>CANTUS010000015.1:36732500-38014642 GCA_947683365.1 Euphorbia pulcherrima
GAATTTGTCTTATTACAACGGTAAAAAAAACACTCTCTTTCATCAAGGTGCGCATCAACGTCAACTTTAGCAATAGAGTATAAATACACATCTACCTGCAACACTAAAAGTGTCGAGTAACATCACAAGTGCACACATCATAACATATTAGTGCAAATTCTCAAAGAGGAAGCAAATATTCATCATCATATCTGTTTGTAAATCAAAAGCTCAATTAGAACAACTCATTTCAAATCTGTCGTAAGTGCTACTTGATAACAAAGTACAAGAGTACAAATTTATCATTCAATCCATTGAAGAAGAAGGTGATCGGAAGCTAGGCAAGGGGGACTTGACGAGGCTTCTGAGTCATAGCAGACTAAGCGAGAGTGATGAGGTCTTCAACCCTGGTCACAACTTGGAGAAGTTGGTGAGGTAGAAGAATATAAGAGGAAGATATTCTTAGATTGGGGAATCAGAAGCAGCAAGAGCGGTGTACTTAGTGCGAGTAGAATTCCAGAATTGTAAAGGCTTCTCCGCCTCTGAAGTAGTGATATAGTGGATTTAAGCTTGTAGAAGGAAACTCCGGGGACGGTATGTAGGAAGGGTCGAACCAATATAAAAATCTTGTGTTTGATTTTCTTAACCTTGCATTTATTTACTTTGAACAACTTACATTGATTATATTCTGCAATTAAGTAAACTATAAACATCAAACACAGATTATTCATCAATAAACTTGAGTCAATACTCTAAATTATATTTGTTGAATAAAAAGTTTATTATTTCACATCAAATTTTGAAAAGGAGTCAATCACCCCCTCTAACTCCTATATCACCCCCTCACAGAGGCCAACAGAAATGTTACACTTAGTTAAACTATCAATATCAACTATCCTTTTGCAACTTAATATATATTTTTGTAAATTTTTTGCTGCTTATTTTGAATTCTTGTTGTAGTTTCATATATGACATGGATTAATAAGGATAACTGGGTGCGGTTGAACTTTTATAATTTGAATTGAAATGAACTGAATTTAATTTAATGTAAATTTATTATTGTACATAATTAAACTGAGCTGGATTAAATTAACCTGAAACTGTGGTAAGACATGCTAAAGAGGTAATTTTCTAATACAACAATTTCATCTTCTTAATTACTTAATTAATTTTAAGGAAAGGTTAAATAAAGCAAAGCAAAGCAAAAACCAAGAAGAGTAGTGTCCCCTATTGATTGGCCAAGGCAGGGCTCCTTTAACGCCGATGTCTCCGCTTGGCACTTGCTAGTAATTGCTAATTGTTATGTGTTTGCGTGTTCAAATATTATAATAATAAAATAAGTAACTTAAGTTGAGGAGAACTTATAAATGATACTTACAATAAATATTACTCCATTCATTTTTTTTAAAATAGGTATTTTAGTCATTTTTAAAAATATTTTTTTATTTATTATTTTTAAATATTTAAATACTTTTTAAATTAATTTTTCAATTATACCCTCATTTATTTCATTATTATTAATTATATTAGAGTAAAAAATTAAAAATTAATTAAAGAATAAAATAATATTTCTACCTTAATTAATTAATTATTTAAAAAATGTGAAATATATTAAAAAAAAAGTAATAAAAGATGAGGAAGTACTATAAGTTGTTGTTTGGTTAATTAAAAGACAAATTGGGTTGGCTGACATTCTGCACTTGTTTGTGTTTCCAAGATTCTTTTCTCTCCAAATTTGACCATTTCTACAAATGCGATTCTTTGATGCACACTACCATATTCATTTTTCTTGTTTTCTTAGCATTTATGGACTTAATATGACTCTCTATTCTTTGTGGGAAACAAACATGTAGCCTTCAATTTTATTCCGTGTGCATTAGCTTTGATTTTCACCATTTTTGTAGTCACTCCAAATCAATAACATTATGCTGTTAATAAAGTATATTATACTCTTTATAACATTCTTTTACGAATTTAAACATTCAATTTATATACTTTCTTAGCATAATAATAATTCAGCTTCATTTTCGTAGCATGATTTTTCTAATTTTTTTATTTAAAGATAGAGGTCCGGAAACTGTTAAAGAAGGGGATTTAAAATAGATTAACACCCCGACATTAAAAGAGAAAAACTTGATTCAATTATTATATATTAAAGAAAAAAGAGTTATGCTGAAACAAAAATAAAAAACTAAAAAACTAAAAACTAAAGCTACAAAACACGAAATAATGAAGTACTCTATTATTCAAAGGCCAATGGCTAAGGTGCATATCATCGGGTTTCTTGTGTGAATGTGTCAAGCTAGCTGAATCTCTTTTGCTTTCGGAACAGCCTACTGCCATAGAATAATAACCTCCTCGGGCGCTTCGTGACATGAGTCTGATACTCTCATTTCATATGAATTGGAATACTCTAGCAGTTTTGTATCAATACTTTGGTCATCATCCTCACTTGAAGTAAATCTATATAGTCTCTTTTTTGCCTTGTCGATGCACCATAGTTGTGAGTGTACTATTTGTAACATTGATAGCATCCTCATCAACACCCACAAGAATGCTATGTATTAAGGATAACGAGAAATTAAAGAAATTCCATTTAATTGTATTTATTCTTTTCCATACTTGTTTATACTTGATGAGCAAGAATTCTTGATGGACAAGTATACTTGATGAGAAAGTGTTATCGATGGGCAAGTATACTTGATGGGCAAGTACTACAATTAGTATAAATACTCATTGATTGTAACATATTAAACACATCAAATGTACAATAGCATTTCTCTCCACATGGTATCAAGAGCCATTTCTCTATAATAGATTTTTTCCCTTAACAGTTCTTCTCTTTTCTTCTCCGGCTAATTACCGATGACAACCTCTGGATCCATGGATTTTGAACCAATCCTTATGTTTGCCTCCAAACATTTCCCAATCAAACTAACGAAAACAAACTTTCTTGTCTAGCACCGCTAAGTTAATACCACTCTAGTTGGTCTCAACCTTCTTGGGCATGTTAATGTCTCTATCAAGAGACCATCTCCGTTCTTGGATACAAAACACAAAAAACCAAACCTTGCTTATGCTCAATGGTTTCAGCAAGATGCCATTTTCCTCAGTGCACTCCTTGGTAGTTGCATAGAAACTATGCAACCCTTGCTCGCTATGGCAGAAACATCAGCAGAGACTTGGTCTCGGCTAACCACAAGTCTGGATAACACTTCTCGTTGTTGTATCATCTCACTCAAAGACGTAATATTGAAACCTACATGGCTGACATGACCAACAAAGCTGCGAAATCGGCTCTCACTGGGAGACCAATTGATGATGATGATCTTGTTATTCACATAATGACTCAACTTGGGGATGATTACGCTGCTATCTATCAATCCTTATGAGGTCATGATAATTTTGTGTCTCTCGATGAGCTTTCGAGATATTTTGATAGATTGTGAGCAACAAATAAAGGAACATATTTCTGCCTCTGAGGGATTGGTAGCAACAGGAAATCATACACAACATTCACGTAGTGATCGCAGTGGTTCTGGCTACCGTAGTGGTGGCTCATCTGGTTTTCATGGCAGTCGTGGGACATTTTGTAGTTGCTCCAACAATGATTCCACACATCGTTCCATACGTTACTGTAAGTTTTGTGATTATCCGGATCATGCCACAAAGTTTTGTCGGGAACTTCAACTTTTTTTAAAAGAAAATCACATTTCTTTTTGCAATACATAATCTGGTGGCCCGTCTGCCAATGTTGCGGTTTCTACTGGTGGAGTTAGTTTACCTAAGACTCAATGGCTTATTGATAGTGGTGCCTCTCACCATGTTACTAATGATCCAACATCTATCAATAGCTGCATGGAACATGGTGGTCCTGATGAAGTTCGTTTGGGTAATGGTAACACTTTAACAATTTCTCACACTAGTAGGTTAAGTTTGTTAACATCTTCTCATGGTATTGTTTTATCCAATGTTCTTTGTGTTCTAAATCTTAAAAACAACCTTCTTTCTATTTCTCAATTATGTCGTGCTAATCATGTTTATGTTGAATTCTATTCTACTTATTTTCTTGTGAAGGATGTGCGCACGGGGAAGCCACTACTTCAGGGAGTATAATCTTTACTCTATTACTCCAATGACCAGGCCAAATGTTCCAAGACTTCATGCCACCAATGTTGTTGTTCGTTCCCTAGCCAATATCCATCATCATCTTGGTCATCCGAACAATAAACCTTGGGTGTAATAGTCCATGGCTGTTCAAAATTTTCTCATTTTAATTCATGTTCAAAGTTTCATTGTCCTTCATACAATATCAATAAAAGTCACAAACTACCATTTTCTTTTAATACTTTAACTAGTAGTGCACCATTTGATCTCCTTTATACTAATGTATGGTCTACATCTCAAGGTTCTTTGGATGGCTATCACTATTATGTTGTTTTTGTAGATCACTATAATAAATACATATGGTGGTATCCTTTAAAACGTAAATCTAATGTATTTGACATTTTTCCATAGTTTAAACGTCTTTTGGAGAATTATTTTCAGTGTTGTATTAGATGTGTTTTCTCTGATAATGGCGGTGAGTTTATCAAGTTGCTTCCTTTGTTCAACTCTTACAGGATTTCACACTTCACAACTCTCCCGTACACGCCTGAATAGAATGGAACAGCTGAACGGCTTCATCGATATATTGTAGGGATATGTTTATCTCTCCTATATACATCTGATCTTCCTTTATCTTTTTGGTTGTTTGCTTTTCAAACTACAGTTTATCTTATACATCATCTTCCCACTCCATTTTTGTCTAATCATTCTCCCTATGAAGTTTTGTTTCTCATATCTCTTGATTATCTCAAACTCAAACCATTTGGGTGTCTTTGTTTTCCTTGGTTGCATCCATATTATACCATAAAGTTGTCTCCTCATTCTGCCTTGTGTATTTTTCTAAACTACTTCAACTCTCAATCTGCCTATAAATGCTATGAGTTAAACTCTGGTAAGATTTATCTCTCCAGACCTGTCAAGTTTAAACCTGATACTTTTTTCTATGCTACTAAAGATATACCTCCTTTGCACCCAAATTCTTCCCTTCCAACACTCCCACCAACTCATCGCTATTCTAGCACCATGATAATATAATCACCTTCTCTATTACTACCTCAATATAATCATCAGCCCAACCATTCGCCTCTTACTAGCTCAGATGGAATCCATGACAGTTCTCCAATCAATTCGAACTCCACTAGTTTCGGTGAAGTTGATAATGCCACACTTGTCATTCCATCTATTCCATCAACTTTCATTTCCTCTAACTGACCTGCTCATGAGAAAAAGCTAAATTCTCGTTACTTTAATGAACATTTTGTTAACAATGTTGATTCTATTGTTGTGGCCGAGCCATTAAATTATTTACAGGAACAAAAAGATGCTAAGTGGTGAGAGGCAATGGATGATGAGTATTTAGCCTTGATGTGTAATCAAAGTTGGGTTCTAGTTCCTCGCACACAACAACGCCATATTTAGTGCAAATGGGTCTATCGTATTAAGAGAAAATCTTGATGGAAGTATTGATAGGTATAAGGTTCATTTGGTGGTAAAGAGATTTCCACAACAACATGGTTGGGACTATTCAGAAACCTTTAGTCTTATTACTAAGCTAGTAACTATTCGTACAATCCTTATTATTGCGCTTGCTCACTATTAGCCCTTGAGGTAACTTGATGTCAACAATGCTTTCTTAAATGGTGTGAGCGGGTGAAACTTTTTCTTTTGATTGACTCTTTTCAGATCATTGGTTGGATTGGCAAGACCAATATGGGACTCCAGGGTTTTAATGTGGGGAGTCGCCGCTAGAGCACGGGGCTCGTTGTATGTGTGAACATACTTGGCATTTCCAACTAGACAAAGGGGTCGAGGACTCCTTTGGGGATTAGCCTTTTTATTGCGGGAGCATGGTCCCTATTTTATACAACATTAGAGTCGCCACTCGGATTAGCTCTTTCAGGAAATTGGTGGTATAGCCAATCCGGGTAGGATTCTTATACCGATAAAAGAGAGATTTTGGTTCCGGATGAAATAGTTACTTGCCATTTAAATTTGGATAAATTATATTTTTGAAAAATCTTTTGTTACTTTAATAACCAAAAGAGATGAGTTAGGGAGATACGACTTTTACGGACCTAGCCTTTGGAGTGTGGGCCTGGTATGACTGGATTACCTCGTGAGGTGGTTAAGAATGCATGATTGAAAATAACACTTTGACCCTCAGTTACCTTTTGTTTGTTGCAGGATGACTAGAAGGCCTGGTACTGACTAGAACCGCATTTGCTTTTGGACTTCTTTTCAAGGTTTCTATAGAGATAACCTCGAGGAGTTTTTATAGTGGGCTTGTTTGAGTGTTTAGGGATGTATGAGCAGCTTTTTAGCTAAACGCTATTTTAAGGAGGGGTGTCTATACCTTGGTATAGTTTTGGGATATTTTTGGTATAGGCTTGATATTACAAGAGATTTTTAAAAAGGAAATGGCTTGGATCAGCTTTCCGTTTTTGGATGATAGAATATTTCTCTTCGTTGTTTTTGAATGTTGTTATTGAAATACCGAGGAATGGTTTCCTTTTATAGAATTTTTGGGAGCGTCGATTGACACATACGGTAGTGTCGATCGATGCAATAGGTGTTAGAATAGCTTTGCTGAGTCATTAGGTCTAGATTGCCCTATGAGCATCGATTAACATAATGGGGAAGCATCAATCGACGTAATTCAGGCGGTGATAGCTTTGCTAAGCATGATTATAGGTTTGATGAGTCATCAGAGAAATTGACACGTGGCATCATCGATCGTCATAATAGGATAGCTTCGATCGATGCAATGTGGGGTGTACTTAGTGTCGATCGACACTCAGGCTTAGGATGTTAGAATCCTATTTCCTTGGAGGGGTTTGAAGTTTGGGTGAAGCATGGTCCTTTGTCAGTACTAGCTTGCCATCTCCTGAAAAAGTCTTGGACATCATTAGTCCTGGGATGGAACGTGCTTACAGGCTGCTCCTCGCTTACAACAACTTACACCATGGAGGTAAAGTTTTTGCATATGCAAAGTGAGCGGGGTGAGTAAAAAGTGCGCATGATTTTGAGGGAATTTAGTCAACATTATTTGATCGACCAAATTTTTTTTAAAAAAATATTTTTACCCCTTCGATCAATTAATGTTTGACGGGTTTTGAAAACATTTAGAAAAATCATTTGGATTCTCGTGGTGTATCATTCAAAATTTTTGTATCAGATCTGCTAGTATTTTAGAAAATGATTTTCATGATTGTTGAACCAAGCACGAGTTTGGACTAACTCAGTGGATGACTCAGTAGTGCTTAAGTTTTGATCATAAGAATTAAGTTAAGAATGGGATGATTAGATTAATAATGGTGTTAAAATAGATAGTCTATGGTTGTAAGGGAGTTAGTAAATTCAAGGGTAGAATTTCAAGTCTTCGCTGACCTAGCTATTTCAGTTCCTATTCCCTAAGTAGGTCAACATAAGAAGAAGTTGATGGCGAAGAAAGGGACTGGAGTTGTCTAGGATGTTGAAGAAGCTGAGAGAGTAAATGCTGCTAAGGAAGAAAGAATATGAAAGAATCTACTATTAGAAGGACGGCTGAGGAAGCAGCAGCTAGAGCTAAGGCTAGTACTGAACAGATTTTGCAAAATATTATAGGTTGATTGACTGAGAAAGAAGTACCAGAAGTTGTGGAGGAAATGATAGGAGCTCTAGAATGTATTGAAAATCAAGAAGAACAGGAAGGAGAAGAAGATGATGTTGTAGAAGTAGAAGCTGTGGAATTTGATGTGCTGAAAACTGACCAGCAAGTCACTATAACTGCTGATGATGCTAAGGAAGCTAGCAAGGAGAGGAAGAGAGGTATTGAATAGAACAAAGATTGTTATAGATGAGGATGAGGGAGACTTGGAAGATAAGGAGGAAGAGGAAGCCGTAGTTGAGCACGGAGCTACTGAAGAGAAGAATAAGGAAACCAAAGAACCTTTTTTTTCCTAAACGCATCTACTGAAACACCACTCTCACTTACACCAATTTCTGCCTTACCCTTACCTGAAAGCCAAACACCATCCCCATCTAACACAAACCAAAACAACAAGCCTCTGACCAAACCAACACCACAGACTCTGACCAAGCAGCCATTATTCCATATTTTTCACCAATAGGATCTCCAGCGCATGAACCTTTACTTTTGAAAGGGCCCTTAATTGTTAGAGGGCCTTCAATTATTGAGGAGATTCCTAAACAACCACAACCACAATAATAACCTCAATAACCACAACCACAACCCCTAATATAACCCCCAAGCTAAGTTACTAAGAGATAAAAGAAGAATGAGGAGAGTAAGATTTCCAGTACTAAGGAATGATACTGAGATTGATGTTGAAATAGCAAAATCATTACTGTCTGAGGAAGTCCTGAGGAGGATTGCAAAGGCTGTGGAGCCAGTGCAAGCGTTTATGGAAGCTGTTGAAGAGATGAAGGCCCACTTCAGATTTGTACCTACACAATGCTCTCTGGTAAAGGCAATAGTTTCCCATGTGTTGCCTTTCTTATCTATTGAAGGTAGATAGGTTAGTGTATTGAAGTTGGAAGTTGTAGAGCTTAAGACTAAAATGTAAAAGATCTATGAGAGTAACTACATGGTGCTTAATGATGAAAGGGATTTCAGAAACTCAATGATAAGCAATTTTAACCCCTTATTGGAAGCTATGCTGAAGGCGCTTGATGGATATAGCATTCTGATCAAAGAAAATGAAGATAACACAACCCTCTTGAATGCTATAGTTGATGGCCTTAATGCTATCATAATGGTAACCAAGCATTATGGGTTACACACTATGTTAAGGAATGTGAAGGAGGAGATGCTAAAAGGAGTAAAAGACTCAGAGGGAGCAATGCTTAATGCCTTAAAGAGGATGAATATTTTAGATGCTCTAAATAGTGACATAGTTATGACAGATGCTAAACTAAAGCCTAGTCTTCACTAGAAACTTGGTCATATCAGAGACCAAATCAAGAAAGTTCAAGCAAATGTCATTAACGATGGAGAAGCCATTGATAAGATCCATGATGAAGTTACTACTCATATCAGGAGCACTCTAATGCTGGATCGGATACTTAAAGAGAATAATCAAGCCAAGGCTCTGGCCAGTCACACCCAGATTTCCAAGGAAGGACTAAGCGCTCAATATCAAGTCAACCTCTCTCAATCCCACACTTTGGTAGGCTTATTCGCCTTTCTCAAAGAGCAAGATGCTATATCGCAAGAAATTTGTTGGTGCAGAACTTTTCAACTAATGTTTATGGACATCTTGAGACTTTTGAGGCATCTTTGAGATCATTTGATCATCAAGCCCAAGCCATTTTAGATGAAATGGCAATAGGGGAGAAGGATCATGAGAAGCGTGAGAAAGAGGAAAAGGAAAGAGAGCAAAGGATTGCTGAATTTTCTTATAATCTATCCAAGGATCTAGAGTGCATTCAAAGAGAATATCATAAGACAAGGAAAAGGAAAGGCAAGGAGATTGCGCTTCCCAAAATAAAGAAGTCCAGATGGGATCAATAAGTCTATGAAGAAAGGAGAGAGAATTTGGGAGCCCTGCCTATGCCTAAAGACTAGAATAGATATTTTATGTAATCATTAGACGTTAATGTAAAACTTAGTATATATTAACTCATTGTTATCTGTACTCAAGTTACTATTTAATAAAAGATTACTTTTTCTGTTCTAAGTTAAGATCTTCTTAACTTCATATATTTTCTGTTGTATATATGTGTTGATCTTTTGCAGAAATATATGAGAAGTATTGAGGAATGCTCAACTCAGAAGATTCAAGAATTATGGGGGAGTTAGCATTCACTCTGAGCAAATTGAAGATGTTGAACAAAGACATATCAAGCATAAGTATAAGGTAACTCTGATCTAAATATCTTATTGATTTAATTCTCGCTTATTTAATTGCCATTGATCAAAATGGGGGAGATTGTTGAACCAAGCACGAGTTTAGACTGACTCAGTGGATGACTCAATAGTGTTTAAGTTTTGATCATAACAATTAAGTTAAGAATGGGATAATTAAATTAATAATGATGTTAAAATAGATAGTCTATGGTTTTAAGGGAGTTAGTAAATTCAAGGGTAGAATTTCAAGTCTCCGCTAACCTAGCTATTTAATTTAACTCTAAGCTGTCTCTGGGCTGAGTATCTACTTAGTTGCTGACTTAGTAATATTCACTCAGTGCTTGATATTTAGATTTTGTTTTAGCTGTGTGCTTTATGATTGATCATTTCCACTGAGTTACTTTAAGTCTGTCAACGCTGCTGACTTTACCATTTGAGGTAAAAAGGTATCTTTACTTTTAGTGTTGCTTTTTGCAGGAACATTATTGAGACAAAGACAAAAAGAATTAATGCCTTGACAAAACTCAGAATTGTGAAGAAAAAGACAAAGTCTTCCAATGCAAAGCTGCAACAAGTCATTTGCCACTTTGGGCAATTCTATAGATTTACCAACCTTGTATTGTGCACTCTACAACATGTCAGAATACTAGAGGGAATGGGATGAAGACATATGGCAAGTCAGTGCGAGTTCTCTCTAACAGAAGACTGGCATTAAACAATAAATAATTCAAATTGAAGCTCGAATCTCAATCTAACGGATTGATTTTCTATCTCACAACGGTGCAATTCTATCTCTTAATGGATTGATTTGAAGAAGCAGCGAAATAGATAGAAGAGCTGTCAATTTCAGAAGTTGCCAAGATAAGTTCAACGGCTACTTTTTCAATCCATCTATAAAAAGAGCAAGAAGGAAAGCATTAGTACTTGATGATTACACCTTAATTTCCTAGAAGCAAAAACTCTGTCAATTCACAAGCTTTAAAGGAGTTCAAGCAAGAAAGCACAACTCAGTGAGAATCTGCTTTAGAATAAGAGAGAATAGTATAGATCATTCAATTGCAATATTAGATCGTTTGTAACTGGATCAATGTTTTTATAAGTTAAATCCAGCTCTTGTTTAGACTCGTAGTGAGTTGCTGATAGAAGAGGGTATTTTAGTCAGCGGGTGAGCGATTGCAGTTTGAAGGTACTTACTATAGTTGGGAATTTGTGAAAGGCTTCTCCGCTTAGGGTAAAGGAGTTAAGATTAGTGGATTAAAGCCGAGACACTCTCTCGGGACTGGATGTAGGCATAGGTTGCTGAACCAGTATAAAAATCTCAGTGTTCTTTACTTTTCTGCATTTTCCAATTTTCACTCAACTAGCTAACCTCACTTAGCGGAGCAAGAAATTATCATGAAAAAGTTTCATTATTTCTTGAGTGAGTCATTCACCCCTGCTTTGACTTAGTAAAGTATCCGCATAGGAACCAACAATGATGAAAGATGTGATTTTCAAAATAGGATTTAATTGACACTGCAATCTTATGTTGGGAAGGCAGAAAAATAGTCATTTTTTATATGCGTCGATCGACACATAGGGGTTGTGTTAATTGACATAACCGTTTGAATTCCAAACATTTAAATTCTAGTGGTTGCAGACATTAAAAGGCGTGTCAACGATTGCATCGATCAATGCTTATGGATTGTGTCGATCAACGCAATAGGGAATTTTATAAATTCCACAATTTTTCTGCAAACAGAACACTTCTCATATTGAAATTCTTTCTTCCTGCATTTTCTTTCAAAAATAGAAGCAATGTTGGGGCCTTTTGTGCTTTCTTTTCTCCTGATTGTTATTCGATTCTTGTCTGTTATGATGTGGAAGAAAATCATGACATCCAGAGACCGTATTTGTGCTCCTACGTCGGTGATAGAGGTAGATATTCACGGGGAGATGGTCCAAATCCCGTTTTTAGGCATAAAAGACAATTATAGGCTTCCTGCGAGGCGGATATTTCATGGTGTGGCTAGAGGCACTACTATTCCTCTTGTTCTCAAGCTCGAGTGTCACCTCTCTAGGGTTCCAATAAGTTCCTTGATGCTCCTTTTTCAAAGTTAGGCATGCGTTTTTAGAGTTCCATGATAATTTATGCTCTGTTGAATTTGCCGCTGGTTCTGTATCACTATAAACTGCCTGTATATTGTTTTGTAATTCTAGGATTTAGGCTTAGCGTTGATCAATGCTTCTGATTCTTCAGGATGCATCGATCAAAGCTCCTTAGTGTCGATTAACACTATTTTTCGAAAGCCTATTTTTTCATATTTTGAGTGTTCTAGAGCTTTCTGTAGTTCATGAAATAATCTGTGATGTCCTGTTGTGCATATGCTACTACTGTTTGTGCATAATTCGAGAACTTTTTAGGATAACTTAATTACTATAAGCCATGTGATGCCTCAGGAATTCTCGTACTTGATCATAGCTTGGTAACTATAAGCTTTGCTTTGGATATTTCTACTTAATGGCTATAAGCCTGATTTTGAAGATGATTTTATCCTTAGTAACTATAAGGTATGATTTTTGGGTAGCTTAATGGATCCTCGCTTAATAACTATAAGCGGGTATATTTGTTTTATAAATGTTGGTGACTTGTGCTTAATAACTATAAGCATGACTTTAGGTAGGAAATTCCTAGATGCTTAATTACTATAAGCAAATTTTGATTTGGTCCCTATTTGTATTTGCTTTGTAGAAAGTCGACCATCGGGGCGCGGGTAACTTCCTGGATCTTATCACTTGGTGGGGTGTTCTTTCTCTTGAAGTGAAGGGGATTCTGGAGGACTCAAGTTTTAGTGTGTTTATCAAAAGATTCATTCCGGTGAAGCTCATTCAATATTCTCATGCGGTTTTGTGGTCAATTTTGAAGCGATGGTCAGATTTGACCCACGCTTTTCATTTGCCGAGCGAGGAGTATACCATTATGCCGCTGGACTTTGCTACCATCACCGGTTCATGTTTTGATGGGGAGATTATTTACTTCAATTATGCCATGCACATGAGCTACTATGATCCTACCCTCTTACTGAAATTATTAGGGTTTACTAGTGCTAGCAAGGAAATTTCTGCCAATGACTTGTACACTTTTTGGTCATCCCTAGGAAATAGGACCCTTGATGATGCTGAAGCTCGAGAGCAATATGGCCATTCTTTCATGCTGTATGCCCTGACCAACACTTTGTTCCCTGTTGGCAATTCAGCCCTTAACTTGAATCTTTTAGGCTCTTTTATGAATTTGGGAAAGTTCAAGGAGATGGCTTGGGGTAGAGCTGCACTGGGACAGCTGTACTTGGTCCTGGAACACTATGCAAGGAAGTATACTTTGGAGCTAAAAACGTCGTAACTCATTCTTGAGGTAATTTATTGAGAAATATTTTACATATGCGTTCGCGTCACGTGTTGACTTTTATTTCATTTTGCTTACAAATTTGGGGCTTCGAGAAAGGAATTCTCCCTTGGCCAAAGAAGGCCAAGGTCTGAAAAGATATTTGTTACTTTCCCAGTCTCCCTGCTTAGTTGGTAGCCTGGGGGAACCTGGATTCTGCCGAAGTTGAAAGGAGGATTAGAATCTTACTTTTAATGAGGTATGTCTTGTGATATTTTAGATTTTATCTCTTCCATGCGGTGTTGACTAATGATGCATATGTTCACAGATCATTCATGCTCCGTGGGGAGATGCTTCCTGTTGGATTAAGGTTATGCGACCTGTGAGCACTAGATTTTAATAATCCTTCTCACGAAACTATGATGAGAGCTATATGATGCAATTTCTTTTAGGCGTTGTCCATCAGAGGTGTTCCTACTGCTGTAGAGTTGTGTTTGGTCAAAGTCCGAAGACCTACCCTTAGGTACCCATACAGGTTCTATCTAGCGGTAGAAATCGACTGGTAGACCCGTACGGGCAGATTCCTTCCATACGTATGGAGGGAAGGGCCACACCCTTATGGGCCCTCTGATTTCCTAATCAGCCTCTTTCAGAAGCTATCTCTTACCATTTTCGGGTAAAGGCAGGTCTTGAATGCGGTTTATTACATTCAGACCTGACTCTCACCCTATAAATAGGGCCTTTTCCCCTCATTTCACAACACACACACATGTCATATGAAAAATATACAAAAATTCTAGCAATTTCTATAGGTATAGAAAAGGTATAGTGGGGGGTATAGGAGGTATAAAATAGGGAGAAAACCCTTCATTCGAGGTTTTGTCCACATTTTATTCATTCCTAGCTTCTTTTATTAGGATTTAGGGGAGGTTTTGTCCACACAAATACTCACCTAAATAGTCCTATTTCACCATCTACTTTGGCCGGGCTTTCTCAACAGTAAAGGGATCGCCTCCAAGTGGATTCACGCTGCAAAGGTAATGCTCCTGAGTTTCAAAGAGACTCACATCTCAGTTATTTCATTATTATTATTCTCTATTTCTTCTATTATATCTGCTTCTTTCATTTCCTGTTTTGGGTCTGGTCCTAACCCGTATGAGCCTTGTTGGCACCATATACCCCCAAAGATATCAAATCAATGCGCCATACTCATACGAAGGGAAATCCCTTTTATTTTATTTTTATGCCATTAATCTGTTAATCTATAAATTGAACTGAACTGAGTTTTTTCCTGGAACTAGGGGGACCCGTATGGGTCCCCCTACACCCGTACCGGTCCTCCCTGGTACCCATACGGGTACCCTCCATCCGTACGGGTTCCAGCCCGCAGACAGAACCCAAAATTCACTTTTAATCGGTTAAAAATCAATCCAACTCACCATATGCCATGCGATCATTTTCACTAATAATCTGGTAAATCAACCCACAAAGGTTAAAATGTGTTTTCACAACAAAATATGTTGAAGACACCCTATTTCTCTCCAATCCTAGAAGTCGCCCGGGTACTATCGATCGTAAAACTGCAACGCTAACATAATCACATTTTTCTCAATGAAATGCTGACTTATGATATGCTATAAACTGTGCTAATGTCTGTGGATGCAGGGGAATTTATTTTTCATTTTGTTTTATAACTTGAACGCAATTTCCCCCATTTTCCGTCGGTTGTAATTTTTACTCCCCCATTTATTGTTTGTGCTTTATTGTAATATGTAATCGAATGTAACGAGTGTGAAAGAGTGTAGAAATTGGATTTCTGTGATAATTCCCTAAATGATGAAAGCGAAAATAGTTTTACGCGGTGAATGTAATTTTGAATCAATTAAATGAGAAATAAGTGACTCATCCGATACCCGAATTTGTTATCCAATAGGTATGAGTCTCCCGCCTAGAGGGAACCGTACCAAAACTCTTTCCCAAGTAGACAACTTGGGTGGTGACTCTATCAATTTTATCGAGATTTGGGTCTCGATTCTTTTATTCATTAAAATTGGCTTATTGTGCAAACTTTAACTAAAAATGTTTTATCACACCTAAATCCAACCAACCCCCAGTGGGCCCCACTTCTCTTATAGGCGCGAAGGGAGACCCACACATCATTAACACCTCATAGTGGCGACTCTGCTGGGGATATAATCTTTTAACTTGCAAAATGTTGGTCTATTTTAAAACCTTGAAAGATTAAGATGAGCACCGAAAATCATTTATTTGATTCAACCTGCTTTTGTTTTCATCATTTGGGAAAATTATCATCTTCTCATCTCCTACTCTCTTTAGCTAGATGTGCTCTTCTTCTTCTTCTAGCTCTAGGTTAGGGTGCCCTATTATTTCCGCCACACTCGCAAAGGTGTTTCCCATGACCGTCAGGAATATTGGGGACACCTTAGTGGGTGGAGCACTCATTGCCATCTCCCTCCAAACAGGGTTTGATGTAATGGGAACCTTCTACATCAACTTCCGATATGTCCCTACACAATTTTTATTGAAAGCCATAGAATTTTACCCTCTAGGTACCCTATGTGAGATTAGACTAAGGAAGAATGCCCTCAAACTCGGCGGGAGAAATAAGGATGGAATCAATTGCTTCGCTTGTGTTGTGTTACATACCTTTGTGATTAACCCAACCATGCATAGTTGAATTTATGCATGCATACCACATCCCATGCATGTAATAATCTCTTGATTATCATCTCAGCCAAAACTAAACCTCAAAGGGAAAATGCTTGGCAATGATCTCAACTCCATTTGACTCAGATTTCGGCTCCTCTATTTCCATTAAGGGTTACTCATCTATGAGTATTTCATCCAGCAATCAGTTTAGTTTGATCCATCGATCTACCTATCATCCTGAGGAGATGTCTCACATCCTAACCTCAGATGGCCAGATTAACATTGAGGTTGAAAATGTTGCTACTGGGGAGGAGGTAAATGCATTGAGGACCGAGGTTAGGTTAGAGATCGCAAATGCTGTCTTAATGTACTTGGGAAGTGATCAGTTCTTAGACTGAATGAATGATAAGATGTTAGCCACCATTAGGTTTATCATGATTGAGGAGAGAATGGCCATTGATCCTCATAGTAGGCCTATCAGTGCTCCAATGATAAATGCGGTGATCAATGAGCAAGTATCAGGAGTTACTCATAATCCATTCACCCAGTCCCAATTGCCACCTGTACAGACTCGTAGGGATTCTTCCAGTCAGTTTAGTCAGTTGGGTTCTATAGGTCCATTCAGTTCAGCTAGCTTGCAATTCCAACCAGTGGGTCTAGTGGTTCCTCCAGTCATTAGTCAGTTTGCCCAACCTAGTTAGCGGTTTGTACCGCCACCATTTTAGTTTGGGGCATCTGGTCTGATCCCAAATTTTGTGGTCACACCTAACGGGACGTCCTTTCCTCAATCAACAAGTTTACCCTTGGGTGCAATTACTCAATTAGAGGGATCTTCTTTATCCTCGGAATTGCGTGACCTACTTCAGAAATTTCTTGCTACTAATCCCTGCTCTCAACCATCATCACTATCCGTCCAAGTAGCTAGAGATGAGGATTGGGTCCCTGAAAACTTTAGTATGCCTAGCATAGCAAAGTATAAGGAAATCGGTCCACCTCAATCTTACATCACCACTTATTAAAGGGTTATGAGAATCAGAAAGTTAAGTGATAAGGTCCTAGTCAAAATGTTCCCTTGCACCCTGGAAGGTCCTACTATCGAATGGTACAACACTCTATGAGATAAAGTGACCAGAAATTGGAAATCTTTATCGGAGGCTTTCATTGAGTAGTATGGTTTCAACCCTACCATTAAAACTACCATACAGAATTTGGAGGCTATCAAGCAGGTCCCCAATGAGAAGTTTAAACCCTACTTTGAAAGGTGGATGGCCACTCATGTTCTATTGAAGGATAGGCTAAGTCTCTCGAAAATGATCGTAAAACTAATGGATGGTGCCCTGCCTGCTTATCGTAAGGTTCGTAGTATGGATAAGTTCTCCAGCTATGTTGAGGTCATTGAAAAAGTTGAGAAGTGGGAAAGAATCGAGGAATTAGAGAAGGCAAGTATACCGACCAAACCTTGGTTCAAAAAGAATGACCCTTCAGCTCCAGCCTAAGCTTCTAATTCAAAGTCTGGCTCCAACCCTAAAGCAGCTATAGTATAAGAAGAAGTAGCTACAGTGCACTACAATGAAGATGATATTTCACCCTAGAAAGCATCTCTCCCGCCATCTTTACTAAGTTAAGGGCACTCGGCCTTCTTCAGAGTATCAAGCCCTATATCCTACCCAAACCTGAAGACAAGGATCAGTTTCGTGCTTACCATGTCAGCAAAGGGCATCGTACTGGTGCCTGTAGGGATCTACTCGAGGCTATTTACAGTTTGATTAGGGAAAAGAAGATTTAAGAACCTGAGCTCAAGCCTATCACCATGAATAACCCCCTGCCAAATTTTGAGAAACAGGTTGCAGCTGTCGAATTGAGCTTACCCTCCTATCATATCTTTAACATGATCTCGCAAGCTAATCCTATAGTTCACTCGGTAGTGGCCTTTCTTGATGAACAATTCCCCATTGACATCGAAGCATTTGATTTAGAAGGAGTACATGATGAGGAAGCTATGTTGGTTTAACTAGGACCAATTGATATCGATGCTTATGTATTAGAAAATGATGAGCCCGAAGGACCGGCCTTGTTGGTGGAAACTTCCGAAGGGAGAAGTTATATGAAAGATGGAGTGTTGAATGTCACCCAAAGTGGAGATCCAAAGGTCACCCCTCTCATCTAGCAATTGCAAGATACCCCAGCTAAGTATAGCATTTGGCAGCTACTCATTGACTTTGAAGACCTTCGCAAGGGTCTGATAGAAAAGTTGTTAAGCATGGAAGCTACGCCATCTACTACTCTGGTTGAAGTGTTTTCAGTAATTGGGGGATCTCCTCTTGATCCGTTTGAGATAATCAAGTTCTATCCGTCAGATCTCCTAGCCGAGGGGAATAAGCATAACAAAGCACTTTTCATTAGGGTGTAAATCTTTGATCATTCTATCCCATGTGTTATGGTGGATGATGGTTCCGCCCTTAATCTCTGTCCTGCCAAGATCCTTCCTCACATAGGGTTGGATGAATCCATGTTAGAAAAATCCAATACTATCATAAGGGCATATGATGATACAAAGAGGATTGTCATTGGGGTATTCGAAGCTGTAGTTATAGTTAGGGGAATAAAATCTAAGGTCTCATTCACTGTTCTTGATATTCCCATCACCTAATCATTACTGTTAGGTCGACCTTGGCTCCATACATTAGGGGCTGTCCCTTCCACAGTCCATCAGAAAGTCAAACTCATCCATAATGGCAAGCTAGTAACCATTGATGCAGATGAACCATCTATCATAGCAGCTATGGAAGCCGAGGAGAAGGAATCTAGGGTGGCTGTAGCTCACCAAGGAACGAAGTTCTCGGTTAAGGGGTACATATGACTTAAAATTGAGAAGATTATGATGGAGGGTTACGTGAAGAGTAAAGGAGTCAGAAAGGATCTGCAGGGAATGTTGGAACCCCTCTTAGCTCTCCCATGGCCATACAGACTTGGTTTAGGGAATTGCCCAGGTGCCAAAAAGTCCAAGCCTTAGTCCTGCCTCATGATAGGAGCTAAAGTTAAACAAAGGGAATTCATGGGTGAAGAAGAACCTATCAAAGTAAGTGGCAAGAAGGTCCCTAGTTTTGAGATCTTCAATGATGTATATGATTTCAAGAAAGGGTGCCTGATTGAAACCTCAGTTTCTATGGAAGTATGTGGGAATGCCTAAGAAGATGAAATGAATGAGGCAATCGATTCCATCACTAAAGCACTAGCAATACTTATGAGGAAGAATTGGAAAACAAATGAGAAAGGAAATCCCATTAGCAAGGCTGTCAAGAACTTAGCAAAAGTAGTGGCCAAAGAAACACAAACAAACTTGCACACCAAGGCTACCAGTTCAGCTGTCAATCAATAAGGCCCCGCCTGTGGAGGATGATTCAAATGATGTAATTTTTGATAGTGCAAACATTTTTTATGCAAACAATATTGCCTATAAGGCATATCATAATTAACTTATAGCATCAATATCCTTATTTTTAACATGTCATGAATAAATTGATGCACCCATCATTCACATTTCACTCGAGTATTTCATTCTAATGATGTCATGCACTCATAACAACAATATTCTTAAAATATCATCATATTCATTAATGAAGTTGACTTTGAGTATAATGAAATGGTATAAATGTCCAATGGTTAAAACCTATCATCAAAAGAGAGACAATGGAAGGTGCTTAGAAAACATGATAACAATTAGCCTAGGTCTTTCTTTCTTCATGAGGGAGAAAAGGGTACAGGAGCACACATCATCAAGAAAAAAAGACCAAGAATACTCATAAAAGCACCAACAATAGGCTGACTTTGGTCATGAAAAATGGGAAGTGCATTTTGAGTCACAAAATGATTCCTGTAGGAGCTCTGATGATAAGTCAATCAAGAAGATTTTATCAAAGACAATAGCTACCTACAGAGACTAAGCTGATAAACTTCCATTCGCAGCTTGGGGGAATAGAACCAGCGTAAGAATTCCCATCGATCAGAAACCTTTCTCCCTGGTATATGGAATGGAAGCCATGTTACTGGTTAAAATAGAAGTAAGATCTCTGAGAGTGGCACTCGAATCTCAGCTAAAAGAATCCGATTGGGCAAGAGCAAGGTATGAACAGTTAAATGAAATAGATGAAAAGCGGCTCAAGGCACTTGACCATCTACAGATGTACCAGCAACGCATGGCTCAAGCTTACAATAATATAATCAGATACCTAAAACAACCTCTTAAAGCCGGTGATCTGGTCCTCAAGCAACTACGCCAGGTCAATGCTAACACTAGGGGCAAGTTCAGGCCTAATTGAGAAGGACCATTCATCGTGAAGAAAGTCCTTGGTAAAGAAGAAATCAAGCTTATGGATATGGATGGAAATGAGTTTGTGAATTCAGTGAATCAAGATAGACTTAAGCGTTATCATGTCTAGGTCAAAAGAATTAAATCATAAAAAAGCAGCACAAAGAATAAAAGAAATAAAGATAAAACACTCGGCGAGCAATCCTCTACTGTTTGGGCAAAAACTAGCATGCAGCCCACTGATCGGTATCCTGTAAATTGGTTAGGCAAAAATTAGGGCTCTCCAACACAAATAAAGCCCGCTAAGCTAAAAACCTGAAAAGGTGGCTTGGGCAAAAGTTAGGGCATCGAGAGAAAAATGTCAGTTGCTTTCTGGAAAATCTGTAAAAGACCAGTAGGCAGTAGAGGTTAACCATTGGAAGTTGTTACCATTGCCTGTGTACTCAAATTAATCTCATCAATTAGTATGTTATGATTTCGCTAAGAATCTTGGTCTTACGAATGCATGCATGTCTTTAGGTGAAATAATAGCTGGTATGTGAACATCAATTTTTCTCCATGTGTTATGCATCATTATATTCATCTGTATCACACATTTGTAATATTCAAAAAAGTCTACTGGATTGAAAGCCCGTAAGGGTGGTCCAGGCAAAAGTTAAGATAGAACAAAAAGAAAAAAAAGAAAAAAAACCCTGGGAGGTCGAAAACTCGAAAGGGCGGTCCCAACAAAAATTAAGGCAAAAAGAAAAAGAAAAAGAAAAAGCTTGCTAGGTTGAAATCCCGAAAGGGTGGTCTAGGCAAAAGTTAAAGCTAAAAAGAAAAAGTCTGCTGGGCTAAGCTGTCAAGGACAGCTCAGGCAAAAATTAGGAAAAGAAGAAAGAAAAATAAAGGTTCGATAGGTCACCTCACATCGAGTGACCTATGCAAAAGTTAGAACATCACTTAGTCCCCCCGCTACAAAATCGCTAGATAAAAGTACTCAATGATCTCAGTTCAAGAAAAATCCATAAGCACAAAAGAAGTATCAAAAGTACCAATCCAAAGTTCATAATCAAAAGCAAGCCACGCAGGGCCCAAAAGTATCAAACAATTCAGAAAAACAATCATAACCTAAGCTGCCGTGGGATCCTAACCCTAGTAACCCTCCTGAGTCTGATCCTGAGTATCCGCTAGTAGATAATCCACATCTATGGTCATATGGTCCTCCGCATCACCAGTACTAGTAGCCGGTTGGGTAGGGCCCCTAATCTCTGAAGTCCCTACAGCGGTCCTGGCAGCATCAGCTCCCTCACCATATGGCATGCGATCATTTCCACTAATGATATGGTAAATCAACCCACAAATGTTAAAATGTGTTTTCACAATAAAATACATTGAAGACTCATTATTTCTCTCCGATCCTAAAAGCCGCTTGGGTACTATCGATCGTAAAACTGCCACGCTAATATAATCACATTTTTCTCAATGAAATGCTGACTTATGAAGTGTTATAAACTGTACTAATGTTTGTGGATGCAGGGGAATTTATTTTTCATTTTGTTTTATAACTTAGAACAAATGTATAGATTCTCTTTGCAATTTCCCCCATTTTCCTCAGGTTGTAATTTTTATTCCCCCATTTATTATTTGTGCTTTATTATAATGTGTAAATGCATGTAATGAGTGTGAAAGAGTGTAGAAATAGGATTTTTGTGATAATTCCCTAAATGATGAAAACTAAAACGGTTTTATGCGATAAATGTAATTTTGAATCAATTAAATGAGAAATAAGTGACTCATCTGATACCCGAATCTCGAATCCAATAGGTATGAGTCTCCCGACCAGAGGGAACCATACCAAAACTCTTTCCCAAGTAGACAAATTGGGTGGTGACTCTATCAATTGTATCGAGATTTGGGTCTCGATTCTTTTATTCATTAAAATTTGCTTATTGTGCAAACTTTAACTAAAAATGTTTTGTCATGCCTAAATCCAACAAACCCCCAGTGGGCCCCGCCTCTCACATTGGTGCCAAGAGAGACCCACACGTCATCAACACCTCATAATTGCTGTTGGAGAGTTGGTGCCAAAGTTGCTAATCCTTGAAAGTCCCTCCACCCTTGAGTGGTATTTAGGGGAAAGGGTAGTTCAATGTGACACACATCTGAAGGAGAGATTGGTACCGCCAAGCTCCCGAGGTGGCTATTCTGGCTAGATCTAGCCGAGAATCTTGACACTCTAAAAGGGGATGGCAAGATCATGGAGCTATTTGGCGAGGCCGGCTTATATCCTGACTTTGTGACCTAGTGTTTGCTTGGCTGGCCTTTGAAGGACCACACCGCATCTCAGGGGGCGCATCTCTAAATATTCATGCTCTCTCTTTTATTTATTTATTTATTTATTTATTTTCTCAGTGCTAATCCCTTTCCGTTTTGTAGTGCAAAAGGGCAAGGAGTCCACCTACATTAGGCGATCAGGTTCCCATGGGGTTACACATTTATAAACCCAACCTATCGCTCTACTTTCCTCCCTTTGGTGCGGATGACTCGACCAGGGTGGACATGACTTTTATGCCTTGCCATGCAACTCATGTGAGTTTATTATGCATATTGCTATTATCCTTTGCTCGTGCTAATGTGATTTACTTTTCTTGTTAGGTGTCGAGAGAAGATAGCAGAAGGGATGGATGTCTGCTTTTTTATTTCCAGAATATCATGCTGGGGAATAACTTCGCGATGGCGGTAAGATTGGACAAGTTTATTTATTCTTTTTTCCTTAGTAGAAATGCATAGATGAGTGCTTATACGTGCGAGAAATATTTATAGGGTAAGATTCAAGCAATGAACGTGGAAGTGGACCAACTTAGAGCTGGTTACAGGGCACCTCCATCGATAGGGCCTTCAGGCTATAGCCAGTATGAGCAAGCTCATCTGGCGGCATATGCCCAACATCTGTCTGGTTATGGAGCATAGGGTTATATGCTCGGTTATTCAGCATAGGCTAGTTTCACAGCAATGCTGTCTCAGTTTCCACCAGCTCTGCCGTCTGCACCCGCCCCTTCGCTCATGTAACCGCTTCAGACCTTACCAGGTCTAGGGAAAGAGGGAGTTAGAGATAACAGTAAGGTACTGCAAGCGGACTTTGAAGCCCCCTCTATTTGGGCAAATTAAGATATGATACTTAGGCCTTAGTTTGGCGTATATATTTTTTGTGGGCCTTGCGTGGCAATTTTATCCTGTACATTTGATTGTTGGATTGGACGTGTTTTTTGCCCCTTTATTATCTCCTTTTTATGGATTGATGGGTCCTTCATGGCCCTGTTTACTTTTAGATGGATAGTTTATTTTTCTGTCTTGACATGCTAGCTTCATTATTTCGATGCCTTTCTCTAAAAATGATCTTCTTCTTGTGCAGTTGGTATTAATCTTACGATCCATCATCGCCTTTATTGGGCGACGATCAAATTGACATGGATAGGTTCAAGACACAACTGGCGAACCATCTTCGGACTTTGAGTCCGACTGATTGGAATCTGCTCTAGGCTGAGCGCCTCTTCAACATGTGGTACTATTATAATATTGCTCTGGATGACGCACTTTTACAAAGCTCAATAAGTTTGAGGGATCCACTCGACCACGTATTCCGCTTTGACAACTAAGAGTTATGTCCACTTTATGAAGAGTTCTGTACCGTAATGGACGTTTCCTACAACCAGGACATTGTGGTGCATGATTACGGTGCTACTATAGAGCAGCACTATGTAGGTTTCCTAAGACTTTCTGATTGTCAGAGGAATAGAATCGTGTTTACCAACTCTGAGCAACCCGGATTGATCTTAGGAGTGGCTTTAGAAATATGTTCTTCCAATCCTTCCAGTCACCAGAGTTGGGTTCCTCTCATGGTCGTACTGCTGATGGGAGGTTTTCTATGCAAGTCTGATAAAGGGATATGCTGTCCTAGGTTAGTTTATATGATTCGAAAAACTCTAGAGGGATCATCACCTATGGCCGTGGTCCTAGTAAAGACCTTCATTTACATGGACTCCATTCATCAAGACGAGGATGTAATGGTGAGAGGAAGTAGGCTCCTCCTTCAGGTATACTAACCATTTTATTGTTATTTTTTTGGACTTTTACTGGCAATGGTCCACTGACGGGTTTATATCATGGCAGATATGGCTGATGGAGCATTTGAAGGTCATTAGAGCACCAACTGGATTGCCAGATTCCTATGCCCCTAAGGACTTTTGGGGTCAAGGAATATAACCCAGGTATCATAGGAATCAACCCTTGCTCAAATGGCTGCATTTTCTATAGAGGCTAACTGAAAGGGGCATCAGGTGGATCTGCCCCTAGTGGAAAATTAATGAGGTGACCACTTGAACCGTACCCTAAGGCATTCAGTTGTTGGGCCTTCAGCGAATATCATACTACTTTTCGGAATGCGTGAGGAGGCAATACGGTCGTCCTCAGTCCATGCTTGATTATGTTCATGCTTCGCCTGCATTGCCTTGGGGGCCCTTGTGGCGAGCCCACATTTGTACCAGGTGGGAGAGTCGTACATTGGTCATCATGAACTACTAGCTGCCACTTAACAAGTTGCTTGATGAGACCTGTTTGGAGTGGCTCTCTGCTATCAAGGTAGCGCCTACTGGATCTGATAGGTTGGCAATTTCTTATCGCTACAGTCATCATGTGGCATGTCCTTGCCACTAAGTTATGTTTTTTTGAGCTTTTGTAATAAGGCCTTGACTTTGTTTTAGGCATGAATGTAATGTGTGCAAGCTTTTCTTTAATGTATTTCATTTCATCTTATAATCTTCTCTTATAATGTTCATGACTTTACAAAAAAAAAACATAAAGTGTGGGATGGCAACTTTTCAACGTGATTTTCTTTTATCTCGAACTGGTCTTTTAACGCAATATATTTGAGCTTGTCTAGATTGACAGTATTTATGAACTCAGTTCCGTCTATATCCATAAAATTTATAACTCCTTTATTAAGAACTCATTTTACTACGTATGGACCTTCCCAATTTGGACGAAATTTACCTCTGGGGTCGGTATGAGTGGCTTTGACCAGTTTTAATATGAGGTCACCGTCTTTAAGAGGCGTGTTGATCTTCCTTATTTGATTATTGTAGGCCTCGGGCCATTCATTGCTGGTACATCCTCAGGCTATCAAGGGCTTCTAGATGCCTTTCATTGATAGGGTTAAGTGTTTCGTAACGTGATCTGGCCCACTCATCTTCGTGTAATTTTAGATTGAGTGCAACACGGAGTGACTTGACTTCAATTTTTACAAGAAGAAATGCTTCCATTCTGTACACTAAAGAGAATGGCATTTGCCCTATTAGGGTTTTGACACTGGTTCGATAGCCCTAGAGAGCATAGGGGAGATGGTTGGCCCAACCTCAATCGGTAACTACCATCTTGAATAGAACTTTTTTATGGCTTTGTTGGCCGCTTCCACCGCCCCATTGGCTTGAGTGCGATATAGTGATGATTGATATGTTCAATGTTGTGTCATTCTAGCAGATCTACAGTTTCTCCCTGAAACTATACTCCATTGTCGGACACTATATGATGAGGCATATCGTATTGAGCGAAGATGTGCTTTTGAATGAATTTTGCCATTTTCTCAGCAGTGATGCCAGTGTAGGATTCAACTTCAACCCATTTTGAAAAGTAATCCACGACCACTACGATGAACTTGTGGCCATTGGTTGAGGATGGTCTGATTTCTCCTATGATGTCAATGCCCCAGGCTGAGAAAGGCCATGGGGTGGCTAGGTGTTGCAGCTCAACCAGTGGTAGGTGACTAATGTTACCATGAATATTCATGGCATTTCCTGACTAGGCGCATTCAGTCAGCTATCATGGTTAGCCAAAAGTAACCCATTCGTTGTATCTTCTTAGCTAGCATTACTTCGTTTATATGAGGATCACATGTTCCTGCGTGTATTTCTTGCATAACCTTGTCAGCCTCTGCTTGTCCTAAGCACTTGAGAAGGATTTTGTCAGAGGATATCTAGAATAATTTCCCCTTGATAGGTCTAAAATGAATTGCCAACTTCTGTAGGGTGGTCTTGTCGACGTCCGTAACTTCTATAGCGAAAGTCCCACTTTCAAGGTATTGAAATATGTCGCTGTACCAGGGCTCTTGCTCGGTGGAGATTTAAGTGATTGAGGCGAGATAATACGGAGTGTTTGTGACTTTGACTATTATCGGTTTCATGGGTTATTGCGCAGGGTTTTCCCACATGGAGGCCAAGGTGGCTAGTGAATCTTCCATTTGATTTTATTCCAGCAACACGTGTCGGAATTCATATTTCTTGAAGAGAGATGCCTTTGTCCATACGGATTCAAGGTATGGTCAAAGTGATTCTTCCTTCACTTCCCAGTTGCCTACCACTTATTTGATGACAAGGGCATAGTCTTCAATAACTTTTGCTTCTCCTGCCTCTAATGCGAGCAGTGAACTCAGGCCAAATAGACATGCCTCGTATTTGGTGCCATTGTAAGTTACTGGGAACTCTAATCTTTTGGAAAGTAGGATCAATCCTCTCTCAGGGGATATAATTATAACTCATAGACTGGCTCCCTTGCGGTTCACCGCCCTGTCGAAGAACATGGTCCACCTCTGTGGTTCATTTGCTATCATGGCTAGCTGTTCATCCAGGAATTCAAGGTTCTCAATGTAATCAGATTCCAAAGGTTGGTTGGCTAGAAATTCTACCATGGCCCGTCCTTGATCACTTTTATGGTGACATACTCGATTTCAAACTCCGACAGGAGTAACAACCCTCAGAATAATTTCCCCGCTAAGGAGGGTGCTTGACAAAGTTATTTCATGGGATCTACCTTTGCAACGGCCTGGATTTTATAGGACTGAAAGTAATGTTGAGCTTCTTGGTTAACCATACCATGGTGGCACAAGTTTTCTTAACTATGGTGTACAAGGTTTTGTACTCTAAAAGTTTCTTGCTAAGGTAATAAATGGCATGTTCTTTCTTGTCTTCATGCTTTTGTACCAGCATTGCCCCTATGAAGGTTTCTTCAGTGGCTAGGTACAAGGTAAGAGGTTTACCCGGCGTAGGAGGCTTTAGTACTGATGGGTTAGACAAGTATGGCTTGATCTTTTCAAAGGCTTCTTGGCATAATGGATTTCAAATGACCGGTTGTTGCTTCTTGAGAAGCTTGAATATGGGCTCATAGACAGTGGTCAATCTTGCAATAAACCTGCTGACGTACTATAGGGATCCAAGGAAACTTTGGACTTCCTTCTCGATCTTGGGCTGAGGAATATCGAGGATTGCCTTTACCTTATATGGATCAATTTCTATGCCTCATTGGCAGACGATATGATCTAGTAATTTTCCAGAGGTCACCCAAAGATAACTTCTTTGGGTTGAGTTGTAGATTATATTTTTCTACCCGGGTGAGGAAGCGATTGAGCACAGCTGGGTGCTCTTTGGGGGTTGGTGATTTTACCAGCATATCATACATGTATACTTCGGCCGCTTTGTAGATTAGGTTATGGAGTAAAGTGGTGACTGCCCTTTGATAGGTTGCCCATGCATTCTTAAGTCTGAATCGCATGACATTATAATAGTAGACCCCCCATTCTATGATGAAGGTTGTCTTAAATTTTTTGATAACATTCATCAATATCCGGTTATATCCTGAGAAACTGTCCATAAAGGAATACATGGCTGCCCTGGCTACATTGTCGATTAGTACATCTATGTGAGGTAGAGGGAAGTCGTCCTTTGGTGAAGCCTTATTAAGATTGCGGAAGTCGACACAGATGCGGACTCTCCCATCCTTATTTGTAACTAATACTATATTGGCTAACCATTTCGGGTATTCCACGACTTCCAGGAACTTAGCTTTGATTTGCTTGGTCAGGTCTTCCTTGACCTTTTCGACCCACTCTGGTCTCAACCTTCGTAGCTTTTGTTTAACCAACCGGATTTTTGGGTCAGTAGGAATTTGTTGTTCCTCAATAGTCCTGTGGAATTTGAGTAATCTTACTAATTCTGCCTCAAGTTCGGGACTAAGGTCATTAGAATTGATATTTTCGTAGGGTCATCTTCGGTTCCTAAATTTATTTCTTTTGTAAGAGTATCATGAATACTAAAAATACTCGATGTATGGTGAGGTGAATGCATGAAATAGAAAGCACCACACAAATAAGCATAGTCGTTTATTTTATTATCATTGTCATTCTCATAATACAAGTCATTTAGTTCAAAGACATCAAAAATTGAAATATCGTTATCGACTTCTAGGGCAGGAGTTTCCTTGTTTGGAATTTCTTCACTGCTGCTGGTGGCTACGTCTTCGACCTTGGACTTTCCCTTGATCCTGAGCTGGGCTAGCTCAGCAATTATTTTGTCAATTCCTTCTTTCGCAGGTTCTTGTTTTTGTGATTTTGACTTAATCTTCTTGTCTTCAAGGTGGGCTTCCATTAGCTTAGCTAACGTTAATGCTAGTTCTTCAACATTTGACTAGTTCATCGTCTTTTGCTTCTTAGGGGCCTCTTCCTCGGATGAGGTCTTCCTTTTCTTAGTTTGCTTCTTATAATTGGTCGGGTGAGTGGGACCTTCGAAGCCTACGATGTCAGAGAAGATCTCAAAGCTGGGCACTTCTCCTTCTTCGGTTTTGATTGGCTCGGGCTCACCTTAGTATAGGATTTCCCTGGTATGAACGAAAATTTCTAACATCTATTGCCTTCTAGACCATACCCTTCATTGGCTTTTGCCCCTATAACCTAGCCCTGAGGGGCTATGGGAGCCTATAGCGAATTAGAACTCTGGGGGTCCTTGTTCTTGTATCCCCAAGCCACCTCCTAGGGTTAAGTGCTATTCCATGTAGTTTTTTACCCACTTAGACCATTGGGTTTTTTTTTCATCCTTCCTTATGGTAGGTGTTAGAAATCCTTCTACGTATTCTGGGGTTCCGTGTATGGAAGCTACGGTGGATTCTTCGTTGGCCTCGAGGGTTACTATCTTTCCCTTAAAGGGGATTTTCACCTTTTGTTGCAGGGTGGAAGGGACACCTCCTAGTGAATGAAACCACGATCAATCGAGTGGCAAGGACAACGGTGAAAGTTGTAACGGACTCAACTTCCCTTGCCTTCACTGTTGCCTCAAAAGTTCCCAAGAAAGACCTCTTCGAGTTATCATATGGTTTAATAACCGTTCTAGACTTCTTGAGCATCCCTTCATTTAACCCTAGGATTGGTAGGATCTTTCGAGGGCAGACGTTGAGTGCAGAGCCATCGTCCACCATGACACAAGGCATTACTCGATCTAGTATCTCAATTTTTAAGTACAAAGCCTGACTGTGGTGTAGCCATCGTTTGGCAGGTCTGCATTAGAGAAGACAATATCAATAGATTCGGTGAGGGTTCCGCGTCTGATCAAGGCACATACTTCTACCGATAAGGTTAGTGATGATGCCTCCATTTCCATCAACTTTGGTATGATAGCCCTTCTATGTGTCTGGGATCCTCGTAAGAGATCCCAAATACTCATCTTGATAGGGGTGTTTGTTAGTTGTTTGACTATAGGAATGTCAATTTCCTTTGTTAGGTTATCTGCTGGTGGAGCCTTGGCAGGGCCAGGATTAACTTGGACCTGAGGCTGATAAGTTTTATTGCTACAGGTAATATGATTGATGTGCTCCTATCATTCTTAGGAGCACCCTTAGGCTCGGACACTGCAAACTCATCAAAATCTCCTTCAAGGAGAATGTCTTTTAGCCGTATGGGCCTGGCAATGTACCGAGTCATGGCATTTGTACCTTTTGGCTTGTAATGTACGTTTGCTTGTAATGCTATGGCAGGGTTTGCCCAGAGGATTGAGTATATCACGTGTGCTTATGATTCAACCCCCCTGATCATGTTAACAACATCAGAGCGAGCTAAGACCAATTTGTCCAGTATCTTTACTATTTCTGGATGGGGTACCATTATGAAGAATGGATAAGCCCAGGCTGCCATTCCATCCCTTGGGTATGGTTCCATCTTGGATGGGTCGCCCCTCGGTCCTTCATCTGGCTCTTCCATGGTAAAATAATATCAAAAAGCTTAGCTTAGAATGCCCTAGAAGAAGCAATAGTAATGCATGGCTAGATTGTTCCAAGTTCGATTGTACCATTGCAGCGCTCTTCCAATAAGAGTGGTATCAAAGATTTTAGGCCAGCGGTGATAATGTTCATTCCTTGAGTTCACTACTTCAGTAAATATGACAAGGTAGTTTCGAGGGTGTCTGCTTCCATCATACCCCAAATTCCGATGGCAACTCAGGAAAGAGCATGGTTCCGTGGGTGCCTTCCTAGGTGACCTCATATTGATAGGCTACGTCAAGCCTTTTGTAAAATCTTTGGTCATCTCGTAGACTTATGAATGCTATCGAGTTGATAGGAGTATTGGGTTGATATCTTCTTTATCACGGAGGTCTCCTATTTTCCTCTTGGATTCTCTAGAAGACTAGTCTTTCTATCAAGCTTCCAATTCCGATTGTATTGAGTTCAATGGGGGTCCCATCCGTAATCCCCTACAATTCTTCTCTTACAGATCGAGAGTGTGGAGATTCAAGTTCTAGCGACGGTTGGGCATCCACTATTCCCTCTGGTGGGGGATCCCAAAAGTACACTGGCTTAAGTGCCTATAACTACGGATTGGTAGGGATCATCCTAAGATGTCCAGTTGGCACTGTGTATTCATTATCATTTGGATGATCAGGGTCATTATCCCATTGTGGTTCAGCGTTAGCTGAGCCATATGGCATGGGCCTACTTGGCATGAGGCCAGGGTATGCCATGCCTTGTGATTGCTAGGTTGGTTCATTGTTATTTAGGATGTGAGTGGGTTCATTGCTGCTCAAATATCCATGGTCACCTTCAAGCAGAGGATGAGCAAACTGAGGTGGATCGAGGGGTACTTCTCTGTTCGAAGGACCTCCTGCATGGGGATTCTTACTACTTTCTCCCATCTCAAAGTGAGGGTTTAGGTGAGGCACTTGTTCCCTAAATCTATGTGGGCCTGACATCTCCTCACATCATGTGAGTGTAGTGATAGTAGTGTGATGGATCATATATATGGTTCCATCTTTAGGCATGCTCACATATCTTTCATAAACGGGCCCGAAGCATATGCATTCCGGGGAAGGCGGAAGAACCCAAGAGTAGGATCCATCGTTGTTCCTGAAGGAAGGCATGTGTGGACCGAATGCCTGGATGAATTTATGGCACATTAATGGCCAATCCTATCATCGGTGGGGAAGGATTCAGAAATACTGATCTTGGGCTGGATCGACCAAAAACATAGGAAATAGGGCTGGTTCCCGTAGGACACTGATGTCATATAGCTCTAAAGTTAGGAGGAACCACCTCAGGAACTTGAGTGGGTCAGAGTCCCCTGAAAACCTGTTCTTATTTCATTCCCAGTTGGCTATATAGAGGAGGCCTCTTGATCTGAGTTCATCTTCATAAGCTGACACCCTCTCAAACATGTGCATCTCATTGAATATGGGGTTATCATTGAAGTAGGGATCCTCATCCTGGTTATCCAATCCCTACTCTTCTTCTTTATCAAGCAAAATAGCATTGATGAATAATGTTTCGCAGAGGTTTGATTTGGCTCCATCTTCTTGAGGTTGGGATATAGCTATACTTTTAGTAGTTGACTCTCAATTTAGCACCAAATTTAAGGAGTCACATCTTGCAAAAGTATGCATTAAGCTAGCGCTTACAACCAAAAGATCCCAATACTATTTGACTGGCAGCCCATCGTTTATCATCGAGTAATGTAGCCAGTAGGGCCGGGGCCGTGGTGCCACTGAGTTGCCAAAATGAATTAAGGAGGCTAACTAGGTCAGGCCCTACTTCAATCCCATCATCCTCAACACCTATGAGACCTATGGCTTATAAGTCTGCCGAGCACATTAGGGTGTTATCTGATTGCCACCATTCTGATGTATGAGCCTCTTCGTGCTCGATAAGATATATTGCCTAACTGGTTGCATCAAGGGTTTCTTGGAAGATCTTAATCCTGTCGCTAGGGAAAGCTTCCAAGAATTGGTGTTCTAGCTCTACCCAGTCCCATAGTTGTCGAGGTTACAAAGTAAGGTACTAGTCTATCATGTTTCCTATGAGAAGTACATGGAAAGCTATGGCTATGCCATGAGGTAGTATATCGTATTCTACCTGGAGATCATAAAAATGGTCCAGGTATGCGACCGCATTTGTATCCCCTTTGTACCTGAGTCCTTCCACAGCTAAAGTCGAGATTTTTTCGGATTCCCATAATTCTCTCGCATAGGTATCCACCCGATCTATTTTTGCGAGTTCCCACTCAACATCATTTTTCCCAAATCCAGGGTAGAATTGGGTACTATCCCTTCCACTGTCATCATCCTTATGGAGATGGATACCATTGACTAGGGATTCAAAGGTCAAAAGTGGGTTTTGAGTACTCGGCTTTTATTTCGGTTCTTCAAGGTTTCCCTCCTGAATCATTTTCTGGAGGATACGTAACAATCGAACACATTCATTAGTCCTATGCCCCTTCACTGCATGGTATGCATAGAAATTATCCCTATAAGCTAAGACTGGTGGTATGAAGGTTAAGCTTTGCATGCCCTCAGATTTTCTTAGCTTGGTGAATATCTGAGACAGCGACTCAGTCCATGGTGAGATTGGTTGAGGCGGTGTTGGAGTGATGGCGGTGGCGACAGCCTCAGTTTTCTTTTCTTTCTCTTGCCATAGGAAGGTTTTTGCTGGTAGGACTTTAGGGGAGCCACCCTATCATACGGCTTATTTTTCGCATAATAGGCTGCCTCCTCATGCTTGATAAGCTCTTCCTCATCAAATTTCTCAATTCTTTTGGCATATTCCACAACGTCATCGAAAGTTTGGAACTTTTTCATTTTCATTTCTTCACGGAATTTGGGATTACATCCCTCCACTAGTTTGATAACTAAGGCATCCATTTTTAGGGCACCATACACTAGTGATTGAACTGCGACCCATCTACGATAATAGGCTTCAAAGGGCTCTTTAATACCCTGTCGGACCCTCTCTAGGTCCTGCAAGGTTGTTTCCACTCTGACATTGTAGGAATAATTCTTAATGAAGGTGGTACTAAGCAATTTGTAGCTCGACTTTACTTGGTTAGACATCCTCATATACCAATCGGTAGCTGGACCTCGCAGTGTTGTTTAAAACAAGTTTACCCGATGGACTTAGGAATGCCCATACTCATCATAATGCACAGGTATCCCTCCATGTGAACTTTCGGGGAGCCTATACCATCAAGTGGCAGGACATAGGGCATGACAAAATTAGAGGGTAGGGCTCTAGAATTGGGAGCTCAAACTTTTGCGGATATGTGTATTTAGTGCTGGAAGGTCCCATAATGCGTTTCAATTTAAGGAGCATTTCTTCAAAGTTAGAGAATTTCTTCTCGATCTCTATGACCTTATCACCTAAATCGAAACCCAAAATTCTGGCAGCTCTCATATTATTTATGACGGCTTTAAACTTCTTAACAAAATCTTCAGAAAGGATCATGTCCTATACGGCTTCAAGCATCACCTCGTGGTTATCGGCCATTTCGTCGCTTTATTCTGCGAGAGTGGGATCATTGGTATATACCTCCTCAGGGGCTCTTCTATTAGGCTATTTCTTTTTGGGTGCCAGCTCAGGCAAATTGCGGTGAGCAAAAACAAAAATAGGTAAGTACTTGGTTATGTGCATGATGCACAAGCCTATGGGCATTTCTAGCATGGTTTATGTGGTGCATGCATATTTATGTGATGTATGCATATTGCCTACAATGTGGGATGGTTTTTTGTGTATCGCTTATTACCAGGGGTATGCATAATGATGTGCTCTAGGAGTGGCTTTTTTGTGGTCACATCGCTTAATACTAGGGGTATGCGCGATGGTGTACTTGCATGGTATGATTATTTCATGTTATGGCTGCACACAAATCATGGTTAGTGGTTTATGCGTGAAGCAATGTTTGCGTAGGCAAACATGTACTTTTTAAACTCTCCCTTCCAACCTTATTACTCCATCGTGGTGAGTATCTTTCCTAGGTGGGGGGCTTTATTTCTCTATTACCAATCTGGGGTGGGCGAGGACGTACTCTCTTTTGTGATTGAAAAAAATTTGGGGGTGTCCCTAGGGGACGTTTCTAGGGTTACTTTGCTATATGTTGGGCTAAGTCCAACATGGTTTCGATTGATGATAACCGTGCATTTTGCACTTAAGCCAAAGAACCCTATTCGAGTTCAGGAGTCTGTTTTCTACATTTGATATACTCAAACCTAGTGACCTTGATCAAGCCGACTATATTATATTGTACTATACACGGTTAGTGTGTCTCAACTTTGTGCCCCTACACGAACTCAAGCCAAGTTCTAAAGATACGTCATTGAGAATGCCGGGGTTCTAGGTGTAGATATATACAGATGCTATGCAGCAGAACCCTAATAATTCCAAATTCAAATGGCTTTCATTATTTCATATTTGATTGGTTTTGGGAAAAATCAATTATAAAAAGAGTTATAATCCCCAGTAGCGTTGCCACTATGAGTCGATGAAACATTTTCTTTCAATTGACTCTTTTTGGATCATTGGTTGGATTGGCATGGCCAATGCAGGACTCCCGGGTTTTAATGCGGGGAGTCACTGCTAGAGTTCGAGGCTCGTTGTACGTATGAACATACTTGGCATTTCCAACTGGACAAAGGGGTCGAGGACTCCTTTGGGGATTAGCCTTTTTATTGCAGGAGCAGGGTGCCTATTTTATACAATACTAGAGTCACTACCCGGATCAGCTCTTTCAAGAAATCAGTGGTATAGCCGTTTCGGGTAGGATTCCCATACTGATAAAAAAGAGATTCTGGTTTCGGATGAAATAGTTACATGCCATTTGAATTTGGATAGATCATATTTTGAAAAAGCTTTTGTTACTTTAATAAGCAAAAGAGATGAGTTAGGGTGATACGACCGTTACGGGCCTAGCCCTTGGAGCGTGGGCCTGGTATGACTAGATTACCTTGTGAGGTGGTTAAGAATGCATGATTGAAAATAACACTTTGACCCTTAGTTACCTTTTATTTGTTGCAGGATGACTGGAAGGCTAGGTACTGACTAGAACCGTGTTTGCTTTTGGACTTATTTTCAAGGTTTCTATGGAGATAACCTCAAGGAGTTTTTATAGTGGGCTTGTTTGAGTGTTTGGGGATGTATGAGCAGCTTTTTAGCTAAAAGATATTTTAAGGAGGGGTGTCTATACCTTGGTATAGTTTTGGTATAGGCTCGATACTATGAGAGATTTTTAAGGAGGAAATGGCTTTGAACTACTTTCTTTTTGAGATGATATAATATTTCTCTTCTTTGTTTTTGAATGTTGTTGTTGAAATACCGAGGAACGGTTTCCTTTTATAGAATTTTTGGGAGCGTCAATCGACACATATGGTAGTGTCGATCGATGCAATAGGTGTCTGAATGGCTTCGCTGATTCATCAGGTCTAGATTTCCTTATGAGCGTCGATTGACATAATGGGGAAGCGTCGATCAACGTAATTTAGGTGGTGATAGCTTTGTTGAGTCATGGTTGTAGGTTTGATGAGTCATCGGAGAAATTGACACTTGGCATCTTCGATCGTCATAATAGGATAGCGTCGATTGACACAATGGGGGTGTAATTAGTGTCGATCAACACTCAGGCTTAGGATGTCAGAGTCCTATTTCCTCAGAGGGGTTTGTAGTTTGGGTGAAATATGGTCCTTTGTCAATACTAGCTTGCCATCTCCTGAAAAGGTCTTAGACATCATCACTCCTAGGATGGACCATGCTCATAAATGGTACATTACATGTGGAGGTCTTTATGGAACAACCTTCAGGATATTAAGACAAAGATCATCCAAATTATGTCTGTTAGCTTCGTAAGGATTTCTATGGTTTAAACAACCTGCTCGTGCTTGGTACCTCAAACTTGCTACTTACTTGCTTAAATTGGGTTTTTAGAAATCTCGAGTGGATGCTTCCTTATTTAGTTATTCCAAAGGGGCCACTGTAATTTATTTTTTTTGTATATGTTGATGACATTATACTGACAAGCAATAATAATGTCTTTCTAGATGCCTTTGTTCTGCAGCATTCTCGGTAATTCTCCTTGAAAGACCGTGGTCCCATTAATAATTTTCTAGGCATAGAAGTTTAACTAGTTTCTAGGGGCATATTCTTGTCTCAATGTTATTACATTCACAACATCCTTACTGATCATAAAATGATGGAAGCTAATGCCACTGTCACGCCATTATCACCCTCAATACCGCTACAACTAGTGAATGGTACAGCTAAAGCAGACACTACTACCTATCATCAACTTATGGGCTCTCTTCAGTACCTGGAAATCACTTGCCCAAATATATGCTTTGCTGTCAATAAATTATCTTAGTATATGCATGCTCTGACAATCACCCATTGGCATGCTGTGAAATGCATTCTTCGCTATCTCCGTGGAACCGCATTGCATGGTCTCTTTCTTTATACAAGTGTTCCACTCTAACTAACAGTGTACTCTGACTCAGATTGGGGTGGTATTCATGATGGTGGTAAAAACCATGTCTCATTCTTCTACTGAAGCCAAATACCGCGCCCTTACTCATGCCACTACTGAAACTTCATGGATTTAGAATCTTCTCACGAAACTTGGTGTTTCCCTCACTTATATTCCCATCCTCTATTGTGATAATCTTGGTGCTACATATGTCTATAAAAATCCAGTTTTCCATTCACAGATAAAGCACCTAGCTCTAGATTATTTCTTTGTTCGTGATTTAGTTGTTGCTAATTATCTTTGTGTTTGCCATATTCCATCATCCGAGTAGCCATCTAATCTTCTTACTAAGCCTTTGGGTTCATCTCTCTTCTGTAAATTTCATGCTAGGCTTGGTGTGTCTGCTAGACCACTAATCTTGTGGGGGCATATTAAGGATTATTAGAAAATAGAGAAATTCCGTTTAATTGTATTTATTCTTTTCCATACTTGTTTATACTTGATGGGCAAGTATTCTTGATGGACAAGTATACTTAATGAGAAAGTGTCTTGATGGGAAAGTGGAGCATGGTCGGCCCGACCTGATGACGATTATACCTATTCATATAGATGTTTGAATGTTGAAAGTGCTATGAATCGAATGTCTCTTTCCTTGTCAAAAATCCCTTGAATAATTCTCAAATAGCGATAACCTGTCCAAACTTATTTGTTAGACAAAATTGTCTCCAAAACTCCAAAAATAATTTCCAACTGTCAAAAGATAGCCCTAGATGTTAGGAACCATCTAGCAAAATTTCAAGGTGATCTGACGTTGGATCACAATTGTTCGATGGTTGTAACAAGTATCGATCGACGCTCGTTGCCACCGACACATGTCAACTCTAGCAATGACTCAGCAAACCTACACATGTGTTGATCGACAATCATAACATGTATCGATCGCCGGTTGTTGGATAGGTTCCATGTCTAATAACGAATCAGCAAAGCTACAATAGCCCAAGGAGTGTTGATCGATGGTGCTATACGCATCGATCGATCGTCAGTAATTCCCTATAAAATGAAGGCAATCCCTGCTCATTTCCAACAACTTCGAACGACAAAAAACAAAAACTACCCCTTTTATTCATAGATTCCCCAAATCCATACCAAAAATCCTTTTCCTTTACCCATAACTATACTCAAGTGTAGAACCCCCTATTTTGGCAAGTTTTAGTTATAAACTGGCCTAGCCTTATTTCCTAAACACCATTCTGATACTATAAAATCAGTATCGTCGATGGGTTTTAGCAATAAACCGTCCTCATATTATCCTTCAAACACCAACTACACTAAGGTATAGTCCATTATTCTTGACGGGCTTTAGTTATAAACTGTCTCCACATATTCCAAGGTTCTCAACCCTAATCTTTCAGTCATTCGGTTCTAGTATGTACCAATCTTCAGGACACTCAAAAGGTAACTAAGGGTAATTGGATTCCATCCCACTTTTATTGCATTCAATTTTATTTAATTAATATAAATAAGCATTTATATTTATTAAATTGTCTGGAGTATCCAAGGAGGAGGAACTAATCGTCTAGGTATAAACACTTATCCCTTCATTGTTATTTGTTTTAATTGTTATTTATTCCCCAGTATTATAAATAAAACGACATAGGAAAATTATTTTTAATAAACTAATTAAACATAAACATCTTGAATCAAATATATAAGTAACTATTTTATCCGACTCAGAATCTCTATTTTACAGGTATAGGAATCCTACCCGGATTGGCTATATAATTATTTCCAGGTAGAGCAGATTCGGGTGGCGACTCTCATATTTTATAAATTAGGGATTTTGACCCTATTTTAATTTACAAAGTTTTCATCAAAATAATTCTCTAAAGACCAGTCACCAGAAGGGTCCCACGGTCCCTGTTTCCAAGCACTCAAAATGTAAACGAGCCCTACGCTCGAACCGCAGCGGCTTCCCGTAAAAAAACCCGGGAGCCCTCACCCGCCGTCCTATAAAACCTCGCCCGCTCACAGTGGCTACTCTGCTGGGGAATGGTCTTACCAAAATTGATTTTTTATAAAATTTTTAAACCAATTTTAGATGAAATAATGAAAATATATTTAATTCACGGATTTATATTTAAAATGTTTATTCACAAAATTTTATTTTGGATTTTACTGTATAGCATTTGCATATATCCTACCCGAAACTCTGGTGCTCTCAAAAACATGCTGCTTGAACTTGACTAAGGTTAGTAAAGGGGCATGAATTTGGGACAACAATCATCCATAGTACAATATAATCTAGTTGGCATGACTCAGGTCACTAGATTTGAGTATATTAAGTGTGGTAAATGGGCTCCTAAAATCAACTAGGGTTCTTAGGCTTAAGTACATAAGGCACAGTTACCTGTTATCAAACACTCCTTAGACTCAGCCCAATATATAGAAAAGCCTTATTAGCTTCCCCTAGGAATACCAAAGTTTTCTATAAATCACAAAATGAGAGCACGTCCTTGCTTACCCCAGTTGGTAATAGAGGAAAACCCCCTTTTACCTAGGAAAGAAACTCACCATAATGGAGTGATAAGGTTGGATGGGAGAGATTAAAAAGTACATGTTCTATTGATTTTATTGTTTAAATACACATAAACCATGCATTACTAACCACGGTTCACTTGCAGCCATAACATTGTTAAAATCACATATATACATAACATACCTATGCCATAGTAGGATAAGAAAGGTCCTAATTGTACGTATCATGCCTCAAGCATACATTGAACCCTTCTCTATCATCCAACTTGGATCCACAAGAAATATTGTTTAGAAAGAACTCATGAGGAGACAATTTTAGCAATGCCATTCCAACTGGCGAACTCAGGAAAGGATATCTGAGGAAAGCACGTATGAAGAAAAATTCGACAACACACTCTCTACCATCCACCAAACCGACGAAATGGAAAACAATAACCAAAAGGTTACCCTTGAGGTAGTTCAAAATGTGATCATTTCTGAAGATTTCATTAGGAAGTTTGAAACTGTGATAAGTAATATGAGGGCCGCACGAATCTTGGGATTTGGTCGGGAAGATAAGGTGCAGAAATGGAGAAGAAATTCTTAGATTTTGAGGAAATGCTTCCAAAACTTAATGGGCTGTTGGTTGTAAAAAACACCGACCCATAGAACTTTGAAATCATTATCCCGAACCACTTACAACCAACTTTGTCATGCCTTATATCTCGCCCTTTAATGGGACTAGTTATCCTGAGGCACATATTAAGAGTTACCTGCGAGTAATGATAATAAGTACTGGCATTCCTGAGGTCCATAGAGTCAACTTTTTCTTGACAACCTTACGAGACTTAGCGACTAATTGGTAGATGAGAATGCCAAGCCATGTGAAATCTAGCTGGAAATCTCTCAGTGCAGCTTTTATTGAGAATTATGCATACGTACAATATGAAAGTCGAAACTACCCTCCAAGATCTTGAAAGGGTACAACAGAAACTCGACGAACCTTTTGAAGCATACTATAAGAGGTGGAAGGTAGTCCAAGCCCTGGTCGATGGAGCCACGAAGCTTAGCACCCCGATAGTGAAATTAGTGGAAGGCTGCAATGTTCATTTTAGGGATGAGATGAAGATGATTACATTCAACACATTCAGTGATGTAGTTGAATATGCTAAGAGAATTAGAAAGTATGATGAAGAGGACCAGTGGAAGAAAGACGAATTCAACTACATGATGAAAAAGGACAACATAGAAGGTACGCAGTTAGATCTTGAGTACCCAGAAGTTGAAACCTATATAGAAGAAGAAACTCTGGAGTTCTAGACTACACTTGAAGCATAAACAACCTAGAGGAAGCTACATCAAAGTAGTCATGTTGCATGATGAGAATAAATATGTTTCCTCCTCTAGTACTTTTGAAATAAGCTATGTAACCTTTGGTAAAATGAACGACTTTTCTTACGTGGTGTTACCAATAATCATTCTTTGTGTTCATTATAGCATGCATTTGGCATATTTAGTATTCATAACACACCAATTAAAGAAATTGATTTAGGCACTTTAAAAAATGGGTTCTATTTTGAACGACTTTACCCCAAGTAAAAGAGAGAGAAATGAGAAAAAAACATTTCGACTGCCTGATCGAACAAAGCATGCCATATCTTGTGCACCTATAAAGGGGGCAAATGAAGAACAAATGTAGAAATTTTACCCTAGTTATTGGGCAAGTTATCCAAAAGAAGAATCACTTAAAGCATTCTAAATGAAGTCTACCCCGACACGCCCCATAGAAAGATTCCCTTGCTACTTAAGTAGGAAACCTGATAATCTCACCATGTCAATCAGTTATGCAAAAGAACCTTGATACCAACATCTCATAATCATCTATCTAATTCTCTAAAAATTATCCGTCTGTAAAAGCTACCCAAGAGGCAATCATTTAAAAAGACCGACAATAAATGTATCATTCGGTAAGGAGCTTAGAGGATTCTCAGAACTAACAACTCGAGGATGAGATGACAAAGTCGAGCATTAAAAGCAAAATAAACTGATGCTAGGGTCAGAATCCATCCGAAATGAAGGAAACCCTATATAATGAGCCATACCCTCAGAAATAGGGGCAATAAACATGGAAACGAGCTAACGGGACAATTGAGCTCGAATAGGCTCAAGCAAATTTGCATAAAAACAAAAAAAGAAAATGATTGTCTGTTGAGAGCTAGTGCGGGATTTTAGGTAAAAATAAAGACAAAAAAAAGGGAGAAGTCAATTGGTAAAACCTGAAAAGGACCATTGGCAATAAGGGGAAAGTTATTGGAAATAGATACCATTAACTTTTGTGCCTAAAAATATTTCTTTGACTGATACGTTACTTTGATGAAGTGTTAAATGTATGCACTTAATAAATACACTAATATATAAAGCATATTTGTTCATAATAGTGCACGTATAAAAAATGAAAAAGAAGAAGCATGCTGGATTGAAAACCTGAAGGGGTGGTCCAGACAAAAATTAAGGCAAGTCGATAGATCAACAACCTAAAACGGCGGTCCATGCAAAAATTAGGATCAAGCAAACAAACTACTCAATCTGCATGAAATATAAACATTGTTGACACTATGTGACATAATATAGACCCTACCGGCCACAACCCAATACTACCTGAAGTACAACTCAAAACAAAGAAACTACAAGAAAGGCTCAAACAAGTGTATCCACTAAAGGTTGCATTGATTGGACAAGGGGCAATGTCAACTTAATGCATCACGCACTCACATAACTCATCATATAGAAAAGGCCTAACCTATATGGAGCCCCCTAAAGTTGGCTCAAACTGCCCTTGGCCACCCCTAACTTTCAAGTGTGATACTTTGCCACCTAAAATTGGCAAAACTGATACAATTTACCCACTCAATGCCACGTGTCAGATTATGGTTGGTTTGACTTTTCAAAGATGCCATTTTTCTAATTTTTTTTCTCCAATCAGAAGCTGACACATGGCATTGAGGGGGAAAACTGTTCAGTTTTGCCAACTTTAGGGGGTAAAGTGTCACACTTAAAAGTTGGGGGTGGCCAAGGACGGTTTGAGCCAACTTTAGGGGGCTCCATATGTGTTTAGCCTATAGAAATAATAATGAAAATGTTACATCACATGCATCATGATACAAGAATGCATTCCAAATAAGTTCTACCTCAATCTAGAGTTAAATTATAGTAGATGAAGACTTATGTCCAACAAGATCTTCACCTAGGCACATCATAGCCTAATCTTAGGTCTAGTGAAGTCTTCACCTAGGCACATCATGGCCAAACTTAGATCTAGTGATATCTTCACCATTGCACATCACAATAAGGCTTTAGATCCAGTGAGATCATTACCACAACCCATCCATGACATACGGTGCCATGCCGAGTTATGCTGATGACATGCAGTGTCATATCTAGTTTTGTTGATGACATGTAGTGTCATGTCAAGTTATTCTAATAACATGCAGTGTCATGTAGTGCCATGTTATGTTTCATAGTATCATATTATGTTTGCGATATGTAGTGCCATGTCAAGTTGTATTTTGCAGGAAATCACAATAGCAGATCGATCGTGGCTGATAGTGCTACACTCCTTAGTGAGAAAAATTGCTCAACTGTGGTAGACAGTGCCCAACTCCCTAATGAGACAAACTGCTCAACGTTGGTAGATAGTGCCCAACTCCATGATGAGAAAAACTACTTAATGGTAGCAGACAATGCCCAACTCCTTTGTGAGACAAACTGCTCAACGGTGGTAGACAATGCCTAACTCCTTGATGAGACAAACTGCTCAATGGTGGCAGACAATGCCCAACTCCTTGATAAGACAAACTGCTCAACGGTGGTAGATAGTGCCCAACTCCTTGATGAGATAACTAGTCAATGGTGGCAGATAGCGCCTAACTCCTTAATGAGACAAACTGGTCAACAGTGGCAAACAGTGCCTAACTCCTTGATCAGACAAACTGGTTAATGATAGCAGATGGTGCCCAACTCCTTGATGAGAAAAAAATGCTCAACGGTGGCAGATAGTGGCCAACTCCCTGGTGAGAAAAACTGCTCGATGGTTTCCGACAGTGCTTCCTCAAAGGTTAAAAATATGATCAATGTATGCAACGTCCTGACCATGACCAATAACAGAAGTAGATATACTTCCCTACTTGCTCCTTACATCATCTAAAAAACCCTTTTTGAAATTGGCGGACCAAATTTTGTAAAGTATAACCACATAACCTTTTGAATTACTCTTTTTCTCCAGTGAATCTTTTCTTTCATTACCTTCTTTGATTTTCGTTTTCATCCGCATCATGATTTTAATTTAAAAAGATTTTTGTCAACATTCTTGATCGAAGGGGAAAACATTGTTGTTTTCAAAATCATTGATCTAGTAATGTCAACTCTTTTTAAACCCTTATCTCCATGTGAATACCACGCACGAAAGCACTAGTTTTGTTCATCGCACTCACTTAGCATATGCAAAATTTCCCTTACGGTCAAAATTTTTGAACGCGAGGGGCAAACTATGAGCACTATCTACTGACTTGATGATGATTAATACCCATTCATATAGATGTCTAAATATCGAAAGTGCTATGAATCAAATGTCTCTTTCCTTGTCCAAAATCCCTTGAATAATCCTTAAATATATCCTTAAACAAGCGATAACCTATCCGAACTTCTGCCTTAGACAGAATTTTCTCCAAAAATCTAGATAAAATTTCCAATGGTTAAAAGATAGCTTTAGATGTTTAAAACCATTTGGAAAAATTTCAAGATGATCTGACAGTTGGATCACTATCGATCGACGGTAGTAACAAGTGTCAATCGATGCTCATTGCTGCTGACACATATCAACTCTAGTAATGACTCAACAAACCTACACATGTATCAATCAACGGTTATTGCATGCATTGATCGATGGTTGTTGGACACGTGCCAAGCCTAGTAACGACTCAACAAAGCTACAACTGCCCAAGGAGTGTTGATCGATAGTGCTATATGCATCGATCGATGGTCACTAATTCCCTATAAAAAGAAGGCAATTCCTGCTCATTTCCAACAACTTTGAATGGCGAAAAACAAAAATTTCCCCTTTTATTCATGGATTCCCCAAATCCATACCAAAAATCCTTTTACTTAATCCATAACTATACTTAGGTATAGAACTCCCCCCCCCCCCTTTCGGAAAGTTTTAGTTATAAACTGGCCTAGCCTTATTTCCTACACACCATTCTGATACTATAAAATCAATAGCATTGACGGGTTTTAGCTAGAAATTGTCCTCATATTTTCCTTCAAACACCAACTATACCAAGGTATAGTCCATTATTCTTGATGGGCTTTAATTATAAATCGTCTCCGCATATCCCAAGGTTCTCAACCCTAATCTTTCAATCATTCGGTTCTAGCATGTACCGGCCTTTAGGACACTCGAAAGGCAACTAAGGGTAATTGGATTCTATCCCTCTTTTATTGCATTCATTTTTATTTCATTAATATTGTTGGTCCCTATGCTTACACTCCATGAGTCAGAGGGGGGGAGGGTGAATGACTCGCCTAAATTACTTAGGTAACTTTTTCATGATTAAAATGAACTGCGTTGAGTAGGTCAATGGACCGAGTGAAATCTGGAAAAACTTTAAAGTAAAGAACACAAAGATTTTATACTTGTTTGCCAACCTATACTTACATCCAGTCCCAAGAGAGTTTCTTGGCTTTAATTAACTAATCTAAACTCCTTTACCCTAGGCGGAGAAGACTTTCAAAATTTCCCCAATTATAGAAAGTACCCTCCAAACTATAATCGCTCACCCACTAAGTGGAATACCCTCTTCAACTAACAACTCAACTAATTCTAAACAAGAGTTAGAATCAACTTATAGAAACATTGATCTTGTTACAGATAATCAGATGTTGTAATTCAAATGATCTATTCTAATCTCTCTTGTTCAAAGTAGATTCTTCACTGAGTAGTTGCTTTCTCAATTGAACTTCTTTAAAGGTTGTAAATTGACAGAGTTTTGCTTCTTAGAAATTTCGGTGTAATCACCAAGTTCTAATGCTTGACTTCTTGCTCCTTTTATAGTTGGCATCAAGAATGTAGCTATTGAAGTTGGCTTAGCATCTTCTACAAATTGCTAGCTCAGCTATCCACCCATTTCTTCTTTAAATCGACCCGTTAAGAGATAGAATCACATCGTCGTGAGATAGAGATCAATCTATTAGATTCAAATCTGAGCTTCAATTTGAATTCTTTATCGTTTAATGCCCATCTTCCGTTAGAGAGAAATTTTGCTGACTTGCCACATGTCATCTTCCCATTCCTATGGTAATATAACATCTTCCCAAGGCGTGAGATACTAGGTTGGTAGAACTGCAACTTTTCCAAATCTGGTAATTGCCTTTTGCAGCTTGAATAAAGAAGAACTTTAATGTTTTATTCATAAAACAGATGTCTTGTCAGGGCATTAATTCCTTTTGTCTTTCTTTCATTAATGTCTGCAAAAGTAGAACTCAAAAGGAATGATTCCATTTTTCTCGAAATGGAAAACTCAGTGCCCTTGACAAATAGAAAGTAACTCAGCAAAATGATAAAACAATATGCACAGCTGAAATAAAATCTAAATATCAAGCACTAAGTGAATAGTATTTAGTCAATGACTAAAGTACATACTCATCCCAGAACAACTCAGAGTTAAACTAAATAGCTTGGTCAGCGGAGACATAAAATTCAACCCTTGAATAACCATAGCCTATTTATTTTAACATCATTATTGATTTAATTAACTCCAACTTAACTTAATTGTTATGATCAAAACTTTAAGCACTACTGGGTCATCCACTGTGTTAGTCCAAACTTGTGTTTGGTTCAACAATCTCCCTCATTTTGATCAATGGAAATTAACTGAGCGAGAACTAAATCAATAAAATATTTAAATCAGAGTTACCTTACAATCATGCTTGATATGTCTTTGTTCAGCATCTTCATCATACTCAGAGTAGATGCTAACTCCCCCATAATCCTTGATTCTTCTAAGGCCAGCATTAGTTAATACTTCTCATATTTTTCTGCAAGATCAGAGGCATATATATGGCAGAAAATACAAGAAGTTAAGAAGATCTTGACTTAGAATAGAATAAGCAATCTTTATATATTCATAACTGAGTACATATCAACAGAAAGTTAACCTATACTAAGTTTACATTAAGCACTAAAGATAACAAGAGTTTTTATTCTATTTTGGCATAGGTGGTCCTTCGAGATTCACTCTTCTTTCTTCAAAAGCTTATTGATCCCACCTTGACTTCTTCTTTCTTGGAGAGGCAATCTCCTTTCCTTTCCTCTTATGAGTCTCAATGTATTGCTTTTCAATGTGCTCTAGATCCTTGATAGCTCATATGAAAACTCAGCTACCCTTTGATCTCTCTCTTTCTCCTCTTGCTCACGCTTCTCGTGATCCTTCTCCCTAATTGTCATTGAATGTAAAATGGCCTGACCTTGACGATCAAACGAGCTCAGAGAGACCTAAAAATGCTTGAGCTTGCCATAAATGGTGGAAGAAAAATTCTGAAGTAGCAACTCGTAGATTTCGTGGGAAATGAATTCCTACTCCCTGAGAAATACGAAGAGTCCTACTATAGTGTGAGATTGAGATTGTTGTCTTGGTATTGAGCACTCAACCCTTCCTTGGAAATTTGGGTGAGACTGGCCGGAGCCTTGGCTTGATTGTTCTCTTTTAAGATCTGCTCTAACATAGAAGTGCTTTTGATGTGTGAGGACACTTGCTTATGAATCTGATCAATGGCTTAACCATCATTAATGACATCAGCGTGAACATACTTGATTTGATCACGAATGTGTCCAAAATTTTGGTTAAGAGATGGTTCTTGTTCAGCTTCTGACATAACAATGTCGTTACTCAAAGCGTTAGATATATTCAATCTCTTCAATGCCTTCAACACTTCTCCCTCAGAGGCCTTAACTCCAAGACTTGTTCTTTCACATTCTTCATCTCATTGGAGTTGCCTTGATTCATCTTGAAATCCGTTATCAGTTCGTTCATGGCATCTATTACTACTTCCAATTTTGCTGTGTTGACATCATTTTCCTTGCTCAGAATGTTGTATCCACTTAACATAACTTGCATTACTTCCAAGATTGTATTGAACTTGTCAATCAAGAAGTTTCCAAATTCCATCTCCTCATTGACAATTCTGCAGTTGCTCTCATAAATCTTTGTCATTTTCTCCTTAAGCTCTGCAACCTTCATCTTCAAATACTCAGCCTTCCTTCCTGCAATATTCGAAATAGGCAAAGTATAGGATACTATAGCCTTAACCAAGGAGAACTAGGTAGGAACTGATTTGAAATGGGCCTTCATCTCTTCAACAACATCCATAAAACCTTGCACTGGCTCAATAGCCTTTGCAATCCTCCTTAGAACATTCTCAAATAGTAATGATTTTCCAATCTCAGCATCAATCTCCTCATCTGTCCTCAGTCCTAGATATCTTTCTCTTCCCAGCCTCTTTATATCACCCAACAAAGTAGCTTGGGGTTTGAATTGGGGTTGAGGTTGTGATTGTTATGGTGGTTATTTTTCATTGGGAATATCCTCAAAAGTAGGAGGACCTCTAACCACTAGTCCTTCTATCAATAACGGTTCATGCGCTAGAGATCTAACAGGTGATAGAATTAGAATAATGGCTGTCTCATGTGTTTGTTGAGAGTTGGAAGTGGATGGTGTTTGGTTTTTAGGTAAGGGTTGCATGGAAATAGGTGTGGGTGAAAGGGGTGGTTTATTGGATAGGTTGGGAAATAGAAATGGGTCTTCTTGTTCTCTTTAGCCTTCTCTCCTTCAACAACTTACTCACTAACTTGAGATAGAGTTTGCTGAGTCAGCTGAGCTCCCTACTCAACTACTGCTACTTCGTCATCCTACTTATCCTCCAAGTCTCCATCTTCCCCATGAATTACCACCTCCATTTTCTTAAACAACCATCTTTTTCTTTCCTTCTTCTCCTCCTTGGCTTCCTCGGCAGTCAAATTGTTCAGTTGGTCTTTTTCATTAATATCAAACTCCACAGCATGCACCTCAACTTCTTCTTATTCATCATCACTATCAATCCCATTTAAATCTCTAATCATCTATTTTACCACATCTGGAACATATTTCTCAACTAGACTGGCTGAGGCTATTTCAATAACATTTTTGGTGTCAGCCTTAGTCTTAGCTGCTGACTCTTCAGTTCTTCTTCTTATCTCCTCCTCCAGATCCTCCTGCCTTTTCTTCATTCTCTCAGCCTCGGCTACCTTAATTCTCTCTACTTCCTCAACATTCTAGACTATACCAGTTAGCTTTTTCACCATCAGCTTCTTCTTTGGCTGACCTACTTAAGCATAGGAAAAATGTAGCTTCATGTTCTACATCCTTCTCAACATCAAGGCCTGCAGCTTTACTCTTCCTTTTCTTCATCCTGATCAGAGGCACTTCCGCTCTCAGCTCTTCCTCTGCCTTTCTCTCTTCTTCTTTTTCTTTGACAGTCAGCTCACTAGGCTTATCCTCCTTGGTTCCCTTAGAAAATCAGGACTTTCTAGGGATAGGGGCAACTAATGGTTTTGTGCTAGCTCAGCTCGCCTTCTTTGCTTCATTCTTGGAGTCTCTCCTGGCCTCCTTCTTGCTTCCCTTCTTCTCATCATTCTCTTCTTGTTTTTCTGCTCTTAGCTTGGTTATTCTCTCAAGCTCCTTTGCTACAAACACATCAAAAGTCTGATCTTCCTCTTCTAGCTTAATTGGTCTCATTGGCATTATAGCTTTTGGGTCCTTCATTCTGACCTCTCCCTTCTGCAGCTTTATGTACTTGGTATTCTTGGGCTTTTCCTCGCATTTTAAGCCATGAAAATGTGCATTATTGAGTATCCTGAACTCAATGACTCTAAGAATAATTTTGCTTCTCTGTGCCCATCCATCTAGATCTAGCTTATAGGCCCTATATATCTCCATAACTAGATGATCATACACCATGTGTTTGGACTCCTTTAAGAATCTATGCACAGTGGCCACTGGCTAGTTGATACTCATTCCTTCTATTAGAGCGTAGACAAACACTCTCTCAAACTTTGAACAGCTTCTAATAGAAGTAGTCTTGGGCAAGAGTACCTTCATGACCAACTCATGGGAATGCTTTCCCTTCTTTATGAACATTGAGGGCATAATTTCACCAGTCTTATAGTCAGCGGGAACTTCATAGTCCACCGGGATGTCCACATGTTCTTCATCCTTCACTACTCGCATTCTCATCCCTCTTTCTCTCATTCCTAATAAACCAGCGATCAACTTGGGAGTTGTATATACTTTTCTCCCTATCATTGTGGTGATAAATAAGTCCTTGAATGCTTCAAACATGTGGATGCCATGGAAGAATCTCTTTACAATCTGCTGATAGCAGCCACTGGGTATCTCAAAGTGCATCAACTATTATAGGCTCCACTACTTCAGCTCCTTCCTTCATACACCATTCAATGGGTGTCTACTCGGTTCCAGCGGAGAATGAAAAGTTCTTCCTTTTTATTAATTCCTACAGCTACTTATGCCAAATGATCAACGGTAGTAACCAATATGAATTATCTTCATTCCTCACAATGAGTGATTTCTCAGAACGGGGTTCAGTTGGTCTTTCGAAGTACTCTCCATTAGAATTGCTTTGAAGGAAATTAGAGAATTTAGAGATTTAGGAAGAAGATTACAGAAAAGGAATTTAGTAAGGTAACCTTTCCTTCTTCTAAATCTCTCTTTAAATAGCCAAGGATTCTTCACCTAAACCTGTAAAGCTTACTTATTTGACTCACAATCCATGGTCATAAATCAACAGTGAGATTTATCAATAATTACCGCGAGATTAATGATTGTGAATACACGAGATTAAACCAATTGAATATGGATCGTTTTTAAACTTGCTACCATTTCTATCAGTTTTGAATTTGAAAAGAAACTGGTGATAATTTTAATGATGTGTCCAAAAAGTGCGAAGAAGAAATACTTAACCTAATTCTTAGGAGCTCAGAGTGTGCCCTGGGTACTTGTTCAGCTCCAGAATTGGTCAGCAAGAAATGAGTTTATTCAAATTGGATTAGACATTTCGATTAACTCCCTCAGACTATTGAATTGATCCTTTCCAATAGGCTTCGTGAATATGTCAGCTCCCTATTCTTTAGTAGGAATGTATGTGAGCCTGACTTCTTTAGCACGGGGTCCCTTATGATGTGATGTCTAATATTGACATGCTTCATCTCGCTATGTTGAATTGGATTCTTAGATAGGTCAATTGCACTCTTGTTGTCACACATGACTTCATAATTTCCTATAGTCAAATACTCAACCTCAGCTGTACTCAGAGTCACAAAAGTTTGCTTCCTTCTATACCATGTTACTAGTCAATCACAGAGGAAATGACATCTTCTAGTGGTGCTTTTCCTTTCAAGTTTATCTCTTCCATAATCAGCATCTGTATATCCTCTCAGAGTGAAATTTGCATTACTTGGATACCATAAACCTACATCAATAGAGCCTAGTAAATACCTGAGAATTCTCTTAATAGCAGCTAAGTGAGATTCTCTAGGGTCAGCTTAATATCTAGCATAATAATATATAGCATATTGAATGTCAGGCCTACTAGTAGTTAAGTAAAGTAGAGAACCAATAATACCTCTGTAAAGCTTACTCTCTATAGGTTTACCTTCCTCATCTTTACTCAGAATTGTATCAGTGGCTATGTGTGTTGATATTGGCTTGGCTTTGTCCATGTTAAACTTCTTGAGTACTTCCTCGGCATACTTAGCTTGGGTGATGAAGATCCCATCATCACCTTGATTGATTTGCAAACCAAGAAAGAAATTAAGCTCTCCCATTATTGACATTTCAAACTCTTTCTTCATCTGCTGGCTGAACTCTTTGCAAAGCTTCTCATCAGTTGCTCCAAAAACAATATCATCAACATAGATTTAGACTAGCAACACATCTTGATGCTTCCTCTTGATGAAAAAGGTGGTATATTCCTTTCCTCTGACATAACCTTTGTTGAGTAAAAAGTTAGTAAGTCTTTCAAACCAAGCTCTTGGAGCTTTCTTCAATCCATAAAGAGCCTTCTTCAACTTGAAGACATGATCTGGATTCTTTGGATCTTCAAAGCCTAGGGGCTGTCTGACATAGACTTCCTCTTAAATATATCCATTTAGAAATGCACTCTTAACATCTATTTGAAATAGCTTAAAGTTCGTATGAGATGCAAAAGCACAAACAATTCTTATGGCTTCAAGTCTTCCTACTGGTGCGAATAGTTAATGCTTTCTTATTGACTGTAGCCTTGAGCAACTAGTTTGGCTTTTTTTTGACAACTATGAGGTGTCGATGATGTATGGGTCTCCCTTGACGCCTGTGTGAGAGTGGTGGGGCCCATTAGGGGTTTGGTTGGATTTAGACGTGACAAAACATTCTTTAGTTAAATTTTTTAATAAGCCAATTTTAATGAATAAAAGAATCGAGACCCAAATCCCGATATAATTTACAGAGTCGTCACCCAAGTTGTCTACTTGGGAAAGAATTTTGGTACTATTCCCTTTAGGCAGGAGACTCATACCTATAGGATCAGAGATTTGGGTATGGGATGAGTCACTTATTTCTCATTTAATTGATTCAAATTTACATTCACCGCGTAAACCTATTTTAGTTTTCATCATTTTGGGAATTATCACAAAAATCCTATTTCTACACTCTTTCACACTTGTTACATGCATTTACATATTACAATAAAGCACAAGCAATAAATGGGGGTATAAAAATTACAACCAGGGGAAAATGGGGGATTTGTAAAGAGAGCCTATACATTTGTTCTAAGTTATAAAACAAGAATGAAAATAAATTCCCCTACATCCATAGATGTTAGCACAGTTTATAGCACACCATAACTCAACACTTCAGTGTATCTTGTTGTGAAAACATTATTTAACTATTGTGGGTTGAGTTATCGGATTATTAGTGAAAATGTTCGCATGGCTTGTGTTGATTTTAACTAATTAATTATGGGTTTGGGAATCTGCCTGGGGCTGGTACTCGTAGGGGTGAGTGGGACCTGTACAGGTACTAGGGTGGACTTGTACGGGTATGGTGTACCCCATATGGGTATTTTCTAGTCCTGACAGAAGCTTTATTCAGTTCCATTTATAGATTCACAAATTAATAGATTGGTGACAGAAAAATAAAATAAAACGGGATTTCCTTCCGTATGAGTATGACACACCAAATTGATATCTGGCACACCAAATTGATATCCTTGGGGATATATGGTGCCAACAAGGCTCATACGGGTTAGGACTAGACCTAAAATAAGAAATGAAAGCAAAAGATATAATAGAGGTAATAGGCGATAATAATAATGAAATAACTGAGATGTGAGTCTCTTTGAAACTCAGGAGCGATAACTTTGCAGCGTGAAACCACTTTGAGGTGATCCCTTTATTGATGAGAGAGCCCAGCCAAAGTAGATGGAATAAGGCTATTTAGGTGAGTATTTGTGTGGACAGAACCTCCTCCAAATCTTAATGAAAGAAGCTAGGAGTGAATAAAATGTGGACAAAACCTCAAAGGAAGGGTTTTCTCCCTATTTTATACTTCTTATACCCCTGTTATACCTTTTCTAAGCAAATAAAAATTACTAGAATTTTAGTATAATTTTTGTATCAAGAATCTGTCCATCTAAAATGTGAAGGGAAGACCCCTTTTTATAGGGGAAAGGAGGTCTGAGTGCAATAAATCGCATTCATGACCTGCCTTTTCCTAAAATAGGAAAGGAAATCCTTCCAAAAGAGCTTGTTTAGGCAACAATTAGGGCCTCACCCATACGGGTACTAGGGGACTCATACGGGTCCCCTCCTAGGTGTATGGAGGGATGACCCGTACGGGTCTGCCAAAGAATACGTACCACCGAGCAGCACCCGTAAGGGTCCCTAAGGGCAGACTAGGTCTCCAAACTTTGGCCAAACTCAACAACTCTGTGGTAGTAGGAACATCTCTAATGGATAACACCTGAAAGATATTGCATCATATAGCTCTTATCATAGTTTCGTGAGAAGGATCATTAAAATCCAATGCTTACAAACTTCCCCTCGTGGGATCATTATAGATATGGATCTGTATGATCTCACGATGTGAGCAAGGGTTTAGAAATTATAACTGAGGCAATATCCTGAGTGAGTTCCTTTCTTCTGGTGAACTTATTTCCTTTACTGATGTGTACCCCTTGTAACTCTACTGGGGGATATGTATCGCTTTCTTGAGGTGGATGACTTTCCTTTTGCTACCGTGTATCCCTTTACTAAGGTAGATGACTCGCTTTTTGCTTCTGCGTATCCCTTTCCTGAGGTGGATGACTTTCCTTGCCAATGCGTATCCCTTTCTTAAGGTGGATGACTTTCCTTGCCACTGCGTATCCCTTTCCTGAGCCAGATGACTTTCCTTTTGCTATTGTGTGTCCCTTTCCTGAGGCGGATGACTCTCCTTTTGCTACTGCACCTATCCCTAGTGACTCTTCTTAGGGAATGTGTGTATCCCTTTCTTAAGGCAGATCGACTTTCCTGACTGATGACGATGTATTCCTTTCTTAAGGCAGATGACTTCTCCTCGTATCCCTTTCCTAAGATGGATCGACTTTTCTGATTGATAATTTCTCTGAGGAAGATATGTGTGTATCCCTTTCTTGAGGCGGATGACTTTCCTGGCTGGTGGTGGTGTATCCCTTTCTTAAGGCGGATGACTCTCCTAATCGGTGTTGATTTTGAATAACCTGAAAAAGAGACAATAATCAAACTTTGAGTTAGTCATTGTCTAAGCAGACACCTTTTTATTCTTAATTGACTTTTGCGAGAACAAAAATATTTTTTCCCCTTCAATTAAGAATAAATAAGTATGGATGAGATAAACTAAAAATTCTATGGGGGAAATGTCAGGTTTTGGCCGATGGCTGCTTGTTTTGCTATTGGAGAATGCTCCTAGGGTGAGTGCCCCTAGGGTCTTCCAAATATGCTACCAAGAAGTGGGGGGTGCCCCTGGATTTATGGGGGGATGCCCCTAGATTGGCGGGGGGATACCCCTGGTCTTGATTCTGCTACTAGGAAGTGGGGGGATGCCCCTGGATTGGTAGGGGGATGCCCTTGGATCTGATTTCGCTACTCGGAATTAGGGGGATGCCCCTTGACTAGTTCCGCTGCTGGGGAGTGAAGTAATATCCTTTGGCAAAACTTCTTCTGGTGGGGAAGAATTTCCTGTGCTAGGATAGACACTAGATGAATTCCTGGAGTTTGTTGAAACACTGATGCAAAAATCTATCCTCGGATGACGAGATAAGGCCCGTACGGTGGGCTAGATCCGTACGGGTAAGATTCTCAAAAAAGGGGACCCATATAGGTGGGATGGGACCTGTACTGGTCCTTGACGGAGGGATTTAAAAGGGCAGATAGTCCCCTCATCTCCCGCCTCACACTAAAACTTCCTACTTTAAGTTTTTCGGTGATTTCTCCTAAAACTCAACTGAAGCTGTATAAAAAGATCCCTCAGACCAGCCGTTTCTCCCTCAGGCTTGAGGACTTGCCCTCAGGTGGCGATTTGGTACTTTGGGAATGCCTGATTTCCATCGGGTATGCTTTTCATGAGAGAGACTCTTTTTTGGGGTTTACTCCTATCTCTGAAGTCCCTCTGATCCCATCTCTAGAGACTCACGCTTCAAAACTCTAGGTAATTCCATTGGATTCTCCATTTTCCAATTTTGAACTTTTGGCGATTTCTTGGATTTTGGCATGATTGAGGGTGTTTTAGACCTTGGAATAGAGTCTGATGCATGTAGCTTTAGCCTAGGATGCTTTTAGGATAGTTTTGGATGAACTTTGGCTGAGATTGTGCAATTTTGGATTTTTGGGAGTTTTGTCCGAGTAGGGACTGTTTGTAGGGGATCCATATGGGTGAGGAGGGACCCGTACGGGTACCATTTTGATATGAGTACAACTTGTGGACCCGTATGGGTGGGGCTTACCCATACGGGTGGGGCTTACCCATACGGGTCCTCTCCTCAGGGACAGAAAATGGCCTCCTTTAATTTCTGCAATCCTTCTCTAATTTCTAATTTTTTTACTATGTTCTAACCCTATCAAACTATAATTTTATCTTTGCAGTTCCCATACAGGACCGTGGGGGCTTTGAGCTTCTACCAAAAGTGGTACGAGGAGATTTGTGCCATAGGAGACACGGAGCTGCTGGCCTACATAGATTCCTTCGGGTTCAGTGACATCATTAGGGCCATCCCTCAGGCCCTCAAGACACTAGCCCCTGGTGCTATCTTGGCCCTAATAGAGAGATGGTTAGAGATGACCTATACCTTCCATTTACCTATAGGTCACCATTTCTCCTTCGGATGTGTGCTCCACCACAGGCTTGGCGTGGAGCTAGGACATGGTCCATTTTGATATTTATACCGACCGGTGGCATTCTCGGCCTGAGGTGAAGGCTTACATTACTAGATTACTTGGACTTCATCCGGGAGGGATGAATAATCTCAAGTACGGGGACTTGTACACTTATTAGATTATGTAGTCGAGGCCCGTTGTGGCTGACAGTAGGGACCAGTGTCCTCGATTGTTTCTACTGGCGTTCCTTACCATCGTCTTCTTTCCCATCTACTTGGGTAACCTCAACTACGATCTGTTTTCTGCTGTGGAGGATCTTTCAACTATACCTCACAAGAACTGGTGTCAGGCCATTCTGGCACAGCTATATTATGGATTGAACGTAGGGTCTAGGGTGAGCAATCTGAGCTCAAGATCTTCCATCTGATACTGCTGGTAAATCCTTAACCGATCTCTTGTGCTTTAACCCTTTGTCTAAGCTGTGTTACAACTAATCCTTACTTTATCTTGCAGATTTCGGCTTTCGAGCATCAGCTGATCCCCAGGTCAGGATTGACCATGCAGCCTGAGATGTTGCATAACATCTCTAGATGGATGGGGCTTTGGCAAAATCAGCCCCTGACTACAGCGCAATAACTAGAGTTTCTATGCCAGGTGCACTCAGATCGGGTAAGCTTCATCCTGCATTTTACATTCCGACAAACCATTAGTAGAAACTATATTTAGTAGGTTGTGATACTCATAATGCACTCATTCTGTGCAGGTTATCTGAGACCCATGGGAGAGATTGGCCACCTACGGAGCCATCGAGCTGATGCGAGCTGGTGTGGATGACCGCCGCTTTGTCCTAGAGTCACCACTTTCTTATGAGTGGTATTTCGGTGAGCGAGTTCAAGGGTGGAGGACCAGTACTATGGTGGAGAGATGGATTCCTCCCCCCATCCCGTAGGCATCTTCTGGCCTCATCTCATGTCAGGGACTGATTAGGGACTGTACTTGCTGGGCGAGGGGGCTCGTGTGCTAATTACAAAGGGCTCTTACCCTGAGTTTATTGATTCTTCCCTACTATCACCCTGTGACAAGATCCATCATGAGGATGAGCCCCTGGAGTTCCACTGGAGCGATGACAAGGATGATGATGATGATGAGGGCGGACCGATGGGTGATCGCGGGGGTTCATCTATAGTCGGGGGTGCCTGAGGTTTAACTAGGTCAACTACTTCTTCTCCTTAGGTACCCTTCTAACTTGGTCTTTATGAATACTTTACTGCTTTCTATAATTGATTATTATCTGGAATCTGATTCTTCATTTCTTGCAGCCTCCCATTTCTACACAGATCAGGTCAGCTGCTGCCACTGCTACTACTGCCCCTAAGTAGCCGATAAAGTGGTCTCAAGCCTCCGGATCTGTGAGAGAGGGCATCCTCTGAGCTGAGTTGGATACTTTCTTCTAGCTCCTCAACCACTCGGGGAATCGGGCTATCAAAAAGCTTGAGGAGTCAGTCCAGCCTATCGGTTTCACTCCTTCCAGCTCTACCCATGTAGGAATCCTTTGCCTCTATTCATTATTGTTTAAGATGCCTTGTTCTGATATGACCCTTACTTTTCAGGTGACCATTTTCGAGGCTGAGAGGATAGCTAGGGGTTATTTTTCAGTGCAGGATCTGCTGTTGGACAATGGCGCACTAGCTTTGATAAGTTTCATTTATTTGCAAAATTTCAACGAACTATGCATGCATGACATAACATTTGTATATGTGCACAGATCTTATAGTTTCTATTGTAGACTTTGTTGGCCATGGAGGGCAGCAGATCTGCCTAAGACTTGGATGCTTCTGAGGAAAGAGCCAGATTTTTAGAGGAGCAACTGCGGGCAACCACTGCTAAGGTTGATCGGGCTAGGGCCGATATTGCTCGGGCAAGGGCCGAGATTGAGACACTGAGGGGTCAGCTAGCGAGGATGACTGAGGAGAAGCAGACGCTGGTTCCTTTTGAGGATGAGTCCGAGGATGATCTTTCCACATATCTAGTGACCTAAGAGAGGCGTGGATCAGCATGTTGTGGGGAGTGATGCTACAAGGACCTCAGAGACTAGGGCCCCTGCTCAGCCGGGTACCAGTGCTGATGATGCTGAGGACCATATGACTATAGAAATGGATGATCTGCTTGCAAATACTCAGGATCAGACACAGGCGGGTCACCAAGGATAGGATCCCCCGACTACTTAGGCTATGATTACCTTCTAGACCGTTCGATACTTTTGGGCCCTATGTGGCTTGCTTTTGAATGTCAATTTCCGGATTGGTACTTTTAATATTTCTTCCTGTGCAGGTGGATTTTTCTTAAATTAAGGCTATTTGAATATTGTTGCTTTTAGAACCCGTATTCTGTCCAATGATCTTATAGTGAGGGGATTGGGTTAAGTTCAAACTTTTGCATTGGCCACTCGATGTGAGATGACTTATCGAACATTTTATTTATTTTTCGTTCCTTTTTGTCCTAATTTTTGCCTAGGCTATCCTTGAAGGCTCAGCCCAGTGGACCTTTTTTCTCTTTAGCTTTAATTTTTGCCTAGACCGCCCTTTCGGGTTTTCAACCTAGCAAGCTTTTGATATATTTTTTGCCGAGACTGCCCTTTTAGGTTTTCAATCTTATAGGCTATCTTAATTTTTTCCTGAATTGTCCTTGATGGCTCAATCCAACAGACTTTTTCTTTTTTTGCCTTAACTTTTGCCTGGACCGCCCTTTCGGGTTTTCAATCCAGCAGACATTTCTGAATATTGCAAATGTGTGACAAAGATGAATACAATAATGCATAACACGTAGAGAAATTGATGTTCACATACCATCGATTATTTTACCTAAAGACATGCATGCATTCACAAGACCAAGATTCTTAGCAAAATCATAACATGTTCATTGATGAGATTAATTTTAGTACACAGGCAATGGTCACAATTTCCAATGGTTAACCCCTACTGCCTACTGGTCTTTTATAGATTTTCCAGAAAGTAACTGACATTTTTCTCTCGATGCCCTAACTTTTGCCTAGGCTGCCCTTTTGGGGTTTTTAGCCTAGCCAGGCTTTATTGGAGTGATTTTCTCCTGACCGATTTGTAGGATACCAATCAGCGAGCTGCAACCTAATTTTTTCCCGAGCAGCAGAGGACCGCTCGCCGTGTGCATTATTCTTTATTTCTTATATTCTTTGTGCCACTTTTTTATGCTTTAATTCTTTTGACCTAGACATGATAACGCTTGAGCCTATCTTGATTCACAGGATTCACGAACTAATTTCCATCCATGTCCATAAGCTTGATTCCCACTTTACCAAGAACCTTCTTCATGACAAATGGTCCTTCCCAATTATGCCTGAACTTACCCCTAGCGCTAGTGTTGACCTGGCACAGTTGCTTGAGGACCAGATCACCTGCTTTGAGAGGTTGTTTTAGGTATTTGATTCTGTTGTTATAAGCTTGTGCCACGCACTGTTGGTACATTTGGAGATAGTCAGGTGCCCTGAGTCGCTTTTCATCTATTGCATTCAACTGTTCATACATGGCTCTTGCCCAATTTGATTCTTTTAACTGCGATTCGAGTGCCAATCTTAGGGATCTTACTTCTGTTTCAACCGGTAATACAACTTCCATTCCATATACCAAGGAGAAAGGTGTTTGAACAGTAGGGGTCCTTACACTAGTTCTGTACCCCCAAACTGAGAATGGAAGTTTATCAGCCCAATCTCTATAGGTAGTTACTATCTTTGACAAAATCTTTTTGATTGACTTATTGGTAGCTTCGACTGCCCTATTAGCTTGTGGCCTGTATGGAGAAGATCTGTGATGCTTAATGTTGAACTTCTCAAATAATTCAGTCGTGGCCCCTTAAAATTGAACCCTGTTGTCAGAAACTACATGGTACGTAATTCCATTATCAAAATATGCCTCTCTATAAACTTGGCCATTTTCTTGGTGGTAATACTGGTGTAAGATTCGACCTCTACCCATTTTGAGAAATAATCAACTGCGACTATGATGAATCGGTGACCGTTGGTTGATGATGGCCAAATTTCACTAATTATATCTATCCCCCAAGCCGAGAAAGGCCAAGGAGTAGACAAATTGTGAAGTTTGGAGTAGACAAATTTCACTAATTATATCTATCCTCCAGTCAGCATTAATTTTGGTCCAGTAGTACCCCATTCTCTGAATCTTTCTGGCTAGAGCCTTCCCATTCATGTGCGGGCTGCAATCCCCAGAATGTACCTAAGTCATTACCCTTTTCACTTCTTCTTTTCTCAAACACCTCAACAATAATGAATCTGATGACCTTCTGGGGCACTTCCCTTCTTTCAAGATTCTTTTAATATCATCATACCAACTGACCTTTTGTTCCTCTACAATCATAACCCGAACCTCTTCTTCACCTATATAGAAGCTAGGGTAGCCAAGGAATCTACCATCTGATTCTCATCCCTCGGTATATATTAGAAGAGACATTGGCTGAACCGCGCTGACAAATCCCAGATTACTTCCACATATGATTGGAGTGACTCCTCCCTGATTTCCTATTCTCCCATCACATGATTTATTACTAATGCGGAGTCCCCCATCACCTTGACTTCCTTTGCCCCTATTTTTAAGCAAGCATCAAGACCAAAGAGGCAAGCTTCATACGCAGCCCTGTTATTAGTGACTACAAATTCCAACTGTTTGCTTAGTGGAATAGCCTCACCTTGCGGTGTGATGATGACTACCCCAAGACCAGAACCCTTTCGATTTATAGCTCCATCAAAATACATAGTCCATTCGGCCTTCTCAACTTTCACTTCTGCTAACTGCTTATAGAGGGAATCTAGATTTTCGACATAGTCAGATCTAGGGGCTGAATCGCCAAAAACTCAGCCACTGCTCTCCCCTTAATGACCTTCTTCGTGACATACTCAATATCAAACTCAGATAGTAAAAGGAGCCAACGAGAGAGTTTCCCTGCTAATGTGGGGGATTGACAAAGATACTTTATTGGGTCCACCTTTGCAACTGCTTGGATTTTGTATGACTGGAAGTAATGTCTCAACTTCTTAGTCAACCATACCATCGTCGTATAGGTCTTTTCTACCACTGTGTACTTCGTATCATATTCCAATAACTTCTTACTCAAATAATAGAATGGCATGCTTGCTCTTATCCTCTTACTCCTTGACCAACATTGCCCCTACAGATGACTCTTCTATGGCCAAGAATAGAATTAGCGGCTTGTCAGGCATGGGAGGCTTCAAAACTGGGGGGCTTACGAGATAAGCCTTTATCTTGTCAAATATGGCATTACTCATTCCATTCTATCGACTGTTTCCTTCTCAACAACTTAAAGATTGGCTCACACACGGTTGTTAACTTAGCAATAAAATGACTCACATACTGGAGCGATCTAAGGAATGACCTTACTTTGCTTTTGGTTCTAGGAATCGGCATTTCTTGAATAGCTTTAACCTTATCAGGATCAACCTCGATTCCTCTCTGACTGATGATGTGTCCCAAGAGTTTTCCCGATGTAACTCCAAATACACACTTTTTCAGATTCAATCACAGATTGTACCTCTTGATTCTAGTCAAGAACCATCCAAAATCTCAGTGTGTTCTTCCCTCGTATTAGACTTTGCTAGCATGTCATCTACACAAACCTCGACCTCTTTGTTAATCATGTCGTCGAACAAGGCTGTCACTACCCTTTGATAGGTTACTCCTGCATTCTTCAGCCCAAAAGACATTACCTTATAACAACATACTTCCCCTTCTGTGATGAAGGCTATCTTGAGCTTGTCGATGATGTCCATTAAGATTTGATTATACCCAGAGAATCCATCTAAGAATGAGCACATCGCAGCCCTGGCAACGCTGTCCCCCAATACATCGATGTGTGGTATTGGAAAGTCTTCTTTGGGAGACGCTTTGTTCAAATTAGGAAAGTCAACACACATTCTAACCTTTTTATATTTCTTAGGGACTAGGACGACATTAGCTAACCATATTGGGTATTCAATTACTTCAATGACCTTGGCTTCCAGTAACTTATCAACTTCAGCTTTGATTTTATCAGCCCATTAGGGTCGTAAACTTCTCAACTTTTGTTCAACTAGCTTGAACCGTGGATCGATTAGGATGCGATGCTTGGAAATTTGGCGATCTACCCCAGGCATGTCTTTATAGGACCAAGCAAAAGCTTTAACATGTTTTCTAAGCACTTTTATTATCTCTCTTTTTTCGAAACCACTGGTAATAGTTGCCATTTTTGGATTTTCCTTAGTACCCAAGTTATTATCATGGAATGAAGTGTCATGAATGCTTAAAATGTTAAGCGTAGGTCATTCATTATTATATAAGTTAGGTTACAATCCAGGTCTTGTAACTATTTCTCGATCAACACATCGTTCACAGCTTTGGTTGTGTCTTGGGCCATGTTTCTTCAGGCTTCCTGAATTAGTGTCTTCTTCTTATCCCCCAAGCTTAAGATAGTGTATATTAAAGTGGTTAGGGTATTAATGGTTTTGTCTACTTCGATCTTTGATGGCTCACTGTCTTCTATTTGTTTGGCACATTTTTCTACTTCTATAGCTGCTTCGTAGCTTTTAGGGATAGTTTTGTATGTACTCATGAATGCTATCTTACGGAGGTGAGGAGATAACCCAAAAATGAATTGGTCAGCTAACTCCTTCTCCTGAGGTTCCCTTTTAAGAGATACCAAGATCGTTAACCACTTCTAAAAGTAATCATGGATAGATCCTCCACTCCATTGTCTGATAGTTAAAAGATCAAGTATGGATGGCTCTTCTCTTGTTATCTTGGTCTCCATAATGCGTTTCTGTACCTTACTTTCTTCCAATTCCAAGTTGATCATGGCTACCTTATCCCCTCTCCTTCGGGGCTAACAGACTTTTCCTTTGTTGATTAGTGTTGTTATGGCTTTGAGGAGATCCTCACATGTCCTAGTTGGATGACCAGGACTGACATGATATATGCAGAAGTTGCCCCTCTCCTCAGGTTTTGGCGGAACATGCAGCTGGAGATGATTAATCAACTGGTATTTCTTTAGCTTCTTGAAAAGGTTTAGTAGAGAAGTACCCCAAGGTGACATATCATCAAGAGTTCTAGGATGAACCACTTGGTCGTGGGTCATGCCATAGAGTAAATCTATGAAATAAGTGAGGATTTTCCTCTTCAGCATAACCACAAAGTCTGGCAGCCGACTAAAATCCTCACGGCGGTGAGACTACAGAATATCCTCTTGATGGAGTGAATGAGCCCTACTACTAACTATTTGGAGCTTTGGGTTCGCTGGTTGAACTAACCGACCAAGCTGAGCCATGATAGGGACAGGGATGAGTAATGGATGGGATGCCAATTTCTGTCTTGAACTGTGGCGATAACAAGGAGATCAATACATGCATAGGATGTGGTATGCATGCATAAATTACAATGATGCATGGTAGGGTTAATCACAAGGGTATGTAACACAACTCACGTAAAGCGATCAGTTCCGTCCTTATTTCTCCCGCCGAGGCCGAGGATACACTTCCTTAGTCTAATCTCACACAGAAATTAGGGTACCTAAAAGGTAAAGTTCTGTGGCTTTCGATAAGAATGTTATAGGGACATATCAAAATTTGATATAGAAGGTTCCCATCGCATCAAACCTCTTTTGGAGGGATATGACAATGAGTGCTCCACCCACTAGAGTGTCCCCAATTCCTAATAGGGGATGAGTGACACTTTTGTAAGTTCTGCAAAAAAATAGGGCACCAAGCGCTAGAAGAAGAGTGCATCTAATTAAAGAGAGAAGGAGGTGAGAAGATAGAGTGTGATAATTTTCCCAAATGATGAAAAAGAAAACGGGTTGAACCAAGTAAATGATTATCGGTGTTCATCTTAATCTTTTAAGCTTTTAAAACAAACCAACATTTTGCAGGTTAAAAGATTATTTCCCCACTGTGAGGTGTTGATGACATGTAGGTCTCCCTTGGCGCCTGTGTGAGAGAGGCGGGGCCCACTAGGGGTTTGGTTGGATTTAGGCGTGACAAAACATTCTTTAGTTAAAGTTTGTATAATAAGCTAATTTTAATGAATAAAAGAATCGAGACCCAAATCCCGATACAATTTATAGAGTTGCCACCCAAGTTGTCTACTTGGGAAAGAGTTTTGGTACGGTTCCCTTTGGGTAGGAGACTCATACCTATTAGATCAGAGATTCGGGTATCAGATGAGTCACTTATTTCTTATTTAATTGATTCAAAATTACATTCACCTTGTAAAATCATTTTAGTTTTCATCATTTAGGGAATTATCACAGAAATCCTAATTCTACACTCTTTCACACTCATTACATGCATTTAGATATTACAATAAAGCACAAGCAATAAATGGGGGGACAAAAATTACAACCAGGGAGAAAATGGGGGAATTGCAAAGAGAACCTATACATTTGTTCTAACTTAAAAACGAAAAATGAAAACAAAGTCCCCTGCATCCACAGATGTTAGCACAATTTATATCACACCATAAATCAACACTTCAGCTTATCTTGTTGTGAAACACTATTTAACCTTTATGGGTTGATTTACCGGATTATTAGTGAAAATGATAGCATGGCAAATTGTGAGTAAGGTTGATTTTAACCAATTAATTATGGGTTTGGGAATCTGCCTGGGGCTGGTACCTATATGGGTGAGTGGGACTCAAACGGGTACCAGGGAGAACCCATACGAGTGTGGCATACCCCGTATAGGTCATGTTTGGTCCAGAAAGAAGCTTTGTTCTGTTCCGTTTACAGATTCACAGATTAACAGATTAGGGAGAGAAACATAAATGACTGACTAAATTGATATCCTTGGGGATATATAGTGCTAACAAGGCTCATACGAGTTTGGACTAGACCCAAAACAAGAAATGAAAGAAACAAATATAATAGAGGTAATAGGCAATAATAATAATGAAATAATTGAGATGTGAGTCTCTTTGAAACTCAAGAGCGTTACCTTTTGCGGCGTGAATCCACTTTGAGGTGGTCCCTTTACTTTTAAGAGAGCCTGGCCAAAGTAGATGGAATAAGACTATTTAGGTGAGTATTTGTGTGGATAAAACCTCCCTCAAATCTTAATGAAAGAAGCTAGGAATGAATAAAATGTGGACAAAACCTCAAAGGAAGGGTTTTCTCCCTATTTTATACTTCCTATACCCCCGTTATACCTTTTCTAAACCAATAAAAATTACTAGAATTTTATTATAAGTTTTGTATCAAGAATCTGTCTGTAAAAAATGTGAAGGTAAGACCCCTTTTTATAGGGGAAAGGAGGTCTGAATGCAATAAATTGCATTCATGACCTACCATTTCCCAAAATAGGAAAGGAAATCTTTCTAAAAGAGCGTGTTTAGGTAATAATGCTACCCATACGGGTGGGGCCCCACATGTATGGGTAGTAAGGGACCCGTACGGGTCCCCTCCTATGTGTATGGAGGGAATGACCCATACGGATTTGCCAATGGATCCGTACCATCGAGCAGCACCCGTACAGGTCCCTAAGGGCAGATTAGGTCTCCAAACTTTGGCCAAACCCAACTCTACAGTAGTGGGCACACTTCTGATGGAAAACACCTGAAAGACATTGCATCATATAGCTCTCATCATAGTTTTGTGAGAAGGATCATTAAAATCCAGTGCTCACAACAACATTACCAGCTTCATCTAGCTTGTTCTTAAAAACCCATTTGGTGCTAATGATTGACTTGCCTCTAGGTTTCTCCACCAAATCCCAAACTTCATTTCTTCTGAATTGGTCTAGCTCCTCTTGCATTACAATCATCTAGTTGTCATCGAACTCACCATCTTGAAACTTCTTTGGTTCAATCAATGAGACAAATGTTGAATGACTCATCATTCCATTCAGCTGACCTTTGGTCAGCACAGGATTTTGCGCACTATTAAGGATCTTCTCAATTGGATGATCTCTCCTTTCTCATACTTCTTTTGGTAGATCAGGATCAGCTCGCTGAGCTACAGTCATTGGTTAAGCATCTACATCATAACCAAAGTTGATGGATTGGTCCAAGTCAACTTCATAATCTTCTTTTTCTGGAACTGGATCAGGAATTATAATGGGTTGATTAACTGATCCGCTGACTTGTTCATTTTCCTTTTCATCATCAATGGCTTCTCTACCTACATTGTTAGTTTCATTAAAATCTACATGCATGGGCTCCTCTAAAGTGTTTGTTCTCTTGACATACACTCTGTATGCCCTACTATGTGTTGAGTAACCCAAAAAGATTCCTTCATTAGCCTTGGGGTCAAATTTAGCCAGGTGGTCTTTTGTGTTTAATATAAACCATTTACAACCAAAGGCCTCGAGATGACCAACCTTGGGCTTGCACCCCTTCCAAAGTTCATAAGGAGTTTTGTTCAAAACTGGGCGAATTAAAACCCTGTTTAGAATATAACAAGCTGTGTTAACAGCTTATCCCCAAAAATACTTTGGTAGATTATTATCACTCAGCATAGAATGACCCATCTCCGCAATGGTATGATTCTTTCTCTCAACAACCCCATTCTGCTGTGGTGTATGAGGGGCAGAAAAATTATGGTCAATACAATGCTTAGAACATAATTCCTCAAACTGCCTGTTTTTGAATTCTCTTCCATGGTCACTACGGATTCTATTAATTTTAAGGTCCTTTTCATTCATGATCCGGGTAGCCAACCTAGAGAATGATTCAAATGTTTCATCTTTCCTTGCAAGCAAGACAATCCAAGTGACAAGGGTGTATTTCATTCCACCTAGACTTGTTGGCAATATTGGCCCAAATAAATCTATGTGTAGAAGATCAAGGGGACGAGAAGAAGATATATCAGCTAAGGATTTAAAGGTCTTCCTAAATTGTTTCCCAAGTTGGCATGCTGAGCAGAGTCTATCTTTTTCAAAGGTTAGATTGGGTAATCCCTTAACAAGTTCATTTCTAGCTAATTTAGATAGATTGGTCATATTCATATGTCCTAACCTTCTGTGCCGTAGCCATGAGTTTTCCTCCTTAGAAACTAAGCATCTATCATTGGGTCCAGGGGATAAATCAGTCATATAAACATTATTAATTCTACGAGCATAAAGAATAGTTTGGTCAGAATTACCATCGATGACTGAGTAGCCCGCTGAGTAAAATATCACTTTCCTGCCTTTTTCACATAGTTGAGCAACGCTTGGCAAGTTGAACTTCAGGCCTTTCACAAGAGACACATTTTCAATTGAAGGCTTGACTCCCACTGTGCCATTGCCAACAATCTTTCCCTTTTGGTTGTCTCTAAAACTGACACTTCCATTCCTCTTTCGCTCTAATGCGATGAATTTCTTTTCATCACCTGTCATATGCCTCGAGCATCCACTATCCAAATACCACATTCCTCTATCATCAGTGGATCTCAGGCTCACCTGCAAAACAATTCAGTTTTCTTAGGTACCCATGCCTTTTTCTAGTTGGGTCCTCCTTTGTTAGTGGTGGTCATCCTTGACTAGTCATACTCATTATAGTAACCATTTTTATGTCTACACATAACTGTAGAATGTCCTGACTTTCCACAAAAATTACATAGGGCCTTAGGATTGGGCCTGCTCACTTTACTCTTTTGAGAAACATTCTCAGAGTGGTGAGTGTAGTTACTTTGAGTATTCCTGCTAGGTTGAGGAGGGACCCACACCTTTTTCAGAGATGTTAATTTAGCAGCTAGCTCAGCCAATTTCTTAGTGAGCTTGTTGTTATATCCGTTATAGTACTCAGCTTTTTCCATAAGGTATAAGATGTCAAGTGAGGTAGAAGAATTGACATCTTCTAGATCATCACACCTCCTCTGGAGTACTTGGATGTATTTGGTAGACTTCTTCGTCACATTAATAACATCATTAAGTACTGCAGCAAGTTCATCTAAAGACAAAGGGGGATTAGAATTTACCTCTGTTCTTTTTCCTTTATCTCTGCTTTGGTCAGTTGATTCATTGGCAGCAGAAGTAGATGCTTGGTCAGCTGACTCTGAGTTGGGTTGATAATCCTTTCCCATAAGACACACATTTGCCAAATCTTATGCCTCTTCATCTAAGGATGATGACTGTTGTTTAGAGTAACTCCAAGTAGTAGCAAGAGCCTTCTTATCCTTTCTCTTCTTGAACCTGTCCTTCTTAGCTTTGGGACAGCTAGACTGGATATGCCATTTCTCACCACATTCAATGCACTAGATATCTTTGTTATGCTCTTTGTTGAGGTCCTTTTGTGGTCTATCATCTGCTCCCTTTCATTACTTGCATGACTTTTTCTGAATTTCTAAAAGTTCTTATCTTTTGTCTAGAACCTTCTAAAATTTTTGGTCATCAGTGACATCTCTTCCTTTCTATCCTCTAGATATTCTTCCTCAGAGGAATCTTCATCATCATCAGCTTTCAGGACAATAGCTCTACTAGATCTCTCTCTCTCCTTGTGCTTGTGCTTGTGCTTCTTAGACTCATCTTCATATTACTTCAAAGACATCTCATGAGTCAGCAAGGTTCCCATTAGCTCATCAAACTTGTAGGTCTTTAAATCATGAGCTTCTTCAATAGCACTCTTATTTGCATCCCATTCATGTGTCAAGCTTCTAAGAATCTTCTTGACAATCTCTTCCTCAATGAAACTCTTGCTAAGTCTTTTCGTCTCGTTGATAATATTCATGTATCTAGTGTTCATGTTAGAAATGTCTTCCTTGGGTTGCATCAGAAACATCTCATAATTCTTCATGAGAATGTTGATCTTGGACTCTTTGGCCTTATCAGTACCTTAATAAGTACTTCTAACTTCTTCCATATCTCTCGAGCAGTTTCATATATTGAAACGCTATTAAGCTCAATTGTATTAAGAGCACAGTGAAGATAGATGATAGCAGTTGCATTTTCCTTCAATCTGGCCAAGTCCTGATTGTCCCACTCATCAGAGTACTTATTAATATGCACTCCATTCTTCATGATAGTAGGAATAAATGTCCCTTCAACAATAGCCATCCAAGCATGCATACTCTAAGACTAGATGAAATTCTTCATCCTGTTCTTCCAGTAAGTATAATGTTCACCATCAGACATAGGTGGCCTGGTGACTGACATGTCTTGTGGTAGAATGTAGGCTTGGGCTCTTCCATTAGATTATCCTCCCTTGTACGCCATGGTCTTTATCTGAAGATTGTGAAATCTTTAGAATGAGAACTGCTCTGATACCACTTGTTGGTTCTTATGTGTACACTCAAAGAGTCAAAGGGGGGGGGGGGGGTAAATGACTCCCTCAAATTACTTAGGTAACTTTTTTGCGATTAAAATGAACTGTGGTGAGTAGGTCAGCAAAATAAGTGAAATCTGGAAAAAACTTCAAAGTAAAGAACACATAGATTTTATATTAGTTCAGCAACCTGTGCTTTTATCCAGTCCCAAGAGAGTGTCTTGGCTTTAATTCACTAATCTCAACTCCTTTACCCTAGGCGGAGAGCTTTTCACAAATTTCTCTAATTACAGAAAGTACACTCCAAACTATAATTGCTCACCCACTGAGTAGAATACCCTCTTCTACTAGCAAATCAACTAATTCTAAATAAGAGCTAGAATCAACTTATAGAAAAGTTGATCTTGTTACAAATAATCAGATGTTACAATTCAAAAGATCTATTCTAATCTCTCTTGTTCAAAGCAGATTCTTCGCTGAGTAGTTGCTTTCTGAATTGAACTTCTTTAAAGCTTGTAAATTTACAGAGTTTTGCTTCTTATAAATTCAGGTGTAATCACCAAGTTCTAACGCTTACCTTCTTGCTCCTTTTATAGTTGGGATCAAGAATGTAGCCGTTGAGCATGCCTTGGCATCTTCTGCAAATTGCTAGCTCAACTATCCACCCGTTGCTTCTTCAAATTGGTCTGTTAAGAGATAGAATCACACCATTGTGAGATAGAGATCAATCCGTTAGATTGAAATTCGAGCTTCAATTTGAATTCTTTATCGTTTGATGCTAGTCTTCCGTAAGAGAGAAATTGCGCTGACTTGCCACATGTCATCTTCCCATTCCTCTGGTAATCTGATATCTTCCAAGTCGCTAGATACAAGGTTGGTAGAATTGCAACATTTCCAAATCTAGTAATTGCCTTTTGCAGCTTGAACAATGAAGAACTTCGACATTTTCTTCATAAAGCAGATGTCTTGTCAGGGCATTGATTTCTTTTGTCATTCTTCCATTAATGTCTACAAAAGTAGAACTCAAAGGAAAGATTCCATTTTTCTCCAAATGGAAAAGTCAATGCCTTTGACAAATAGAAAGTAACTCAGCTAAATGATAAAACAATATGAACAGTTGAAACAAAATCTAAATATCAAGCGCTGAGTGAATAGTATTTAGTCAGTGACTAAAGTATATACTCAGCTTAGAACAACTCAGAGTTAAACTAAATAGCTAGGTCAGCGGAGACATAAAATTCTACCCTTGAATTTAATAATTCGCATGTAACTATAGACTATTTATTTTAACATCATTATTGATTTAATTAACTCAAACTTAACTTAATTGTTATGATCAAAACTTTAAGCACTACTGAGTTATCCACTGAGTCAGTCCAAATTTGTGCTTGCTTCAACAAATATAAATAAGCATTTATATTTATTAAATTGTCTGGAGCATCCAAGGCGGAGGAATTAATCATCCTAGTATAAGCACTTATCCCTTCATTGTTATTTGTTTAAATTGTTATTTATTCCCAAGTTTATAAACAAAACGACATAGGAAAATTATTTTTAATAAACTAATTAAACATAAATATCTCGAATCAACTATATAAGTAACTATTTTATCCGACTCAGAATCTCTATTTTGCGGGTATAGGAATCCTACCCGGATTGGCTATACCATTATTTTCCGGTAGAGCTTATCTGGGTGGCGACTCTCAATTTTATAAAATAGAGCTTTTTGACCATGTTTTAATTCACAAAGTTTTCATCAAAACAATTCTCTAAAGACTAGTCACCAGAAGGGTCCCATGATCCCTGTTTCCAAGCACTCAAAATGTAAACGAGTCCCGCGCTCGAACCGCTGTGGCTCCCCACATAAAAACTAGGGAGCCCGTGCCCGTCGTCGCATAAATGCTCACTCGCTCAAAGGAAGTATACTTGATGGGCAACTACTAGAACTAGTATAAATACTCATTGGTTGTAACATATCAAACACGTCAAATATACAATATCATTTCTCTCTACTGTGAACCTCGAATGAAGTTGACATACTAACAATTAGTGCTGCGGGAATGATTTAATCCTAGACAACACCATCAACTTGATTGGGAGTGGTATTTGGTGCATGTTTGATATCCACCTGTGCATTTATTTATCAAAACACCTGATGCATTAGTACAACCTCTTTTGTTTCTACGTACATGAGATTTTCGTATTAGTCAGTTTTTGCTTTTATTTGCAATTGTCCATGCATTAAATCCTTTCATGATTTCTCTCTAAAAGGTTGTAGCTGTCAACATTAATATATGAGCTACGATTGGGCCTAATCTATACGGTTCGATGACATGGATGTTAGAGCTACTTGAACTTAGAGGTTGAGGGTTCAAATTATGGTAGCTTCATTTATTGAATTAAATTTCAACACATGGCATAGTGGGCCTGTGTTATACCCGCTTCAAGCCTAGGGGGTTTTCGCGTGAGGAGGAGTGCGAGGAATAATATATCAGCTACAATTGGACCTTACCTGTCAGCTTAAACTTTTGACTCGAAAAGGTTCCACGACATTAGCGGTTGTTTATTTTGTTGACATTTACAAGTAGATAATCCATTGATCCACACATCTTATAGAAAGATGGTAGTTTCTCGTATACAATATCAATCCATAATTCCTTTTCGTCTCACTCAATGACGATGGTTTATAGAAATTTAAATGAAAGATCAATATGAATGAGCAATTGAGCATAATGTCCAAAATGGCTCTCTAATAAAACTTTTTATCGATTCTTATTAAAACAACAACACAACAAGCTGAATCAGCATGAAATCGTGGATCCTAATATTCTCACAGTAACGACTCGAAAATGAACCCAAACAAGAGTGTTGGAAGATTTCTAAGCATAGGGGTCGAAATCTTAAACCCTTGGATGCAGCCTGAAAATTCAAGGCTTTCAATTTAAACTGCCTTGACTCCAAACATGTTCTTAACCACCGGCTTCCCTAATATAATATGATGAAAAACCACAATCTTGTGAAATTAGGGACCATGCTAATGTTCAAATTATTAAACTTAATTTGATAAAAATAATGAAAAAAAGGGTCAAAAATAGCCAGACACCTAAATTGGACCTTGAAAAAAAAATTGGTATTTGTACGATTTGTTAGTTGGATTTTGTGGAAAATTAAATTAAGTTATTAAACCTAAATTTGAATTTTGTAATAGATTGAATTATTGAGAAAATGATAGGGCCATTGCAGAATTCATCAAATGCCTATATAAGGCAATGTAATTTGCTATTTTAAAGAGTGTAGAGAGTGAAAAAATAATAAGAGTTTATGAGTGTATTGTAATAAAATTAGTGTGAATTACTCATTTTTATGTTTTGAGTATTTTTTGCTTGATTATTTTCCTCTTCCATCCAACAAAGTGGTACCAGAGCCATTTCGTATCCAATCCTTTTTCCAAAAATCCCCGTGTAAAAAAGTCGAGTTTAAAGAGCTTCAGAAGCAGCCCAGAAAGTGTTGCAATAGGCTGTCAGAAGTGTTGCAACAAAATGCAGAAAGTGTTGCAGTTAGCATAAAGTGTCGTCAGTACTCAAAAAAGTTGCAATAGCCTCTGAACTTCTTTTCTGGAAAATTTTCAAGTTCATCTAAAATTGTAAGGAAATATTTTCCCTTGCTGTTCTCCTTGCAAAATCTGTCTGGAGCTATAGCGACGCACCAAAGTGTCGCAATAGACTCAAAAGCATTGCAACAACCGCTGTACTCTTTGAAAAAAATTTTCCTCTACTGAAATGAATCTCAACGGTGTTTCCTTCTTTTTCCCTCAACTTACAAAAACCAATTACAAAAATTGGTGTATCAAGATGAAAGCCATTCTAGGATCCCAAGATGTTTGGGATATTGTTGAAAAAGGCTTTGAAGTCCCAACTGCAGATGCACAACTGTCGCAAGCTGAAAATGATAGTTTGCATAAGAGTCGTCGTAATGGCCAGAAGGCTCTTAGTATCATCCATCAAGGGTTAGATGATGTTATGTTTGAGAAGGTGGCAGAAGCGACCACCTCCAAGCAAGCTTGGGATATACTACGAGTTTCTCTTCAAGGAGAGGAGAAAGTATAAAAAGTTTGGCTCTAAATATTGAGAGGAGAGTTCAAGATGATGAAGATGAAGGAGACAGAAGTGATTGTAGATTACTCCTCACGATTAAAATCTATCGCTAACCAAATGCGGCAATATGGAGAAAAGCTTGAAGAATCTAGGGTTGTTGAAAAACTTCTAAGGTCACCACTACCAAAGTTTGACTACGTAGTAGTGGCAATAGAAGAATCTTGGGATATAAGTAAAATGACCGTCGATGAAGTAGTTGGCTCATTACAAGCACGTGAGGAGCGACTAAACAGACAAAGAGAAGAGTCTGTAGAACAAGTCTTGGCAGCAAAGTTTTCAATCAAAGGTGAAAGTAGCTAGGATTCTAGCCATTACGGACGAGGACGTGGTAGAGGCCGTAGAGGAAATGGAAGAGGAAGAGGACGTGGCAGAAATCAACCATTCAGTAGAGGTGAAAATAATAATGGAGATAATCAGTCCATATGAGGCATTGGTCGTGGTCATGGACGTGGACGAGGAAGAGGAAACTTGAGGCATAATGATGGACGTGACAAGTCCAATGTTCAATGCTACAATTGCTCCAGATATAGCCACTACGCTGTAGAATGTCGGAGCCCACCAAAGCAAACAGACGAAATGGCGAACAACATTCAAGAAGAGGACATAACCGATACGGTATTACTAACCCGTGAAGGTGAATATAGTCAAGAGAACAACATATGGTATCTTGATAATGGTGCAAGTAACCATATGTGTGGAGATAAGAAAATGTTCGTAAAGCTGGACCAGTCATTCAGTGGTAATGTTGTTTTTGGGTATTCCTTAAAAGTTCCTATTCAAGGAAAAGGAACTATTCTTATTCGTTTAAAGAATGGAGAGCACCAATTCATCAGCAATGTTTATTACGTTCCAAACATGAAAAGCAACATTTTAAGTTTGGGACAACTGCTGGTGAAAAATTACCAAATTCATATAGTGAACCGAAAGTTGGTGCTGTTAAATGAAAAGGAGCTGCTAGCTAGTGTACCAATGTTAAAAAATAGAATGTTCACTCTCAACATTAAGACGGATGTAGCAAGATGCTTAAAAGCATGCGTGAAAGAATCTGATTGGCTTTGGCATTTGAGATTCGGTCATCTCAATTTTGGAGGGTTAAAATTGCTAAGCCAGAAGAAGATGGTGCATGGTCTTCCGCTGATTAATAAACCCCATCAGCTTTGTGAAGGATGTCTTATTGGAAAACATTCTAGAACTATTTTTCCAAAAGAGTCCATGTCAAGAGAAAGGCTCCCCTTGAGCTTATTCATGTCGATGTCTGCGGACCAATGACACCAGTATCATTGGGTGGCAACAAATATTTCTTGCTATTCATTGATGATTATAGCAGAAAGACATGGGTTTATTTTCTGAAAGAGAAATTAGAAGTTTTTAAAGTATTTAAATAGTTTAAAGCTATGGTGGAAAAAGAAAGTGGCTATTACATCAAAGCTTTAAGATCCGACAGAGGGGGAGAATTCACGTCAAATGAATTCAAAAGATTCTGCAAGCATCAAGGAATCCGTCATTTCTTATCAGTACCGAGATCACCTCAGCAAAATGGTGTTGTTGAATGAAAGAATAGAACCGTGATGGATATGGTGAGGAGCATGTTAAAGAGCAAGAATTTGCCCAAAGAGTTGTGGGCAGAAGCTGTTGATTGTGCTGTCTACATCTTGAACCGATCTTCAATAACAAGTGTATCGGATATGACACCCCAAGAAGTATGGAGTGGGAGAAAGCCTAATATCTCTCATTTTTGTGTTTTTGGGAGTGTTGCACATGTTCTTGTTGCGGATGAAGAAAGGAGAAAGCTGGAAGACAAAAGCAAAAAATACTTGTTCGTGGGATATTCAGAATTTTTAAAAGGTTATAAGATGTTTGATCCTGGCACAGGGAAGACGATCATCAGTAGGGATGTGACTATTGATGAGGAAGCAATTTGGGAATGGAATAATGACAAGCAGAAGAATTATAGTTTTTATCCTTTCACCATGGATGAAAGCAATGATCGAGATGTGGAGGAGTCAGGCAAAGCATCGACGTCATATAGTCCCATTCCAATTGCATCTCTAGGATACGATGATGATGAAAGTCAAAGCCCAAGAGAAAGACCTAGAAAATTTCGTCTTGTTGAAGATCTTTATGATGCAACTAGAGAGCTCAATGAAGAATTGACTCTTTATTGTCATCTTATTGATAGTGAACCTATTGATACTGAAGAAGCCATGAAAGATGAGAAATGGAGAAAAGCCATGGAGGAGGAGATCAATTCAATTGAGAAAAACAAGACGTGGGAGTTGACCAAACTTCCAGCTGACAAAAAGCCCATTGGAGTCAAATGGGTATTCAAGGCAAAGAAGGATGCAAATGGAGAAATCGTTCGACATAAAGCGAGGCTAGTCGCAAAGGGATATAGTCAAAAACCCAGTATTTACTATAATGAAGTATTTGCACCAGTAGCAAGAATGGAGACTATCAGACTTGTGATCTCAGTCGCTGCCCAAAATGGATGGAAGATCCACCAAATGGATGTAAAGTCAGCATTTCTAAATGGATACTTAGAGGAAGAGATCTATGTCCAACAACCACCTGGTTACATTGTCAAAGGTCATGAAAGAAAAGTGTTGAAGCTGAAGAAGGTGTTGTACGGACTTAAGCAAGCACCGAGAGCTTGGAACAGCCGCATCGACAAATACTTTTGCGAGAATGGATTTATCAAGTGCCCACACGAGTATGCCTTGTACGTGAAAGTGAAAGGTGGAGACATATTACTTGTTTGCTTATATGTGGACGATCTCATATTTTCCAGGAACAATCCTCAAATGTTTAGTGATTTCAAGAAGACGATGACTCGTGAATTCGAAATGACTGACATTGGCCTGATGTCATACTCTCTTGGCATTGAAGTGAAGCAAAGTGATGATGGAATTTTTATTTGACAAAGTGGCTTCGCCAAAGAGACGTGAGGAAATATAAGATGGAAAATTACAACCCTGTCAGCACTCCGGCCGAATGTAGTTTGAAATTGACCAAGGATGAAAATGGAGTCAGGGTGAACTCGACAATTTTTCGAAGTTTGATAGGGAGTCTCAGATACCTGACGAGCACAAGGCCAGATATTCTGTATGCAGTTGGACTAGTGAGCAAATACATGGAAGAACCGAAGGAGTCTCATTGGAATGCAGCAAAAAGAATACTCCGCTATGTTAAAGGTACAACTAATTTTGGATTGCATTATTCAAATCTGACGAATTCAAATTAGTTGGCTATAGCGATAGTGATTGGGCTGGAGAAAAAAATGACCGGAAAAGTACTAGCGGATTCGTATTTTTTCTTGGTGACACCGCGTTCACATGGAGTTCAAAGAAGCAACCAATTGTGACGTTGTCAACGTGTGAAGCTGAATATGTTACTGTAACATCATGTGTGTGCCATGCAATATGGCTGAGAAGATTGTTAACGGAACTTCAAATGACGCAACATGATCCAACGAATGTTTTTGTCGATAACAAATCGGCATTGGCGTTGGCAAAAAATCCTGTCTTCCATGATCGAAGCAAACACATCGATACAAGGTATCATTTCATTCGAGAGTGTATTAAGCAGAAGGAAGTCACATTAAATTATGTCAAAACACAAGATCAGATAGCGGACATCTTTACAAAGCCATTGAACTATAACGTGTTCAATCAATTGCGAGCGTTATTGGGAATAACAGATAATTAAGTTTACGGGGGAATGTTCAAATTATTAAACTTAATTTGATAAAAATAATTAAAAAAAGGGTCAAAAATAGCCAGCCACCTAAATTGGACCTTGAAAAAAAATTGGTATTTGTAGGATTTGTTAGTTGGATTTTGTGAAAAATTAAAGTAAGTTGTTAAATCTAAATTTGAATTTTGTAATAGATTGAATTACTGAGAAAATGATAGGGCCATTGCAGAATTCATCAAATGCCTATATAAGGCAATGTAATTTGCTATTTTAAAGAGTGTAAAAGAGTGAAAAAATAATAAGATTTTATGAGTGTATTGTAATAAAATTAGTGTGAATTACTCATTTTTATGTTTTGAACATTTTTTGCTTGATTATTTTCCTCTTCCATCCAACGGCTAAAGATAAACCCCACAAAATTGTCAATTTTGATTTCAGATCGTCGAGCTTCCACAAAGTTTGACTTTCTTAATATAATCCACACTATGAGAGAAATACTACACATCAAAATTCGGATATCATAAATCATTTGATTAATTGGGACTGATTGGAAATTGTCTGTGTCAATAATTAGATTCACAGCTGGAATTATTGGATTAATATCACCAGATGATGCATAAAAAGCTTTATGATTGAAATTCTGCAGTTTGTTGGTTGGATGATTTCTGGTTGTTCCCTTGAAATTTTCTCCAAGAAACCGACTAAAGAGTTGTCAGTTTCTCCACCTCAGCAGGAGTTGCCAAAAAACCATTGACCAATGAACTTGATTTTGTGTTTCGGCTTGGTATCGACCGCAGAGTGTTGAAGATGTGAGATTATCTCACATTTAAAATATATGAGAATGATGTGTGGTATATAAGTGTTGTAGATTAGGCCTTAACACAAGTCAATTGGTTTTGTATTAGATGAGTTCAACCCCACTTGTGTGCTCACTCAAGCTATCAAGCCAAACACTCTCGAGGCTCACAAATTCTTTACATGGTATCAGAATAGAAGAAGGCCTGACGGCTAGTGATCCTGGATTTGTGATTAAAGTCCTGGTGGAGTTTGGGCAAGTGGAGAAGACTAAACTCGTTGATGACCTTGAGCCTAACAAGATATAGGCCGATAAGTGTTTGGCAAGTGACAATTGGTACAGACTCAATTGCATTTGAGGAGGAGTGTTAAAGATGTGAGATTATCCCACATTGAAAATATATAAGATTGATGAATGGTATATCAGTGTATAGATTAGCCTTAACACAAGATGAATGTTTTTGTGTTAGATGAGCTTAACCCCACTTATGTGCTCACTCAAGCTATAAGCTCAACACTGTCGAGCCCACAGATTCTCTACAATGAAGATTTTGGGAGGATTGATGAAGTATCGAAGAGACGCACTAGAAAATTACAAGAGGAGTGTAGAGAGAGGACTTTTGTTGCTGCCGGCAACCATGACCAACTACAAAGTTAAATGACTTAAAGCACATTTAAGTGCTTACTCATTCACCGAGTCCAACACTCTTGGTGTGCATACATGAATTCATTTTGAGGAAAATATGGATTCAGGAATGCGTTTTGAGGAAAATATGGATTGCATTTAAAATTACTTTTAGATAACAAACAATCCTAACATGAATTCATATTAATTAATTGATTAATTGATACATTATTTTTTATAATTAAGGTATTAATTTGATAATGTGGAATTGAAATATTGGTAGATTTGTTGAAAGTTGTTTATACACATAAGCCAAATATGTTATTCTCCAAAGAATAAATGAAATGCAAAGCATGATTAAAAACGTGAAATAAAAAAAATTCTACAAAAGAAGGGCACAATGAAAAGGAGTTAGTTTGAGATTGTTTAAATAAATAAAAAAAAGGTAATTGTGGAGGAATATTTTTAAGTGCATGCGTTAAAGAATATTGAATTGAGTAGAAAGTAAGCATGAGAAACACAAACCCTAAAAGAAAGTTTGACATCATTCCACTCACTTTCTTCACCTTCCCATCCCGAGGCTTAATCCACTCTTCTCTACTCTTCTCTTGCTCTTTTCATCAAATTATATATATAGAGCTAACAGCTCCTATTCTATATCAAAACTACTTATTTCATTGTTTATATAAAATACTACTTATTTCATTCTTCTACGTTTTTCGGCCCTTGTTCCGTTTCTCTCGCTTGCGTTACATTGATCGAGTTGAATGTTCCAAGGCTGGTTCTAGGTTAGTTTTTTTGCTAGATATTTCTACTATTATAACGTCTTCTTCCTTTTTTATTAGCCAGACCAAATTTTATGTCAAATTAATTTTTGGTATTGTCTTTTTTATTGTGGTTATTTTGTGTTTGTGTGTTAGTTACTAGGTTAATATATGCAATGAAAAATAGAATGTTTTTTCTTATTTGGATTTGAGTTGGAAAAGACCTTAACATTTTTTCTAATTTATGGATTTAAGTGGGGATAGACCCTCAGAACTGTTTTTATATTTTTATTCATGTGGCTTTAATTTTAAACCTTATTTAAGGATATACAATCTATATCATTTCGACTAAAAGTTGTTGATAGGTTCAAAAATAGGATATGCAAATGTGGTTTTGAGGTGTAGGTTGATATGTTATGACGTATGGTATTGAGTATTTGTCTGCTTTCATTTAGGAAATAATGACCCGTTTTCAATAGGATTGCCAGTAAATATCTAGCCTTAATTTACTCAGTTGAACTGGATACAACCGACATCACAATAGACGAATTAAGAGTAATTCAAAATATCCAAAAAAAATTTAGGTAAGATGTTGCGACAAAATTCAATGTCTCATTTTTAGCCGTGTGTGCGAGAATGAAAAATCTGATATTCAATTTTTTTTAAAATGTACGGAAAACACCTTTTACTAATATAGGTCCCTCGTATTTTCATACTAATTTCAGTTCATTTGGTGCTCTACAGCTATCTCTTTAGCACCGTTTCCTGTCATTATTTTTGGTATAAACGATAATTATCTTCATTTCGATAATTTTATTCAGTCTTAATTAATTAGTGTTAAAGCTCCTTACCAAGGTTTGTTAGTGACTACTCTCTACCAATTTAATATCTTTTATCTTCTTTTGTTTAGAAAGAAAAGAGGGTTGACTGGAAAGGAAGAATATTATGGAAGATCCCACCTGACCACAACCACAGCTATCTGAAACAGCCATCCATTTTCCCATCCCTACCAAATATCATGATAACTATATATTATTCATCCTCCTTTTAATTATTATTGCTTTTATGGGGCCGTATCCTTTACTCATCTACACTTTTTTTCCCTCTTTTTTTAAAGAACATGAATAATGAATATACTTTTTTGTTGTGGTTGGTGAATGACTGGTGGCAATGGCCATTTATGCAATTCAAAGGCTAAAATATATTATTCACAGAGAAATGGAAGACAAATAGAGAGATGATGAAAGGGAAGAAAAAATGCGATCGAATTAGTTAAAATAAGAAAGCGATATTGGTGAGGTTCAATCTGAAGACGGATTTACAAAAGGAGTTGTAAAATACGATCTCTGATTGAGCCGCGCCAATATCACTTTCCTTTCCTTTCAGTTTTCTTCATTTCATCATTATCCATCATACAATAAATGGAACCATTCTACCGAAAAACTTATATGAGCAACTCGAGACAGACAAGGCATGCAATATCTTTTTCTGGTAAGTATAATAATTCATTAGGTTTCTTTTTTTTTTTTAATTATGATGGTAGGGTTACAAACTCTAACTATAGTTGGGGAGATTGATTGTTGTGGCTTTATAATTAGTGGGTGTTTAGAAACTTCATCATCAATTAATGGTACTTTTTTTTTGCAAAAACAGTGGTTCTAAGAGTTATAGTGATAGTATAGGAAGGAAATAGTCCAATGGTGAAAGACCATTATGCTGATAGCAACAAATTATGTTGTGAAAGGAAATGTCAAAGATAATATATAAAGTTATGATCGTGTCTTATTTATTAATTTTTTTAAGAATTATGAAGAGGCTAGGTATTGAACCTAGGACATTCCACCGCCAACATTGAGTGGTGTACCAATTGAGAGTCTTATTTATTAATTAGATTAACCTTTTACGTCTATCAGTTTCATGACATTAATGCATATGTAGTAACTTTTTTTATTAATGTAATGCTTAATATGTAGATATTATTCAGATTTTATAAGTATTAAAGTGGCAAAGGCTTGTTCTACTTATTGAGTCTTGAAGTTGGTCTTCTAGATGTCACAGGTTCGAGTTCACATATGGGTGGGGTGAGATGAGGTTTTTCTTTGTTAGCGAGGCAAATTTTTATTTTACATAATAACTAAGTATTAAAATTTTTTTTTGTGGACGGAACTGTTGCATAGAGCTGAGGAGCTGTGGACGTGCACTTTTCCTATGATAGCCGATAGATTTTTGTGGACGGGAGATTCATTACAGAGTTATTCGGCAGGCTCTTTTTACCACAATTATTACCGCCAACAAAATTGGCCATCCCCCACGGCGAATTATAAACTCATTTGGGGGTCGAACCTTATCCTGAAAATACAGTTTTTCGGTTGGCTAATGTTCCATGACTGCTTACCTACAAAAACCTTCCTACTACGTAGAGGCTGCCGATCCATTGAAAATGAAGACTGCCCGTTTTGTGGTGCAACGGAGTCCATGGAGCATGCGTTGTTTTTCTGTTATGGAAACCTGAGAATTTGGCACCAACTCTTCAAGTTGTTCGGTATCTCATTGACTATCCCATCTTCGAGTGGGACATTCGTTGAGCTATGGCATAGCTTCTTCACCGTCGGCCCCTGTAGAGATTTTGCGGTTTCGTTATGGTTTGTAATCTCGAGGTCGCTATGGAAAAGGAGGAACAAATTCGTCTTCGAAGGAGTTTCCGGTTCGGAGGACATTCTAGTATCGAGCACTTATTAGTGTTGGTTTTTTATTTGGTTGTAAAAGGCTCAATATGGGCTTTTCTCGTTGCTGATGTATTTACCTGTCCGCAGAGGCTACTTTCTTGTAATTGAGAAGTGAGATCGCACCTTGTGGTTACTTGCTTCGTTTTTTAATAAAACGCCGGGAAAGCAGCCACATCGGCTGTTCTTTGGGTACATTCCTTTAAAAAAACAAATTTTTTTTTATGAATTTATGAAAAATGTTGGAAATTACGGTGTTCGTTTGATTTTATTTAAATGCGGATTTGTACAAAACATGGGTGATATGGGTCCAATTGTGATATCAAGGAGCAAATGTTCAATTCCGATAGTCTATAGGGATGAGATGACATTATGTGAATAGTAAATGACAAATGAAATTCTTTAATCCTAATTTGTTCTATAGCAAAGTATTGTTGGTATTTTTGAAATTTCTTGTAGAATCACATATTGAATTTGACTACTACATCTACATGCATGCATACATACAAAAATAGTTGACCATCTTAATTTTGCAAATTCTTTAAGTTTTTGAAAGTATAGAGTGTAATCAACTTGCAAAATATTTATGTGTGTGAAAGATGAAATCAAAGAAAAAGAAATAGAGAATAATTTGACAATGTAGGAATTAGGCTGACCAAAGCTCAATTTGGTTCAAATATTGATCCGATTCGATCATAACCAAAATCTAAATTGTATTCAGTTATCGGTTTAAACGAATCGAATATAATTTGGTATGGTTTCAATTTGGTTCGGTAAAATTGAATTCCCCAAACTCTTTTTTTACTCCAAACCGCCCCCCTTAAACATACCCTTTTACCACATTACCCCTCTGATAATTTTGGATTTTTCTCTTTCTATTGTCCCCATTCTCTCTAGCTCTCAACTTCTCTCTCTAAAATCCTTACTTTCTATCCCTTCAAACCTCAATCTTTCAATAAAATCAACCGCAAAATCATGTTAAAACAATATAACCATAAGGGTTTATGGATTAATTTTCAACTCGCTAAGGGGAATTAGAGAGTTGAACATTATAATCTCAAATCCATAAATCGACCACAAAATCATGTTTTTTTTACCACAAAATCATATTAAATCAACATAATTATAAGGGTTTGAGAACTAATTTTCAACACCCTAAGGGGATTTAAGGGGATTCAGGGAATCCCCTTAGCGAGTTAAAAATTACGATCTCAAACCCAGAAGTGGATTTGAGGGGATTTAACAAAATCGACCACAAAATCATGTTAAAACAACATAACCATAAGGGTTTGAGAATTAATTTTCAACTCGCTAAGGGGATTTAAGGGGATCCCTGGTCCCCTTAAATCCCCTTAGCCAGTTGAAAATTACGATCTCAAACCCAAAAGGGGATTTGAGGGGATTTCGTTTAATCTAAGTTCATGAAATCATTTCTTTTTTTGTATTTTTTTGAAATATAACATGAATTGAGTGTGCTGGGAAACTATGATCCAGATCACAAATTAAACTAATCTATCCGGATCAGATTTGAAAGAAATAAAAACTTAAATTATGTAATCCTCTTAAATCCAAATGGAAACATCTGGACAAAGATCCAGCTACAAGGTCGTCCATTGAAGACATCAACGTGCCTAAGCACATGGAATCATCAGAATAAAGCTTGGAAAGGAAACATGCTTTAATCCCTCAGGAACAGCATCTAGAAGAACTGATTACCCTAACTCCGAAAGCAGAGAGATCCGTAGATAGTGAGTCTGAAGACATCCGGAAGACTCATGCTTGAAGTAAATAGGAAAAGTTTCAAAGATAACTTTTCCCTCCACCTTTTGGTCCACATAGTCAAGGATCCTTTCCCCATGAACAACACAAAAGTGATAGCTTGCACTTTTCAGTAAAAAGAGAAAAGGACTCACACCGAACTGAAAAAGCTAACAGACTTTTTCACCTAAACCAATAAGGAGGCTCATGGAGTTCACACCAAAAAAACTAATGGTGTAAAAATTGGTGCACCATAAAAAGCCAAGTAAAATCATCACTGACAACTTTTCAGCATCAATCCTTAGGATTCAAACGGGTCAAATTACAGTCTAACGGATTGATCAATGGCTCGGAAGTGCCACCTATAACCTGATCAAGGGTGAAGATTTAATACAAGCTCAACAACCAACAATGGCTACATTTATGATAAAAGCCTATAAAAGGGAAGCTTCACCAATTGAGAAGGGGGGCTGTTTGATTGACAAAAGAAAGTAACAAAGAACAAGCATTCAATCAGTTTACAAATGCCTCCAAGAATCAATTAATTCCAAATTTGTTGTAAGTATTCCTCAATGAGTTACAAACTTAAGGAAATCCAAAACCAAAACCTTTATGAAAACAAGAGTGTAAGGATCTCTAATTTGGGTGAGTTGTGAGATTAGGATACAACTTAAAGTTGGAGCATTGGGTGGGAACTGCCTATAGGAATCAACTTATATCTAGGGTAGAAGTCTAAGTGGTCTATCCTACTACAGACTAAAGGACTCGGCTAGGAGTTGGTGGTTCTATTGGTATATCCTACATCCAGAAGGGGTTACCATCCGGAGATAAATTGTAAGGCTTGATTCCTACTACTTGGAAAGGAATCCACTAGTAGAAAGGCTCGGAGGAAGGAGACTCCGGGGACTGGAGTAGGCAGGGATGAACCAGGATAAAATCCTTTGTGTTTGATTTCCTTATCTCTTTATTTACTGCATTATATTGTCACAATTGCATCATCCGGATCATAATCAAACACACCACACTAAGACCTCTTAAAGTCTGTGTATTCCATGAAAAATGGTCATTCACCCCCCTCTGACCTTATAAAGACCCTCACAGGGACCAATAAGTGGTATCAGAGCAAGTGCTCAAAATTAAGGATCTAACAATCTCGAGCTAAAGGTCCAATATTTTTATTCCTAAATTAAAATGATTTTCTGAAACTCACAACTCCTTCCCGAGGGTATGTCCATTACCCATCCTCCACCCTTCACCGGTGAAGACTACACGTTCTGGAAAAATCAAATGAAGAACTTCATCCAATCACAAAGCATGCAAGCATGGTTAGTTATTAAAGATGGTCCTTATGAGCCTACTTATGAAGTAGAGGGTATGACTACCTGAAAGCCATCTAGCTTGTGGGACAAGAATGATTTTAAAAGGTTGCATAAAAATGCAAATGCTATTAACGTGCTTCATTGTGCTCTTAGTGCAGCTGAATTTAACAAAATTTTCGGATGTGAGACTGCAAAGGAAACTTGGGAGAAGCTGGAGGTAACCTATGAAGGAACTACCAAAGTAAGAGAAGCCAAGCTTGATTTACTCCAGCAAAAGCTTGAATCCTTCAAAATGGAACCTAAAGAATCAATCAGCAGCATGAACACTAGATACACCAATCTAGTAAATGAGATGAAAAGGCTGGGAAAAGAAATCTCTAAAGTAGAGATGGTAAAGAAGGTGCTCCGGAGTCTCACCAAGGAATGGGACAACAAAGAGACTACCATTGAGGAAGCTCATGACTTAAAATTTTACAATTACGATGAACTCATTGGTAATCTTCTAACCCAAGAGTTATCCTTGGAGAGATATAGCCAACAAGAAAAGAAGCCTGAGGAGAAAAAGAAAGCCATTGCACTTAAGGCAGAATCCACGGGATCAGCTTCATCTGGAGAAGAAGAGTAAATCACTGAATCACTGAGCACCAAAGATCAACTTGCTCTATTGACTAGAAAACTCAACAGATTCATACAAAAGAAAGACAGAAGAAAACTAAGGAAGTATGAATCCCGGAAATCAAAAGAAGGGACATCCAGAAGGGACAGACCCAGAAAGAATCCGGAAGAAAAGAATGATACGGAAAAAGAAGCTCCTTGTTTTGAATATGGAGAAAAAGACAATTTCAGAACAAAATGTCCCAAGCTTAAGAGAACCAAGAAGTTCAAAAAGAAGGCAATGGTAGCTACTTGGAGCAATAGTGAAGAAAGTAGCAGCTCATCTTCAATAGCAGAAGAGGAGACTGCCAACTATGCATTTATGGCTCTAACTGATCCGGAAGCAGACCAATCCAGAAGAAATGTCTCTCAGCAAGAAACAATGCAAATCGAAGAATCAGGAATAGGAACAGCAAACACTGAGGTAAATTCTTGTTCTAATTTTGCTTCTAATTTTGACCTTGCTAGAGCTTTGTCTATTGTAATCAAGAGTGTAAAGAAGAATGCAAAAGTAATCAAGTCTCTCACAAGAGTAGTGATGGAGTTAGCAGAAGATGGTGAAGTAATGGCACAAGACATCAATTTGGTTAGACCAACCAAGCATATTGATGTTGTGGAGGAAAACTTCCTAAGGAATCAAGTCCAGATCCCAAATGCAAATGTAATGGGATTGGATAGAGAAATCAATCTATTAAAGGAAGTATCCAGGAAGAGGCCAAAGACAAAAGCTCTAAGAAGAGATCATCTTCCTCCTACTCAGAACAAATTCCAAAAGAACCCAAATCAAAGGATGAAGGAAGTTAGCAAGCAACCACAAGCCCAAAGATATACTGTTACTCAAAAGGGAAAGGCTAAGGTGGCTTACAACCAACAGCCTATCAAACAGAGAAGAAATTATGGAGCAGAAGTTGCACCTCCAATCAGTTTCCAAATTCACACTGGACTATCTACCAGTGTACAAGAAGCTGGATATAGAGGGAACTATGGGAAGGAAGATCTTGAAAAGATCAACGAGAAGCAAAAGCAGAACAGACCCATTTCAGGGTGCAGGTTTTATGGGAAAAACAATCATATTACTAAATCATGTAGATTAAAAAATGGTTATTATGATGTTTACCATTGGCCAGAGATGGTTATTAACCTGAGAGGACCCAAATCTGATTGGGTACCCAAACCCACTTGATCTGTTTTACAGGTATGCCTTAGATCCGCAATTGATCAACACACTTGGTACATTGATAGTGGATGTTCAAGGCATATGACATGTGATGAGAAGGCTCTCATCACATTGACCCAGAAAAAGGGAGGCAAAGTAAGCTTTGGAGACAATCAAGAGGGACAAATCATTGGTCATGGAGCCATTAGATCTGATTTAAAGATAGAAGATGTCTCATTGGTTGATGGACTGAAATTCAACTTGCTAAGTGTGGCCCAACTCTGTGACAAAGGAAGAAAAGTCACATCCGATTCCGGAGGCTACTCAATCTATGATAGTAAGTCAAACCAACTCATTCTTTGTGCTCCTAGAGTAAATAATGTCTATTCTGTAAACATTAAAAATGATAAAAAGAATATATGCTTGGTGTCTAAAGAAGAAGAATAATGGCTATAGCACCGGAGGTTAGGACATGTCAGCATGAACCTCCTATCCAAATTAGCCAAAAACGAATTAGTAGTAGGTTTGCCTAAGGTTGCTTTTGATAAGGATCATTTATGCACTGCATGTCAATTAGGTAAACAGCATAAGAAAAGTTTCCCTTCCATCTCATACAATCCTTCCAAAAGAGTACTTGAGCTCTTACATATTGATCTCTTTGGTCCAATCAAACCATTGAGTTTAGGTAGAAGAGAATACACCATGGTCATTGTGGATGATTATTATCGATATACCTGGGTGCTCTTGCTAGCAAGCAAAGATGAGGCCTTTGACCAATTCTCTAAAATATTCATCCAGATAGAAGTAGAACAAGGCATAAGCATTGCACGCATCCGGAGAGATAATGGTGGAGAATTCAAAAATAAGCATTTTGCTGATTTTTGTGACTCCAAGGGCATTGGACATAACTTCTCTGCCCCTCACACTCCTCAACAGAATGGAGTTGTTGAGAGAAAGAACATGACCATAATTGAGCTGGCTAGAACAATGCTCAGTGAAAATTATTTGCCAAAATACTTTTGGGGGGAGGCTATGAATATAGCATGTTATATTCTAAATAGAGCTCTCATTAGAAAAACCATAGAAAAGACCCCATATGAAATCTGGAAGGGAAGAAAATCCTAAATTGGGTATTTTAAAGCATTTGGATTAAATGCTACATCCTTAATGATAGAGAGCAATTAGGAAAATTTGATCCTAAATCTGATGAAGCAATTTTCCTTAGCTACTCAACACATAGTAACGCTTACAGAGTTTCAATAAACAAACCCAAACTATAGTAGAGTCTATACATGTAGATTTCGATGAGGCTAACCTTGTAGGTAAAAAAAGTTACACTCTGGAAGACCCAGTTCCGGAAGCAGAAAAGTATGGAGTAAAGAAGGAAGCAGGAATTCCTGATTCATTTTAAATTAAGAAGTACAAAGAGGAAGATGAAGGAATATCCTTTGATCCAGAAGTACAAAAAGTTAATCTCAACCCATAGGAGATTGACTTTAATGAAGGCCAAGAAGGAGTGGTTGAAGCTGAAGTAGAGCAAGTCCTAGTTGAACATGAAGGTCTACAAAGGGAGATCCAGACACACAGAGATCATTCCATTAATAATATTCTGGATGATGTTCAGAATCCAGTAAGAACTAGAGGTCAACTCAATAGGATGATGAGCCATGCTGCTTTTATCTCTCTTATTGAGCCAAAGAAATTTCAAGATATAGAAGGTGATGAAAGCTGGATGATGGCAATGTAGTAAGAACTAGATCAGTTCTCCAGAAATGATGTCTGGGATCTAGTACCACCTCCTAAAGAAAAATCAATCATTGGCACCAAGTGGGTGTTCCGAAACAAGCTTGTTGAATTCGGAGTTGTGGTAAGAAACAAGGTAAGATTAGTTGCCCATGGCTATAACCAGCAAGAAGGAATTGATTTTAAAGAAACCTTTACTCCCGTAGCAAGGCTGCAAGCAATCCGGATTCTATACGCTTTTGCATCATTCATGGGGTTCACACTATACAAAATGGATGTCAAAAGTGCATTTCTAAATGGTGTTATCCAAGAAGAAGTCTATGTTAAGCAACCAACCTGATTTGAAGATCCAAAGCATCCAGATCATGTGTACAAACTAAAGAAGGCTCTCCATGGATTAAAGCAGGCACCTAGAGCTTGGTATGAGAGATTAACCTCATTTGTTATATCTAAGAGTTATATCAGAGGCAAGGCAGACACCACACTATTCATCAAAAAGAAAAAAAAGATATCATTAGAGTCCAAATTTATGTGGATGATATCATATTTGGAGCAACTGATGAAAGGATGTGTGAAGAATTTAGCTCTCAAATGCAGAAGGAATTTGAGATGTCCATAATAGGAGAGCTAAATTTCTTCCTTGGTCTACAAATCAAGCAGAGTTCAGATGGGACTTTCATTAACCAGTCAAAGTGCACCAAGGAAATCCTGAAGAAGTTTGAAATGGACAAGAGCAAACCTATGTCCACTCTAATGGGATCAGATATAGTCCTATCCAAGGATTGTGAAGGAGAAGATGTTGATCAAAAGCTCTATAGAGGGATGATTGGCTCACTCCTATACTTGATAGCTAGCAGACCTGACATACATTATGCAGTCTATTATTGTGCAAGATATTAAGCCAATCCCTAGGATTCTCATCTCAAAGCTATAAAAAGGATCCTTAGATACCTACTAGGAACTATTGAAGTTTGGCTATGGTATCCTAGTAATGGTGATTTCGCACTCTAAGGGTTCACTGATGCAGATTATGGCAGAGATACCCTTGAGAGAAAGAGTACATCCGGAGGTTGCCATTTCCTTAGAGATTGCTTAGTCTTATAGTACAGCAAGAAGCAAACTTTAGCTGCCTTGTCTACTACAGAAGTTGAATAAATGGTAGTTAGAAGTTATGTAGGTCAACTCCTCTGAATCAAGCAATAACTTGAAGATTATGGAGTTCAATCCGGATGTGTGGATGTTATGTGTGACAACAAAAGTGCTATTGATGTGTCAAAGAATCCAGTACTCCATAGCAGGATGAAGCATGTCAACATAAGACATCATTTCATCAGGGATCATGTGATGAAGAAGGATGTTACATTGGTATATATTCTAACCAATGAGTAAAGAGCAGATATCTTTACTAAGCCACTGAGTAAGGATCTATTCGGGAAGCTAAGGGAGTCAATTAGAATGTCCAATCCAATTTGAAGTTAATCTAGAAGATAGCTTGAAATCAAGCCGAATCCTTAGCAAGAAAACTCAAACTGGAAGAGAAGAAGTATTGGAGGGAAATCTATTTCGGAATGATGCCACGGCAGACAGGACTGACAAATGGCAGTAAAAGTGCATAAAGGCAATAATTACTTTTTGAATTTCAAACGTCTATTGGCTGCTATATGCATAGTAAATTTGATAGTTATTTCAAAAATAAACCATTCCCATTCTCCGATTAAACTGACTTTACCTCTCTCTTAAAAATTCGGTTACCATGTCATCAGTCCAGCCAAACTAATGGCGTCTGGATTATCAAACTACCCTCACTTTGAAAATTCTATATAAACTCCTCAAAATCACCCTTCTTCCTCACGCGAGCAACTACTCTACTATTACTCTGCAAAAATTGATTCAAAAACCCTAATTTCTTCAACTCTTCTCTAAAATGGCTGCAATTATGACTAAAGATGGACTTGTAATGCTTCCAACCCAGAACATCTTTGAAGAGTTTGATCTTCAAGATGGAGACTTCATCCCAGTAAATTTCAAACCTTCCAACTCCATACTCCCTACAGATTATTTAGGGGACAATTTCTTATTTGAGATGAATCCTCACTCCAAACTCATAGAAGATCAAAATCTCACGGATTTCTATAAGATCAATTGCCCCATATATCTTGACTTGGTCAAGGAGTTTTATGAAAATCTCAGTGTTCACTGCAAGTTCGATGCTCTTCGAACCAAGGTCTAGGGCAAAGAAATTATTGTTACCCTAGATTTCTTCGAACAACATTTGGGCATGAAAAATGAGGGTGTTCTGCTACGGACTGACGGTGATGAACAAAAAGTTAATTATGAAGCCAAACAGTGGTTGCATCCAAACAACTTTGGAGACAAATTCTCCACATACTTTCCTCAAATTCCCAGACACCTCCAGCATGTCATGGTAAAATTGGTGCTCATAAGGAAAGGATCTCTTACCACAGTGTCTTCATTCCAACACTGTGTGGTTCAATACTGGGTAGAGAGCATGGTAGTCAACATGCTTGTATTAATTATCCACTTCCTCAAGTATCATATAAATTCTCATGGCGCTCTCATCACTTGGATCCTCGTTGCAAACAAAATCAACCTCATCAGATTTGAATCTGTCACTGGTAAGGAAATCTTAGAGAAGAACTTCAAGAAATTGAACTAGGGAGAAGTGGAATGAAGATAAGGCCAAAAAGAAAAGAGATCAGAGGAAAAGCAAAGCTAGAAAAACCACCAATCCATCAGAGGCTCTGATTCCAAAGAAGGTTTGGACTGCTAAACCCAAGAAAGATACAAAGCAAGTTGCGATTCTATATGTAGAGGAAAATGAAGATACCTAGACACTCACCCAGTTGGTAACAAATCTCCAGAAAAGCAAAAACCAAGGGGTAGGCTGATCAAGACAACTGATTTATTGAAGCGTCCAATTTGTGATCCGAAAGTAAAAGAATCCATTGCAGTAGCTGCTGATGCGATAAGAAAGGGCTATAAAAAAGGACAGAAAACAAAAATATCATAATTGTTGGCAGAGAAAAATGGGTCTAATGCGGTGGAAATAGAAAACGAAATGCTAGCGCCAAAGAAGCAATTCACCCAGAAGGGGTGCACTTTTGATGAAGCAGTCAAGGCTTAGAAACATCAAAAGAAAATAACCAAGAAGCTAACTGCTGTAGTTATTGATGAGGAGGCCGCTAAGAGGGTTGTAGCGGAGGAGTTGGCTAAAGCCAAAACTTCAAAGGGCAAAAATGTTCCCAGATCTAATAAGGATATCCTTTTAGAGGATCCTCAATATGAAAAGATGATGGCTTCTATCGCAGACAACTACAAAATTAACAATCTAGCCATAGAAGGACCTAGAGGATCCTCTACTACACCAGTCCTTATAGATCAGGCTGCCTTGGCTGAGATGTCAAAGATTCCAGAATCCAAATCATTCAACTTCCTACCTATCATAGAACCTCTTCCGGAGAACCTACTTATTCCGAAAGCTGAGATCCCTACAGAAAGAAGTCCTATAAAGGCAATTGTAGAGGGTGTTGAGGATAGTTCCAACACACTTGGGGGAGCTATCATAAGTCCTAAAAAGGCAATAGAAGGGGTGATAGAGGACATTTCCTATCATCTGGGAGCTGAGGTAGGAAGAAGTGAACAGAAAATTGAAGACTCAAGCATGGAAATTCCATCGCCAATATATGAGGTACCCCTTGCCATTACTCCTTTAAATTTTTGTACTGATCTAGTTGCTGCTATTACAGCACTTGTAAATATGGACAACTTAGGCACTGCAACTCAAATAATGTCTAAGGAACAAGTGCCCAACCCGGATGATATCATTCCGGAGGAGGGATAGGGTCTGAGATCCAAAGAGAACACTTTTAAAGCGAACTCTAAGGGCGAGGCCAGTTCGGGGGAATGGTAGAAAGAGAGGAGAGAAGAAAAAAATTAGTCCCATTCAGAGGAGAGTAAGAATGAAGCTGATAATGAACCCTCCGGAAGCAGCTCTAGTTCTGGAGATGACTCCTCCAGCTCCTCTAAAGAACAGTTAATTGGCTTCAAATAACTGTGGAACTATAGTTGACATGATCACATCCTCCTCCTCTGAGCTCTTAGAAGAAATTAAAGCCTATCTGGATACCAAGTTTGAAAACTTATCAAAATTCATGGCTGAGAAGGACCCCAAACCTGCCATCAATGATCTGGGAGTAGACCAGCAAGTTCTTTAGGAAATGATGGTACATTTCATTGAGAAGACTATTACCAAAATCCAAGATAAAATACTTGATGACATGGGTGATGAAATGGAGTCTGGCCGGATTAGAAAAGTTAATCACTGATTGGAGAGCTTCCGTTACAAAGGAAATAACTCTCCAAACAGAATCATTGTATAACACCCGGAGAGGAATAAGTGAAGAAATCTCTCTCCTTCAAACCAACCTAAATAAGCTCTCAATATCTGGATCCTCTTCCTCTCTTGCTATCCTGGAAAGCCAGCTCATTCTAGTCTTCTATAACCTTATTCAAGCAATTGGAGATTCCGGCTTCTTTGGTTAGAAGGGAATGGCAACTCTCCTAAAGGTCCTCTTCCTTACTATAATCCAAAGGATCAAGAGTTTATCTTGGGCATTCATTCATCCATCAAACAGTCCTATGATCAGTTAAAGAAGACTATCCGGCCTTACTATCTTACTCCTCCTACCATTAACCAAATTATTACTGAAAGATCCAAAGGTAATCCGAATTACTCAATCTACTCAAATGCTTGGAAAGAGGCATGGGATAACAAGACCTACATGGTGATTGATCCCCAAGCTAGCAACAAAAAGGGGGAGATAAGTCTACAAGGGGAAGGAGCAAGGAAAGGGAAAGAAAGGAAGGGGGACCATCCGAAGGGAATTAACTAGCTATGATCTATAATCTTGTAAAATCTTGTAATAGCTAGATTGACTATTATATATTTCTGTAATTTGTCATCTAAAATTCATTGATGTTAACTATTGTTAATAGCAGAAGTATATATAGTGAAAATATCTATCTCTCAAAAATTGCTTCTAAAGTATAGTCTGTAATTGTACTAAAACAAAATTTGAACTAGAATTGAAAAATTTTGGGGGAGTTAGGATGCTAAGAATTCTAGGGGAGTAAAACCTATAAATGTCTAAGTATCAAGAATCATACCTAGTTCATATATACTCCATTCCCTTGTACTTAATTTTTGTTTCCATCAAATGGGGGAGATTGTTGGGAAACTATGATCCGGATCACAAATTAAACTAATCTGTCCGGATCAGGTTTAAAAGAAACAAAAACTTAAATTTTGTAATCCTCTTAAATCCAAGTGGAAACATCTGGACAAAGATCCAACTATAAGGTCATCCAATGAAGTCATCAAAGTACCTAAGCACATGGAATCAACAGAATAAAGCTTGGAAAGGAAACAAGCTTTAATTCCTCAAGAACAACATCCGAAAGAACTTATTAACCTTACTCTAGAAGCAGAGAGATCAGGAGACTATGAGTCTAAAGATATCTAGAAGACTTATGCTTGAAGATAATAGGAAAAGTTTCAAAGATAACTTTTCCCTCCACCTTTTAGTCTACATAGTCGAAGATCCTTTCCCCATGAACAAGACAAAAGTGACAGTTTGCACTTTTCGGTAAAAGGACAAAAGGACTGACACCGGACTGAAAAAGCAAATAGACTTTTTCACCTAGACCAATAAGGAGGCCCGTGTATTTCACACAAAAAAAACTAATGGTGTAAAAGTTGGTGCACCATAAAAAGCTAAGTAAAAAAATCACTGATAACTTTTCAGCATCAATCCCTAGGATTCAAACGGGTCAAATTATAGTCTAACGGATTGATCAATGGCTCTGGAAGTGCAACCTATAACCTGATCAAAGGTAAAGATTTAATACAAGCTCAACAACCAACAATGGCTACATTTATGATAGAAGCCTATAAAAGGGAAGCTTCACCAATTGAGAAAGGTGGCTGTTTGATTAACAAAAGCAAGTAACAAAGAACAAGCATTCAATCAGTTTACAAATCCCTCCAAGAATCAATTAATTCCAAATCTGTTGTAAAAATTCCTAAGTGAGTTATAAACTTAAGGAAATCCAAAACCAAAACCTTTATGAAAACAAGAGTGTAAGGATCTCCAACTTGGGTGAGTTGTGAGATTGGGATACAACTTAAAGTTGGTGCTTTGAGTGGGAACTCCTTATAGGACTCAGCTTAGATTCGGGGTAGAAGTCTAAGTGGTATATCCTACTAAAGACTAAAGGCCTCTGCTAGGAGTTGGTGCTTCTAGTGGTATATCCTACATCCGAAAAGGGTTACCATTCGAAGACAAATTGTAAGGCTTGATTCTTGCCAGTTGGAAAGGAATCCACTAGTGGAAAAGCTTGGAGGAAGGAAACTCCGGGGACTGGAGTAGGTGGGGCTGAAGCAGGACAAAATCCTTTGTGATTGATTTCCTTATCTCTTTATTTAGTGCATTATATTGTCATAACTACATCATCCAGATCCATTATCCGGATCATAATACAACACCTCCTACTAAGACCTTTTAAAGTCTGTGTATTCCGCAAAAATGGGTCATTCACCCCCCCTCTGACCTTATAAAGACCCTCATAAGGAACAACAGAGTCTCATTTGTGCTTTCTTACTCCATTGTTTTCATTTGTATTGGTTTTTAGGTTGATTTGGTGAAAATGTCGATATTTATAAGTTTCAGGGTTTTCAATTCGTTTTTCATTGACTTTTGCAAATAAAACCTTAACTTAGAACGGTTGGTAGTTTTTCAGTTCTATTTGTGTTTCTTTATCATCATTTCGTCATCAATCTTGCTGAAAGATTAAGGTTTGAAAGGATTGAAAGTAAAGATTTGAGAGAATTTGAAAAAGCGAGAAACAAATTATGAGAAGCACAAAAAAAGAAATAGGCGGGTTATATATGGGGCGGTAAGGAGTCAAGTGGGGGCACCCTCAAGCACCCCACTATATTTTGACATGCAGGGTTATATGAGGATTCAAAGTATTGTTATTTTGATAAGTGATAAATTTGATGTTTATTTGAATTATAGAATTTAAATTATAATTCAACAACAATTAAAAATTTTAATATATAAAAGATATTTTAATTTGTTGGACATAAACCACTAGACTCGATCTAGTGGCCACAACTTCCTCGCAAAGTGGAGAAAGAAGCTAGAGGTCTTGGGTATGGGCCCCAGGTTTCTCAAAAATTAAGGGTATGTTTAGTTGTAGAAAACTGGATCTATTTTCCAGAAAATTTTTCTAATGAAACTACAAAATGGAAAACTGTTGTTTAGTTATAGAATTTTTTAAATTAAAAAACTGGAAAGAGCTTTTCAGAATTTTTTAAATTATGCCTTGCAGTAGAAAAAATATTTTTGTATGTTTTCTGAAATTTTCCAAACTCAGTTCACACGACTTGTGTATCCAATAAAATACTTTATTTGATTTAATTAATTTTTTTCTACTATATATATATATATATATATATATATATATATATATATATATATATATATACTTGTATAATTACTTGTTTATAATAAAAAAATTATTTTTTATTAATATACTTTTAGTTTATTTATTTAGTTATTTTTCTTATTTATTTGGTAACTTTTTATTGTACATTTTTTTCACTTAATATGGTTTAATTTATATAAATTTATTTTAAATTCATCGATATTATTTTTTAGCCAATAAAACTTAATCATACTCTAACATTCTTGGATTCTTAGCTCCTTGTTGTAGTAAGAAATATCAATTATAGGATTCTCGTGTAAGCATACGAATTAGAAGAAACTATACATTGGCAAACTTGAAGCATTCATCTTTAATTGCATAATGTGATAGAACAAGCTTTCAAAGTGTAAAAGGAAAAAGTTACTATAACATAGACAAAAAATAGCTTTTATAATTTAAACACTTCATAGACGAATCAAATTATATTTTTATCCTTTTATGATTGGTTAGTTTAAAGTGGCAAAGGTTAAGGCCTAGTGGTTGAGCGTGTAGTTGTGATCCTAGAGGTCACAGGTTCGAGTCCACATTCGGGTAAGTAAGGTTTTTCTTTGTTGTTATTGCAATCTGTTGGTCCCTATGCGTATAACTTAATGAGACATAGGGGGTGAATGACTCGCTTGATTAAAACAGGAACTTTTCGCGATAAACTGGACTTTGTTGAGTAGGTCAGCGGACTGAGAAGAAAACTGAGAACAACTTCAACTGAAGTAAAGAACAAAGAGATTTTATACTGGTTCGGTAGCCTGTGCTTACCTCCAATCCCAAGAGAGTGTCTTGGCTTTAATCCAATAATCTCAACTCCTTTAGCCTAGGCAGAGAAGCCTTTAACAGAGTGTCCCAATTACAACTGAGTACCCTCCTCACTATAATCACTCACCCGCTGAGTAAATACCCTCTTCTACTAGCAACTCAATAGAATTCTAAACAAGAGCTGAATTCAACTTATATAAACTTTAATCCAGTTACAATAATCAAATATTACAATTCAATTGATCTATTCTAATCTCTCTTATTAAAAAGCAAATTCACCCTAAGTGGTTACTTTCTTGATTGAATCTCTTTAAAGCTGAAAAATTGATAGAGTTTTAGCTTCTTAGAAATTCAGGTGTATTCACCAAGTTTTAATGCTTGGCTTCTTGCTCCTTTTATAGTTGAAAATAAGAATGTAGCCGTTGAACTTGTCTTAGCATCTTCTGCAATTGACAGCTTAGTTACCCACCCTTTGCTTCTTCAAATCGAACCGTTGGGAGATAGAATCACATCGTTGTGAGGTAGAAATCAATCCGTTAAGAAATAGATTGAATCAGAGCTTCAATTTTTAATCCTTTTTCGTTTGATGCTGGAAATCCGTTAGAGAGATCTTGCGCTGACTTGCTATGTGTCATCTTCCCATTCCTTATGGTAATCTGACAAGTATGCAAAGTCGCACACTTGCAGGAGATACGAGCTGCTTCAATCCAAATTGTCTTTGTCTTCTTGCAGCTTTTCTCCAGACAAACTTTGTCTTTTATCAGCGTTAGGCTTTTGTCTTTATCACGTCATTAATTCCTATTGTCTTTTGTATGACGTCCTTCATTAATGTTTGGAAAAGTTATAGGACAGAAAGCAAGACTCTATTTTTTTCTTGAATGGAATGGTTAGCATAGTTAAATAAACAAGATAACTCAGCGAAAGGTATAAATTAATAAGCACAATCTAAACATTGAGCATTGAGTTGAATAGTACTTAGTCAGCGAACTAAGAACACAACTCAGCCCAAAACAACTCAGAGTTAATGTTGGGAACTAACAGTCACTTTGGACATACATAACAGGCATGGCGGAAATTCAAAATTTTGTCCCTTGTCCCTAGGAACTCCTATTAGTAGCATATAAATTAATTAAAGCCTTAACCAAATTGAATCTCTACTGATGTTAGCATGCATAGGCTAGGCGTACCATAATTCTAAATTATATCCTAACATAAAAATATTTTTTTTAAACATGTTATAACTCTAAGTTATAGTCAAGGTATAAAATAAACTAAGCATCCAATATAACCTAAGCATAATAATTATTAAGTCTTAAAACGCTTAATAAAAGGACTGAATAATTAAAAGAGAATTAGAGGACTTACCAATTGAAGTGTGCTTTAGAAGAACCTTCTTACACAAGCCTCAAAGTACATGATAGCTTTTATGAGTATCCACACGAACCCACCAGCTGAAATCTCCCAACGAGGAAGAATTGTAGAGCTTTGAGTAGCTGATAGACCACTCCAAAACCCACCCAAAATAAAAAGAATTTGCTCTTGAGTTAACTTGAGAGATATTGTGTTGGAATGTCAAATCAAGGCTTGAATGAGCTTGTGGTGCATTTGAGAAAGGGGAATGGGATCTCTTTATATAGGGGGAGCAAAGGCTCCCCATAATAAATGTGGATTTAATGCGAGATTAAATGCGAGATTAAATGAGGATTAAATGCGAGATTAAATGCGGATTAAATGAGGATTAAATGCGAGATTAAATGCGGATTAAATGCGAATTTAATACGAGATTAAATTTAATCCTCATTTCTTTTAATTTATTTTATGATCCTAATAAAATTAGTAACCGGTCAAAACAAACTCTTGGCTTAACCATAAAATGATTTAATCATTTTAATCAACACTTTAATTTATTCATGGCCCTAATAAAATTAGTTATAGGTTAAAATAAATTCATGACTTAACCATAAAATGATCTAATCATTTTAATCAACACTTTAATTTATTTATGACCCTAATAAAATTAGTTATTGGTCAGTAAAGAAAATCTCTGGTCTAACCAGGTAATAGTTCAACCATCCCTTTAATATTTTTGTAATAGACCAAATCTATTAATTCTTACTCAGTTCGATGAAATTTCAATGTGTGTGACCTTATAGGATCCCGAAGTATTGAGTTGTTAAGGTTTGACCAATCCTTGTTCTATTGGAACTATTGGCTCGAGGTTCTAGACCGTGAATAGAACTTGATTACCTTAAATGACTTTAGTACGCCTCTAGCAAGGGTCCACCATCCCCCATTACTCGGAACATCGTTTGTGCATATGACTTAATCCTGGTTTATGCAATAGTTGTCCAATGAACATCTTCCATTCTTTAATCTTAGTACCATCTGGTTTGTTGGGCTTGATTAAAGTGTTAACCCACCGATAGCGAGGTTGCTCCAAGCTATCCCAGTTATTTGCTTGCTATTTAAGTATATTACTTTTTACCATAATGTGTTTGACTAGAAATTATTTCTATCAATCATATACTTTGATTAGAGGTTTATAGTAATCATTACTTCAACAAGCGGCTAGGTAAAAACTCCTTAATATATCTGGAGTGATGGATTCTTTCCGACTATATAGCTTACCAATGTGTTGTCATCACTATACTCGTAATCACCCGTGCACCCTAAATTAATGAGTGAATAGGTATGACCCAAAGTATAGCAAAAGTGCCACCCAAGGTAACTAATATCTCAAGTATGAGGATATTCGGAAAGCTACTGCATGAAGGTAAACACTAACACATTAATATATATACCAAGTGTTTATCTTACTACGGCATCCAATATATCTTCCAGATATATCCATGTGTCAAACTCAAGGCATCACCTTTAGTATTAGGAGGTTAACTGCTTGGACCCTTTCCAAGAGAGTTGACCGAATGCTAGTCTTATGGCTCAATCAATATCCTTTCTTGATGAAACTTTGACAAGGGATAGTTTAGACATAATCATAATTGCACATGAAGCAGGTCCCACTATACATAGTCCCACTATAATATCTCTTAGTTCATGCTATGTATTATGTCAAGGACCTTTGTACAAAGATATCAATGAATATATTTTAACCAGTTACAATATATATGAATACATCGATATAAACAAAAGGTTAAATGTCTTTATTAATTAAACAAATTGTTCGTACCAATATATAATTAAGACATATCGCCCTTGTTGGTCCCTATGCGTGCACTCAATGAGTTAGAAGGGGGGGTGAATGACTCGCTCAAATTACTTTGGTAACTTTTTCGCGATATGATAAGCTTCGCTAAGTAGGTCAGCTGGCTAAGAGAAATTTGGAAAAACTTCAAAGTAAAGAACACAGAGATTTTACACTAATTCGGCAATGTGTGGTTACATCCAGTCCTAAGAGAGTGTCTTGGATTTAATTCACTATTCTCAACTCCTTTACCCTAGGTGGGGAAGCTTTTATAAAATTTCCCCAATTTTAGAAAGTACCCTCCAAAATGTAGTCGCTCACCCACTGAGTAGAATGCACTCTTCTACTATCAACTCAACTAATTCTAAACAAGAGCTAGAATCAACTTATAGAAACGATGATCTAGTTACAATCAGATATTACATTTCAAATGATCTATTCTATTCTCTCTTGTTCAAAGTAGATTCTTCGGTGAGTAGTTGCTTTCTTGATTGAACTTCTTTAAAGCTTGCAAATTGGCAGAGTTTTGCTTCTTAGAAATTTAGATGTAATCATGAAGTTCTAATGCATGCCTTCTTGCTCCTTTTATAGTTCAAATCAAGAATGTAGTTGTTGAACTTGACTTGGCATCTTTTGCTAATTTCCAATTCAGCTATCCACCCATTGCTTCTTCAAATCAATCCATTAAGAGATAGAATCACACCATTATGAGATAGAGATCAATCCGTTAGATTAAAATCTAAGCTTCAATTTGAATTATTTATTGTTTGATGCCAATCTTTTGTTAGAGAGATGTTGCGCTAACTTGCCATGTGTCGTCTTCCCATTCCTCTGGTAATCTGTCATCTTTCCAAGTTGCGAGATACAAGGTTGGTAGAACTGAAGAATATTCCCAATTTGGCAAATGACTTTTTGCAACTTGATTCTAGAAGACTTTGTCTTTTTCTTTATAAACCTGAGTCTTGTCAAGGCATAAATCTTTTTATCTTTGTCTCATTAATGTTCTGCATAAAGCAACACTAAAAGCAAAGATTCCATTTTTTATTAAACAGAAAAGTCAATGCCACTGACAAATAGAAAGTAACTCAGCGATATGATAAAACAATATGCATAGCTGAAACAAAATCTAAATATAAACTACTGAGTGAATAGTATTTAGTCAGTGACTAAAGTACATACTCAGCCCAGAATATATCAGAGTTAAACTAAATAGCTAGGTCAGCGGAGAATTCACATTCTACCTCGAATTCAATAACTCACATATAACCATAGACTATTTATTTTAGCATCATTATTGATTTAATTAACTCAAGCTGAACTTAATTGTTATGATCAAAACTTAAGCACTACTGAGTCATCTACTGATTCAGTCTAAACTTGTGTTTGGTTCAACAATTTCCCCTATTTTGATCAATGGCAATTAACTGAGCCAGAATTAAATCAATATGATATTTAAATTAGAGTTACCTTTCAAACATGCTTGATATGTCATTGTTCAACATCTTCATTTTGCACAGAGGGAATGCTAACTCCCCCATAATCCTTGATTCTTCTAAGGTCAACATTCCACAATAGTTCTCATATTTTACTACATGATTAGAGATATATATATATATATAGGAGAATATACAAGAAGTTAAAAAGATCTAAACTTAGAATAGAATAAGCAATCTTTATATACATTATAACTGAGTACAGATCAACAGAAAGTTAACCTATACTAAGTTTACAAAAGCATTAAAGATTATACGAGATTCTATTCTATTTTGGCATAGGTGGTCCTCCAAGGTATACTCTTCTTTCTTCAAAAGCTTGCTTATCCCACCTCGACTTCTTCTCTCTTAGAGACGCAATCTCCTTTCCTTTCCTCTTGTGATTCTCAGCATATTGCTTTTCAATGAGCTCCAGATCCTTGGACAGTTCATATGTAAACTCGGCTACCCTCTGATCTCTCTCTTTCTTCTCTTGCTCACGCTTCTCACGATCCTTCTCCCCCATTGCCATGGAATCTAAAATGACTTGAGCTTGATGATCAAACGAGCTTGACTTCAAAATGCTTGAGTTTGCCATAAATGGTGGAAGAAAAATTCTGAACTAGCAACTTATAGATTTCATCCGAGAGAAAGTCATAAGAACTAAGAAAGGAGAAGAGTGCTACACTAGCACAAGATTGAGATTAGTTGACCTGGTACTGGGCACTCAGTCCTTCCTTGGAAATCCAGGTGAGACTGGCTAGAGCCTTGGCTTGATTGTTCTCCCTTAAGATCTACTCTAGCATAGGAGTGCTTCTGATGTGTGAGGACACTTGCTTATGAATCTGATCAATCGCTTGACTATCGTTAACGACATCAACATAAACAGACTTGATTTGATCACGAATATGACCAAACTTCTAGTAGAGAGATGGTTCATATTCAGCCTCTGACATAATAATGTCGCTACTCAAAGCGCCAGATATATTCAATCTCTTCAATGCCTTCAACACTTCTCCCTCTAAGGCTTAAACTCCCTCCAAAACTTGGTCCTTCACATTCTTTAGTTCACTAGAGTTGCCTTGATTCATCTTGAAAGTCATTTTCAGTGAATTTATGGCATCTATTATTGCATCCAAGTTCGCTATGTTTACATTGCTTTCCTTTCTTAGAATGCTGTATCCACTTAGGATAGCTTGCATTCCTTACAATATTGGATTTAACTTGTCAGTCAAGGAGTTCCTGAATTCCCTTTCCTCATCGATAGTTCTGCAATTGCTCTCAAATTTTTTTGCCACTTTCTCCTTGAGCTCAACAACCTCCATCTTCAAATACTCAGCCTTTCTACCTACAATATTTAACAGAGGCAAAGTATGGGATACTACAGCCTTAATTAGAGAGAATTGAGTAGGGAATCATTTGAAGTGGGCCTTTATTTCTTCAACAACAACCATGAATCCTTGCACTGGCTCAACAACCTTTCCTATTCTCCTCAGAACTTCCTCACACAGCAATGATCTAGCAATTTCAGCATCTATCTCCTCATCAATCCTCAGTTCTTGAAATCTTTCTCTTCCCAACCTCCTTGTATCTCTTAATAAAGTAGCTTGAGGGTTGAATTGGGGTTCAGGTTAAGGTTAAGGTTGTTGTAGTGGTTGTTGTTGTGGTTGTTATTCTTCTAGAATCTCCTCAATAACTGAAGGACCATTGATGATTTATCCTTCCAATAAAAGTGGTTCATGCACTGGAAATCCAACTAGTGATAGGATTGGATTAATGGTAGTTTCAAATGTTTGGTCAGAGTTTAAGGCGTTTGGTTGGTCAGAGGTGGATGTGGATGGTGTTTGGTTTTCTGGTAAGGATTGCATGGATATGGGTGCAGGTGAAAGCGGTGTTTCAGAAGATAGGTTGAGAAAAAAAATGGGTCTTCTTGGTATTCTTCATCTTTCTCCTTCTCAACACCTTCAACAGTTGGCTCACTGACTAGAGCTAGAGTTTGCTCAGTCAACTGAGCTCCTTGCTCAACTATAACTACTCCTTCAGCTTTATCCTTATCCTCCAAATCTTCATCTTCCTCATCAATCACCACCTTCATTTTCTTGAACAACCTTCATTTTCTTTCCTTCTTCTCCTCCTTAGCTTATTCAGTAGTCAAACTGACCTGCTGGTCTTTTTCAATAACATCAAACTCTACAGCATATACATAATCTCCTTCATCCTCACTATTAACTCCATCTAGAGCCCCAATCATCTCATTTACTACCTCTGGGATGGATTTCTTAGCTAGAGTGGTTGAGGCAATTTCAATAGCTTTTTCAGTATCAGCCTTAGTCTGAGCCGGTAACTCTTCTGTTCTTCTTCTTATCTCCTCTTCCAAGTCCTCCTACCTCTTCTTTATCCTCTTAGCTTCAGCTGGCTTGACTTTCTCAGCTTCCTCAACATTCTGGACTACGCCTATTAGCTTCTTCACCATCAGCTTCTTCTGAGGCTGACCTACTTTATGCATAGGAACTAATGTAGCTTCCTGTCCTATAGCCTTCTCATCATCTAGCTGAGCATCTTTACTCTTCCTCTTTTTCAATCTTTTATGAGGCATCTCCTCTCTCAACTCATCCTCTACCTTCTTCTCTTCTTCTATCTCTTTGGCAGTCAGCTCTCTAGGCTTTTCATCCTTGGTTCCCTTGGTAGATTTGGACTTCCTGGAAATATGGGCAACCAATAGATTTGAGCTAGCTGAGCTCGCCTTCTTTGATTCCTTCTTGGAGTCTCTCCTGACCTCCTTCTTACTTCCCTTCTTCTCAGCATCTTCTTCTCCTTTTTCTGCTCTCAGCTTGGTTATCCTCTCAATCTCCTTCATTACAAACGTGTTAAGGGTCTAATCTTCCTCGTAACATTCAAAGTAATGCCACTTCTCTATGCCCATCCTTCGAGATCTAACTCATAAGCCCTACAAATCTCCATAACTAGATTATCATACACCATGTGTTTGGACACCTTTAAAAACCTATGCACAATTGCCAAGGGCCAGTTGATACACATCCCTTTAGTTAAAGCGTAAACAAACACTCTCTCAAATTTAGAGCAGCTTCCTATAAATCCAGTCTTGGGCAATAGCTCCTTTGTTACCAGCTCGTGAGCCTTCAATCCCATCTTTGTGAATAATGAGGCTATAAGTTCACCGGCCTTATAGTCAGCGGGAACTTCACAATCTATAGGGATGTCCACATGCTCTTGATCCCTTACTACACGCATTCTCAGCCTCTTTCTCTCATTCCCAGTAAATTAATAATCAGCCTGGGTGTCACATATACTTTCCTTCCCATCATGGTTGTGACAAACATGTCTTTGAATCCTTCGACCATGTGGATACCATGGAAGAATCTCTTTATAACCTGCTTATAGTAGCCACTAGGTATCTTAAAAAACCCTCTTAAACAGTGTTGGCGCGTCGACTTCCCAAATCGCTCATCACTTGAAAAGCTGAGAATATCAGCAGTACTAGGGTTTTCTACTTCAGCTCCTTTTTTGAACACCACTCAGTGGGTGTGTATTGAGTTCATGTGGAATAGCTCTTCCTTTTCATTGATTCCAATCACTATTTACACCAAATGATCCATGGTAGTAACCCAACATGAATCATCTTCATTCCTTACAAAAAATGATTTCTCAGAACTGGATTTAAATGGTCTTCCTGAAGTACTCACCACGAAAATTGCTTTTTGAAGAAATAGTGAATTTGGGAATTTAAGAAGAAAGTTGCAGAGAAGAATTTGGTAAAGTAACCTTTCCTTCTTCTATATCTCTTCCTTAAATAGCCATAGACCCTTCGCCTAAACCTGCAAAACTTACATGTATGACTCACAATCCATGGTCATAATTCAATGGTGAGATTTATCAATTGTTACCATGAGAATAATGATTGCGAAATACACGTGATTAAAGCAGTTGAATATGGATCATTTTAGAACTTGCTACATTTCTATCAATTTTGAATTTGAAAAGAAACTGGTGACAGTTTTAATGACGTGTCCAAAATTCTAGCACGAAGAAGAAATACTTAACCTAATTCACAAGAGCTTAAAGTGTGCCCTAGGTACTTGGTCACCTCCAGAATTGGTCACCGGGAAATAAATTTCTTCAAATTGGATTGGACATTCCGATTAACTCCCTCAAAGTGTTGAATTGATCCTTTCCAATAGGCTTTGTGAATATGTCAGCTCGGTGTGCTACAGTAGGAATGTATGTGAGCTTAACTCCACCTTTTAGCTCATTATCCCTTATGAAGTGATGTCTAATATTGACATGCTTCATCCTGCTATGATGAATTGGATTCTTGGATAGGTCAATTGCACTCTTATTATCACAGATGGCTTCAAGGCACTTAGACTTTATACCATGATCCTCTAATTGCTTCTTAATCTATATCAGTTGTTCTATACAACTTCCTGCAGCCATGTACTCAGTCTCAGTTGTACTCATAGCCACAGAAGTTTGCTTCTTGCTATACCATGTTACTAGACAATCACCAGGGAAATGATATCCTTCTGTGGTGCTTTTCCTTTCAAGTTTGTCTCTTCCATAGTCAACATCTGTATACCCTCTCAGGGTGAAATATGCATTACTTGGATACTATAAACCTACATTAATAGAGACTAGCAAATACCTAAGAATTCTCTTAACAGCAGCTAAGTGAGATTCTCTGGGGTCAGCTTGATATCTAGCACAATAACATACAAGATATTGAATGTCAGGCCTACTAGCAATTAAGTAAAGTAGAGAACCAATAATACCTCTGTAGAGCTTACTCTCCACAGATTTACTTTCCTTATCTTTACTCAGAATTGTATTAGTGGCCATGGGTGTTGACATTGGCTTGCCTTTGTCCATGTCAAACTTCTTGAGTACTTCCTTGCCATACTTAGCTTGGCCGATGAAAATCCCATCATCACCTTGCTTGATTTGCAAACCAAGAAAGAAATTAAGCTCTCCCATCATTGACAATTCAAACTCTTTCTTCATCTGTTGGATGAACGTTTTGAATAACTTCACATCAGTTGCTCCAAGGATGATATCATCAACATAGATTTGGACTAGAAACACATCTTGATGCTTCTTCTTGATAAACAAAGTTGTATCCGCTTTTTCTCTGATATAACCTTTGCTGAGTTAAAAGTTAGTCAGTCTCTCATACCATGCTCTTGGAACTTGATTCAATCCATAAAGAGCCTTCTTCAACTTGAAGACATGGTCTGGATACTTTGGATCTTCAAAGTCTGGGGGCTATTTTACGTAGACTTCTAATTGAATATAACCATTAAGAAATGCACTCTTAACATCCATTTAAAACAACTTAAAATTCATATGAGAAGCAAAAGCATAAAGAATTCTTATGGCTTCAAGTCTTGCTACTGGTGCAAAGATTCCTCCATATTCAATGTCTTCTTATTGATTGTATCCTTGAGCAACTAGTTTGGCTTTGTTTTTTATAACATTACCAGCTTCATCTAGCTTGTTCTTAAAAACCCATTTGGTTCAAATGATTGACTTGCCTCTGGGTTTCTCCACCAAATCCCAAACTTCATTTCTTCTAAATTGGTCTAGATCCTCTTGCATTACAATCATCCAGTTGTCATCGAACTCAGATTCTTCAAACTTTTTGGGTTCAATCAATAAGACAAATGCCGAATGACTCATCATTCTATTCAGCTGACCTCTTGTTAGCACTGGATTTTGCACACTATCAAGGATCTTCTCAATTGGGTGATCTCTCCTTGCTCTAACTTCTTTTGGTAGATCAGGATCAGCTCACTGAGCTACTATCATTGATTGAGCACTTTATCATCACCAAAGTTGATGGATTGGTCCAAGTCAACTTCATAATCTTCTTTTTTTGGAACTAGATCAAGAATAACAATGGGCTGACTGACTGATCCGCTGACTTGTTCCTTTTCCTTTTCATCATCAATGGCTTCTCTACCTACATTGTTAGTTTCATCAAAATCTACATGCATGGACTCCTCTAAAATGCCAGTCCTCTTAACGTACACTTTGTATGCCCTACTATGTGTTGAGTAACCCAGAAGGATTCCTTCATCAGCCTTAGGGTCAAATTTAGCAAGTTGGTCTTTTGTGTTTAATATGAAGCATTTACAATCAAAGGCCTTGAGATAAACAACCTTGGGCTTATGCCCCTTCCAAAGTTCATAAGGAGTTTTGTTCAGTACTGGGCAAATTAAAACCCTATTTAGAATGTAACAAGCTGTGTTAATGGCTTCTCCCCAGAAATACTTTGGTAGATTGTTATCACTCAGCATAAAATGACCCATCTCTGCAATAATGCAATTCTTTTTCTCAGAAAAATTGTGGTCAATACTATGCTTAGAATAGAATTCCTCAAACTGCCTGTTTTCGAATTCTCTTCCATTGTCACTCCAGATTCTATTAATTTTAAGACCTTTTTCATTCATGATCCGGGTAGCTAACCTAGAGAATGATTCAAATGTTTTATCTTTACTTGCAAGCAAGACAATCCAAGTAAACCTAGTTAGATCATCTACAACCACAAGGATATATTTCATTCTACCTAGACTTATTGGCATCACTGGTCCAAACAAATCCTTGTGCAGAAGATCAAGGGGATGAGAAGAAGATATATCAGCTAAGGATTGAAAGGTCTTCCTAAATTGTTTCACAAGTTGGCATGCTGAGCATAGTCTATCTTTTTCAAAGGCTAGATTGGGTAATCCCTCAACAAGCTCATTTTTGGTTAATTTGGACAGATTGGCCATATTGATATGTCCTTACCTTCTATCCTATAGCCATGAGTTTTCCTCCTTAGAAACTAAGCATATATCAATGGAGCCAGGGGATAAATCAATCATATAAACATTATTATTTCAAGGAGCATAAAGAATAGTTTGGTCAGAATTACCATCAATGACTGAGCAGCCAGCTGAGTCAAATATCACTTTCCTACCTTTGTCACACAGCTGAGTAACTTAGGCCTTTCACAAGAGACACATTTTCAATTGAAGGCTTGACTCCCACTGTGCCATTGCCAACTATCTTTCCCTTTTTGTTGTCTCCAAAATTGATACTTCCATTCCTCTTTCGCACCAATGTGATGAATTGCTTTTCATTACCTATCATATGCCTCGACCATCGACTATCCAAATACCAAATTCTTCTGGCATCAGTGGATCTCAGGCTCACTTGCAAAAGAATTAAGTTTTCTTAGGTACCCATGCCTTTTTCTGGCTGGGTCCTCCTTTGGTAGTGGTGGTCATTCTTGACCTATCATACTTATCATAGTAACCATTTTTGTGTCTAGACATGACTGTGGCATGTCCTGACTTTCCACAAAAATTATATACGACCTTAGGATTGGGCCTTCTCACTTTACTCTTTTGAGAAACCTTCTTATAATGGCGAGTATGGTTGTGAGCATTGGATTTTAACAATCCTTCTCACGAAATGATGATGAGAGCTTGATAAAGCAATATCTTATAGGTGTTATCCATCAAAGGTGTTCCTACCATTGCAGAGTTGAGTTTGACCAAGTCCGGATACCTAGTCTTCCTTAGGGACCCGTACGGGTCATGTCTAGTGGTACAGATCCACCAATGGACTTGTACGGGTCAAGTCCCTCATAGCTCAGAGGGGACCCGTACGTGTTCCACTGGACCCGTATGGGTCCCGTACCTGCGTATTCAGGTGTTATGGAAGGTAATCCATGCCCATTTCGGGAGCAATCATGCAATGAATGCAATTTATTGCATTCAAACGTAATTTCTCCCTATAAATTGATGTCTTTTACCTCATATCAAAAGACCAAAAAATAAAAACACAATATAAAAGATAACATACACAAATTATAGTAGTTTCTATAGGTATAGAAAGGGTATAGTTGAGGTATAGAAGGTATAAAATAGGGAGAAAACCCATCCCTTGAGGTTTTGTCCATATTTTATTTATTTCTAGCTTCGTTTAATAGGATTTAGGGGAGGTTCTATCCACACAAATACTTGCCTAAACAGTTGTTAGCACAGGTCCATTCCGGCCTGATGAGGAATAATGCCTATTTCGTTTAGCGATCAGACAAAAGAGCTAAAAGGGACCGACGTGTCATCCAAAATCCGAAATTCAAAAATCCACATTCCAGGGAAGCTCTGATTTAGCATTTTCTATTGAAAAATCAAAAAGTCAAAATTTGGTCAAACATACGTAATCCTCCCGCCGGGTAATTACCTATCTACAGTAAAAAAATCAAATCTTACAGAGATCTGGCAAGATTTTATGGGATCTAATGTAAAATCTTGTCAGATAGGTAATTAGCCCGCCGGCTAATTATCACCCTATTATAAATACGGGGTCACCCCCCATTTCGACAGAGACAAAAATTTTTATAAATTTCCAAAATTAACTTTATGTCCTATTTCAGTTCCGGGAGTCCCAAAAGCCCTAAAACTTTATCAAAACACTTCTAGATTTGAGCTTCATCACCGACACTCAATATAAGCTCAGTCTCCGGTCTTTTTGGATCAAAATCCCATAGTGATCTTCTGTCTAAAAACGACTTAAACTTTATATTTCCTGTCAAAATAATCCAAGATTATAGACATAACTGGGGTTAAGTCTATTTTCCAACCAAATTACAACTCTCGACAATTTTGGTCCCGCATCGACTCTCAATTCATCCTGGACAGACGAAAAGGTAAACTGAGGGTAATCGGCTCAAAGCCCAACTTTAAAATTCATTACAATCCATTTTTATTACTTTATTATTGCACATGGCATTTCGTTTCTCTGATTAAGTAAGCCACTAGAGCCACTTAAACTATAATATGTGTAAATAAGCTCACAGGTGCGGATGAAACATCCAAAATGTGACGAAACTCTATCCCAGTTTTCGGGCCAAGACCCAAGCGCTACCATTACTCTGCCAAAATCTCGATAGAAAATATCAATTTATTATGACGTTGTAATGTCTGTTTTATTTCTTGAATTTAATTCTTAAATAATGCCGTTGTAATGCAGAAATTACCACAAATTCCAAAATTCTAAAATTAATCCAAAAAATTTGAACAATACGAGTGACGATCATGTCCGAACTCAGAATCTCACTTTCTTTTCAGTATAAAAATCCCATTTTGGATCAGTATACCACAATTCCCAGTGGAGCTGAACCGGGTGGTGACTCTATTTTATTTTTAAATAATGTAAAAATGCTTTATTTTAAAGATATCTTTTCTCAATAAAATGTGCAAATATATTTCTTAACATAATCACATTTTTTGCCTACAAAACCACCACATTTAAGCAAACTGGATTTTCTCAAACCAGATCAAACGCTGCGGTTTCCACAAACTGCACCAAACTGAAACATGCCCCACACGCTCTAACATCCTACGAAAATGTCTGCCCGCTCACGGTGGCAACTCCGCTGGGGATTGAATTATTTTTATAGAAACCCTATTTTTATAAAAACTCTTTTTTGACATAATAATTAAAATATTGTTCAAATTAAATTTTGGAATTATGGAATTTGTGATAATTTCAGCATTACACAATATTTAGGATTGCATAGCATTGGTATTCTTTTCCCCTAAACCAATTTAAGTGTCCTTTGGTGAAGTATCTCCAAGTTCGCTTAGAGTTTGAGGGGTATGGATCCAATCACACCCCTTACATAACGTACGAGGACCTTGCTCGCTTAAGGGCAAGACTACCTACATATATTAAATGTGGAAAAGTTTCCTTTGGTTCACTTAGGGCCACTGGGACTCGGTACACAAAGGTGCAGAGTACCCCAATCGCACCCAATCCTGAGACCAAAATCCACATATAGATGAACCATAGACACTTCCCCATATGTTTACCCAAAAAACTGTGAGTGCACGCAAGCAGACTTTGCTAAGTCCCCCTTTAACTTTAAAGCAAAGTAACCCAATAGAGTTAAAAGGGCGGTAGGCGAGATCTAACCGTTCGCTACTTGTGAAGGTTTATTAAATATAAATAAACTAAAACGGACATCATAAAAATCATGATTGCGTGGAAACCAACCACATCTTGGTGCAACCATGACATTGATGTGTGCCATCCCATTTTATTTCCTTAGTTTTAGGAACCTAAAATTAACAGAGACTAGTGAGTCCACCTAGGCTCAACCCATGAGCCGAAATTGACTGAGACTATTGAGTCCACCTAGGCTCAGCCCATGAACTGAAATTGACTGAAACCAGTGGCTCCACCTGGGCTCAACCCATGAGCCAAAATAACCAAGGCTAGTAAGTCTACCTAGGCTCAAACCATGAGCCGAGATACACAAAACCCTTTGAGTGACCCTAGAGTCAGCTCATTCTTGGACCAATGAGTCAAAGCCCTTTGAGTGACCTTAGTGTCAGCTCACCCCTTGGACCAATGAGTCAAAACCCTTTGAGTGACCCTAGTGTCAGCTCACCCCTTCGACCAATGAGTGAAAAACCTTTGAGTGACCATGGTGTCAGCTTACCCCTTGGACCAATGAGTTGAAACCCTCTGAGTGACCATAGTGTCAGCTCACCCCTTAGACCAATAAGTCAAAACCCTTTGAGTGACCCTAGTGTCAGCTCACCTCTTGGATTAATGAGCCAAAATGCTTCGAGTGACCCTAGTGTCAGCTCACCCCTTGGATCAATGAGTTGAAGGCCTCTAAGTGACCCTAGTGTCAACTCACCCCTTAGACCAATGAGTCAAATGCCTATGAGTGACCCTAGTGTCAGCTCACCCCTTAGACCAATGAGTCAAAACCCTTTGAGTGGCCCTAGTGTTAGCTCACCCCTTGGACCAATGAGTCAAAACCCTTTGAGTGACCCTAGTGTCAGTTCACCCCTTTGACCAATGAGTCAAAACTGTGTGACCCTAGTGTCAACTCACCCCTTGGACCAATGAGTCAATTCACCCATAGGATACCGAGTCTAACCTAACTCAAGCCCTTGGTCTTTGCATCGTGCGTTTGTAATGTTCCACAAATATCATAGACTACCTTTGCCGATTACTCCTCGAATAGTTAGTACATATCCAACCCCTTTATTATTTATGTATACTCATTCATTTGGTCACTCATTCATGCATCCATTCATGCATCTCGATAAGCCGAGGTAAAGGAAGTTTAGAGCCACCTCCGGTGCACTTAATAACGATTGGTCTCTTACATTTTTAGGTTAGAAATGAGAAAAGAGGAGTCTAAGACATATTACGGGAAGCCCAAAAGTCATACCCCCACCACCAATAGAATCCCTAGTTAGATTCTTCTCCGATCTGAAACTTGAAACCGCAATGGTAGATGACAATGCAGTTGGACAGTCCCCTAGAAGGATTCTTGAAGCTTCAGAATTCCATGATATCTGGGAAAGGCTGAGTGCTGCTAATACTCAGAAAACTCAAGAGCAAGAAACAAAAATAGCGGCATTAAAGGCAAAAATGGCAGACATGGAGAAACTGTCCCCGGCTAAAGACAAATCTGATGCTCTTTCCGTCAAACAGTATGTGGATATCTACTGATTCTTGCCAAAGGAGTTAGAAGCCCTCCCGGCTAACTTTGTGATGCTTTATGAGGCCCCTTATGCTAGTACTGGCCCTCCTCACACACATACAGAAAGTTATCTTCGAATTATGACTGGCATGAACATACCTAAAGTTCATATAGTCAATCTATTCTAAGCTACTTTACAAGGCCCCGCCTCAGAGTGGTACGTGAGGATGCCAACGGACATGAAATCTGATTGGAGGAAGCTATGGTCGGCATTCTTGGAGAATTATGCCCTTAATCTAAATGTGAAGACTACCTTGCAAGACCTTAAAAGAATCAAACATTGGCCAAACAAATCCTTTGAGGAATTTTAGCTGAGGTGGATGGCTTTTCGTGTACTTGTAACTGGGGCACTTGACCAAGATGCCCTGATAGTGAAGCTTGTCGAAGGCCCTAGCCCAAAATACCGCAATGAAATGAAAATGAAAAGGTACTTTCAACGATGTGGTAGACTATGCCAGGAGACTTGAGGAGTATGAGGAAGAAGATCGAGCAAAGAAGCAAGAATAATAAGCTTATACTAAACCTTGATACTGGGAAAAGGGGATATCCTCCAAGTAAGGCAATTTTGAGTCCTTAAAGGCTCAAGCCAAGGTTGTAGTGGCCACTCAAGTGTAGACTCACCAATTTATCTCCTCATGGGTAGAATCACTGTCACAGATATTCACTAAACTGAGAAAATATGATCAACTCCAGAGCATCAAGCCATTTACTCCATCTGTTACGGCAGACAGAGATAATTTCTGTGCTTATCATGTAACCAAAGGGCACCACACTAACAAATGTGCCCAACAACTAAAATATCTACAAATGGTAGCCGATGGGAGAATGAAAGAGCCTGAAAAAAACCAAGCACTCAAACTAATCCCCTACCAAACTTCTAAGCTACGGTAAAGGCTATCGGTATTCATGTGGAAGCTGATGAATACAGTATTGACGTAATGGACAACTTCTGACATGACCCGGGATGGGGGGACAATATGATCTTTGACAACATGGATATCATCTACATCATATACCAATATGTCCTGAGAATGAGGAGAGAACGACTAGATCAATATGAAGTGCCACCACACCTCATGTACCAAGGATACTTCAACCCGAATGAACATGTGGAGGGATTTCTTTGGTTTATGCACGAATGGGGAATATATATGATGGGTTTTGTGCCTCAATTCCCCAGATTCTTAGAAGGCCCAGCCATGCACTTGTATAACGCAATGCCACTTGAAGGATGTTAGAACTTGTACTTTATGGAGAGATCTTTCCTCCACTACTTCAGGGCATCTCAGCCGTACCCAGATGAACTTTACTGGTGGTTGGCACCATGAGGTAGACTGGCATAATACCAGCTGGCAGGACATCCTTCCACCATAACCTCCTATGTAAATTCCCCCGGATTACATGAGTCCAAATTACATCGGAACATATTTGTTTGAATTTGAGAGCTCCTTCGGGATAACATGTTCAAAAATCCAGGAACTATATGATTCTGAATAGGCATGGAATAACCATAAAGACTAGTAAAGGTATCTTGGCATGAACCTAGATGAAGGAGCATAAGACCCATTTGGAGAAATCCGTATTGACATTACAACATATGGAATCTGTGTCGAGGAAATATTCATAAGCATACAAACCATGGTGTCTGAACTTTTTGTAGCCATAGAAGGAGTCAAGGCTAGAATGAATCCCAAGGAAAATCTCAAAGAAGATCTTGAAGAAGATCCCGAGGAAGATCCTGAGGAAGATCCCGAGGAAGACCCCAAGGAAGATCCTGAGGAAGATCCTAAGGAAGACCCCGAAGAGGATCCAGAAGAAAGTTTTGATGACGATATTCCAGCTCAGCATGCACCAAATTGGATCTTTGAGCCACAGCCTTTCAAAGATTCAGATGAGGAAGCGGAAGAATTTGTGGACTCCAGCGAATCGGATCATGAAGATGAAAGCAAAGTAGATAACCTGGGTATGAATCAAAAACCTTTTCAAATGATGAGCTAAATCACTTACCTAGAGATTTCAAATCTGAGGCTCCTTTCCCCAATGGTATTATGGTTGATTACGTTGGTATCGAAAGCTACGCCTCCTCTCTAGAGCATGACTCGTCGGGCGCCTTATGGTCTGCAGTAAGCGACCATTCTAGAGACTTTACGGAATTTAACTCAGGCAGCAAATATATCATTAATATGATTCGAGATAAGGGGCAAGAACCTTCTTGGGAGTACATTATGGAGAGAATCCGCGGTGAAAATGAATTGGCTAGGGCTAGTTATCGCATTTAGAACCCGGATCTAGGAAAAGTTTACCCCATATTCTACGACGGAAGTACAAGGCCATGCCCTCACATCCATGAATTTGTGCAAATGATGAATGATGGGTACATTCACTATGCCCATTGGACCAAAAGATTCCGTTGGACTCTCTGAGAAAAGGCAGTCGTTTAGTATGAAGGGCTGAGATTTTACCAAAAATAATTCTGGAATGTTTTGGCTAACCAATTCATAGACTACGTCACCTGGGTTGACCTGCCCAAAAACTTAACTCCTAAGTTAGATAGGCACAGAAACCCCTTACAATACTAGGAATGGGAAGCAACTAACGCTATCTATCTAACATCATTAAAATTAACCAAAGAATACCTATGGTACATGAATAAGTATAAGGATAAGCAAATCGCCTACATTCATATGCTAAGTAGGTTTGATGGAGGAGAACCATCCTACGGAGCCTCTTCATCTATTCATATGATTAGGCAAGAATCCAACCCTGTCTTACACCAAATCCTATAAGAGAACACTGTCATTCCATAAAAGCAGCCTAAAAAAGTTCCATTCATGCAATGGCCTTTTTCTATCAAAGCACCAGCTCCCATGAACAAGCCTATTAACTTGGGGGAAATACCACTCGATGAAGATTTTGACGAGTTTGAGGTCTTTGAAATGACAAACTCACCTGCCCGAGTAGTCAGTCCTATCACTAGAGAAGGGAAAGTCACTAGATCAGTAGCCCCAGCTACACCAAGGGTTAAGCCCCCGACACCTCCTACTTTTGTTAAGCCCTCAGAACAGATAAAAAGCCTGATTGTTGATCAACTAAAGGCCACTACAACTAAGATGAGTATTTGGAACCTACTTCTGGGTTCTCAAGATCACAGGCTTACTATAGTAAAAAACCTGATGGATATTGAAACATCTCCCCTGAAATCACCAGAATACGTCCGTGTACTACTCAATAGTAAGACTAGCACTGTTATCTCTGATATCGTATTCTCAAGGTTGGATTTACTCGACGAAGGCATTCGCTATAACAAGGCTCTCTACTTGAAGGCTAGTGTTTTTGGGCGCATCATGCCATTTATAATGGTCAACAATGGCTCGTCACTGAATTTCTGTCCTAAGGATATCCTGCCAATCCTAGGACTGATTGAGAGGGATTTGAAGAAATCCACCATAGTCATCAAGGCCTATGATAACTCCGAGAGAACCGTTATTGGCACATTCGAAGCAGAAGTTACTATCGGCGAAGTCTCATCCATAGTACTTTTCACCGTTATAGACATCCCATTAACCTTTCCTATATATGCTGCTCAGACGATCATGGTTTCATGCTCTGGGAGGAGTTCCATCCACTCTTCACCACACGATTAAGATCCCATTCCGCGGAAAGATCATCACTCTAGAGGCTGATGAGGCATTAGTGGTGGCAGCACTAGAGATGGGAGAAAGCCATATGAAAGGATTTACCATGGCCATAATTGGGCAAGAATTAAACAAGCAGTCAAAATTGCACTAGGGCCCATAGATTTAGGGATACATGCAGAAGCACTACACTCCTAACAAGGAACTAAGTGCCTATAAATGGAGAATGCCAACCTTCAATATAGGGGTCAGAGAATGGAAGCCCCTAGGACTTGGTTACAGAGGCCCTAGAAGAATTACCCATAAGACAGTCTTTTAGAAGAAAATGCAACATCCCTACAATGGGGCGCCTGAGCCTATCACTCACTAGGGAAAGATGGTTTCAGGGTTCGAGATTTTCTTAAATGTGGTAAGCTACCACAAGCATGTTGGGGGTCCTGTAACCTGCATGCTAAAAGTAGGAAATCATCAGCTGGAAGCAGGGACAATCCTAGGTTAGATCAAGTTTGATGAACTGATGTGCCCAAAGAAGGTCAAGAAGCTGTGCAAAAAAGAAGAGATCCTCCACACCCTAGCAAAACATCTTCAAGAGCAACTCAAGATAGTGGAAGAAATGAAAAGCAAAGGAGGTAACTTGAGCCAAACCATTATAGACATGGTCACAACCATGAAAGGCAAGGCGAAGGTACAAGAGGAAGACAACGAGGACATTCCATTGAAGCCAACCACTATAGGAGGATCATCCACTATAGAGCCAGACCCTACCGATTAGGATGAGTCTTTCATTTTTGTTTCCAGTTTGTTTGAAATGAATAATGTACTTTATGATGATAATAAGATGAAGAACTTTGCTTATTTGGATTGTGTTTCTGATTATAGTTGTATGCATCTTTAACATCAATAATGATATTACAAAAGAAATTAACTTAAATACAGAAGGTGATCCAAAAATGGTATACATTTGCAATCAATTGCCCATCGAATAAGAGAGAGAATTGACAAAAGTGTTGAAAAATCATGTTTTAGCCTTCGCTTGGTCACAAAGATATGTCAGGGCTTGATCGTCACATCGCCGAGCACAAGATCCCCACGAACCCTAAAATTTGGTCGGTGAAGCAAATGATGAGAAGAATGCACCTAGAATGGGCCAAAAAGTTCAAAGCAGAAGTAGCCAAGCAGATCAAGGCTAATTTCATCGAGGTTGTCAAATACCCCACTTGACTGTCCAATATAGTTCCTGTACCTAAGAAGAATGGTGACGTCCGAGTTTGCATTGACTTCAGGGACTTGAGTAAGGCCACACCTAAGGATGATTACCCGCTATCACACATTGATGTTCTGGTAGATAGCGTAGCTAGAGCAGCCATGTATTCCTTTATGGATGAGTTCTTGGGATATCACCAAATCCTCATGAATGTAATGGACAAGTTCAAAACTGCATTCATCTCAGAATGGGGAACCGATTGTTTCAGGATAATGCCTTTCGAACTAAAAAATGTAGGGACAACTTACCAACAGCAGTCACAACATTACTGCATGAATTGATCCACAGAGAGGTCAAAGTATACGCACATGACATGCTTGTAAAATTGGCCATGCTAGAGGAGCATCTGACAGTGTTAGAGTGATTCCTTACGAGGATTGAGAAATACAATCTCCGTCTTAACCTGAAGAAGTGCATATTTGGCGTCACATCAGGCAAGTTACTAGGGCACGGGTTAGCAAAAGAGGCATAGAGAAGGATTTTGATAAAGCTAAAGCCATCAGAGAAATGCCTGTGCTAAAAACTAAGAAAGAAGTTAGAAGTTTCTTGGGGTCCATACAATACGTCAGTCACTTTATAGCACGGTTGACTATAACATACGAGCCTATCTTTAAGCTCTTAAGGAAACAACTGCTAATAGAGTGGAACGACCAAAGTCAGGAAGCCTTAGATAGAACTAAAGCTTACCTAATGAACCCTCCAGTGCTGAAGCTACCAATCCTCGAAAAGCCACTCATTCTCTACTTAGTAGTAGAAGAGACATCAGTGGGGCCATATTGGTTCAAGAACATGAAGATAAGAAGGAACATGCGATTTATTACCTTAGTAAGAAATTGCTATGAAACTCAATACACCATCATGGATAAAACTTGTTCCGCCATGGTCTAGCTTATCAAGAAGCTCTGGCATTACTTCTAATCATACAGAATCAAAACAGTCATAAAAGTGGATCCAATAAAGTATTTGTGCCAGGCTCCCTCGCTAACTGGAAAACTAGTAGGTGGCTATTGCTACTATCAGAATTCGATATCAAGTATATCACTAAGAAGACCATCAAAGGTAGAGCAGTGGCTGAATCAACTGCTTGAGGAAGGAAAGCAGGAAAGCCTAGAATTTCCTGATGAATGTTTCGCAACCACTATAGAGAATCCCGAAAAATGGACCATGTTCTTTGATGGCGCCGTTAACAAGCGAGGGGCTGGTTTGGTGTCATCATCATAACGCCCGACGGGGCACTCATACCTCTATCAAAACAATTACAATTTCTCACCATAAATAATGGGGAAGAGTACAAAGCCTATTTATTTGAGATATTTGCCCTAATCACTCTTAGAGAGGATAGGGTAAAAATCGTTGGCAACTGAGCCTTGGTCATCAAGAATGTCACAATCGACTGGGAATTAAAGGAGGAATCCCTCAGACCTTACTTAGAGGCTATATGGAGAAAAGCAACAATGTTCAATGAATGCGAATTTCGTCACATGCCCTGCAAGGAAAATTAATTGGCATATGCATTGGCTACTGTACCCTCCATATGGGAAGGGCCCCAAAAAAGCCAATCAAGCCTCTGATTATGGAGAAAACTCGAGCTCCGTATTATATCCACACGATAAACAATGCCATAAATAAGGAAGAACCCTAGTACTCTGACATTGTCAAGTTCCTCGAAAATGGTGAATTTCTGGTTAAGGCTACGGATTTTGATAGAAATATGCTGAGAAAGCTAGCTGTGCAATTCTGCCTGATTAAAGGAGATCTATTCAAGAGGTCCTCCGATGGCCTATTGTTAAAATGTCTAGCCCAATAGGAAGCTAAAAGGGTAATGAAAGAGGTGCATTCAGGAGACTATGATCCACACATGAATGGTGTCATGATGGCAAAGAAGATCTAAAGAATTGGATACTTTTGGCTAACCATGCTGGCTGACTATGTTCAAGAAGCAAAGACTTGCCATGCTTGTCAGATATATAGGGATGTGAGCCACTTACCACCGACAACATTGTAAAGCTTCACGACGCCTTGGCCATTCCTAATTTGGGGCATCGACATCATTAGCGAAATAAGACCATCTTCAATGGCCATCGATTACTTTTCCAAATGAGTTGAAGCAGAATCACACATGAACATCACGGCCAAGAAGACGGCCTGGTTCATTCAGCGACATATCTTTGCCAGGTACAACATTCCCCATCATATAGTAAGCAACAATGGTGTACAGTTCCAAGGAGAATCTGCCAACCTTATTGAGAAGCACAGGATTGAGCACCACCACTCCTCACCCTATTGCCCTCAAGCCAATGGAACTGTAGAAGTGGCTAATAAGGCAATCAAGAAAATCCTCTCCAAGATTATTTCCAACTACCGAGATTGGGTAGATCATTTGCCCTATGCCTTATAGGGATACAAAACTAGTCTCAAAACCCCTACAAGTCAAACTCATTTTTCGCTCGTCTATGGGATGGAGGCAGTATTACTCATTCAAATGGAAATCAAATCCTTACGCATAGCTCTCTAAGCTAGACTTCCCAAAGACGAATGGGCAAGAGCGAGACACGAGGAATTGACTCTGATTAATGAAAATGGTTAACTGCACTAGAAAATCTATAGTTGTACCAACAGCGTATGGGTGGTCTGGTCTTGAAGCAGTCTCGTAAAATGCATATGGATGCACGAGGCAAGTTGCAACCAAACTAGGAAGATCCGTACATAGTAAGAAAGACTCCCAGTAAAGGGGCAGTAAAAAATCTCAGACCTGGATGGCAACAAGTTCATGAATCCAGTAAATCATGACAAGCTGAAGTGCTATCTCATGTAAGAATGAAGTAATACAAAGGTCTGCCAAGAGCTAGTGAGGGCTCTTGGGAAAAAACAAAGACCCCAAAATAAAAAGAGCGAACCTTTAGGTAAAATCCATTCAGAACCTTCAGCAGTGATGGGCATTTCTTAGGAATAAATACCATTTACCCTTCCTATTTAAATAAAATCTTTAGTAGTAACATGTTCATGTTAAAAGTACTAAATGAGTGCATTAAGTGGAAACTGCAAATTGTTTAATGAAACACGCATCCAAACAATATCATTTCATCTTTATTACACATAAAAAAACATCGCAAACAACAAACGGGAAAGACAAAAACAAACAACGAGGCCTAAAGCCTTATTCTCCCATCGGAACGAAAGACACCTAACGATAAGCTCAAAGGCCCTTAAGGAAGCTGTAGAGTCTCTGTGTCTCAATGAGCCTCTCTCTAAGGGTAGGAAACCCGCGAATACTCGTAACCCAGATACGATTAGCCTCAGAAGGAGGGATGTCAAAAGGCATGGAGTGGTTTACCTCCACCTGAGTGCGATTGGTCCACCTCGCGTCGTGACAATAGACCCAAGTATAGGATAGCTTCGGGCTAATTAGGGTGCATAGGGATATGAAAAACCTCTGAGAATGGCCATACTGCCTGCACAAGTGACCAGGAGAGTTAATAATAACTTCAGAAAGGCCAATGAGGACCACACTACCTCTACCAACATTGGTAGTCACATGCGTGATACCCCACCAAGGGCAAACCCAATGAATATCCTCAACAACTCGGCTACCCATAAAATCAACCCACTCCTCAATGGTGAAATCTTTGTGAGAACGATTGTCAATGCGAACTATGGAGCCCCGCGCCCACTAGGCCCTCAGATGATAATTCATGCTTGTGGGAATAGATAACACAAAAAGCTGGTCCTAGAGCCAAAGATACAAGAGCAACAAATAAAATAAATAATAAGAAAAAAATAAGAAAAAAAGAGAAAAAAAAGCCTGCTGGATCGAAAACCTGAAAAGGCAATCCAGGCAAAAATTAAGGCAAGCCTGATGTATCAAAAAACCTGAAAGGGTGGTTCATGCAAAAAGAAAGGCTCAAATAAAATTTACGTAAAGAAGAAGTTTGCTGCCCCTGGTAGTCACTTCAGTTCCATTGCGGGAAGAGCGCACAAAGATTAGAGTCTCAGGCAAACTCACCGCATCAGGATATTTCCCCTCTAGCATCTGATCAATGATAGTCAAGAAGGCGAAACTGCAAACCATAGTGGGAACCTCGCAAAGGAAGACCCCTAACAAAAGTAGGCAAATGAGTAGGAGCCAACTCACGTCATTAGGAGAGAGTCCCCTGGCTATATCGAAAGCCATATCCAATCTCAAGCCCTCATCACAGTTAAATTGATGCATGTCAAATCGTTGTAACTGAAAATAATTCATCAGTAGAATAGAAAACTTAAGATGGCGGATCGGAATGACTGGAGGCATGTTGGCTAAATACCTCAGAAGCCCACATAATTCTTCATATAAGGGGCATAACTCATGGTCTCTAAAATGAAACACATTATCTATGGGGTCCCAAAACCTGACAGTAGCTTGAATCACGTTGTCCTTGACAAAGATATGACAATATTCCTTCATATGCGCCAGACCGCAAACCCCGAGATGGTTCCAACCATTAGAATTCTTCATATAAACATTCAAGTCCACATAAAAACGAATGTAGTCCTCCATGATAGAATCTCAAAGAGTAGCAGTTCGCTATATGTAGTTTATAGGGCAATATGCCAATCTCTTGCAGATTAACCTGATAAACTCAATCAATAACAAAAGAAAGTACGAAGCAAAGGAATAAAGGGGAAATCCTTTCATAAATAATAATGTGTTCGTACAAAAAAAGAGGCACTGCGAAGGGCCCAAAGAAAAGAAGCAAAAGCAAAAAAAAAAAAGCCTATCTACTGCCCGCTAGAGCCCGAGTTGCTAGGATCAAAAGGAGGATGACCACCCTGTGAAAATAATCATGGGGTATCGCCTTGTCCCTGCTGTGGGTCGTCCACCCGGAGCATCTCGAATAGACCCCAAAGTCGACTGATCTCCAGCTGCTACATTTTAACATAGATTATTCATATGCATTTCATGACATACCATGCATAATCATTAAAGTATTAAAATAACAGGGATTGTAAGTACTGCCATATCAGAATTTTGGTTCATCATGAACTAATGCTGCCCTTGAATATATTTTTCCAATCGGAGATACTATCAGCAATGGGGACCTATGAGAATGAAAAAGTTGGGGACAAGTCAAAACCATCCTGACCCAAGATTCTAAGAGAGGAATAGAAGAAAAGGCAAAACAAGCTCACATGAGTGGTATCAACTGGATAGAAGGCCATCGGATGCTCAGCATCCAGATAGGCCATAATCACTGGCATATAGGTACTCAGGTCAGGATGGTACATCAGAGACATGGGCGGCTAATACAGAAACCCCTAATGTCCCTCTACCATTGTCAAACCCTGAGATAGGAGAAATGATGCGGAAAAGCTATCCATATAAGCCAAAGTAGTCGTAGGCCTCTTCCTATCCTAGTGGCCCTGTAGAATAAAATAACCAAGCAAAATCAGCACACCAATAAAAAGACAAAGGAAAAATTCAAGCTGATGAAGAAGGCATACTGTCATCCGGACAGCCTCAGGCGATCCGACCTAACCGCTTGGGGCAGAAGTCAAGAGGCCATCACCCTCAAAAGGATTATGAAAGTCTGGCTTAGGCTTGACAGGAATAGGATCCATCTTCGGCCATCCAAGAAGCTGTGAGTCGCAGAACTCCTCATACCCCCCAACCCACTCTGGGAAGGCACTGGGTAAACCACTAGAGGCCAAACGCACAAAGTCAGGCAAGCTATATGGCCAAAAAATCAACTAGGGCACCTTCAGGGGGATGGAACGTCATCTGGGAGGGAGATGCCAACCTAAATTCGCTCTCCCAAGCACCACTCCAGAGAGAAAGGAGTCTTTATGACTAGTTAGGTGTAAACAAACTCCCCAGCTCATCTCATGACCTCTGGCTATTAAAGGTCAAGACCCCAGGGCTACATCTTAGTCTGTAAGAAAGAAAAGACCAAACAATAATACAACGATTGTAGAAGATATAGCAATCAAAGGAAGTCAAAGAATCTTAAACATACTCTCTCCGAAGATAAATCGCAAAGATGATCGAAAAGCATAGATCGAGGCTCCATCTCCCAACCTCGCTAGTAATATGGCAGCCGAGGATAAAATGGGAAGCTACCTCGCACAAGCATAGTCCCTAGGAGAATCCCCATCTCAAAAAACTAGATCTGCAAAAAGATAAAAGAAATTAGAGCGCCAAAAGATAAACCAAGTATGCTTATAAAAAAGAGAGAAAGCTAAATTCTTACATAGACAATATGGAGGCAAGACTTGAACTTGTCGATCTTGTTCCTCGCACACTAGTCAAGGGCCCAATACAGATGACCCAATATGACTCGGCCCCAGGCGTACTCAGCAAAACGGTTCGGATCAATCAAGGCCGGCAGGATGTGGAGATTCATGATCAAACCCCGGTGGGAAAACACAGCCACGTCAGAGTAGCGGCCATAAAAGCTCTAGCCTCGTAAGTTGAAGTAAAATGCCCTCTATCCTCAGTAGTCCAAAAGGTCATGAGTTTCTCACAAGAAATTTGACCAGGCTTATCCCTAGAGTAGCCGATCAAAGCCTCAATGGTTTTCACATTAAAGCTGTGGTAGGTAAAGCAAGCATTGAAGTGGATCACTTTACCATGAAAAGGGAGACCTGTGATGGTGCAGTAATCCAGTAGAGTAATGGTATACTCCCCACAATAGAAGTGGAAAGTATAAGTGGTGTTGAACCACCTGCTCAGAATGTAGGTAGAAGTACCAGGTGGGATGTACAGATACTTCCGATGCCTCATGTACTTGCAGTTCCTCACCATCCTTCCCAAGGACGTCTCAATGACAATGGCCTTAGCACTGGGAGATAACACCTTATACCACTTATGGAAGTGGGTAATGCTAGCACCCTCATAACTAGTTACCTAAGACCATGCACATACACATATATCACACACCAGTTCCCAATAAATCACATGATTATCTAAAATAATTGATTATTGCATTAAATAAACAATTGCATAAAATAAACAAGCAATAAAATTGATAAGTCATTGCGAAAAATAAAAGCAGCAGTAAAAGCTTACCAGAATCCGAGAAAGATGACCGGAAGGCTTAAAGGCAGGTGGAATAGGATTCCCCGGTAGGATCCCATGACACATCCAATTCGGCAGGAGCCCATACAAAGCATCGACAGGAACCTCGGATAATTCCACTTGCTGGATATCGATAATCACGTTTTGAGTAGTCACTTGGACGGCTGGCAGATCCAAGCGGATGTTATAAAGCTTCAACCACATGGGCACCCCGTAAAATCTAAAAAGAAAATGGCTAAAAAGCAAAAAAATTTTAAGAAAGGGAGTAAAACCCATAAGAGAGAAGAAGAAAATTTTTTTGGGTAGAGCAAATGGGAGCCAAGCTGCTGTATTTATAGAACACAAGTATATTAATTTCAACCCTTAGTCAATTTTAACCTCATGCAACTCATTAATACACTTTTAATCGAAGGGGCAAAATATATTTTGTTTCATAATTTGTGGATTAAAAATATTTTAACTCATTGCATTCCGCACACACTATTTTGTTTGTTTCACATACGATAAAATTTTTAGCACGAAATTTATGTATACGAGGGGCAAACTGTTAGCACAGGTCCGTTCCGGCTTGATGAGGAATAATGCCTATTTCATTTAGTGATTAGACAAAAGAGCCAAAAGGGACCAAATTGACATCCAAAATCCGAAATTCAAAAATCCACATTCCAGGGAAGCTCAAATTTAGCATTTTCTACTAAAAAATGAAGTTAAAATTTGGTCAAACACAGGTAATCCTCCCGCCGGGTAATTACCTATCTATAGTAAAAAATCAAATCTTACAGAGATCTGGAAAGATTTTATAGGATGTGATGTAAAATCTTATCAGATCGGCAACTAGCCCACCGACTAATTACTTTTGTAAGTAGCCCGCTGGCTAATTACCACCCTATTATAAATACGGGGTCACCCCCCATTTCAACAAAGACAAAATTTTTGATAAATTTCCAAAATTAGCTTTATGTCAGTTTTTAGTTCCGGGAGTTCTAAAAGCCTCGAAACTCTATCAAAACACTTCCAGATTTGAGCTTTATCACCGATACTTGGTATAAGCTCAGTCTCCAGTCTTTTTAGATCAATATACCTTTGTTATCTTCGGTCTAAAAATGACTCAAACATTATATTTCATGTCGAAATAATCCAAGATTATAGCCATAACTTAGGTTAAGTCTATTTTCCAACCAAATCATAACTCTCGATAATTTCGGTCCTACACTGGCTCTCAAGTCATCTTGGACAGATGAAAAGGTAAATTGAGGGTAATCGGCTCAAAGCCCAACTTTAGAATTCACTAAAATCCATTTTTATTACTTTATTATTGCACGTGGCATTTCATTTCTCTGGTTAAGTGAGCCACTGGAGCCACTTAAACTGTAATATGTGTAAATAAGCTCGCAGGTACAGATGAAACATCTAGAATGTAAGGAAACTCTACCCGAGTTTCCAGGCCAAGACCTAAGCGCTACTGTTACTTGGTAGAAAATATCAATTTATTATGCCGTTACAATGTCCGTTTTATTTCTTTCAATTCTTAAATAAAGTTGTTGTAATGCAGAAATTACCACAAATTCTGAAATTCTAAAATTAATCCAAACAATTTGAACAATATGAGTAACTATCATGTCCGAACTTGGAATCTCACTTTCTTTTCGGTATAAAAATCCCATTTTGGATCAGTATACCACAATTTCCATTGGAGGTGAACCGGGTGGCGACTCTATTTTATTTTTAAAAAAAGTAAAAATGCTTTCTTTTAAAGATATCTTTTTCTCAATAAAATGTGCAAATTTATTTCTTAATATAATCACATTTTTTACCTACAAAGCCACCGCATTTTAGCAAACTGGATTTTCTCAAACCAGATCAAACGCCGCGGTTTCCTTAAACTGCACCAAACCGAAATGCACCTCACACGCACAACCATCCTACAAAAATGTCAACCCACTCACAACAGTACTAAAATAGCCATTTCATCATCTACTTTGGGTAGACTCTCTCTCAGCATAGGGATTGCCTCAAAGTGGATTCAAGTCGTAAAGGTAAGCTCTTGAGTTTCAAAGAGACTTACATCTCATTTATATTATAAATATTTTCCATATTCTATCTCTTTTATATAAAATCTATTTAATCTATTGAACTAAGGTTCTATCTAGGACCAAACAGGACCTGTACGGGTCCCCCCATACTCGTACGGGACCCCACTAGCACCCGTACTGGTCCTACCCATCCGTACGGGTTCTAGCCCCCATGCAGAATCTAAAGTTGTCATTTTAATCCATAAAATCAATCAATCTTACCTTTTTCCATACTATCATTTTCACTAATAATCCGGTAAATCGACCCACAAAAGTTAAAATGTGTTTTGATAAGAAAATACGCTAAAGACTCGTTATTTCTCTCCGATCCTAGAAGTCGTCCGGGCACTATCGATCTAAAATCGCCACACTAACATAATCACATTTTCCCTAACAAAATGCTGACTTATGATGTGTTTTAAACTTTGCTAATCTTTATAGATGTAGGCGAATTTATTTCATTTTGTTTTATGACATAGAACAAATGTATAGTTTCTTTTGCAATTTCCCCCATTTCCCCTGGTTGTAATTTTTATTCCCCATCTATTGCTTGTGCTTTATTGTAATTTGTAAATGCATGTAACGAGTGTGAAAGATTGTAGAAAATAGGATTTCCATAATAATTCCCCAAATGATGAAAACAAAATGGCTTTACGCGGAGAATGTATATTTAAATTAACTAAATAAGAAATAAATGACTCATCCGATATCCAAGTCTCTGATCCAAAAGGTCTGAATCTCCCGCCCAGTGGAAACTATTGGGAAACAATGATCGAGATCATAAAATTGAACTAAAATATTTAGATCAAGTTTGAAAGAAACAAAAACTTAATCTCCTAAATCCAAATGGAAATATCCGGACAAGATCTAACCACAAGGTAATCCATTGAAGACATCAAGTACCTACGCATATATTGGAACTATCAAGATAAAGTTTTGAAAGGAAACAAACTTTAATCCTTAAAAAATAAGTATCTGGAAGAACTGATTGCACTATCTCCGGAAGAAGACAAATCCGGAGATTCTGAGTCTAAGAGCATCCGAAAAACTCAGATATCAAGACAAAGGGAAAAGTTTCAAAGATAGCTTTTCCCTCCACCTTTTGGTCTACAAAGTCAAAGACCCTTTCCCCATATGCAAGACAACAGAGATAGCTTGTGTTTTTTAGAAAAAGGACAAAAGTACTGACATTAGATAGAAAAAGGTAACAACCATTTTAACATAGACCATTGACAAAGGTGCTTGGAGCACACGGATTTGACTGCTGGCTAAAAGTTGGTGCATTACCAAAGGCCAAGGAAAACGATCACTGACAACTTTTCATCCTCAATCCCTAGGATTCAAATGGGTCAAAATTAAGTATAACGGATTGATCAATGGCTCCAAATGCGCCACATACAACCTGATCAAGGGTGAAGATTTAATACAAGCTCAATAACCCATAATGGCTACATTTATGATAGAAGCCTATAAAAGGGAAGCTTCACCAAATGCAAAGGCTGGCTCATTGATTTTAAAAAGGCTATTCACAAGAACATTTGCTCAAGCAATCAGTAACCACAATCCCTCCAAGAATCAAACAATTCCAAATCTGTTGTAAGGATTCCTAAGTAAGTTATAAACTTAAGGAAATCCAAAACTAAATCCTTTATGAAAACAAGAGTGTAAGGATCTCTAACTTGGGTGAGTTGTGAGATTGGGATATAACTTAAAGTTGGTGCTTTGAGTAGGATCTCCCTATAGAACTTAGCTTAGATTTGCAGTAGAAGTCTAAGTGGTATATCCTGCTAAAGACCAAAGGCCTCTGCTAGGAGTTGGTGCTTCTAGTGGTATATCCTACATCCGAAAGGAGTTACCATTCGGAGACAAGTTGTAAGGCTTGATTCCTACCAATTGGAAAGGAATCCACTAGTGGAAAAGCTCGGAGGAAGGAAACTCCGGGGACTGGAGTTGGCAGGGCCAAACCAGGATAAAATCCTTTGTGTTTGATTTCTTTAACTCTTTACCTATTGCATTATATTGTTATAACTGCATCATCTGGATCCATCATTTGGATCATAATCAAACACGCTACACTAAGACTTTCTAAAGTCTGTTTATTCCGTGAAAAAGGGCATTCACCCCCCCCACTAACCTGATAAAGACCCTTATAGGGACCAACAAGTGGTATCAAAGCCATTACTCAAACTAGAGACTTAATAATCCCAAGCTAAAGGTCCACATATTTTGATTTAAATTCAAAATGAGTTTCCAAAACTCACAGCTCCTTCCGGAGGGTATGTCCATTACTCGTCCTCCACTCTTCATCAGTGAACACTACTCATTCTTGAAGAATCAGATGAAGAACTTTATCCAATCATAAAGCATGCAAGCATGGTTAGTTATTAAAGATGGCCCATATAAGCCTACTTGTGAAGTAGAGGGTATGACTACCCGGAAGCCATCAAGTATGTAGGATGAGAATGATTTTCAAAAGTTGCGTAAAAATGCAAATGCTATTAACATGCTTCACTGTGCCCTTAGTGCAGCTAAATTTAATAGGATATATGGATGAGAGACTGTAAAGGAGATTTAGGAAAAGCTGGAGGTAACCTATGAAGGAACTAACAAAGTAAGAGAAGCCAAGCTTGATCTACTCCAGCAAAAGCTTAAAACCTTCAAAATAGAGCCAAAAGAATCAATCAGTAGCATGAATACTAGATATACCAATCTAGTACATGAAATGAAGAGGCTCGAAAAAGAAATATTTGAAGTTGAGATGGTAAAGAAGGTGCTCCGGAGTCTCACCAAGGAATGGGATAACAATAACACTGCCATTGAGGAAGCTCATGACTTAAATTTCTATAGTTATGATGAGCTCATTGGTAATCTATTAACCAAGAGTTATCCTTGGAGAGATATAGGCAACAAGAAAAGAAGCCTGAGGAGAAGAAGAAAGCCATTGCACTTAGGGTAGAATCCACCGGATCAGCTTCATCCAAAAAAGAAGAGCAAATCACTAAATCACTGAGCACCAAAGATCTACTTGCCCTAATAACTAGAAAGCCCAACAGATTCATACATCAGAAAGATAGATGGAAATTAAGAAAGTATGAATCCCAGAAACTAAAAGAAGGCACATCTAGAAGAGATAGACCTAGAAAGAATCTGGAAGAACAGAAGGATCTGAAAAAAGAAGCTGCATGTTTTGAATGTGGAGAAAAAGGTCATTTTAGAACAAAATGTCCCAAGCTTAAGAAAATAAAGAAGTTTAAAAATAAGGCAATGGTGGCTACCTAGAGTAATAGTGAAGAAAGTAGCAGTTCATCTTCAACAGAAGAAGAAGAGACTGCCAACTGTGCATTCATGGTACTGACTGATCCAGAAGTAGAGCAATCCAGGAGGAATGCCTTTAAGCAAGATACAGTGTAAATCAAAGAATCAAAATTAGAAACAACAAACACATAGGTATGCCTTAGATCCACAGTAGATTAACACACTTGGTACATTGATAGTGGATGCTCAAGGCATATGACAGGTGATGAGAAGGCCTTCATAACATTGACCCAGAAGAAGGGAGGCAAAGTAAGCTTTGGAGACAATAAAAAAGGAAAGATCATTAGACATGGAACCATAGGATCCGAATTAAAAATTGAAGATGTCCGACTAGTTGATGGACTAAAGTTCAACTTACTAAGTGTAGCCCAACTTTGTGACAACGGAAGAAAAGTCACTTTTGATTCTGGAGGATGCTCAATTTACGATAGTAAGTCTAATCAACTTCTACTGTATACACCTAGAGTAAATAATGTCTATTCTATTAACGTTAAAAATGAGAAAAAGAATATCTGCTTGGTGTCTAAAGAATAAGAATCATGGCTATAGTACCGGAGGTTGGGACATGTTAGCATGAACCTCCTGTCCAAACTAGCCAAAAAGGAATTAGTAGTGGGTGTACCTAAGGTTGCTTTTGATAAGGATCATCTATGCACTACATGTCAATTAGGTAAACAACATAAGAAAAGTTTCCCTTCCATCTCCTACATTCCTCTAAAAGAGTGCTTGAGCACTTAGATATTGATCTCTTTGGTCTAACCAAACCATTGAGTTTAGGTAGAAGGGAATACACCATGGTCATTGTGGATGATTATTCTCAATATACCTGGGTACTCTTGCTAGCAAGCAAAGATGAGGCCTTTGACCAATTCTCAAAAACATTCATCTGGATAGAAGTAGAACAGGGCATAAACATTGAACGCATTCGGAGTGAAAACAGTGGAGAATTCAAAATAGGTAGTTTGCTGAATTTTGTGACTCCAAGGGCATTGAGCATAACTTCTCTACCCCTCACACTCCTTAACAAAATGGACTTGTTGAGAGAAAGAACAGGACCATAGTTGAAATGGCTAGAACAATGCTAAATGAGAATTGTTTGCCAAAATACTTTTTGCGTGAGGCCGGAAGTACAACATGCTATATATTTAATAGAACTCTCATTAGAAAAACCATAGAAAACCCCCTATGAAATATGGAAGGGAAGAAAACCCAAAATTAGGTACTTTAAGGCATTTGGATGTAAATACTACATCCTAAATGATAGAGAGCAACTAGGAAAATTTGATCCTAAATCTGATGAAGCAATTTTCCTTAGCTACTCAACATATAGTACGGCTTACACAGTCTTTAATAAATGAACCCAAACTATGGTAGAATCTATACATATAGGTTTCGATGAGACTAACCACGTAGGTAAAAGAAGTTCAACTTCGGAAGATCCAGTTTTAGAAGCTGAAAAATCTGGGGAAAAGAAGGAAGAAGGAATTCCTGATTCCTTCCAAATCAAGAATTACAAAGAGGAAGTTGAAGGAATATCTTTTGATCCAGAAGTACAAGAAGTTAATCTGAACCCCCAGGAGATTGACTCCAATGAAGGCCAAGAAGGAGTGGTCGAAGCTGAAATAGAGCAAGTCCCAGTTCAGCATGAAGGCTTACAAAGGGAGATCCGGACTCGCAAAAATCATCCAGTAGAAGCCATTTCGGATAATGTCCAAAATCCACTTAAAACTAGAGGTCAACTCAACTGGATGATGAGCCATGCTACTTTTGTCTCATTAATTGACCCAAAGAAATTCTAGGATGCCGAAGGCGATGAAAGTTGGATGATGGCCATGCAAGAAGAACTGCATCAATTCTCTAGAAATGATGTCTGGGATCTAGTACCACCTTCTAAAAGAAAATCAATCATTGGTAGTAAGTTGGTATTCCAGAACAAACTAGATGAATCCGTAGCAGTGGTAAGAAACAAAGCAAGATTGGTTGCTTAAGGCTACAGTCAACAGTAAGGGATTGACTTTGAAGAAACATTTGCCCCTATAGCAAGACTGGAAGCAATCTGGATTCTATGTTCTTTTGCTTCATTCATGGGGTTCACACTATACTAAATGGATGTCAAAGTGCATTTCTAAATGGTATTATCCAAGAAGAAGTCTATGTTAAGCAACCACCTAGATTTGAAGACTCAAAGCATCCGGATCATGTGTATAAGATGAAGAAGGCTCTCTATGGATTAAATTAGGCACCAAGAGCTTGGTATGAGAGATTAACCTCATTCCTTATATCCAAGGGATATATCAAAGGAAAGGTAGATACCACACTTTTCATCAAAAAGAAGAAAAATGATATTATTCTATTGGGAAAAAATGATCCGGATCATAAAATTGAACTAAAATATCCGGATCAAGTTTGAAAGAAAGAAAAACTTAATCTCCTAAATCCAAATGGAAACATCTGGACAAATCCAACCACAAGGTCATCCATTGAATACATTAAGTACCAAGCATATACTGGAACTATCAGGATAAAGTTTGGAAAGGAAACAAACTTTAATCCTTCAAAAATCAGCATCCGGAAGAACTGATTTCACTATCTCTAAAAGAAGACAGATCCAAAGATTCTGAGTCTAAGAGCATCCGGAAGACTCAGATATCAAGAAAAAATGGAAAAGTATCTAAGATAACTTTTCCCTACACCTTTTGGTCTACATAGTCCAAGATCCTTTCCCCATATGCAAGATAAATGAGAAAGCTACTATTTTTCAGAAAAAGGACAAAATTACTGACACCGGACAGAAAAAGGTAACAACCTTTTTAACATAGACCAATCACAAAGGCGTATGGCGCACATAAATTGAACCACTAGCTAAAAGTTAGTGCATCACAAAAGGCCAAGGAAAATGATCAATGATAAGTTTTTAGCCTCAATCCCTAGGATTCAAACGGGCCAAATTTAAGTCTAACAGATTGATCAACAGCTCCAAATGCACCACTTACAGCCTGATCAACGGTGAAGGTTTAATGCAAGCTCAACAACCCACAATGGCTACATTTATGATAGAAGTGTATAAAAGGGAAGCTTTACCAAATGAGAAGGTTGGCTGGTTGATTTGAAAAAAAAACTATTCAAAAGAACATTTGCTCAAACAATCAGTAATCACAATCCCTTTAAGAATCAAACAATTCCAAATCTATTGTAAGGATTCCTAAGTAAGTTATAAACTTAAGGAAATCTAAAACCAAAACCTTTGTGAAAACAAGAATGTAAGGATCTCTAACTTGGGTGAGTTGTGAGATTGGGATACAACTGGAAGTTGGTGCTTTGAGTGGGATCTCCCTATAGGACTCAGCTTAGATTTGAGGTAGAAGTCTAAGTGGTATATCATGCCAAAGACCAAAGGATTCAGTTAGGAGTTGGTGCTTCTAGTAGTATATCCTACATCCAGAAGGGTTTACCATCCGACGACAAGTTGTAAGGCTTGGTTCCTACTAATTGGAAAGGAATCTACTAGTGGAAAAGCTCGAAGGAAGGAAACTCCAGTGACTGGAGTAGGCAGGGCTGAACTAGGATAAAATCCTTTATATTTGATTTCTTTAACTCTTTACTTATTGCATTATATTGTCATAACTGCATCATCCAAATCCATAATCCAAATCATAATCAAACACGCTACACTAAGACTCTCTAAAGTCTATTTATTCCATGAAAAAGGGTCATTTACACCCCTCTGACCTAATAAAGACCCTCACACTGTGGTCGAGGGTGATAAATTCCTATTCAAAATGGACCCCTACTCCAAATTGATCGAGGATCAACATTTGAAAGAATTCCTCCAGATCAGTTGCCCAACTTATTTGGAGTTGGTGAATTAATTCTATGACAACCTCTGTGCCCACAAGAAGTCTAATGCACTGCGAACTAAGGTTTAGAACAAGGGAATCACAATAACGCCAGATTTCTTCGAAAAATATCTCCACATGAAAAATAGTAGAGTTCAGATACGAGTGGATAGCGATGAATTGAAGGTGAAATATGAGCCAAATTTATGGCTTTCGGAGAGGTATTTTGGAGATAAACTCTCCACCTACTTGCCACAGGGATCAGGAATTCTACAACATGTACTTGCTAAGTTAGTACTCATCCAGAAGGGATCTCTAACAACAGTGTCTTAATTTCAACAGTGTGTACTCCAGCACTAGGTAGAATCAAGATAAGTCAACATGCCACTACTCATTATCCACTATCTCAAGCATTGTAGGAATTCCATGGGTCTCTTATCACCCAGATCCTTCAAGTAAATGAGGTAAATCTCACCGGATTCTAGGGCATAAATGGCAAAGGAATTCTAAAAAAGAACTTCCTGAACCTGAGATTTAATGAGTAGTGGGATGAAGCCAAGGCCTTATGACAAAAAGAGGAAAAGAAGAATAAGGCAAGAAAGGCCATTAATCCGGTAGGCGAGGCCCCTGTTCCCAAAAAGCATAGAACCACCAAGCCAAGTGCTCAAAAGAAATTGGTTATAGTTCCAGAAGAGGAAGAAGTGGATGAGGATGTGCTCACCCTAAACCAAATTTTGAAGGGTAGTCCAGAAAAGCCAAAGTCAAGTGGAAGACCAATCAAAATAGCTGATATGTTGAAGAAACCGGTTTTTGAAATGAAAGCAAGGGAGATAATTGCCGTAGCTGCTGCTGTGATCAGAAAATGTTTTAAAAAGGGGAAAAAAAGAAAAATAGTAAACACGCTAACTGAAGAGCATGGGTCCGATGAGGAGGAAACGGAGGATGAGGTTCCAATGCCAAAGAAGCAATTCACCCGAAACAGTTGTACTTTTGATAAGGCAGTTAAGGCTCAAAAGCATTAGAAGAAAATAGCTAAGAAGCCAGCTGCAAAGAGGATGGTGTTAGAAGAATTAGCTAAGGCTAAACTTTCCAAGGGCAAGGATGTGGCAGGATCAATTGAAGACATCCTTCCAGAAGATCCTCAATATAAGGAAATGATGGCATCTGTGGCAGATAATTACAGATAAAATAATCTGACCATCGAGGGACCCAGAGGATCCTATGTTACACCATCCTTATAGATCAACCTGCCTTAGCTCAACTATCAAAGATTCCAGAATTCGACTCATTTAATTTCTAAGCTATCACAGAACCTCTTCCAGAGAACCAGCTAAATCCGAAAGTTGAAATCCAAGCTGAAATAAGTCATGTACATGCATTTATAGAGGGTGTTGAAGACATTTCTAACACAGCTGGGGCGGCTATTAAAAGTCCTAAAAAGGGATTGGAAGGGGTGATAGAGGACATTTCCTGTCATCCGGAGGTTGGGGAGTTAGAAGCAAAGAGTTCAGACAAAGCCAATCAAATTCTAGATCAGAACGCAAATGAGGTAATACCTAAAACTATCTCATTTGATGTTAGTACTAACAATGCTAGTGGTGATTACATAGCAGATATAAATAAGGATAACTTAGACACTACAACGCAAAGTGTGTCTAAGGAACAATTGTCTCACTTGGATAACATTATTCCGGACTAGGGACTTGGTTTAAGTTCCTATGAGCACACTTCTCAAGTGGACTCGAGTGGCAAGGCCAGTTTGAGGGAATGGGTGGATGAAAGAGAAGAAGAAAAAGATAAATCAAGCTTCGAGGAGAGTGAAGAGGAAGAAGCTAATGACAACAAGCCCTCCGAAAGCAGTTCCTGCTCTAGAGATGATTCCTCCAGCTCATCTAGAGAAAGATTCCCTCCTACTGTTAGTCCTATAAGAGTTCCTACTAATAATACTACACAAGCAAAGGTTACAGCAGTGCTAAAATTGCTAAAAGAGGCTACCTTAGAGGAGAATGAGGAAGGGTACATAAAGCAGAGTCTCCGAACTAGCTGTACACATCTAAGGGGTGTTGAAAAAGAACTAATAAGACAAGCTTCTAGTCAGGATTTGATGCAGGAGTTGGGTGAAATAAAGCATTCAATAAAGAAAATAGAAGTAAAAGTTTTTGATTTTCCCACTCTCGAAGCAATTGCAGAAGCCTCCTTATCTTAAATAAATCCAATCATAAATGAGCTTAAAGAAAATGTTACCATAGGCAACCGGACTGCAAATCTAGCCAACACCTTGGCATCAATTAATTGTGGCTCAGTCATGGATAAAATTATATCCTAATCTTCCAAGCTCTCAATGGACATCAAGGATTACATAGATACCAAGTTTGAAAACTTGTCAAAATTCATGGCAGAAAGGGATCTCAAGCCGGCAATCATAGAACTGGGCATAGACTAGCAAGTAGTTTAAGAAATACTTGAGAATTTTTTGGATGAATCTCTCCCTTAGATCAAAGAAAAATTGCTAGATGAAATGGGAGAAGAGATGGGAAGCCACTTGGTTAGATTGAAGAGCATAATAAATGACTGGAAAACCTCCATCACAAAGGAACTCAAGCTCTAAACGGAATCCATTCGTAATGTCCAAAGAGTAATTAGGGAAGAAATACCTCTCCTTCAAACCGGAATTAATAACCTCTATTTATCCGGATCTTCATCTGCACCATCCATTTCGGAAAGCCAACTCCTTCGTGTCTTCCACAATCTTGTTCAAGCCATTGGGATTCCAGATTCATTGGTAAAAAAGGAGTGACAACTTAACTAACGGTCCTCTTCCCCTACCTTGATAAAAAGGATTAAGAGTTTGTGCTCCATATCCATCCTGCAATCAAACAGGCCTATACTCAACTTAAGAAAACCATCCGACCCTACTACCTCACCCCGGGAATAGTTGATCACATTATTGAAGGAAGGAGCAAGGGTAATGCTGACTACTTCGTATACTCAAAAGCTTGGCAAGAAGCTTGGGATAACAGAACCTATAAGGTAATCGATCCCCAAGCTACAAACAAAAAGGGGGAGATAAGTCTAAAAAGTCAACAAGGAACTGGATCCGGCAAGGGAAAAGAAAAAGAAGGAGGACCATCTGGTGGGAATTAGACTAGCTATAATTCTTGTAATGTAAAATATTGTAATAGGTAGATTCACTATTATATAAGTCTGTATTTTGCAATCTGGAACTTCATTGATGTTAACTATTATTAACAGCAGAAGTATATATAGTGAAACAATCTAATTGTCAAAAATTACTTCTAAAGTACAATCTGTAATTGTACTGAAATAGACTAAGATCTTAGAACTGAAAAATGTTGGAGGAGTTAGGATGCTAGAATTATGGGGGAGTAACTGTAAATCGCTAAGTATCAAAAAATCATACTTAGATTATATACCCCTTTCATCATGCTTAATTGACTTAGGTTTTTGTTTCCATCAAATGGGGGAGATTATTGGGAAACAATGATCCAGATCATAAAATTGAACTAAAATATCTGGATCAAGTTTGAAAGAAACAAAATCTTAATCTCCTAAATCCAAATGGAAACATCCGGATAAGATCCAACCACAAGGTAACCATTTAACGCATGAAGTACTTAAGCATATACTGGAACTATAAGTATAAAGTTTTGAAAGGAAACAAACTTTAATCCTTCAAAAACCAGCATCTGGAAGAACTGATTGCACTATCTCCAGAAGAAGACAGATCCGGAGATTCTGAGTCTAAGAGCATCCGGAAGACTCAGATATCAAGAAAAAGGGAAAAGTTTCAAAGACAGCTTTTCCCCCCACCTTTTGGTCTACAAAGTCAAAGATCCTTTACCCATGTGCAAGATAAAAGAGATAGCTTGTGTTTTTCAGAAAAAGGATAAAGGTACTAACACTGGATAAAAAAGGTAATAACCTTTTTAATATAGACCAATGACAAAGGTGTGTGGAGCACATGAATTGGACCACTGGGTAAAAGTTGGTGCTTCACAAAAGGCCAAGGTAAATGATCACTGACAGCTTTTTAGCCTCAATCCCTAGGATTCAAATGGGTCAAAATTAAGTCTAACGGATTGATCAACGGCTCTGAATGCGCCATATATGACCTAATCAAGGGTGAAGATTTAATGCAAGCTCAACAACCCATAATGGCTACATTTATGACAGAAGTTTATAAAAGGGAAGCTTCACCAAATGAGAAGGCTGGCTGGTTGATTTGAAGAAAAAGCTATTCATAAGAACATTTGCTTAAGCAATCAGTAATCACAATCCCTCAAAGAATCAAGCAATTCCAAATCTATTGTAAGGATTCCTAAGTAAGCTATAAACTTAAGGAAATCCAAAACCAAAACCTTTGTGAAAATAAGAGTGTCAGGATCTCTAACTTGGGTGAGTTATGAGATTGGGACACAACTTTAAGTTGGTACTTTGAGTGGGATCTCCATGTAGGACTCAGCTTAGATTCGGGTTAGAAGTCTAAGTGGTATATCCTACTAAAGACCAAAGGACTCGGCTAGGAGTTGGTGCTTCTAGTGGTGTATCCTACATTCGATAGAGGTTACCATCCGAAGACAAGTTATAAGGCTTGATTCTTGCCAATCGTAAAGGATTCCACTAGTGGAAAAGCACGGACCAAGGAAACTCCGAGGACTGGAGTAGCCAGAGCCGAACTAGGATAAAATACTTTATGTTTGATTTCTTTAACTCTTTACTTATTAAATTATATTGTCATAACTGCATCATCCAGATCCATCATTCGGATTATAATCAAACATGCTACACTAAGACTATCTAAAGTTTGTTTATTCCGCAAAAAAGGGGCATTCGCCCCTCTTTAACCTGAAAGAGATAAAGCATACAAGAAAAATCTATTCTGGATGGAAAAGAAAGTGACATGTCAGCAGACAAGAATGATAAATGGTAGTAAAGATGCTTAAAGCAATCATGATAGAAGCTGTCCCGTGATGCTTCCAACCTAGAGCATCTTTACAGAATTTGATCTAAAAGATAAAGACTCCAAACTTCTTAAACTGAAAGACACCGATTAAGTCATACCCATTGACTATTTCGGTGACAAATTTCAATTTGAAACGGACCCTACTCTAAATTAATTGAGGATCAACATTTGAATAAATTCCTCTAGATCAACTGCCCAACTTATCCAGAGTTGGTGAATGAATTCTATGACAACCTTCGTGCCCACAAGAAGTTTGATGCACTGCAAACTATGGTTCAGAATAAGAAAATCACACTAATGCCCGATTTCTTTGAAAAATATCTCTGCATGAAAACTATAGAGATCAGATGCGAGTGGATGGCGATGGAATGAAGGTGAAGTTTGAGCCGTAGTTATGGCTTCTGGAGAGGTATTTTGGGGAAAAAATTCTCCACCTATTGGCCACAGAGACCAAGAATTCCACAACATGTGCTTGCCAAGTTAGTACTCATCTGGAAGGGATCTCTAATAACAGTGTACTGCTTTCAACACTGTCTACTCCAGTACTGGACAAAATCAAGAGAAGTCAAGATGCTAGTACTCATTATCCACTATCTCAAGCACCATAAGAATCCCCATGGGGCTCTTATCACCCAGATCATTCAAGCAAATAAGGTAAATCTCACCGAATTCAAGGGCATAAATGGCAAAGCAATTATGAAAATGAACTTCCTGAACCTGAGATTTAATGACGAGTGGGATGAAGCCAAGGCCCTACGACAAAAAGAGGAAAAGAAGAATATGGAAAGAAAGGCCGTTAATCAGGCAGGAGAGGCCCATATTCCCAAAAAGTGTAGAACCACCAAGCCAAGTGCTAAAAAGCAATTGGTTATAGTTCTAGAAGAGGAAGAAGTGGATGAGGATGCACTCACCCTAGACCAAAATTTGAAGGGTAGTCCACAAAACCCAAAGTCAAGAGGAAGGCTGACCAAAATAGCTAATAAGTTGAAGAGACCGATTTGTGATCTGGAAGCAAGGGAGACAATCACAGTAGCTGGTGCTGCGATCAGGAAAGGTTATCAAAAGGGGCAGAAGAGAAAAATAGTAGACATGCTAACAGAAGAGCATTGGTCTAATGTGGAGGAAATAGAGGATGAGGTTCTAATGCCAAAGAAGCAATTCACCCGGAAGGGTTATACTTTTGATGAGGCAGTCAAGGCTCAAAAGCATCAAAAGAAAATAGCTAAGAAGCCAGCTATGATTGTAATCGATGAAGAACCTACGAAGATGGTGGTGTTAGAAGAATTAGCTAAGGCTAAACTTTCTAAGGTCAAGGATGTGCTGCTCAAATGAAGAAATCCTTCTGGAAGATCCTCAATATGAGGAAATGATGGCGTCTGTAGTAGATAATTATAAACAAAATAATCTGACCATCGAGGGACCCAGAGAATCCTCTGCTACACCCATCCTTATAGATCAAGCTACCTTAGCTCAACTGTCAAAGATTCCAAAATCTGACTCATTTAATTTCCAAGCTATCATAGAACCTCTTTCGGAGAACTTTCTAAATCCGGAAGTTGAAATCCAAGCTGAAATAAGTCCTATACAAACAATTATAGAGGGTGTTGAAGACATTTCTAACTCACCTGGGGAGGCTATTAAAAATCCTGAAAAGGCATTGGAAGGGTGATAGAGGACATTTCTTGTCATCTGGGGGTTGTGGACTCGGAAGCAAGGAGTGCAGACAAAGCCAATCAAATTCCATATCAGAACACAAATAAGGTAATACCCAACACTGTTTTATTTGATGTTAGTACTAACACTGCTGGTGGTGATGACACAGTAGATATTAATTAGGATAACTTAGACACTACAACTCGAAGTGTGTCTAAGGAACAATTGTCTCACCCGGATAACATTATTTTGGAGGAGGGACTTGGTCTGAGTTCCCACGAGCACACTTCTCAAGCGGACTCAAGGGGTGAGGCCAGTCTAGGGAAATGGTGGATGACGGAGAAGAAGAAAAAGATAACTCAACCTCAGTGGAGAGTGATGAGGAAGAAGCAAATGACAACAAGCCCTTCGAAAGCAGTTCCGACTCCGGAGATGATTCATCCAACTCATCTGGAGAACGATTCCCTCCTGATGTTAGTCCTATAAGAGTTCCTGCTAAAAATACTACACAAGCAAAGTTTACAGCAGCACTAAAATTGCTGAAAGAGGCTACCTTAGAGGAGAATAAGGAAGGGTACATAAAGAAGAGTCGCTGGACTATCTATACACATCTAAGGGGTGTTGAAAAAGAACTAATCAGACAAGCTTCTGGTCCAGATTCGAAGCAGGAGTTGGGTGAAATAAAGCATTCAGTAAAGAAAATAGAAGAAATTTTTTTTTTAGATTTTCCCACTCCTGAAGCAACTGCTGAAGCTTCCTTATCTCAAATAAATCCAATCATAAATGAGCTTCAAGAAAATGTTACCACAACCAACCGGACTATAAATCAAGACAACACCTTGGCATCAAATAATTGTGGCTCAGTCCTGGACAAAATTACATCCTCATCATCTAAGCTCTTAATGGGCATCAAGGAGTACATAGATACCAAGTTTGAAAACTTGTCAAAATTTATGGAAGAAAGGGATCTAAAGCCGGAAATCATAGAACTAGGCATAGACTAGCAAGTAGTTCAAGAAATGCTTGAGAATTTTCTGGATGAATCTCTCCCTCAGATCTAAGAAAAATTAAGAGATGAGATGGGTGAAGAGATGGGATACTGCTTGGCCGAATTGGAGAAAATAATAAATGACTAGAAAGCCTCCATCACAAAGGAAATCAAGCTCCAAATGGAATTCATTCATAACATCTGGAGTGGAATTAGTGAAGAAATAACTCTCCTTCAAACCAAAATTAATAACCTCTCCTTATCAGGATCTTTCTCTGCACCATCCATTCTGGAAAGCCACTTCCTACCGGTCTTCAACAATCTTGTTCAAGCCATTGAGGATTCTAGATTCTTCGGTCAAAAAGGAGTGACAACTCTGCTAAAGGTCCTCGTCCCCTACTTTGACAAAAAGGATCAAGAGTTTGTGCTCCACATCCAATCTGCAATCAAACAAGCCTATACTCAACTTAAGAAAACCATCCAACCCTACTGCCTCACTCTAGCAACAGTTGATCATATTATTGAAGAAAGGAGCAAAGGTAATGTTGACTACTCCGTATACTCAAAAGCTTGGCAAGAAGCCTAGGATAACAGAACTAATACGGTATTCGATCCCCAAGCTACAAACAAAAAGGGGGAGATACGTCTAACAAGTCAGCAAGGATCTAGATCCGCAAAGGCAAAGAAAAAGAAGGAGGACCATCAGGAGGGAATTAGACTAGCTATAATTCTTGTAATGTAAAATGTTGTAATAGCTAGATTCACTATTATATATTTCTTTATTTTGTAATCTGGAACTTTATTGATTTTAACTATTGTTAATAGTAGAAGTATATATAGTGAAAAAATCTAATTGTCAAAAATTTCATCTAAAGTACAATCTGTAATTGTACTAAAACAGACTTAGAACTTAGAACTGAAAAATGTTGGGGGAGTTAGGATGCTAGAATTATGGGGGAGTAACTATAAATGACTAATTGTTAAAAATCATACTTAGATCACATACCCCATTCATCATGATTAGTTGACTTAGGTTTTTGTTTCCATCAAATGGGGGAGATTGTTGGACAACAATGATCTGGATCATAAAATTAAACTAAAATATCCGGATCAAGTTTGAAAGAAACAAAATTTTAATCTCTTAAATCCAAATGGAAACATCCGGACAAGATCCAACCACAAGGTCATCCATTGAAGACATCAAGTACCTAAGCATATACTGGAACTATCAAGATAAAGTTTGGAAAGGAAACTTAGTTTAATCCTTCAAAAATCAAGATTCAAAAGAACTGAGTGCACTATCTCCGAAAGAAGACAAATCTAGAGATTCTGAGTCTAAGAGCATCCAAAAGACTCAGATATCAAGACAAAGGGAAAAGTTTCAAAGACAGCTTTTCCCTCCACCTTTTGGTCTACAAAGTCAAAGATCCTTTCCCCATATGCAAGACAAAAGAGACAGCTTGTATTTTTTAGTAAATGGACAAAAGTACTGACATCGGATAGAAAAAGGTAACAACCTTTTTAACATAGACCAATGACAAAGGTGCATGGAGCACACGGATTGGACCACTGGCTAAAAGTTGGTGCATCATAAAAGGCCAAGGAAAACAATCACTGAACACTTTTTAGCCTCAATCCCTAGGATTCAAATGGGTTAAAATTAAGTCTAATGGACTGATCAACAGCTCTGAATGCGCCACATACAGCCTGATCAAGGTTGAAGATTTAATGCAAGCTCAACAACCCACAACAGCTACATTTATGAAAAAAATCCTATAAAAGGGAAGCTTTACCTAATGAGAAGGTTGGCTGGTTGATTTGAAATAAAAATTATTCACAAGAACATTTGCTCAAGCAATTAGTAATCGCAATCCCTCCAAGAATCAAACAATTCCAAATCTGTTGTAAGGATTCCTAAGTCAGTTATAAACTTAAGGAAATCCAAAACCAAAAACTTTATGACAACAAGAGTGTAAGGATCTCCAACTTGGGTGAGTTGTTAGATTGGGATACAACTTAAAGCTGGTGCTTTAAGTGGGATATCCCTGAAGGGCTCAGCTTAGATTCGGGGTAGAAGTCTAAGTGGTATATCCTACGAAAGACCAAAGAACTCAGCTAGGAGTTGGTGCTTCTAATGGTATATCCTACATTTGAAAGGGGTTACGATCCAGAGAAAAGTTGTAACGCTTGATTCCAGTCAATTTGAAAGGAATCCACTAGTGAAAAAGCTCGAAGGAAGGAAACTCCGGTGACTGGAGTAGCTAGGACTAAACCAGGATAAAATCCGTTGTGTTTGATTTCTTTAACTCTTTACTTATTGCATTATATTGTCATAACTATATCATTCAGATCCATCATCTGGATCATAATCAAACATGCTACACTAAGACTCTCTAAAGTCTATTTATTTAGTGAAAAAGGGCCATTCACCCCCCTAACCTGGTAAAGACCCTCACGGGGACCAACAAATTCTAGTCCAAATTTCTCTGGATGATATCATATTTAGAGCAACTGATGAAAGGATGTGTGAGGAATTCAGCTCTCAAATGCAGAAAGGATTTGAGATGTCCATGATGGGAGAACTCAATTTCTTCCTTGGTCTACAAATCAAGCAAAGTCCGAATGGGATTTTCATTAACTAATCAAAGTACACCAAGGAGATCTTGAAGTAGTATGAAATGGATAAGAGCAAGCCTATGTCCACTCCAATGGGATCAGATACAGTCCTATCCAAGGATTGTCAAGGAGAAGATGTTAATCAGAAGCTCCATAGATGAATGATTGGCTCTCTTCCATACTTGACAGCTAGCAGGCCTGACATACATTATGCAGTCTACTACTATGCAAGATATCAAGCCAATCCTAAGGACTCTCATCTTAAAGTAGTAAAATGGATCCTTAGATACCTACTAGGAACCACTGAAGTTGGGTTATGGTATCCTAGTAATGGAGATTTCACACTCCAAGGGTTCACTGATGCAGATTATGGCAGAGATACTCTTGAGAGAATGAGTGCATCTGAAGGTTGCCATTTCCTTGGAGATTGCTTAGTGTCATGGTACAGCAAGAAGCAAACATCAGTTGCCTTATCCACTACTGAAGCAGAATATATGGTAGCTGGAAGTTGTGTGGCTCAACTTCTTTGGATCAAGCAATAACTAGAAGATTATGGAGTTAAATCTAGATGTGTGGATGTCATGTATAACAACAAAAGTGTTATTGATGTGTCAAAGAATGTAGTACTATATAGCAGGATGAAGCATGTAAACATAAGGCGTCATTTCATCCGGGATCATGTGATGAAGAAGGATGTTGCCTTGGTATACATCCCAACGAATGAGCAATGAGTAGACATCTTTACTAAGTTACTGAGTCAAGGGGCAAGGCCAGTCTAAGGGAACAGGTGGATGATAGAGAAGAAGAAAAAGATAACTCAAGCTCGGAGGAGAGTGATGAGGAAGAAGCTAATGATAACTAGCCCTCCAAAAGGAGTGCCAACATCGGAGATGATTCCTCCAACTCATCCGGAGAAATATTCCCTCCTAATGTTAGTCCTATGAGTGTTCATGCTAATAATACTACACAAGAAAAGGTTACAACAGCACTAAAATTGGTGAAAGAGTCTTCCTTAGACGAGAATGAGGAAGGGTACATAAAGTAGTGTCTCTGGACTATCTGTACACATCTAAGGGGTGTTGAAAAAGAACTAATCAGACAAGCTTCTGGTCCAAATTTGAAGAGGGAGTTGGGTGAAAAAAAGCATTTAGTAAAGAAAATAGAAGAAAGAGTTTTGGATTTTCCCACTCCCGGAGCAATTGTTGAAGCCTCCTTATCTCAAATAAGTCCAATTATAAATGAGCTTAAAGAAAATGTACCACAACTAACTGGACTGCAAATCAAGCCAACACCTTGGCATCAAATAATTGTGGCTCTGCCCTGGACAAAATTACATCCTCGTCTTCCAAGCTCTCAATAGATATCAAGGAGTACATAGATAGCAAGTTTGAAAACTTGTCAAAATGAATGGAAGAAAGGGATCTCAAGCCAGCAATCACAGAATTGGGAATAGACCCGCAAGTAGTTTAAGAAATGCTTGAGAATTTTCTGGATGAATCTCTCCCTCAAATCCAAGAAAAATTGCTAGATGAGATGGGTAAAGAGATGGGTAAAGAGATGGGAAGCCACTTAGCCGGATTGGAGAAAATAATAAATGAATGGAAAGACTCCATCACAAAGGAAGTCAAGCTCTAAATGGAATCCATTTATAACATCCGGAGAGGAATTAGTCAAGAAATAACTCTCCTTCAAACTAGAATTAATAACCTCTCCTTATCCGGATCTTCCTCTGCACCATCCATTCCAGAAAGGCAACACCTTCCGGTCTTCCAAAATCTTATTCAAGCCATTGGGGATTCCAGATTCTTTGGTCAAAAAGGAGTGACAACTATGCTAAAGGTCCTCTTCCCCTACTTTGACAAAAAGGATTAAGAGTTTTTTCTCCCTATCTATCCTACAATCAACGAGGCCTATACTCAACTTAAGAAAACCATCCGACCCTACTAACTCACTCCAGCAACAGTTGATCACACTATCGAAGAAAGGAGCAAAGGAAATGTTGACTACTCCATACACTCAAAAGCTTGGTAAGGAGCCTGGGATAATAGAACCTATATGGTAATCGATCCCCAAGCTGCAAACAAAAAGGGGGAGATAAGTCTAACAAGTCAACAAGGATCTGGATCCGGCAAGGGCAAAGTAAAAGAAGGAGGACCATCCAATGGGAATTACACTAGCTATAATTCTTGTAATGTAAAATATTGTAATAGCTAGATTCACTATTATATATTTCTATATTTTACAATCTGGAACTTCATTGATGTGAACTATTGTTAACAACAGAAGTATATATAGTGAAACAAACTAATTCTAAAAAATTGCTTCAAAAGTGCAATCTATAATTGTACTAAAACATACTTAAAAGCTAGAACTGAACAATGTTGAGGGAGTTAGGATGCTAGAATTATGGGGGAGTAACTATAAATGACTAAGTATCAAAAATCATACTTAGATCATATACCCCCTTCATCATGCTTAGTTGACTTAGGTTTTTGTTTCCAACAAATGGGGAGATTGTTGGGAAACAATGTTCCAGATCATGAAATTGAACTAAAATATCCGGATCAAGTTTGAAAGAAACAAAAAATTAATCTCCTAAATCCAAATGGAAACATCCAGATAAGATCTAACCACAAGGTCATCCATTGAAGACATCAAGTACCTAAGCATATACAGGAACTATCAAGATAAAGTTTGGAAAGGAAACAAAGTTTAATCCTTCAAAAATTAGCATCCAGAAGAACTAATTGCACTATCTCTGGAAGAAGATAGATTTGGAGATTCTGAGTCTGAGAGCATCCGAAAGACTCAGTTATCAAGACAAAGGGAAAATTTTCAAAGTTAGCTCTTCCCTCCACCTTTTGGTCTACAAAGTCAAAGATCCTTTCCCCACATGCAAGACAAAAGAGACAGCTTGTGTTTTTTAGAAAAAGGACAAAACTACTGACACTAGACAGAAAAAAGGTAAAAACCTTTTTAACATAGACTAATGACAAAGGCGCGTGGAGCACATGGATTGGACCACTGGCTAAAAGTTGGTGCATCATAAAAGGCCAAGGAAAACGATCACTGACATTTTTTCTGCCTCAATCCCTAGGGTTCAAATGGGTCAAAATTAAGTCTAACGGATTGATCAATGGCTCCGAATGCGCCACATACAACCTAATCAAGGGTGAAGATTTAATGCAAGCTCAATAACCCACAACGGCTACATTTATAATAGAAAGCCTATAAAAGGTAAGCTTCACCAAATGAGAAGGCTGGCTGGTTAATTTTAAAAAACTATTCACAAGAACATTTGCTCAAGCAATCAGTAATCGTAATCCCTCCAAGAATCAAACAACTCCAAATCTATTGTAAGGATTCCTAAGTAAGTTATAAACTTAAGGAAATCTAAAACCAAAACCTTGTGAAAATAAGAGTGTAAGTATCTCCAACTTGGGTGAGTTGTGAGAATGGGATACAACTTTAAGTTGGCGCTTTAAGTGGGATCTTCCTATAGGACTTAACTTAGATTCAGGGTAAGTGTCTAAGTTTTATATCTTGCTAAAGAGCAAAGGACTCAGCAAGGAGTTGGTGCTTCTAGTGGTATATCCTACATCCGGAAGGGGTTACCATCCAGAGATAAGTTGTAAGGCTTGATTCCTGCCAATTGGAAAGGAATCCACTAGTGGAAAAGCTTGGAGGAAGTAAACTCCGGGGACTGGACTAGGCAGGGCCAAACCAGGATAAAATCCTTTGTGTTTGATTTCTTTAACTCTTTACTAATTGCATTGTATTGTCATAAGTAAATCACCCAGATCCATCATCCGGATCATAATCAAACACGCTACACTAAGACTTTCTAAAGTTTGTTTAGTCCATGAAAAAGGGTCATTCACTGCCCCTCTGACCTGATAAAGACCCTCATAGGGACCAACAGGAACCGTACCAAAACTCTTTCTCAAGTAGACAACTTGGGTGGCGACTCTATCATCTGTATCGAGATTTGGGTCTCAATTCTTTTATTCATAAATTTAGCTAAAATGTGCAAACTTGAACTAAAAAGGTTTCATCACGCCTAAATCCAACCAACCGCAGTGGGCCCTACCTTTTATCTACCTTGAGGATTTGATAAAAGTAGGAGGCATCAGAGATTCTGCTCTCCCTCTTCTTGTAACAGGACTGACAACCTAGCTTGTCGAGTTTTTTTGTCGTGAAGACTTTAAATTCGTCGAAATCTTCATCAAGTGGTATCTCTCCCAAGTCAATTGGCTTGTTTAAGGAAGATAGTGCTTTGGTGGTGAAGGGCCATTGCATGAAGGGAACCTTTTTAGGTTGTTTTTCCGGAATAACGGGGTTCTTTTGTAGTATCTAGTATAGAATGGGGTTGGAGTCTTGCCCAGTCATGTGAATGGATGAGGAAGCTCCATCGGTAGGTACAACTTTGTCGAGTACGTCGGGTGCATCACCATAAGTGATTGGCTCATCATCATATTTATTCATGTACCATGCATATTCCTTGGCTAATTCCCTCAACGTGGGTAGATAGTGTTGGCTGCTTCCTATTCCCAATACAATAACGGGTTCTCGTGTTTATCCAGCTCTAGGGTTGAGCCTTCCAGTTGATCAACCCATGTGAAGTAATTGATAAATTACTTAGCTAGGATGTTCTAGAATAACTTTTGGCAAAATGTTAGCCCTTTACACCAGACTGTTGCCTTCTCTCGTAGATTCAAGCAAAACCTTTTGGGCCAATGGATGTAGTGGATGTACCTATCGTTCATCATTTGCACAAACTCATGGATGTGGGGTCGTGGCCTTGTGTTTTCATTGTAGAATATAAGATAGACCACTGTCCAGTCTGGACATTGGATTTGGTAGCTGGCCCTAGCTAATTCATTTTTAGCATGAATTCTCTCCATGATGCACTCCTGAGAAGGTTCTTGTCCCTCTTCTCGAATCATATTAATGAAGTGCTCGCTACCTGGATCAAAGTCCATGAAATCTCAAGATCATCACTTGCTGCAGATCATAAGGCGCCTGGGGAGTCATGCTCTAAGGACAAGGCATAGCTCCCAGCAACATCGTAATCAACCATCATGCTATAGGGGAAGGGGGCCTCATACTCAAAATATCCAAGCAAGTGGTTTAGCTCGTTGCCTGAAAAGAATTATGATTCATACCCCAAGTTGTCTACCTCACTTTCATTTTCTTGATCCGATTTGTCGGAGTCCACCAGTTCTTCTACTTCCTCGTCTGAATCCTCGAAAGGTTATTTCTCATTCCATAGTTCAAAGACCCAATTTAGTGCATGCTACACTGGGATATCATCAACAGAATCTTCTTCCGAGTCCTCCTTGTAATCTTCCTCGGGATCTTTCTCGGGATCTTCTTCAGGATCTTCTTTTGCATTCATTCCAACCCCGACCCCTACGATTGATATGCAAAATTCGGAGACCATGGCCCGTATGCTGGCAAATGTTTCTTCTACGCGGGTACCATATGCTGTAATGTCAGTACGGACTCCTTCAAATGGGTCTCGCGTTTCGTCATCTAGGTTTAAGCTGAGATACCTTTACTGGTCCTTATGATTGCTCCAGGATTGTTCAAGATCATTCAGCTCTTGACTTTCTGGGCATGTTATCTCAGAGGTGCTTCCAAAATCAAATAAACTCATTCTGACATAGTTTGGGCTCATGTAATCTGCGGGAGTATACATAGGAGGCTGAGGAAGAGGACTATCCTACCAGCCGACATTATGTTGGTCTACTTGTGGTGCCAACCACCTGCATCCGGGTATGGTTGGGGAGCCCTGAAGTAATGAAGAAAGGATCTCTCTATAAAGTACCAGTTCCATCGGCCTTCCATTATCATCTTGTTGTACTAGTCTATGGGTAGTCCTTCTAAGAATTAGGGGAACTACAGTACAGATGCCATCATAGCAATTCCTTGTTCAAGCATGACTCAGGTGAATTCTTCCATATGGTCATTTAGATTGGAATCTCATCAGTATATGAGGTGTGGTGGCACTTGGTATTGATCTAGCCCTTCTCTCCTCATCCTCCGGACATATTGATTAACCATGTAGATGATGTCCATATTATTGAAAATCGTATTGTCTCCCCATCCTAGGTCATGTAAAAAATTATTCATCTTGTCAATACCGTATTCATCAGCTTCCACATGGATACCGATGGCATTTACTATAGCTTGAAAGTTTGGTGGGGGATTAGTCTGCGTGCTTGGTTTCTGCTCAAGCTCTTTCATTGCCCCATTGGCTATCATCTGCTGTAAATCCTTTCGTAGTCTGGTGCATTCATAGTATGGTGCCCCTTGGTTACATGATAGGCATAAAAGTTTTCTCTGTCCACTACAGTAAGTGGAACAAACAGTTTGATGCTCTGGAGTTGGTCAGACATTCTCAGTTTGGTGAATATTTTTGACAGTGATTCTACCCAAGGGGAGATAGATTGGTGAGTTTGCTCATAAGTAGCTACTACAACTTTGGCCGGAGCCTATGGGGAATCGGAACTGCCTTATTTGGAGGACCCACCCTTTTCCCACTATCTAGGTTTAGTGTAGGCTTGTTGCTCTTGCTTCTTGGCCCGTTCTTCTTCCTCGTACTTTTCGAGTCTCTTGGCATAGTCCACTATGTCATTGAAGGTGTCAAATCTTTTCATTTTCATTTCATCCCAATATTTCAGGCTAGATTCTTCAACAAGCTTCACTATCAGGGTGTCTTGGTTAGGTACCCTAGTTACAAATACACGAACAGCCATCCACCTCAAGTAAAATTCTTTGAAGGACTCATTTGACCGTTGTTTGATCCTTTCAAGGTCTTGCAAAGTAGTTTTGACCTTTAGATTAAGGGCATAATATTCCAAAAATGCAAAGCATAGCTTCTTCCAATTAGATTTCACGTCCGTTGGCATCCTCATGTACCACTCAAAAGTTGGTCCTCTTAGAGTAACTTGAAATAGATTGACTATATGGACCTTAGGAATGTTCAAGCTAGTCATAATCCGAAGATAACTTTCCCTGTGCATGTGAGGAGGCCCAGTGCTAGAATACGGGGCTATATAATGCATCACAAAGTTAGCCAGAAGGGGTTTTGAATCCTTTGGCAAGAATTGGTCAATGTCTACATACTGCTCGATGGAGGGAGCAATAGATTTGTCTTTTGTAGGAGATAGCTTCTCCATATCCGCCATGTTCGCCTTTAATGCCATTTTCTCGACCTCTTGCCCTTAAGCTCTCTGAGCATTAGAAGCACTCATCCTTTCCCAAACATCATAAAATTCTTGAGCATTAAGAATCCTTCTGAGGGACTATCCAATCGCATCATCGTCTGCCATTGCGGTTTTAGGTTCGGGATTAGAGAAAAATCTGGCCAAAGATTCTACTGGTAGTGGGGGTGTTACTTTTGGGCTTCTCATAATATGTCTTAACCTCCTTTTCTCTCTCTTCCAACCTAAAAATGCAAGAGATCAAGTGTTAGTAATGTTGGGAACTGACAGTCAGATTGAACATGCATAACAGGCATGGCGGAAATTCAAAATTTTGTCCTTGTCCTCAGCAACTCCTATTATTTGTATATAAATTAAATAAAGCCTTAACTAAATAATTCTTTACCTAGATTAGCATACAAAAGGGCTAGGCATACCATAATTCCAAATTATATCCTACCATGTATATTTTATGCTAAGCATGTTATAACTCTAAGCTATAACCTAAGCATGTTATAACTCTAAGCTATAACCTAAGCATGTTATAACTCTAAGCTATAACCTAAGCATGTTATAACTTTAAGCTATAACCTAAGAATGTTATAACTCTAAGTTATAACCTAAGCATCAAATAAACTAAGCATGCAAAACAACCTAAGAATATTATTAAGTCTAAAAACGCTTAAAGAAAAAGACCTAATAATAAAAGAGAAAGAAAGAAAACTTACCAGTTGAAGCATGCTTTAGTAGAACCCTCTTGCACCAGCCTCCACGTGAAGGATAGCCTTTATGAGTATCCACACAAACCCCTCAAACCAAAACCTCCCCGGGAGGAAGAACTAAGAAGCCTCGAGTAGTTGCTAGACCACTCTAGAAGCCTCACCCAAAAATATAAACTAGAGGTGCCTGAATAAATTCAGGCTCCTCAAAAAAAAAGTTGCTCAATTACCCGAGAGAAAAATATCACACTTAGGATTTATGCTTTGAGCTTGGTGCACTAAAGAAAGGTGGACTCAGGTGCCTATTTATAGGCTTGGAGAAGCAGAAGTGCTTCCCGACTTCTAATGCGGGATTGGGCAAAATTTGCCCAAACCCAAATGGGTCAACATGTGGACCCCCCATGGGTCCACGGGTTGACCCTCGTGCAGCATGCACTGGCAGCCATAGCAAGGCAGGCCTTTTTGGCCTGCCTTGCACCACAAGCTGGGCTTGTGGGCTTTTTCCCCATGAGCCCAGGATATGGGTTAGGCCGCACTGGGCACACTAAGCGCTGCCCAGTAGCGCTGGTGTGGCCTAACGTGCGGGCTTGGCCAAGCGCCAAGCCCACAGCCCTATAGATACCTTTTAGGGCCCCCCAAAATCGAGGCCCATTTTCGTAGAGTCCTACCCTACAATTTGGATTGGAAAATTTCCTTTTGTTCCCCCTTTTCAATTATTTATTTTCCAACCCTAATAAATTACTTGCCAGTCAAAATAAATTTCTTAGTCCAACCAAAATTGATCTAATCAATTTTAACAATTTCCATAAATATGACTCTAATTAATTAGTTACCGGTCAAAATAAATTCCTTGGTGTATCCAAAAGTGATCCAATCAATTTCAACCAATTAAATAATAATCCAATTATTATTTTTATTATATTTTCATAATAGAATAAATCTATTACCTCATTACTTAGACCAATGAGGGTCCAAGGTGTATGACCTTAATGGAACCATTGGCTCGATGTTCTAGACCGTGAATAGAACTCGATTACCTTAAATGACTGTAGTACGCCTCTAGCAAGGGTCCACCATCCCCCATTACTCAGAATGTCATTTATGCTTATGACTTAATCCCGGTAAATGCAATAGTTATCCAGTGCAATAAATTCCTTCTATTCTTTAATATTAGTATCATCTAGTTTGTAGGGTTCGGTTAAAGTGTCAACCCACTAATAGCGAGGTTGCTCTAAGCTATCCCAATAGTTTATTTCTTACCGAAGTATATTGCCTTTTACCATAGTGTGTTTGACTACAAACCATTTCTATCAAACACATACTCTGATCAGAGGTTTATGGCAATAATCACTTCAACAAGTGGCTAGGTACAACTCCTTAATATATCCAGAGCGATGGATTCTTTCTAACTACTTAGCTTACCAACATGCTATAATCATTATACCTATAATCACCCGTAACACTCTTAATTAATGAGTGCATAGTAATGAACCAAAGTATAGCAATGGTTCTACACAAAGTAACTAGTATCTCAAGTATGAGGACATTCGCAAAGCTTATTGCATGAAGATAAAAACTAACACATTGATATATATATATATACCAAGTGTTTATCTTACTACAGTCTCTGATATATCTCCTAGATATATCCTTGTGTCAGACTTAAGGCACCACCTTCAGTCCTTAGGAGATTGACTGCTTGGACCCTTTCCAAGAAAGTTGACCACATGGTAGTCTTTCTGCTTCATCAATATCCTTTCTTGATGAAACTATGACTAGGGTTAGTTTAGACATAATCATAATTGCACATGAAGGAGGTTCTACCAAATATAGTCCAACTATAATCATAATTGCACATGAAGCAGGTTCTACCAAATATAGTCCAACTATAATTTCTCTCACTTCATGCTATGAAACGTGAAGGACTTTTGCATACATACATCAATGAATATATTTTAACTATATATACATATATATATATATACATATATATATATATACATATATATATACATATATATATATATATATACATATATATATATATATATACATATATATATGTATATATATACATATATATATATATATATATATATATATATATATATATATATATATATATATATATACAAACACATTGATATAAACAAAAGATTAAACGCCTTTATTGATTAAGCAAAATATTCGTACTATTACATAATTAAGATATATCGCCCTAATTGCCTTAAGGACATACATCATATCCTACAAACTTCCACTTGCACTAAGGTATATTAGCCATATGTCTTATTCCATTTGCTTTAACATGCTGGACATGCTTGACTTGAGTCAATGGCTTTGTCAGACCATCCGCGAGGTTCTGATCAGTGGGTACATATTCTAATCTTATTATCTTAGCATCAATAATCTTCCTAATTATATTACACTTTCTGGATACATGTCTGTTTTTTCTGATGACACCGTGGTTCCTTTGCCTAAGCTATGGCACCATTGTTATTAGAATACAAAGTAATTAGATCAACAGCCTCAGGCAACACTCCGAGATAACCAATAAATCCCTTTAACTAGATAGCTTCTTTTGCCACTTCATATGCAGCAATGTATCTAGATTCTGTGGTTGAATCAGCAGTAGTTTGTTGCTTGGAACTCTTCCAGGATACCACCCCTCCATATAACACATACACAAAACCTGACTAAGACTTAAAGTCATCCTTATCAGATTGAAAACTAGCGTTAGTATAACCTCTAATTGTGAGGTCAACTTCTCCATAAATCAAGAACTCATCCTTAGTCCTTCTCAAGTACTTAAGAATTGCCTTGACAGCCATCCAGTGCTTTTCACCTGGATCTGACTGATATCTGTTCGTAAAGCTCAAAGCATGAGAGACATCTGGCCTAGTACATATCATATCATACATGATGGATCCTATCGTGGATGCATAGGGTATATTCTTCATGAACATTCTCTCCTAAGCTATCTTCGGACACTCAGCCTTAGATAGGTTAATCCCCTTTGTCATCAAGAAACAACCTTTCTTAGAACGCTCAAGTTTGAACCTATTCAATACCTTGTCTATATATGTACTTTAAGAAAGACCTAACAGCTTCTTTAATCTATCCCTATAGATCTTTATACCTAGTATAAATGCTGCTTCACCAAGGTCTTTCATGGAGAATTTTCTTGACAACCATACTTTAATATTTTGATGAAGAGAAATATCGTTTCCTATTAGTAGAATGTCATCGACATACAATACTAAGAAAATGACTGCACTCCCACTAACCTTCTTGTAAAAAGAAGGCTCATTAATGTTTGGATAATTCACAAATTGTCTGATCAAACCTTATGTTCCAAGTCCTGGATGCCTGCTTAAGTCCATAAATGGATCTTTGTAGCTTGCATACCTTCAAGCCATTCTGAGATGTAAAACCCTCAGGTTATGTCATATACACATCACGGTCTAAATCCCATTCAGGAATGTTGTTTTTACATCCATCTCCTAAATCTCATAATCATAATGAGCAGCAATGCCAAGGAGTATCCTTATGGATTTAAGCATGGCTACCGATGAGAAAGTTTCATCATAGTCAATACCTTCCCTTTGACTATAACACTTCGCAATCATCCTTGCTTTATAGGTAACTACATTACCGTCTATGTTTGTCTTCTTCTTAAAGACCCACTTACATCCAATTGATCTAACCTCTTATGGTGCATCAACTAAATCCCAAACTTGGTTCTCGTACATAGAATCCATTTCTAATTTTATGGCTATTAGCCATTTATCAGAAACTAAGCTTTTCATTGCCTCATCATATGCCCTTGGTTCATCATCCTCCATGAGATATAGTTCCTTATCATCAGAGATGATAAACCCATACTATTGGAACCCTTACAAACACGACCTGGTCTTCATAATAATTGTGTTTCGACAGGTTATTCTTAGATCACACTTTCTTGTGAATCTAGAATAGGGTCAATCAGTTGATTGCTTGCTTCTTCCTCTTGAACTTCCTGTTCAATATTGCTCCTACTGACTTTTGTAAGTAAGTGTTCTTTTTCAAAAAAGTGAGCATTCCGAGACACAAATACCTTTTGTGCTTTGGGTTGGAAAAATAGATCTTCAATAGTTTCTGTTGGATATCTAATGAATGGACACTTGTCAGATTTGGCTTTTAGCTTATCTGACGCTATCCTTTTTACTATAGCAGGACAGCTCCATACTCTTAAGTGACTTAGAGATGGTTTCTTATTACACCATCTTTCGTAAGGTGTAAACTCAACTAATTTAGAGGGCACTCTATTTAATATATAAGCTGTGCTCTCTAGTGCATATCCCCAAAAGGATTTATGAAGATCTGCATGGCTCATCATGGACCGAACCATATCTAATAAAGTCAGATTCTTCCTTTTTGACACTCCATTATATTGGGGCGCATAAGGAGGGGTCCATAAGGGAACTATTCCATTTTCCTTTAGATAATCCTGATACTCTTGACTTAAGTACTCTCCTCCTCGATCCAATTGAAGTGTTTTAATACTTTTCTCAAGCTATTTCTCTACTTCAGCTCCGAATAGTTTGAAATTTTCAAAACTTTTAGACTTGTACTTTATTAAGTACAAATAACCATATCATGAGTAATCATCAATAAAGGTTATGAAATAGGAGTATCCTCCTAGTGCTTGAACACTTATTAGACTACAAACTTCAGTATGTATAAGTTCCAATGTACTCGTGGCCCGTTCACCTTTTCCTTAAAAGGGTAACTTTGTCATTTTTCCTCTTAAATAAGGTTAAGTCTATTAGGCCCAAGTCTCCATGCTTCTGCAACTTGGTTAAGTGATCTTTATTTATGTGGCCTAAACGACAATGCCATAAGTAGAAGGAATTCTCATTATCTAATTTAACTTTCTTCTTATTGTTTATATTGAAAACTTCAGTTTTAGTATCAAGAACATAAATGCCACCTTTCAACATCTTATAACCATGAAGAACATTATTCAAATGAATCTGACAATTATTATTCGAAAATAAAATCTTAAATCCCTTTGCTGCTAAACACGCAACAGATACAATATTCTTAGTAACACGTGGAACGTAGTAACAATTATTCAAAACCAAAACAAGTCTACTTGGCAAAATAAGATTAAAGCTTCCTACGGCTAATGCAGTAACTCTGGCTCCATTTTCCACGCGTAGGTCCATCTCCCCTTTTGCAAGTCTTCTACTGTTCCTTAGTCCTTGCACAGAAGTACAGATATGAGAACCACAACCAGTATCTAATACCCAAGTTGATTGAAGTGGAAAAGTAGCAAAATTTTCAATTACAAACATACCTGACGTAGATGCCTCTGCAGGCTTCTTCTTCAAATGTTCAGAAGTAGGAGCTTTGCAATCCCTCTTCCAATGTCCCGGTTTCCCACATTGGAAGCAGACATACTTAGATGCCTTCTTTTCTTTCTTCTTTTTATTGATTCTTTCCTTGGCCCCTAGTGCCTGGTTCTTCTTCTTACAAGCCTTACCTTTTTCAACCAAGAGTAGAGGTTTTTGATCCTTCTTGATATGAGGTTCCACTATTTTCAGCATGTTGATTAATTCAGGGATAATAGAATTAATCTTATTCATGTACACAAAGCCTGAGTAACTATTTGTCAAGGACATCAATACAAGATCAATGCTCAAGTCATGATTCATCTCGAATCCTAATTGATTTAGCTTCTCAAGGTATCCCAAGAGCTTCAGTAAATGCTGAGAGGTAGAGGTACCAGCTCGCATATTGGTCCTGAAAAGGAGCTTGGAGGTCTCAAACCTCTCTGTCCTTTCCTGCTCCGAGAAGAGCACTTCAAGATAGAGAACCATGTCCTCCAAGGGCATGTTCTCATGTTGTTTCTGAAGCTCAAGATTAATGGACCCCAACATAATATACATGGAAGTCTCATGATCTTTCCTATGCTTCAGCCAGGCATCATGTTCCACATGATCCTTAACATCAGGTTCAACAGGAAAAATTTCACTTAGAACATAGGCAATTTCCTCGGATCTGAGAACTATTCTCATAGCTTGGAACCAATCAGAAAAGTTAGAGCCATTCAATTTGGTGTCAAGTAACATACGGAGATTAACATTGGAAGTCATTTCCAACCTAAGATATAAGAAAAGAAAAAGAGTTTAGATATTAGTTTAAGTACATGCATTTAATATAAGGTCTTTTAATTAAACACATTTGTCCTACTATTTTTTTCGATATTTACAATACCCCAATCTATTGAATTCGGGAATTTTAGTCCAGCTAAATTTCCTAGTAGGTAGCATCTATAACTAGTGTATTACAACCCCCAATTTTATGTGTCAAGTCATAATAGTAAGTCATAGTTGGAATCCCATTCCATTTGCATCGCATGTAATTGCTAATTCATTCAAGTTCCCTAATCCTAAGGGACGTGTGCTCTTATATCAGCATCTCCTTGAATATATCTCAGATCTGGGCCTAGCCCCCAATTTTATGATTTGTAACCCCAGTTCTATTAAGGCAGACCCTATCCCAAACTTTACAACCAATCAATGTGGACTAGAAGGAACACTTTGCATAGCACTTTGATAGCCTAAAGAGACCATATTATAAATTTGAGTAAGGAAGACTATAAGTTGCCTTAATATCTTTACTTTGGGATTTTATTAGTGTTAGACGTCTCACCCAATCTAGGATTTTATCAGATGGACAAAATTACAATAACTTGTATTAATTTAGGGAATTTTAAAATTAATTTATATGGTCTAACCTTAGGTGGGTTCAGCTCTTTATTATAATTATTCCATCAACCTAGATTATATGCAAAATAATTAACACTTTTATTTGTTATATTTATATTGAGATTCCTTTAAGCTTTTATTCAATAAATTTAATTTTTACTTTATTATAGAAACATATATAAGCACCATCTTATATACTAGAAATAATTTAGTCCATATATAATCCCCTTTTGGTCAATTCAAGTTGCACCGATATAGATTCCCAGGTAGGAGAGGTGCCCTATGAGGAGTAGACACCAAGTACAATCCTTAGCCAGAACAAATACAACACAAACCTGAAGACCAATGGATTCTCTTGAACTAATCAATTTCGTTCTTCCAATTCATGTAAATTGGAAGCATCTATAACGCATGTAAGTTAAATAAATTATTGACACTTGAATAATTTGACTAAGTTGAGTAGGCTTATTAAAAATTATTCACAACCATTTTCTAACCTTGAAATGAAAGGCACAAGTTCATAAATATTATTCCAAATAATTAAATAAACAAATCATTTCTTATAGAAAATAATATTCAGTTTTCTTCCAACTTAATTATGCACTAAATAGGCAGGCTCTGATGCCACTGTTGGGAACTAACAGTTAGATTGAACATGCATAATAGGCATGGCGGAAATTCACAATTTTGTCCCTATCCCCAGAAACTCATATTAGTTGCATATAAATTAAAGAAAGCCTTAACTGAATAATTCCTTACCTAGGTTAGCATGCAAAAAGGCTAGGCATACCATAATTCCAAATTATATCCTAGCATGTATATTTTATGTTAAGCATGTTATAACTCTAAGCTATAACCTAAGCATGCTATAACTCTAAGCTATAACCAAAGCATGTTATAACTCTAAGCTATAACCTAAGCATAAAATAAACTAAGCATGCAAAATAACCTAAGCATACTATTAAGTCTAAAAATGCTTAAAGAAAAAGACCTAATAATAAAAGAGAAAGAAAGAAAACTTACCAGTTGAAGCGTGCTTTAGCAGAACCCTCTTACATAAGCCTCCAAGCGAAGGATAGCCTCTATGAGTATCCACACGAACCCCACCAACCAAAACCTCCCCGGGAGGAAGAATTAAGAAGCCTCGAGTAGTTGCTAGACCACTCTAGAAGCCTCACCCGAAAATATAAACTAGAGGTGCCCAAATAAATTTAGGCTCCTCAAAAAAAAGTTGCTCAATTACCCGAGAGAAAAATATCTTGCTTAGGATTTATGCATTGAGCTTGGTACACTGAAGAAAAGGTGGACTAGGGTGCCTATTTATAGGCTTGGGGAAGTAAAAGTGCTTCCCGACTTCTAATGTGGGATTGGGCAAAATTTGCCCAATCCCATATGGGTCAACATGCAGGCCCCCATGGGATCGTGGGTTGACCCGCGTGTAGCGTGCACGCTGGCAGCCATGGCAAAGCGGGCCATTTTGGCTTGCCTTGCACCCACAAGCCGGGCTTGAAGGCTTTTCCCCACAAGCCCAGCTTGTAGGTTAGGCCGCGCTGGGCACACCTAGGGCTGCCCAGCAGTGCTAGTGTGGCCCACTGTGTGGGCTTGGCAAAGCGCTAAGCCCACAGTCCTATAGCTACCTTTTGGGGGCCCTCAAAATTAGGCCCCATTTTCGTAGTGTCCTACCCTATAGTGTTGATTGGAAAATTTCCTTTTGGTCTCCCTTTTCAATTATTTATTTTCCGTCCTTAATAAATTAGTTACCAGTCAAAATAAATTTCTTGGTCCAACCAAAATTGATCTAATCAGTTTTAACCAAATCCATAATTTATTTATGACTCTGATTAATTAGTTATCGATCAAAATAAGTTACTTGGTCTATCCAAAATTGATCCAATAAATTTCAACCGATTAAATAATAATCCAATTATTATTTATATTATATTTTCGTAATAGAATAAATCTATTAGTTCTTTACTTAGTCCGATGAAGGTTTAATGTGTGTGACCTTATAGGATCCCGAAGTATTGAGCTGTTAAGGCTTAACCAACCCTTGTTCTAATGGAATCATTAGCTTGATGTTCTAGACCGTGAATAGAACTCGATTACCTTAAACGACTGTAGTATGCCTCTAGCAAGGGTCCACCATCCCCCATTACTCGGAACATCGTTTATGCTTATGACTTAATCCTGGTTAATGCAATAGTTATCTAGTATGATAAATTCCTTCCATTGTTTAATATTCGTACCATCTAGTTTATAGGGTTCGGTTAAAGTGTTAACCCACTAATAGCAAGGTTGCTCCAAGCTATCCCAGTAGTTTACTTGTTACCAAAGTATATTGCCTTTTACCATAGTGTGTTTGACTAGAAACCATTTCTATCAAACACATACTCTGATAAGAGGTTTAAGGCAGTCATCACTTCAACAAGTGGCCATGTATAACTCCTTAATATATTTAGAGTGATGGATTCTTTCCGACTACTTAGCTTACCAATGTGATGTCATCACTATACCCGTAATCACTCGTAACACTCTAAATTAATGAGTGCATAGTAATGACCCAAATTACAGCAATAGTACCACACAAAGTAACTAGAATCTCAAGTATGAGGACATTCGCAAAGCTTATTGCATGAAGATAAATACGAACACATTGATATATATACCAAGTGTTTATCTTACTGCGGTCTCCAATATATCTCCCAGATATATTAATGTGTTAGACTTAAGGCACCACCTTCAGTCCTTGGGAGATTGACTGCTTAGACCCTTTCCAAGAAAGTTGACCACAAGCTAGTCTTTCTGTTTCATCAATATCCTTTCTTGATGAAACTATGACTAAGGATAGTTTAGACATAATCGTAATTGCACATGAGGCAGGTTTCCACCACATATAGTCCAACTATAATTTCTCTGACTTCATGCTATGATACTTCAAGGACTTTTGCATATATACATCAATGAATATATTTTAACCAGCTATCATATATATACAAACACATTGATATAAACAAAAGATTAAACGCCTTCATTAATTAAACAAAATATTCGTACTATTTTATAATTAAGATATATCACCCTAATTGCCATAAAGGCACACATCATATCTAAAAATTAAGTGTATTGGGTGTAGCTTTGAGCCTTACTTACCTTGGTCTGTTGGGATGCATGAATGAATGAGTGAATGAATGAATAGGTGGATATGTATAAACAATAGGGTGTATGCCAATTATTTGAGGAGAAATTGACAAGGGTAGTTTATAATATCCGTTGAATATCACAAACATATGGTTCGAAGACCAAGGGTTTGAATCAGGTTTGATTTGACTTGATAGTCAAGGTTGAACTGCCTCACTAGCCACTCCAGGGTTGACTCTACGGTCCAAGGGGAGCTAACTTACTGGTCACTTAGGGGTTTCACTCTATGGTCAAAATTGAGCTTACTTGCTAGTCACTCAGGGGTTTGACTCTACGGTCCAAGGTGAGCCGACTCGCTGGTCACTCGGTGGTTGACTCTATAGTCCAAGGTGAGTTGACTCGCTGGTCACTTAAGGGTTGACTCTATGATCCAAGGTCAGCTAACTCGCTGGTCACTCGAGGGTTGACTCTATGGTCCAAGGCGAGCTGACGCGCTGGTCACTCAATGATTGACTCTATGGTTCAAGGTGAGCTGACTCGCTGGTCACTCGGGGTTTAACTCTATGGTCTAAGGTGAGCTGACTCACTGGTTACTGGAGGGTTGACTCTATGGTCCAAGGTTTAAGCCTAGATAGGCCGGCTAGGCTTGATTTATTTTAGCTCATGGCCTGAGCCTAGATGGACTCACTGGTCTTGGTTTATAAAATAAGATTCTAGACACAAATGTTATGGTTGCATAAAGATGTGGTTAGTTTTCACGCGACCATGATGTTTATGATGTTTATTTTTAGTTTATTTATATTTATTAAACACGCACATGCAGCAAACGGTTAGATCGTGCCTATCGCCCTTTTAACTCCATTTAGGTTACTTCACTTTAAAGTCAGCAGGGGACTAGGCAAAGTCTACTTGCATGCACTCAAGGTTTTTGGGTAAACCTATAGGGAAGTGTCTATGGTTCATCTATATATGGGTTTCGGTCTCAGGATTGGGTGCGATTGGGTACCTGGTGCCTTTGTGTGCCGAGTCCCAGTGACCCTAAGCGAACCAAAGGAAACTTTGCCACATATAATATACTCAGGTAGTCTTGCCCTTAAGCGAGCAAGGGCCTAGTACGTTACGTAAGGGGTCTGATTGGATCCATAGCTCTCAAGCCTTAAGCAAACTTGGAGATACTTCACCAAAAGACACCTAAATTGATTATTGGGTAAAGAATGCAGATGTTATTCAATCCTAAAATTTGTGTAATGTTGAAATTACCACATATTCTGTAATTCCAAAATTTAATTTGAACAATATTTTAATTATTGTGTCGAAATTTTTTTTATAAAAATAGAGTTTTCATAAAAATAATTACTCCTCAGCAGAGTCACCATTGTGAGCGGGCGAGGTGTTTTATGGGTGCATGCGGGGTGAGGGGCGCGTGGAGCGTTTGGTTCGGTTTAAGAAAATTCGGTTCGCTTAAATGTGGTGACTTTATATAAGTCAAAAATGTGATTATATTGAGAAATATATTTGAACATTTTATTTAGGAAAGCTATTTTTAAACTAAAGCATTTTTACTTTATTTAAAAACAAAATAGAGTCGCCACCCTATTCTGCTCCACCGGGAATTGTGGTATACCAATTCATGATGGGGTTTTTATACCGAAAAGAAAGTGAGATTCTGAGTTCTGACACAATAGGTACTCATATTATTTAAATTGTTTAGATTAATTTTGGAACTTTAGAATTTGTGGTAATTTCTACATTACTATGGCTTTATTTAAGAATTAAATTCAAAAAATAAAATGGTCATTATAACGACATAGATAAATAGAGATTTGTTACCGAAATTTTGGCAGAGTAACAGCAGCGATTGGGTTTTCGCCTAGAAACTCGGATAGAGTTTCCTCACATTTTGGATGTTTCATCCGTATCTGCAAGCTTATTTACGCATATTATAGTTTAAGTGGCTCCAATGGCTCACTTAACTAGGGAAATGATATGTAATGTGCAATAAAAGTAATAAAATGAGCTTTAAAGTTCGGCTTAGAGCCAATTACCCTAAGTTTACCTTTTCAACTGTCCAGGATGACTTCAGAGCCGGTGGAGGGCCGAAGTTGTTAGGGGTTGTGATTTGATTTGAATATAGGTTTCACCCGAGTTATGGCTATAATCTTAAATCATTCCTATAGCAATGTGGAATTTGTGAGAAATTGAGTCATTTTTAGACCAAAGATCACTGTGAGATGTTGATCTAAAAAGACAGGAAAAATTTTTATACCAAATGTCGGCGATAAAACTCGAATTTGGAAGTGTTTTGATAGAGTTTTGGGGCTTTTAGGACTCCCGGAACTGAAAAGGACAAAATAGGAAGTTTAGGATTTATATAAAATTTCTCGTCTGTTGAAAATGAGGGGGCGAGTCCCCTACTTATAAAGGGATGGTAATTAGCCCGGCGGGCTAATTACCTATCTAACAAGATTTTACATCAAATCCCGTAAATCCATGCGAGATCTTGGTAAGATTTGATTCTTTTACTATAGAGGGGTAATTAGCCAGCGGGCTAATTACCTATGATTGACCAAACTTTGACTTTCTAATTTTTCAGTAGGAAATGCTAAATCAAAGCTTCCGTAGAATGTGGATTTTTGGATTTCGGATTCTGGATGACAATTCGGTCCTTTTTGACTCTTTTGTTTGTTCACTGAATGAAATAGGCATAATTCCTCATCGGGCCGGAACGGACCTGTGCTAAGAATTTCACTGTGGTCAGCTCATCCACCTGAAAATAATATGAGGCATCTCAGGCTGCCCAAGCAAACCTGGCCTAGGGATAAGTCGGTGCTCAAAGGCCCATATCTACAAAACAAGGCAAAGTTAGTTGCAGGGCAGTTCAAGTGAAAGGGTTAGAGCACAAGAGACTGGTTCAGGAATTACTAGTAGGATTAGGTGGCAAAATTTGAGAGTATACTGCTAGCCCCAAACTCTAACATCCAGCCTAAAGTACAACTGTGCCAGGATGGCCCGACACTAGTTCTTGCCCAGCACGGCGGCAAGATCCTTAATAGCTAAGAGGAAACCATAGTTGAGGTTGCTCGAGTAGACCGGGAAGAAGACAGTAGTGAGGAAGGCCAGTAAGAAAGATCGGGCATACTGGACTCTCCTCCCCTCAGAAATAGGGCTCGGCTTTCTAATCCAAGAACTGTGAAGCTCTCCATACTTGAGCTTATCCGTCTCTCCAAGATGAAGCCCAAGTAATCTCTTTTAATAGGCCTTGACCTTAGGCTGGGAGTGCCATCGATCATCGTTGACATCAAAGTGGATAACATCCTGGCTCTAGGTGAATCTTGTTAGCGTACACATGTCTGAGGGAGTCATGGTGACGTCCTCGATCGGTAGATGAAAAGTGTGTGTCATCTCGGACCACCTCTCTACCAGTGCCAAAATAGCACCAAGAGCTAGCATCTTCACGGCCTGGGGAATGGCCCTGACAATATTAGTGAACCCAAGCGAGTCAATATGGGTCAGTAGCTCAATATCCCCGACTGCTCGAATCTCCTCGTACCACTTTCGGTAGAAGCTCAGGGCCCCCACAGTCTTATACTGAAACTACAAAACAAAAACATAGTTCAACAAGGTTAGGATACAGTGGATAGGTCAAAATTTAGAAGAAATTTACAGAAAACAAAAAATCCAATATTTTATCCCTGGAGAAGGGACTCGTGCGGGTCAGGCCCACCCGTACGGGGTCTACAAGTCCCGCCAATACCAAAATCGGGACCCGTACAAGTCCCCTGCAAACAATTGCATCGTGCAAGAAATTCCCAAAATCAAAATTCAACCAAATTTCAACTAAAGGTCATCCAACCCAATCCTAAAAGCATCATAGGCTAAAGTTACATGCATCAGGCTTTATTTCAAGGTCTAAAACACCCTAAACATGCAAAAAATTGAGAAATTCCAAAAAAATAAAAAAGTGGAAAAGTGGTGAATAAAACAAAATACTTGGAATTTGGAGGTATGGGTATTAAAGGGAAGGGATTAGAGGGACTTCAGAAGTGGGAGCAAGTCCCAAAATTAAGTCCCCCTCGTGAAAAGCATACCCGACCGAAATCGGGCATTCCTAAAACTCAGAATTGCCTACTTAGGGCAAATCCTCGAGCCTAATGAAGAATCGGTCAGCCTTTTAAAACCTTCTTGTACATTTTGATCAGTTTTGGGAGAAAAATCATCAGAAAGTACAATATAGGAAAATTTAGTGTAAGGCGGGATGTGAGGAGTCTGTCTCCTCTTTAAACTCCCTTGGCTAGGACCCATACAGGTCACTCTTATATAGGTTGGCACCCGTACAGGTCCTGGTCCACACGTATGGGTCCCCTCTTGCCATTGAGGGGTAGATTTTGACTGGAAACTTCATAAAAGCACCTGGGCCACATCCAGTCCAGACTAGGGGCCAACCCTACTTCTCTTAAACTCCGTGTTTTAGTTTAATGTGTAGCAAAACCCTTAGCTCACCTCGATCCTTGATTGAAGGGGCAAAAATTTTTGATTTCACAAAATCAATCAAGAATCAAAGTAATCCATTCTTGAATTGCTCACTAACTGGGATGATTTTCATTTACAGGTCCACCCAAGAATGGGTTATTTTCCCCAAGAAATAAATCTTGCAAGAAGAGACTTCCCCGGCAGAAAAGAGCATGTGTAAGGATATTTCTCCATTCCCCAGTGGTGGAATCAGTCAAGGGAATTACCCCCCCCCCCCCCCCCCCCCATTGAACACCTTGGGGACACCTACTTTAGGGGCATTGCCCATCACCAAAAATGATCAAAATGTATACCCCCAAGGGACACCACTCAGAGAACATTCCATCCATAAGAAACTGGGCCGAACCCGACATCTCTTGACTCAATATTTACAATCATTTAGGGGCTAAACCCCGGTATATCTTAGATAGTATTTTGATAAAACTTGTCAATTTCCCTAGTGAAGTCCCCAAAGGGGCACTTTTTCTCCAGTAGAGCATCCACACCAAGATAGTTCATTCCCGAGCAAATAGAACAGTTAAAGGCCATCCCCCCTATCCCTAAGAAATGTCTATCTCTACCCCGATGACAGGATCGTTAAGGGAACCACTACCCCAGTAGAGGAATATCCAAGGGGCACCCCGCAACTAGTCAAACTTTCTCGAGATGGTTTCCAAAGGCACTCCCCAGCAGCTAGGATGTCTTAGGAACACCTTCCTCTAAATAATTGTAGTTACCCTCAAGAAATTTTCCCCCAGTAGCCTAAATATACTAGCTGAGCAAAGGCTAGCTCCTCAGTATTCAGTTCTTTGAGAGGCAGCCCCCAAGGGGCCTTCAAGCTTAAAGCAATTGGGCCAAACCCAACATATCTAAACTCAATTTACAATACATTTAGGGACCAATCCCTACCTATACATCTTCATTCTTGATTGAGGGGGCAAAAATTTTTGTTCATCCCAAAGTCAATCAAGAATTAAGAAGTGTCATTTCTGGCAGTAACTAACTCAATGTTTTTATTGTCTCTTAATATGTTAATCAAATTCTAAGCAGGAGAGTGATCTACTTTAAGAAAGGGATATATCACCAGCAGGAAAGTCATCCGCCTTAAGGAATGGATACATCACCGGTCAGGAAAGTCAATCCACCTTAAGAAAGGGATACGAGGAGAAGTCATCCAACTTAGGAAAGGGATGCACCAATGTCAACCAGGAAAGTCAATCCACCTTAAGAAAAGGATATAGACACTTTCCCCAATAGAATCACTAAGGATACGTATTGACAAAGGAAAGTCATCCGCCTTAAGAAAAGGATATGCATCAATAAAGCAAAGTTGTCCTCCTCAAGAAAGGGATACCTAAGGAAGGAGTTTGCCTCAAGAAAGGAACTCACCCATATCATTACCTCAGGTATGATTCCTAAACCCTCGCTCATATTATGAGATCATATCGATCCGTATCTGTAGTGATCCCACGAGCGGTAGTTTGTGAGCATTGGATTTTAACGATCCTTCTCATAAAATGATGATGAGAGCTAGATAAGGCAATCTCTTATAGGTGTTATCCATCCGAGGTATTCCTACCACTATAGAGTTAAGTTTGGGCAAGTCCAGAGACCTAGTTTATCCTTAGGGACCCGTACGGTTCATGTCTGGTGGTACAGATCCACCGATGGACCTATATGGGTCAAGTCCCCCATACACGTGAAGGGGACCCATACAGGTCCCACCGAACCATACAGGTCTCGTACCAGCCTATTCAGGCTTTATAGAAGGTAATTCATGCCCACTTCAGGAGAAACGAGTCATGAATGCAATTCATTGCATTTAGACCTAATTTCTCCCTATAAATTGAGGCCTTTTACCTCATTTCAAAAGACCAAAAAATAGAAACATAATATAGAAGACAACGTACACAAATTCTAGCAGTTTTTATAGGTATAGGAAGGGTTTATTTGATGTATAGAAGGTATAAAATAGGGAGAAAACTCATCCCTTGAGGTTTTGTCCATATTTTATTCATTTCTGGCTTCATTTATTAGGATTTGGGGGAGGTTCTGTCCACACAAATACTCGCCTAAACAGTCCTGAAATCACCGTTTCATCATCTACTTTGGTTATACTATCTTAGTATAGGGATCGCCTCAAAGTGGATTCACGTCATAAAGGCACGCTCTTGAGTTTCAAAGAGACTCACATCTGATTTATATTATCGATATCCTCTATATTCTGTCTCTTTGATATTAAATCTATTAAATCTATCGAATGAAGGTTTTGTTCAAAACTAGACAAGACCCGTACCAGTCCTTTCATACCCGTACGGGTCCTCGCTAGCACCCGTATGGGTCCCACCCATCCGTATGGGTATTGGCCCCCAGGCAGAATCCAAAGTTGTCATTTTAGTCCATAAAATCAATCAATCTCACCTTTTTCCATGTGATCATTTTCACTAATAATCCGATAAATTGAAAATGTGTTTTCATAGCAAAATATACTGAAGACCCGTTATTTCTCTCTAATCCTATGAGCCATTCGAGCACTATCGATCACAAAACTACCACGCTAACATAATCACATTTTTCCTAACAAAATGCCAACATATAATGTGTTATAAACTGTGCTAATCTTTGCAGATGCAGGCGAATTTATTTCATTTTGTTTTATAACTTAGAACAAATGTGTAGGTTCTTTTGCAATTTCCCCCATTTTCCCCTAGTTGTAATTTTTATTCCCGATTTATTGCTCGTGCTTTATTGTAATCTGTAGTGTAGAAAAATAGGATTTCCATAATAATTCCCTAAATGATGAAAATAAATCGATTTTACGCGGTGAGTGTAATTTTGAATTAACTAAATGAGAAATAAGTGACTCATCCGATACACGTGTGAGCATTGGATTTTAACGGTCCTTCTCACAAAACTATGATGAGAGCTATATGATGCAATGTCTTCCAGGTGTTGTCCATCAGAGGTGTTCCTACTACTATAGAGTTGAGTTTGGGCAAAGTTTGAAGACCTAGTCTGCCCTTAAGGACCCTTACAGGTGCTGTGTGGTTGTACGGATCCATCGGCGGATCCGTACGGGTCATTCCTTCCATACGCCTAGGGGGACCCATACGGGTTGCCTAGGACCTGTACGGGTTCTCTTGTTGCCTAAATAGGCTCTTTTGGAAGGGAATCGTTTCCTATTTCGAGAAAAGGCAGGTCATGAATGCGATTTATTGTGTTCAAACCTTCTTTCCCCTATAAATAGGGCCCTTCTCTTCACATTTAAGACACATACATCTCATATGAAAATTATACTAAAACTCTAGCAATTTCTCTAGTTAGAGAAAAGGTATAGCGGGGGTATAGGAGGTACAAAACAGGGAGAAAACCTCCCTTTAAGGTTTTGTCCACATTTTATTCATTCCTAGCTTCTTTTATTAGGATTTAGGGGGAGGTTCTGTCCCCACAAATACTCACCTAAATAGTCCTATTTTAGTATCTAATTTGGCCGGGCTCTCTCAACAGTAAAGGGATCATCTCAAAGTGGATTCATGCAGCAAAGGTCTCTTGAGTTTCAAAGAGACTCACATCTCAGTTATTTTATTATTATTATTATCTGTTCCTTCTATTATATCTGTTACTTTTATTCCTTGTTTAGGGTCTGGTCCTAACCCGTATGAGCCTTGTTGGCACCATATATCCCCAAAGATATCAAATCGGTGCGCCATACTCACGCGGAAGGTAATCCTTTTTTTAGTTTATTTTTCTGCCACCAATATGTTAATCTATAAAATGAACTAAAAGGAGATTCTGCTTAGACCAGATAGGACCCGTACGGGTACACCATACTATACCGGTCTTCCCAGGTAGTCGTACGGGTCCAACCCAGCTATACGGGTACCATCCCCAGGTAGATTCCTGAACTCATTTTTAACTAGTTAAAAATCAATCCAACTCACCATCTCCCATGCGATCATTTTCACTAATAACCTGGTAAATCAACGCATGGCGTGCTATAAATTGTGGTAACATCTGTTAATGCAGGGGAATTTATTTTCATTTTGTTTTATAACTTAGAACAAATGTATAGGTTCTCTTTGCAACTTCCCCCATTTCCCCCAGTTGTAATTTTTATTCCCCCATTTATTGCTTGTGCTTTATTGTAATATGTAAACACATGTAACGAGTGTGAAAGAGTGTAGAAATAGGATTTCTATGATAATTCCCTAAATGATGAAAACTAAAACAGTTTTACTCGGTGAATGTAATTTTGAATCAACTAAATGAGAAATAGGTGACTCATCCGATACCCGAATCGCTGATCCAATAGGTATGAGTCTTCCACCTATAGGGAACTATACCAAAACTCTTTCCCAAGTAGACAACTAGGGTGGCAACTCTATCAATTGTATCAAGATTTGGGTCTCAATTCTTTTATTCATTAAAATTGGCTTATTGTGCAAACTTTAACTAAAAATGTTTTGTCACGCCCAAATCCAACCAACCCCCAGTGGATCCTACCTCTCACACCGGCGCCATGGGAGACCCACACGTCATTGACACCTCACAACACAAATCTCTAATCCAAAAGGTATGAGTCTATCGCCTAGTGGGAACCGTACCAAAACTCTTTACCAAGTAGACAACTTGGGTGGCGACTCTATCATTTGTATCGAGATTTGGGTCTTGATTCTTTTATTCATAAAATTGGCTAAAATGAGCAAACTTGAATTAAAAAGGTTTCATCACGCCTAAATCCAACCAACCCCAGTGGGCCCTGCCTTTCACCAAGGCACCAAGAGAGACCCACACATCATCGACACATCACAGTTGTTACTCTGAGTATTCTTGCTAGGTTGAGGAAGGACTCGCCCTTTTTCAAAGCTCTTAATTCATCAGCTAGCTCATCCAATTTCTTATTGAGCTTGCTATAATATCTATCATGGTACTCAGCTTTTTCCATAAGGTATAAGATGTCAAGTGAGGTTGAAGAATTGACATACTCTAGATCATCACACCTCCTCTGGAGTACTTGGATGTATTTGGCGAACTTCTTAGTCACATTAATAACATCATTAAGTACTAGAGCAATTTCATCTAAAGATAAAGAGGGTTCAGAATTTACCTCAGTTTGCTTTCCTTTGTCTCTACTCTGGTCAGCTAATTGATTGGCATCAGAAGTAGATGGTTGATCAGCTGAATTTGAGTTGGGTAGATCATCATTTTCCATTAGACACACATTTGCATAATCTTATGCCTTTTCATCTGAGGATGATGACTCTTATTCAGAGTTACTCCAAGTAGTAGCAAGAGCCTTCTTATTATTTCTCTTCTTGAACCTGTCCTTCTTAGCCTTGGGACAACTAGACTGGATATGCCCTTTCTCACCACATTTAAAGCACTTGATATCTATGTAATGCTCTTTGTTGAACTCCTTTCATGGTCTATCATCTGCTCCTTTCCTGTACTTGCCAGACTTTCTTAATTTCTGAAAGTTCTTATCTTTTGTCAAGAACCTTCTAAAATTCTTGGTCACCAGTGCTATCTCTTCCTTTATATCATCTGGATATTCTTTCTCAGAGGAATCTTTGTCATCATCAGCTTTAAGGACAACAACTCCACTAGAGCTCTCTCTCTCCTTATGCTTGTACTTCTTAGACTCATCTTTATATTGGTTCAAAGACATCTCATGAGTCAACAAGGTTCCCATTAGCTCATCAAACTTGTGGTTCTTTAAATCTTGAGCTTCTTCAATGGCAATCTTCTTTGCATCCCATTCTTATGTCAAGCTTCTAAGGATCTTCTTGACAGTCTCTTCCTCAGTGAAACTCTTGCCAAGTCTTTTTAGATCATTTCATGAATCTAGTGTTCATGTCAGAAATATCTTCCTTGGATTGCATCTGAAAAATCTCATAATTCTTCATGAGAATGTTGATCTTGGACTCTTTGACCTTGTTAATGCATTCATAAGTTACTTTCAACTTCTTCCAAATCTCTCAAGCAGTTTCACATCCTAAAATGCGATTAAACTCAGTTGCATTATGAGCACAATATAGGTAATTGATAGTAGCTACATTTTCTTTCAATCTGGCCAAGTCCTGGTTGTCCCACTCATCAAAGTAGTTATCTACGCGCACTCTGTTCTTCACGATAGTAGGAAAAGATGGCCCTTCAACAATAGCCATCCAAGCATGCATACTCTGAGATTGGATTAAATTCTTCATCTTGTTCTTCTATTAAGTTTAATGCTTGCCATTAAACATGGGAGGCCTGGTAACTGACATGCCTTCTGGTAGAATGTAGGCTTGGGCTCTTCCATTGGATTCTCCTCCTGTGTACGCCATGGTCTTTATCTCAAGATTTTGAAATATTTTACAATGAAAACCGCTCTGATACCACTTATTGGTCCCTATGCATACACTTAATGAGTTAGAAGGGGGGGTGAATGACTCACTCAAATTACTTAGGTAACTTTTCGCAATATGATAAGCTTTGCTGAGTAGGTTAGCTGGCTAAGAGAAATTTGGAAAAACTTCAAAGTAAAGAACACAGATATTTTACACTAATTCGACAACTTGTGATTACATCCAGTCCTAATAGAGTGTCTTGGATTTAATTCACTAATCTCAACTCCTTTACCCTAGGCGGAGAAGCTTTTATCAAATTTCCCCAATTACAGAAAGTACCCTCTTCTTCTAGCAACTCAACTAATTCTAAACAAGAGCTAGAATCAACTTATAGAAACATTGATCTAGTTACAATTAGATATTACAATTCAAATGATCTATTCTATTCTCTCTTGTTCAAAGTAGATTCTTCGCTAAGTAGTTGCTTTCTTGATTGAACTTCTTTAAAGCTCGTAAATTGGCAGAGTTTTGCTTCTTAGAAATTCAGGTGTAATCACCAAGTTCTAATGCTTGCCTTCTTGCTCCTTTTATAGTTGGAATCAAGAATGTAGCCGTTGAACTTGCCTTGACATCTTCTTCAACTTGTCAGCTTAGCTATCCACCCTTTTCTTCTTCAAATCGATCCATTAAGAGATAGAATCACACCGTTGTGAGATAGAGATCAATTTATTAGATTGAAATCCAAGCTTCAATTTAAATTGTTTATCGTTTGATGCCAGTCTTCCGTTAGAGAGATGTTACGTTAACTTGCCATGTGTCATCTTCCCATTCCTCTGGAAATCTAACATCTTTCCAAGTTACGAGATACAAGGTTGGTAGAACTGCAGAAGTTTCCCAATTTGGCAAATGACTTTTTGCAGCTTGATTCTGGAAGACTATGTCTTTTTCTTCATAAACCGAAGTATTGTCAAGGCATTAATTCTTTTTATCTTTGTCTCATTAATGTTCTGCAAAAAGTAGCACTAAAAAGCAAAGATTCCATTTTTCCTTAAATGGAGAAGTCAGTGCCATTGACAAATAGAAAGCAACTCAGCGAAATGATAAAATAATATGCACAGCTGAAATAAAATCTAAATATCAAGAGTTGAGGGAATAGTATTTAGTCAGCGACTAAAGTACATACTCAGCCCAGAATAACTCAGAGTTAAACTAAATAGCTAGGTCAGTGGAGAATTGACATTCTACCCTCAAATTTGATAACTCACATATAACCATAGACTATTTATTTTGACATCATTATTGATTTAATTAACTTAAACCAAACTTAATTATTATGATCAAAACTTAAGCACTACTAAGTCGTCCACTAAGTCAGCCTAAACTTGTGCTTGGTTCAACAACCCTAATTACCTTAAGGGCATACATCATATCTAACAAACTCCCACTTGCAGTAAGGCCAATTAGCCATATGTCTTAGTCCATATGCTTTCACATGCTGGTCATGTTTGACTTGCGTCAATGGCTTTGTCAGACCATCCGCGAGGTTTTGACCAGTGGGGACATATTCGAATCTTATTATCTTAGCATCAACAATCTCCCTAATTATATGATACTTTCTAAGTACATGTCTATTTTTCTAGTGAGACTGTGGTTCCTTTTCCTGAGCTATAGCACCATTGTAATCACAATATAAAGCAATTGGATCAACAATCTTAAGCACCACACCGAGAACACTAATCAATCCCTTTAACCAAACATCTTCTTTTGCTACTTCACAGGTAGCAATGTACTTAGACTATGTGGTTGAATCAGCAGTAATTTCCTGCTTGGAACTTTTCCAACATACTACACCTCCATTAAACACATATATAAAACCTGACTGAGACTTAAAGTCATCATTGTCAGATTGAAAACTCGCGTCAGTGTAACCTCTAATTGTGAGGTCACTATCTCTATATATCAAGAACTCATCTTTAGTCCTTCTCATGTACTTAAGAATTGCCTTGATGACCATCCAGTGCTTTTCACCCAGATCCGATTGATATCTATTCATAAAGCTCAAGGCTTGAGAGACATCTGGCCTAGTAGATATTATAGCATACATGATGGATCCTATCGCTGATGCATGGGGTATATCCTTCATGCACATTCTTTCCTAAGCTATCTTTGGACACTAAATCTTAGATAGGTTTATTCCGTTTATCACCAGGAGAAAACCTTTCTTTGAATGCTCAAGGTTAAACCTATTCAGTACCTTGTCTACATATGTACTTTGAGAAAGACCTAACAGCCTCTCAGATCTATCTCTATAGATTTTTATACCTAGTATAAATGCTGCTTCTCCAAGGACTTTCATGGAAGAGAAATGTCATTTCCTATTAGCAGAATGTCATCAACATATAATACTAAGGAAACGACTGCACTCCCACTAACCTTCTTATAAATACAAGGCTCATTAATGTTTAGACAAAAATCCAGTTCACGGATTGTTTGATCAAACCTAATATTCCAACTCCTAGATGCTTGCTTAAGTCTATAAATAGACCTTTGCATTTTGCATACCTTCAAGCCATTCTGAGATGTAAAACCCTTAGGTTGTGTCATATACACATCTTAGTCCAAATCCCTATTTAGGAATGTTGTTTTGACATCCATTTGCCAGATCTCATACTCATGATGAGCAGCAATGGAGCAGAGTATTCTAATGAATTTAACCATGGCTACTGGTGAGAAAGTTTCAACATAGTCAATACCTTTACGTTGACTATAACCTTTCATAACCAACCTTGACTTATAGGTAATTACTTTACCATCCATGTCATTATTCTCTTGAAGACCCATTTGCACCTGATAGGTCTAACCTCTTCTGGTGCATTGACCAATTTCCAAACTTGGTTTGCATACATGGAATCCATTTTTGATTTCATGGCTTCAAGCCATTTATCAGAATCTGAGCTTTTCACTACTTTATCAAAGGTTCTTGGTTCATCATCTTCCATGAGATATAGTTCTCTATCATTCGTTATAGTAAAACCATATCTTTTAGGTCCTTTATGTACATGACTTGATCTTTGCAATGATTGTGTTTCGATAGGTTGTTTCTGGAATCACACCTTATTGTGTATCTAAAACGAGATCAATTAGCTGATTGTCTGTTTCTTCCTATTGAATCTCCAGTTCAATATTGCTCCCACTAACTTTTGCAAGTGTTCCTTTTCCAAAAAGTGAACACCCTAAGACACAAATACCTTCTGTGCTTCAAGTTGTAAAATAAATATCCAATAATTTCCTTTGGATATCTAATGAATAGAAACTTGTCAGACTTAGAATCCAGCTTATCTGATGCTATCCTATTTACTATAGTAGGACAGCCCCATACTCTTAAGTGACTCAAAGATGGTCTTTTATTACACAAATTTTGTAAGGTGTAAAGTCAACTAATTTAGAGGGCACTCTGTTTAATACATAAACTGTGCTCTCTAGTGCATATCCCCAAAAGGATTTACTGAGATCTGCTTGGCTTATTATGGATCAAACCATATCTAATAAAGTCCAATTCCTCCTTTCAGACTCTCCATTATGTTGGGGTGTATAAGGAGGGGTCCACTAGGGAACTATCCCATTTTCCTTTAGATAATCCTAAAACTGTTGACTTACGTATTCTCCACCTCAATCAGATCGAAGTGCTTTAATACTTTTCTGAAGTTGTTTCTCTACTTCATTTCTGATTATTTTAAATTTCTCAAAACTTTCAGACTTGTGCTTCATTAAGTACAGATAACCATATCGTGAATAATCATTAATAAAGGTTATAAAGTAGGAGTATCCTCCTAGGGCCTTAACACTCATTGGACCACACACATTTATATGTATAATTTCCAATATACTAGTGGCTCGTTCACCTTTCCCTTAAAGGGTAACTACATCATTTTTCCTTTTAAACAAGGCTCGCAATCACCATAAGACTCCACGTCTATTGGGCCTAAGTATCCATATTTGTATAACTTAGTTAAGCTATCTTTGTTTATATGGCCTAAACGACAATGCATTAAGTAGAAAGATTTCTCATTATCTAATTTAACTTTCTTCACACTGTTTATATTAAAAACTTTTGTTTTAGTAACAAGAACATAAATGCCACTGCCTAACATCCTATAGCCATAAAGAACATTATTTAAACAAATCTGACAATTATTATTTGAAAATAAAACTTCAAATTCCTCTGCTGCTAAACACGCAACAAAGATAATATTCTTAGTAATATTCGGAATATAGTAACAATTATTCAAAGCTAAAACTAAGCCACTCGGCAAAACAAGATTAAAGCTTCCTACGGCTAATGCAGCAACTTATGCTCCATTTCGCACATATAGGTCCATATCCCCTTTTGCAAGCTTCCTATTATTCCTTAGTCCCTACATAAAAGTACAGATATGAGAACCATAACCAGTATCTAATACCCAAGTTGATTCATAAGGGAAAGTAGCATAGTTTTCAATTACAAACATACCTGAAGTAGACGCTTTTGTAGGCTTCTTCTTTAAATGTACAGAAGTGGGAGCTTTACAATCCCTGTTCCAGTTTCACAATTTCTCGCACTGAAAGTAGACATATTTAGATGTCTTCTTTTCTTTCTTCTTCTTACTAATTCTTTTCTTCGCCCCAATGCCTTCTTCTTTTTAGAAGTTTTACCCTTCTTGAGCAACAACAATGTACTGTAATCTTTCTTAATCTGAGGTTCTACTATCTTCGGCATGTTGATTAATTATGGATTCATAGAATTAATCTTGTTCATGTAATAGTTAGTTACAAAATGTGACTAACTATCTGTTAAAGACATCAACACAAGGTCAACACTTAACTTATGATTCATTTCCAATTCCAATTGATTCAGCTTCTCAAGATATCCCAAGAGTTTTAGTACATGCTAAGAGGCAGAGGCGCCAGCCTGCGTCTTGGTTCCAAAAAGGAGTCTTGAGGTCTTATACCTCTCTGTCCTTTCTCGCTCAGCAAAGAGCTCCTCAAGATGGAGAACCATGGTCTCTAAGTCCATGTTCTCATGTTGTTTCTGAAGCTCAGGATTCATGGACCCCAATGTTATGCATGTTATATTCTCACAATCTTTCTTATGCTTCAGCTAGGCATCATGTTCCAATTAATCCTCAACATCAGATTCTATCATAAAAATCTCATCTAGAGTATAGACAATTCCCTTGGATCTGAGAACTATTCTCACAGCTCGGAACCATTCAGAAAAGTTCATGCCATTCAGTTTGGTGTCAAGTAACGGACAGAGATTAATGTTGGAAGTCATTTTCAATTTAAGATATAAGAAAACAAAAATATTGTTTTACACTTTAGTATATGGTATATGTATTTAATTTAAGGACTTTTAATTAAATACTTTTATCCTACCATTTTTCAAAATTTAAAATAGCCCATTCTATTGAATTTGGGAGGTTTAGCCTAGCTAAATTTCCAAGTAGGTAGCATCTATAACTAGTCTAGTATGACCCCCAATTTTCTGAGTCAAGCCATATTAGTAAGTTGTAGTTGGAATTCCATTCCATTTTCATCGTACGCAATTGCTAATTTATTTAAGTTCCCTAAATCTATGGGACGTGTGCTCTTACATTAGCATCCCCTTGAATGTGTCTCGGTCTTGCGGCTAACCCCCAATTTTATGGTAGACTACCCATTCCTGTTAAGGCAGACCCTATCTCAATTTTTATAACTGGTCGATGTAGACGAAAGGCATGCTTTGCATAACACTTTATGGCCGAAAAAGATCGTATCATAAATTTGAGTAAGGAAGACTTATAACTTGCCTTAATATATTTACTTTGGGATTTTATTGGTGTTAAACGTCTCACCCAATCTAGGATTTATTAGTGGACATATTTATAATAATTTGTATTAATTCTTGGAATTTTAGAATTAATTTATAATTTCTAACCTTATGTGGGTTCAAGCTCTTTATTATAATTATTCAATCAACCTAAAATATATGCAAAATAATTAATATTTTTATTTGTTATATTTATATTGCATTTCCTTCAAGCTTTTATTCAATAATTTAATATTTACTTTGTTCTAGAAACATATATAAAAACCATCTTATATACTAGAACTAAATTAGTCCACATTTAATCCCCTATGTGTTAACTCAAGCTGCACCGATATATATTCTCAGGTAGGAGAGGTGCCCTATGAGGGGTGGACACCTTATTCAATCCTTGCCAGAACATATACGAGCATAAGCTTGAAACAACATAGATTCTTTTGGACTAATAAATTTCGTTCTTTTAATTCACGTAAATTGAAAGCATCCATAACCCATGTAATTTATATAATTTATTGAGTCTTTGATAAGTTTGAGTAAGTTGAGCAGGCTTATTCGAAATTATCTATATCCATTTTCTAACCTAGAAATGAAAGCCTAAGTTCATTTATTATTCCAAAGAATTTTATAAACTTTAAATAATTTCATACAGAAAATAAAATTCAGTTTGGTTTTTACTTAATTATGCACCAGATAGGCAGCCTTATGCTACTACTGTTGGAAACTAACAGTTAATTTGAACATGCATAACAGGCATGGCGGAAATTCAAAATTTTGTCCCTTGTCCATAGGAACTCCTATTACTAGCATATAAATTAATTAAATCCTTAACTAAATTAATTCTCCACTTAAGTTAGCATACATAGGCTAGGCGTACCATAATTCTATATTATATCCTAGCTTAAAAATATTTTATTTTAAACATGTTATAACTCTAATTTATAGTCAAGGTATAAATAAACTAAGCATATAATATAACCTAAGCATAATAATTATTAAGTCTTAAACCGCTTAATAAAAGGACTAAATAAATAAAAGATAATTAGAGGATTTACTAGTTCAAGCGTGGTTTAGCAGAACCTTTTTTACACAAGCCTCCAAGTGTAGGATAGAATCCATGAGTATCCACACGAACCCGACCAACCGAAACCTCCCAACGAGGAAGAACTGTAGAGCCTTGAGTAGCTGCTAGACCACTCCAAAACCCACCCGAAATATAAAGAATTTGTTCTTGAGTTGACTTGAGAGATATCGTGTTGGAATCTCAAATCAAGGCTCGAATGAGCTTGTGGTGCATTTGAAAAAGAGGAATGAGAGCTCTTTATATACAGGGGGCAAAGGGTCCCCGTGATAAATGTGAATTTAATGCGGATTTAATGTGCAATTAATTATGGATTTGCTGCGGGATTAAATGTGGATTTAATGCGAGATTAAATGCGGGATTAAATATGGATTAAATGCGAATTTAATACGAGATTGAATTTAATCCTCCTTTCTTTTAATTTATTTTATAACCCTAATAAAATTAGTTACCGGTCAAATTAAATTCTTGGCTTAAAAATAAAATGATTTAATCACTTTAAGCAACACTTTAATTTATTTATGACGATAATAAAATTAGTTATTGGTCAAAATAAATTTCTGGCTTAACCATAAAATGATCTAATCATTTTAATCAATACTTTAATTTATTTATGACCCTAATAAAATTAGTTACTGGTCAATAAATAAAATATCTAGACTAACTAGGTAATAGTTCAACCATCCCTTTAATATTTTCGTAATAGACCAAGTCTATTAATTCTTTACTCAGTCCGATGAAAGTCCAATGTGTGTGACCTTATAGGATCCCGAAGTACTAAGTTGTTAAGATTTGACCAATCCATGTTCTACTGGAACAATTGGCTCGAGGTTCCAGACCGTGAATAGAACTTGATTACCTTAAACGACTGTAGTACGCCTCTAGCAAGGTCCACCATCCCCCATTACTCGGAACTTCATTTTTTATTATGACTTAATCCTGTTTTATGCAATAGTTGTCCAATGCGATGAACTCCTTCCATTCTTTAATCTTACTACCATCTGATTTATTGGGCTTGATTAAAGTGTTAACCCACTGATAGCGAGGTTGCTCCAAGCTATCCCAGTTATATGCTTGTTATTTAAGTATATTACTTTTTACCATAATGTGTTTGACTATAAACTATTTCTATCAATCACATACTCTGATCAGAGGTTTATAGTAATCATCACTTCAACAAGCGACCAAGTAAAAAATCCTTAGTATATCCGGAGTGATGGATTCTTTCAGACTACATAGCTTACCAACGTGTTGTCATCACTATACCTATAATCACCCATGGCACCCTAAATTAATGAGTGAATAGGTATGACCTAAAGTATAGCAACAATACCACACAAGGTAACTAACATCTCAAGTATGAGGATATTCGCAAAGCTACTGCATGAAGATAAACACTACCACATTGATATATATACCAAGTGTTTATCTTACTGCAGTCTCCAATATATCTTCTAGATATATCCATGTGTCAAAATCAAGGCACCACCTTCAATCTTAGGAGGTTAACTGCTTGGACCATTTCCAAGAGAGTTGACCACATGCTAGTCTTACTGCTCCATCAATATCCTTTCTTGATGAAACTATCACTATGGATAGTTTAGATATAATCATAATTACACATGAAGCGGGTCTCACTACACATAGTCCCACTATAATATCTCTCACTTCATGCTATGTATTATGTCAATGACCTTTGTACAAAGATATCAATGAATATATTTTAACCAGTCACAATATATATGAACATCGATATAAACAAAAGATGAAATGCATTTATTAATTTATCAAATCGTTCGTACCAATACATAATTAAGATATATCGCCGTAATTGCCTTAAGGACATACACCATATCTAAATAGTTAATTTATAGAACTAGGGCAGCACTGATTTCTAATTCTACCATTGAATTAAAATATTCGGCCTAGAGCCATAGTCTAACTGAATTAACATCATTATTGGTTTAATTTACTCAAACTAAACTTAATTGATACGATCAAAATTCTAAGCACTGCTGAGTCATCCATTGAGTCAGTCTAACCTTATGTTGGGTTCAACACAAGCCTATAAGACAAATTTTATTTGAAAATTTTTATATAAAATGAATGCTTTACTTTAATTTGTAATATTTTTATTATACTTATAATATTTTCAACAAGTAAAATTTAAACTATAATACTGATTATTTTTTAAAAATAAAAAAGGAAACTAAAGATTTAGAAAACTAAAAACAGGAAAACTTAGAAAATAAAAAGAAAAATGAAAATGAAAAATGGAAACAATTCTCTGCAACTAAACAGGCCTTAAATGTTCCTACTTCTCAAAAGTCAAAAAATTTGTTGGTCATAGATAGCTTAACTTCTTAGAAGACAAATTTTTGACTTCTTCATCAACCTTCTAAGAATCAGTTTGCAGTGAATGAAGTAAGGTAAGGTGGTACCGATCTTTGCCCGGAACTTCGCGAGCGATAAAGTTGATTTTCCCGACTTTTTTCGATCAATTTCTTTTTGACTTTTCTCTTCTTTTTGGAAACATAATTTATTATCCTACGATCGAACTTTGCCGGGCACAATTTTCATTTTTCTTATTATGGAAATCAGGTTTCAAATGTGACTCCACCAGTTTTAAACTCTAGTGGAAGGAAAAGAGACTTTTTCAAAAATACACCTAAAATAATTTTTATACCAATAAAAAGCAAACTTTGATCTAACAACTTCAACTAAACAATGGTCATAATTTGATTTGAGTTTCGATCATAGAAAAATAATCCGGAAAGATTAACCGGTTTAAGAAAGGAAAATGTGTTAGGCCCAATAATAGATTACGAGAAAAATAATATCAGCAGAATAAGAGACACGTAGATTTTTACGTGGAAACCCCAAATGAATTAGGGAAAAACCACGGGACCAACTCCGAATAATTCTCCACTATAAAAATAATAGTAGGTACACCAAGAGATTATAAAATAGTGGCACTCAAGTGTTTCCTAAAACCTCACTATTTTCTCTCTTGCCCAACTCTTAGGAACCCTTTTCCTAAGTTTCTCTACACAGATAATATTTTTATCTGTGTTTTCTTACTCTTCTGCTATCATTTGAGGCAGAAATCTCTCTATTTATAGGAAATACAAACGCGTATGGCCGAATTTTGCACAGTAATTTTACTGTGCACTTTTTGAAAAAACGTTTTGCCGACCTGCCTCCTTTTGATTTATTTTTTTTTTTTAATCAGTGGGTCCCACAATAATAGGGACACCACTCAGCAAATCTCCCCCTCCCGACTACATTGTGGGACTCTCCATCCCGGTTGCTTCAATGCACTGGTCGAGCTTTTCTTTTGGTACAACCTTTGTCAGCATATCAGCAGCATTATTGTTTGTATGAATCTTCTGCAACTTGAACTCTTTTTCTTCAATGGCAAGTCTGAGCCAATGATATCTTACATCAATATGTTTCGTCCGTGCATGATACATAGTATTTTTACTCAAGTCTAGTGCACTTTGACTATCACAATATACTATGTAGTCTTCTTGTTGCACACTCAATTCTTCAAAGAATCGCTTTAACCAAAGCATTTCCTTTCCTGCTTCTGTTGCTGCAACGTACTCTGCTTCAGTTGTTGATAATGAAACACACTTTTGTAACCGTGACTGCCATGAAATAGTTCCCCCTGAGAATGTAAATAAGTAACCTGATGTAGATTTTCTTTCATCAAGGTCACCAGCCATATCTGCATCTGTGTAACCAAAAAGTGCTGGCTTTCCACCTCCAAATGTTAAACATAACTTTGAAGTTCCTCTCAGGTATCTAAAGATCCATTTAACTGCTTCCCAATGTGTCTTCTGGGGATTTGACAGAAATCGACTCACAACTCCAACTGCATGAGCGATGTCTGGTCTCGTACACACCATTGCATACATCAAACTTCCGACCGCTGAAGAATATGGAACATTTAACATATCTTCTCTATTTTTCTCTGTTGAAGGGTAGGATTTCTTACTCAACTTGAAATGAGCGGCAAGTGGAGTGCTAACTGGTTTAGCATTCTTCATATTGAACCTTTCTAGTACCCGTTCAATATATTTTTCTTGCGATAACCACAGCCTGCTGGACCTTCGATCTCGGGTAATCTCCATTCCAAGAATTCGCCTTGCCGGTCCCAAATCCTTCATGTCAAACGCCTTAGACAAATCACACTTCAACTTACTAATCATTTTGGCATCTGGCCCAACAATTAGCATATCATCAACATATAAGAGAAGAATGATAAATTTTCCATCAGGGAATTTCTGGACATATACACATGGATCAGCTTCTGTCCTCTTGTATCCTTGATTCACCATGAAGGAATCAAACTTTTTATACCATTACCGCGGGGCTTGTTTTAGCCCATACAAACTTTTCTTTAGGCGACACACCATGTCCTCCTTTCCCTTGACCTTGAAACCTTCTGGTTGTTCCATATAAATTTCTTCTTCTAAATCCCCATGCAAGAACGCGGTCTTTACATCAAGCTGTTCTAACTCAAGGTTTAAGCTGGCTACAAGACCTAGCACAACTCGAATGGAACTCATTTTCACAACTGGTGAAAAAATCTCGTCAAAGTCGATACCTTTCTTTTGAGTAAAACCTTTGACAACCAATCGAGCTTTGAATCTCACTAGGTTTCCATCATCTTTCTTTAGCTTGTACACCCATTTGTTCTTGAGTGTTTTCTTCCCTTTAGGAAGTTTTACTAGCTCGTAAGTGTCATTCTTCTTTAAAGAATTCATCTCCTCCTGCATGGCCTTCATCCAACAATCTTTATCTTTACAAGATTGCACATCTAGGAAGCTTTCAGGCTCCCCCTCATCAGTGGTTAAAATATAATCAGAACTAGAGTATTTTATAGATGGTTGGCGTTCTCTGACTGACCTCCTTAATTGAGGTTCTTCTTCTGGTAGAATGGGGTTCTCTGGCTCCCCCTGCTCAGTACCCTCTTCATTCGTATCTTCATCTACAATCGCATCGTGATCCCTCACAACTGGCTCTTCTTTTCCATCTTGTTCTGATTGATGCATTCTTCTTTCTGTGGCATCATCTGATAAAATGCTCTTTGGTGTTATATCGATAACGTTGTCACTTGTAGATCTTTCACCGATGATATTATTCTCGTGAAATACAACATCTCGGCTCCGTACAATTTTCTTTTTCACTGGATCCCATAATCTATAGCCAAACTCTTCATCGCCATAACCGACAAAAGTGCAAGGAACTGATTTATCATCAAGCTTTAGCCTTTGCTCTTTAGGAACATGCATAAATGCCTTGCAGCCAAATACCCTCAAGTGAGAGTATGAGATATTTCTTCCCGTCCAGACCCTCTTTGGAATATCAAAATCCAAAGGTGCTGAAGGTAGTCGGTTGATAAGATAGACAGCAGTATTGACAGCTTCTCCCCAAAATGACTTAGGTAAGGTAGCCATTTTGAGCATGGATATAACTCTTTCGACAATGGTACGATTCATTCGTTCAGCAACACCATTGTGTTGAGGTGTACCAGGAACTGTCTTTTCATGCCTGATACCATGTTGACTACAGTAATCCTTGAACTCCTTGGAGATATACTCACCACCATTATCTGTGCGTAAACACTTCAATGGCACTCCAGTCTCCCTTTCCACCATTGCATGGAATTGCTGAAAGTGCTTGAATACTTCATCCTTTGTGCGCAGCAAATAAATCCATGTCTTCCTTGAAAAATCATCAATGAAGGTAAGAAAGTATCTTCTTCCTCCAATGGATTCTGTATCCATGGGACCACAAACGTTAGAGTGTACCAACTCTAACTTATTATTTCTCCTTCTAGAGCTTTTCTGAAATGAAACTCGATGTTGCTTCCCAAATAAACAGTGATCACACGGGTTAATTTTTCCTTTGGCTAATGGGATGAGGGACTTCTTAGCCAGTATATTCAACCCTTTCTCACTAACATGCGCCAGTCGTCTATGCCACAAATTTGGTGAAGCATCATCTCCAACTGTATTCAGTTGACTTGCACATATTATTGCGTGCATTTTGTATAGCGAGCAACACAATCTTCCTTTCGCCACCACCAATGATCCTTTGGTGAGTTTCCAATTTCCATTGCCTGTATGATTGTGATAACCTTCCTTGTCCAATACACTAACAGACAACAGGTTCAACCGAAGATCTGGAATGTGTCGTACATTTTTAAGTGTTAATGTGCATCCGACACTTGTCTTCACGCAGATATCACCGATTCCCACCATTTGCGAGACACTATTATTTCCCATTTTAATAGTACCATAATCGCCTGCTTTGTATGTTGAGAAGTATTCCCTTTTTGGAACACAGTGGTATGAGGCACCAGAATCTACAATCCACTCGGTATCTGCGTCTTCAACATGACAACAATCTGCATCATGAGATACTAAAGCCACCTCTCCATCTTCTTTTGTGACTGTAGCAGATGTATTTTTATCATTATCATGACTTCGGTTTGCATTCTCTTGTTTAAAGAAACGGCAGTTCCTTTTGAGATGGCCCTGCTTTCCACAGTGGTAGCATGACCTCTTCTCCCGGGACTTGGATCTATCTCTGGATTTTCCATTTCCACGTCCTCTACTCTTGCTTCGGCCCCTATTTTCCGTGATAAGGGCTTGTGAACTGGTACTAGCAACGTCTCTTCTACGAAGTTCTTCATTAAGTAGGCTATTCTTTACCATAGACATTGTTACCACACCATTTGGAGCTGAGTTACTCAGTGATTCAACAAGAGTATCCCAGCTATCTGGTAGAGTTCCCATCAAAAGACATGCTTGCATCTCATCATCCAAGGACATACCAGTGACTGCTAACTCACTTATGAATCCTTCAAAGTCGTTCAGGTGTTGTGTGATTGATCGTCCCTCTGTCAATTTCAAGTTCATGACTTTGCGAATCATGAACACTTTTCCTTGAGCATTTTTAGCCTCGTACATATCCTCTAGCTTCTTCCAGAGAACTTTGGGATCTGTTTCGTTCCTCACGTGGTTGTACAGGCTAGCATCTATCCATTGGCGTACTGTACCCAATGTCTGCTTCTTTAACTTTATCCACTGCTGATCTTTCATATCCTTCGGCTTTGCGTCGTCACCCTCAATTGGATCATACAAATCTTTGCAATTGAGGTAGTCCTCCATTCTGGATTTCCACATTGAATAATTTGTATCCGTCAATTTGATCGTTACGCCGTCATTCGCCATGTCGAAAAATTTAAGAATGGCAAAATTTTACTATTCACGAATTTCACTATTCACATAAATAGTGACTGTATATGTGAATAGTACCGTATACCAAGATAATACTTGTATATTGAAATAGTAACAGTATGTTATATACTTACATAATACTATTCATAAAAGATGGCCGAATATGAATAGTTATTATATATGAATACTATTACTCAAGTTACTATTTTACTATTTACTCAAATTGCGTAGGAGCGACGGTTTTTCGAACGGATTGCGCCACCGGATTCCCCGTAATTTTCTCGTCGTCGTGGTATATTTATTTTTGAAAAATATATCCACGGATTTTACTGATAAAACAACATTCGGCTCTGGTACCACTTGTTAGGCCCAATAATAGATTACGAGAAAAAATAATATCAGCAGAATAAGAGACACGCAGATTTTTACGTGGAAACCCCAAATGAATTAGGGAAAAACCACGGGACCAACTCCGAATAATTCTCCACTATAAAAATAATAGTAGGTACACCAAGAGATTATAAAATAGTGGCACTCAAGTGTTTCCCAAAACCTCACTATTTTCTCTCTTGCCCAACTCTTAGGAACCCTTTTCCTAAGTTTCTCTACACAGATAATATTTTTATCTGTGTTTTCTTACTCTTCTGCTATCATTTGAGGCAGAAATCTCTCTATTTATAGGAAATACAAACGCGTATGGCCGAATTTTGCACAGTAACACTTTTTGAAAAAACGTTTTGCCGACATGCGTCCTTTTGATTTTTTTTTTTTATCAGTGGGTCCCACAATAATAGGGGCACCACTCAGCAAAATGAACATGTTATAAATAACTTTACCCTTAAACTTTATTTTTCCACTTGATTTGGAATACGACAATAGATCAGTTATCATGTGAATCCTAAAGAAAATCACGCTTAATAAAGTTTGTTGTCCAGACTAATAACTGTTCCATATTTCAATTTCAATTCAAAATAACGTAATATGAAAAATCTAAGACATATTTAAATATTTTAATTAACTCTATTAAATAGACACACTATTTCAAACTTCTAAAGTATATGCAATAATCAATTCATTACACTATATATACACTCAAGAATGTATATGTTAATATTTATAGGAGAGACATATGCATTTAAATTTTTAGAACATATTAATATTGGATTTGAATTTTTTTTCAGTTTTTATTATAAAACTGAAATCAAATTGAATTATTAAAAATTTTAAAAATCGAATTAAAATAAATTTAATTTAATTTAATTTAATTTTTATTCGACTTTATTTAAGTTTAGCTATCGATTAGGTTCTCCGGTACCTAGTAGAAATTATGGTGAATGAAATTGTGAAAACGAAAGATTTAATTGCATTATAAGAGATAGTGACAGAGTAGCTACGTAGCTACATTATTGTTAATTTTCACTTTTCTCATTTTTTGAGTTATTTTCTTAATTTGTTTCTTAATCCCTTCTAATCAATCATAATATATTCTCATTTTTCTAATCAAATTGATTTTTGTTGCCTACTGCCCACTAGAAGAGAGCAAGGAGCTTAATAGACCGAACCGGAGAACTGAACCGAACTAGATGGAATTGGACTGGACCGTTCTTATGAGGTTCAATGCTTTGGTTCCATAAGCTTATTTGGTTCTTGATTCGATTCTCAGTTCTGAGAAAAAAAACTCAAATAGACCAAGAATCAAATCAAATTAGGTTATATATAAATAATGTAAAAGTAACTCTGTTGTTTCTTGTGACTGAAGTCTTGGCCTAGTAGTTAAGACTAAAGTTGTGATATCTAGATGTCCCAGATTCAAGTCACATATGGGGTGGGTTGAGGATTTTTCTTTGGGTAAAACACTAAAATGACCTAGTTTTGCAAAATAATTGCATGCCAAACTTTTATAAAAATATCAACATACCCTCTATCAAATTGCCACAAACTTAATTAACTTTATTGTAACCTTTATACGCTCTTGATGATGTCATGCGAAATCTTATTTTTATTTATTTTGACTTATTCTGCATTTATCTCACAAACCGTTCATTTTTTCAACATGCCGCTTTAGAGTTTTTTGTTCGTCTCATTTTTATCTTTGAAACGCCATCCATTGTGATATACTTTTCCAAATTTATTTTCGACCTATTACATATCTATTACAAGTCGAATACAAGTCTAGCATAAGTCTCTTTATATTTGCAATGCTTATTGAACTGTTATATGTCTACTATATATCTGATATATACCCGTTACAAGTCTAGTATAAGTCTGCTATAAGTCTCTTTGTATTTGCAATGCTCATTGAACTATTATATATCTACTATATAGCTTATACATATCTATTTCAAGTCGAATAGAAGTCTAATATAAGTCTTTTTGTATTTGCAATACTCATTGAACTGTTATATATCTATTATATATCTGACATAGATATGTTACAAGTATAATATATGTCTGTTATAAGGTTTGTTGTATTTGCAATGCTCAGTGAACTATTATATATCTAATACATATCTGTTACAAGTGTAATACAAGTCTAACATAAGTCGCATCGTATTCGCAATGCTCATTCAACTGTTATATATCTAGTATATGTCTGATACATATATGTCACAAGTTTAACACAAGTCTGTTATAAATTTAATACAAGTCTCTTTGTATTTGCAATTATTATTGAACTGTCATATATCTATTATGTATCTGATACGTATCTGTTACAAGTGTAATATAAGTCTCTTTGTATTTGCAACGCTCATTGAATTGTGATATATCTACTATATATCTGTTACAAGTCTAGTAAAGTTTATTATAACTAGTTTGTTTAGTAAAAGTTAGTTATAACAGATACATAATAGGTTTGTAACAGGTTGGAATTTTTTTTTGAAAAAAATATATCACAATGAATGGCGTTTCGAAAATAAAAATGAGACGAACAAAAAACTCTAAAGTGGCATGTCAAAAAATTGAACAGTTTGTGAGATTAATGGAAAATAAGCCAAAATAAATAAAAATAATAACCCATATCGCATGACATTATCATGATTTCATATGATATCATCAAGATTTCTAATGACAGCATCAAGGGAGTATAAAAGTAATGATAAAATTAATTAAATTTGTGGTATTTTAATAAAAGGGGCTTTTACAAAAACCACCCCTCTTAACAGAAAAATTTGGACTGCAAAATAAACTTTGTACAAATAAGTAAAAACAGCCCATAATATTTACAAATTCACGGCCTACATTGAAAGCATCTTTTTTTTTAATTTTTTAATTTGTTTTATATTTATCTCTTAAACCATCCATTTTTTTGACATGTCGCTTTAAAGTTTTTTGTTCGTCTATTTTTTATCTTCGAAATGATATCCGCTATGATATTTTTTTTCCAAATTTTTTTTGAATTGTCACGTATCTAGTAGATATCCAATAGAAGTTAGTAAAATGTAAAATAACTTTGATTCAAAACACAAGATACACTTTTATTAGATCATAACTTTAAAATATACTTGAACAAATGCCTAATATCAACTTCAAATCTATTTTTTCCAAATAGAAGTCTGGTAGACATCCAATAGATATATGGTAAACATCCAATAGATATGTGGTAGACGTCCAATAGATGTCCAATCGCCTATGCCTTGAATTGCTAAATTCTAAAATAAATATACACCGATATTGTATGATCTTCTGCGACTGATTTGTTTCAAATTATCAAGAATTAGTGCACAATCTTCATTAACAAAAGATTTAGAGCTAAACTTGGAAAACCTAATGAAGAATGACAATCAAAACTTCTCAATTTGAGCAACAAATAAGCAATATCCCACACCCGAAAACTAGAGCAGCACTAGATCTAGTCAAGAAACAGCAGCACAAAACTAACATAAACGGTTTCGTAAAAACATTGTCGAAACTAAGATCTACCACTTGTCTATTGGATATCTATCATGCGACTATTGGATATCTACCATACAAATATTGGGTAAAAAATTTTGAAAAATCACAGTGGATGTCATTTTAAAGATAAAAATAAGACAAACAAAAAATTCTAAAGCGGCATGTCGAAAAAATGAACGGTTTGAGAGATAAATGAAAAACAAAAAGAAAATAAAAAAAGGGGAGAAACAAGTGGATGACATAGTTGTAAATAGAATTGAAGGGAATGTATATTTGAAAATAGTTTGACTTCATGGTGAATTTGTAAATAGTTTACAAAATATGATTATTCTTGATAGTTTCTCTTTAATAAATGGTATGTTGGTATTTTTTTCTTATTGGGTTGTTTTGGTATTTATTTTGCCCAAATGAGCCAAAACCAATAATTTCCCTTTTTCTTTCCATTTAATGTAAGCCCAACTCTATTGTTTCTTAGACTACAAGAGCTTCATATTATGTTTTGGGAAAAGTACATAACTGTAACAAAGCTCATCAATAATTTCAATTAAAAGTTTGACCAACAACAGTAGTGTCCAATTTTACAAGCATCAACAACATAAATACGTTCCACACAGCCTCACAACATAAATACGTTCCTCTCCAAAACAGCACATGCACAAGGCATGTTTTTTTTATTTTATTTTCTTATTTTCCATTTATCTCTCAAACCATTTTAATTTTTGACATGCCGCTTCAGACTTTTTCGTTCACCTCATTTTTATCTTAAAAACGCCATCCATTGTTATATACTTTTTTTTCACTTTTTTCCAAACTTTTTGAAATCTGGTACAAATCTGGTATTTTGCTAGTATAAATCTAGTATGAAGTGGTTTTTGTTTGATTTCTTCAAAAAATTCAAGTTTATGGGTTATTTTCATCACACCTAGTATTTTACTGGTATAAATCTGGTATGAAGTGGTTTTTGTTTGATTTCTTCATAAAATGCAAGTTTATGGGTTATTTTCATCACACCTAGTATTTTGCTGGTATGAAGTCGTTTTTGTTTGATTTCTTCATAAAATGCAAGTTTATGGGTTACTTTCATCACACCTAGTAATTTGCTGGTATGAAGTCGTTTTGGTTTCATTTCTTCATAAAATGCATGTTTATGGGTTATTTTCATGACACCTAGTATTTTGCTGGTATGAAGTGGTTTTTGTTTGATTTCATCATGAAATGCAAGTTTATGGGTTATTTTCATCACACATAGTATTTTGCTGGTATAAATCTGGTATGATGTGTTTTTGTTTGATTTCTTCATAAAATGTAAGTTTATGGGTTATTTTCATCACACATGGTATTTTGTTGGTATAAATCTGGTATGAAGGGGTTTTTTGTTTGATTTCTTCATAAAATGCAGGTTTATGGGTTATTTTCGTCACACCTAGTATTTTGCTGGTATAAATATGGTATGAAGTGGTTTTTGTTTGATTTCTTCATAAAATAGAAGTTTATGGGTTGTTTTCATCACACCAGATATTTTGTTGGTATTTTGCTGATATAAATCTAGTATGGAGTGGTTTTTGTTTGATTTCTTCATAAAATACAAGTTTATGGGTTATTTTCATTACACATAGTATTTTTCTGGTATTTTGCTGATATAAATCTGATATAATGCTGGTTTTTTTGCACCTTATATAATGCTGGTATAATGATGGTTTTTCAGACCTTGTAAAATGCTGGTATATTACTGGTAAAATGCAGGTATATTGCTGGTAAAATGCTGATATAATGTTGGTTTTTCACACCTTTTATAATACTTGTAAAATACTGGTATAATGCTAGTTTTTCACACCTTATGTAATGCTCGTAAAATGCTAGTTTTTTAGAGCTGGTAAAATGCTGGTGTAAAATAAAAATTCAAAAAAAGTATATCATCAGGGATCTAGAGACGAACAAAAAACTCTAAAGCGGCATATCGAAAAAATTAACGGTTTGCAAGATAAATGCAAAACAAAGTAAAACAATAAAAATGGAAGGAATCACATATATAGGGAGGAATGTACATAATGAAAAGAGAAGGTTTAAAAGCTGACCAAACAGTTATTTATAAAAGTAAATGGCAAAGAGATAAATATTTTATCCAACCCCTACATCTAGTACAATTTCCCTAATGTTTTCTTATATATGAGTGTAAGAATTATCTACTAAATCAAACTATGATGGTGGACTTTTTTTTTCCTTTAGTTATTATAAATATGAGAATTGTCAAATGATGGATTTATAAATTTTGTTTCTTTAGTAATATCCCGTCCTTTTTTATTTTTTTAATATTCAATGTTTTATTCTTTTGTTAACAACATATATTATATTTAGGAAAAAAGAAATAACATGTTTATTGAGTCGTGGATGAGTTTAGTATTGTAAAAAAATGTAGATTGTTATATAGAGATCGAATCGAACTGAATCTAAATATTTTGATTTGGTCCAGACTGAACATAAATATATCAGTTTAGTTTAGACCGAATTATATTAGATTTGGTATTAGGTTCGTGAAGTTTTTTTTTTTTTTGGTTTTAGGTTTATTTAGCTTGGTTTGGTTCTTGGACTGAACCAATTAATCGTCTTGCCCACTAGATTATAGGAAAAAGTATATAAGTGGGCCAAACCCTATTAAATATTTCAATGTGTTTTCCCAGTATAATGCTGGTATAAATATGCTTTTTGTTTGATTGAGATTTTGTTTAGTCGCATCTGGTATAATCCTGGTATAAATGTATTTTTTGTTTGTTTTGCTAGAGTCGCCACCCAAGTGGTCTACTTGGGAAATAGTTTTGGTATGGTTTCCTCTGGGTGAGAGATTCATACCTATTGGATCAGAGATTCGGGTATCGGATGAGTCACTTATTTCTCATTTAGTTAATTCAAAATCACATTCACCACGTAAAACCCTTTTGTTTTCATTATTTGGGGAATTATCACAGAAAATCTATTTTCTACACTATTTCATATATGATACATGTGTTCAATAGTTTATAATAAAGCAAAATAATAAATGGGGGAATAAAAATTACAACCAGGGGAAAATGGAGGAATGGCAAAGGAACCTATACATTCGTTCTAAATTATTACACAAAAATAAATAAATTCACTTACATCCATAAAGATTAGCACAGTTTGTGGCATGTCATAAGTTACCTTTTATTAAGAAAATGTGATTATGTTAGCATGACAATTTTGATCGATAGTGCCTGGGCAGCTTCTAGGATCGAAATGAAATAACGGGTCTTCAACGTATTTTGCTATAAAAACATATTATAACTTTTGTGGATTGGTTTACCGGATTATTAGTGAAAATGATCACATGGAAAATGGTGAGTTGATTGATTTTAACCAGTTAAAAATGAATTCTGGGTTCTTCCTAGGGATTGGTACCTGTATGGGTGGGTGGGACCCGTATGGGTAACGGGGAGGACCGGTACGGGTATGGGGGACCTATACGGGTCCTGTCTGGTCCCAGGCAGAAACTCAATACGAAATATGCGGATTAATGGAGGCGAGATAAAATAAAAATGGGATTTCTTTCCGTATGAGTATGGCGCACCGATTTAATACCCTGAAGGATATAAGGTGCCAACAAGAATCATATGGGTTATGACTAGACCCAAAACAAGAAACAAAAGAACAAATATAATAGAGGAGGCAAAGAATAATAACAAAAATAACTGAGTTGTGAGTCTGTTTAAAACTCTGGAGCATACCTTTACGCGGTGAATCTACTTTAGAGCAATTCCAATTTCGAATGGAAACTTTGTCAAACTATAACCTCAAAAACTTGTTGAATATGATTTTTCTATATCATATTTGCTTTGTTGAATATGATTTTTCTATATCATATTTGCTTCTTTTCTTATGTTTTCTCTGTTGTATATGTTGTCTTATGAAATGTGAAGAAATGTCTCCTATTTATAGGGAAAATAGGTCTAAATGCATTAAATGGCTTATTTTATGCGTTTATGGCAAATTATATTCTTTTATGTCAAATCGTATTTTCATATGGCAAACTATATTCACATATGGCAAACTATATTGGCATATGGCAAACTATATTCGAACATGGCAAACTATATTCACATATGGGAAATTATATTTGCATATGGCAAACTATATTCGTATATGGCAAATTATATTCGCATATGGCAAACTATATTTGTATATTGCAACTTATATTCGCTTATGGCTAATTTGGGGCATTAAAATTGACTGTTTGGGCGTCTGGGGGACCGATATAGGTGGACTAGACTCGTACAGGTCCCGTTAGTACCAAATTGGGCAATTCGAGAAGTTTTTGGACTGGTATGGATTGGTCGTCCCGTACGGCTCCGTACAGACCTGTTCAACTGGTTTTGCCTAAAACTCCCTAAAACTGCATGAAACTGACTGGTTTTAACTAGTTTTTACCATTTTAGGCCTTTTAGGGCTTTGGCACTAGTTTTTTGAGCTTTATGGTTGGCAAAGTTTGACCAATAAACATTGAAACCATTCCAAGTAGACAACACCTGTAGAAGAATGCATTATATAGCTCTCATCATTGTTTCGTGAGAAGGACTATTAAAATCCAGTGCTCACAGACTGCCCCTCGTGGGATCACTATAGATACAGATATATATGATCTCACGATATGAGTGAGGGTTTAGAAATCATACCTGAGGTGATGACATGGGTGAGTTTTTTCCACGAGGCGAACTCCTTCACTTGGTGTACCTTTCTTGAGGTAGATCGCTTTCCCTTGCCAATGCATATCCCTTTCTTGAGGCAGATGAATTTCCTTGGTGTTCCTTTCTTGAGGTGGACTACTTTCTTTTGCTGATGCGTATCCCTTTCTTAAGGCGAATGACTTTCCTTTGCCAATGTGTATCCCTTTTTTAAGGCGGATGACTTTCCTTTGCTAATGCGTATCCTTTTTTTTGGGCGGATGACTTTCCTTTAATGATGTGTATCCCTTTCTTAAGGCGGATGACTTTTCTTTCATGATGCGTATCCCTTTCTTGAGGCGGATGACTTTCCTTTGATGACGTGTATCCCTAGTGACTCTACTAGGGAAGACATGGATCTACTCTCCTGGTTGATATTGGTGTATCACTTTCTTTAGGCGGATAACTCTTCCTACTGGTGGTGATGTATCCCTTTTCTAAGGCAGATGACTCTCCTGACTGATACCGTATCCCTTTCATAAGGCGGATGACTCTCCTGACCGATGTATCCTTTACCTAAGGCGGATGACTCTCATGCTGGGGATTTCAAATGACCTGTAAAGAGACAATAATCAAACACCGGGTTAGTCATTGTCTAAGCAGACACATCTTTATTCTTGATTGACTTTGTGATGAACAAAAAGTTTTGCCCCTTTAATCAAGAATGAAGATGTGTGGATAGGGGTTGGCCCCTGACTAAAACTGTAAACTAAGCGTAAGAAATGTCGGGTTTGGCCTGATCGCTTTGGGATGGAATGCCCCTTGGAAGGGCACCTCTCTAAGAATGCTCCTTGGAGGGCTCGACGATGGGGGGATGCCCCTAGGTTGGCTGATTCCACAGTTGTGGAATGGGGGATGCCCCTAGGTTGGCTGATTCCACAGTTGTGGAATGGGGGATGCCCCTGGATTAACTACTTTTGTTGTTGGGGAATCGGGGGATACCCCTAGGTTGATTGATTCTACAATTGGGGAATGGTGGAGGGCCCTTAGATCAACTGATTCCACTACTGGGGAATGGCTCTAGGGTGGATGCCCCTAATAAGATTCCTTTATCGAGAAATGCTCATTTTGGGATGACCTATTTTGTTGGGAAAATTTCTTGTATACAAAAATTATCCATGTTAGTAACTATTTTTGAAATGGCTTATCTTGGTTCTTGTTGATTTTATGAAAACAAAAAATTTTGCCCCTTCAATGAAGGATCAAGATGAGCTAGAGATTTAGCCTCTAATTAGCTAAAAGAATGGGGTTTAAGAAATGTGGGCTTTGCCCTAATCTGTATCTGATGTTGTTGTCCCTTCCTCGAGGTGGACGGCTTTCCTTTTTGCTTTTTTCTCTTAAGGTGAGCATCCTTCTTTGCATTCCTTTGATTAGGCAAACTAATTTCCTTTAATGTGCACATCCCTTTCTTAAGGCGGATGACTTTCCTCTGCTTTGCATATTCCTTTCTTAAGTCAGATTGACTTTCCTTTGCTCTGCGTATCTTTGGTGACTTCTCTGGGGAAGATATGTGTATCCCTTTCTTACGGCGGATTACTTTTCCTTGTATCCCTTTGTTAAGGCAGATCGAATTTCCTAACTAATGACGTATCCCTTTCCTAAGGCAGATGACTCTCCTGGCTGATGATGATGTATCCCTTTCCTAAGGCGGATGACTCTCCCCGTTGGTGTATCCCTTTCCTAAGGAAGATGACTTTCCTCGTATCCTTTCCTAAAGCGGGTGACTTTTCTATAAGAGAATTTGAATAACCTGTTAAGAGACAATAAAAATGTTGGGTTACTTACTGTCTAAACTAAAGATGTATGGATGGGGATTAGCCCCTGAATAAATTGTAAACTCTGTTTAGAACTGTTAGGTTCGACCCAACTATTTTGAGCTGGAATGCTCCACGGGCAGTGCCCCTAGGGGAATTGACTGTGGAGGAGATGGCCGTTGAATGGCTAGTCCATTTAGATAGCTGGGAGAAACTATTTGGAGGCAATTTCACTTGTTTAAAGGAAGGTGTTCTTGGGACATCCTAGCTCCTGAGGAGTATCCTTGGAAACCTTCTCGAGAAAGCTTGACTACTTAGGGGGTGCCCCTTGGACACTTCTCTGACTGGGGGATTGGTTCCTTTAACCATCCATCATCTGGCATAGAGATTGTCTTCTCATAGGGATAAGAGGGGATACCCCCTGAGTGTTTTGTCTACTGGAGAATGAACTATCCTGAAGTGGATGCTCTGCTAGAAAAAGGTGCCCCTTTAGTTGGCATTCAAGTTTTGTCTTGTCTAACCTACAGGGGAACAACAAGTTTTATCAGAATATGACCTAAAATGTACTAGGGTTCTGCCCCTAATTAACTATAAAGAGTGAGTAGAGAGATGTTAGGTTGGTCCCAATCTTATGTTAGTATGCCCTAGAATGGCCTGATTATTGGGGGGAAAATAGCCCGTGAGTGGCTTAACTGCTTAGGAGCAAGCCTCCTAGATGACTTAGATTGCTAGGGGGTGCCCCTTGGAAAGAGAAACTTAGTTGCTGGGGGGCTGCCCTTGGAAATCGCCTTGGGTGGCTTGACTGGTTGGAGGGATTCCCCTTGAATGGTTCGCTTGCTGACGAAATGATCCCTCTAATGGTCTACTTGTTGAGGATGCTTTTTGGGAAGATGCCCCTCGGATGATGTCTTTGTTGGGTATGTCCTTTGAATGATGCCCCTCAGGTGGCAATGTGGCTCGAAGAATTCCTTCTTTTCCTATGAATACCTCTCCTTCGGTTCCTGCACATGATAAAGAAAATAGTCAGTAAAAGTTTGAGATATGCGGGTCGGGGACTTGCCCCGATTTAAAAGAAGAGACTGAGTTTAGTGATGTTGGGTTGGTCCTAACTTAAACCAGGGAGTTCGTAGTAAGCCCCGTCTATAGGATGGCATTGCTGGGGAGTGCCCTTAGGGTGTTTGATGAAAAGGGGATGCCCCTGACTAGTTTCACTGCTAGGGAGTGCCCCTAAGGTGGGTGTCCCTAGGGTGTTTGATGATAGGGGGATGCCCCTCGACTGGTTCCATTATCGGGGAATGGGGAGATGCCCCTTGATTGACTTCTTTGCTAGGGAGGTGTCTTCCTAGATGATTCTTTTGCTAGGGATTTCTTCTAGGATAACATTCCCTTGGTTAGGGCAAGAGTCTCTTATCTTGTGGGGACTGTTGTTCCTTGATGTTTTGACCGCTTAGGGATCTTCCCATTGAGTGAACCTGCACATAAAAGAGTGTTCACATTAGTAGTTATTCTAAAATAGCTTACCTTGATTCTTGATTGACTTTGTGAACACAAAATTTTTTGCCCCTTCAATCAAGGATCAAGGTGAGCTAGGGGTTTTACCCCTTATATAACTGTTATAGGGGTTTGAGAGAAGTGGGGTTGGCCCCAATTTGAATTTGATGTGTCCCTGTTGTTTGAGGAATCCTGCTCCCGCTTGAAAAATTACCCTGAGGTGTGAGGAGTTGACCCATACGGGTGGTCTGTGACCCGTATAAGTGGCATTTTGCTAAGGTGGGACCCCTTACAGGTGGGGATGGACCCATACGGGGTCCCTTCTTCGGGGATTGAATGTCCAAAGCTTGGTTTTCTACAACCTTTTTCTGATTTTTTATTTGTTCACTATATCCTAACCCTATTAAACTGTTGTTTCACCTTTGCAGTTCCTATATAAGACTGTGGGAGCCCTGCAATTCTGCAGAAAGTGGTACAAGGAGATTCGAGCTGTCGGGGATATTAAGCTATCGACCCATATTGACCCATTTGGGTTCACTAATATCGTCAGAGCCATTCCCCAGGCCAGGTTTTCCCGGGCAGCCTGAGATACCTCACATCATCTCAAGGTGTATGGAGCCTTGGTAGCAAAAGGTCAGGGCTATAGTGGAATATAGGGAGTTCCACCGCCATCTGCACTGTGATCAGGTAAATTTCTTTTGCACTAAACCTGTATCTTACATTTTAACAAACCATTAGTAGAAAATGTATTTATGAGGTTGTGATACTTACAGTGCATTTACTTTATGCAGGTCATCCGAGACCCATGGGAGACGTTGGATACATAAGGGGGTATTGAGTGGATGCGGGTGGCGTGGATGACTGCCGCTTTGTCCTAGAGTCACCACTCTCCTTTGAGTGGTATTTCGGTGAGCGGGTTCGAGGATGGAGGACCAGTGTTGTTGTGGAGACACCAATCACTTCCCCTATCCCAGTGGCAGTCTTCTGACTGTATTCGATGCCTGAGATAAATCAAGGGCTATACCCTTTGGGTGAGAGGGCCCTGAGTGATGTTGGTGGGGGGCTCCTATGCTGAGCTCATGGACTCTTCGCTCCTTCCTCCCTGCAAGAGGATTCATTTTGAGGACATCCTCCTGGAGTTCCACTGAGCGATAGCTGAGGCAGAGAGGATCGCTAGGGGTTTCTTCTCCGTCCGAGACCTGCTGCTAGCTCAGGATGTACTAGCCTTAGTAAATTTATTTTGCCTGTAAAATTTAACAAACTATGCATTACATGACATTTATATATCTATTCTGATCTTATGATTTTCATTGTAGAATCTATTGTCTATGGAGCGTGGTAGGTCTGCTCAGGATTTGGATGCCTCTGAGAAGTAAGCTAGGTTCTTAGAGGAGCAGTTGCGAATAGCCATTGCTGAGGCCAACTGGGTTAGGCCACTAGAGGAGGGGTTGGAGAGGTCTAGAGCGGGGTCTACTCGAGTGAGGGTTAAGTTTGAGGTGTTACGGGGCCAACTGTCCCGAATGACTGAGGGTAAGCAGATACCTAAGCCATCTGATTCTTCTTTAGAGGAGGATAGTTTGGCCTGTCAGGTGGCGCTGGTGGCCACTTAGGTGGTGGGGGCTGATCAGGAGGTAGAGCAACAAGTAGAGGAGACTAGCATCATCGCTGGGAGTATAGTAGGAGCTTCAGAGGCAAATGTTCTTGATCTACCTACTGTAGATGCTGGTGGATCTGAGGATCTTGTAATGATAGACAGGAATGACCTACTGGCGGATGCACAGAACTAGACTCAGAATGAGCACTAGGAACAGGACCCCCTAATAGCTTAGATTAGGCTATGCTTTTCTTAGTTGTCTGGGTCCTTGATTGATCCTTTGCATCGAGGATATTGTTGTCTTGTCCTTTTTTGATAAAGGCTGAAATTGTTGGTGAATTAACTAGTAACCAAACTTTCAAAGCTCTAGATTACTGAAAGACTGGCCCGACTAAGACCTATGAGTACTAACATGATTTGGATGAGATCTGTATACATGTTGGGGACCCGTCTGGTTGGGACTAGGCTTAAGTTGAACTTGCATCTGACTGGATTGCCCCTGTAAAGGCCTTTATACTATTATTGTGCTTATCTCTAGTAAGAACCTTGTCTTGTATCTGAAAAGAGGATCCATATGCCTTTTGTAGACTTGTACAGGTTTATATGGATGCCTACACTTATTTGCACTAAAGATTTGATCGCATGAGATTCATTCTTTGCACATTAGGGGAATGTGTCCTTAAGGTGTCTAAACTATAACATGGTGCAAGCCGGATGATGCTAGTGGAAGCACTTGACATTTTAATTTGAGTTCTAACTTTTACATAGATCGCTTGATGTGATGCAATCTATCGAACTGATTTTTGTATTTTTCTTTTGTCTTAACTTTTGCCTGAATTGTCCTTGGTGGCTCAATTCAGCAAACTTTTCTTTCTTTTTTTCCTTAGCTATAACTTTTTCTTGGACCGCCCTTTTAGGTTTTCAATCAAGCAATTTCTTTCTTATGTCTTAACTTTTGTTTGGACCACCCTTTCAGATTTTCAATCCAGTAGACTTCCTTTCTTTTTGCATCATAGTGGTGTCCACACTGTGACATGGTGTAAGTTGGATGATGCTAATAGAAGCACTTGGCACTTTAGATGATGTGTGCTATCGAGTAGCTTCATAGTGGGAAAACTAAACTTGAGGGATCCTAACTACGAAACATTGTTATTACAAATGATGCTTGAAGAATAAAATCAAGTTCAGAATACTGGCATTTTGAATTGAGTTCTAACTTTTGCATAGACCGCTTGATGTGATGCGATATATCAAATTGACTTTGTATGTTTCTTTTCTTTTGTCTTAACTTTTGCCTGAACTGTCATTGGCAGCTTAGTTCAGTAGACTTTTTTTGACTTTTGCATAAACCTTATTTCTTTTGTGGCTTATCTATATTTTGTCTTTTGTTGAATGATACGCACAATACAGATAATAATAAAGAGCACAAAATGTAGAGAAGAAAATGATGTTTACATACTTGTGATTATTTCACCTAAAGGCATGCATGCATTCATAAGACCAAGATCCTTAGCAAATCATAACATGTTCATCAATGAAATTAAATTTGAGTGCATAGGCTATGGTAATAGTTTCCAATGGTTAACCCTTATCTACTCTCTAGTCCTTTTGTAGATTTTCTAAAAAGCGACTGACGTTTTCCCTCTCGATGCCCTAACCTTTGCCTAAGCCACCCTTTTCAGTTTTTTAACTTAGCAGGCTTTATTTGCATTGGAGTACCCTAACTTTTACCTGACCAGTTTGTGGAATACTTATCAGCGGGCTGCACCCTAATTTTTGCCCGAGCAGTAGAGGACCACTCGCCGGGTGATTTATTATATTTTTCTTCTGTGATATGCTACTTTTTTGTGATTTATTTCTTTTAACCTAAACATGATAATGCTTTAAGTTTGTCTTGATTCACTAGATTCACAAACTCATTTCCATCCATTTCCCTGAGCTTAATTCCTCCCTGACTAAGGATCTTCTTAACCATGAATGGTCCTTCCCAATTAGGCTTGAATTTGCCCCTAGTATCAGTGTTGACTGGGTGTAGCTGTTTAGAAAGTAGATCACCCACTTTGAAGGGTTGCTTTGGGTATCCAACTTCATTATTGTAAGCTTGGGCCATTTAGTGTTGGAATGGATAGGTTTTTCTGTTTTGTGAAAGAAGGAGTTTATGTCATGGTGGGGAAGGTTTGAGATCATTATGTAGGGTGAGGGGTCTTCTCTTTTTTTTAACAAATGGAGAAAGCATTTTTCTTTTTGGGATGTTTTGATGGGAATAGAGGTCCAAGGGAGGTACCTACATTCATAAGAGATGCCCATTTGTTGGATGTGATGGTTTGCCCTTTGAAGGTTTTGGAAGAGCATTGTATTTAACCTTGCTTTGATTTTGGATTTGTATTGTAAGATCTTTTCCTTCAAAGGTGCTTTTGATGTGAAGTATGTCTTCCTCTTTTTCTTTCCCTTTTTCTCTTGTTTTTTTCTTTTTTGGTGATGTATATCTTCCTCCCCCCTTATGGAAAAAGACGAGCTAAGACCTAAGGCTATCATGTTTACTAAGCTCTTTCATTTCTTTCTTTTTTGTGGTAAGTTTTAACCATTGGAACCTTATACCATTGTGATGTAATCCAATTCAATTTCTTTAATAAACATGATGAAATATTTAAGAATGTAGATTTTATAAGTGCACGATATCTTTAAGAATGAAATACTCAAACATGATGTGAATGCATCAATTTATTCGTGATATGCTTTATAAGTGGCATTAGGAACGTTAAAAGGTTACCTCATCCTCAAAATCACCTTCCATATGTGGAGGGTTTTCATCTTCAATCTTGGTAGGATCCATCGGTGAGTCGGTAGTCTCCAAAAACCTTCTAATTGTATGGCATTAGTCCTCTTTCTGCTTCATCAAGGTCCTCCAATTCCTTAATTCTTTCCCACTTTTCAGCCTTTTCGGATATCCAACTTTCCCTTTTTATGGCTTGGACCAGAGGTGAAGGTTGTTGAGCATTTATAGTCACACAAAAGGGTAGACCTATTGGATACTGAAAGATCATCCCCTTAGGCATGGCTATGCAGTTGGGACCTTGGCTAGATCCCTCAAACTGAAACACTAACAATACAAATCCTTGGCTATGCTTGAATAGATCGACTGACAGCTAGGAGAACTGCCGTACCCCCTAAATCATATAAACCAACTGAACCCAACTATTCAAACTGACTAGACAATGGATTACTAGGAGAGGGAGGTGAAGATTCATCCGTTAACTAAACTTAATTTGATTGCGTAGAAACTTGAATGTGGACCAAATGAACTTGAGATTATTGCAAAGCTTTGACTCTTGCTTAGGAGGGAACCAAACAATCAGTACATGTGGACTATGCATGAGACATGTACAATGATGCATGGTGAGGTAATAATTTTCCCAAATGGTGAAGAAGAATATGGGTTGAATTAAGTAAATGATTTTCAGTGCTCATCTTAATTTTTTAAGGTTTTTGAAAAAAACCCACAATTTTGCAAGTTAAAAGATTATTGTCCCCAGCAGAGTCGCCACTGTGAGGTGTCGATGATGTATGGGTTTCCCTTGGTGCCTGTGTGAGAGGCGGGGCCCACTGGGGGTTGTTGATTAATTTAGGCATGATGAAACCTTTTTAGTTCAAGTTTGCACAATTAGCAGATTTTAATGAATAAAAGAATCGAGACCCAAATCTTGATACAAATGATAGAGTCGCCACCCAAGTTGTCTACTTAAGAAAGAGTTTTGGTGTGGTTCCCTCTGGGCAGGAGACTCATACCTATTGGATCAGTGATTCGGGTATCAAATGAGTCACTTATTTCTAATTTAGTTCATTCAAAATTACATTCACCACGTAAAACTGTTGTATTTTCATCATTTGGGGAATTAGCATAGAAATTCTATATTCTACACTCTTTCATATATGATACATGTGTTCAATAGTTTATAATAAAGATCAAATAATTATTGGGGGAATAAAAATTATAACCGAGGGAAAATGGGGTAATGGCAAAGGAAACTATACATTTGTTCTAAATTATAAAACAAAAATAAATTCGTTTACATCCATAAAGATTAGCATAGATTATGCCATGTCATAAGTCAACATTTTATTGAGAAAAATATGATTGTTAGCGTGGCAATTTTGCGAATGATAGTGCTCGGGCGGCTTCTAGGATCAAAATGAAATATCGGGTCTTCAACATATTTTGTTATAAAAACACATTTTAACTTTTGTGGGTTGATTTAGAGAATTATTAGTGAAACTGATCACATGGCAAATGGTGAGTTGATTGATTTTAACCAGTTAAAAATGAATTCTGGGTTCCGCTTGGAGACCGGTACCCATACGGGTGGGTGGGACTCGTACGGCTACAAGGGAGGAGCGGTATGGGTATGGGGGACCTGTACAGGTCTTGTCTAGTTCCAGGCAGAAACTTAGTTTGAAATATGTAGATTAATGGAGGAGAGATAAAATAAAAATGAAATTTCCTTTCGTATGAGTATGACGCACCGATTTAATACCCTTAAGGATATAAGGTGCCAACAAGGCTCATATGGGTTAGGACCAGACCCAAAACAAGTAACAAAAAGAACAAATATAATAGTGGAGGCAGAGAATAATAACAAAATAACTGAGTTGTGAGTCGCTTTGAAACTTAGGAGCATACCTTTACACAGTGAATCTACTTTAGAGCGATTCCAATGTCAAATGGAAACTTTGTCAAACTATAACCTCAAAAACTTGTTGAATATGTTTTTTCTATATCATATTTGCTTCTTTTCTTATGTTTTATCTATTGTATATGTTATGTTATGAAATGCGAAGAAATGCCTCCTATTTATAGGGGAAAATTTTTCTAAACGCATTGAATGACCTATTTTATGCGTTTATGGAAAATTATATTCTTTTGTGTAAAATTATATTTGCATATGTCAAAATATATTGGCATATGGCAAATTTTATTGGCATATGGCAAACTATATTTGCATATGACAAACTATATTAGCACATGGCAAACTATATTCGCATCTGGCAAATTATATTTGCATATGGCAAACTATATTTGCATATGGTAAATTATATTCTCTTATGGCTGATTTGGGGTATTAAAATCGACTGTTTGGGCATCTGGGGGAGCGGTAGGAGTGGCCTGGACCAGTACGGGTCCCTTTAATACCAAATTAGGCAATTTGGGAAGTTTTCGGACTGGTACAGATTGGTTGGACCCGTACGGGTCTAAGGGACCCATACGGGTCCGACCGATTGACCTGTATAGATCCGATGTTGACCCGTACGGACTGGTATGGATCTGAGTCGACCCGTATGGATTCATTTGGACTAGTATAGACCGGTTTGACCGGTTGTGCTCGAAACTTTCCAAAACTGCCCAAAACTACCTGAAATTGACCATTTTGACTAGTTTTGATCGGTTTTGACCATTTTAGATCTTTTAGGGCTTAGGCACTATTTTTCCGAGGTTTAGGTTTGACAAAGTTTGACCAATCAACATTGAAACCATTCCAAGTAGACAACACCTGTAGAAGAATGCATTATATAGCTCTCATCATCGTTTCGTGAGAAGGACTGTTAAAATCCATTGCTCATAATAATGGAATTTCTTTCATAAAATAGATTTTTATAGCTTTGGTTCTTCACACTTGGTATAAATGTGGTTTTTATTATTTCTTTCATAAAAATAGAAGCATATGTTTGGTTTTATTTTCACACCTGATAAAATGCTGGTATAAAGTGGTTTTTGTTTAATATTCATAAAATAGATTTTTGTTGTTTTGGTACTTCACACCTAGTATAATGCTGGTATAATGCTAGTTTTTCACACCTCGTATAATGCTGGTATCATCTGCTATTGATCTTCAAAGATAAAAACTCAAAAAAAGTATATCATGATCGGTCTACTTTCAAAGATAAAAAGGAGACGAACAAAAATCTTTAAAGCGACATATCGAAAAAATCAATGATTTGCGAGATAAATTCAAAACAAATTAAAAAAAATATAAAAAAGGAAGGAATCTCATCCATAATGGAGGAACCTAAAAATTGAAAAATGAAAGTTTAAAAGTTGACCAAATAGTTATTTATAAAAGAAGAGGGTATAGAGGTAAATATTTTACCCAACCTGATGGGTTTCAAGACAAAAAAAAATAAATCCCTACACAAAACAAACTAGTAGTTAGTGGTGAGTGGGGCTCGAATCCATAAGGAATGGTATTTGACAATGTTAATCTTAGAAGATGACACACAGCTTGACCAAGAAGTACTCTTGATGGGGATTTGTGGATTAATACTAAATAAAGCAAGTAATGAAACAATAAGAAACAATGGCTCAACCAAAATAGAATAAGACTAAATATTATGGTGATCATGGGATAAGAAGTTAATTGCAACGAGACCTAGATTTAGTTACACTAATACTGATGCACTATATAGTACTAGCAACTTTTCCTTACTATGTATAGAGATCAGACTTTGTGCCATGACCTCCCTCTCACTCACCTTGACCCTTGACTTTGTGCCAAAGGGCACTCCGATGAGTAGTAATAAATATTAGAAAAGCCTAAGATTACCTTTCTCCAATCTCAATGGAGACTGTCATTACTCTATTCCTCTTCAGGCACAATTACGGATGGAAGAATAAGAATTAACAATAATCACAAAGACTTACCAAATGGATGATCAGGCCAACAACGAGACTAAGTGATATCCTTACCATGAAACCCTTGAGGTATCGAGATTGAAACATAGGCCACCTTGCAGGTTTCTATATTCAGTTGCGGTCCTCACACCATTTAAACTTAGTGTTGACCCTTATTTGGTCAAGCAAAGAAGATTTTAACTAAACATGACTGAATCTAAATGTGCTAAAATATAAAGAGACTAAAAGTGAATCATGCTGAGAATATAAAGACTGAAATTGAAAATGCTTATTAAACCAAATCCGAAAATCAAAAATCCAAAATATTCAAAAGTAAAGAAACAACGAACTAAGAAATAAAACTAGACTAGTAAGACTGAAAATGGCGAATGGTAGATGACAGATTAGATGTCCCCTTTGAAATGGTCGGCCTTGGTATTTATAGCTAAGTGCTCCTCCTTAATCTTCTTCTTTAGTGACAAAACAGGATTCTTTGCATTTATCTCACTAGATTCATTTCCTTTTAGTCTTGGTGCTCGAATGGTAGTAAAATCCTTTCCTCTAGGAAATTAGGAAAGAGATCAAACTTCCTTCCTGAATTAGGCTCTTCCTTAATAGGATTTGCCCAGATTGGGTAACTACCAGATCTGGACATGGCGTGCTCTGGTATTGGTGTCGTCATGGTAGTTCTAAAATGTTCTAGAGTCACCAAAACTAGCAATCGCTCCTGCTGTCTGCTTCAGGTATCGGTGAAAGGCTCTTTTCCTCTAAATATTGCATGTTTTCTCCGAATATCCTTCAAAACCTGAAAAGGATAGAAAATGAAGTAATAGTAGCCTTAAAGACTAAAAACATGGTCTAAATGATATGGAAATAAGAACAAATACATGCTGAAAATACAACCCATTAAATCTCCCCACACTTATTCTATGCTTTCCCTCAAGTATGCATTAAAGATCAGGAAGAAGGGAAAACTGCGCAAATAACCTTTGAAAAACTTTACAGAGACCAAATTCTTTCCCCGAGACTTATATCGAATCCTTTTATTGACCATTGAGCATTCCAATGTAAGATATCATCAAGAAGACCTTGTTCAAAACTTTGCTTGAGAGTATTTACCAATTTAAAGCACAAGTACATAAAATATTGTTATCATTCATAAATACCTTCATGTAAAATTTGGCGCATCCTAGTTATCATAAGATGACTATTTCTAAACCTTCTATTTAATTGAAGCACACTTTTACTTGGTGGGGTCCCTAAGATACATCTAGCCATTGTTTGGGTTGGACTTTACGATTTTAAGAATTTTGCTAGCTTTGCTAGTCTCTTTTAGATTTTTCAACCCATTTACATATTTTGCCATTTTTCTTAGGTCTCACTAGATTTTCCATCAATTCTTTCCTATGAAAGAGTCTTCACCCAGTTTTTAGCCATGGGTAGCTCTTCCATCTAACGGCCCTATGAAAGAGTCTTCACCGGTTTTTAATCGTGGATAACTCTTCCTGCTATGGGTCCCATGAAAGAGTCTTCACCTTGTTTTCAGACATGGATAGCTCTTCCTTCTATCGGCCCTATGAAAGAGACAAACAAGGTTGTGAGCTAAATAAGCCTTGATTCAAGTAATTGCTGAAGCAAAAAATAACCACGAAGATTGATACCGATTTTGCAAGGACTCAAAGGAGGGTCTTATAACACACAAAGACTAACTAAAATTAAATCAAGGCCAGATTAAAGCACTTTAAATAATAAAATTATGTTACACTTTTCTGTACTCACAGGGAATAAGGAATTTACAAGGTAACTATAAAAAATCTTAGATTGGAATACCAATGTTCAACTCAGGTCTCGATGATAAGTTTCAGTTAGTCGGGATAGTCCGGTTAGTTATTCAATTAGTTATTTACACAGTATTTCTTATCTTGGTTATCATCACGTCTCAATGATAGGTTAGATAGCAAAATAAGGTCATTGCATGGATAAAAACATAAAGCATGAGCCCTTATGAAATCTTTTTCTTGGAGCAAGAGGTAAATATATATTTAAAATAAGAAAAAGACTTAAATAGAAGAAGAAGAAATGATAAATCCCCTCCCCACACCTATACTATGCATTGCCCTCAATGCAAAAAGAAAGATCAAAAAGAGATAGGAGAGAGGGCAAATGAAAACATTACTATCCTAGCAGAGGAGGAAGGAAGCAGAGAGAGTCAATCTTCAACAGTCTTGCCTTGCGACACCGATGTGCTAGATCAAGAAGTCCACATTTAGCTAAAGGGCGTCGCAGTAGATCCAGAGGTTCTGATGATCGGCACTGAGCTCCATTACACTATGGTATAGCTCATTGTACATCTTCTCCAGATGGGTGTATTTATGGAGGAGTTCCGTATAGGCAGCTGAAAGAATGGGGTCATCACGAGCAGGTTAGTCTAGTTGAGGGTCCTCGGGAGCAAGTAGAGTAGTCTTTTCTTCAGGGGGACAAGGTGGTTGCACAACTATGATCCCATTGATTGTTTTAGTGTGTAGCATTATCCCAAGAGTCTCCAAGTCTAAGAGTGGAGTTTCAGGGGTCCTAGTATAGTGGACAAGCTCGAAATGCTCCATGCCATGTGCAATAATTGAGATCGCGATGCCTGGAATTAGAGGGCTCCTGGGATGAGTAAGGACATACTGAAACTACTTGGCCAGCCATGCTCCCAGGTGGAGCTTCTTGTTGTTCTTCATACACCATATAATGTGCACTCTTTCCCCTTTAGGGTCCCGAAACCTCTATGGTGACAAAAAAAGTTAAAGGCGAGAATTCTGTGGGCATACCTTAGATAGGGCTCATGAATGTAGAAGTCTCGAGAGTCACCGGACTTCCAAGTGGTGACTCGAGGATCATTGTTGTAGAGGGAGAAGTAGGACTCGGTGTTGTTAAAATTGGAAGGAAGAGCATCACAATTGTCATCAGAAGGGTTAGTCATTCCCAAAGCCTTGTTGAAGTCATCGATACTCAAACTCACATTCTTCCCAGCGAGATGGAATTTAATCACCCCCTCCTCTTAGTAGCAGGTATAGTCCTGCTTAAAATGGAAAGTAGCATAAAATTCTCAGACAAGCTGCTGGTAGGAGGCGAAATAGATGAAGAGTAAGGTTAGCCATAAGATCATGGTGAAGGCATCAATGACAGCTTGGTTGATGCCGAGAGTTGTCATGGTGTATTTGTAGGCAGACTTGCAGGGCTTTGATGACTGGCCTTTAAATCGAGCATAAGTGGTGCATGGAGCAGGGTGGTCGAAAGAGCCGTGGATCTTGCTCTTTGCACCAGGAGCAGGGCTCTTCTCTTCCTTTGGCACTTTGGCCTTTTTAGAACTCTGGTCGCCCTTCACAGCACTCCTAGTCACTCGCCTCGCTGGAGTCAATCTCGATGAGGTCACCCTTAGGTACAGCCTTGCCCCGAGACTTCTTTTCTTTATTCACTGGAGTCTAACTAGACTCCTCATGCTCAGTTTTGGTAGGAAACATGGTAGAAATTGGGTCAATGGTGAGTGAAAGCTCGTCAGGAGTGGTCGTGGTGCTAACAAAGGTGGTAGGAGTAGGGGCTCCATGGCTCAATATCGCCATGATCTTAGGAAGAGTGACCACAATGGTGGGAGGAGGAATGGTAGTGACAACGGTAGCAGTGATGATGGATGTGGCTGTAGTGTTCGGAGCTGCAGTAGTAGTGCCTGCTGTACCGGTGACGGTGGTGGTGACAGCGAAAAAAGTAGTTACTACCGAGATAGTGGTGGCAATGGCAGCGGTAAAAGGAGTGGTATCAACAAGAATTCTACCAATGAGAATTGCGGTGGTCTCCAGAGTAGGGGTGGTGGTGTCTTGGATTGAAGCCATTTGAGTGGTAGAGTGGTGGTGAAAGAAAAGATTTGTCGGAGATGAAGAAATCTACTTTGGAAGAGAGATTGAGAGTTTGAAAGTGAGCGTGGCTTTTAGAGAGAGGTAATGTGTTTTAAGTACGGAATTTTGGAGTTCAAAGGTGGCTCATAGGCATTAATGGGAGCAGTAGCAATCATGGCCTTGTTCAGGTACCGAACCATCAAAAATTTCCATGATCTTTGCATGACCGCGACGTCAGCCACTGTACATGCATCAAGTCATATGAGCCCCTTCACATCCCTTGTCTTCTCAGTCACGTCTCTTGGCATGTGATGTTTTAACTTCTAGAGTGTGTACATAGACCTAAATCTACAACAAAAATAAAGAGAGAAATCAGTCCTAGTCTAGATACAACTAATAAAGGCTAACTAGAAGAGAGAGATGAAGAGTCAGAAATGCTTGGGCTGCCTCCCAAGAGTGCTTTGTTTAACATCGATGAGCATGATTCACCATACCAAGATCATGGTGTGGTATCAGCGGTCTCCGTGAGAGTGATTTCCTCAGAGTGAGCTTGGAATCCTTCATAATAGGGTTTGAGACGATGCCCATTGACTTTCAGAACTTTCCCAGCTGCGATGCTCCATATAATGACTGCTCCATGTAGAAATACTTTGGTCACAACATAAAGTCTGGCCCACTGAGACCTCAACTTTCTAGGAAATAGCTTGAGACGAGATTGGAATAAAAGTACTCTTTGTCCCATGCTGAAGACTTTCCTGGAAGCGAAAACATTATAGTGGGGCTTAGTGGTCTCTTTGTAGGCCTTGTTACTTTCATAAACATCATGGCAAATCTCCTCGAGTTCATGTAATTGCAACCTCCTATGCTCCTTGGCCTATCGAGCCTAAAATTAGTCTATTTAATGGTCCAATACGCATTATGCTCAATATTGATGGTTAAGTGACATGCTTTCCCATAGGCAACCTTGTAAGGTGACATCCCGATGGAGGCTTTCCATGTTATACGGACTGCCCAGAGAGCTTCAAAGAGACGGAGACTCTAGTCTTTCCTATTGGGATTCACTATTTTCTCCAGGATGAGTTTGACCTCTATGTTGCTAATTTTAGCTTATCCATCTATCTGTGGGTGGTATACCATAGAAGTCAAATGCTTGAATCCTCATTTTGCTAGTAATGTTGAGATCATTTTATTGTAAAATGTTTACCACGATCATTGCTAAGTAGTCTCGGTGTCCCATATCTGCAAATGATGTTGTCCTTTATGAAGTCTACTATAGTCTTTCCATCATCATTCCGAGTTAACTTGGCTTCTGTCAACTTAGAGATGTAATGAACTGCTAGGAGGATGTATTTGAACCCATAAGGAGGAAAAGGGTCCATGAAATCGATACCCCGGACATCAAAGATCTCGACGACATAGTAGTCATCGGGAGCTGATCTCAACGTTTAAGATTACCAACCCATTGACAGTTGTCACATGCCTTGCAAAATATATAAGAGTCATAAAGGATGTGGGGCCAATAAAATCTGCACTCAAGAATCCATTGGGTTGTTCTCCTTGGCCCACCGTGACCTTCGTAGACCTCAGAATGACATGCCTGTAAGAGTATTGCTATCTCTTCCCCATAAACATATCTCCTTAAAACTAGATCGTTCCCTTATCTCCATAGATAAGGACTATCCCAGAAATACCTGCCAGCTTCCCTCTACATCTTATCCTTGTCATTACGTGTGAAATCCTTTAGAAACCTCTCGGTGGTAAGAAAATTGACAAGGTCTGCATACCATGGGGTCTCGGTGATGGCAAAGAAAATTTCCCCATGATATTCATCCTGGACTTCCCTAGGTTCCTCTAAATTGGTCAGCCTACTGAGACGATTGGCAACCAGGTTCTTTGTCCCCTTTTTAGCTCTGATCTCGATGTCAAATTCTTGAAACAAAAGGACCCACCAAATCAGTCTTTACTTGGCGTCTTTCTTGGTCATAAGGTATCTCAAAGCAGCATGGTCTGAGTATATAATGACCTTGGAATAGAGAAGGTAGGAACAAAACTTCTCCATTACAAAGATAATAGCAAGGAGTTCTTTCTCCATCGTGTTGTAGTTTTGTTGAGTTATATGGAGAGTCTGGGAGGCATAATAAATGACATGAGGTTCTTAGCCAACTCGTTATCCCAATATTGCTCCTATTGCCTTGTTGCTTGCATCGCACATGATCTCGAAGGGCTAATCCCAGTTGGATGCTTAGATAATAGGCGCATAAACCAACTTCTTCTTTATAGTGTTAATGGCTTCTTTACAAGGATATCCAAACTCAAAGTTAGCACATTTCTGGAGTAATCTGCATAGGGGCTTGATGATCTTTGAAAAGTTCTTGATGAACCTGCGATAAAAAACCTGCATGCCCAAGAAAAGACCTAACTTCCTTAGATATAATATGACCTAATATCATACCATGGTCTACCATAAAGTGGCATTTTTCATAGCTAAGTACTAAGTCAGACTCGATACATCACTTACGAATCTTTCTATAGTTATCAAGACATGCATCAAAAGAATCACCATACATAGTAAAATCATCCATAAATACCTCAATGATGTTTTCCACGTAATCATAAAAGATACTCATCATGCACCTCTGGAACATAGGGGGAGCATTGCAGAGACCAAAAGGCATCCTTCTGTAAGCAAAGTTGCCAAAGGGGCATATAAATGTTGTCTTCTCCTGGTGTTCTAGTGCCACCTAGATCTGATAGAAACCTAACATTCCATTGAGATAGCATAAATGAGACTTTCCTACTAGTCTCTCTAGCATCTGATCAATGAATGACAGTGGGAAGTGGTCCTTCTTAGTCGCGGCGTTGAGCTTGCAGTAGTCAATGCAAACTCTCCATCCATTCTGTATTCTCATCGGTACCGATTCTCCTACTTCGTTCGTTATCACCGTGATCCCTATTTTCTTTGGAATAACTTGTACCGGGCTAACCCATTCACTATCGGAGATAGGGTAAATAAGGTTAGCCTCCATCAGATTGATCACTTCTTTCTTCACTACTTCAATCGTAGGGGGATTGAGTCATCTTTGAGGTTGGTGACAGGTCTTGTCGTTCTCCTCCAACTTGATTTTGTGCATGCAAGTGGAAGGACTAATCCCCTTGACATTAAGTATAGTCCATCTAATTGCCTCCTTATGTTGCTGGAGCTAGAAGACTAGTTATCTCTCTTTGTCAGGACTCAATTTACTGGAAATGATCACTGGGAGTGTTTCATTAGCCCCCAAAAAAGCATACTTGAGGTGACTTGGTAGACTCTTGAGTTCAAGCTTCGGTGGTTGGATGACAGAAGGAGTGAGTTTCTTAAAAGGTGGTAGAGCAAGCTTTGGTCCAGGTCTTGATGTAGGTCGAGGTGAGTCAAGATCATGGATAGCTTCTTTAACGTTTTCGTCCAAATCTATGTCCTTGGGACTCTCAGTGTCAAGTGCTTCATTCAACGGGACCAAATACTCATTTGAGAGATTTAGATAAAGAATTTACGGGATGATAGGATCAAAACTATCATTGCTACATAGGCTCGAATCTTCTTTTGGGGTCTTCATAACATCCTAAACATTGAAAGTGGCTACTTCCCCATTGAATTCCATAGTGAAAGAACCATTGTGTACATCGATTTTGGTCTTGGCAGTGCTCAAGAATGGTCTCCCTAGCAGCAAATCTATGTTCCCCTTTTTAACTGCACCGCACATATCAAGAACATAAAAGTCAGCGGGAAAAAAAATCATTTATGTTGACCAATGCATCCTCAAAAATTCCTTTTAGGGTAAACAACAGAGCGATTTGCGAGTTTCAAGATAGTCTTTGTCTCCTTGAGAGGCATATTGCAGTTGGCAGCTATCGGCTAGTAGATAGAGGAAGGCATGACATTTATAGATGCACCGAGATCACACATAGCCTTCTGAATTCAAACTTGACCTATGGTGCAATTCATCGCAAACATTCCCTGGTTTTTCATCTTAGGGGGTAGTTTGCATTGGATCACATCAGATACATTTTCCACCATCACAACCTTATCTAGGTCATCCTGCTACTTCCTATTAGTACACAACTCCTTGAGGAATTTCACATATTTGGGTATCTGTCTAATCACATCAAGGAACGGGATATTGATCTCAACTTTCCTCAAGGTCTCAAAGATCTCTTTCTCTTCCTTTAGTTTCTTGGTCTTTGTCAGTCTTCCTAGAAAAGGAGGTATGGTATTGGTAGAAGTCATCAGTTCTTCTGGGTCATCGGGAATCACAATGACCTCATCCTCCATTTTTGCTCTCGGTGGTTCTAGTTGAGTCTCTTTCTTTTTTCTCAACATGATTGCGCTGACATTCTCCCTTGGATTGTCCTCTGTTTGGGATGGAAGTCTCCCCATGTTCTCGATCTTCTAGAGGGTGCAAGCTAACTAGGTCGTTTACTGTTCCAAGTTTGAGAAGTTACCTTGCAGTTCTTGTATCCAATAGTCTACCAACTCAAACCGCTTATTAGAAACTCAGTAAGAATAGTGAAGCTCATAGGGATTATATTGTGGCTATTGAGGTGGGTTGGCCTGGACCTGGACTGGTTGAGGAGGTCTCGATACGATCTCATTCTACTAATTTCTCACCACGAGCACGTTTTATGGTCCCTATGGTTGTTGGCAGTCGTTATTTCCCCAAGCGAGTGCTGGACGATCTCGCCAACCTATCTGGTTACTCTGTGGTGGTGGGATGTACAACTGCTCATTCCCCTGATTAACATAGTTATTATGGTTATTATAGTTTCTATAGTTACCATAGTTGCTGTGATTGCCATAGTTTCCCATGGCATGGACTTGCTCAAATTCAGGGTCTCTTATATGAGGATATTCATCAGTAGCTTGAGTGGTCCTTTTACAAAGTTCACACACCTTCGCGACCTAAGTCTGGATAGCTATCTTGTGCACTAGTTCAGAGTCTCTCTATTTTATCATTGACATCATAAGAGTTGACTTCGTTGACTATTCTTGATGTAGATTTCCCTTCACGATTGCCAAACTATTGACCAGTTACTGCCATAGTCTTGATGATTTCCACAGCTTGAGTTGCGGTCTTGTTGATGAGAGCACCCCCACTAGCGTCACCCATCATGTACCGCATAGAGAATGGGAGTCCCTCATAGAAAGTGAGGTCTAAGTCTTGATCAGTGAATGCATGAGGTGGACAAGCTGCCAAAAGGTGCTGGAACCGTTCATAATACTCATGGAGACTCTCCATGTCTTTCATCTTAGCTTAACAGATCTACCTCTTCAAAGTGGTAACTCTCGATGCTAGAAAGTATTTGTCAAGGAAGACTCTCGACATCTGTTCCTATGATGTTATTGATCCTGGTTTCAAATGACAAAACTACATTGGCTGAGTCCTCAAGAGAGAAAACAAAGGACTTCAATTTCGAAAGGTTTAGATCGACCTTGGGTGGCTTCATGAAACACACCCTCGAACGGAATTTCTACAAGTGTTTGTAAGGGTTATACGTGCCCCTTCCAGTAAATTTGGGTAAGCTATAGACAAACCCAGATCTGCTCTCAAAGTTGTTATTGTCTGCTTTATTCGGATAAGTGATGCGGAAAGGTTATTGGTTCACCGAGACCCGTGTAAGGTCTTAGATTGACTGCTCTTGGTCAGCCATGATCACGATGGCTATTTTAGGTTCTGACTCTGAGTCAGACAAATTATTAGATAGTCCTTTTATATTGATTTGATCATTGTTGGGTCCGTTTAAAGTCTCTGCCTGATGTTTGGGGCCTCTACATTCTCGGGCTTGCTTAGCATGAGCTCTGTTGGATCTTTCGATTTCTCGATCAAAGAGGAATTTAGTGCCATGACTTGTGGCTCTGGTCATCCACGTTAAACTACTAGTCAAAAGAATTGCTCATCGGCAACGGTGCCAAAATTTGATGGGTGTCGAGACCGCTAAAAATATATCCCTGCATAAAACAAACTGGTAGTTCGTAGTGATTGGGGGTCAAATCCATAAGGAACGGTATTTGACAATGTTATTCTGAGAAGATGACACACAGCATGACCTAGAAGTACTCTTGATGGGAATTTGTGGATTAGTACTAAATAAAACAATTAATGAAACAATAAGAAACAATGGCTCAACCAAAATAGAACATGACTGAATATCATGGTGATCATGGGATAAGAAATTAATTGCAACAAGACCTAGATTTAGTTATACTAATACTCATGCACCGTATAGTACTAGCAACTTTTTCTTACTTTGTATAGAGACCGAACTTCGCACCTCGACCTCCCTCTCACTCACTGTGACCTTTGACTTCACGCCAAAGGGCACTCCGATGAGTAGCAATAAATATTAGAAAAGCCTAAATCCTTACCGACAAGCACTCCGAACAGGCATAAGATTACCTTTCTCTAGTCCCAATGGAGACTATCATTACTCTATTCATCTTCAGGCACAATTACAGATGCAATAATAAGAATTAAAAATAATCACAAAGACTTACCAAATGGATGATCATGCCAACAACGAGACTAAGTGATATCCTTACCATGAAACTCTTAAAGTACAGAGATCGGTAAATAGGTCACCTTGCAGATTTCTGTATTTAATTGCGGTCCTCACACCATTTAAACTCAGTCTTGACCATTATTTGGTCAAGCCAAGTAGATTTTAACTAAACATGATTGAATCTAAATGTGCTAAAATATAAAGAGACTGAAAGTAAATCATGCTGAGAATATAAAGACTGAAATTGATAATGTTTATTAAACCAAATCTGAAAATCAAAAATACAAAATATTTGAAAGTAAAGAAACAACGAACTAATAAATAAAACTAGAATAGAAAGACTGACAATGGAAAATGGTAGTTGATAGATTGGATGTCCCCTTCAAAATGGCCGACCTTGGTATTTATAGCTGAGTGCTCCTCCTTATGCTTCTTCTTTAGTGACAAAACATGACTCTTTGCATTTGTCTCGCTGGATTCATTTCCTTTTAGCCTTGGTGCTCTAATGGTAGTAAAATCCTTTCCTTTAGGAAAGAGATCAAACTTCCTTTCTAAATTTGGCTCTTCCTGAATAGGATTTGCCGGGATTGGGTAACTTCTAGATCTGGACATGGCATGCTCTAGTATTGGTGTCGTCGTGGTAGTTCTAAAATGTTCTGGAGTCACCGGGACCAGCTATCGCTCTTGCTGTCTGCTTCAAGTATAAAATTGCATGTTTTCTCCGAATTGCCTTCAAAACCTAAAAAAGATATAAAAGAAAGTAATAGCAGTCATAAAGACTAAAAACATGGTTTTAATGATATGGAAATAACCACAAATATATGCGGAAAATACAACCCATCACAACCCCTACTTTTAATACAATGTCCCTAGATTACATTCTTATCTGACTAATCATTATCTATCACAACTAAATCCTTTAGAATAAGAAAAGAAAACAAAGGGCGTTCGACTAGCCCTAATCTAGGCAAGCACACGGCTGCTGCATCTTGAATAAGAATCCCAAACATACTTCAAGTCGGAACTTAAAAAATATGGACCCCGGCCAATAGTAAAGATCCCAGGTTTGCCATATGATCCGCGCATATAGGGCGTTAGACTGAATCCTTTTTTTTCTTAGTACAACGATTAATTGAGAGTGTCTTGCATTTGCATTTGTTGGAAGTTTTTGTGCCAAACAAGGGCCAGCTGTTCCACCTACCATATTCTGGGATTACTCCTTACTACTGTTATTGTTATTACTACGGAAAAACAGATATACATCAATTTCTTTTCATAAATAATTACCCTGTAATCCACTACAAAAATAAATATCAAAAGTCATTAATTTAGAGGTTTTTGTTTATTATGATATATATTTTCAATTTTTAAATTACGGGATAACTATTGCAAAAATACTGTGTTGTACTTGTACAATAGTTGGGACTACGAGATTTTTCAGTCCCGCTAGCGAGACGATGATGACGTATTTACTATTTTACACTCGTGTAAATTTATCTCGACGAGTCCTACAACATCTTTGAAAGAAGCTCGTTCCGATGATTTATATCCTAAAAATTATAAATTTACCCTAGAAAATTTGGATTAACTTTTTAATCACTTTTAAACCCTAGGAGACCTAGGTTTCAGACCTGCCTCAAGCTTCTGAAGCCATTACTAGCTTCAAGATGCCGATATTGGTTTCATGAAGATGCTACCAATTTCATCATATCGGTAGCGGCATAAGCTCTGTGCGGGCAGCAACTTTTTGCAGTACCTCTTTGCTCAATATCCGCCGGACTTTTGCCAAAGTCAACTGATTTTGAGTTGCTGGCCTTAAAAAGACCTATAATAGGTTAGAGAAGGGATCCTGAAGCTCACTTTTGAATTTGGAGAGGATTTTGAACGAGAAAATGAGTTTTCTAGTGAGATAAGGAGTAGAAGAGGTAAGAAAAGGGATTCTAATCCATTTTTCTTAGTTTTTCTTCTTTGACTCTCTTAGTTGAAGGTTAAAATCAGTAGAAATCGTAGGTTTAAAATCGATGTAATAGAATTTTTAGAGACTTAAACTTCAAATTACTTCCTAAATCGTCTTTCGAGCTTTCCGAAGGTGTCATTTGGATCACAAAGAGGTGGATTCTCGACAAACAGGTAAATTCCAGAGTCTCAAAATCTCTTTAGCTTTGTCGCTAACTTTTTTACTGTATTTGCTGTTGTTTTGGTTGTTATTTGATATTTTATTAGTTATTTTCCGTTTGTTTACTACTACTGCAAGAAAGTGAAGCCGTTGGTGACAATTGAAATCGGTGTCGACATCGATGATACCTCTACTGGTATCAGTTATATCGCCACCAGTTTTTGTTTATCATCAACTACTTCATTTTTGTTGCAGGTCTTTTGTTTAGGACCCATAATGTTATTGTTAGTATGGTTTAAATGCATGATATCGATAGCGGCATAAGTGAAACTGCCACCGGTATCACCTATGCTGCCACCGATAGCATCATGTCACCACCGATATGGAATGTCGGGCATCAGTTTGTTTTCCTTCAATTTGGCCATAGATTTATGTTTTGAAGTTAGAGTGAATAGTGTAATGACGGGGAACTCAAATTTCCTCAAAAATAGTTCTAACTCAATAATATGTGGCATTTTCACTAATAAGCTGGCTAAAATAACAAATTGAGTCTAAAATGGGTTTTCACAAGATGCGTTTAAGATTCGTCATTTTCATTCCAACCGCCGCCCGGGCCTTATCGATTGATTAACCGTCACGCTAACATCTAACTTGTGTCTTGTTTGGTTAACTAATTATGCATGTAACATGTGATATATATCGTATACATGTCGTATTTATGCTAACCTTTGTGAATACAGGTAGATCTTAGGTTAGATGTATGTTAAGCTTCCTTCAGGTATTTTCGATATATATTTATTCATTGAATTACTCTATAGGATTATTCCTCCTTCCCATATATATTTAATCCTTATAGAATAGTTTTTACTCATGCCATTTTTTATTTTGGATGATTGTAATAATTATTTATTTACAACTTTTATGTACTCGCAACCGCATGAATGATATATGATAAGTGTTAGAACTACACTTATCCTGTGACTAAACACTAATCAGTTGTAAATGTTTCTTGAGTTTTATCATTGCATTTGTAAGATTTCACGTGGTATATTGTTGTTTTAGATGCATTTTCGGTAACTAAGTGAATGTTAAAAAGAATTTCCTCAGAAATAGATTTTGGATTAAAAGTATGAAAAGATTGCAACAATGGAATTATTTTGATTCAAATTTGGCTAAGAATTGGATACATGGAATGAGGTAAAAGTCAACATGAGGATTCTTGCAAAATAGTTGTTACTAGACACGACTCATGATTTCACGATCATGGTTTAGCAATGCCAAAGACATATTATTTTACAAGGACGAGACATAAGCGCCACACATTATCACAGTCGCTATATGCCCAAATTCCTAGCTACACAAATTTTCTTCCAAGGGTCATTCAACCGCCATTAACTACTAAATGGATAAGGCACCTCTTCATCAACCAATCATATGAAGAGATGTACCTTTTCACCCTTTATAAATAGCCATATTTGGCCATAGCAAGCGGCGGGATGTTTGATTCATAATTGTTACTTATTTTGTGATAGATAGGGAGAACAATGTGTATGAGAGAGAGAGAGAAATCTACATTGTTCTTAGGTTTTTTTATTATTCTCGAGAGTCTTTATTTTAAAGTGTACTTGCAAAACACTTATGAACAAAATACATTGTTCTTCATCAACTATTCTATTGGGAAATAATGATCCGGAAGAAGAAAACTCAAGACAAGCATCCAGATCAAAGTTTTGAAGATAACAAAATTCCTAAGTCCAAGAAGATCGCATACAGTTAAAGGATTCAATGAAAACAAAATCCCTAAGCCCTTGAAGAAATCTGGTTAGAGTTTGGAAGGAAACAAACAACTAAACCCTAGAAGACAGCATCTAGAAAAGATCACTGTAGAATGGCATCTGGTGAAGTTTAGTCTGAAGACATCCGGAAGACAACTCTCAAAAAAGGGAAATATTCAAATATTATTTTCCTCCAATTGGTCTGAAGTCAAGCATGCTTTTTGCCTTGGAGAACGAAAAAGTGACAGCTTGCACGATTTTAGGAAAGGACAAAAAGGTTGACACAGTATGAGAAAAAGGTAACAACCTTTTTAACATAGACCAATGGCAAGGAGTGTGGAGTCCAAACAAAGACAAAAGTTTCATGAAAGTTGGCAAAGCACAAAAAGCCAAATAAAAGACGTTTGACAACTTTGTTGCCCCAATCCCAACAAATTCAAACGGGACATTGATTAGGTCTAACAGATAGATCAACAGCTCCATGTTGGGAAACAATGATTCGAAGAAGTAAACTCAAGCCAACCTTCTGGATAAATGTTTGAAGTAAACAAAACTCCTAATTCAAATAAGAATGCATGGAGACAAAATATTGAAGACAACAAATCCCTAAGTCCAAGAAGAAAGCATCTAGTTAGAGTTTGGAAAGGAAACAAACTTCTAATCCATAAAAGACAACATTCGGAGAAGATCACATCAGGAATAGCATCTGGTTAGATTGAGTCTGAATACATCCAGAAGACTTAGGGTGTGTTTGGAATCAATTCCTTAAGGGAAATGAAGAGAATTAAATTGAATTCTTTGATAGAATTCAATTGAATTTATTTTCTCACTTTAAATTCCTTATCTTGGAAACGTCTTGTACATAAATGAATTCAATTGATTTTCAAAGAAGTTTTTCTAACTTGTTTCCAAAATTGTCCTTTTTCTACAACAAGTGTTCATAAATTATAATTAAGGGCTGAATGCTCTTTAATACACTCCAAGTTGAGCATTTTTTGTCTTAGATGCCTCAAACTTTCAAGTGAATCTCCGGAGTACCCAAACTTATAAAAAGTAAACCTCCGTGCTACCTCAGTCTTACATGACAACTGAGGTGTCTTGCTTTGACCAAGGGGGCGCATGATTGGTTTCCAATTGAGTAAACAATTAAACATAAATTCAATAATTTGTAAAAAAATCGTAAAAAAATCCCTAAATACTTTTCTAATTGTAAAATGACCCTCTTCCTCCTTTAGGGTGTGTTTGGAAAGCTCACATTTTCTGAAAAATTCTTGCACCAAATTTATTTTCTTTATTTTCTAGACATTTCATAATTTTTTGGGAGTTTTCAATTTTTTACGAAACCGGGTCCGAAACGTATTTTTCAAATTTTTGGGCCATTCCATAAACGTTTTTTAAAAAATTCTTGCACCAAATTTATTTTCTTAATTTTTCGGACATCTCATAATTTTTTGGGATGTTTCAGTTTTTTATGAAACCAGGCCCCGAAATGTATTTTCACATTTTTGGGCCATTTAAGAAACATTTTCTGAAAAATTCTTGCACTGAATTTATTTTCTTTATTTTTTAGACATTCCATAATTTTTTGGGAGTATTCGATTTTTTACGAAATGGGGTCCCGAAACATATTTTCACATTTTCGGGCCATTTCAGAAACATTTTCTGAAAATTCTTGCACATAATTTATTTTCTTTATTTTTTGGACATTTCATATTTTTTTGAGAGTTTTCAATTTTTTACGAAACCGGGTCTCGAAAAGTATTTTCCCATTTTCGGGCCATTCCAGAAACATTTTCTTAAAAATTCTTGCACCGATTTTATTTTCTTTGCTTTCTGGATATTTCATGATGTTTTGGGATTTATTTATTTTTTACAAAACCGGGCCTCGAAAAGTATTTTTATATTTTCAAGCCCTTCCAGAAATATTTTTTGAAAAATTCTTGCACTAAATTTATTTTCTTTATTTTTTGGATATTTTATAATTTTTTGGGATTTTTCGATTTTTTATGAAACCGGGACCCAAAACGTATTTTCACATTTTCGGGCCTTCCATGAAAATTTTTCTGAAAAATTCTTGCACCAAATTTATTTTCTTATTTTTCGGATATTTCATAATTTTTTGGGATTTTTTGATTTTTTTCGAAATCGACCTTAAACATATTTTCACATTGTCGGACCCTTCCATAAAAATTTTCTAAAAATTTCCTACACCAAATTTATTTTCTTTACATAATAAAAGTTATAGGGACTTAAATGAATTTTGTGAAGGTTTTTTTGAAATCCATCATAGAAGATGGTAGTTTTTGTTGAATTAAAATTGCAGGGGCTTAAATGTAGTTTTGCCAGGTTTTTTTTAAAATTTTGTTAGTTTATGCAACGTGTTGTTATGTCATTGGTTTGACTTTTCCAAATATATGGTATTTTTAGTTGAATTAAAATTATAGGGGCTTAAAAAGTTTTTTCAATGTTTTTTAAAAAATTTAAAAATTTATGCCACATGTAGTTCACTCATGTGAAGGATAATATGGTAAAAATAATATTCAAAAGCTTAGCTCAAATGAATTCCATCAAAATCTTGCAACTTTTGGCATGATTTCTATTCCATACATTCAAAAGAATTCAAATCTTGCATGATTTGAATTCTATTGATATTTTTTTTAGTTTCAATCAAGTGAATTTGACAAAATGAACCTAATTGAATTGAATTCCCTCAAAAGTGAGCTTTCCAAACACACCCTTAATTCTCAAGACAAGGGCAATATTAAAAAATTCAATTTCCCTCCAATATTGGACTGAAGTCAAAGTTGCTTTTTGCGTTGGAGAATGAAAAAGTGACAGCTTGCACGGTTTCAGCAATGGACAAAAAGGCTAACAACAGAAAGAGAAAAAGGTAACAACATTTTTAACATAGACCAATAGCGAGGCGCATGGAGCCCAAACTAGAACAAATTTTGCATGGAATTTCGCGAAGCACAAAAAGCCAAATAAATGCCAACTGACATCTTTGCCACACCGATCCCAACAAATTCGAACAAAACTTTTATTGGATCTAACGGAAAGATCAATAGCTCTAGATGCCCCAACTCATATATGATAAACGGTGAATATTCAAGATCCAGCAACAGCTACATTTATTATCCAAGCCTATAAAAGGGAAGCTTCACAAGTTGAGAAGATGCTGGTTGATTCGAGAAAATAATACATTAAGAAAGCTGCTATTCAATCGGATATTAAATCCTTCTGAGAACCTTACACTCAAATATGTTGTTAGAATTCTCAAGTCAAGTTATAAACTTGAAGAATTCAAAAACCCATCTTTGAAAAAGATAAACTGTAAAATCTCATACTTGGGTTAGTATTGATATTGGGACTTAGATTAAACTATGAAAGTTAAAGTAGCATATCCTTGTGGGACTTAGCTTAAACTTAGGTAGAGTTTGAGTGGTATATCCTACTAAAGAAGAGGACTCAACCAAGCTTGGTGGTTTGGTGGTATATCCTACATCCAGAAGAGTGGGTATCGTTTAGAGACAACGCGCAAAGGACTCAGCCCAGCTTGTAGTTAGCTAGGTGGTATATCCTACATCTAGAGGAGAAGAAATCTCTCAAGACAATTGTAAAGGCTTGACTTCTGCCCGTGAAAGAAATCTCACTAGTGAATTAAGCTTAGGGAAGGAAACTTCGGGAACTGGAGATAGGTAGGGCCAAACCAGTATAAATCACAGTGTTTGATTTCCTTTTGCTTTAAGTTTTCATTTATATTGCATATTATTTTATAACTGTATCTTCCAGATATACTAACTCTGGATTCAATCAAACACGCTACACAAATATGTTTTAAAAGTCTAAATATTCTGCAAAAAGGGTCATTCACCCCCCTCTGACCTATATTATACTCACATAGGGACCAACAAGTGGTATTAGAGCAAGTGCTCACAACTAGAGATCTAACAATCTCGAGCTGAAGGTCCAAAAAGTAAAATGAGTTACAATAACTTATAGCTTTACCCAGAGGGTATGTCTATTACATGTCCTCCACTCTTCACCGTTGAACACTACACATTCTGGAAAAATTAGATGAAGAACTTCATTCAGGCTCGAAGAATGCAAGAATGGATGGCCATAAACGATGGCCCTTATATTCCAACCATAGAGGTTGAGGGTGTTACCACCAGAAAACTATCAAATCAATGAGATGATAATGATTATAAAAAATTGCGTGAAAATGCAACTGCTATTAATATGCTTCATTGTACTTTGAGTGCAGCAAAATTAACAGGATCTCAAGCTATGAAATTGCTCAAGAAATATAGCAAAAGCTTGAGGTAACCTATGAAGGAACCAACACGGTTCGAGAAGCTAAAGTTGGCCTCCTCCAGTAAAAACTAGAAAACTTCAAATGGAGCCTAAAGAGTTAATCAATAGTATGAACACTAGATACACAAATCTAGTGAATGAAATGAAGAGGCTAGGAAAAGAGGTTATAGAAGAAGATATGGTGAAATAGATACTCTAGAGTCTCTCCAAAGAATGGGATAACAAGAAGACTGCCATTGAGGAAGCACATGACTTGAAATTCTATAGTTATGTTGATCTCATTGGTATGCTATTAACTCAAGAGCTATCTCTAAAAAGATATAGCCAGCAAGAAAAGAATCCAGAAGAGCAGAAGAAAGGAATTTCTCTTAAAGCAAATTCCTCTGGATCAGCTTCGTCCAGATTAGAGAACCATTCAAGAGAATCTCCTTACAACAAAGAAGAGATGGATATGCTAGCTAGACTGTTCAATAGATTCCTAAGGAAAGGAGAAAAAGGATCAAGGAGGTACTCCAGAAGGTATGACTCCAAAAGAAGAAATGAAGGAAGCTCTAGAAGAGAAGTATAGAAAAGATCCGGAAGATAAGAAGGATCAAGAAAAGGAAATGACTTGCTTTGAATGTGGTGAGAAAGGACACTTCAAATCAAAATGTCCTAAGCTCAAGAAATAAAAGAATCACAAGAAGAAGGCAATGGTAGCCACCTGGAGAAATAGTAAGTAAAGAAGTATCTCCTCATCATCAGATGAAGAGGAGACTGCCAATTGTGCATTCATGGCATTAACTGATCTGGAAGCAGAACATTCCAAAAAAGGAATAACTTAGCAAATCACTGAGCAAACAGGAGAATTAAAATCTTAGTCAGCCAATATAGAGGTATGCCTGAAGTCCACAGAAGATTAACAAACCTAGTACATTGATAGTGGATGTTGAAGTCATGTGACAGGTGATGAAAGAGCATTCATCATATTAGCTTGGAAGAGGGGAGGGAAAGTAAGCTTTGGAGATAATTAAAAGGGACAGATCATTGGTCAAGGAACCATTATATCTGAATTAAAGATTGTTAGTCCTTATGCATACACTCACTGAGTTAGAGTTGGGGTGAATGACTCACTCAAGAACTTATAAAACTTTTTTGCGTTAATTAATTTCTCCGCTGAGTGAGGTCAGCTGGTTGAGTGAAATAACTGGAAAATGTGATTAAGGAAAGAACACAAAGATTTTCTACTGCTTCTGCAACTTATGCTTACATCCAGTCTTGAGAGAGTGTCTCGGCTTTAATCCACTAATCTTAAATCCTTTACCCTAGGCGGAGAAGCCTTTCACAAATCTCCAATTACAGTAAGTACCCTCTAAACTGCAATCGATCACCTGCTGACTAGAATACCCTCTTCTATCAGCAACTCATACGGAGTCTAAACAAGAGCTGGATTCAAATTACAGATACATTGATCCAGTTAAAGATGATCTAATATTACAGTTGATTGATCTAATCTACTCTCTCTTATTCTAATTCAGATTCTAGCTGAGTTGTGCTTTCTTGCTTGAACTCCTTTAAAGCTTGTAAATTAACAAAATCTTTGCTTTTAGGAAATTCAGGTGTACTCATAAAGTTCTAATGCTTGCCTCCATGGTCCTTTTATAGTTGGATTGAGAAAGTAGCCATTAAACTTATATTGGCATCTTCTGAAATTGACAGCTCTGTAATTCGCCCATTGCTTCTTCAAATCAATCCATTAAGAGATAGAATTGCGCCATTGTGAAATACATTTCAATTCGTTAGATTAAAATTCGAGCTCCAGTTTGAATTCTTTGTCGTTTGATGTCAGTATTCCATTAGAGAGAATTCATGCTGACTTGCCACATGTCCTCATCCTATTCCCTTTGGTCTTTTGACATGTTGTAGAGTGCGCGATACAAGGTTGGTACATCTGCAGGATTACCCGAAGTGGCAATTGACTTGTTGCAGCTTTGCATTGGAAGACTTTGTCATTTTCTTCATAATTTTGTGTCTTGTCAAGGAATTAATTCTTTTGTCTTTGTCTCGTTAATATTCTTGCAAAAAGCAACACTAAAAGCAAAGCTACCTTTTTACTTTAAAAGGTAAGGTCAGCAGCTTTGACAGACTTAAAGTAACTCAATGCAATATATCATCGTAAAGCATAGAGCTGAAACTCAATCTAAATATCAAGTGCTGAGTGAATATTACTAAGTCAATGACTAAGTAGATACTCAGCCTAGAAACCACTTAGAGTTAAACTAAATAGCTAGGTCAGCGGAGACTCGAAATTCTACCCTTGAATTTACTAACTCCCTTACAACCATAGACTATTATTTTAACATTATTATTAATTTAATTATCCCATTCTTAACTTAATTGTTATGATCAAAACTTAGGCACAACTGAGTCATCCACTAAGTCAGTCCAAACTCGTGCTTGGTTTAATAATCTCCCCCATTTTGATCAATGGCAATTAACTAAGTGAGAATTAAGTTAATAAGATATTTTGATCAGAGTTACCTTATACTTATGCTAGATGTGTCTTTATTCAGCATCTTTAATTAGCTTAGAGTGAATGCTGACTCCTCCATAATTCTTAAATCTTCAGAGTTTAGCATCTCTCAATATTTCTCATATATTTCCGAAAGAGATCACATCATATATATATATATATATATATATATATATATATATATATATATATATATATATAGCAGAAAATATATAAAGTTAAGAAGATCTTAACTTAGAACAGAAAATGTAATCTTTCATTAAATAATAACATAAGTACATATAACAAAGATTTAGTCTATACTAAGTTTTACATTGAGCACTAACGATTACAAAAATTGTATTCTAATCCTTTGGCATAGGCGGTGCTCCCAAATTCGCTCTTCTTTCTTCATAAGCTTGTTGATCCCACATGGATTTCTTTTCCTTTGGTAGAGCAATCTCCTTGCCTTTCCTTTTTCGGTCGCATGATATTCTCTTTGTATGCGCTCCAAATCCTTAGATAGGTTGTATGAAAATTCAGCAATCCTTTGCTCTCTTTCCTTTTCTTCCTTTTCATGCTTCTCGTGATCCTTCTCTGCCATTGCCATTACATCCAAAATGGCCTGGACTTGATGATCGAACGAGCTCAAAGATTTCTCAAAAGTTTCTAGCTGACTATAAACATTATAAGAAAAATTATGCACCAACAGCTCATAGATTTCTTGAGATACAACATCTTGCTCTCTTAGAAAAGCGAATAAGCCAACTAACTCGGGGGATTGAGAAAGATTGACTTGATATCAAGCTCTTAAACCTTCTTTGGAAATCTGGTTGAGACTGGCTAGAGCCTTGGCCTAATTATTTTCCCTCAGAATCCTTTCCAGCATGGGAGTGCTCCTTAAATGAGTACTGACTTCATCCTGGATTGCTTGAACTTGCTTGATTTAGTCTCTGATATGACCAAGTTTCTAGTGAAGTGTAGGCTCCAGTTCAACCTCTACCCTAACTATGTCACTGCTCAGAGCATCTAAAATATTAAGCCTCTTTAAGGCATTTAGCACAGCTCCCTCTGAGTCCTTAACTCCTTTCAGCATTTCCTCCTTCATTGTCCTTAACTCAGTGTGTAACCCATGATGCTTGGTTACCACTATCATCAGAGCATTGAGGCCATTAACAATAGCATTCAGAATAGCTGTGTTGTCTTCATTCTCCTTGTTGAGTATGCTATACCCATCAAGCACCTTCACCATTGCTTCAAGTAAGGGATTAAACTTACTGATCATCGAGTTTCTAAAATCCCTTTCATCATTGAGCACTTTGCAGTCACTTTCATATATCTTCTCCATTTGCTTTTTAAGCTTTGTGACTTCTAACTTCAAACCACCAGCCTACCTACCTGCAATAGATAATAAGGGAAATACATGGGATACTATTTCCTTGGCCAAAGAAAATTGGGTAGGTACAAATCTGATATGGGCTTTCATCTCTTCAACTGCAGCCATAAAACCTTGCACTGGCTCCGTAGCCTTTGCAACCCTCCTCAAAACTTCCTCAAACAATAATTATTTAGCTATCTCAGCATCAATCTTAGCATCACTCCTCAATCCTGGAAACCTTACTCTCCCCATCCTCCTTATATCTACCAATAGTTCATCACTTGGGTTGAATGGGGGTAGTGGTTGTGGTTGTTGTTTCTCAGGAATCTCCTCAATAATTGTGGTTGTTGCTTCTCAGGAATCTCCTCAATAATTGGAGGTCCTCTTACTGGTGGAGGTCCTTTTAAATATAAATGATCATACATAGGAGATCCTATAGGGGAAAGATATGGGATTATGGCTGTTTGGTCTGAGTTTAGGTTATTTTGGTCAAAGGCTTGGTTTAAGTTGGATGTGGTTGGTGTTTGGCTTTGTGGTTGTGGTAGGGAAAAGATTGGTGTAGGTGAAAGTGGTGTTTTGGTGGTTGTGTTTGGGAAAGTGAAAGGTTCTTCAGACTCCTTCTCCTTCTCTTCTACAACACCTTCCACAGTGGACTCGCTAACCTAAGTTAGAGAATCCTCAGTCAGCTAAGCTCCGTGCTCAACTACATTCTCTTCTTCCTCCTTATATTTGAAGTCTCCCTCATCCTCATCTATCACAATCTTCATTCTTTTCAATAACCCTCTCCTTCTCTCCTTCCTTGCTTCCTTAGCATTATCAGTAGTTAGAGTGACTTGCTGGTCTACGTTTAGCACATTAAATTCTACAGCCTCAACTTCTACCACATCATCTTCCTCCTCCCGCTCTTCTTGATTTTCAATTCCCTCAAGAGCTCCTATTATCTCCTCTACTACCTCTGGCACTTCCTTCTCAGCCAAGCTGGCTATAGCATTCTACAAAACTTTCTTAGTGCTAGTCTTACCCTTGACTGCTACTGCTAATGCTACCTCAGCCTTTTTCCTAGTAATAGCTTTGATTTCATCCTACTTCTTTCTAATTGTCTCTTTCTTAATGGCTTTCACTCTCTCAGCTTCCTCAACATCTTGGACTACTCCAGTGCCTCTCTTCATCATCAACTTCTTCTTAGGCTAACCTACTTTGGGAATACAGACTGATTTACCTCCCTTTCCCTTGGTAGTCACCTCATCCAGCTGAGCAGCATCTACCTTCCTCTATCTTTCCCTTTTTAGGGGCATCTCTTCCCTTAATTCTTTCTCAGCACTGTTTTCTTCCTCTATCTCCTTGGGAGTCAGTTCTCTACTTTTATCTTCTTTACCTTCGTTAGAAGACTTTGTTTTCATAGGGACAATAGCTGGAACTGAGCTCGCTGAGCTCCCTTTCTTCTCCTTCTTTACTGCCTGCTTTTCAGACATGTCTCTCCCCTCTCAACTCTGAGCTTGGTAATCCTCTCAAGCTCCTCAGCCATAAAGGCAACCAAAGTCAGGTCCTCTTCATGACACTGGATAGGCTTCATTTCCATTATGGCCTTTGGATCCTTTACCCTTACTTGTCCTGGCTTCCATTTGATGTACTTAGCATTGGACAACCTCTCATTAGCTCTAAGCCCAAGAAAGTGAGCATGACTCAGTATTTTGGACTCAATTAACTTCATCTGAATGTTGCTCTTAGCAGCCCATCCTTCTTTATCAGTCTCATTGGCCCTGCAAATCTCCATAACCAACTGCCCATACACCAGAATCTTGCTGACCTTAAAAAACCTGTGCAAGATGGCCATGGGCTTGGAGCAGCTTCTAGTTGATCCCACCTTTAAAGCTTATCCCATGGGTTAGAGTATAGATAAAAACTATCTCAAACTTGGAGCAGCTTCTAGTTGATCCCGTCTTGGGCAATAGCACCTTTGTAATAGCCTCATGAGCTTGCTTCCCTTCCTTTGTAAACATGGAGGTGATGAGTTCACCTACCTTGTAATTTACTAGAACTTCATAGTCAATAAGGATATCAACATGGTCTTCATCACTGATAACTCGCTGTTTTAATCATCTTTCCTTCATCCCTAGTAGTCCTACAATTAGCTTGGGGGTAACATAAACTTTCCTCCCCATCATAGTGGTTACTAAAAGGTCCTTTTGACCTTCCACCAGGTGAATTCCGTTATAGAATCTATCGACAATTTCCTCATATCAGCCATTGGGTAGTTCAAAGAAGCCTCTCAAGTAGTGCTGACGCGCCCACTTCGCAAACATGTCATAGCTACAGAAACTTAGCATATCTACTATGGTAGGTCGTTTCACCTCCGTCTTCTCCCTAAAACACCATCTTGTAGGAGTATACTTTGTTCCTGCTGGAATTCTGAGTTCTTCAATTTTGTCCATACTGATTACTAACTGGGTAATATGATCTTTGGTAGTAACCTAGCAAGTATCTTTCTTGTTCCTCTCAAAAAGATCAGATTTTGTCCTTGATGTGCTCGTCATAGTGAATTTACCTCAAGAAAAGTTAGAGAATTGGGGATTTAGAGAGGAAATTGCAGAGAGAAGAATTTTGGTAAAATAACCTTTCCTCGTTCTAAATTTCTCTTTAAATAGCCAAAAATTGTTTGAATAAACCTACAAAGCTACGTGTACGATTCATAATCCATGGTCTTATGATTCAACGGTTAGATTGCATAACGTATACCGTAGGATTAATGAATGCGATAAACATGGGATAACTACTCTGAATATGGATTGTTTCATAACTTGCTACCATTTATATCAAGATTAAATTTGTAAGATAGCTAGTGACAATTAATGACATGTCCAAAATGCAAGCAGCAAAAGAAATACTTAACCTAATTCACTCAAGCTTAGAGTGTGCCCTAGATTTGGTCAACTCCACAATAGGTCAGAGTGAGATGTATTTCTTCAAATTGAATTAGACATTCAAATCAGCTGTCTTAACTTATCGAATTGATCCTTTCCAGTAGGCTTTGTGAATATGTCAGCTTGCTATTCTTCTGTTGGAATGTATGTGAGCTTGACTTCTCCTTTCTCATGATCCCTTTTGAAGTGATGTCTAATATTGACATACTTCATCCTGCCATTTTGAACTAGATTCTTGGATTGGTCAATTGCACTCTTGTTGTCATACATGACTTCAAGGCACTTAGACTTTATACATAATCCTCTAGTTGCTGCTTGATCCATCGGAGTTGTGCTACATAAATTCCTACAACCATGTACTCTGTCCTAGCTATACTCAAAGCTACAGAAGTCTACTTCTTGCTATACCATGTAACTAGACAATCACCAAGGAAATGACATCCCCCTGTGGTGTTTTTCCTTTCAAGTTTGTCTCTTCCATAGTCAGCATCAGTGTATCCTCTCAGAGTGAAGTCTACATTACTTGGATACCATAAACCTACATCAATAGGGCCTAGCAAATACCTGAGAATTCTCTTAACAATAGCTAAGTGAGATTCTCTAGGGTTAGCTTGATATCTTGTACAATAACATACAACATATTGAATGTCAGGCCTGGCAGTTAAGTAAAGTAGAGATCCAATAATACCTCTATAGAGCTTACTCTTTAAAGGTTTATCTTCCTCAACCTTACTCAAAATCATATTAGTGGCCATGGGTGTTGACATTGACTTGGCTTTATCCATCTCAAACTTCTTAAGAGCTTTCTTGGCATACTTAGCTTGGTTGATGAAGATTCCATCTTTGCCTTGCTTGATTTGCAAACCAAGAAAGAAATTAAGCTCTCCCATCATTGACATTTCAAATTCTTTCTTCATCTACTGACTGAATTCTTAGCATAGCTTTTCGTCAGTTGCTCCAAATATGATATCATCAACATATATTTGGACTAGCAACACATTTTGATGTTTCTTCTTGATAAATAGAGTTATATCCGCTTTCCCTCTGACATAACTTTTGCTGATTAAAAAGTTAATCAATCTCTCATACCAAGCTCTTGGAGCCTATTTCAGTCCATATAGAGCTTTCTTCAGGTTGAAGACATGATCTGGATACTTGGGGTCTTCAAAGCCTGGGGGATATCTTACATAGACTTCTGCTTGAATATAACCATCAAGAAATGGACTCTTAACATCCATTTGAAACAATTTGAAGTTCATATCGGATGCAAAAGCATAAAGAATTCTTATGGCTTTAAGTCTTTCTACTAGTGCAAAAGTTTCTCTATAATAAACGCCTTCTTGTGGATTATAGCCTTGAGCAACTAGTCTGGCTTTGTTTCTGACAACCCATTTGGTGCCAAGGATTGACTTCCCTATGGGTTTCTCCACCAAATACCAAACTTCATTTCTTCTAAATTGGTCTAGCTCTTCTTGCATTACAATCATCCAGTTATCATTAAACTCAGCATCTTCAAACTTCTTTATTTCAATCATAGAAACAAATGCTGAATGGCTCATCATCCTGTTTTGCTGACCTCTAGTCAGCACTGGATTTTGCATACTATCAAGAATCGTTTTAATTGGGTGATCTCTTCTTGCTCTAACTTCCTTTGGTAGATCAGTATCAGCTCGCTGAGCTATTGACATTGGTTGAGCATCTTTATCATCACCAAAGTCGATTGATTGGTCCAAGTCAACTTCTTCATCTTCTTTTTGTAGTACTAGATTAGGAATAGTAATGGGCTGGCTGACTGATCTGCTAACTTGTTCCTTTTCTCTTTCATCATCACAGGCTTGTCTACCTGCATTGTTAGTTTCATCGAAATCTACTTGCATGGACTCCTCTAAGATGCCAGTCCTCTTGACTTACATTCTATATGCCCTACTGTGTGTTGAGTAACCCAGAAAGATTCCTTCATCAATCTTGGGGTAAAATTTAGCCAATTGGCCTTGAGATGACCAACCTTGGGCTTCCGCCCCTTCCAAAGTTCGTAAGGAGTTTTATTCAAAACTAGGTGAATTAAAACCCTGTTTAGAATGTAACAAGCTGTGTTAACAGCCTTTCCCCATAAATACTTTGGTAGATTTTAACCACTCAGCATAGAATGGCCCATCTCTATAATAGTACAATTCTTTCTCTCAACAACCCTATTCTGTTGAGGTGTATGAGGGGCAGAAAAATTATGGTCAATACCATGCTTCAAAAGAATTCCTCAAACTGCATGTTTTTTAATTCCCTTCCATGGTCACTGCCAATTCTATTAATTTTAAGGTATTTTTTCATTCATGATCCGGGTAGCCAACTTAGAAAATGGTTCAAACGTTTCATCTTCGCTTGAAAGCAAGATAATCAAAGTGAACCTGGTCAGATCATCTACAACCACAAGGGTGTATTTCATTCCACCTAGACTTGTTGGCACAATAGGCCCAAACAAATCCATGTACAGAATATCAAGGGGACGAGAAGAAGATATATCAGTTATGGATTTGAAGGTCTTCCTAAATTGTTTCCCAAGTTGGCATGCAGAGTAGAGTCTATCTTTTTCAAATGCTAGATTGGGCAATCCCTCAATAAGTTTATTTTTGGCTAATTTGGACAGATTGGTCATATTGATATATCCTAACGTTCTATGCCATAGCCATGAGTTTTCCTCCTTAGAAACTAAGCATATATCATTAGAGGTGAGGGTTAAATCAAACATATAAACGTTATTAATTCTAGGAGAATAAAGAATAGTTTGGTCAGAGTTACCATCAATGATTGAGCAGCCCGTTGAGTCAAATATAACTTTCCTGCCTTTGTCACACAGTTTAGCAACGTTTAGCAAGTTGAGCTTTAGGTCTTTCACTAGAGACACATTATCAATTGAAGGCTTGACTCCCACTGTGCCACTGCCAACATTCTTTCCCTTCTTGTTGTCTCTAAAACTTACACTTCCATTTCTTCTTCCCTCCAATGTAATGAATTGCCTTTCATCACCCTTCATATGCCTCGAGCATCCACTATCCAAATACCACATTCTTTTGTCATCACTGGATCTCAGGCTCACCTATAAAAAAGGTAAGTTTTCTTAGGTACCCATGCCTTTTTCTAGCTGGGTCCTCCCTTGTTAGTGGTGGTCATCATTGACCAGTCAAAATCATTATAGTAACCATTTTTGTTCCTACACATGACTGTAGCATGTCATGGTTTACCACAAAAATTGTAGGCGACCTTAGGATTAGGCCAGCTCACTTTACTCTTTTGAGAAACCTTCTCAGAGTGGTGAGTATGGTTACTCTTAGTATTCCTGCTAGGTTAAGAAAGGACCCGCGCCTTTTTCAAAGTTGTTAATTTAGTAGCTAGCTCATCCAATCTCTTAGTAAGTTTACTATTATATCCATTTTGGTACTCAGCTTTTTCCATCAGGTATAGGATATCAAGTGAGGTAGAAGAATTAACTTCTTGTAGATCATCACACCTCCTCTGAAGTACTTTGATGTGTTTGGTTGACTTCTTAGTCACATTAATAACATCATTAAGTACTGCAGCAAGCTTATCTGAAGACAAAAGGGGTTTAGAATTTACCTTAGGGTGATTTCCTTTATCTCTGCTCTGGTCACCTGGTTGGTTGGCAGCGAAAGTAGCTGACACTGAGTTGGGCAGATCATCCTTAGCCATGAGACACACATTAGTGGAATCTTGTGCCTCATCATCTGAGGATGATCACTCTTTCTTAGAGACGCTCCAGCTAGCAGTAAGGCCTTTTTTACTCTTCTTCTTCTTAAACCTGTCCTTCTTGGCTTTAGGACAACTCGACTGAATATGCCCCTTTTCACCACATTCAAAGCACTTTATATCTTTGCTATGCTCTTTGTTGAATTCCTTTCATGGTCTATCAACTGCTCCCTTCTTATACTTGCCTGTCTTCCTAAACTTTTTTAAAGTTCTTATCTTTTCCCAAATATCTCCGAAAATTCTTGTTCATTAGAGCTATCTCTTCTTTTTTGTCCTCTGGATATCCTTCCTCAAAGGAATGTTCTTCTTCATCATCATCGGCTTTTAGAACAACAGCTCTGATTGAACTCTCTTTCTCTATAGACCTTTACTTCTTGGACTCATCTTCATATTGCTTTAAGGATAACTCATGAGTCAGCAGAGTTCCAATCAGCTCGTCAAACTTGTAGGTCTTCAAATCATGAGCCTATTCAATAGCACTCTTCTTGGCATCCCAATCTTGAGTCAAGCTTCTTAGTCAAGCTTCTAAGTATCTTCTTAATAGTCTCTTCTTCTGTGAAGGTCTTGCCAATTGTTTTTGGCTCATTGACTATATTCATGAACCCGATGTTCATGTTGGAGATATCCTCCTTGGGCTTCATGTGATACCATTCGTAATCCCACATAAGGATATTGATTTTTAACTCTTTTACCTTGTGTGTATCTTCATAAGTTACTTCCAACTTCTTCCAAATCTCTTTGGCTATCTTGCATCCAGAAATGTGATTGAACTTAGTAGCATCAAGAGCATAATGAAGATAGCTGATAGCAGCTGCATTTTCTTTTAGTCTGGCTAAGTCCTGATTATCCCATTTAGTTGAGTACTTATCAACATGTACTCCATTCTTCATATGTGATGGAATATATGGCCCTTCTAAAATAGCCATCCAAGCATGCATACTCTGAGACTGAATGAAATTAGTCATTCTGTTCTTCCAGTAAGTATAATGCTCCATATTGAACATAGTAGGCCTCGTGACTGACTTGCCTTCAGGTATAATGTAATCTTGAGTCCTTCCAATGGATTCTCCTTTGTACGCAATGGTCTTTATCTCAAAGATTATGAAATCTATGGAATGATAATGGCTCTGATACCACTTGTTGGTCCCTATGCGTACACTCACTGAGTCAAGAGGGGTGGATGACTCACTCAAGAACTTATACAATTTTTTCATGATAATTAATTTCTCTGCTGAGTGAGGTCAGTTGGCTAAGTGAAATAACTAGAAAATGCGATTAAGGAATGAACATAGAGATTTTATACTAGTTCGACAACCTGTGCTTACATCTAGTCCTAAGAGAGTGTCTCGGCTTTAATCCACTAATCTCAACTCCTTCACCCTAGGTGGAGAAGCCTTTCACAAATACCTAAATATAGTACGTACCCTCTAAACTACAATGGATCACCCGTTGACTAGAGTACCCTCTTTTATCAGGAACTCACACAGAGTCTAAACAAGAGTTGGATTCAACTTATAGTACGTTGTTTTAGTTACAGATGATCTAATATTACAGTTGATTGATCTATTCTTTTCTCTCTTATTCTAAAGTAGATTCTAGCTGAGTTATGGTTTCTTTCTTAAACTCTTTTAAAGCTTGTAAATTGACATAATCTTTACTTCTAGGAAATTGAGGTGTAATCACGAAGTTCTAACTCTTGCCTTCTTACTCCTTTTACAATTGGATTGAGAAAGTAGCCATTGAACTTATCTTGGCATCTTCTGAAATTGACAGCTCAGTAATTCACCCATTGCTTCTTTATATCGATTCGTTAAGAGATAGAATTGCACCATTATGAAATACATTTCAATCCGTTAGATTGAAGTTTCAGCTCCAATTTGAATTCTCCATCATTTGATGTCAGTCTTCAATTAGGGAGAACTCGCGCTGACTTGGCATGTGTCTTCATCCCATTCCCTCTGGTCTTCTGACATGTTGTAGAGTGCGTGATACAAGGTTGGTAGATCTGCAAGACTACCCGAAGTGGCAATTGACTTGTTATAACTTTGTATTAGAAGACTTTGTCATTTTCTTCATCATTATGTGTCTTGTCAAGGCATTAATTCTTTTTGTATTTATCTCATTAATGTTCATGAAAAAGGCAACACTAAAAGCAAAGTTACCTTTTTACCTAAAAAGGTAAGGTCAACAGCATTGACAGACTTAAAGTAACTCAATGCAACATATCATCGTAAAACACATAGCTGAAACACAGTCTAAATATTAAGTACTAAGTGAATATTACTAAGTCTGCGACTAAGTAGATACTCAGCCTAAATACCACTTAGAGTTAAACTAAATAGCTAGGTCAGCGAAGACTCGAAATTCTACCTATGAATTTACTAACTCCCTTACAACCATAGACTATTCATTTTAACTTCATTATGATTTAATTATCCCATTCTTAACTTAATTGTGCTGATTAAAACTTAAGCACAACTGAGTCATCCACTGAGTCAGTCCAAATTCATGCTTGGTTCAACAAAGGTAGAAGATGTCTCTCTAGTTGATGGGCTAAAGTTCAACCTACTTAGTGTTGCTCATCTTTGTGACAAAGGAAGAAAAGTAATATTTGACTCGGAGGTTACTCAATCATTTATAGTAAGTCCAATCAACTCATTCCTTATGCACCTAGAGTAAATAATGTTTATTCTGTTAACATTAAAAATGAGAAAAAGAATATATGCTTTGTGTCTAAAGAAGACAAATCATGGCTATGCACAAGAAGTTGGGACATTTTAGCATGAACCTCATATCGACACTAGCCAAAAAGGAACTAGTTGTGGTTTTGCCTAAGTTTGCTTTTGATAGGGATCATATATGTACTACATGTCAACTAGGTAGACAAACTAGAAAAAGTTTTTCTTCCATCTCCTATATACCTTCCAAAAGAGTTCTTGAACTCTTGTATATCGATCTCTTTGGACCAATCAAGCTAATGAGTTTGGGTAGAAGAGAATACACTATGGTTATAGTGGATGATTATTCTCGCTATGCCTGGGTTGCTTTGCTAGCCAGCTAGGATGAAGCCTTTGAAAATTTCACTGGAATATTTATTAGAATAGAAGTAGAATAAGGCTTAAGCATTGCACGCATCCAGAGTGATAATGGAGGAGAATTTAAAAATAACCATTTTGCTGAATTATGTGAATTCAAAAGAATGAACACAACTTCTCTGCTCCTCATACACCTCTACAAAATGGGGTTGTAGAAAGGAAAAATAGAACCATAGTTAAAATGGCTTGAACGATGCTAAATAAGAATAGATTGCCTAAGTATCCCTGGGGAAAGGCCGTAAACACTGCATGTTATATTCAAAATAGAGCTCTCATTAGAAAAAGCATGTACAAAACCCCGTATGAAATCTAGAAGGGAAAGAAAACCAAAATTGGGTACTTCTAAGCCTTTGGATGTAAATGCTACATCCTAAATGATAGAGAGCAACTAAGAAAATTGGATCCTAAGTCTGATGAAGCAATTTTCCTTGGCTACTCAACATATAGCAAAGCTTACAGAGTATATAACAAAAGAAATCAAATTGTGGTAGACTTAATACATGTATATTTCGATGAGACTAACCATGCAGGAAAGAAAAGTCAAGATCTGGATGACACAGTTCCAGATGAAGTAGAACCAGTAAAGGTTTAAGATCCTTTTCAAGTAAAGAAGTATTAAGAAGAGGATAATCAAATCAACTATAATTTGGATCAATTTCCAGATAATCCCCATGATACTGGAATTGATTTCAATGATGAACAAGGAGTATATGAAGAAGAAGAAGAAATTTTAGAACAAGCTCCACAACAACATGAGGATCTTCAAAGGGAAACTAGGTCTAAAAAGAGTCATCCTATAGAAGTAATTTGGATAATGTCCAAAATCCAGCTAGAACAAGAGGACAACTCAACAGAATGATGAGCCATGCTGCATTTGTCTCACTCATTAAGCCAAAGAAGTTCCATGATGCAGAAGGAGATGAAAGTTGGATGATGGCTATGCAAGAAGAGCTAGATCAATTAACAAGGAATGATGCCTAGGATCTAGTACCATCTCCTGAAGGAAAGTCAATCATTGGATCAAAATGGGTGTTTCAGAACAAGCTAGATGAATTCGGACTGGTAGTGAGAAATAAAGCAAGTTTGGTTGCCTAGGGGTACAATCAACAAGAAGGCCTAGACTTTGAAGAAACCTTTTCTCCAGTAGTAAGGTTGGAAGCAATCAAGATCTTATGTGCTTTACCCTATTCCAACTGGATGTCAAAAGTGCCTTCCTAAATGAAGTTATTCCAGAAGAAGTCTATGTTAAGAAACCACCAGGGTTTGAAGACTCAAAGTATCCAGAGCATGTCCATAAGTAAAAGAAAGCCCTCTATGGATTAAAGCAAGCACCAAGTGATTGGTATGAGAGGCTCACCTCATTTCTCATATCCTAGGGATACATCTGGGTAAAACCAGATACAACACTCTTCATCAAGAAGAAGAAGGGTGATGTCATTCTTGTTTAAATCTATGTTGATTACATCATCTTTGAAGCTACTGATGAAAAGATATGTATAGAGTTCATCAATCAAATGGAGAAGGAATTTGAAATGTCAATGATTGTAGAACTCAATATCTTCCTTGACCTTCAAATCAAGCAGAGTCCGGATGAGATCTTCATCAACCAATCCAAGTATACCACGGAGATTCTAAAGAAGTTTGGTATGGATAAGAGCAAGCCCATGTCAACTCCTATGGGATCAGATACAGTCCTTTCAAAGGATTGTGATGGAGAAGAAGTAGACCAGAAGCTATATAGAGGAATGATTGGTTCACTCTTATATCTAACTGCAAGTAGACCAGACATACACTATGTTACGTAGTACTGTGCAAGATATCAAGCCAATCCAAATGAATCACATATTGAAGAAGTCAAGAGGGTTTTAAGATACTTGCTAGGAATAACTAAAGTTGGATTATGGTATCCTAGCAATGGAAATTTCACTTTGCAAGGGTACACTAATGATGATTATGGCAGAGATATGGTTGAGAGAAAAGCACATGAGGAGGCTGCCACTTTATTAGAGATTGCCTAGTATCTTGGTATAGCAAGAAGCAAACATTAGTGGCACTATCAACCACTGAAGTAGAATATATGGCTGCCGAAAGGTGTGTTGGTCAACTCCTATGGATCAAACAATAGTTAGAAGATTATGGAGTTTAAGCAGGATGTGTTGATGTGTTGTATGACAACAAGAGTGCAATGATTATGTCCAAAAATCCAATGCTACTTAGCAAGATGAAGCATGCCAACATAAGATATCATTTCATTAGGGATCACGTGATGAAGAAGGATGTAATCCTGGTCTACATTTCAATAAATGAGCAAAGGGCTGATATCTTTACTAAACCACTAAGTAAAGATCAATTCAACAAGCTCAGGGAGGTAATTGGAATGTCCAATCCAATTTAAAGAAGGTTGCGGAAGAAAAATATGATGTTATTCAACTCTCCAACAGTCAAGCAATCAAGGAGAAAAAAGAAGTGAATTAATTCTGGATCTGGAAGGAAACATTGCCAGTTCGGTAGACAAGAAATGACAAATGGCAGTAAAAGCGCAAAAAACAACTGTACATGTTTTTAAATTTCAAACGTTTATTGGACAACCCGTGGATGTAACCTATAATAGTTATAATTGAAATAAACCATTCCCATTTTCCAATTTGCACGCCATTAATCTCTCTCCTAAAAGTTAATGGCCATCTCATCGATCTAATTAAATTTAACTACATCCAGATTACCAAACTACCCTCACCTTTAAAACTCTATAAAAGCCACCAAATTCTCTTATCCAGTTCACGCACGTAATCATCTACTGTTAATCTATAGTAATTTCCCTAGGACCCTAAAACCTTCAAACTTTGTTCTCAAAAATCTCTCAAATGTCCAACACCAAGGATCAAACAAACCCTCCACCCAAGAATGTACTTCCGGAAGCAAACCTCAAAGATAAGGATTTCATTCTAATTAAACTCAAAAACTCAGACACCATCATCTCGTTTGATCATTTAGGTGATGAGTTCCTATTTAGCACTGAGACCTACTCCCAACTTCTAAAGAACCAACATCTAGAGTTCTTCCTCCAGATGAAAAACCCCACTTACCCAATATTTGTAAAAGAATTTTGCGATAATCTTAAATCCACTTTTGCTTCGACTCGCTCCGGATAAAGGTGCAAGGAAAAGCAACCACTATCACTCCAAAGTTCATTGTAACTCATTTTAACATGACAAATGAGGGGGTAATCATGAGGAATGTTGGTGATGAGTATACAGTTAAGTACAATCCCAAGCTGTGGCTTCTGGAGAGATATTTTGGAGATAAATGCTCCACTCATTGGCCAAAAACTCCCATGTTGCTCTAATTTGTCCTTTCCAAGCTTGTACTGATCCAGAAGGGCTCCTTTAACACTACATCGGCTTTCCAACATTCCGTCCTCCAACATTGAGTGGAAAGTAGAGTACTCAGTATGCCTATTTTGGTCAACTTGAGGAAATAATTTTCTAGAATAGCCTTCCCTTCCATTACATCAAGCAGCATAAATATTCCCATCGGGCCCTAATCACTAAAATTCTCACTACTCATGAAGCTAACCTATCTAGACCAGAAAGTGTTGAAGGGAAGGCTATTCTAGAAAATTATTTCCTCAAGTTGGCTTATGGTGAAAAATGGGATGAGGCTAAGGCCCTAAAGTACAAGAAGGAAAAGCAGGAGAAGAGCAGAGTGAGAAAAGTCGGAGGAATAGCTGAGAAAGCTCTGGTTGTGAAAAAGCCAAGGATGACAAGACCCAAGGCTTAAAAGAAGATTAATCTAGAGCATGTGGAGGAAGAAGTAGTTGAGGAGGAAAATGAGGATACCACCAAATCCTTAAACAATCTCCACCTAAGCCTAGAAAGAGGCTAGTAAAGGTGCTACCAAAAAGGGCAAGAAAGAAGATGATTTGGAAGCAACTGAGATAATTGTAGTTACTGCTACTACAAAAAGAGAAGGAAGGAAGAGAGGGGCATGGAAATCTCTTGAGGAGATACCTGAGCAGGATAGTGTCTCAAGCAGTGTCACTGAAGAAGATTAGCCTGTTTCTGATATAAGCACCGTTAAGAGCACCAAAGTGGATGAGTTAGCTATGGCCCAAGGCCCAATTACTAGAGCAAAGACCAATGGGCTGAAACAAGCACTTTAAATATTCATTAAAGAAAATGATGAAGCAATGGAAGAAAAAGGAAATGGTATCAACCAGATTTTGAAGAATGGTCATTATGAACAAGATAACTAATTTTTTTGTTTTACATTAGACATTTGATTTTGTTTAGGACAAAATAAGGTTTTTAGAACTAGAATATTAAATAGAACATATGGGTTATTAATAAGCATATTTATGGTTAATTAAGGCCATTAAAATCAGCCTAATTCTATTATACAATTACGCTAATTTTAGCCTTAATTGTTTGTTTCTTTAGGATATTATCTTTACTTATTTTTCCTAGATAGGTTGAACATTAACTTCATTTCCTTTATAACGATAATGAGAAAGCACATAAATAGGCTTGTAATTAAATATTGAAAGCACACATCAAAATAATATTATCATTACATTTATGAAATTGTTTTCTTGTAAAAGCATGAGAGGTTATCTTGGTTCTTATTATTGCATTAAGAATATGACTCAAAACAAGTTCTTTGATTGCTATTCTTGCTGCTTCTTCAATCAATCTATCATAACTGTTATGATTCATAGGTTGAGTTAGGGTTCTTTATATTGGGGTCCCTGTTAGATATGGTGTATGCCCTTAAGGCAATTAGGGCCATATATCTAAATTATATAATAGTACGAATATTTTGTTTAATTAATAAAGACATTTAATCTTTTGTTTATATTGATGTGCTTATAAATATATATTATAGCTGGTTAAAATATATTCATTGATTTATGTATACAAAAGTCCTTGATATATCATAGCATGAAGTCAGAGTAATTATAGTTGGACTAAAATTTAGTGAGACCTGCTTCACGTGCAATTATGATTATGTCTAAACTATCCCTAGTCATAGTTTCATCAAGAAATGATATTGATGAAGCGAAAAGACTAGCATGTGGTCAACTTTGTTGGAAAGGGTCCAAGCAGTAAATCTCCTAAGGACTGAAGGTGGTGCCTTAAGTTTGACACATGGATATATCTTGGAGATACATTGGAGACCGCAGTAAGATAAACGCTTGGTTTATATATCAATGTGATAGTGTTTATCTTCAAACAATAAGCTTTGCGAATATCCTCATACTTTAGAAACTAGTTACCTTATATGGTACTATTGCTATACTTTGGGTCATTCCTATACACTCATTAATTTAGGGTGTCACGGGTGATTACAGGTATAGTGATGACAACACACTGTTAAGCTGAGTAGTCAGAAAGAATCCATCGCTCTGGATATATTAAGGAGTTATACATGGCCGCTTGTTGAAGTGATGATTGCTGTAAACCTCTTATCAAAGTATGTGTTTGATAGAAAATTTTCTACTCAAACATGCTATGATGAAAGGCAATATACTTCGGTAACAAGTTAATAACTAATATAGCTTGGAGCAACCTTGCTATTAGTGGGTCAACACTTTAACTAAACCCTATAAACCAGATGGTACTAATATTAAAGAATGGAAGGAGTTCATCACATTGGACAACTATTGCATTAACCGGGATTAAATTTTAAGCACAAATGACGTTTCGAGCAATGGGGGATGGTAGACCCTTGCTAGAGGCGTACTACAGTCGTTTAAGGTAATAGAGTTCTATTCATGGTCTAGAACCTTGAGCCAATGGTTCCATTAGAACAAGGGTTGCTTAAGCCTTAACAGCATAATACTTTGGGATCCTATAAGGTCACACACATTGGACCTTCATCGGACTAAGTAAAGAACTAATAGATTTATTCTATTGCAAAAATATAATATATTAATAATTGGATTATTATTTAATTGGTTAAAAATGATTAGATCATTATGGATAAACCAAGGAATTTATTTTTGATCGATAACTAATTTATTAGGGTCATAAAATAAATATTTATTTCAACGGGATTAAAAGCAAATTTTGCCTTGCCGAGTTAAATTGGACCGAGAATACAAAATATATTTTGTACAAGATCGGGTGAGTAAAAGTGCACCGAAAGGTGCTCGAGCAATGCTAGGCATTGGTCGAGGTAGCCCATAGGGCATGTCACGAGGCCCAGCTCATGCACAAGGCAGGCTCGCAAGAGCCTGCCTTGTGGCAACATATGTAGCGTGCATGGCACGCTGCATATGGGGCGTAGCCCATAGATCCAATTGGTTCCACGGGTATGACCCGCCTGGGACGTGCAAATATACACACCCCATATCGGTTTTGGGGAGCAATTTTGCTCCCCCAAGCCTATAAATAGGCACTCAATGCCCCCCCATTCAACTTGCACTAATAGCTCAAAGCATAATGCCTAACCAAGATTTGCAAGGATAAATCTCTCAGGTATTTGAGCGAGTTCTTTATGAGGAGCTTGATTTTAATCGAGCACATCTAGTCTATATCTTCAGGTGGGGCTTCTAAAGTGGTCTAGCAACTACTCGAGGGTCCTTAGTTCTTCCTATCGGGGAGGTTTTGGTTGGTGGGGTTCATGTGTATACTCATAGAGGCTATCCTATGCTTGGAGGCTTATGCAAGGAGGTTCTGCAAAAGTACGCTTCAACTGGCAAGTTTTCTTTCTTTCTCTTTTAATTATTAGGTCTTTTTCTTTAAGCGTTTCTAGACTTAATAATTATACTTAGGTTGTTTTGTATGCTTAGTTTATTTTATGCTTGGGTTATAGGTTAGAGTTATAACATGCTTAGGTTATAGGTTAGAGTTATAACATGCTTAGGTTATAGCTTAGAGTTATAGCATGCTGAGATTATAGCTTAGAGTTATAACATGCTTAGGTTATAGCTTAGAGTTATAACATGCTTAGGTTATAGCTTATAGTTATAACATGCTTAGTATAAAATATATATGCTAGGATATAATTTAGAATTATCGTATGCCTAGCCTATGCATGCTCACCTAGGTAAAGAATTATTTAGTTAAGGCTTTATTTAATTTATATGCATCTAATAGGAGTTCCTGGGGACAGGGACAAAATTTTAAATTTCCGCCATGCCGGTTATGCATGTTCAAATTGACTGTCAGTTCCTAATAGTGGTATCAGAGCCTACCTATTTAGTGCATAATAAAGTTAGAAGCGAACTAAAATTTATTTCCAATATGAAATGATTTGTTATTTATTTAATTATTTGGAACAATATATACGAACTTGTATTTTTCATTTCAAGGTTAGAATATGCTTGTAAATAATTTTGAATAAGCCTACTCAACTTACTCAAATTATACAAGTTTCAATAATTTATATAAATTCCATGGGTTATAGATGCTTCCAATTTACATTAATTGAAAGAACAAAATTTATTAGTTCAAGAGAATCCATTGGTCTTCGAGTTTGAGCCCGTATTTGTTCTGGCTAAGGATTGGACTTTGCATCTACTCCTTATAGGGCATCTCTCCTACCTGGGAACCTATATCGGTGCAGCTTTGAATTGACCAATGATGGGATTAAATATGGACTAATTTATTCCTAGTATATAAGATGGTTCTTATATATGTTTCTATAACAAAGTTAAAAATTAAATTTACTGAATAAAAGCTTAAAGGAAATGCAATATAAATATAACAAATAAAAGTGTTAATTATTTTGCATACTATCTAGATTGATGGAATAATTATAATAAAGAGCTTGAATCCACCTAAGGTTGAACCTTGTAAATTAATTCTAAAATTCCCCAAATTAATATAAATAACTATAAAAATATCAATCTAATAAAATCCTATATTGGGTGAGACGTTTAACACCAATAAAATCCCAAAGTAATTATATTAAGCCAAGTTATAGTCTTCCTTACTCAAATTTAAAATACGGTCTCTATGGGCTATCAAAGTGTTGCTCAAAGCGTTCCTTCTAGTCCACATTGATTGGTTATAAAGTTTGGGATAGGGTTTGCCTTAATGGAACTGGGGTAGTCCACCTTAAAGTTGGGGGCTATGCCCAGATCTGAGACATATATTGGGAGATGCTAATATGAGAGCACGCGTCCCTTGGGATTAGGGAACTTGAATGAATTAGCAATTGCATACGATGTAATGGAATGGGATTCCTAACTATAACTTACTATTGTGACTTGACTCATAAAATTGGGGGTCATAATAGACTAGTTATAGATGCTACATACTAGGAAATTTAGCTGGGCTAAAATTCCCAAATTCAACAGAATGAGCTATTGTAAATTTTGAAAAAAAATAGTAGGACAAATGCATTTAATTAAAAGTCCTTATATTGAATGCATGTACTTAAACTAATATCTGAACTCGTTTTCTTTTCTTATATCTTAGGTTGAAAATGACTTCCAACTTTAATCTCTGTATGTTACTTGACACCAAACTGAATGGCTCAAACTTTTCTGATTGGTTCCTAGCTGTGAGAATAATTCTTAGATCCGAGGGAATTGCCTATGTTCAAATTGAATTTTCCCCTCTTGAACATGATGTTGAGGATCATGTGGAACATGGGGCTTGGTTAAAGCATCGAAAAGATCATGAGACTGCCATATGTATTATGTTGGGGTCCATGAATCCTAAGCTTCAGAAACAAGATGAGAACATGCCCTTAGAGGATATGGTTCTCCATCTTGAAGAGCTCTTTTTAGAGCGGGAAAGGACAGAGAGGTATGAGACCTCCAAGCTCCTTCTTGTAACCAAGATGCAACCTGGCACCTCTGCCGCTTAGCATGTACTAAAACTATTGAGATACCTTGAGAAGCTAAATCGATTGGTATTCGAGATGAATCATGACTTGAGCATTGACCTTATGTTTATGTCCTTGATAGATAGTTACTCAGGCTTCATGACTAACTATTACATGAAAAAGATTAATTCTACTATTCCTGAATTAATCAACATACTGAATACAGTAGAACCTCATATCAAGAAAGATCAGAAACCGCTACCATTGGTCCAAAAAGGCAAGGCTTCTAAGAAAAAGAAGCAGGCACTAGGTGCCAAGGAAAGAATCAGTAAGAAGAAGAAAGAAAAGAAGACATCTAAGTATGTTTGGTTCCAGTGTGGGAAACTGGGACATTGGATGAGGGATTGAAAAGCTCCTACTTCTGAACATTTGAAGAAGAAGCCTACAGAGGCGTCTACTTTAGGTATGTTTGTAATTGAAAACTATGCTAGTTTTCCTTGTGAATACACTTGGGTATTATAAACTGGTTGTGGTTCTCATATCTGTACTTCTATGCAGGGACTAAAGAGCGATAGAAAACTTGCAAAAGGGGAGATGGACTTGCGAGTGAGAAATGGAGCCCGAGTTGCTGCATTAGCTGTAGGAAGCTTTAGTCTTATTTTCCTAAGTGGACTTGTTTTAGTTTTGAATAATTGTTACAACATTTTGAGTGTTACTAAGAATATTGTATCTATTGTGTGTTTAGCAGCAGAATGATTTGAAATTTTATTTTTGAATAATAATTGTCAAATTTGCTTCAATAATGTTCTTTATGGTTATATGATGTTGAATGGTGACATTTATATTATTGATTCTGAAATAGAAGTTTTTAATATAAACAATGTAAAGAAAGTTAAATTAGATAATGGGAATTCCTTCTACTTATGGCATTGTCATTTAGGCCACATAAACAAAGATCGCTTAATAAAGTTGCATAAGCATGGGGACTTAGGCCCAATAGACTTGGAGTCTTATGGCGATTGTGAACCTTATTTAAGAGGAAAATGACAAAATTACCCTTTCAAGGAAAGGGTGAGCGGGTCTTGAGTACATTGGAACTTATATATACTGATGTGTGTGCTCCAATGAGTGTTGTGGCACTATAAGGATACTCCTACTTCATAATCTTTACTGATGATTATTCACAATGCGTTTATTTGTACTTAATGAAGCATAAGTCTGATAGTTTTGAAAAATTCAAACTATTCAGACCTGAAGAAGAGAAACAGATTGAGAAAAGTATTAAAGCACTTCGATCGAATCGAGGTGGAGAATACTTAAGTCAGGAGTTTATCTAAAGGGAAATGGGATAGTTCCTTAGTGGACCCCTCCTTATACGCCCAACATAATAGAGTATTAGAAAGGAGGAACCAAACTTTATTAGATATGGTTCGGTCCTTGATGAGCCATGGAGATCTCAGTAAATCCTTTTGGGGACATGCACTAGATAGTGTGGTTTATGTATTAAATAGAGTGCCCTCTAAATCAGTTGATTTTACACCTAACAAAAGAAAGTGTAATAAAAAGCCATCTCTAAGTCTCTTAAGAGTATGGGGTTGTCCTGCTATAGTAAAGAGGATAGCGTCAGATAAGCTGAATGCCAAATCTGACAAGTGTCTGATCATTGGATATGCAAATGAAACTATAGGATATCTATTTTACCAACCTGAAGCACAAAAGGTATGTGTGTCACAGAATGCTCACTTTTTGGAAAAGGAAAACTTACTTGCAAAAGTCAGTGGGAGCAACATTGAACTAGAAGTTTAAGGGGAAGAAACAAACAATCAGCTGATTGACCCCGTTCTAGATACACAAGAAAGTGAGATCCAAGAACAACCTGACGAAACAAAAACATTGCGAAGATCAGGTCGAGTTCATAAAGGTCATTATAGATATGGTTTTTTATCATCACTGATGATAAGGAAATGTATCTCTTGGAGGATGATGAACCGAGAACATATGATAAGGCGATGAAGAGCTCAGATTTTGATAAATGGCAGAAAGCCATGAAATTAGAAATGGATTCCTTGTATGAGAACCAAGTTTGGAATTTGGTTGATGCACCACAGGAAGTTAGACCAATCAGGTGCAAATGGGTCTTCAAGAATAAGACTGACGCGGATGGTAATGTAATTACCTATAAAGCAAGGTTGGTTGCGAAACATTATAGTCAACGTGAAGGTATCGACTATGATGAAACTTTCTCTCCGGTAGCCATGATTAAATCCATAAGGATACTCCTTGCCATTGGTACTCATTATGATTATGAGATCTGGCAGATGGATGTTAAAATAGCATTCCTGAATGGGGATTTAGACTGGGATGTGTATATTATATAACCTGAGGATTTTAGATGTCAGAATGGCTTGAAGGTATGCAAGCTACAAAGGTCCTTTTATGGACTTAAGCAGGCATCAGGGAGTTGGAATATAAGGTTTAATCAGACAATCCGTGAACTAGATTTCTGTCCAAACAATAATGAGCCTTGTGTTTACAAAAAGGTTAGTGGGATTGTAGTAGTTTTCTTTGTATTGTATGTCGATTACATTCTACTAATAGGAAACGACATTTCTCTTCTTCAAAATGTTAAAGTATGGTTGTAAGGAAATTCTCCATGAAAGACCTTGGTGAAGCAGCATTTATAGTAGGTATAAAGATCTATAGGGATAGATCCAAGAGGCTATTAGGTCTTTCTCAAAGTACATATATAGACAAGGTATTGAATGGGTTCAACCATGAGCATTTGAAGAAAGGTTATCTCCCGATGACAATAGGGATTAACCTATTAAATGCTGAGTAACTGAAGACAACTTAAGAAAGAATGCACATGAAGGATATTCCCTATGTATCCATGATAGGAGCCATCATGTATGCTATGATATGTACTAGGCCAGTTGTCTCTCAGGCTTTGAGCTTTACGAGCAGATATCAGCCAAATGCAGGTGAAAAGCACTGGATGGCCGTCAAGGAAATTCTTAAGTACTAGAGAAGGACTAAAGATAAGTTCTTGATATATAGAGATGGTGATCTCATAATTAGAGGTTACACTAACTCAAATTTTTAATCTGAAAAGGATGACTTTAAGTCTCAGTCAGGTTTTGTGTATGTGTTAAATGGAGGGGCGGTATGCTGGAAGAGTTCCAAGCAAGAAACTACCACTGATTCAACCATAGAATCTAACAATCCAGTGTGGTGCTAGAGGGGCAGTATTGCTACATGCAAAGCAACAAAGAAGTTATCTGGTTAAAGGGATTTATTGGTGATCTCGGTGTGTGCCTGATACTATTGAACCAATTACTTTGTATTGTGGTAACAATGGTGCCATAGCTCAAGCAAAGGAGCCATGGTCTCATAAAAAAATAGACATGTATCCAGAAAGTATCACATAATCAAGGAGATTATTGATGCTAAGATAATAAGACTAGTATATGTACCCACTGATCAGAATCTCGTGGGTGGTCTGACGAAGCCATTGACTCAAGTCAAACATGACCAGTATGCTAAAGCATATGGATTAAGACATATGGCTAATTGGCCTTAGCGCAAGTGGGAGTTTATTGGATATGATGTATGCCCGTAAGGCAATTAGGGCGATATATCTTAATTATATAATAGTATGAATATTTTGTTTCATTAATAAAGGCATTTAGTCTTTTATTTATATCAATGTGCTTATAAATATTTATTATAGCTGGTTAAAATATATTCATTGATGTATGTATACAAAAGTCCTTGACCTATCATAGCATGAAGTTAGAGAAATTATAGTTGGACTAAAATTTAGTGAGACCCGCTTCACGTGCAATTATGATTATATCTAAACTATCCCTAGTCATAGTATCATCAAGAAAGGATATTGATGAAGCGGAAAGACTAGCACGTGGTCAACTTTCTTGGAAAGGATCCAAGCTGTCAATCTCCTAAGGACTGAAGGTGGTGCCTTTAGTTTGACACATGGATATATTTGGGAGATGTATTGGAGATCATAGTATGCTAAACACTTAGTGTATATATCAATGTGTTAGTGTTTATCTTCATGCAATAAGCTTTGCGAAAATCCTCATACTTGAGATACTAGTTACCTTGTGTGGTACTATTGCTATAATTTGCATCACTCATATACCTCATTAATTTAGCGTGTCATGGGTGATTACGGGTATAGTGATGACAACACGTTAGTAAGCTGAGTAGTCAGAAAGAATCCATCGCTCTAATCAGAGTATGTGTTTCATACAAATAGTTGTACCTAACCGCTTGTTGAAGTGATGATTGCTACAAACCTCTGATCAAAGTATGTGTTTGATAGAAATAGTTTCTAGTTAAACACGCCATGGTAAAAGGCAATATACTTCGGTAATAAGTTGATAACTAGGGAAGCTTGGAGCAACCTTGCTGTTAGTGGGTTAACACGTTTACCGAACCCTATAAACCAGATGGTACTAATATTAAAGAATGCAAGGAGTTCATCGCATTAGACAACTATTGCATCAACCGGGATTAAGTCATATGCATAAAGGACGCTCTGAGTAACGAGGGTTGGTAGACCCTTGCTAGAGGATTACTACAGTCATTAAAGGTAATCGAGTTCTATTCATGGTCTAGAACCTTGAGCCAATGGTTCCATTGGAAAAAGGGTTGGTTAAGTATTAACAGCTCAATACTTCAGGATCCTATAAGGTGACACACATTAGACCTTCATCGGACTAAGTAAAGAACTAATAGATTTATTCTATTACGAAAATATAACATATTAATAACTGGATTATTTTTTAAATTGGTTAAAAATTATTGGATCATTTTGGATAAACCAAGGAATTTATTTTTGACCGATAACTAATGCATTAGGGTCAAAAAATAAATATTATTTGAAAGGGATTAAAAGATAATTTTTCCGATACGTTTGGTGCTTGAAATCCTGCACCGTAAGCTTGCAAGTGCCACAATGAGGCACTTGTTAGAGCCCATGAGGCTAGGCTTGCCAACATTGCCTTTGGCATGGCTAGGCAAAGCCCAGCGCCAAATATCTCATAGGCCCAACTTTCGAGAAGCACAACACGCTACACACATTATGCATGCAGGCAGAACCCATGGGGCTCCAAGCACTGCAGGTTAAACCCGCGAGTGGGACATCGAAAATGGGGGAGCCCTTGTTGCCCCTTTCAACTCGCACCAAGTTCAAGAATAATTCCTACAATAAAGGTTACTTAAACAAGTTATTTTTGAGGAGCTTGATATTATTCGAGCACCTCTAGTTTATATTTTTGGGTAGGGCTCCTGGAGTGGTCAAGCAACTACTTGAGGCTCCTTAGTTCTTCCTCTCGGAGAGGTTTTTGTTGGTGGGGTTCATGTGGATACTCATAGAGGCTATCCTACACTTGGAGTGTTGTGCAAGAGGGTTCTGCTAAAGCATGCTTCAACTGGTAAGTTTTCTTTCTTTCTCTTTTAATTATTAGGTCTTTTTATTTAAGCATTTTTAGACTTAATAATTATGCTTAGGTTGTTTTGCACGCTTAGTTAATTTTATGCTTAGGTTATAACTTAGAGTTATAACATGGTTAGGTTATAGCTTAGAGTTATAACATGCTTAGGTTATAGCTTAGAGTTATAACATGCTTAGGTTATAGCTTAGAGTTATAATATGCTTAGTTTAAAATATATATGCTAGAATATAATTTAGAATTATGGTATGTCTAGCCTTTGCATGCTAACCTAGGTAGAGAATTATTTAGTTAAGGCTTTATTTAATTTATATACATCTAATAGGAGTTCCTGGGGATAGAGACAAAATTTTGAATTTCTATCGTTACTGTTATGCATGTTCAATTTGACTGTCAGTTTCCAACGGTGGTATCAGAGCCTACCTATTTAGTGCGTAATTAAGTTAGAAGTAAACTGAATATTATTTTCTACATGAAATAATTTATTGTTTATTTAAGTGGTTAGAACAATATATATGAACTTGTGCTTTTCATTTCAAGCTTAGAAAATAGTTATGGATAATTTTTAATAAGCCTGCTCAACTTACTCAAATTATACAAGTTTCAATAATTCATTCAAATTACATGGGTTATAGATGCTTTCAATTTACATGAATTGAAAGAACGAAATTTATTAGTTCAAGAGAATCCATTGGTCTTCAGGTTTGTGCCCTTATTTGTTCTAGCTAAGGATTGGACTTGGTCTCTACTCACTTCAAGGGCACCTCTCCTACATGGGAACCTATATCGGTGCAGCTTGAATTGACCAACCGGGGTATTAAATATGGACTAATTTATTTCTAGTATATAAGATGGTGCTTATATATGTTTCTATAACAAAGTAAAAAAATTAAGTTTATTGAATAAAAGCTTAAAGGAAATGCAATATAAATATAATAAATAAAAGTGTTAGTTATTTTGCATATAATCTAGGTTGATAGAATAATTATAATAGAGAGCTTGAACCCACCTAAGGTTAGACCTTATAAATTAATTCCGAAATTCCTTGAATTAATACAAGTTATTATACATATGTCCATCTGATAAAATCCTAGATTGGGTGAGACGTTTAACACTAATAAAATCCTAAAGTAAACATATTAAGGCAATTATAGTCTTACTTACTCAAATTTATAATACGGTCTCTTTGGGCTATCAAGTGTTGCGCAAAGCATTCCTTCTAGTCCACATTGATTGGTTGTAAAGTTTGGGATAGGGACTTCCTTAACGGAACTGAGGTAGTCCACCGTAAAATTGGGGGCAAGGCTTAGGTCTGAGACATGTTCAAGGAGATGCTAAAATAAGAGCACACATCCCTAAGGATTAGGGAACTTGAATGTATTAGCAATTGCATATGGTGCAAATGGAATGGGATTCCAACTATAACTTACTATTGTGACTTGACTCATAAAATTGGGAGTTATAATAGACTAGTTATAGATGCTACGACTAGGAAATTTAGCTGGACTAAATTCCGGAATTCAATAAAATGGGCTATTGAAAATTTGAAACAAAATAGTAGGACAAATCTATTTAATTAAAAGTCCTTATATTCAGTGCATGTACTTAAACTAAAATTTGAACTCTTTTTCTTTTCTTATATCTTAGGTTGAAAATGACTTCCAACGTTAATCTCCGTATGTTACTTGACACCAAACTAAATGGCTCAAACATTTTTGATTGGTTCTGAGCTGTGAGTATTATTCTCAGATCAGAGGGAATTACCTAGCTCTAAGTGAAATTTTCCCTATTGAACCTGATTTTGAGGATCATATGGAACATGAGGCCTGGTTGAACCATAGGAAAGATCATGAGACTACCACATGTATCATGTTGGAGTCCATGAATCCTGAGCTTTAGAACCAATATGAGAACAGACCCTTAGAGGACAAAGAGGTATGAAACCTCCAAGCTCCTTTTCGGAACCAAGATGTAGGCTAGCACCTCTATCTCTTAGCATGTACTGAAAATCTTAGGATACCTTCAGAAGCTGAATCGATTGGGATTCGAGATGAATCATGACTTGAGTATTGACCTTGTGTTGATGTCCTTGATAGATAGTTACTCAGGCTTCATGACTAACTATTACATGAATAAGATTAATTCTACTATCCCTAAATTAATAAACATGCTAAAAAGTGTTGAACCTCTAATCAAGAAAGATCAGGAACTACTACTATTGGTTAAGAAAGGCAAGGCTTCTAAGAAAAAGAACCAGGCACTGGGTGCCAAGAAAAGAATAAGTAAAAGGAAGAAAGAATAGAAGACATCTAAGTATGTCTGCTTCCAGTGTGGGAAATCGGGACATTGGAAGAGGGATTGTGAAGCTTCTGCTTCTGAACATTTGAAGAAGAAGCCTATAGAGACATCTAGTTTAGGTATGTTTGTAATTGAAAACTATGCCACTTTTCCTCGTGAATCCACTTGGGTATTAGATACTGGTTGTGGTTCTCATATCTATACTTCTATGCAGTGACTAAGGAACAATAGAAGACTTGCAGAAGGGGAGATGAACCTACATGTGGGAAATGGAGCCTGAGTTGCTGCATTAGCCGTATGAACCTTTAATCTTATTTTTCCAAGTGGACTTGTTTTAGTTTTGAATAATTGTTACTACATTCTGAGTGTTACTAAGAATATTGTATCTGTCGTATGTTTAGCAGCAGAATGAGTTGAAATTTTTTTTCGAACAATAATTGTCAGATTTGCTCGAATAATGTTCTTTATGGTTATAGGATGTTTAATGGTGACATTTATGTTCTTGATACTAAAACAAAAATTTTTAATATAAATAATGCGAAGAAAATTAAATTAGATAATGAGAATTCCTTTTACTTATGGCACTGTCGTTTAGGCCACATAAACAAAGGTCGCTTGACCAAGTTGCATAAAAGTGGTGACTTGGGCCAAATAGAGTTTAAGTCTTATGGTGATTGCAAACCTTGTTTAAGAGGAAAATGATAAAGTTACCCTTTCAAGGAAAGGGTGAACGAGCCACGAGTACATTGCAACTTATACATACTGATTTGTGTGGTCCAATGAGTGTTCAGGCAATAGGAGGATGCTCCTACTTCTTAACCTTTATTGTTGACTATTCATGATATGGTTATTTGTACTTGATGAAGCACAAGTCTAAAATTTTTGAAAAGTTCAAACTATTCAGAGCTAAAGTAGAGAAATAGCTTGACAATACTAATAAAGCACTTCGATCGGATTGAGTGGAGAATACTTAAGTCAGGAGTTTTAGGATTATCTAAAGGAAAATGGGATAGTTCCCCAGTGGTCCCCTCCTTATACGCCCCAACACAATGGAGTGTTAGAAAGGAGGAATTAGACTTTATTAGATATAGTTCGGTCCATGACGAGCCATGTAAATCTCAGTAAATCCTTTTGGGGATATGCACTAGAGAGCACGGTTTATGTATTAAAAAGAGTGCTCTCTAAATTAGTTGATTTTAAACCTTACAAAAGGTGGTCTAATAAAAAGCCATCTCTAAGTCACTTAAGAGTATGGGGTGTCTTGCTATGGTAAAGAGGATAGCATTAGATAAGATGAAAGCCAAATGTCTATTCATTGGATATCTAAAGGAAACTATAGGATATCTATTTTACCTACCTGAAGCACAAAAGGTATTTAAGTCTCAGAATGCTCATTTTGGAAAAGGAACACTTATCTGCAGAAGTCAGTGGGAGCAATATTGAACTGGAAGTTCAAGAGGAAGAAACAGACAATCAATTGATTAACCCCATTCTAGATACACAAGAGAGTGAGATCCAAGAATAACCTTTTGAAACACAAGCATTGCGATGATTAGGTCGTGTTCATAAAGGTCCTGATAGATATGGCGTTACCAACACTGATGATAAAGAACTGTATCTCTTGGAGGATGATGAATCAAGGACATATGATGAGGCAATGAAAAGCTCAAATTCTGATAAATGGCTAAAAGCCATGAAATCAGAAATGGATTCCATGTATGAGAACCAAGTTTGAATTTGGTTGATGCACCGCAAGAGGTTAGACCAATCAGGTGCAAATGGGTCTTCAAGAAGAAGACTAACATGGATGGTAATGTAATTACCTATACAGAGAGGTTGGTTGTGAAAGGTTATAGTCAACATGAAGGTATCGACTATGAGGAAACTTTCTCACCAGTAGCCATGCCTAAATTCATAAGGATACTCTTGGCCATTGCTGCTCATTACGATTATGAGATCTAGTAGATGGATGTTAAAATAGCATTCCTGAATGGGGATTTGGATCGGGATGTGTATATCACCAAACCTGAGGGTTTTACCTCTCAGAATGGCTCAAAGTTATGCAAGTTACAAAGATCCACATTTCACCTTAAGCAGGCATCCAGGAGTTAGAATATAAGGTTTTATCAGACAATCCGTGAAATGGATCTCTATACAAACATTAATGAGCCTTGTGTTTACAAGAAGTTTAGTGGGAGTGCAGTAGTTTTCAAAGTATTGTATGTCGATGACATTCTGGTAATAGGAAATGGTATTTTTCTTCTTCGAAATGTTAAAGTATGGTTGTCAAGAAAATTCTCCATGAAAGACCTTGGTGAAGTAGAATTTATACTAGGTACAAAGATCTATGGGGATAGATCCAAAAGGCTATTAGGTCTTTCTCTAAGTACATATATAGACAAGGAATTGAATAGGTCCAACCTTGAGCATTCGAAGAAAGGTTATCTCCCGATGACAAAGGGACTTAACCTGTCCAAGGCTGAGTGTTCGAAGACAGCTCAGGAGAGGATGCACATGAAGGATATACCCTATGCATCCATGATAGGGTCCATCATGTATGCTATGATATGTACTAGGCTAGATGTCTCTCAGGCTTTGAGCTTTACGAGCAGATATCAGTCAAATCCAAGTGAAAAGCACTAAATGGCTGTCGAGGCAATTCTTAAGTACTTGAGAACCACTAAGGATGAGTTCTGAATATATGGAGAAGGTGACCTCACAATCAGAGGTTACTCTAACGTAAGTTTTCAATCCTACAAGGATGACTTTAGTCTCAGACAGGTTTTGTGTATGTGTTAAATGGAGGGGTGATATGCTGGAAGAGTTCCAAGCAAGAAACTACAGCTGATTCAACCATAAAATTTGAATACATTGCTGCATGTAAAGCAGCAAAAGAAGTTATCCGGTTGAAGGGATTTTTTGGTGATCTCGGTGTGGTGCCAGAGGCTATTGGTCCAATTACTTCGTATTATAATAACAATGGTGCCATAGCTTAGGCAAAGGAACCACAGTTTCATCAAAATAAATAGACATCTATCTAGAAAGTATAATATAATCAAGGAGATTATTGATGCTAAGATAATAAGACTAGAATATGTACCCACTGATCAGAACCTCGCGGATGGTCTCACGAAGCCATTGACTCAGGTCAAACATGACAGCATGTTAATGCATATAGATTAAGACATATGGCTAATTGGCCTTAGTGCAAGTGGGAGTTTATTAGATATAATGTATGCTCTTAAGGCAATTGGGACGATATATCTTAATTGTGTAATAGTACAAATATTTCGTTTAATTAATAAAGGCATTTAATCTTTTATTTATATTGATGTGTTTATAAATATGTTATAGTTGGTTAAAATATATTCATTGATGTATGTATACAAAAGTCCTTGACATATCATAGCATGTAGTCAGAGAAATTATAGTTCGACTATATTTAGTGAGACTTACTTTATGTGCAATTATGATTATGTCTAAACTATCCCTAGTCATAGTTTCATTAAGAAAGTATATTGATGAAGTGGAAAGACTAGCATGTGGTCAACTTTCTTGGAAAAGGTCCAAGTAGTTAATCTTCTAAGGACTGAAGGTGGTGCCTTAAGTGTGACACATGGATATATATGGCAGATATATCGGAGACCGCAGTAAGACAAACACTTGGTGTATATATCAATGTGTTAGTGTTTATCTTCATGCAATTAGCTTTGTGAATATCCTCATACTTGAGATACTAGTTGCCTTGTATGGTACTATAGCGTACTATAGCTTTGTGAATATCCTCATACTTGAGATTCTATAAGGTCACACACATTGGACCTTCATCGGACTAAGTAAAGAACTAATAGATTTATTCTATTATGAAAATATAAAAAATTAATAATTGGATTATTATTTAATTTGTTAAAAATGATTGGATCATTTTGGATAAATCAAGGAATTTATTTTCGACAGGTAACTAATTTATTAGGGTCGAAAAATAAATATTATTTGAAAGGCATTAAAAGAGTATTTTTCCAAATGGGTTGGACCCGATAAAAATTGTTGGACAATTTTGACTTGCAAATTGGGCTGCAGGATTCGCAACACATTTGGTGCGCAAAATCCCACACCGTGGGCTTGCCAGCGCTGCCCATGGCAGCGCTTGGGCGAAATATCTCATAAGCGAGGCTTACGAGAATTCTCGCAAGCCTGGCTTGCTAGAAGCACAACGTTCTCTACATGTTATGCCTGCGGGTGGGATATGATTTTTAGCATATCCTACATCAGAAATGGGGGAGCCTTTTTGATCCCCCAAGCCTACAAATAGGCACTTGTGTTCCCCTTTCAACTCGCATTAAGTTCAAGAATAATTCCTATAATAAAGGTTAATTGAACAAGTTATTTTTGAGGAGCTTGATTTTATTCGAGCACCTCTAGTTTATATTTTTGGGTCTAGCAACCACTCGAGGCTCCTTATTTCTTCTTATTGGGGTGGTTTTGGTTGGTGGGGTTCATGTGGATACTCATAGAGGCTATCCAATGATTAGAGGCTTGTGCAAGGAGGTTCTGCTAAAGCACGCTTCAACTGGTAAGTTTTCTTTCTTTCTCTTTTAATTATTAGGTTTTTTTCTTTAAGCGTTTTTAAACTTAATAATTATGCTTAGGTTGTTTTGCATGCTTAGTTTATTTTATGCTTAAGTTATAGCTTAGAGTTATAACATGCTTAGTATAAAATATATATGCTAGAATTAGGAATTATGGTATGTCTAGCCTTTGCATGCTAACCTAGGTAGAGAATTATTTAGTTAAGGCTTTATTTAATTTATATGCATCTAATAGGTGTTCCTGGGGGTAGAGACAAAATTTTGAATTTCTGTCATGCCCCTTGTGTTGGGAACAGATAGTCAAATTGAACATGCATAATAGGCATGGCGGAAATTCAAAATTTTGTCCCTCTCCCTAGGAAGTCCTATTAGTTGCATATAAATTAAATAAAGCCTTAACTAAATAATTCTCTACCTAGGTTAGCATGCAAAAGGGCTAGGCATACCATAATTCTAAATTATATCCTAGCATGTATATTTTATGCTAAGCATGATATAACTCTAGGCTATAACCTAAGCATGTTATAACTCTAAGCTATAACCTAAGCATGCTATAACTCTAAGCTATAACCTAAGCATAAAATAAAACAAACATGCAAAACAATGTAAGCATAATTATTAAGTCTAAAAATGCTTAAAGAAAAAGACCTAATAATTAAAAGAGAAAGAAAGAAAACTTACCAATTGAAGCGTGCTTTAGCAGAACCTCCTTGCACAAGCCTCCAAGCGTAGGATAGCCTCTATGAGTATTCACACAAACCCCACCAACCAAAACCTCTTCGAGCGGAAGAACTAGGGAGCCTTGAGTAGTTGCTAGACCACTCTAGAAGCCCCACCCAAAAATATAAACTAGAGGTGCCGAATAAATTCAGGCTCCTAAAAAATAACTTGCCCAATTACCTGAGAGATTTTACTTTTGAATCTCGCTCAAGGTTTATGCTATTGAGCTATGGTGCAATTGAAAAGGGTGGACAAGGTGCCTATTTATAGGCTTGGGGAGCAAAATATTGCTCCCCAAAAGCAATGTGGGATGGCAGAAAAACTCCCATCCCACGCGGGTCATACACGTGGATTCAAAGGATCCGCATGTTGACCCACCTACACACAGCATGTTACACAAGCTGTGTGTAGGAAGGCAAGCCTTGATGGCTTTCCTTGTAGCAAGCTGGGCCCATGCCGCAAGCCCAACTCGCAGTGCACCCTTATACGCAGCGCATGTGCAGCCCATTTTCATGGGTTGCCGTGAGCATTGCCCACCATTGCTTGCACACCTTTTGGTGCACTCCTGTGCACCCAATCCTGTAGAAAATACTTTTGTACTTTTGGTCCAATTTGACTTGCCAAGGCAAAATTCCCCTTCTGATCCCTTTCAAATAAATATTCATTTTTCGACCCTAATAAATTAGTTACCCGTTAACGATAAATTCCTTGGCTTATAAAATTGATATAATCAATTTAGCCAATTTATTTATGACCCTAATTAATTAGTTACATGTCAACAAAACCTTGGTCCAACCAAATAATAATCTAATTATTATCATGTTATATTTTCATAATAGAATAAATCTATTAGCTCTTTACTCAGTCCGATGAAGGTCCAATGTGTGTGACCTTATAAGATCCTGAAGTATTGAGCTATTAAGGCTTAACCATCCCTTGTTTTAATTGAACCATTGGCTCGATGTTCTAGACCGTGAATAGAACTCGATTACCTTAAACAACTGTAGTATGCCTCTAGCAAAGGTCTACTATCCTCCATTACTCAGATCATCATTTGTGCTTTTGACTTAATCCCAGTTAATGCATTAGTTATCTAGTGCGATGAACTCCCTCCATTCTTTAATATTAGTACCATCTAGTTTTTAGGGTTCGGTTAAAGTGTTAACCCACTAATAGCAAGGTTGCTCCAAGCTATCCTAGTTATTAATTTGTTACTGAATTATATTGCCTTTCACCATAGTTTGTTTGACTAGAAACCATTTCTATCAAACGCATACTTTGATGAGAGGTTTATGGCAATCATCACTTCGACAAGTGGCTAGGTACAACTCCTTAATATATCCGGAGCGATGGATTCTTTTCGACTACTCAGTTTACCAACATGTTGTCATCACTATACCCTTAATCACCATAACACCCTAAGTTAATAAGTGTGACCCAAAGTATAATAACAGTACCACATAAGGTAACTAGTATCACAAGTATGAGGATATTCGCAAAGCTTATTGCATAAAGATAAACACTAACACATTGATATATATACCAAGTGTTTATCTTACTGCGGTCTCCAATATATCTCCCAGATATATCCATGTGTCAAACTTAAGGCACCACCTTCAGTCCTTTGGAGATTAACTGCTTGGACCCTTTTCAAGAAAGTTGGCCACATGCTAGTCTTTTCGCTTCATCAATATCCTTTCTTGATGAAACTATAACTAGGGATACTTTAGACATAATCATAATTGCACATGAAGCAGCTTCCACAAAATATAGTCCAACTATAATTTCTCTGGTTTCATGCTATGATATGTCAAGGACTTTTGCATACATACATCAATGAATACATTTTAACTAACTATAATATATTTATAAACAGATCGACTTAAACAAAAGATTAAATGCCTTTATTAATTAAATAAAATATTCGTACCATTAAATAATTAAGATGTATCGCCCTAATCGCCTTAAGGGCATACATCATATCCAACAAACTCCCACTTGCACTAAGGCCAATAAGCCATATGTCTTAATCCATATGCTTTAACATGCTAGTCATGTTTGACTTGAGTCAATGGCTTCATCAAACCATCCACGAGGTTCTGATCAGTAGGAACATATTCTAGTCTTATTATCTTAGCATTAGCAATCTCCCTGATTATATGATACTTTCTGGATACTTGTCTGTTTTTCTGATAGGACCGTGGTTCCTTTGCTTGATATATAGCACCATTATCATCACAACACAAAGTAATTGGATTAACAGACTCAGGCACCAACCGAGATCATCAATAAATCCCTTTAACTTGACAGCTTCTTTTGCTGCTTCACATGCAGTAATGTATTCAGATTCTGTGGTTGAATCAGCAGTAGTTTCTTGCTTGGAACTCTTCTAGCATACCGCCCCTCCATTTAACACATACACAAAATCCAACTGAGACTTAAAGTCATCGTTGTTGGACTAAAAACTTGTGTCAGTGTAACCTCTAATTGTGAGGTCACCTTCTCCATATATCAAGAACTCATCCTTAGTTCTTCTCAAGTACTTAAGAATTGCCTTGACGGCCATCCAGGGATTTTCACCTTGATCTAACTAATATCTGCTCATAAAGTTCAAAGCCTGAGCAACATCTTGCCTAGTACATATCATAGTATACATGATAGATCCTATTATGGATGCATAGGGTATATCCTTCATGTGCATTCTTTTCTGAGCTGTCTTCAGACACTCAGTCGTAGATAGGTTAATCCCCTTTGTCAATGAGAGATAACCTTTCTTTGAATGCTCAAGGTTGAACCTATTCAATACCTAGTCTATATATGTACTTTGAGTGTAGATCTTTATACCTAGTGTAAATGGTGCTTCACCAAGGTCTTTCTTGGAGAATTTTATTGACAACCATACTTTAACATTTTGAAGAAGAGAAATATCGTTTCCTATTAGTAGATGTCATTGACATATAATCTTAAGAAAATGACAGCACTTCCACTAACCTTCTTGTAAACATAAGGCTCATTAATGTTGGACAGAAATCCAATTCCCGGATTGTCTAATCAGACCTTATATTCCAACTCCTGGATGCCTGCTTAAGTCCATAAATGGATCTTTGTAGCTTGCATACCTTTGAGCCATTTTGAGATGTAAAATCCTTAGGTTGTGGCATATACACATCCTAGTCTAAATCTCCATTCAGGAATGCTATTTTAACATCCATCTACCAGATCTCATAATCATAATGAGCAGCAATGGCAAGGAGTATCCTAATGGATTTAAGCCTAGCTACCAGTGAGAAAGTTTCATCATAGTTGATACCTTCACGTTGACTATAACCTTTGGGGACCACCCTTGCCTTATAGGTAATCACATTACCGTCCATGTCAGTCTTCTTTTTGAAGACCCATTTACACCCAATCAGCATAACCTCTTGCAGTGCATCAACCAAATTCAAAACTTAGTTCTTATACATAGAATCCATTTCTGATTTCATGGCTTTCAGCCATTTATCAAAATCTGAGCTTTTCATTGCCACGTCATATGTCCTTGGTTCATCATCCTCCATGAGATATAGTTCCTTATCATTAGTGATGATAAAACTATATCTATCGGGACCCTTATGAACATGACCTAATATTCGTAATGATTGTGTTTCAATAGGTTGTTCTTGTATCACACTTTCTTATGTATCTAGAATGGGGTCAATCAGCTAATTGTCTGTTTGTTCCTCTTGAACTTCCACTTCAATATTGCTCCTACTGACTTTTGCAAGTAAGTGTTCCTTTTCCAAAAAGCAAGCATTCTGAGACACAAATTCCTTTTATGCTTTGGGTTGGTAAAATAAATATGCAATAGTTTCCTTTGGGTATCCAATGAACAGACAGTTGTCAGATTTGGCGTTTAGATTATCTGATGCTATCCTCTTTACCATAGTGGGACAACCCCATACTCTTAAGTGACTTAAAGATGGCCTTTTATTATACCATCTTTCATAAGGTGTAAAACCAACTTATTTAGAGGGCATTCTGTTTAATACATAAACCACGCTCTCTAGTGCATATCCCCATAAGAATTTACTGAGATTTGTATGGCTCATTATAGACCGAACCATATCTAATAAAATCTGATTCCTCCTCTCTAACACTCCATTGTGTTGGGGCGTATAAGAAGGTGGTCCATTGGGGAACTATACCATTTTCCTTTAGATAATCCTGAAACTCCTGACTTAAGTATTCTCCACCTCGATTCGATCGAAGTGTTTTAATACTTTTCTCAACCTGTTTCTCTACTCCAGCTCTGAATAGTTTAAACTTTTCAAAACTTTCAGACTTATGCTTCATCAAGTACAAATAACCATATCGTGAATAATCATTAATAAAGGTTATGAAGTAGGAGTATCCTCCTATTGCCTGAACACTCATTGGACCACACACATCAGTATGTATAAGTTCCAATGTACTTGTGGCCCGTTCACCCTTTCCTTGAAAGGGTAACTTAGTCATTTTCCTCTCAAACAAGGTTTGCAATCACCATAAGACTTAAATTCTATTAGGCCCAAGTCACCACATTTATGCAACTCGGTTAAGCGATCTTTGTTTATGTGGCCTGAATGATAATGCCATGAGTAGAAGGAATTCTTGTTATCTAATTTAATTTTCTTCACATTGTTTATATTAAAAACTTCTGTTTTAGTATCAAGAACATAAATGCCACCTTTCAACATCCCATTACCATAAAGAACATTATTCAAATGAATCTGACAATAATTATTCAAAAATGAAAATTCAAATCCATCCAGTGCTAAACACGCAATAGATGCAATATTCTTATTAACACCTGGAACGTAGTAATAATTATACAAAACTAAAACAAGCCCACTTGGAAAAATAAGATTAAAACTTCCTACGGCTAATGCAGCAACTCTAGCTCCATTTCCCACATGTAGGTCCATCTCCGCTTTTGCAAGTTTTCTAATGTTCCTTAGTCCCTACATAGAAGTATAGATATGAGAACCACAACAAGTATCTAATACCCAAGTGGATTCAAGAGGAAAAGTAGCAAAGTTTTCAATTCTGAACAAAGCTGAAGTAGATGCCTCTATAGGCTTCTTCTTCAAATGCTAAAAAATAGGAGCTTTGCAATCCCTCTTCTCATGTCCCGATTTCCCACACTAGAAGCAGACATACTTAGATGTCTTCTTTTCTTTCTTCTTTTTACTGATTCTTTTCTTAGCACCCAGCGCCTAGTTCTTCTTCTTAGAAGCCTTGCCTTTCTCAACCAACAGTAGAGGTTTTTGATCTTTCTTGATATGAGGTTCTATTGTTTTCAGCATGTTAATTAATTCAGGGATAGTAGAATTAATCTTGTTCATGTAATAGTTATTCACAAAGCCAGAGTAAGTATCTGTCAAGGACATCAACACAAGGTCAATGCTCAAGTCATGATTCATCTCGAATCCCAATTGATTTAGCTTCTCAAGGTATCAAAAAAGTTTCAGTACTTACTGAGAGTCAGAGGTTCCAGCCTGTATCTTGGTTCCAAAAAGGAGCTTGGAGGTCTCATACCTCTTTATCCTTTGCCGCTCCAAAAAAGCTCTTCAAGATGGAGAACCATGTCCTCCAAGGCCATGTTCCCATGTTCTTTCTAAAGCTCAGGATTCATGGACCCTAACATGATACACATAGCAGTCTCACCATCTTTCTCGTGCTTCAACTAGGCCTCATGTTCCACATGGTCCGCAACATTAGGTTCAATAGGGAAAATTTCACTTAGAACATAGGCAATTCCATCAGATCTGAGATTTAATCTCACAGCTTGGAACCAATCAGAAAAGTTTGAGCCATTCAATTTGGTGTCAAGTAACATACGGAGATTAACATTGGAAGTCATTTGCAACCTAAGAAATAAGAAAAGAAAAAGAGTTTAGATATTAGTTTAAGTACATGTATTTTATATAAGGACTTTTAATTAAATACATTTGTCCTACTATTTTTCTTTGAAATTTACAATAGCCCATTTTATTGAATTCGGGAATTTTAGCCCAACTGAATTTCCTTGTAGGTAGCATCTATAGCTAGTCTATTACAACCTTTAATTTTATGAGTCAAGTCACAATAGTAAGTTATAATTGGAATCCAATTCCATTTGCACCATATGCAATTGCTAATACTTTCAAGTTCCGTAATCCTTAGGGACGTTTGCTCTTATTTTAGCATCTCTTTGAACATGTCTCAGACCTGAGCCTAGCCCCTAATTTTATGGTGGACTACCCTAGTTCCGTTAAGGAAGACCCTATCCCAAACTTTACAACCATCAATGTGGACTAGAAAGAATGCTTTGCGCAACACTTTGATAGACCAAAGAGACCATATTATAAATTTGAGTAAGGAAGACTATAACTTGTCTTAATATATTTACTTTGGGATTTTATTAGTGTTAAATGTCTCACCCAATCTAGGATTTTATCAGATCGACATATTTATAATAACTTATATTAATTCAGGGAATTTCGGAATTAATTTATAAGGTCTAACCTTAGGTGGGTTCAAGCTCTTTATTATAATTATTCCATCAACCTAGATTATATGCAAAATAATTAACACTTTTATTTGTTATATTAATATTACATTTCCTTTAAGCTTTTATTCAATAAACTTAATTTTTTTACTTTGTTATAGAAACATATATAAGCACCATCTTATATACTAGAAATAAATTAGTCCATATTTAATACCCCAAATGTTCAATTCAAGCAGCACTGATATAGGTTCTTAGGTAGGAGAGGTGGCCTTGAAGTGAGTACACACTAAGTCCAATCCTTAGCCAGAACAAATATGGGCACAAACTTGAAGACCATTGGAATCTCTTGAACAAATAAATTTTGTTCTCTCAGTTCATGTAAATTGAAAGCATCTATAACCCATGTAATTTAAATGTATTATTGAAACTTGTATAATTTGAGTAAGTTAAGCAGACTTATTCAAGATTATTCATAACCATTTTCTAACCTTGAAACGAAAGGCACAAGTTCATATATATTGTTCCAAACAATTAAATAAACAAATCATTTCAAATAGAAAATAATATTCAGTTCGCTTCTAACTTAATTAAGCACTAAATAGGCAGGCTCTGATACCATTGTTGGGAACTGATAGTCAGATTGAACATGCATAACAGACATGGTGGAAATTCAAAATTTTGTCCCTGTCCCCAAGAACTCCTATTAGTTTCATATAACTTAAATAAACCTTAACTAAATAATTCGCTACCTATGTTAGCATGGAAAAGGGCTAGGCATACCATAATTCTAAATTATATCCTAGCATGTATATTTTATGCTAAGCATGTTATAACTCTAGGCTATAACCTAAGCATGTTATAACTCTAAGCTATAACCAAAGCATGTTATAACTATAAGATATAACCTTAGCATAAAATAAACTAAGCATGCAAAACAACCTAAGCATAATTATTAAGTCTAAAAACGCTTAAAGAAAAAAACCTACTAATTAAAAGAGAAAGAAAGAAAACTTACCAGTTGAAGTTTGCTTTATCAGAACCTCCTTTCACAAGCCTTCAAGCATAGGATAGCCTCTATAAGTATCCACATAAACCCCCCCAACCAAAACCTCCCCGAGAAGAAGAACTAAGGAGCCTTAAGTAGTTGCTACTCCAGAAGGCCCACCCAAAAATATAAACTAGAGGTGCTCGAATAAATTCAGGCTCCTAAACAATAACTTGCTCAATTAGTCGAGATATTTTACTTTTGAATCTCACTAAGGATTTATGCTATTGAGCTATGGTGCAATTGAATAGGGTGGACAAGGGTGCCTATTTATAGGCTTGGGGAGCAAAATATTACTCCCCAAAAGTAATGTGCAAATCCAAAGGATCCGCGTATTGACCCGCTTGCACACAGCATATAGTGCATACTGTGTGCAGTAAAGAAAGCCTTAATCGCTTGCCTTGCAGCGAGCTGGGCCTGATGGCCTATGCCGCGAGCCCAGCTCTCGGCGGACCCTTATGGGCTGCGCATGTGCAGCCCATTTTCGTGGGCTACCTTGAGCAATGCTCAGTATTGCTCGCACACCTTTTGATGCATTCCTGCGCACCCCAATCTTGTATAAAATAATTTTGTACTCTCGATCCAATTTAACTCACCAAGGCCAAATTCCCCTTTTAATTCCTTTGAAATAAATATCCTAATAAATTAGTTACCGGTCAACGATAAATTCCTTGGCTTACAAAATTGATATAATCAATTTAGCCAATTTATTTATGGCCTTAATTAATTAGTTACATGTCAAAATAGATCCTTGGTCCAACCAAATAATAATCTAACTATTATCATGTTATATTTTTGTAATGGAATAAATCTATTAGTTCTTTACTCAGTCCGATAGAGGTCCAATGTATATGACCTTATAGGATCTTGAAGTATTGAGCTAATAAGGCTTAACCAACCCTTGTTCTAATGGAACCATTGGCTTGATGTTCTAGACCGTGAATAGAACTCGATTAGCTTAAAAGACTATAGTATGCCTCTAGCAAGGGTTTACCATCCCCTATTACTCAGAACTTCATTTGTACTTATGACTTAATCCTGATTAATGCAATAGTTATCTAGTGCGATGAACTCCTTCCATTCCTTAATATTAGTACCATCTGATTTATAGGGTTCGGTTAAAGTGTTAACCCACTAGTAGCAAGGTTGCTCCAAGCTATCCGAGTTATTAACTTATTACCGAAGTATATTGCCTTTTGCCATAGTGTGTTTGACTAGAAACCATTTCTATCAAACACATACTCTGATTAGAGGTTTATGGCAATCATTACTTCAACAATTGGCCAGGTACAATTCCTCAATATATCTAGAGCGATGGATTCTTTCTGACTACTCAGTTTACCAACGTGCTCTCATCACTTTACCTAGAATCACCCTTAACACCCTAAATTAATGAGTGTGTAGTAATGACCCAAAGTATAGCAATAGTACCACACAAGGTAACTAGTATCTCAAGTATGAGGATATTTGCAAAGCTTATTATATGAAGATAAACACTAACACATTGATATATATACCAAGTGTTTATCTTATTGCGGTCTCCAATTTATCTCCCAGATATATCCATGTGTCAAACTTAAGGCGCCTCCTTAAGTCCTTAGGAGATTAACTACTTGGACCCTTTCCCAGAAAGTTGACCACATGCTAGTCTTTCCGCTTCATCAATATCCTTTCTTGATGAAACTATGACTAGGGATAGTTTAGATATAATCATAATTGCACATGAAGCAGGTTCCACCAAATATAGTCCAACTATAATATCTCTGACTTCATGCTATCATACATCAAGGAATTTTGGATACATACATCAATGAATGTATTTTAACTAGCTATAATATATTTATAAACACATCGATATAAACAAAAGATTAAATTCCTTTATTAATTAAACAAAATATTCATACTATTACATAATTAAGATATATTGCCCTAATTGCCTTAGGGGCATACATCATATCCAACATGTTATGCATGGTCAATTTGACTATTAGTTCCCAATAGTATAGTGATGACAACACTTTGGTAAGCTGAATAGTCCGAAAGAATCCATCGCTTCGGATATATTAAGGAGTTGTACCTGGCTGCTTGTTATAGTGATGATTGCTACAAACCTCTAATCAGAGTATGTATTTGATAGAAATAGTTTCTAGTTAAACACACTATGGAAAAAGGCAATATACTTCGGTAACAAGTTAATAACTGGGATAGCTTAGAGCAACCTCGCTATCGGTGGGTTAACACTTTTACCAAACCCTATAAACGAGATGGTACTAATATTAAAGAATGGAAGGAGTTCGTCGCATTGTATAACTGTTGCATTAACTGGGATTAAGTCATAAGCACAAATGACATTCTGAGTAACGGGGGATGGTAGACCCTTGCTAGAGGCATACTATAGTCATTTAAGGTAATCGAGTTCTATTCATGGTCTAGAACCTCGAGCCAATGGTTACCATTAGAACAAGTGTTGGTTAATCCTTAACAGCTCAATATTTCGGGATCCTATAAGGTCACACACATTGGACCTTAATTGGACTAAGTAAAGAACTAATAGTTTCATTCTATTACCAAATTATAACATATTAATAATTGGATTATTATCTATTTGGTTAAAAATGATTAGATCATTTTGGATAAACCAAGGAATTTATTTTGATCGATAACTAATTTATTAGGGTCATAAAAAAAATATTTATTTGAAAGGGATTAAATGAGAATTTTGCCTTGGCGAGTTAAATTGGATCCTGAGTACAAAATGTATTTTGTATAGGCTCGGGTGCGCAAAAGTGCACTGAAAGGTGTGCGGTAATGCTGCGGTAGCTTATAGAAATGGGCTTGCCAAACGTGCAGTCCATAGGGCGCGTCGCGAGCTGGGCTTACTCACACACAGGGCAGGCTCTCAAGAGCCTGCCTTGCGGTAGCATATGCAACATGCATGGCATGCTACATATGGGGCATAGCCCGTGGATCTAATTGGATCCACGTGCGTGACCCGCATGTGATGTGCAAATATGCACATCCAATATCAGTTTTGGGGGAGCAAATTTGCTCCCCCAAGTCTATAAATAGGCACTCAGTCCCCTCCTTTTAACATGCACTAGTAGCTCAAAGCGTAAATCCTAAGTGAGATTCGCAATGATAAATCTCTCAGGTATTTGAGCAAGTTCTTTTTGAGGAGCTTAATTTTAATCGAGCACCTCTAGTCTATATTTTTGGTGGGGCTTCTAGAGTGGTCTAGCAACTACTCGAGGCTCCTTAGTTCTTCCTCTCGGGGAGGTTTTGGTTGGTGGGGTTCATGTGGATACTTATAGAGGCTATCCTACATTTGGAGGCTTTATACAAGTAGGTTCTACTAAAGCACGATTCAACAGGTAAGTTTTCTTTCTTTCCCTTTTACTTATTAAGTCTTTTTCTTTAAGCATTTTTAGACTTAATAATTATGCTTAGGTTGTTTTGCATGCTTAGTTTATTTTATGCTTAGGTTATAGCTTAAGAGTTATAACATGCTTAGGTTATAGGTTAGAGTTATAACATGCTTAGATATAATTTAGGATTATCATATGCCTAGCCTATGCATGCTAACCTAGGTGGAGAATTATTTAGTTAAGGCTTTATTTAATTTATATGCATCTAATAGGAGTTCCTAGGGACAAAGACAAAATTTTGAATTTCCACCATGCCTATTATGCATGTTCAAATTGACTGTCAGTTCCCAACAAGTCTCAAGTCCTTTCTTTGCATTCAAAAATCCATGGTAAGCTATTTTAGTCTTACATAGGCTGGGGTATCGCATCATTTGGTTATCAGAGCTAGATTCAGGTTTAATCACTACTATCCTTTATTTTTTATTTATATTTATATTTCATATTTTATCAATCTAACATCTAACTATTGGTGTTTAGTGTAAAGTTGTTATTGTTGTTAAAAAAACATAAAACAAAAAGAAAGAAAACAAAAGAGAGAGAACAAAAAGAAAGAAAATAATATAGAAAGAAAAAAAATATAGAAAGAAATAATAAGAAAAAGTTCACATTTCAACCTTTGTGATATTAATTGATCTAATTTTGCTGTAACAATTTTTGAGCCTTATTTCATAACATATATACATAATAAGGATTTAGAAATTTATTTGTTTATGCCAACGAATGAATGTAGTAAATTTTGGTTTTTGGTTTCTTAAACAGCTTGTACTTTTTACTTGTAGTTTTGAGTCTTTTTTTTATTGCTTGCTTTGCATTATTTTTGTTGAATCTACATTACATTCAGTCTACCTAAGTTTTCATGCTTAAGGAGAACCTCATGTTGAAGCACATCCATCTCGTTGTTTTTTCAATCTTAGTTTATGATTTGGTGTCTGTCTTTTTTTTGGCTTCTCATACACTGTGTTCAATATATTGCCAATTGTTGGACATTCTTACATATATAATACATAAAATTCTTTCTCTTATGTATTAATATCCTTTATTCATTTTAGTCAATTTGCTTCTAGTATTTGCTTCCAATCTTGTGTTGTTAGGTTTTATTCTTTATTTTCCAATATAAGTTGTCTTATTACTTTTTTTGTGTTAATTTTCTGAAGTGTGATCGTTTGAACCAAGTGTGAGTGCTTTAGAGTAAACACATGAAGAGTGATACACACACACACACAAACACACACATACACACACACCGCATGTCTGAAACAAGTAAAAGTAATGAATAAAATGATGTGCTATAGGCAGTAATGAAGAGTTTGAAACAAATAAACACTTGACTAGAGTCTTTGGAAACTAGTTCAAGAAATAACTATAGAGAGGAGAGGAGAGCATGAAATTGGCAAGAAGAAGAGGAAGAACAATATTAAGAACCATTTAGACCAAGGAAAAATATCTAAATCCCATAAGTTGACAACATCAATTCGATCAGAATAAAGTTTTAAAGCTTCTCCGATAAGGTTGATGTGGATGCTTACCTTGAATGGGAGAGGAAGATGGAGATGGCATTTTCTTGTCATAGTTACTCAAATGATGAAAAGGTAAAACTTGCATCCCTTGAATTTTCTGATTATACACTAATATAGTGGCATGAGTTGGAGAAAAGTAGGAGGAGAAATGGAGATTTGCCAATCCAATCGTTGGTAGAAATGAAGAGGGTTGTGAGAAAGAAGTATGTTCCAACATACAACCATAGAGAATTACACCATCAATTGAAATGATTGACCCAAGGATCAAACACTATAGTTGACTATACCAAAGAAATGGAGTTGCTCATGATAAAAGGCAATATTGTTGAGGTTGAAAGACAACAAAAGAGGCCAAGATGGGGAACTCAAAAGGCTACCCAAAATCCAAACTCTCAATGGGGTTCTAAATGGAGCACCAAGTATAATTCTAAGAAGTTTGATAAAAACTCAGTTTCACAAGGTATGATTCCTGATAAAGAGATGCTTAAACCAAATGATAAATTGGCCCCTAAAAAGCAAACAAGGACATCCAATGTTATAAATGTAAAGGGCCTCGACATTATGCTAATGAATGTGTCAATAAGCGTGCTATGATAATTATAGGAGATGAAACTATGTCTGAAAGTGAATCTAAACCTGAAATGTCATCTTCAAAAGAGTGTAATGATGATGAATGTTTAGAGTATCTAATTCAAGGAGAGTCCTTAGTTATTATGCGTGCTGTAAACATGTCTATTAAAGAAGGACTTGAACAAAGAGAAAACATATTTCAAACTCGTTGTTTGGTAAAGGGGAAAGTGTGTAGTCTAATAGTTGATGGGGATAGTCAAACTAATTATGCTAGTACTATTTTGATTGCTAAATTAGGACTTAAAACAATGAGTCACCCTCAACCTTATAGGCTACAATGGCTCAATAACACTGATGAATTGAAGGTAACGAAGAGGTTTAGTATTTCTTTTTCTGTTAGAAGATATGTTGGTAAGGCTATCTTTGATGTAATTCCTAGGCAAGCTAGTCATTTGTTGTTAGGGAGACCTTGGTAATTTGATAGGTAGTCTTTACATTATGGTCTCACAAATAGAATTTTAATTATGTATAATGATGTAAACCATACTCTTATACCTTAGTCTCCTAAGGATGTTTATGAGGATCAAATTAAACTATAACAATATGTAAAATTGGTTAAGGAAAGTGAGAAAAGAAAAAGAATGAGAGTAAAAAGGCCTTTAGAAAAAAGAAAAGTAATTTCGGCCCAATGGGGAGTGATACACTAGTGAGGATAAAAATGAGAAATGTGCAGGGGATAAAAAGTTAGTGAGAGATGAGCTAAAAGGAGAGTTGAGTGAGAAGAGAGAAAATGTAAGTAAAAATTCCTTTTAGTGTAAACAGAGAGAGCTAAAAAGAGCATACTTAGGAAAGAGAGCTATTGTTTTATTGCAGTTTCATTCAAATTGGATGATTGAAAATAACACTACTAATGAATTGCCTAGTTCCTTCTCTAAGTTGTTACAGGAGTTTAATGATGTCTTTCATGATGAAATACCACATAGATTACCACCTATTTGTGGGATTGAACATTAAATTGATTTGGTTACTAGAGCTTAAATTCCAAATCAACCAACTTACCGTACTAACCCGAAGGAAATAAAGAGTTACAATAGCAAGTTAATGAGTTGTTGGCAAAGGGACACATCCAAGAGTGTTTAAGTCCATGCACAGTTCTTGTGTTATTATTTACTAAGAAGGATAGAACAATGCGAATGTGTGTTGATTGTCATGCCATCAACAAAATCATTGTAAAGTATCACCATCCTTTTCCTATATTAGATGATATGTTTGAGGAACTTCTGGATATGTTTTCTTTGCTAAAATTAATTTAAAATGTGGCTATCATCAAATTAGGATGACATTAGGTGATGAGTAGAAAACTTCCTTTAAAACTAAATATGGTTTGCATGAATGGTTAGTGATGCTTTTGGCTTAACGAACGCCCCTAGCACATTCATGAGACTAATAAACCATGTTTTGAGTGATTATCTAGGAAAATTTATGGTAGTGTATTTTGATGATATTTTGATATATAGCCAAAATTGGATGATCACATTAGGCATGTTAGACTGACTTTGCAAAAGTTACGTGAACATAAACTGTATGCTAATCTTAAGAAATGTGCTTTTTGTACTAATCGTGTCATCTTTTTAAGGTTTGTTGTTAGTTCACGAGGAATTGAAGTTGATGCTAAAAAGTAAGAGCCATTAAAGAGTGGTCGACTCCTAAAAATGCAAGTGAGGAAAGATCTTTCCATGGTTTGGCCAGCTCCTATAGGAGGGTTGTTGAAGATTTTAGTACTATTGCTTCACCTCTAAATGAGATAGTTAAAAAGTTGGTTGGTTTTTATTAGGGAAAAGAACAAGAACATGCAAAAAAAACTTTAAAAGATAAACTCCATCTACCCCTATTTTAAGATTACCTGATTTGATAAGACTTTTGAAATTGAATGTGATGCTTCGCGAATTGGTATTGGTGCTGTTTTGATGCGAAAGGGTCAACCAATTGCATATTTTAGTGAGAAGTTAGGTGGAGCACATTTGAACTATTCCACATATGACAAAAAATTCTACTCCCTCATTAGAGCTCTTGAAGTTTGGGAACACTACCTACTACCCAAGGAGTTTGTTATCCATACTAACCATCAATCTCTTAAGCATTTAAAGGGATAAGGTGAGTTGAATAAGTGGCATGGTAAGTGGATTGAATTCCTTGAAACTTTTCCATATGTAATCATATGTAAGGAAGAGAATGTTGTGGCTGATGTCTTATCTAGTTGATTTGCATTAATTTCTATGCTTAGTTCTAAATTATTAGGCTTTGAGCATTTAAAAGAGTTCTATGCAAATGACACTGATTTTGGTAATACATTTAAGGAATGTGAACATGGAGCTTTTAACAAGTTTTATTTGTATGATGGTTTTATTTTTAGAGGAAAATAAATATGGATACCTATTTGTTCAATGCATAAATTGCTTGTTAGGGAAACACATTCTTAAGGGTTGATAGGACATTTTGGGGTACAAAAGACTTTAGATATGCTTAGTGAACATTTTTATTGGCCTAATATGTGAAAATTTGTTCAGAAACTGTGCGGTCAATGTTTTGCATGTACACAAGCTACATCTAACTCTAAACCACACGGTTTGTGTACTCCTTTACCTGTACCTAATGAACCTTGGACTGATATATCTATGGACTTTGTTATTGGCTTACTTAAGATAAAACGAGGCCGAGATAGTGAGTTTGTTGTTGTGGATAGATTTAGTAAAATGGCTCATTTCATTGCTTGCCACAAAACTGATGATGCAACAAATATAGCTGATTTGTTTTTCAAAGAAGTAGTCTGATTACATGGTATACCCTAGGACTATTGTTTCTGATCGATATTTTAAGTTGCTTAGTCATTTTTGGCATGTTTTGTGGGGAAAATTGGGAACTAAATTATTGTTTTCTACTACTTGCCATCCACTAACTGATGGCCAAGCAGAAGTTGTTAATATAACTTTGGGAACTATACTTCGTGCTGTTATTGGAAAGAATTTTAAAATGTGGGAAGAATGTTTACCATATGTTGAGTTTGCTTATAATCGTGCTATTCATACTTCTATAGTTTATTCTCCTTTTGAGATTGTATATGGTTCAACCCATTAACTGTTTTAGATTTAATGCCTCTGCCCTTGAATGAATTGATAAATTTAGATGGGAAATCAAAGGCTAATTTGGTGAAATCAATGTATCTCAAAGCACATGAACATATTGAAAAGCGAAATCGCATGTATGCAAAACAAGCCAACAAGGGCCCAAAAAAGTCACATTTGAACTAGGTGAATGGGTTTGGATCCATATACGCAAAGAGAGGTTTCCTAATCAATGAAAATCAAAGCTTGATCCATGAGGGGATGGACCATTTCAAGGGCTGGAATGAATCAATCATAATGCATATAAAATTGACCTACTAGGTGGGAATGGTGTTAGTGCTACTTCCAATGTTTATGATTTATCTCCTTTTGATTTTGATTTAGATTCAAGGAAGAATCATTTTCAAGAGGGGGGGATGATATAAGCACTGTTAAGCACACCAAAGTGGATGAGATAGCTATGGCCCAAGGCCTAATTACTAGAGTAAAGGTCAATGAGTTAAAACAAGCACTTTAAGTATTCATTAAAGAAAATGATGAAGCAATGCAAGAAAAAGGAACTGTTATCAAGCAAATTTGGAAGAATGACCATTTTGAACAAGATATTTTATTTTCTTGTTTTACATTAGACATTTAATTTTTTTAGGACAAAATAAGGTTTTTAGAATCAGAATATTAAATAGGGCACATTAGTTATTTATAAGAATATTTATGGTTAATTAAGGCCATTAAAATCAGCCTAATTTTATTATGGAATTATGCTAATTTTAGCCTTGATTGTTTGTTTTAGGATATTATCTTTACTTAGTTTGCCTAGATAAGCTGAACATTAACTTCATTTCCTTTCTAACGCTAATGAGAAAGCATATAAATAAGCTTGTAGTTTTATATTGAAAGCACACATCAGAATAATATTTTTATTTCTTTTATGAAATTGTTTTGTAGTAAGAGCTTGAGAGGTTATCTTGGTTCTTATTATTACATTAAGAATATGACTCAAAATAAGTTCTTTGATTCTTATTTTTGTTGCTTCTTCAATCAATCTATCATAAGTGTTTTAATTCACAAGTTGAGTTAGGGTTCTTTAGATTGAGGGTCTTAAGTCCTTTCTTTACATTCAGATATCCAAGGTAAGGCGTTTTAGTCTCTATATAGGCTAGGGTTCCACATCAGTTTCCAAAAGGCAGCTAATTAAAAGGAGGCCAACTTTTAATCATGCCCTTAGAGCAAAGAAGGTTAAGATAGCTCCAACAAAGGATGTTGCTACAATAATAATTAAGGAGCCTGCTCCTAAGCCCACCAAAGTAGAGATGATGGTTGAGTCCTTGAGAAATAAAGGGAAGCATTTAGAGCTAACTACCAAGACTCTGCACTCGGAGGATCCGGAGTATGATGATATGATGGATGCCCTAGCTGAGAATCAGAAAATCAACTAGAACAAGCCTATTTTGTCCGCGGAGGGACCTGGAGGCTCATCCGGAGAATCTAGTCAAGCAGTCCCTTTGGTAGGACCTACTCTAGCAATCCTAATGCCTGCAATCAAAATTGAATATGTAAGGGAGGAGTATGGGGATGATGAAGTGAGAAGACTCAACCTTAAACCGTGCACAGGCCCTCTTCCTGAATCTCTTCTCAATTCGAAGAATACTAGAGCAGAAATTGAAGAAGTTGAAGTGGTTGAAATTGAAAGTCCTACAAATGCACAAGATAAGGAAGCATCAAACCTAGAACATCTCAATGTAGAGGTAGATGTTGATTTAAATGCTGAAATCACTGTTGAAACTAAAATCGGGGAAAACCAAGGAAACTTGGATGCAAGTGAACATCAAACTACATCCAAGGTAGATGAGCTGAGCTTGGTGTCAAAGAAACTAGAGGAGGGAACTGATTTGGGTTCCAACGAGGATACCAAATTGGCTATCTCAGCGGGTGAGGTCATTCTGGAGGATCCGGTGGTAGAGAAGGAGAACCAAGAAGGAAATAGGGAAGAAAATGAGAACACTACTACTGAGAATACCCAGAAGGAGGGAGAGAAAGTTTAGGAGGAAAGAGAGGAGAATAAGGAAGAAAAGAGGTTGGAAATAAGGGAAAAGGGTCTTCTAATTGAAAAGAATCCGGAAGTGAAATACAGAGTGGTTCCAGATCAGAAAGTAAAACAAATAGCTATAGTGAAGAGGGAACAAAGCCCAAACCTCTATCAAATCCCCCCACTAGCTCTAAAGCTGCAAAGGTGCAACTGGCATTGAAACTATTAGAAGAAGCTGCTATAGAAGGAAAAAAGGATGATGATACTCTTAAGCCCTTGCTCAGGGAAAATTGCTAAAGGCTAATTACTGTTGAAAACTTAGTCAAAAATAGGTCCATGTCTCCAGATCTGAAAATAAATTTAAAGGGATAAAAGAAGCTAGCTAATATTGTGGAGCGCATAAATAGATTCCCAAGTGCTAAACAAGTTGGTGATACAACATTGTCTAAAGTCACTCCGGTTTTGGAGCAAATCTCTGAAGCAATAACTGAAACCAAAAGAGCTACTATAAAAGCTGAGATCGGAGTTAATAATCATAGTGCTACCATATTGGGTCATGTCACTTCATCCTCTACTAAATTAAAAACTAAGCTTAAGGAGTACTTAGACCAAAAATTTGAAGAATTGGTGAAGTCCCTTCCTGCTGCTGTCACTCAAAGCACAGAACCAATTTCCTCCGGAATAACCAATATCTCAAATGTGGAGGAAGAAATAAAGGAAAAATGGACTAACTTCCTAAATGATGAATTTCCATAGCTTTTAACCGTAGCTATAGAAGATTTGGGTGTAGACTTCCAAACAAGTCTTCATTCAATAAATATAACTCCGAAAAATTGGTAGGATGTCTTTACAATTGAGCTCCAACACTTAAATGAGAGCATTCACAATGGGAAAAAGAACACTACAATTGCAATAACCTTTCTCAATACTGGTATGTAAAATCTTAGTCTCACTGCTCCTCCTACTTCTAGCACTTCATCACCTTCAGTTACAGAGAGTCTACTACTTCCCTTATTCCACAACTGATACAACACAATGGTGATACTAGATTCAATGTCTACCAATTTATGCTAACATTACTCTGAAGAATGTTTCCCTTATTTGAAGAGGAAGACAAGAACAATTTCCTCTCCATGTACCCTCACCTGACAAAATCTTATACTCAGCTCCGGAAGCTGATAAAGTAGTTCATCTCGTTCCTGCTACTATAGACAAGATTAGTGAGCAACGATTTGTAGGGAATGAAGATTACAATATCTTATCAGAAGCCTGGAAGAAGAAGTGGGATCAAAGGACTTATATGGTTATGGACCTCCCACTGATGCAAACAAAAAGGGGGAGAAAGAGCAACAGAAGAGGGGTAAGGACAAGGAGTAGCTATAGCTTAGCTGAAAATTTCAATATGTAATAGCTAGCTATAAGGCTTTAATTATCACTTATATTTTTCTGTATTCAATTATAATATGAACTTCACTGATGTTAACTATTATTAACAACAAAAGTAATATATAGTGGAAATCATTTACAAAAATTGCTTCTAAGTACAACTATCAGTTGTACTAGAATGTACAACTATCAATTGTACTAGAAAAACTTAGAAGCTCATATGCAAAAAAACTTGGGGGAGTTAGGATGCTAGAATTATGGGGGAGTAACTTGCAAATGACTAAGTATCAAAAATCACATTCCAAATTTAGATACATATTGTACTTAGGTTTTTTTCATCAAAAGGGGGAGATTGTTGGGAAATAATAATCCAGAAGAAGTAAACTCCAGCCAACCTTTTTGGATAAAGGTTTGAAGTAAACAAAACTCCAAAGTCAAATAAGAATGCATCCGGACAAAATACTGAAGAAAACAAATCCCTAAGTCCAAGAAGAAAACATCCGATTAGAGTTCGGAAAGGAAACAAACTTCTAATCCCTAAAAGATAGCATATAGAGAAGATCACATCAAGAATAGCATCCAGTTAGATTAAGTCTGAAGACATCCAAAAGACTTAATTCTCAAGACAAATGGAATATTCAAAAAGTCAATTTCCCTCCAATATTGGTCTGAAGTCAAAGTTACTTTTTGCCTTGGAGAATGAAAAAGTGACACCTTGCAAGGTTTCAACAAATGAAAAAAAGGCTGACAACAAAAAGCGAATAAGGTAACAACCTTTTTAACATAGACCAATAGCAAGGCGCGTGGAGCCCAAATTAGGACAAAGTTTGCATGGAATTTTGAAACAAAAAAGCCAAATAAAAGCCAGTTGACATCTTTGCCGCAACAAACCCAACAAATTCAAATGCGACTTTTATTGGGTCTAATGGAAAGATCAATGGCTTCAGATGGGCCAACTCATATTTGATCAACGGTGAAGATTCAAGATCCAGCAACAGCTACATTTATTATCCAAGCCTATAAAAGGGAAGCTTCTTAAGTTGAGAAGATGCTAGTTGATTCGAGAAAGTAATACATTAAGAAAACTGCTATTCATCAGAGATTAAATCCCTCTAAGAACCTCACACTCAAATCTATTATAAGAATTCTCAAGTCAAGTTATAAACTTGAAGAATTAAAAAACTCATCTTTGAATAAGATAAACTATAAAATCTCATACTTGGGTGAGTATTGAGATTGGGACACAGGTTAAACTAGGAAAGTTTAAGTGGTACATCCCTGTGGGACTTACCTTAAACTCGGGCAGAGTTTGAGTGGTGTATCCTACTAAAGAAGATGACTCAGTCAACCTTGATGGTTTGGTGGTATATCCTACATCCGGAAGAGAGGGTATCTTCTAGAGATAATGCTCAAAAGATTCATCCCAGCTTAGAGTTATCTAGGTGGTATATCCTACATCCGAAGGAGATGAAATCTCCAAAGACAATTATAAAGGCTTGATTTCTGCCTATGAAAGAAATCTCACCAGTGAATTAAGCTTGGAGGAGGAAACTCCGGGGACTAGATGTAAGCATGGTCGAACCAGTATATATTTTTGTGTTTGATATCATTTTACTTTAAGTTTTCGTTTATATTGCATATTAATTCGTAACTACATCTTTCGGATATACTAACTCCAGATCCAATCAAATACGTTACACAAAGATTTCTTAAAAGTCTAAATATTCAACAAAAAGGTTCATTCACCCCCTCTGACTCATATTATACTCGCACAGGGACCAATACTATAGACATGCCAACACTTATCTGATTAACGATGAAGATTCAAGATTGACCAATGGCTACATTTATGATCCAAGCCTATAAAAGGGAAGCTTCACAAGTTGAAAAGATGCTGGTTGATTTGAGAAAGCTATAACATTAAGAAACTTGTTATTCAATCAGTAGACATAATTCCTCCAAGAATCCAAACTTGAAAATGTATTTTAAGAATTCTGAAACAAAATTACAAACTTGAAGAATTCAACACCAATCTTTTCAAAAGATAACTGTTGTAAAATCTCAAACTTTGGTGGTATAAAGATTGGGGACTTAGCTTAAACTAAGGAGAGTTTAAGTGGTACATCCCTAAGAGAAAAAGGACTCATCCAAACTTGGAGTAGTTTGGTGGCATATCTTACTTTTGAAAGAAGAGCGATTCTATGGAGACAATGTGCAAAGGACTCAGCCAAACTTGGGCTAGCTAGGTGGTATATCCTACATCTAGAGGAGAAGAAATCTCCGGAGACAATTTTAAATGCTTGATTTCTACTCGTGAAATAAATCACTCACTAGTGAATTAAGCTCAGAGGAGGAGACTCCAGGGACTAAACATAGGTAGGGTTGAACTAGGATAAAATTACCGTATTTGGTTTCCATTACTTTAAAGCTTTTACTTTAAGTGCATTTTATTCCATATTTGCATTATCCAGATTATTTAACTCTATATTGTTTCAAACATGCTACCCAAATACTTTTTGAAAAGTCTATTATTCTGGAAAAAGGGTCATTCACACCCCTCTAACCCAAATTATACTAGCACAGGGACCAACAAGTGGCATCAGAGTAAGTGCTCATAAATAGAAACTTAACAATCTCGAGCTAAAGGTCCATATTTTTTATTTCATAAATGAAAATGAGTTATCAGAATAATAACTCACAAATCCTTCTAGAGGGTATGTCTATAACCCGTCATCCACTCTTCACCGGAGAACAGTACATGTTCTGGAAGAACCGGATGAAGAATTTCATTCATGCCCAAAGCATGCTAGCATGGATGGCCATTGAAGATGGCCCATATATCATTACCTACAAAGTTGAGGGTATCACCACCAAGAAACCCTCTAATTAATGGGATGATGATGGTTATAAAAAGTTGGGTGAAAATGCAAATGCTATTAACATGCTTCATTGTACTTTGAGTGCAGTAGAATTTAAAGGGATCTTCGGCTGCGAAACTACTCAAGTAAGTTGGCAAAAACCTGAAGTAACCTATGAAGGAACCAACAAGATCCATGAAGCCAAGATTGATCTCCTCTAGGAAAAGCTGGAAAACTTCAAGATGGAACCAAAGAGTCCATCAGTAACATGAATATTTGATATAGCAATCTAGTAAATGAAATGAAGAGACTATGAAAGAAGATCAATGAAGAAGAGATGGTGAAGAAAATCCTCCGAAGTCTCATCAAGAAATGGGACAATAAAAAAATAGCCATCGAGGAAGCTCATGACCTAAAATTCTATGGTTATGATGAACTCATTGGAAACTTGCTAACCTAACAGCTATCCCTGTAAAGACATAGCCAGCAGGAAAAAAAAGCATGAAGAAAGAAAGAAAGGAATTGCTCTTAAAGAAGACTTTTCTAGATCAGCCTCATTTGGAACAAAAAAGCAGTCAAAGGAACTCCAGAAGATTTGACTCCAAGAAGAGGAGAGAAAGCAGCTCTAGGAAGAATAAATATAGATGAGATCTGGATGATAAGAAGGATCAAGAAAATGAGATGGCCTGCTTTAAATATGGAGAGAAAAGACATTTCAAAGCAAAATGTCCTAAGCTCAAGAAATAAAAGAAGCACAAAAAGAAGGCAATGGTGGCCACCTGGAGCAACAGTGAGAAAAGTAGTAGCTCATCATCCTCAAATGAAGAGGAGACCGTAAACTGTGCATTCATGGCACTGATTGAGCTGGAGGCAAAATATTCTGGAAGAGGAATAACTCAACATATCACTGAGCAAACTGATGAATTAGAGTCTGAGTCAGCCAGTACAGAGGTATACTATCACTCTAATCTCATTTCTAATAATCATCTTGCTAGAGCTTTAGGAATTTTGATCAACAATATAAGGAAGAACACCAAACCCATCAAACTTCTTCAAACACAAGTAATGGAGCTAACAAAAGATGTTGAAGCTATGGGACAAGATATTAATCTAATAAGGGCCACAAAGCACTATCAGAATGTTGAAGAAAAATCCATAAGGTTCCAAGTTCAAATACCCAGTGAAAAGTTGTGTGGGCTTGAGAAGGAAATAGCCATGATGAAAGAAAAGGCTAGAAGTAATCTAAGGCAAGTTACCGGAAGAAAGCCAGAATCTTCAAATCAAAGAAGGAAACCAGAGCCTTCAAATAAGAAAGGAAAAAAGATTAGCAGGCAACCCGAAGCTCAAAGATAAACAGTTGCTCAAAAGGGAAAAGTTGTAGTAAAATAAGATGACCAAATCAGTCAAGCAAAAGAAGAATCACAAAGTGGAAATTGCTCCTCCAACTAGCTACCGGATATAAACCAGATAAACAGATTAACAACTATCCAAAGCTGGATATTCCGGAGACTATGGAAAAGAGGATCTTGAAAAGATTAAGAAGAAGCTTGAATAGAACAAAACCATCAGAAGGTATAGGTTTTGTAGTAGAAATAACTGCGTTACTAAAATGTGTAGATTTAAAAATGATTGTTATGATGTTAATCCTTGGCCGAAAAATGGTTATTAACTCCAGGGGATCCAAATCTAATTGGGTACCCCATACCCACTTGATTTGTTTTATGGTATGCCTAAAGTCCAATAAAGATTAAAAAAACTTGGTACATTGGTAGTGGATGCTTAAGGTACATGACTGGTGATGAAAGAGCCATCATCACATTAACCCGGAAAAAGGGTGGAAACATAAGCTTTGGAGACAATCAAAAGGGATGGATCATTGGAAATGGGACCATTGAATCTAAATTAAAAAATGAAGATGTCTCTGTAGTTGATGGACTGATGTTCAAATTACTCGGTGTTGCTCAACTCTGTGACAAAGGGAGAAAGGTCAACTTTGACTCTTGAGGATGCGCAATTATTGATAGTAATCCAATCAACTTATTCTTTATGTACATAGAGTAAATAATGTTTATTCAGTTAACATTAAAAATGAGAAAAAGAATATATACTTGATGTCTAAAGAAGAATAATCATGGCTATATCACCGAAGGTTCGGACATGTTAGCATGAACTTCATGTCCAAACTAGCCAAAAAGGAACTAGTTAATGGCTTGCCTAAGGTTGCTTTTAATAAGGATCAAATATTCACTACATATCAACTAGGAAAACAAACCAAAAAACGTTTCCCTTCCATTCCTTATATACCTACCGGAAGAATCCTTGAACTACTTTATATTGACTTATTTGGATCAATTAAACCTATGAGCTTAGGTAGAAGAGAATACACCATGGTTATTATGGATGACTATTCTTCCTATACCTGGGTAGCTTTGCTAGCAAGCGAGGATGCTGCCTTTGAACACTTTTCTAGGATATTCATTAGAATAGAAGTGGAACAAGGCATAAGGATTTCATGCATCCAAAGTGATAATGGAGGAGAATTAAGAAATATTCAATTTGCTAAATTTTGTGACTCCAAAGGCATTGAGCACAACTTCCCTGCTCCCCAAAAACCTCAACAAAATGGGGTTGTAGAAAGGAAAAATAGAACTACAGTTGAAATGGCTTGAACAATGGTAAATGAGAATAAATTGCCTAAATACTTTTGGGGAGAAGTTATAAACACTGCATGTTATATATTGAATAGAGCTCTCATTAGAAAGAACATGAACAAAACCCCATATGAAATTTGGAAGGGAAAGAAACACAAAATCGAGTATTTTAGAGCCTTTGGATGTAAATGCTGCATCCTAAATGATAGAGAGCAACTAGGAAAGTTAGATCCTAAATCTAATGAAGCAATATTCCTTGGCTACTTAATACAAAGCTTACAAAGTATATAACAAAAGAACTCAAACTGTGGTAGAGTCAATACGTGTAGATTTCGATGAGGCTAACCATGTAGGAAAGAAAAGTCAAGATCCAGACAACATAATATCGGAGGAAGGAAATGTTCCAGAAGCAAATCCAGCATAGATTCTGGATCCTTCTCAAGCAAAGGAATACAAAGAAGAAGATGAAGGAATCAACTTCAACGATGACCGAGGACCAGAAGAAGAAGTTAAAGGTAATGGAGAACAAGTCCCAGAACAACATAGAGACCTGAAAAGAGAAACTTGAACTGAAAGGAATCACCCTTTAGAAGCCATTTTGGATAGAGTCCAAAATCTAGTTAGAACTAGAGGACAACTTAATAGGATGATGAGCCATGCTACTTTTGTCTCACTCATTAAGCTAAAGAAGTTCCAAGATGCAAAAGGAGATGAGAGATGGATGATGGCCATGAAGAAGAGCTAGATCAATTCACCAAAAATGATGTTTGCGATCTAGTACAACTTTCAGAAGGAAAATCAATTATTGTACGAAGTTGATATTCTAAAATAAACTAGATGAATCTGGAGTTATGGTGAGAAACAAAGCAAGACTGGTTGATCAAGGCTACAATCAACAAGAAGGTATATACTTTGAAGAAAACTTTTCTCCAGTATCAAGACTAGAAGCAACAGGATCTTGTGTGCTTTTGCATCTTATATGGTATTCACCTTATTCAAAATGGATGTAAAAAGTAATTTCGTAAATGGAGTCATCCAAGAAGAAGTCTATGTGAAGCAACCACTAGGATCTAAATATTCAAAATATCTAGAGCGTGTATACAAGTTGAAGAAGGCTATCTATGGGTTGAAGCAGGCTCCAACAGCTTGGTTTGAGAGGATCACATATTTTCTCAGCAATCAAATGAAGAAGGAATTTGAGATGTGAATGATGGGAGAAATCAACTTCTTCCTTGGTCTTCAAATCAAGCAGATTCTGGATAGGATTTTCATTAATCAATCCAAATACACGAAGGAGGTTCTGAAGAAGTTTGATATAGATAAGAGCAAACCAATGTCAACTCCCAAGAGAAGAGGTAGACCAAAAGCTACTTAGTGGGATGATTGGATCACTTCTATATCTAACTGCTAGTAGACTAGATATACACTATTTAATGTGCTACGGTGCAAGATATCAAGCCAATCCTAATGAATCACATGTTAAAGCTGCCAAAAGGATTCTTAGGAATTTGTTGGGAACAACTGAAGTTTGTTCATGGTATCCTTGTAATGGCAATTTTACATTGCAAGAATACGCTGATGCTGATTATGGTAGAGATACGCTTAAGAGAAAAAAACATCCGTAGGCTGTCATTTTCTAGGAGATTGCTTAGTGTCCTAGTATAGCAAGAAGCAAACATTAGTGGCATTATCAACAACAAAAGCTGAATATATGGCTACCGAAAGCTGTTTTTCTCAACTCCTTTGGATCAAACAATTATTGGAAGATTATGGAGTTCAAGTAGGATGTGTTGATACGATGTGTGACAATAAAAGTGCAATTGATGTGTCCAAAAATTCAATGCTACATAGCAGAATGAAACATGTCAACATTAGACATCATTTCATTAGGAAGAATGTGATGAAAAAGGATGTGGTCCTTATGTACATTCCAACCAATGAGTAAAGGGTAGATATCTTTACTAAACCACTAAGTAAAGATCAATTCAGCAAGCTCCGGGAGGCAATTGGAATGTCAAATCTAATTAAAGTTGTGAAGGAATCAAGAGAGAAAATTAAGTTGGATTAATTCAAACTCTGAAAGAGAAGATTGCTAGCTCAGCAGCCAAGACTGACAAATGGTAGTAAAAGCGCAAAAAGTAAATGTAAACTTTTGAATTTCAAAAGTTTACTGTGCACACCACGCATGATAAAATCATAATAGTTTAAATGAAATTAATCATTCCCTTTCTCCAGTTGACACACCATTAACTTCTCTCTTCAAAGTTAACGGCCACCTTATAAATCCTGTGAAAACTATCCACTTCTGGATTACCAAATTACCCTCACCTTCAAAACTCTATAAAAAGCCCCTAAAATCCCTTATCTTCTTGACACGAGAAAATCACTACTGTTACTCTGCAAAATTCTTCCAAAAACCCTAAAATCCTTCAAACTCTTCTTTCAAAAACATAAAATGGCCAGAACTAAGAATTAATCAGCACTTCCCCTTAAGAACCCTGTACCTAAAGCAAACCTGAAGGATGAACACTCCAATCAAGTTTGAAAATTCTGACACCATAATTCCCTCTAACTATTTGGGTGATGAGTTCTTATTTACCATATAGCCCTCTTCCCAACTCCTTTTAGAAGACAAACGTCTAGAGGTCTTCCTCATGATGAAAAACCCAACTTATCCTCTACTAGTGAAGGGATTATATGAAAACCTAAGAATCCACAACTACGCAGACACACTCCGGAGCACTATCCAAGGAAAAGTAATCAAAAGTACAACTGAATTCTTTGTGACCCACTTCAATATGAAGAATAGTGGTGTAATCATGAGAAACAATGGGGATGAGGAAATTGTGAAGTATGATCCAAAGCTATGGCTATTAGCAAGATATTTTGGGGACAAATTCTGCACCTACTAGCCAAAGGCACCCATAGTACTTCAATTTGTACTAGCTAGGTTAGTCTTGATCCAGAAGGGATCTCCCAACACAACCTTAACTTTTTAACACTATATTCTCTAGCATTGGGTGGAGAGTAGGGAATTAACTACAACTGTTCTTCTTATCCACTATATGTAGTAGCACAAGTATTTCTATGGAGGACTCATTACAAAAATCCTCTCAGCTAATGGAGTAGATTTACCGCAGAGGAGCAGGTTGAAGGGAAAGCCATCCTTACAAAGAACTTCCAAAAGTCGACATTTAATGAAGTATGGGATGAGTATACTTAGGAAAGTGAGCTATTGTTTTATTGCAGTTTCATTCAAATTGTATGATTGAAACTAACACTACTAATGAATTGCCTAGTTCCTTATCTAAGTTGTTGCAGATGTTTAATGATGTCTTTCCCAAAGAAATACCATGTGGATTACCACCTATTCGTGGAATTAAGCATCAAATTGATTTGGTTTATAAAGCTCAAGTTCCAAATAGACCAACTGACCAAACTAATCTGGATGAAACAAAGGAGTTACAACACTAAGTTGATGAGTTGCTAGCCAAGGGATACATTCGAGAAAGCTTAAGCCCATGCGCGGTTCCTGTGTTATTAGTTCTTAAGTAAGATGAAACAATGCAAATGTGTATTGATTGTCGTGCCATCAACAAAATTACTATAATGTATTGCCATCCTATCCCTTAATTAGATGATATGCTTGATTAACTTTCTTGATCTATTTTGTTTGCTAAAATTGATTTAAAAAGTGGTTATCATAAAATTAGAATTAAAGTAGGTGATGAGTGGAAAGTTGCCTTTAAAACAAAATATTGTTTGTATGAATGGTTGCTGATTCCTTTTGGGTTTACTAACGCCCTTAGCACATTTATGAGACTAATGAACCATGTTTTGCATGATTATCTAGGAAAATTTTTGGTTGTGTATTTTGACGATATTTTGATATATATCCAAAATATGGATGATCACATTAGGCATGTTATGACTTATTCGGCAAAACTAACATGAACAAGAATTATATGCTAATCTTAAGAAATGTGCTTTTGGCACTAACTTGTCATCTTTTTTAGGTTTGTTGTTAGTTCACGAGGAGTTAAAGTATATGTTGAAAGGGTAAAAGCCATTAAAGAGTGGCAGACACCTAAAAATGCAAGTGAGGTAAGATCTTTCTATGGTCTGGCTAGATTCTATAGGAGGTTTCGTAAAGATTTTAGTATGTATGCAAAATAAGCCAAAAAAGGCCGGAAAAAAGTCACATTTGAACCAGGTGAATGGGTTTGGATCCATATGTGCAAAGAGAGGTTTCCTAATCAAGAAACAAAAGCTTGATCCATGAGGAAATGGACCATTTCATGTGCTAGAAAGAATCATTGGCAATGAATATAAAATTGACATGTCAATGAGTATGGTGTTAGTGCTAATTTCAATGTTTCTGATTTATCTCCTTTTAATTTTATTTCAGATTCGAGGATGAATCGTTTTCAAGAGGGAGGGGATGATATAATCACCATTAAGAGCACCAAAGGGGATGAGCTGGCTATGGCCCAAAGCCCGATTACAAGAGCAAAGGCCAATGAGTTGAAACAAGCACTTCAAGTATTCATTAAAGAAAATGATGAAGCAAAGCAAGAAAAAGGAAATGTTATCAACTAGATTTGGAAGAATGGCCACTATGAACAAGATATTTTGTTTTCTTGTTTTACATTGGACATTTAATTTTGTTTAGGAAAAAATAAGGTTTTTAGAACCATGATATTAAATAGGCCACATGGGTTATTAATAAGCACATTTATTGTTAATTAAGGTCATTAAAATCAGCCTAATTCTATTAATGGAATTATGCTAATTTTAGACTTAATTATTTATCTCTTTAGGATGTTATCTTTACTTATTCTGCTAGATAAGATGAACATTAATTTCATTTCCTTTGTAAGGCTAGAGAGAAAGCCTATAAATGATCTTGTAATTTCGTATTGAAAACACATCAGAATAATATTATCATTTCTTTTATGAAATTTTTTTCTTGTAAGAGCTTGAGAGGTTATGTTGGTTCTTATTATTGCATTAAGAATAGGACTCCAAACAAGTTCTTTGATTCTTATTCTTGCTGCTTTTTCAATCAATCTATCATAAGCATTTTAATTCATAGGTTGAATTAGGGTTCTTTAGATTGGGTGCCTTAAGTCATTTCATTGCATTTGAATATCCAAAGTAGGACATTTTAATCAATTTTTCATAAATATTTTAATTCATAGGTTGAATTAGGGTTCTTTAGATTGGTAGTCTTAATACGTGGCATTTTAGTCTCTTTTAGGCTGGGGTTCTGCAACAAAAAGCAAGTCTTATGGAAGTAGAACATTCTTAACAACAAAATGAGGTACAACTTGACCTTAATACTGAAGTTACACTAGTAGAAGAAAATCAAGGCAACTGAGATGAAAATGAACCAGAAAATTGCATCTAAGGTAGATTAGCCTATCCTGGTGCAAAATGCAGCAGAGGAGGGAACTGATCTTGGTTCTAATGAGCATGCTACCATAGAAGACTAAAAGGGCGAGGTTATTTCGAATGATTAGGAGGATAAATAAGAGGATAATAAGGATGATCAGGAGAAGAATTAAGAGAATGATAAGGAGGACGAGAGGGATGATGATAATAATGATGAAGACGAAGATCATAAAGAAGGGGATGATGAAAAAAGTACCTTAAGTCCTACCTACTCCATAGTAAGCTCATTTGAATTAAAATCCAGAGTCAACACTCTAGTCATACCAACTATAAAAGCTGAGAAATTAAAGATGGCCTGACAATTACTGGAAGAGGCTGCTATAGAGGATAAGAAAAGCAGTTACTCCAGTCTTAAGCACATTTTGAAGGATATCTGTGATAGATTGGAAACCATTGAATCCTCAACTCAAAAGCAATCCATTTCCCAAGATCTAAAAATAGAGTTAGAGGAGATCCGGAACAGATTAATAGCCATTGAGTAGAGTGTAAGCAATCTCCCTAGTGATGATCAGATAACTCAAAATGCTCGAGCCAAGGTCACTTTAGTTTTAGAGTAGATATCAAAAGAGGTTAGTGAAGCTAAATATATTGCTACCAAAGCTGCAACCGGAGTAGAATCTGGAAATGCCACTAATTCTATTATAATAGAGTTGAAAAAGGATCTCAATTCTTTCAAGGAAAGAAGTTTGGGGAGATGATGAAATCTATCCCCCTATAGTAACTCAGAGCAGAAGTGCTATATCATCTAGAGTCACCTCTCTCTCAACTATCTAGAAGAAATAAAGGAATAGTTGGCCAAGTTCTTAAAAGATGACTTGACAGAGCTATTACGTAAAACTGCTGAGGATTCAGATGCAGAATTTTGAGCTGGTCTCCACACTGTGGATAAATCTATTAATAACTAGCAAGACATGTTCCACATTAAGTTCTGAAATTTAAATGAAAGCATCCATAATAGCCCCAAGAGCATCTGTGAGGAAATTAAGCAGCTCAACACAGTTATGTTAAATCTAAGCCTCACATCTCCTTCTACTTCAATCACTTCACCGTCTATACCAATAAGCTAGCTACTTCCTATTTTTCAACAGCTTGTCCATCAAATTGAGGATACTGGTTACAGAGGCTACAAATGCCTGCTAACTCTAATCTAGGGATGTTCCCTTTCTTTGAATAGGAAAACAGAGAGTATGCCCTAAAAATGCACCTCAATCTTACCAAGTCTTATGCTCAGCTCTAGAAGTTACTTAAACTAATCCATCTTAACCCCCTAATAGTGGATAAAATCATAGAGCAAAGATTAGCTGGAAATACAAACTACAGTATTGTATCTGGAGCTTAGGAGAATAAGTGGGATAAATGGATGTACACTAAGATAAACCCTTCAACTGATGAAAACAAAAAGGGGGAGAATGAGCTGAAGGACAAGACGAAAGTTAGGACGGGGTAAGGACACGGAGTAGTTGTAGTGTAGCCTATCTAGCATCATTCTATTTGCAATATGTAAAAGAATAGGTATGCAATAATATTCACTTGTATTCTTCTACAATCCTTTATAAACTGAACATCATTGATGTTCAATATTGTTAATAGGAGAAGTAATATATAGTGAAAAAGAATTATTCAAAAATGCTTCTAAGTACAACCATCAATTGTACTAGAAAAACTTAGAAGCTAATATACAAAAATCTTGGGGGAGTTACGATGCTAGAATTATGGGGGGTGAAAATTTATAAATGACTAAGTATCAAAAATCATACTTAGCTCTTATCTCCGACTATAGATGTTTTTGTCCTTAGGTTTTTATTTCCATTAAAATGGGGGAGATTGTTGGGAAACAATGGTCTGGAAGAAGAAAACTCAAGATAAGCTTTTGGATCAATGTTTTGAAGATAATAAAATTCCTAAGTCGAAGAAGATTGCATACGGATAAAGGATTTAGAAGAAAACAAAATCCCTAAGTCCTTGAAGAAATCGGCTTAAAGTTTGGAAGGAAACAAACTACTAAACCCTGGAAGACAACTTCCAAAAAAGATCACTATAGAATAGCATCCGGTGAAGTTTAGTTTGAAGACATTCGGAAGACAACTCTCTAGAAAGGGAAATATTCAAATATTATTTCCCTCCAATTGGTTTGAAGTCTAACATGCTTTTTTCCTTGGAGAAAGAAAAAGTGACAGCTTGCATGATTTCAAGAAAGGATAAAAAGGCTGACACATAAAGAGAAGAAGGTAACAAACTTTTTAACATAGCCTAATGGTAAGGCTCGTGGAGTCCAAACAAAGACAAGTTGCACAAAAGTTAGCAGAGCACAATAAGCCAAATAAATGACGTCTGACAACTTTGTTGCCCCAATCCCAACAAATTCAAACAGGAAATTTATTGGGTCTAACAGATAGATCAACGACTCCAGACATGCCAACACTCATCTGATCAACGACTACATTTATGATCCAAGACTATAAAAGGGAAGCTTCACAAGTTGAGAAGATGCTGGTTGATTTGAGAAAGCTATAACTATAAGAAACTGGCTATTCAATTAGTAAACATAATTCCTCCAAGAACCCAAACTTGAAAATTTGTAGTAAGAATTTTCCAGTGAAATTATAAACTTGAAGAATTCGACACCAATGTTTTCAAAATATAACTATTGTAAAATCTCATACTTTGGTTAGTATTGAGATTGGGGACTTAGCTTAAACTAGGGAGAGTTTAATTGGTACATCCCTAAGAGAAAATGACTTAGCCAAACTTGGAGTAGTTTGGTGGCATATCCTACTTTCGGAAGAAGAGTGATTCTACAAAGACAACGTGCAAAGGACTCAGCCAAGATTGGGTTAGCTAGGTTGTATATCTTACATCCGGAGGATAAGAAATCTCTAGAGACAATTGTAAAGGCTTGATTTCTACCTGTGAAAGAAATCACTCACTGGTGGATTTAAGCTCGGAGGAGGACACTTCGGGGACTAGACGTAGGTAGGGCCGAACCAGGATAAAATTACTATGTTCAATTTCCATTACTTTAAACCTTTATTTTAAGTGCATTTTATTCCATATTTGCAACATTCAAATTAATTAACTCTGGATCATTTCAAACACACTACCTAAGGACTTTTTTTAAAGTCGAGTATTCTGCGAAAGGACCAACAAATTCTGTTTTATTATTAATGATTTGTCTTACTCGGAAGATTAGTGCATTTGAAGATTCAAGTAGAAGAAGGACTACGAGCGAGGCTTGACACACCATCTAAGAAGGCAGTTTGATCTAACTTCATTCTTTAATTTCGTTTATTACATCTTTCTTAATTCTTAATTTCATTTCATATCACCTTTCCTCTCTACTTATGGTTAATAAGTTTTACAACTGAAGTTTATGATATGCGGTGCTTTTCATATTGAGTTTGCTTCTTATTGTGTCTGTGAATTCGAGTATAATCTATCGTGTTTGTCTTGCATCATAAGTGAGGGCAATCTATTTTGAATTTGTATTCTCTAATTTGGTATTTAATAAGAATCCTGTCTTGTTTAGTGCGGCTATAGTCTTAACCGTATTCAATTGCCTATTTCTGGCATGGTTATTGTTTGTGCGAGAGCCATCTTACTAAGCATAAAACATAAGGAATTTAAGTTTGCATGCACAATTTATAAATTAACTCTAGATCTTAAAATAGACTATATATAATAAATTTTCATGCGTTAATAAAATAAATAAAGATTTGGAACCGAAATAACTTAGTTTCCTAATTACTTTGTAATTCTCTACTCGTCATTGTTTTCTACTCTAATCTATCCCCAAACCAACCTACCATTTATCTATTCTATCCACCTGAATTTTGGTAGAATCAAGTTCACTTATTTCCTCGTGGGATCGATAATCTTTTAAAACTACATCGCAATCGTATACTTGTGCTTTCTTCTTTTCTGCTTTTGCACTAGCAGCACTGATAATGCCTAGTTATTTAAAGAACTTATTTCTAGTGTGTAGAAAAGTGCGAATAAGTTTTTGGCACTGTTTCCTGGCAAAACAACGTTCAATTTTTTTGCCAAAATTCTTTTATTTATATTTTATTGTTACTACTAATAATTGTTTTCTTATTTTTAAGGGTTTAGTGTATGCCAAGTATGAGAAATTCTACAGATCACTTGAGTAATTCGAACTAGAAAATGAAAGGCTAATCTCTAGAAGTAGAAGACATAAAAATAAAAAGTTAAGGAAGAAATGTTGGCCTAGATAGGCAAGTTTGAACATGCAAAACATGCATGGTGGAATTTCAAAATTTATCTAAGTCTAAGGATCTCCTAAGCATGACATGATTGACAGTGTAAACTAGTCTATCATTATTTCTAGGTCATAAACACTTAGAAAAGGACCTAATGATAACTAACCCACTTACCAGTTGAAGCGTGCCCCAATGTCAGTGGAGTGACCCCTAGCTCGCGTGCATAGACTCCAAAGTAGAAGCCCTCTATAATTGATCCACATGAGCACCACCAACCAAAACCTTCTACAAAGGTAGAACTGAAAATCTATTAAAAGATAGATAGATCTTCCTAATAATTTATTCTTAAAGAACTTCACTTAAATTCTTGATACAACTCCAAAGTAAATTTTTCTTTCGAAAGATTATCAAGAGTATTAAGAGAAAAATAAGAGAAGGAATAGAGAATGTGCCAAAAAAATGAAGAGAGGATCCCTATTTATATTGATATGGAAAATTCATAAAGACGATTTAAACCAATCCCTATCCATTAAGAATCAAATAAACTAAGGCAATTTAGTAAATTAAAAGTAAATAGAGATAGGAACTGATACAAACACTAGGAGCTTGCTTGGAGAGCAAGCTCGCAGTCCGACTAGGAAACTATTGGTAGTCGGCTAGCAGTGCCTATGTAGGAGTGCAAGACTGCAAATTATACAGCCCATGTGTGAGGTACGCAACCTACTTAGGCTTGCACGGAACGCATTATGGGCTGCCTTGCACAACCCGCTTGTGTATGGCCTATGAGCCTAGCATAGAACGACTGTGCAATGCTATCTTAGCCCACTTACAGGCTCTACGCATGCATTGTCCAACATTACATGTGCAAGCCCACTTACACAGGTTCACAAAATAATTTATATTTTTAAGCCTTGCTATTTCCAGTTCCAAATTTCCCCTTTTTATCCTCTCATTGTTTTTTGGTATACTAGTCGAACTAGTAAAATTGGTCTAACCAAGAAATTGGTTTAACCATTTATTTCTCTTCTAAATTAGACACAGTCTAATAGTTATTTACATGGCTTGGTCCTAACTTAAAGTGTGTGACCTTATAGGATCATGTAATATCAAGCCGCTAAAGTTTAACCTAGCTCAACTTCCTCTCCAGGAATTAATCACTGGCTCGTAGTACTAGAACATTAGTGGACTCCGATGACTTTGATCGATCATAGAGGCTCTCTAGTAAAGGGCATATGACCCTCAATATTCTTAACGTCACATGCCTGTGACTTAATCCCAGTTATGCAATAGTATCAATACAATGGTAGATATTATGTATGCCATTGAGGAAATTAGGGCGATATATCTTAGTTAGTTTTATTTTGTACAAATAAGTTATATTAATAAAGGCATTCTTTTATTATAACAATGACTACAAAAATATATTATGACTGGTAAAGAATATATTAATTGATGTGTTTGCAAAAGTCCTTAACAAAATCATAGCATGGATTGCAAGATCAAAGTGGGACTATCAAGGGTGAGAACTGGTTTATGTGCAATTATGATTTCTCTAAATATCCCTAGTCATGGTATCATCAATACTGTACATTGATGAATATGAATAGACAAGCATGTGTCATCATACTCCTTGAATCTTATTCAAGCAACATATCTCCCGTGTTGAAGGGTTGTGCCTGGTTTAACACATGAATGTGTTCAGGGAAATATATTGGAGATCGCTATGAGACAACACTCGATAATCTATATTATGTGTTGGTGTTTTGTCTCATTGCCACAACAATACGAATATCCTCAAACTTGAGATACTAGTTACCTTGTTCAAGTGTTGCTATATCTTGGATCATACTTAAGCACTCTATATATATCGGGTGATATTTGTGATTATGGGAATAGTTGATGTATATCCGTTGGTAAGGTAAGTAGTCAAAAAGGAATCTATCAATCCACTATAGCAATATTAGGGAGATTTACCTTGGCCAATTGTTGGAAGTGACACATGTAGGGAACTGACAATCAGATTGAACATGCATAATAGGCATGGCGGAAATTCAAAATTTTGTCCCTGTCCCCAGGAACTCCCATTAGTTGCATATAAATTAAATAAAGCCTTGACTAAATAATTCTCTATCTAGGTTAGCATGCAAAGGGGCTAGGCATACCATAATTCTAAATTATATTCTAGCATGCGGGTTATGATCGACTAAATAATTCTCTATCTAGGTTAGCATGCAAAGGGGCTAGGAATACCATAATTCTAAATTATATTCTAGCATGCGGGTTATGCTCGCAGGTCATCATGACCCACAGGCATAGCCCGCCCACACAGTATGCATAGCACGTTGTGTACATGCCGCAAGGCAAGTCCATGCAGGCTTATTTTGCACGCCAGCTGGCCTTCGCGGCCCATGCCACGAGCCCAGCTCGTGGCTCACCATTGGGTGGCCCATTTTCATAGGCTGCGGCAAGCAATGCCTGGCATTGCTTGCGCACCTTTCAGTGTACTCCCGCGCACCCGAGCACGTGCAAAATACATTTTGTACTCTCAATCCAATCTAACTCGCCAAGAAAAATTCCCTTTTAATCCCTTTTAAAATAAATATATAATTTTCGACCCTAATAAATTAGTTACGGGTCAAAAATAAATCCTTTGGTTTATCCAAAAATGATCTAATCATTTTTAACCAATTAAATAATAATCCAATTATTATTATATTATATTTTTGTAACAGAATAAATCTATTAGTTCTTTACTTAATTTGATGAAGGTCCAATGTGTGTGACCATGTAGGATCCCGAAGTATTAAGCTCTTAAGGCTTAACCAACCCTTGCTCTAATGGAACCATTGGTTCGAGTATCTAGACCTTGGATAGAACTCAATTACCTTAAACAACTATAGTACGCCTCTAGCAAGGGTCTACCATCCCCCATTACTCAAAACGTCATTTTTGCTTATGAATTAATCTCGGTTAATGCAATAGTTATCTAGTGCGATGAACTCCTTTGATTCTTTAATAATAGTACCATGTGGTTTATAGGGTTTGATTAAAGTGTTAACCCACTAATAGCAAGGTTGCTCCAAGCTATCCTAGTTATTAATTTGTTACCGAAGTATATTGCCTTTTACCATAGCGTGTTTGAGTAGAAACCATTTCTATCAAGCACAAACTCTGATCAGTGGTTTATGGCAATCATCACTTCAACAAGTGGCCAGGTACAATTCCTTAATATATCCAGAGCGTTGGATTCTTTCCAACTACTCAGCTTACCAACGTAATGTCATCATTATACCACACAAATTAATGAGTGCATAGGAATGACCCAAAGTATAGTAATACTACCACACAAGGTAACTAGTATATCAAGTTTGAGGATATCGCAAAGCCTATTGCATGAAGATAAACACTAACACATTGATATATATATACCAAGTGTTTATCTTATTGCGGTCTCCAATATATCTCCCAGATATATCCATGTGTCAAACTTAAGGCACCACCTTAAGTCCTTAGGAGATTAACTGCTTGGACCCCTTCTAAGAAAGTTGACAACATGCTAGTCTTTGCGCTTCATCAGTATCATTTCTTGATGAAAATATGACTAGAGATAGTTTAGACATAATCATAATTGCACATGAAGGAGGTTCCACCCAATATAGTCCAACTATAATTTCTCTCACTTCATGCTATGATACGTCAAGGACTTTTGTATACATACATAAATGAATATATATTTTAACCAGCTATAATTTATTTATAAACACATCAACATGAACAAAAGATTAACTGCCTTTATTAATTAAACAAAATATTCATACGATTATATAATTAAGATATATCGCCCTAATTGCCTTAAGGCCATACATTATATACAATAAACTCCCACTTGCACTAAGGCCAATTAGCCATATGTCTTAATCCATATGCTTTAACATGCTAGTTATGCTTAACTTTAGTCAATGGCTTCGTCAGCCCATCTGTGAGGTTCTGATAAGTGGATACATATTCTAGTCTTATTATCTTAGCATTAACAATCTCCTTGATTATATGATACTTTCTAGATACATGTCTATTTTTCTGATGAGACCGCAGTTCCTTGCCTGAGCTATGACACCATTCTCATCATAATACAAGGCAATTGGATCAACAGCCTCAAGCACCACATTGGGATCACCAATAAATCCCTTTAACAAGACAGGTTCTTTTGCTGCTTCGCATGCATCAATGTATTCATATTCCATGGTTGAATCAGTAGTAGTTTCTTGCTTGGAACTCTTCTAGCATAACACCCCTCCATTTAACATATACGTAAAACCTAACTGAGACTTGAAGTCATCCTTGTCAGATTGAAAACTTGCATTAGTGTATCCTCTAATTATGAGGTTACCTTCTCCATAAAGCAAGAACTCTACTTTAGTCCTTCTCAAGTACTTAAGAATTGCCTTGATGGCCATCCAGTGCTTTTCACCTGGATTTGACTGATATCTGCTCATAAAGCTCAAAGTCTAAGAGACATCTGGCCTAGTACATATCATAGCATATGTGATGGATCCTATCGTGGATGCATAGGGTATATCCTTCATGCACATTCTTTCCTAAGGTGTCTCCAGACACTCAGCCTTAGATAGGTTTATCCCATTTGTCATCGGGAGCTAACCTTTCTTCAAATGCACAAGGTTGAACCTATTCAATACCTTATCTATATATGTACTTTGAGAAAGACCTAATAGCCCCTTGGATCTATCCCTATAGATCTTTATACCTAGTATAAATGTTGCTTCACTAAGGTCTTTCATGGAGAATTTTCTTGACAACCATACTTTTAACATTTTAAAGAAGAGAAATGTCATTTCCTATTAGTAGAATGTAATCATCATACAATACTAAGAAAATGACTGCACTCCCACTAACGATCTTGTAAACATAAGGCTCATTAATGTTTGGATAGAAATCGTGTTCACGGATTATCTGATCAAACCGTATATTTTTACTCCTGGATGCCTGCTTAAGTCCATAAATGGATCTTTATATCTTGCATAACTTCAAGCCATTCTGAGATGTTAAACCCTCAGGTTGTGTCACATACATATCCCGATCTAAATCCCCATTCATGAATGCTATTTTAACATCCATCTGCAAGATCTCATAATTGTAATGAGCAGTAATGGTGAGGAGTATCCTAATGGATTTAAGCATGGCTATAGGTGAGAAAGTTTCATCATAGTCGATATCTTCACGTTGACTATAACATTTTGCGACCAACATTGCCTTATAGGTAATCACATTATCGTCCATGTTAGTCTTCTTCTTGAAGACCCATTTGCACCTAATCGGTCTAACCACTTGCGGTGCATCAATAAAATTCCAAACTTGGTTCTCATACATGGAATCCATTTCTGATTTCATGTCTTTCAGCCATTTTATAAAAATCTGAGCTTTTCATTGCCTCATCATATGTACTTGGTTCATCATCCTCCATGAGATATAGTTCCTTATCATCAATGATGATAAAACCATATCTATCGGGACCCTTATGAAAACGACCTGATCTTCGCAATGATTGTGTTTCGACACGTTGTTCTTAGATCACACTTTCTTGTGTATCTAGAATAGGGTCAATCAACTGATTGTCTATTTCTTCCTCTTGAACTTCCAGTTCAATATTGCTCCCACTGACTTTTGCAACTAAGTGTTCCTTTTCCAAAAGTGAGCATTCTGAGACACAAATACGTTTTCATCTATGGGTTAGTAAAATAAATATCCAATAGTTTCCTTTGGATATTCAACGAACAGACACTTGTCAGATTTGGCGTTTAGCTTATCTGATGGTAACCTCTTTAGCATAGCAGGACAATCCCATACTCTTAAGTAACTTAGAGATGGCTTCTTATTGCACCATCTTTCGTAAGGTGTAAAATCAACTGATTTAGAGGGAACCCTATTTAATACCGAAACTGTGCTCTCTAGTGCATATCCCCAAAAGGATTTACTGAGATCTGCATGGCTCATCTTGGACCAAACTATATGTAATAAAGTTTGATTCCTCCTGTCTGACACTCCATTGTGTTAGGGCGTATAAGGAGGGGTCCACTGGGGAACTATCTCGTTTTACTTTAGATAATCCTGAAACTCCTAACTTAAGTATTCTCCACCTCGATCTGATCGAAGTGTTTCAATACTTTTCTTAAGCTGTTTCTCTACTTCAGCTCTAAATAGTTTGAACTTTAGACTTATGCTTCATTAAGTACAAATAATTGTATCGTGAAAAATCATCAATAAAGGTTATGATGTAGGAGTATCCTCCCAGTGCCTGAACACTCATTGGTCCACACACATCAGTATAGATAAGGTCCAATGTACTCGTGGCCCATTCACCCTTTCCTTGAAAGGGTAACTTTGTCATTTTTCCTCTTAAACATGGTTCACAATCACCATAAGACTCCAAGTCTATTGGGCCCAAGTCTCCATGCCTATGAAACTTAGGTAAGCGATCTTTATTTATGTGACCTAAATGATAATGCCATAAGTAGAAGGAATTCTCATTATCTAATTTAACTTTCTTCACATTGTTTATATTAAAACTTCTATTTTAGTATCAAGAACATAAATGCCACCGTTCAACATCTCATAACCTTAAAGAACATTATTCAAACAAATCTGACAATTATTATTCGAAAATAAAATTTCAAATCCTTCTGCTGCTAAACACGCAAAAGATACAATATTCTCAGTAACACTCGGAATGTAGTAATAATTATTCAAAACTAAAATAAGTCCACTTGGCGAAATAAGATTAAAGCTTCCTACAGCTAATGCAGCAACTTTGGCTCCATTTCCCACACATATGTCCATCTCCACTTTTGAAAGTCTTCTACTATTCCTTAGTCCCTACACAGAAGTACAGATATGAGAACCTCAACTAGTATCTAATACCTAACTAGTATACTAGAAGGTTAGTGGGAGTACAGTCATTTTCCTTGTGTTATATGTTGATGGCATACTACTAATAGGAAATGACAGTTCTCTTCTTTAAATGGTAAAATCGTGGTTGTCAAGAAAGTTCTCCATGAAGGACCTTGGAGAAGCAGCATATATACTAGGTATAAAGATCTATAGAGAATGATCTAAGAAGCTGGTAGGTCTTTCACAAGATACATACATAGATAAGGTACTAAATTGGTGATATGTGTTAAAACTACACTTATCATGTGGCTAAACAATTCTTAATTGTATACATTTCTTGAATGTAATGATTTTATTTATAAGATTTTACATGGTATATTGCTGTTTTAGATGCATTTTTAGTAAATTGGAGAATCTTACAAGCAATTTTCTCGAAAATGGAATATAGACTAAGAGTGCGAGAAGTTAGAAATAATGGACTTATTTTATTACAAAATTGGCTAGAAGTTAGCAATAATGGACTTATTTTATTACAAAATTGTCTAAGTGTTGGATGCATGGAAAGAACTCAAAGTCAACATGAAGACTCTTGGAAATAACCTATTTGCAACCGCGACATATAAGGCAACAATCGCAACTATGCTATTTCAAAGGTGGTAAGTTTTTCATGACTAACCCACGAGTGCAACATCTCTTGTCATGATCACAACATGCCAAATTAAGGTTGGACAGATTTTCTTCCAAGAGCCATTTCAACCGCCATTAACTACCATTTGGATAAGGCACCTTTTCATCAACTAATTATTCTCAAGAGTGTTGTTTTATAGTGTACTTGCAAAACACTTATGAATAAAATTCATTATTTGTCATCAAATATTTTGTTCTATTATCAATAATTTGTTCTATCTAAAAGATTAGTGCATTTGGAGATTTAAGTAGAAGAACGACCACGATCGAGGATTGACAACTCATCTAAGAAGGCAATTTAATCTAACTTAATTTTTCAATTTTGATTATTGGATCATACTTTTTTTTGAAACATTATTGCATCATACTTAATTCTTATTTGTTTCATATCACCTTTCCTCTCTACTTGTGCTTAATACATTTTATGATTGAATATATGATATGTAGTGCTTTTGTATTGAGTTCGTGTTGTTGTTATGCATCTGATTTTTAATAAAATTAGTGGTATTGGTCTTGCACCAAAAGTGGAGACATTCTATTGACATTCAAGTAACTTCAAGTCAGTGTTTATTCATTATCTTATTAATCAAGTTCACTGTAGTCCTATCCGGATATATTTGTGTTTACTTGCATGATTTATAATTTGTGTTAGAGCCATCCTTACTAAGCATAATATATTTTGTATTTGAGTTTGCATGCATGATAATAATTCAACTCTAGATCATAAAATATAACATATATTACAAATTTGTACACGTTAATAAAATATAATATAGGTGTGGAACCGAAGTAACTTTGTGCCTAATGGCTTTATGATTCTCTACTCTTCAATGTTTTGTCTCTAGTCTATCCCGATTTAACCTACCTATCATTTTATCCATTTTATCTAAATTTTGATTGAATTAAGTTCATTTCATTCCTTGTGGGATTGATAATCTTTTAAAACTACATCGCAATCGTATACTTGCAGTTTCCTCTTTTCTACTTTTGCACTAGCGGAACTAACAAAGCCTGTTCATTCAAAGAACTCTTTTCTAGAGCGTGGAAAAGTACCGAACAAGTTTTGGCGCTGTTTCCAAGGAAAGCAAACTTGAATTTTTTGCCAGAATTTTCTTTTATGATAATTATTCAAATATACAACTTAAAGATAAAAATATATAAATTGTTTGGCAAATTAGGAATTTTTATAATAATATACATAATATCCATAATTCTCAGAAATTTTTCCGAGTCAACGAAAAAGGAGTTTTCTTGGATATTTGCATTTGTGACTTGTTTTCATGCTCGTGTGTTGTGCGTAAGAATTTCTATAAAATTTTAACTTATCCTTGTCCCGATCGCAACAAGAGTCACGATACCGACCCGTGCTAATTCTGGTAGTTTTTTTGACAGTTTTTCATCCTTATCTTGTTTATTTCCTATAAATTTCATCCTCAACCACCATTTTTCAGACATCAAATATTTTCTAACAACCATTCCATTTTTGTATTCTGACCTTTTCATTATCAAAATCTCTAAATCTTCTTTCATTATAACTTGTAAAGATAAGATGATGGTAAGAGAGTATCAACAATCTTGGAAGAAGGCCGTTAATGTGCAAGAATGGTATGGATGTCTATTTCCTCTTTATAGTGATGAAGAAGGGAATCATTATGAAGTGATAAAGGATATAAAGATGTTTAGTATGTATTCTTTTGATAGAGGAACTATTTTGGATTGAGGAATTCATAAGAAAGTTATGGATTACTTGCGTACTCTAAATTTGATCTTATATAGTAACATTATCTTAGTCAATGATAGAGACACTTATTTTGAATTACTCGTTACTATTAAGTGTCTGATGAATCTAAGATTTCTATCACCTATAGAAATAAAGGAGAAACCTACACCCTTGATCGTAAACATCTGAATAGTTATCTTGAATTTCTGATGATTGATTTAATTTCGATAAGAGAGAATTAGGACCCTAGCCCAATATGGAAGAGACTCACTGGTCAGCCTCATTGTGCTAAACGTTTGAAATGTAGTAGTTGGATTCAAGACCTGTGTATGTTATTTCTACACTATTATCTTAGTCTGGCATTATTCGGTACAGTTGATGCTTCAAGAGTTTATCCCGAAGACGTATTTATTTTAGAATGTGTAGAGGAGCATGAAACTGTTGATGCGGCTAGAAATATGATGAACATTTTATTGGAGGCTTCAAAGAATTTTGAAGCATTGCAATTCGGTTGCAAAAGAATGACAAATGTTCTTTGTCAAATTGCTCGAATGCCTTTCTATACTGGTACATCCACCATTGAAGATAAAATTCCATTACTTAATTCGAAAGTTTCATTTAATGCTGGATTTTTGGTTAAATGTGTTGGAGAAAGAGAAGTTATCTATGATTGGAAACTATGGGAAGAAAGGATTGAATAATATATTTTGAAGGCAAAGGTGTTAAGGATAAAGGATAAAGAAAATGAAGTAATAAGGGTAAAAAGGGGAGAGTGTTCTACCACATCAGAGAAAAGTATTGTGTTGCAAAGGTTGAGATCCTTTAATCTGACCAATATTATCTTCATACCAAAGTCGATGAATTATGGAGTATGTTTAGGGATCTTGAAAGACACATCAAAATGATCTACCCTCACTCTAACAACTTCATTTCTTCATTTGAATTCTGAAATTTATTTCTTAATTTTACTCTAATTTATGCATTTCCATGATTTGCATAATTGTCGACTTATTTATTACATGTTTTGTTTGCTATCATGGTTTGAAACGTGTTTTGCATGCTTGCATGTTATAGGTAGTCATATTTATGTGTGTTTATTTATTTGTTTGTGTGTTTAGGATTAGTCTACTCTTTTCTTCTTATGATTAGTTTGGTGTGACTTCACACAATGAGGACATTGTGTACTTTGAGTGTGGGTAATTTTTATTTTTCTCGTAATGTGCCTAATTTTTTGTTTTCACATATGTTATAAATAAGAAAATGAAAAAATCATATTGTGTGTTTTATAAAAATATAAAAACTGATGAAGAATACATTTAAAGTGATTGTGTATACTTTGTCTATACTAACTTTGTTTTTGTTTTAAAGGGGGACTTAAATTTTTCTTTCTAGCCTATAGTAATTTTATATGACTAAGACCAGTTGTAAGTCGTATTCAAAGCATTTGAGTGGAGTTTAAAAGCACAATTTACACAAAGTGAGTGGGTAAGCCTTATATAGTCATTATTTTATGTTATACTAATGTTATAAGTAGATTAATATCTAAGTTCGTATGCCTAAGTATGGAAAAATCCTATGAATGTTTTTAATAATCTTTTGAAGCATGGAAGAAAGATAGGATATGGGGGAAACTATAGCCATAATACTTGAGGTATTGATCAATAAAAGATGAGGTAATTGTTTTGAGAGTTAAAAGATTGAGCGGATAACAAATGAGGTATGCAAAAGATGAGGAATGGCAGGGAGCGTAAAATGCAACCATTCATTGAGAGAAAAGACAAACGCATAGGCACGAAAAATGGGTGCGCATGTGAATTATAATGAGTGTGAAAAAGTCTATGCAAAATTGGCAAGCATAAAAAATTGGTGCATTTCGAGTAGTACAAAATTAACTACTTTGATCAATTGTGAGAAGTGGTATGGATCATAAAATCCAACCACTTATGAGTGTTAGATATCCTAGGTTACCTAAAAATGCCTTGAGATCATACCAAAAAAAGTGTGCTTTTCTTTGTCCAAAGTACCTTAGATTTTGACTATAGTATAGAAAGATGGTTTTAAGTAAGCATATCGGTCTACCATGCAAAGACATGACTTAGTAACCTCTCTACAATTGAGAAATGTACACATTTGACTCTATAAATTGCACATTACTTACTGGTGGAAATTATTCAAAACTATTCTCTAAGTATAATGCTAGTAGGAGGAATATGAGTACTTATGGTGAAATCTCTATGTTATGCAAAGTAAAGATAGGCAAGTTATAATTTTTCTTTGTTTACCTTGAGGATAATAGTTAAGTATGGGGGTGTGATAAGTGTTAAAACTACACTTATCATGTGGCTAAACAATTCTCAATTGTAGACATTTCTTGAGTGTTATTATTTTATTTATAAGATTTCATGTGGTATGTTTTTGTTTTAGATGCATTTTCCTGAAATAGGTGAATCTTGTAAGGAATTAGCTCGAAAATGGAATTTGGAATAAAATACTAGAAGTTGGCATCAATGGACTTATTTCATTCTAAAATTGGCTAAGTTTTGGATGCATAGAAAGAAGTGAAAGTCAACATGAAGACTCTTGCAAAAGAGCTATTCGCAACCGCGACATATAAGGTCGCAATCGCGACTATGTTATTTCAAAGAAAGTAGGTTTTTCATGATTAAGCCGTGATCATGACATCTTTTGTCACGATCGCCACACAGCAAATCAAAGGTTGCATAGATTATCTTCCAAGAGGCATTTCAACCGCCATTAACTACCATTTGGATAAGGCACCTTTTCACCAACCAATTACATGAAGAGATTTGACTTTTCAACCTCTATATATAGGCAATTTCAGCTAGAAGAAAGGGGGGATGATCTAATTTCACAATCATCAGACATTAGCCGTGGATAGAGACAGAAACGAGAGAATGAAATCTGCATAGTTCTTAATTTTCTTAGTTAATCTCGAGGGTGTTGTTTTATAGTGCACTTGCGAAACACGTATGAATAAAATTTGTTGTTCTTCATCAAATATTCTGTTCTATTATCAATAATTTGTTCTATCAGAAGGAGTGGTGCATTTGGAGATTTAAGAAGAAGAAGGGCCATGGTTGAGGATTGACACCCCATCTAAGAAGGCGATTGGATCTAACCTAATTCTTTAATTTCATTTATTTCATCATACTTAATTTTTATTCATTTCATATCACCTTTCCTCTCTACTTCTGCTTAATACATTTTATGATTTAATATATGATAGTAGTGCTATTTGTATTTAGCTCATTTTGTTGTTATGTGTGTGCGTTTGAATAGAATTAGTGGTACTGGTCTTGCGTCAAAAGTGGGAACATTCTATTCACATTCAAGAAACTTCAAATCAGTGTTTATTCGTAATCTTATTAGTCAAGTTCAGTATAGTCCTATCCGGATACATGTGTCTTTACTTGCATGATTATAGTTCAACTCTAGAACTCCTTTATAGTGTGTGGAAAAGTAGCAAACACTAGGTTCAACCTTGAGCAATCAAGAAAGGGTTATCTTCTATTGTCTCATGATATTAGCCTTTCTAAATTTGAGTGTCCGGGAACACAAGAGAAAAGATTGCACATGAGTAGAACACCCCATGCATCCGCAATAGGATCTATCATGTATGATATAGTATGTACATGGCTAGAGTTCCCACATGCATTGAGCATCATGAGCATATTCCAATCTGACCCAGGTGAGAAGCACTAGATGGCCGTTAAGAAAATCCTTAAGTACTTGAGAAGGACTAAGGAAATGTTCTTGGTATATGGAGGAGGTGATCTCTCAGTAAAGGGATTCACTGATGCAAGTTTCCAATCTAATAAGGCTGATTACAAATCGCAATCGGGTTACTTGTTTATGTTAAATGGAGAGGTAGTTGTTTGGAAGAGTTCCAAACAGGATACAATTGCTAATTCAACTACATAATCTGAGTATGATGCTGCTTTGGAAGTAGCAAAGCAAGCGGTTTGGATAGAGATATTTATTGGTGATCTTGGTGTGGTGTCTAATAGTGAAGATCCAATGATAATACTTGGGCTATTGCTCATGCAAAAGAACCACAGTCTCGTCAGAGAAACGAACATGTACATAGAAAGTATCATATAGTTCAAGATATGATAAGGTATAAGGATATATGGATGGAATACATACCCACAAATCAAAACCTGGTGGATGGTTTGACCAAGCCTTTGCCATAGATTAAGCATGTCCATCATGTTAATAGTTATGGATTAAGGCGCATGGCTAATTGGCTCTAGTTTTGGTGGGAGATTGTTAGATATGATGTATGCCCTAAAGGCAATTAGGGTGGTATATCTTAGTTAGTTTTATTTTATACAAATAAGTTATGTTAATAAAGACATTCTTTTGTTATATCAATGACTGCAAAAATATAATATGACTAGTTAAAAATATATTCATTGATGTGTTTGCAAAAGTATTTGACAGAATTATAGAACGAATTGCAAGAGCATAGTGGGACTATATAGGGTGAGAACTTGTTTGTGTGCAATTATTATTTGTCTAAATATCCCTAGTCATAATATAATCAAGACTGACATTGATATAGATAGATGAGCATTTATTGTCATACTCCTTGAATCTGATTCAAGTAGCATATCACTCGTGCTGAAGGTTGGTGCCTTAGGTTAACACATAAATGTATTCATGGAAATACATTGGAGACCGCTATGAGACAACACCTGGTAATCTATATTACGTGTTGGTGTTTTGTCTCATTGAAATAGCAATACAAATATCCTCAAACTTGAGATACCAGTTACCTTATTCAAGTGTTGCTATATTTTGGATCATACTTAAGCACTCGATAGACCGAGTGATATGGGTGATTACAGATGTAGTTGATGTCTGTCTATTGGTAAGTTAAGTTGTCAAGATGGAATCTATCACTCTATTATATCAATATAAGGGAGATGTACCTTGGCCAATTGTTGGAAGTGACACACTCATAAACCTCTAATCAGAGTATGAGTTGATAGGATGAGATCCTAGTCAACACATTAATTTTGGTTATTTGGTGTACTTTTGAAGGAAGACTAAATATTAGGATAGCCATTAAGGCTACTAGTGGACTAACACTTAAGTCGAGTCCTAGAAACTAGGTGGTACTTAACCATTGATAGAAGGAGTGAATCGTATTGAAACTATTACGAAACCGGGATTAAGTCACATGCACGTGACATTCTAAAAATCGGGGGGTCATATGCCCTACGCTAGAGAGCAACAATGATTGATCAAAGTCATCTAAGTCCACAACAGTCTAGAGCTTTGAGCCAGTCAATTCCTAGAATGGAAGTTGAGCATGGTCAAACTTTGATGACTCGATATTACGGGATCCTATAGGGTCACACACTTTGAGTTACGACCAAACCATATAAAGAACCGTTAGACTGGGTCTAATCTATAAGAGTTAATTAATGTTTAGACCATTTATTTGGTTAGACCATTTTTTCATTGGTTAGACTAGTGGTCCAAAAAATAATAGGAGGTTAAATAAAAAGGGGAAGTAGAAACACAAGTTTGAAAGCAAGGTTCGGGGAACCAGTGTGAGTGGACTTGCACATGTACTATTGGACAGTATATGCGCAAAGCCTACATGTGGGCCAAAGCAGTACTACACATGTAGTGCTGTGCATGGGCCTGCTTACCCAACGCAATTGAGCTGCTAACATAGCACGTGCACCTATAGTGGGCTGTGCAGGTGCGCATCCTACTTACGGGTTTGCACTGAAAGCGTAGGACTTAGGCATGTGCATCACGCAGTGCATGACTTGCTAGGGGGCTATGCAGCATGCACAACTTGGGCAATAAATGTGTAAGTTGGGCCAACGCTCTTGCACAGGCCCAACCACACTGCTTTTGATTTAATTTTCCAATTAAATTTCCATAACCACTATAAATAGAGCCTTCCTCCTTCATTATTTTTCACTCATCCCTTCTCTCTTTTCTACTCTTGATTGTTCTAGTTCTTATAAGTAATCTGGTGAAAGATGTATTTACTTTCAATAGAAAATTAAGAGAATTCTTCTTGATTTAATTTATTGGGATGATTTAGCTATCTTCCAATTTATTTTCTGTTCTCCCTTTCTCAAAGGTCGTGGTCGGTGGTGCTCATGTGGACCAATTATAGAGGGCTTCTATTTTAGAGTCTATACATGCAAGCCAGGGGTCTCTCCGATGACATTGGGATTCAAGGTTCGATTGGTATATGGTGATAGGTGTCGAGACCACAAAAAATAAATACCTACACAAACAAACTAGTAGTTAGTAGTGAGTGGGGTTCGAATACACAAGGAACCGTATTTGACAATGTTGTTCTTAGAAGACGACACACAACATGACCTAGAAGTACTCTTACTGAGAATTTGAGGATTAATACTAAATAAAGGAAGTAATGAAACAATAAGTAACAATGGCTCAACCAAAATAGAAAAAGACTGAATAGCATGGTGATCATGGGATAAAAGATTAATATCAACGAGACCTAGATTTAGTTATATGAATACTCATGCACCGTATAGTACTAGCAATATTTCCTTACTATGTATAGAGACCAAACTTCGCGCCTTGACCTCACTCTTACTCACTATATCTCATGACTTTGAGCTAAGAACTCCCTAGTGAATAGCAATATAAAATTAGAAAAGCCTAAATCCTTACCGACAGGTAGTGAAGCACTCCCAACAAGCGTAAGATTACCTTTCTCTAGTCTCGGTGGAGACTTTTGTTACTTTATCCCTCCTCAGGCACAATTAAGGATACAAGAATAAAGATTAACAATAATCACAAAGACTTACCAAGTGGGTGATCAGTCCAAATAGCGAGACTAAGTGATGTTCTTACTATAAAACCCTTCAAGTACCGAGATTGGTAAATAGGTCACCTTGCAAATTACCATATTCAATTGTAGTCCTCACACCATTTAAACCCAGTCCTAACCATTAATTGGTCAAGCCATGAGGATTCTAGCTAAATATGGCTGAATTTAAATGTGCATAAATATAAAGAGACTAAAGATAAATCATGCTGATATTATCAAGACTGAAATTAAACTAGAGCAATAAAACTGAAAATGAACTTGCAATTAAACTTAAAGATGTTCAAAACCAAAATTGTAAATCAAAATGTGCTTGAAAACTAAAGAACACAAAGACTAAGAACTATACTAGAAAGACTGAATGATAGATTGGATCGGAAATTGCGTGTTTGTGTATCCCCTTCGAAATGGCCAACCTTGGTATTTATAGCTGATTGCTCCTCTTAATGCTTCTTCTTAAGTGACAAAATAGGACTCTTTGCATTTATTTCACTAGATTCATTTCCTTTTAGCCTTGGCGCTGGAATGGTAGTAAAAGCCTTTTCTTTAGGAAATTAGGAAAGAGATCAAAATTCCTTCCTGAATTGGGCTCTTCTTGAATAGGATTTACTTGAACTAGGTAACTTCTAGATCTGGATATGGCATTCTCCTGTATTGATGTCATCTTGGTCATTCGGAAGTGTTCTGGAGTCACCGGGACCAGCTATTGCTCATGCTGCCTCTTTCAGGTATCGGTGAGAGGCTCTTTTCCTCAAATATTGAATGTTTTCTCCGAAATGCCTTCAAAACCTGAAAAAAGACAGAAAAGGAAGTAATAGCTGCCATAAGGACTAAAAACATGGTGTCAATGATATGAAAATAGCACAAAAGCTTGCTGAAAATATAACCCATCAAATCTCCCCACACTTATTCCATGCTTGCCCTCATGTATGCATTAAAGATCAGGAAGAAGGGAAAACTGCGCAAATAACCTTTGAATAGCTAAAGAGAGACCACATTCTTCTCACTGAGACTTATATCTAGGCCTTTCATTGACTATTGATCATTTCAATGTAAGATATCATCAAGAATACCTTGTCCAAAACTTTACTCGAGAGTATTTACCAAATTAAAGCACAAGTACATAAAATATTATTGTCATTCATAAGCACCTTGACTTAAATTAAGTGCGTCATGGTGATCATAAGATGACTCCTTCTAAACCTTTTCTCTAATTGAGGAACAATTTTACTTGGTGAGGTCCATGAGATACATCTAGCCATTATTTAGGTTCTGCTTTGTGAATTTTAAGAACTTTGTTACCTTTTCTAGCCCTTTTAGATTTTTCAACCCAATTTATCTCATTACGCACTTTGCCATTTTTCTTAGGTTCTACTGCATTTTCCATCAATTTTTCCCTATGAAAGAGTCTTCACCCGGTTTTTAGCCGTAGATAGCTCTTTCTTCTACCGGCCCTATGAAAGAGTCTTCACCTAGTTTTCAGTCGTGGATAGCTCTCCTTCTATCGGTCCAATGAAAGAGTCTTCACCTAGTTTTTAGCCGTGGATAGCTCTTTCTTCTATTGGCCTTATTAAAGAGAAAAATGAGGTTGCGAGCTAAGTAAGCCTCAATTCATCTAATTGCAGAAGTAGAAAATAACCACAAAGATTGATACTAGTTTTGCAAGGTCTCGATGGAGGATCTAATGATACACAAGGACTAACTAATTCAAGTCAAGGTCATATTAAAGCACTTTAAACAATTAAATCATGTTACAATTTTCTACACTCACCGCGATAAAGAAATTTACAAGGTGATTATCCGAAATCATAGATTGTAATACCGGTGTTCAACCCAGGTCTCGATGATAAGTTTCAGTTAGTTGAGATAGTCCAGATAGTTATTCAATTAGTTATTTACACAATATTTCTCATCTTGGTTATCATCGCATCTTAATGATAGGTTAAAGAGCAAAACAAAGTCATTGCAGGAGTAAAAATATAAAGCATGAGTCCTCATGAAATCTCTTTCTTGACCAAAAGATAAAAATATGTTGAAAATAAGAAAAAGATTTAAACTTAAACAGAAGAAGCAGAAATGATAAATCCCCTCCCCACACCTACATTGTGCATTGCCCGCAATGTAAAATGAAAGAGCAAAAAGAGGTAGAAGAGATAGAAAATGAAAATATTACTATCCTGGTAGAGGAGGAAGGAAGTAGAGCGAGTTAATCTTCAACAATCTTGCCTTCCGACACCTATATATTGGATCAAAAAGTCTATATTTAGCTCAAGGGCATTGCAATAGATCTGAAGGTTCTGATCATCGCCATTGAGCTACATAATGCTCAGATATAGCTCTTTGTATATGTTCTCTAGGCGGGTGTATTCTTGGAGGTGCTCGGTGTAGGCAGCCGAAGGAATGGGGTCATCGCGAGCAGGCTGGTCTAGCTAAGGGTCCTCGAGGGCAGGTAGAGTAGGCTTTTCTTCAAGAGGAGCAGGAGGGCACATAACTATGGTCCTATTGACTGTTTCAATGAGAATCATTATCCTAAGAGTCTCCAAATCTAGGAGTGGAGTTTCAGGGGGCCTGGTGTAGTGGACAGGCTCAAAATGCTCCATGTTGTGCAAATTGATTGAGATCATGACCCCTAGAATTGGAGGACTCTTAGGGTGGGTAAGGATATACTGAAACGACTTGGCTAGCTAGGCTCCTAGGTGGAGCTTCTTATTGTTCTTCATGCAACACAGAATGTGCACTTCTTTTTCATTCAGGGTCCCGTAACTTATATGGTGACCAGAAAAGTTAAAGGCAATAATTTTGTGGGCATACCTTAGGTGGGGGCTCATGAATGTAGAAGTCTCGAGAGTCACCAGACTTCCAAGTGGTGACTCGGTGGTCATTATTGCAAAGGGAGAAGTAGGTCTTGGTGGCATTGAAATTGGAAGGAAGAGCATCACAAATGTCATCAGAGGGGTTATTCACCCCTAGAGACTTATTGAAGTCATTGAGACTCTAAATCACATTATTCTCAGTGATATGAAATTTGATCACCCCCTCCTCTTGATAGCTTATGGAGTCTTCCTTAAACTGTAAAGTAGTATAAAATTCCTAGACAAGCTCCTAGTAAGAGAGGAAACAGATGAAGAGCAGGGGAAGCCACGAGATCGTGGTGAAGGCATCAATGATGGCTTGGTTAATGCCGAGAGTGGTCATCGTGTTTATACAAGCTAATTTATAGGGCTTTGACGATTGACCCTTGAATCTAGCATAAGTTGTGTATGGAGTAGGGTGGTTAAATGAGCCATGGACCTTGCTCTTTACACCGGGAGTAGGAGTCTTCTCTTCCTTGGCCACTTTGGCCTTTTTAGAACTTTGCTCGCCCTTTGTGGCACTCCTTCTGAGCATCTTCCTCTTGGCGGGCGGAGGGGCAGGCGTGTAGTCACTCTCCTCGTTGGAGTCAATCTCGACAGGCTCTCCTTGGGGCATAACTTCTACCCAAGATTTCTTTTCTTTCTTTACTAGAGTCTTGCCGGACTCCTCTCAATCAGTGGCGGCTGGGTAAATAGTGGAGATTAGGTCTATAGTGAGCAGAGGATCTCTAGGAGTAGTGGTGGTGCTGAAAGAGGTGGTAGGAGTGGGGGCTCTATGGCTTAAAATATAAGTGGTCTTAGGAAGAGTGACCACGGGGGTTTGAGGAGGAATAGCAGCGGTGGCAACGGCGGAGGTGGCATTAGTGTCCGGAGCCGTGGGAGTAGTATCCGCTGTACCGGTGATAGTTGTAGCGACAGTGAAGAAGGTAGTCACTGGCAGAATAAGGATGGTAATGGTGGCTGTGAAAGGAGTTGTATTGATAGGAATGCTGCTGATCAAAACTATGGTGGTCACTCGAGTAGTAGTGGTGGTACTGTCTTGTTTGAGGCCATTTGAGCGGTGGTGAAAGAGAAGATTTTTGCTGGAGGAGAAGAAATCTGCTTTGGAAGGGAGTTTGAAAGTTTGAAAGTGAGCGTGACTCTTAGAGAGAGGGAAGGGGTTTTAAATAGGGAATTTAGGCAAGCAAGAGTGGCTCATAGGGCAATAATGGGAGCAGTAGCAATCATGGCCTTGTTTGGGTACTGAACCATAAAAGATCTCCCTGATTTTTATATCACTGCCATATCACCCACTGTGAATGCATCAGTCCGCATGAGTCCCTTCACGTCCCCTGTCTTTCCTCTCACACCTCTTGGCGTGGGATGTTTCAACTTCCACAGTGTGTGTACAGAGACATAAACTTGCAACAAAAATAGAGAGAGAAATCAGTCCTAGTCTAGATACAACTAATAAAAGCTAACTCAAAGAAAGAGTCAAAGAGTTAGAAATGCTTGGGCTGCCTCCCAAGAGCACTTTGTTTAACGTCGGTGAGCTCTACATACCACACCAAGATCATGGTCTGCTATTATTGGTCTCTGTGAGAGTGATTTCCTCAAAGTGAGCTTGGAATCCTTGATAATAGGGTTTGAGATGATGCCCATTGACTTTTAGAACTTTCCCAGCCACAATGCTCCATATAATAACTGCTTCATATGGAAATACTTTGGTCATGATGTAAGGTCCGGCCCACCGAGACCTCAGCTTTCTAGGGAATACCTTGAGATGAGATTGGAATAGAACGACTCTCTGCCCAATGTTGAACACTTTCCTAGAAGCGAACAGATCATGGTAGTGCTTAGTGGTCTCTTTGTAGGTCCTATTCCTTTTATAAACATCATGGCAAATCTCCTTAAGTTCATGTATTGCAACCTCATGTCCTCCTTGGCCGCATCGAGCCTAAAATTTGTCTCCTTGATGGCCCAATATGCCTTATGCTCAATCTTAATAGGTAGATGGCTTACTCTCCTATAGATAACCCTATGAGGTGACATCCTGATAGGGGCTTTCCATGTTGTGCAGACCACCTAGAGAGCTTCAAAGAGACGGAGACTCCAGTCTTTCCTGTTAGGATTGACCATTTTATCCAACATGAGCTTGACCTCTCTGTTGCTCACTTTAGCCTATCCCTTGGTCAGTGGGTGGTATGCCATGGAAGTCATATGCTTGACTCCCCATTTAACCAGTAATGCTGAGATCATCTTATTGCAAAACTGTGTACCGTGATCACTAATAAGTAGTCTTGGTGTCCCGTATCTACATATGATGTTATCCTTGATAGAGTCTGCTAGGTCCTCCATCATCTTTCCTACTCGCCTTGGCTTCTATCCACTTGGAGACATAATCAACTAGTACGAGGATGTATTTGAACCCATAGGAAGAACGAAAAGGACCCATGAAATTGATGCCTCAGACATCAAAGATCTTGATGATCAGAATAGGAGTCATCGGGAGTTGATCTCGAAGTCCAAGATTACCAATCCATTGACAGTTGTCCCATTCCTTCTAAAACATATAGGAGTCACGAAAAATGTGGGGCAACTAAAACCGCACTCAAGAATGTGTTGTGCTATTCTCCTTGGACCATTGTGACCTCCACAAACTTTAGAGTGGCATGCTTGCAAGAGTCTCGGTATTTCTTCCCCATAAACACATCTCCTCAAAACCAGATCATTCCCTTGTCTCCATAGATAAGGATTATCCAAGAAATACTTGCCAGCTTCCCTCTTCATCTTCTCCTTATGATTATGTGTGAAATCCTCTAGGAACCTTTCGATGGTAAGAAAGTTAACAAGGTGTGCGTACCACGGAGTCTTGGTAATGGCAAAGAGACTTTCCCCAGGATATTCATCCTGTACTTCTTTCGGTTCTTCTAAATTGGTTAGCCTACTAAGATGATCAGCCACCGGGTTCTTTGTCCCCTTTTTATCTCTGATCTCAATGTCAAATTCTAGAAGGAAGAGGATCCACCGAATCAGTCTTAGCTTGGCATCTTTCTTGGTCATTAGATAGATCTAAGCGGCATGGTCTGAGTACACAATGACCTTTGGAACAGACAAGATAAGAATGAAACTTCTCCAATTCAAAAATGATAGCAAGGAGCTCTTTCTTAGTTATAGTATAGTTCTATTGAGATGTATCGAGAGTCCGGGATGCATAATAAATGATACAAGGTTCTCGGCCAATCTGTTATCCCAATACTGCTCCTAATGCCCTATCGCTTGCATTGCACATTATCGGGAACGGTTGGTCCCAGCTGGGTGCTTGGATGATGGGTGGAGAGACTAGCTTCTTCTTGATAGTGTCAAAGGATTCTTTGCAAGGATCTCCAAACTCAAAGTTAGCATCTTTCTAGAGTAATATGCATAGGAGCTCGATGATTTTTGAAAAGTTCTTGATGAACCTGAGATAAAAACCTGCATGTCTAAGAAAAGACCTAGCTTCCTTTACAAAAGTAGGGTAGGGTAAGGACTGAATAACATCGATTTTAGCTTTATCTACCTCAATATCCTCTTAGATACAACATTACCTAATATCATACCTTGGTCTACCATAAAGTGGCATTTCTCATAGCTAAGCACCAAATCATACTCAATGCAACATTTAAGAATCTTATCAAGGTTATTGAGACATGCATCAAAAGAATCACCATATACATTAAAGACATCCATAAAAACCTCAATGATGTTTTCCATGTAATTAGAAAAGATATTCATCATGCACCTCTAAAATTTAGTAAGAGCATTTCAGAGACCAAATGGCATCCGTCTGTAGGTAAAGGTGCAAAAGGATACATAAATGTTGTCTTTTCCTGGTCTTCTGATGCCACCGGGATCTGATAGAAACCCAATATTCCATCGATATAGCAGAAATGAGACTTTTCTAATAGTCTCTCCATTATGTAATCAAGGAATGGCAGTGGAAAATGGTCCTTCTTAGTCACGGCATTGAGCTTGCGGTAGTCAATCCAAACTCTCCATCCATTCTGTATTCTCATAGGGACAAATTCTCTTGTTTCCTTCATTATCGCGTGTGTGAGCAATGGATTGTAATGATCCTCCTCACAAAACTATGATGAGAGCTATATGATGCAACATCTTTCAGGTGTTGTCCATCAGAGGTGTTGCTACTACTACATAGTTGAGTTTGGCTAAAGTTTAGAGACCTAATCTGCCCTTAGGGACCCGTACGGGTGCTGCCTGGTGGTACAGATCCACCGGCGGACCCATACAGGTCATTCCTTCCATACGCCTAAGTGGAACCCATACGGGTCCCCTAGGACCCCTAAGACCCATATGGGTGGGGCCCCACCCATATGGGTCTTCTTGTTGCCTAAATAGGCTCTTTTGGAAGGGAATCCTTTCCAATTTCAGAAAAAGGCAGGTCATCAATATGATTTATTGCGTTTAGTTCTCCTTTCCCCTATAAATAGGGCCCTTGTCTTCACATTTTAGAGACACACATCTCATATGAAAATTTTACTAAGACTCTAGCAATTTCCATATGTATAGAAAAGGTATACCGGGGGAATAGGAGGTATAAAATAGAGAGAAAACCCTTCCATTGAGGTTTTGTCCAAATTTTATTCATTCCTAGCTTCTTTTATTAGGATTTAGGGGGAGGTTCTGTCCACACAAAGACTCACCTAAATAGTCCTATTTCATTATTTACTTTGGCCGGGCTCTCTCAATAGTAAAGGGATCATCTCAAAGAGACTCACATCTTAGTTATTTTATTATTATTGTATATTCCTTCTATTATGTCTTTCATTTCTTATTTCGGGTCTGATCATAACCCGTATGAGCCTTGTTGGCACCATATATCCCCAAAGATATCAAATCGGTGTGCCCTACTTATAAAGAAGGAAATCCCTTTTTACTTATTTTTCTACCACAAATCTGTTAATCTATTAATCAATAAACCGAACTGAACAAAGTTTCTACCTGGACCATACAAGACCCTTACAGGTACACCATACCCATACCGGTCCTCCCTGGTAGCCATACGGGTACCACCCACCCATACAGGTACCAGCCCCAAGTAGATTCCCGAACTCATTTTTAACTGGTTCAAAATCAATCCAACTCATCATTTGCCATGTGATCATTTTCACTAATAATCTGGTATATCAACCCATAAAAGTTAAAATGTATTTTCACCACAAAAATACACTCAAATTCTGATTTATGGTGTGTTATAAACTGTGCTAACATCTGTGGATGTAGGGGAATTGATTTTCATTTTGTTTTATAATTTAGAACAAATGTATAGGTTCTCTTTGCAATTTCCACCATTTCCCTCGGTTGTAATTTTTATTCCCCCATTTATTGCTTGTGCTTTATTATAATATGTAAACGCATATAACAAGTGTGAAACAGTGTAGAAATAGGATTTCTATGATAATTCCCTAAATGATGAAAAATAAAACGGTTTTACGAGGTAAATGTAATTTTGAATCAACTAAATGAGAAATAAGTGACTCATCCGATACCCGAATCTCTGATCCAAGAGTTATGAGTCTCCTGCCCAGAGGGGACCGTACTATAACTCTTTCACAAGTAGACAACTTCAGTGGTGATTCTATCAATTGTATCAAGATTTGGGTCTCGATTCATTTAATCATTAAAATTGGTTTATTATGCAAATTTTAACTAAAAATATTTTGTCACGCCTAAATCCAACCTAATCCCCAGTGGGCCTCGCCTCTCACACAAATGCCAAGGGAGACCCACACGTCATTGACACCTCAGAATGGCAACTCCGCTGGGGACTAAACTTTTACCTTCTAAAATGTTGGTTTATTTTAAAAGCTTAAAAGATTAAGATGAACACTGAAAATCATTTACTTGATTCAACCCACTTTTCTTATCATCATTTGGGAAAATTATCGAAATATATCTTCTCATCTCCTTCTCTCTTTAGTTAGATGCACTCTTCTTCTAGCGCTAGGTTATAGTGCCCTATCATTTCTACGACACTCACAATGGTGATACCCATGACCGCAAGGGATATTGGGGATTAGTGGGTGGAGCACTAAAGAGGCTTAATGTGATGGGAACCTTGTACATCAACTTCCAATATGTCCCTACACCATTCTTAATGAAAGCCATAGAAGTTTTAACCTCTAGGTATCCTGATTTATTTGTGAGATTAGATTAAGGAAGAATACCCTCAGACTTGGCGGAAAAATAAGGACGGAATCAATCGCTTTGCATGGGTTGTGTTACATACCCTTGTGATTAACTCCGCCATGAATAGTTGTAATTTACACATGCATACCATATCCCATGCATGTACTGATCTCTTGGCAATCAACCAAGCCAAAACTAAACCTCAAAGGGAAAAAGCTTGGCGATGATCTCAAGTCTATTTGACTCGCATTCTGGCTCCTCTAGTTCCGTTAAGGGTTGCTCTGTCTCTATCTATGAGTATTCCATCCAGCAGTCAGTTTAGTCCAGTTGATCTTTCAGACTATCATCCTAAGGAGATGTCTCGTATCCTGACTCTAGATGGCAAAATTGATGTTGAGGTTGAGCCTATTGCTATTGGTAAGGAGGCAAATGCATCAAGGGCTGAGGTTAGGTCGGAGATTGCAAATGCTGTCTCACAGTACTTGGGAAGAGATTATTTCTTGGATTGAATAAATGATAAGATGTTGGCTTCCATCAAGGCAATCATGGTAGAAGAAAAAATGGCCAATGCTCCTTGCAACACGCATGTTAGTGCTCCAGCGGTTAATGCAGTGATCTGTGAGCAAGTATTAGGGGTTACTCATAATCTGTTCACTCATTTTTTATAGTACGGGCTGATGGGGATTCTCCTAGTAAGTTTGGCCAATTGGGTTCTGTGGGTCCATTTGGTTCAGTTAGCTTGCCATTCCAGTTAGTGGGTACAGTGGGTACTGTGGGTCCTCTAATCCTCAGTCAGTTTGCTCAGCCTAGTTAGGGGTTTGTGCCACCGACATTTTAGTTTGGGGCATTTGATCCGATTCCAAATTTTGTGGTCACACCTAAGGGGACGACCTTTCCTCAATCAATAGGTTTACCCTTGGGTGCGATCATTCAACTAGAAGGATCATCTTTATCCTCGGAATTGCGTGACCTACTTCAGAAATTGCATACTACTAATCCCGGCTTCCAACCATCATCACTATCTGTCCAAGCAGCTAGAGAGGAGGATTAGGTCCCTGAAAACTTTAGTATGCCTAACATAGTGAGATATAAGGGAACCGGTCCGCCTCAATCTCACATCACCACCTATCAAATGGTTATGGGAATCAGAAAGTTAAGTTATAAGGTCCTAGCTAAAATGTTCCCTTGTACCTTGGAAAGTCCTGCTATGGAATGGTAAAACACTCTATCCGATAAAGTAACCAAAAATTGCAAAGCTTTATCAAAGGCTTTTCTCGAGCAGTATGGTTTCATAGCCACCATTAAAACTGCTATACAAAATTTGGAGGCTATCAAGTAGGCCCCCAATGATAAGTTCAAACCCTACTTTGAAAGATGGATGGCCACTCAAGTTCTACTGAAGTATAGGCTAATTCTCCCTGAGATGATCATAAAATTAATGGATGGTGCACTACCTACTTATCAAAAGGTCCTTAGTATGGATAAATTCTCTAGCTATGTTGAGGTCTTTGAAAAAGCTAAGAAGTGGGAAAGGATTAAAGAATTGGAGAAGGCAAGTGTACCGGCCAAACCTTGGTTCAAAAAGAATGACCCTTCAGCCCCAGCTCAGGTTTCTAAGTCAAAATCTGGCTCTGATCCTAAAATAGCAGTAGTGCAAGAAGTAGTTGCCGTAGTCTGCTCTATTGAAGAGGGTATTTCCCCCTAGAATGCATCTCTGCCCTCCATCTTCACTAAGTTGTGGGCACTTGGTCTTCTTCAGAGTTTGAAGCCCTATCTCCCACCCAGACCTGAAGATAGAGATCAGTTTTGTGCTTATCAGTTTAGCAAGGGACATTGCACTGGTGCCTATAGGGATCTGCTAGAGGCTATTCGAGGTTTGATTAGGGATAAGAAGATTCAGGAACCTGAGCTAAAATCTAGTACCATGAATAACCCCCTGCCAAATTTTGAGAAATAGGTTGTAGCTGTCGAGTTAGGCTTACCCTCTTGTCATGTATTTAATACGATGTGGCATGGTAATCCTATGGCTCACTCAGTAGTGGCCTTGCCTCATGAACCAATCCCCATTGACATTAATGCATTCAATTTAGAAGGAATTATTGATTAGGAAGCTAAGTTGGTTTAACTAGAGCAAATTAATATCGATGCTTATGTATTAGAGAGTGAAGAACTTGAAGGGCCCACCTTGTTGGTGAAAACTTCTGAAGGGAGAAGTTATATGAAAAATGGGGTATTGCATGTCACCCTAAGTGGAAGGGTTCCTCCAGATGCTCTCCCAAAAAGGAGGAGAGGTAGAGATGCAAATATCCGGGTCATTCAAAGTACCAATAAAGCTCCAATCTTTACACCTACTTCAGTCGGTAATGAAAAGAAAGAACCAAAAGTCACCCCTCTCATCTAGCAATTTCAAATTACCCCTACTAAATACAGCATCTGGTAGCTTGTCATTGACTCTGAAGAACATCACAAGGGTTTGATAGACAAGTTGTTAAGTGTGGAAGCTACGTCGCCTATTACTGTTATTGAGGTATTCTCAGTAATTGGGGGATCTCCTCCTGATCAGGTTGAACCCATCAAGTTTTATCCATCAAATCTCCTAGCTAAGGGGAATAAACATAATAAAGTACTTTTTTTATTACGGTGCAAATCTTTGATCGTTCTATCCCATGTGTTATGGTGGATGATGGTTCCACCCTTAACTTCTATCTTGCCAAGATCCGTCCTCACTTAGGGCTGGACAAATCCATGTTGGAAAAGTACAATACTGTTATAAGGGCATATGATGATATGAAGAGAAGTGTCATTGGGGTCTTTGAAGCTAAAGTTATAGTTGGGAGGGTGAAGTACAAGGTCCTATTCACTATCCTCAATATTCTAGTCACCTAGCTATTACTATTGGGTCAACCTTGGCTCCATCCATTAGGGGATGTCTCTTCCACAGTCCATCAGAAAGTCAAGCTCATCCATAATAGAAAGCTAGTAACCATTGATGTAGATGAACCATCTGTCATTGTAGCTATGGAGGCCAAGGAAAAGGAATCTAGGGTGGCTGTAGCTCACCAAGGTATGAAGTTTTTTGTTAAGGGATACATATCACTTAAGATAGAGAAGATTATGATGAAGTAAGGTTACATGAAGGGTATAGGACTAAGAAAGAATCTGTAGGGAATGTTGGAGCCCCTCCTGCCTCTTCCATGGCCATTAAGACTTGGTTTAGGGAACCACCTAGGTGCCAAAAAGTCTAAACCTCAGTCTTTCTTCCTGATAGGAGCTGAAGTCAAATAAAGGGAATTTACAAGTGAAGAAGAATCTATCGAAGTAAGTGGTAAGAAGGTGCGTAGTTTTGAGATCTTTAATGATGTATACGATTTCAAGAAATGCTGCCTGATTGAAACCTTAGTTTCTATAGAAGTATGTGGGAATGCGGAGGAAGACTAAATGAATAAGGCAATCAAGTCTATCACCAAAGCACCAGAGGTTCTTATGAGTAAGAACTGGAAAAGAAATGAGAAAGGAAATCCCATCAGCAAGGCTATCAAGAACTTAGCAAGAGCAGTGGCCAAAGAAACACAAGCAAACTTGCACATTAGGGGTACCAGTTTAGCTGTCAATCAACAAGGCCCTCTTCTTGTGGAGGATGATTCAAATAATGTAATTTTTGATGTTGCAAACATTTTTTATTCAAATAACATCGCTTATAAGGCATATCATAAATGAGTTGTAAGCATCAGTATCTTTATTTTTAACATGTCATGAATAAATTGATGCACCTATCATTCACATTTCGTTCGAGTATTTCATTCTAATGATGTCATGCACTCATAACAACAACATTTTTAAAATATCATAATATTAATTAATGAAGTTTACTTTGAGTATAACACAATGGTATAAACGTCCAATGATTAAAACCTATCATCAAAAGAGAGACAATGAAAGGTGCTTAGCAAACATGATAACAATTAGCCTAGGTCCTTCTTTCTTCATGAGGGGGAAAAAGCGTACAAATCATACATCATCAAGAAAGAAGACCAAGTAGCACCAACAGCAAACTGACTCTCATCATAAAAATATGGAAAGAGCATCTTAAGTCACAAATTGACCATCTCTAGAGCTTTAAAAGGAAACTGATCAATCATGAAGATTTTGACAAAGACGGTGGTTATCTATAGAGATTGGGCTGATAATCTTCCATTCATAGTTTGGGGGTATAGAACCAGTGTAAGGACTCCCACCAACTAAACACCTTTCTCCTTGGTATATGGATTGGAAGCCATGTTACCAGTTAAAACAGATGTAAGATCTCTAAGGGTGGCACTTCAACCGTAGTTAAAAGAATCAGAGTGGACAAGAGCTAGGTATGAATAGTTAAATGCGCGAGATGAAAAGTGGCTCAAGGCACTTGACCATCTCCAGATATACCAACAACTAGAATTAGATACCCGAAACAACCTCTGAAAGCGGGTGACATGGTTCTCAAATAGCTCTGCCAAGTCAACACTGACACTAGGGGCAAGTTTAGTATAATTGGGAAGGATAATTTGTCATGAACAAAGTCCTTGGTAAAGGAGGAATCAAGCTTATGGACATGGATGGAAATGAGTTCGTGAATCCGATGAATCAAGATAGGCTCAAGCATAATCATGTCTAAGTCAAAAGGATTAAATCATAAAAACATCACAAAGAATAAAAGAAATAAAGAATAAAACACCGGGCGAGCGGTCCTCTACTTCTCGGGCAAAAATTAGGGTGTGGCCCGCTGATCAGTATCCTGTAAACCGATCAAGCAAAAATTAGGGCACTCCAATGCAAATAAAGCTCGTTAAGCTAAAAACCCAAAAAGGGCAGCTTAGGTAAAAGTTAGGGCATTGAGAGTTGCTTTTTAGAAAATCTGTAAAAGACCAATAGGCAGTAGGGGTTAACCATTGGAAATTGTTACCATTGCCTATGTACTCAAATTAATCTCATCAATGAACATGTTATGATTTCGCTAAGAATCTTAGTCTTATAAATGCATGCATGTCTTTAGGTGAAATAATCGCTGGTATATGAACATCAATTTTTCTCTACGTATTATGAATCATTATATTCATCTTTACCACACATTTGCAATATTCGAGAAAGCCTATTGGATTAAAAACTCAAAAGGGCGGTCCAGGCAAAAGTTGAGGCAAAAAGAAAAGTCTGTTGAATTGAGTCATCAAGGACAATTCAGGTAAAAATTAAGATAACCTGCGGGATTGAAAACTTGAAAGGGTGGTCTTGGCAAAAATTAAGGCAAAAAGAAAGAGAAAATCTTGCTAGGTTGAAAACTCGAAAGGGCAGTCTAGGCAAAAGTTAAAGCTAAAAAGAAAAAGGCCAGCTGAGCTAAGCCTCAAGGATAGCTCAAGTATAAATTAGGATAAAAAAGTATAATAAATGTTCAGTAGGTCCCCTTACATCGAGTGGCCTATGCAAAAGTTAGAATGTCACCTGATCCCCTGACCATAAACTCACTGGATAACGTACGGGTTCACAAGGCAACAATACTCGACAATCTCAGTTCAACAAAAGTCAACATGTGTAGTAGTCAAATATCAAAAGTACCAATCCAAAAGTTTACAATCAAAACAAGCCAAGTAGGGCCCCAAAAACTACTTGCAAGTTCAGAAGAAATAATCATAACCTAAGCCGCAGGTGGATCCTGTCCCTGGTGACCCCCTTAAGTATGATCCTAAGTGTCTACCAGTGGATAGTCTATGTCTATGGTCATATTGTCATCGGTGTCACCAATACAAGTACCCGGCTGGATGGGGTCCCTAATCTCTAAAGTCCCTGTAATGGTCCTAGCAGCATCAGCTCCCTCAGCACGCTAATCTATGCTCCTCTAAGTCACTCGATATGCAGAAAGACCATCCTCAGACTCATTATTAGAAGGAACCAATGTCTGCCTATCCTCAGTCATCCTCGCAAGCTGACCCCTCAGCTTCTTAATCTCGGCCCTCACTTGATCAGTCTCAGCCCCAGCCTGATCAGCCTTAGCAGTGGCTGCCCGCAGCTGGTCCTCTAAAAATCTGGCTCTTTCCTCAGAAGCATCCAAATCTTGGGCGGACCTGTCCGCTCCATGTCCAGCAAAGTCTGTAATAGAAACCATAAGATCAGTATATATATAATTGGTATAGCATTAATCATGCATAGTTTGTTGAAATTTTGCAAGTAAAAGAAACTTACCGAAGCTAGTGCGTCTTGGGCCAATAGCAGATCCGGGAAAGAAAAATAACTTCAGGCTATCCTCTTAACCTCAAAAATGGTCACCTAAAAAGAAAGGGTCACATCAGGATAAATGCCCTCAGCAATTATAGTATTGTCCAGAGTCAAACGTAAAGCAATTACAGTGCTAGAAGGAGTGAAACCAATGTGCTGGACCAACTCCTTGAGCTTATAGATAGTTCGATTCCCCAAATGGTCGAGGAGCTGGAAGAAAGTATCTAATTCAGCTTGGAGGAAGCCCTCCCTCATATATCTAGAAGCCCAAGATGTCTTCTTTGGCTGCTCAGGAGTGATGACAATAGTAGTAGCAGATCACTTCCACGTGGAAGCGGGAGACAGTAGCAACAAAGGATTGAGACTAGAGATCACAGTCAATTTCAAAAAGCAGCAAAGTATTCACAAAGGCCATGTTAGAGACGTACATGAGAAGAAGGGTTAGGAGACCTAGTCGAGCCTCTAGTGACCTGAACAATAGATGGACCCCCACGATCACCACTCAGTCCACCCTCTTTGTAATTGTCATCATCATCGTCCTCAATGTCACTCCAGTGAAACTTCAGAGGCTCATCCTCATGGTGAATCCTATCATAGGGAGGAAGAAGAGAGGATTCAATAAACTCAGCATAAGGGCCCTCTACAGATAGAAAATGAGCTCCCTTACCCAGTAAATACAACCCCTAATCGGTCCCCGGCATGAGATGAGGCCAGAAAATGCCCGTCGGGATTAGGGGAGGGATCAGTGTCTCCACTATGGCACTGGTCCTCTACCTTCAGACCCGCTCACGAAAATACCACCCATAAGAGAGTGGTGACTCCAGGACAAAGTGGCAGTTATCCATGCCAGACCGCATTCGCTCAATAGCTCCATATGTTACGGATCTCTCCCACGGGTCTCGAATAACCTGTATGAAACAAATACGATGTAAGTATCACAACCAAGTGAATACAGTTTCTACTAATGGTTTTTTGAAATGTAATATGTAGGTTTAGTAGGGAAAAAGTTTACTCGATCTGAGTATAGCTGGCATAAGAACTCTCGATATTGTGCTGTGGTCAAGGGCTGATTCTGCCAAAGCCACATCCATCTAGATATGATATGCGGTGTCTCTGGCTGCTTGGGTAAGCCTGGCCTAGGAATCAATCGGTGCTCGAAAGCATAAATCTGCAAGATAAAGTAAGGATTAGTTGCAGCATAGTTTAGACAAAAGGTTAAAGCAAGAAATCAGTTCAGGATTTACAAGCAGTATTAGATGGTAGATCTTGAGCTCTGACTGCTCACCCCAGACCCCAACGTCTAGTCCATAGTATAGTTGTGCCAGAATAGCCCAGCACCAGTTCTTTTAGGGCACAACTGCAAGATCCTCCACAGCAGAGAGAAAACCATTGTTGAGGTTACTCGAGTAGACGAGAAAGAAGACGGTGGTAAGGAATTCTAAAGGAAGGATCGAGCGTACTGGACCTTCCGCTCAGCCGCAACAGGACTCGGATGCCTAATCCAGTAAGCATGCAAATCCCTAAACTTGAGTTTCTTTGTCCCACCTGTATGAAGCCCAAGTAATCTAGCTATATAGGCCTTCACCTTTGGCTGAGAATGCCACTGTTCAGCATAAACATCAAAGTGGACCACATCCCCACTCCACTCCAGGCTCGTCGTGGTGCACACATCTGAGAGAGTGATGATGACCTCTCCAATAGGCAAGTGGAAAGTATAGGTCTTCTTCGACCATCTCTCCATTAGAGCTAAATTGGCACCAGGGGCCAATGTCTTAGGGGCCTAAGGGATGGCCCTGATAATATCGCTGAAGCCAAAGGAATCAATGTGGGTTAGTAGCTCCATATCCCAGCATGAATCTCTTCATACCATTTCCTGCAGAAGCTTAAGGCTCCCATAGTTCTGTATTGGAATAGCAAAGAAAGAATTACAGATTAACAAGGTCAGAACAAAGTAGAAAAGTTAGAAATTAAGAAAAGATTATGGAAAGCCATCATTCTGTCCCTGAGGATAGGATCCGTATAGGTAAGCCCCACCCATACGGGTCCATAAGTAGAACCCGTATTAGAAACGGGACCTATACGGGTCCCCTCCCACCCATACAGTCCCCTGCAAGCAATTCGTCTATGAAGAATCTCCCAAAATTATCCAATTTCATCCAAAGTTCATCCAAAACTATCCTAAAAGCATCCTAGGCTAAAGTTACATGCATCATGCTCTATTCTAAGGTTTTAAACGCCCTAATTCATGCAAAAATTTAAGAAATCGCCAAAAGTTCAAAATTGGAAATGGAGAATCAAGCGGAATTTCCTAAAGTTTTGAGGCATAGGTCATAGGGGAAGGGATCAGTGGCACTTCAGAGGCAGGAGTGAGCCCTAGGAATGAGTCTCCTCCGCGAAATGCATTCGCAATGGAAATCAGGCATTCTCGAAGATCCGAATCATCCACTGGGGTCAAGTCCTCGAGTCTAAGGGAGAAACGACCAGCCTTTGGGATCTTTTTGTACAAGTGTGGTTGATTTTAGGAGAAAAATTGCCGAAAAACACAAAATGTGAAGCTTTGGTGTGAGGTGGGATACGAGGGGGCTCATCTGCCTTTTAAAACCCCTGTCAGGGACCTATAAGGGGTCCCACCCCACCTATACGGGTCCCCACTTTAGAGAACCTTGCCAATATGGGTCTCGCCCACCTGTACGGGCCCTCACTTGCCATCTAGAGGAAGATTTTTGCATCAATATTTTAGAAAGCACCAGAAATTCATCCAGTTCAAGTACAGGGCCAACTCCACTCCCTCTTAACCTTATATTTTTGTTATGTTTGGGAAAAGACGCTAGGCTCACCTTCATCCTGGATTGAAGGGGCAAAAATATTTATTGTTTTCATGAAAGTCAATTAAGAATCAAGGTAAGCCATTTTTTGAGTTGATCACTGATTAGGAACATTTGTGTACAGGCCTATCCTAGCATAGGAGTTCTTCCCCAACAAACAAAATTTACAAGAAAGGGCCTCCCCAATAGAAGAGGCTTTACTTAAAGGATATCACTTCCCTCCTCAGCTAAGGAATCACTAAAAGGGCATACCCCTCACCATCAAGAACCCTCGAGGCGCCCTACTCTAGGGTCATTCCTCATTAGTAGAATTGGGTCCCAGGGGCATGCCCCCACCAATCTAGGGTCATCCCCCCAGTTCCCAGTAGTGGAATCAGATCCAAGGGCATTCCCATATAGTTTAGCCTTCTGAAGTGCATTCTTTAAGAGGCACCCCTCTAAGGGGCACTTCATTTTAGAGCAATCGGGCCAAAACCCGAAATTTCCCACATAGAATTTTCAGTTTATCTCATCCACACATCTTTATTCTTAATTAAAGGGTCAAAAATATTTTTATTTCGACCAAAATAATAGTGTTTGATTATTGTCTCTTTTCAAGTTATTCTAAATTCCCCAACAAGAGTCATCTGCCTCAGAAAAGGGATACTCATATCTTCCCTAGAGAAGTCACCAGTCAGGAAAGTCGATCCACCTCATGAAAGGGATATAGTAGCAAGGAGAGTCATCTGCCATAGGAAAGGGATACACCATTATCAGCTAGGAAAGTCAATTCGCCTCAAGAAAGGGATACAGTAGCCAGAAGAGCCATCCACCTTAGGAAAGGGATACACAAATATCAGCCAGGAAAGTTATCCACCTCAAGAAAGGGATACATTAGCCAGGAAAGTCATTCACCTCGAGAAAGGGATACAACAACTACGAGAATCATCCACCTTAGGAAAGGGATACAATAGTCAAGGAAAGTCATCTGCCTCAAGAAAGGGATATGCATAGTAGCAAAAGGAAAGTCATCTGCCTCAGGAAAGGGATACACATTACCTAGTAGAGTTTCAAGGGATATTCGGGGTAGCAAAGGGAAAGTCATCCACCTTAAGAAAGGGATACGTACGGTAGCAAAAGGAAAGTCATCTACCTTGGGAAAGGGATATGCATCAGTAAAGGAAAGAAGTTCTCCTCAAGAAAGGAACTCACCCATGCCATCACCTCAGGTATAATTTCTAAACCCTCGATCACATTGTGAGATCATACAGATCTGTATCTGCTATGATCCCATGAGGGGCAGTCTGTCAGCACTCGATTTTAACTATCCTTCTCATGAAACTATGATGAGAGCTATATGATGCAATGTCTTTCATGTGTTGTCTATCAGAGGTGTTCATAGTACTGCAGAGTTGAGTTTGGCCAAAGTTTGCAGACCTAGTCTGACCTTAGGGACCCATACAGGTGCTGCCTGGTGGTATGGATCCACTGGCGGACCCGTACAGGTCATTCCTTCCATACATCTGGTGGAGGATACGTACGGGTCCTCTAGGGGACCCGTATGGGTAGGACCCCACCCATACATGTCCTTTTGTTGCCTAAATAGGCTCTTTAGGAAGGGAAACCTTTCTATTTCGGGAAAAGGCAGGTCATGAACGAAATTTATTGCATTTAGGCCTCCTTTCCCCTATAAATAGGGCTCTTAACTTTGCATTTTAGAGACACACATCTCACATGAAAATTATACTAAAGCTCTTGCAATTTCCATAGGTATAGAAAAGGTATAACGGGGGTGTATGAGGTACAAAATATGGAGAAAAACCTTCCTTTTTGGTTTTGTCCACATTTTATTCATTCCTAACTTCTTTTATTAGGATTTAGGGGGAGATTCTATCCACAAAAATACTCACTTAAATATTCCTATTTCATTATCTACTTTGGTTGGGCTCCCTCAACAGTAAAGGGATAATCTCAAAATGGATTCAAGCCGTAAAGGTAACACTCCTGAGTTTCAAAGAGACTCACATCTCAATTATTTCATTATTATTATTATCTATTCCTTTCAATTCTTATTTTGGGTCTGGTTTTGACCTGTATGAGCCTTATTGGCACCATATCTCCCCAAAGATATCAAATCGGTGTGCCATGCTCATACGGAAGGAAAGCCCTTTTTACTTTATTTTTCTGCCACCAATCTATTAATCTATTAATCTGTTAACCAAACTAAACAAAGTTTATGCTTGGACCAGACAGGACTCGTATGGGTACACCGTACCCATACAGCTCCTCCCTGGTAGCCGTATAGGTCCCACCCACCTGTATGGGTACCAGCCCCAGGCAGATTATAGAACTCACTTTTAACTAGTTAAAAATCAATCCAACTCATCATTTTCCATGTGATCATTTTCACTAATAATCTAGTAAATCACCTACAAAAGTTAAAATGTGTTTTTACCACAAAATACGCTGAAATGTTGATTTATGGTGCGCTATAAACTGTGCTAACATCTGTGTATGCAGGGGGATTTATTTTCATTTTGTTTTATAACTTAGAACAAATGCATAGGTTCTCTTTGCAATTTCCCCCATTTCCCCCCGGTTGTAATTTTTATTCCCCCATTTATTGCTTGTGCTTTATTGTGATATGTAAATGCATGTAACGAGTGTGAAAAAGTGTAGAAATATGATTTATGTGATAATTCTATAAATGATGTAAACTAAAACGGTTTTATACAGTGAATGTAATATTGAATCAACTAAATTAGAAACAAGAGACTCATCCGATACCCGAATCTCTGATCCAATAGGTATTAGTCTCTCCCCCAGAGGGAACCATACCAAAACTATTTCCCAGGTAGACAACTTGGGTGGTGACTCTATCAATTGTATCGTGATTTAGGTCTTGATTCTTTTATTCATTAAAATATGCTTATTGTGAAAACTTTAACTAAATTTTTTTTATCTTGCCTAAATCCAACTAAACCCCCAGTGGGCCCCACCTCTCACATAGGTGCCAAGGGAGACCCACACGTCATCGACACCTTACAGCATGATCCCTGTCTTCTTTGGATCAACTTGTACCGGGCTAACCCCCTCACTGTTAGAGATATGGTAAATGAGGTTAGCCTCCCTGAGCTTGATCACTTCTTTCTTCATTCCTTCCATCATGGGAGGATTGAATCGCATTTTAGGTTAGTTACAGGACTTGGTGTTCTCCTCCAACTTGATTTTGTGCAAGCAAGTGGAAGGACTAATCCCCTTGATATTGGCTATAGACCATCCAATTACGTCCTTATGTTGCAGGGTCAAAGAGGCAAGTCATTTTTCTATTGGATATGATGTATACCCTTAAGGCAATTAGGGCGATGTATCTTAATTATGTACGAGTACAAATATTCTGTTTAATCAACAAAGGGATTAAATCTTTTGTTTATATCAATGTGTTTCTAAATACAGTATAGCTGGTTAAAATATGTATGTATACAAAAGTCTTTGACATATCACAACATTAAGTCATTGATGTATGTGTTTCTAAAAACATTATAGCTAGTTAAAATATATTCATTGAGGTATGTATACAAAAGTCTTTGACATATCGCAGCATGAAGATAGAGGAATTATAGTTGGACTATATTTAGTGAGACTTGCTTCATGTGCAATTATGATTATGTCTAAATTATCCTTAGTCATAGTTTTATCAAGAAAGGATATTGATGAAGGGGAAAGACTAGCATGTGGTCAACTTTCTTGGAAAGGGTCCAAGTAGTTAATCTCCTAAGGACTGAAGGTGGTGCCTTAAGTTTGACACATGAATATATCTGGGAGATATATTGGAGACCATAGTAAGATAAACTCTTGGTATATATCAACGTGTTAGTATTTGTCTTCATGCAATAAGCTTTCTTAATATCCTCATACTTGAGATACTAGTTACCCTGTGTGGTACTATTGCTATACTTTGGGTCATTACTACACACTCATTAATTTAGGGTGTTATGGGTGATTACGGGTATAGTGATGATAATACATTAGTAAGCTGGGTAGTCGGAAAGAATCCATCGCTTCGAATATATTAAGGAGTTGTACCTGGCCACTTATTGAAGGGATCATTTCCATAAACCTCGGATCAGAGTATGTGTTTGATAGAAATGGTTTCTAGTCAAACACACCATGATAAAACCCAATATACTTTGGTAACAAGTTAATAACTGGGATAGCTTGGAGCAACCTTGCTATTAGTAGGTTAACACTTTAACCGAACCCTATAAACTAGATGGTACTAATATTAAAGAATGGAAGGAGTTCATTCCAATGGACAAACTATTGCATTAACTGGGATTAAGTCGTAAGCATAAATGACGTTCCGAGTAATGTGGGACAGTAGACCCTTGCTAGAGGCATACTACAGTCAGTCATTTAAGGTAATCTAGTTCTATTCTCGGTCTACAACCTCGAGCCAATGGTTCTATTAGAACAAGGATTGGTTAAGCCTTAACAGCTTAATACTTCGGGATCCTATAAGGTCACACACATTGGACCTTCATCAGACTAAGTAAAGAACTAATAGTTTTATTCTATTACGAAAACATAATATAAATAATAATTGGATTATTATTTGTTTGGCTAAAAATGATTAGTTCATTTTAATAGACCAAGAAATTTATTTTTGACGGATAAATAATTTATTAAGGTTGATAATAAATATTTATTTGAAAGGGACTAAAAGAGAATTTTTTCGAATGGGTTGGTCCCCGATAGAAAATTGTTGGACGATTCTGAACACCAAATGGGTTACGGGATTTGTGACACATTTAGTGTGCGAAATCCCACACCTTGGGCTTGCAAGCGCCACATTGCAGCACTCGAAGAGGCCCACAGGGTTGGGCTTGCCAGTACCGCCTTTGGCAGCGATGGGCAAAGCCCAGCTTAAGATATCTCGCAAGCTAGGCTTGTGAGAATTCTTGCAAACCTAGCTTGCGAGAGGGACAGCATGCTACGTATGCTGTGCTAGCAGGCAAAACTTGCTGGGCTCCAAGCCCCGCGGGTCGAACCCGCATGTTGGATATGCTTTTAGCATATCCCAAATCAGAAAAGGGGGAGCAATTTTGCTCCCCCAAGCCTATAAATAGGCACTGAAGTTCTCCCTTTCAAATTGCACCATCAACTCAAAGCTAAATCCTAAGTTGAGATTCACAAAGATTAATCTCTCATGTAATTGAGCAAGTTCTTTTTGAGGAGCCTGAATTTATTCGGGCACCTCTAGTCTAAATTTTCAGGTGGGGGATTCTGGAGTGGTCTAGCAACTACTCGGGGCTTCTTAGTTCTTCCTCTTTGGGAGGTTTTGGTTGGTGGGGTTCGTGTGGATACTCATAGAGGCTATCCTATGCTTGAAGGCTTATGGAAGGAGGTACTGCTAAAGCACGTTTCAAATGGTAAGTTTTCTTTTTTCTCTTTTTATTATTACGTCTTTTTCTTTAAGCATTTTTAGACTTAATTATATGCTTAGGTTGTTTTGCATGCTTAGTTTATTTCATGCACAGGTTATAGCTTAGAGTTATAATATGCTTAGGTTATAGCTTAGAGTTATAACATGCTTAGCATAAAATATACATGCTAGGATATAATTTAGAATTATGGTATGCCTCGCCCTTTTACATGCTAACCTAGGTAGAGGATTATTTAGTTAAGGCTTTATTTCATTCATATGCATCTATTAGGAGTTTTTGGGGATTGGGACAAAATTTTGAATTTCCACCATGCCTATTATGCGTGTTAAATTTTACTATTATTTCCTAACATTTTCTTTATCAGGACTCAATTTACTAGAAATAATCACCGAGAGTGTGTTGTTATCCCCCAAGAAATCATACTTAAGGTGACTCGGTAGGCTCTTGAGTTCAAGTTCCGGTGGTTGGATGATGGAATGAGTGAGCTTCTTAAAAGATGGTAGAGCAAGCTTTGGTCCAGGTCTCGATGTAGGTTGAGGTGGATCGAGATTATGGATTGCCTCTTCCACCTTTTTGCCTAAATCTGTATCATCGGGACTATCAGTGTCAAGTGCTTCATTCAATTTAGTTGAAGGCTTTATTTAATTTATATGCATCTATTAGGAGTTCCTGGGGACAGGGAAAAAAATTTTAATTTCTGCCATGCCTATTATGCATGTTCAATTTGACTGTCAGTTCCTAACAGTGGTATTAGAGCCTGCCTATTTAGTGCATAATTAAGTTAGAAGCGAACTGAATATTATGTTCTATTTGAAATGATTATTGTTTATTTAATTGTTTAGAACAATGTATATGAACTTGTAATTTTCATTTCAAGGTTAGAAAATGGTTATGAGTATTTTTGAATAGGCCTGCTCAACTTACTGAAATTATACAAGTTTCAATAGTTTATTTAAATTACATGCGTTATAGATGTTTTCAATTTACATGAATTGAAAGAACAAAATTAATTAATTCAAGAGAATCCATTGGTCTTCGAGTTTGTGCCTATATTTATTCTGACTAAGGGTTGGACTTGGTGCCTACTCACTTCAAGGGCACCTGTCCTACCTCATAACCATATCGGTTTAGCTTGAATTGACCAACAGGGGGATTAAATATGGACTAATTTATTTCTAATATATAAGATGGTGCTTATCAATGTTTCTATAACAAAGTCAAAATTAAATTCATTGAATAAAAGCTTAAAGGAAATGCAATATAAATATAACAAATAAAAGTGTTAATTATTTTGCATATAATCTAGGTTGATGGAATTATTATAATAAAGAACTCGAACCTACATAAGGTTAGACCTTATAAATTAATTCTAAAATTTCTTGAATTAATACAAGTTATTATAAATATGTCCATTTGATAAAATCCTAGATTGGGTGAGACATTCGACACCAATAAAATCCCAAAGTAAATATATTAAGGCAAGTTATAGTCTTCCTTACTCAAATTTATAATACAGTCTCTTTGGGCCATCAAAGTGCTATGCAAAGCTTTCCTTCTAGTCCATATTGATTGGTTGTAAATTTTAGGATAGGGTCTGCCTTAACGGAATTGGGGTAGTCCGCCATTAAATTGGGGCTAGGCTCAAGTCTGAGACATATTCAAGGAGATGCTAATATAAGAGCACATGTCGAGAACTTAAATGAATTAGCAATTGCATACGATGCAAACGGAATGGGATTCCAACTATAACTTACTATTATGACTTGACTCATAAAATTAGGAGTTATAATAGACTAGTTATAGATGCTACCTAATAGGAAATTTAGCTATGCTAAAATTCCCAAATTCAGTAGAATGGGCTACTATAAATTTTGAAGAAAATAGTGGGATCAATGTATTTAATTAAAAGATCTTATATTAAATGCATCTAGTTAAACTAATATCTAAACTCTTTTTTATTTCGTATCTTAGGTTGAAAATGACTTCCAACGTTAATCTCCGTATGTTACTTGACACAAAATTGAATGGCTCGAACTTTTTTGATTGGTTCCGAGCTGGGAGAATAGTTGTTAGATCCGAGGGAATTGCCTATCTTCTAAGTGAAATTTTCCTTGTTGAACCTAATGTTGAGGATCATATGGAACATGAGGCCTGGTTGAAGCATAGGAAAGATCGTGAGACTGCCATGTGCATCATGTTAGGGTCCATGAATCTTGAGCTTAAAAAACAACATGAGAACATCCCCTTGGAGGACATGGTTCTCCATCTTGAAGAGCTCTTTTCAGAGCGGGAAAGGACATAGAGATAGGAGACCTCTAAGCTCCTTTTCAAAACCAAGATACAGGCTGGATCCTCTGCCTCTCAGGATGTACTTGAACTCTTGGGATACCTTAAGAAGCTGAATCGATTAGGATTCGAGATGAGTCATGACTTGAGCATTGACCTCGTGTTGATGTCCTTGACAGATAGTAACTCAGTCTTCATGACTAACTATTACATGAATAAGATTAATTCTACTATCTCTGAATTAATCAACATGCTAAAAACAGTAGAACCTCATATCAAGAAAGATCAAAAACCTCTACTGTTGGTTTAGAAAGGCAAGGCTTCTAAGAAGAAGAAGCAGGCACTGGGTGCTAAGAAAAGAATCAGTAAAAAGAAGAAAGAAAAGAAGACATCTAAGTATGTCTGCTTCTAGTGTGGGAAACTAGAACATTAGAAGAGGGATTGCAAAGCTCCTATTTCTTAACATTTGAAGAAGAAGCCTGAACAGGCATCTACTTCAGGTATGTTTAAAGTTGAAAACATTGCTAATTTTCCTCGTGAATCCACTTGGGTATTAGATACTGGTTGTGGTTCTCATATCTATATTCTGTGCAGGGACTAAGGAATAGTAGAAAACTTGCAAAAGGGGAGATTGACCTGCCTGTGGGAAATGGAGCTAGAGTTGCTGCATTAGTCGTAGGAAGGTTTAATCTTATTTTGCCAAGTGGACTTGTTTTAGTTTTGAATAATTGTTACTACATTCTAGTATTACTAAGAATATTGTATCTGTTGCGTGTTTAGTAGCAGAAGGATTTGAAATTCTATTTTTGAATAATAACTGTCAGATTCATTTAAATAATGTTCTTTACGGTTATAGGATGTTGAAAGGTGGCATTTATGTTCTTGATACTAAAACAAAAGTTTTTAATATAAAAAATGTGAAGAAAGTTAAAATAGATGATGAGAATTCCTTCTACTTATGGCATTGTCATTTATGCCCCATAAACAAAGATCGCTTAACCAAGTTACATAAACGTAGAGACTTGGGCCCAATAGACTTGGAGTCTTATGCTAATTGCGAACCTTGTTTAAAAGCTAAAATGACAAAGTCACCCTTTCAAGGAAAGGGTAAATGGGCCACAAGTACATTAGAAGTTATACATACTGATGCATGTGGTCCAATGAGTGTTCAGGCACTAGAAGGATACTCCTACTTTATAACCTTTATTGATGATTTTTTACGATATGATTATTTGTACTTAATGAAGCACAAGTCTGAAAGTTTTGAAAAGTTCAAACTATTCAGAGTTGAAGTAGAGAAATAGCTTGATAAAAGAATTAAAACACTTCAATCAGATCGAGGTGGAGAATACTTAAGTCAGGAGTTTCAGGAATACTTAAGGAAAATGGGATAGTTCCCTAGTGGACCCCTCCTTATATGCCCCAACACAATGGAGTATCAGAAAAGAGGAATCAATCTTTATTAGATATGGTTTGGTCCATGATGAGCCATGTAGATCTCAATAAATCCTTTTGGGGATATGCACTAGAGAGCGCGTTTTATCTTTTAATCAGAGTTCCCTCTAAATTAGTTGATTTTACACCTTCTGAAAGATGGTGTAATAAAAGGCCATCTCTAAGTCACTTAAGATTATGGGGCTACCCTGCTATGGTAAAGAGGATAGTGTCAGATAAGCTAAATGACAAATCTGAGAAGTGTCTGTTCATTGGATATCCAAAGGAAACAATTGGATATCTATTTTACCAACTCGAAGCACAGAAGGTATTTGTGTCTCAGAATGCTCACTTTTTGGAGTAGGAACACTTACTTGCAAAAGTCAGTGGGAGTAATATTGAACTAGAAGTTTAAGAGGAAGAAACAGACAATCAGCTGATTAACCCCATTCTAGATACATAAGAAAGTGTGGTCCAAGAGCAGTTTGTCAAAACATAATCATTGTGAAGATCAGTTCATGTTCATAAAGGTCCCAATAGATATGGTTTTATCATCACTGATGCTAAGGAACTATATCTCATGGAGGATGATGAACCAAGGACATATGATGAGGCAATGAAATGCTCAGCTTCTGAAAAAAGGCTTAAAGCCATGAAATTAGAAATGTATTCCATATATAAGAACCAAGTTTGGAATTTAGTTGATGTACCACAAGAGAATAGACCGATTGGGGGCAAGTGGGTCTTCAAGAAGAACACTGGCATGGACGGTAATGTAATTACCTATAAAGCAAGGTTAGTTGCGAAATGTTATAGTCAACGTGAAGGTATCAACTATGATGAAACTTTCTCACCAGTGGCCATGCTTAAATCCAAAAGGATACTCCTCACCATTGTTGCTCATTACGATTGTAAGATCTGGCAGATGGATGTTAAAATAGGATTCCAAAATGGGGATTTAGACCAGGATGTGTATATGACACAACTGAAGGGTTTCACATCTCAGAATGGCTTGAAGGTATGCAAGCTACAAAGATCTATTTATGGACTTAAGCAGGCATCCAGGACTTGGAATATAAGGTTTGATCAGACAATTTGTGAACCAGATTTCTGTCCAAACATTAAAGAGTCCTATGTTTATAAGAAGGTTAGTGGGAGTGCAGTCTTTGTCTTAGTATTATATGTCAATGACATTCTACTAATAGGAAACGATATTTCTCTTCTTTAAAATGTTAAAGTATGGTTGTCAAGAAAAGTCTCCATGAAAGACCTTTTTGAAGCAGTATTTATATTAGGTATAAAGATCTATAGGGATAGATCCAAGAAGATGCTAGGTCTTTCTCAAAGTACATATATAGACAAGGTGTTGAATAGGTTTAACCTTGAGCATTCGAAGAAAGGTTATCTCCTGATGACAATGGGGATTAACCTATCTAAAGCTCAGTATCCGGAGACTGCTCGCGGGAGAATGCACATAAAGGATATACCCTATGTATCCGCAATAGGATCCATCATGTATCCTATGATATGTACTAGGCTAGATATCTCTCAGGCTTTGAGCCTTACTAGTAGATATCAGTTAGATCTAAGTGAAAAGCACTAGATGGCCATCAAGGCAATTCTTAAATACTTGAGAAGGACTAAGGAAGAGTTCTTGATTTTAGGAGATGGTAACCTCACAATTAGAGGTTACACTGATGCAAGTTTTCAATCTGACAAGGATGACTTTAAGTCTCAGTCTAGTTTTGTGTATGTGTTAAATGAAGGGGCGGTAAGCTCAAAGAGTTCCAAGCAAGAAACTACTGTTGATTCAACCATGGAATCTGAATACATTGATGCATGCGAAGTAGCAAAAGAAGGTGTCTAGTTAAAGAGATTTATTGGTGATCTCGGTGTGGTGCCTAAGTCTGTTATTCCAATTACTTTGTATTGCAATAATAATGGTGCTATAGCTCAAGCAACGGAACCACGGTCTGATCAGAAAAATAGACATCTATCCAGAAAGTATCATATAATTAGGGAGATTGTTGATGCTAAGAAAATAAGACTAGAATATGTACCCACTGATCAGTACCTCGCGGATGGTCTGATGAAGCCATTCACTCAAGTCAAACATGACCAGCATGTTACAGCGTATAGATTAAGACATATGGCTAAGTGGCCTTAGTGCAAGTGGGAGTTGTTGGGTATGATGTATGCCCTTAAGGCAATTAGGGTGATATATCTTAATTATGTAATAGTACGAATATTTTGTTTAATTAATAAAGGCATTTAATCTTTTGTTTATGTCAATGTGTTCATAAATATATTATAGCTGGTTAAAATATATTCGTTGATATATGTATACAAAAGTCCTTATCATATCATAGCATGAAGATAGAGAAATTATAGTTGGACTGTATTTAGTGAGACCTGCTTCATTTGCAATTTTTATTATGTCTAAACTATCCCTAGTCATAGTTTAATCAAGAAAGGATATTGATGAAGTGGAAAGACTAGCGTGTGGTCAACTTTCTTGGAAAGTGTCCGAGTAGTTAATCTCTGAAGGACTGAAGGTGGTGCCTTAACTTTGACACATGAATATATCTGGGAGATATATTGGAGACAGCAGTAAGATAAACACTTAATATATATCATCGTGTTAGTTTTTATCTTCATGCAATAAGCTTTGCGAATATCCTCATTAATTTAGGGTGTTATGGGTGATTACGGGTATTGTGAAGACAACATGTTGGTAAGCTGAGTAGTCAAAAAGAATCCATCACTCTGGATATATTAAGGAGTTGTACTTGGACACTTATTGAAGTGATGATTTCCATAAACCTCTGATCAGAGTATGTGTTTGATAGAAATGGTTTCTAGTCAAACACACCATGGTAAAAGGCAATATACTTTGGTAAGAAGTTATTAACTAGGATAGCTTGGAGCAACCTTGCTATTAGTGGGTTAACACTTTAACCAAATCCGATAAACCAGATGGTACTAATGGTAAAGAATGGAAGAAGTTCATCGCATTGGACAAACTATTGCGTTAACTGGGATTAAGTCATAAGCATAAATGACGTTCTGAGTAATGGGGGATGGTAGACCCTTGCTAGAGGTGTAGTGCAGTCGTTTAAGGTAATTGAGTTCTATTCATGGTCTGGAACCTCGAGCCAATGGTTCTATTAGAACAAGGGTTGGTTAAACCTTAATAGCTCAATACTTTGGGATCCTATAAGGTCACACACGTTGGACGTTCTTTAGACTAAGTAAAGAACTAATAGATTTATTCTATTACAAAAATATAATATAAATAATAATTGGATTATTATTTGTTTAGTCAAAAATGATAAGTTCATTTTGATAGACCAAGGAATTTATTTTTGACTGATAACTAATTTATAAGGGTCCAAAAATAAATATTTATTCAATAGGGATTAAAAGAAATTTTTTTCGAATGGGTTGGACGTGATAGAAAATTGTTGGACGATTTTGAATAGCAAATAGGATGCAGGATTTGCGACACGTTCAGTGCACAAAATCCTACACTTTTGGGCTTGTAAGTGCCGCATTGTGGAACTCACAGAGGCCCACGAGGTTCGGCTTGCTAGCGCTACCTTTGGCAGCGCTGGGCAAAGCCCAGTGCGAATTATCTCACAAGCCTAGCTTGGGAGCAGCATAGTATGCTACGTACACTATGCTCATGGGCCAAACTTGTGGGCCTCCAAGCCCGGCAGGTCGAACCCGCGTGCGGGATATGCTTCAGAAAAGGGGGAGCAATTTTGCTCCCCCAAGCCTATAAATAGGCACTCAAGTTCTCCCTTTCAAATTGCACCATTAGCTCAAAGCAAAATCCTAAGTTGAGATTCGCAAAGATTAATATCTTGGGAAATTGGGCAAGTTCCTTTTTACCTGAATTTATTCGGGCACCTCTAGTCTATATTTTCAGGTGGGGCTTCTAGAGTGGTCTAGCAACTACTCGAGGATTCTTAGTTCTTCATCTTTTGGATGTTTTGGTTGGTGGGGTTCAAGTGGATACTCATAGAGGCTATCCTACACTTGGACGCTTGTGTAAGGAGGTTCTGCTAAGGCACGCTTCAAATAGTAAGTTTTGTTTTTTCACTTTTTATTATTAGGTCTTTTTATTTAAGCATTTTTAGACTTAATAATATGCTTAGGTTGTTTTGCATAGTTATTTTATTTTATGCTTATGTTATAGCTTAGAGTTATAACATGCATAGGTTATAGCTTAGAGTTATAACATGCATAGGTTATACCTTACAGTTATAACATGCTTAGGTTATAGCTTAGAGTTATAACATGCCTAGCATAAAATATACATGCTAGGATATAATATAGAATTATGGTATGCCTAGCCCTTTTGTATGCTAACCTAGGTAGAGAATTATTTTTTTAAGGCTTTATTTAATTTATATGCATCTACTAGGGGTGCCTGGAGACAGGGATAAAATTTTGAATTTCTGCCATTCATGTTATGCATGTTCAATTCGACTGTTAGTTCCTAACATTTTCTTCATCAAGACTCAGTTTACTAGAAATAATCTCCAAGAGTGTGTCATTATCCCACAAGAAATCATACTTGAGGTGTCTTGGTAGGCTCTTGAGTTGAAGTTTTGGTGGTTGGATGATAGAAGGAGTGAGCTTCTTAAAAGGTGGCAGAGCGAGCTTTGGTCTATGTCTCGATGTAGGTTGAGGTGGATTGAGATTATGGATTGCCTCTTCCACCTTTTCACCTAAATCTATGTCATCGAGACAATCAGTGTCAAGTGCTTTATTCAACGTGACCAAATACTAGTCCGAGAGGTTGAGTTGAAAAATTTGCTGGATGATGGGATCAAGACTATCAATGCTGCATAGGCTCGAATCTTCTTCTGGGGTCTTCGTAGTATCATAAACATTGAAAGTGGCTACTTCCCTATTGAATTCCATAGTGAGAGAACCAATGTGTACATCGATTTTGGTCTTGCCAGTACTCAAGAATGGTCTCCTAGCAGTAAATCTGAGTTCCCCTTTTTATCTGCATCGCACATATCAAGAACATAAAAGTCAATGGGAGAAACAAAAGCATTTACCTTGACCAATACGTCTTCCAAAATTCCCTCATGGTAAATAACAGAGCAATCCGTAAGTTGCAAGATAGTCCTAGTCTCCTTGAGAGGCATATTGCGGTTGGCTGATATCTGCTGGTAGATAGAGGAAGGCATGACATTTATAGATGAACTGGGATCACACATAGCCTTCTGAATTCCAATTTCACCTATAGTGCAATTGATCATGCACATTCCCTAGTCCTTTAGCTTAGGGGGTAATTTGCATTGGATCATGACAAGCACGTTTTCCCCCATAATGACCTTATGCAAGTCATGCTGCTTCTTCCTATTGGTACACATCTCCTTGAGGAATTTTGAATGTTTGGGTATTTGTCTAATCACTTCGAACAATGGGATGTTGATCTCGACTTTCCTCAAGATCTTAAAGATCTCTCTCTTAATTTAACTTCTTGGTCTTTTCTAGTCTCTCTGGAAAAGGAGGTTTGGTCTTAGTAGAAGTCACTTGTTCCTCTAGATCATCGGGAATTACAATAACCTCATCCTCCATTTTCTCTTTTAGCGGTTCCGATTAAGTCTCTTTCCTTTTTCTTAACGTGATCTCACTAATGTTCTCCCTTGGGTTGTCCTCTATTTAGGATGGGTGTCTCCCCTTGTTCTCGATCTTTCAGAGAGTGCTAGCTTTCTGGGCCATCTATTTTCTAGGTTTGAGTAGTTACCCTGTAGTCCTTGTATCCGATCATCTACCAGCTTAAACCATTTATCGGAGCCCAAGCAAGAGTAGTGAAGAGCTCATAAGGATCATATTATGGCAGCCGAGGTGGGTTGGGTTGGACTGGACTTGTTGAGGAGGTCTCAGTACGATCGCATTCTGTTGATTCCTTACCACGAGCTGGTTCTGTAGTCCCTATGGTTGTTGGCTATTGTTATTTCCCCAAGCGTGTGCAGGACAATCTCGCCACCCTATCTGATTTCTCTATGATGGTGGAATGTACGGCTGCTTATTCCCCTGGTTAACATATTTATTATGGTTATCGTAGTTTCCATAGTTACCATAGTTGCCATAGTTACTATAGTTTCCCATGGCGTTGACTTGTTCAAATTCAGGGTTTCCTATACTAGGGCCTTCATCAGTAGCATGAGTGGTCCTTTTGTAAAGTTCACACACCTTTGCAACCTCTGTTTGGACAATTATCTTATGCACAAGTTCAGCAAGTCTTTCTATTTTGTAATTGAGATCATAATAGTTGACCTCATTGACTACTCTCAATGTAGATTTTCCATCCCGATTGCCGAACTGTTAAGTGGTTTCTACCATAGTCTTGATGATTTCCTAAGCCTAAGTTGGGGTATTAATTATAAGAGCACCCCCACTGGCAGCATCTAACATAGACCGCATGGAGAATAGGAGTCCCTCATAGAAAGTCTGGACTAAGGCTTGATCAGTGAATCCAAGAGGTGGATAAGCTGCCAAAAGGTGGTGGAACCTTTCATAATACTCATGGAGACTCTCTGTGTCCTTCTTCTTAGCTGAACAAATCTACCTCTTTAAGGTGGTAACTCTCAATACTAGAAAATATATTTTGAGGAAGACTCTCGACATCTGTTCCCATGATGTCATTGATCCTGGTTTCATATGACAAAATAAGTCATTGGCTGAGTCCTTAAGAAAGAAAGAAAAGGACTTCAATTTTACAAGGTTTAGATCGACCTTGGATGGCTTTATGGAACACACTGTCAAATAGAATTTCTACAAGTGTTTTTAAGGGTCATCAGTGGCCCTTCCGGCGAATTTGGGTAAGCTATAGACAAACCTAGATCTCTTCTCAAAGTTGTTATTGTAAATTTTGTCTGGATAAGTGATGCAGAAAGGTTGTTAGTTCACCAGGATCCATGTAAGGTCTCGGCTTGACTGCTCTTGGTTAGCCATGGTAACGATGGTTATTTCAGGCTCTAATTCTGAGTCAGTCGATTCGTCAGACAGTCCTTCTATAGTGATTTGATCATTGTTGGGTCCGTTTGAAGTCTCTGCCTTTTGTTTTAAGTCTCTATACTCTCGGGCTTACATAGCACCAGCTCTATTGGATCTTTCAATTTTGAGATCATAGAGGAATTCATTGCCACGACATGTGGCTCTAGTCATCCACGTTGAACAATTAGTCAAAAGGAACCATTTCCCGACAATTGCACGAAAATTTGATGGGTGTCGGGACCACCAAAAATAAATCCCTGCACAAAACAAACTAGTAGTTAGTAGCGAGAAGGGGTTGAATCCACAAGGAATGGTATATGAAAATATTATTCTCAGAAGATAACACACAGCGTGACATTGAAGTACTCTTGATGGGAATTTCTGGATTAATACTAAATAAAGCAAGTAGCGAAACAATAAGAAACAATGGCTCAACCAAAATGGAACAAGACTAAATATCATAGTGATCATGGGATAAAAGATTAATTGCAACAAGATCTAGATTTAGTTATATTAATACTCATGCATTGTACAGTACTAGCAACTTTTCCTTACTGTGTATAGAGACCGGACTTTATGCCTCGACCTCACTCTTACTCACTGTGTCTCTCAAGTTCGCACTAAGAGCTTGCCAATAAATTGCAATATAAATTAGAAAAGCCTAACTCCTTATCGACATATAGTGAAGCACTCCCGACAAGTGTAAGATTACTTTTCTCCAGTCTCAGTGGAGACTGTTGTTACTTTATCCCTCTTCAAGAACAATTATGGATGCAAGAACAAAGATTAACAATAATCACAAAGTCTTACCAAGTGGGAGATCAGTCAAAACAGCGAGACTAAGTGATGTTCTTACCACAAAACCCTTCAAGTACCGAGATTGGTAAATAGATCAACTTACAAATTTCCATATTCAATTGCTATCCTCACACCATTTAAACCCAGTCTTGACTAATAATTGGTCAAGCCATGAGGATTCTAGCTAAACATGGATGAATGTAAATGTGCAGAAATATAGAGAGACTAAAGATAAATCATGCCTAGAATATAAAAATTGAAATTAAAATAGAGCAATAAAACTGAAAATGAACTTGCAATTAAACTTAAAGATGTTCAAAACCAAAACTGTAAATAAAAATGTGCTTGAAAACTAAAGAACGCAAAGACTAAGAACTAGACTACAAAGACTGAATGGTAGATTGGATCAAAAATTGTGTGTCTGTGTATCCCCTATGAAATGGCTGACCTTGGTATTCATAGCTGAGTGCTCCTAATGCTTCTTCTTCAGTGACAAAACATGACTCTTTGCATTTATTTTGCTGGATTCATTTCCTTTTCGTCTTGGCGCTCGAATGGTAGTAAAATCCTTTCCTTTAGGAAATTTGGAAAGAGATCAAACTTCCTTCCTAAATTGGGCTCTTCCTAAATATGATTTGCTCGAACTAGGTAACTTCCTGATCTGGATATGGTGTACTCTGGTATTGATGTCACCTTTATCGTTCTGTAGTGTTCTGGAGTCATCGGGACCAGCTATTACTTCTGCTGCCTCCTTCAGGTATCGGTGAGAGGCTCTTTTCCTCAAGTATTGCATGTTTTCTCCGAATTGCCTTCAAAACCTAAAAAAGATAGAAAAGGAAGTAATAGTGGCCAAATAGACTAAAAACACGGTCTCAATGATATGGAAATAAGCACAAAAGCATGCTAAAAATACAACCCATCACATGGTCAAATTATTATTAGGTCCTTTTTATGAGTTTTTATGACCTAGAATAATTTTAGACTAGTTGTATTTTCAATCATGCCATGCTTAGGAGATCCTTAGACTTAGATTTAATTTTGAAATTCCGTAATGCCTGCTTTGCATGTTCCAAACCATGAATCTAGACCAACATACAATTGCCTCCTTCCATCAATGATTAAGTACCATCTGGTTTCTTGGACTCATTTTAAGTTTTAGTCCACTAGTAGCCTTAAAGACTACCCTAGTAGTTTAGTCTTGCTGCTAAAGTACACTACTCAACCATTTTTATTTGTTGACTAGGATCCCATCCTATCAATTGATACTTTGATCACAGGTTTACAAGTGTGTCACTTCAAACAAGTGGCCAAGATTCAACTCCCTTATATTTCTATAATTGGAGTTATGGATTCCGTCTTGACTACATAGTTTACCAATGCACAAACATCAACTATACCCGAAATCATCCATATCACCCAGTCTATAGGATGCTGAGGTATGATCCAAAATATAGCAGCACCTGAACAAGGTGACTAGTATCTCAAGTTTAAGGATATTCGTATTGTTATTGCAATAAGACAAAATACCAACACATAATATAGTTTCGTGTATTAACTCAAGGCACCACCCTTCAACATGAGAGATATGTTGCTTGAATCTAATTCAAGGAGTATGATGACACATGTTTGTTTATTTGTGTTCATCAATGTCAAGTCCTGATGATACTATGACTAGGGATATTAAGACAAATCATAATTGCACACGAACTGGTTCTTGACCTATATAGTCCCACTACGCTCTTACAATCCATGTTGTGAATTCATCAAGGACTGTTGCAAACACATCAATGAATATATTCTTAACTAGTCATAATATATCTTCATAGTTAGCAATATAAGAAAAGAAAGGCCTTTACTATATAGCTTGTTTGTGCAAATTCAACTAATAAAGATATATCGCCCTGATTTCCTCTAGGGCATACAACATATCTAACAATCTCCCACTTGCATTAGAGTTAATTGGCCATGTGATTTATGCCTTTACTATTAACATGTTGGTTATGCTTAATCTATGTTAAAGGCTTAGTTAGACCATCCGCCAAGTTCTGATATGTGGGAATGTATTCCATCATTATATCCTTATCCCTTATCATATCTTGCACTATATAATATTTCTGTGTACATGTTTGTTTCTCTAACGAGACCATGGTTCTTTTGCTAAAGCAATAGCTTTAGTGTTATCATAATACATCACTATTGGATCATCCCTATTAGACACCGTGTTGAGATCACCAATAGATCTCTTTATCTAGACAGCTTGTTTTGCTTCTTCTAAAGCAACAATTCAGATATTTTGGCCGAATCAGCATTTGTATCTTGTTTACAACTCTTCCAAACAATTGCCCCTCTACTAGTTTGTACCGAAATCTTCTAACTGCTGCTTATCTATAGCATTTGTGCTACACAACTTCCTGCAGACATATACTCAGCCTTAGCTATACTCAGTGCCACATAATTTTTCTTCTTGCTATACCATGTTACAAGACATTCAATAAGGAAATGGAATCCACCAGTGGTACTTTTCCTTTCTAGCTTGTCTCTCCATAGTTAGCATCAGTGTATCCTCTCAAAGTAAAATCTGCATTACTTGGATACCATAAACTTACATCAATAGAGTGTAGCAAATACCTGAGAATTCTCTTAACAATAGCTAAGTGAGAATCTATGGGGTCAGCTTGATATCTTGCACAATGACATATGACATATTGAATAACAGGCCTTCTAGCAGTTAAGTAAAGTAGAGAACCAATGATACCTCTGTAGAGCTTACTCTCTATAGGTTTGCTTCCTCATCTTTACTCAGAATGGTGTTAGTGGCCATGGATGTTGACATTGGCTTTGTTTTGTCCATGTCAAACTTCTTGAGTGATTCCTTGGCATACTTGGCTTGGCTGATGAATATCCCATCATCACCTTGCTTGATTTATAGACCAAGAAAGAAATTAATCTCTCCCTTCTTTGACATTTCAAAATATTTCTTAGTCTGCCAGTTGAACTCCTTGCATAGCTTCTCATCAATAGCTCCAAAAATGATGTCATCAACATAGATTTGGGCTAGAAACACATCTTGATGCTTTCTCTTGATGAAAAGGGTTGTGTTTGCCTTTCCTCTGATATAACCTTTGCTGAGTAAGAAGGTAGTCAGTCTCTCATACCAAGCTCTTGGAGCTTGCTTCAATCCATAAAGAGCCTTCTTCAGCTTAAAGACATGATCTGGACACTTTGGATCTTCAAAGCCTGGGGGTTGTCTACATGGACTTCCTCTTAGATGTAGCCATTAAGAAATGAACTCTTAATATCCATTGGAAACAATTTGAAGTTCATATGAGATGAAAAAGCACACATAATCTTTATGGCTTTAAGCCTTGCTACTGGTGCAAAGGTGTCACCATAGTCAATTCCTTCTGGTTGATTATAGCCTTAAGCAACAAGTCTGGCCTTGTTTCGGAAAACATATCCTGCTTCATCCAGATTGTTCTTGAAAAATCATTTGGTGCCAATGATTGACTTTCCTCTAGGTTTCTCCACCAAATCCCAAACTTCATTTCTTCTGAATTGATCTAGCTCTTCTTGCATTCTGATCATCCAATTGTCACCAAATTCAACATCTTCAAACTTCTTGGGTTGAATCAGTGAGACAAATACTGAGTGGCTAATCATTTTGTTTGGCTGACCTCTAGTCAGAACTGGATTTTTCACATTATCAAGAATCTTGTCAACTAGGTGGTCTCTTCTTGCTCTGACCTCTTTAGGTAGATTAGGATCAACTCGCTGAGCTACAGTCAAAAGTTGAGCATCATCATCATCACGAAAGTTGATAGATTAATCAATGTCAGCTTCACAATCATCCTTCATTGGTGTTGGATTTGATATTACAAGGGGCTGAATAACTGATCCGCTGACTAGAGTTTGTTCTTCTTCACCATCACTGGCTTATTTACCTGCATTGTTAGTCTCATTGAAATCTACATATATGGACTCCTCTAAGATGCTAGTTCTCTTGACATACACTCTGTATTCTCTACTATGTGTTGAGTAACCCTGAAAGATTCCTTCATCGGCCTTGGGATCAAATTTGGCCAATTGGTCTTTAGTGTTTAATATGAAGCATCTGAAACCAATGGCCTTGAGATAACTAACCTTAGGCTTGTGCCCCTTCCAAAGTTCATAAGGAGTTTTTTTTCAAAACTGGGTGAATTAAAACCCTGTTTAGAATGTAACAAGCTGTGTTGACAACTTCTCCCTAGAAATACTTTGGTAGGTTGTTATCACATAGCATAGAATGACCCATCTCCGCAATATTGTGATTCTTTCTCTCAACAACCCTATCCCGCTGAGGTATGTGAGGAGCAGAAAAATTGTTAGAACAAAATTCCTCAAACTTCCTTTTTTCCAATTCTCTTCCATTGTCACTACGGTTTCTATTAATTTTAAGTCCTTTTCCATTCATCATTCGGGTAGCCAACCTAAAGAATGATTCAAATGTTCCATATTTGCTTGCAAGCAAGATGACCCAAGTGAACCTTGTCAGATAATCTACAATAACCAAGGTGTATTTCATACCACCAAGATTTGTTAGAAAATAGGCCCAAACAAACCCATGTGTAGTAGATTAAGAGGACGAGAAGAAGATATATCAGTTAATGAACTAATGGTCTTCCTAAATTGTTTCCCAAGTTGGCATGCTGAGCAGAGTCTATCTTTACCATAGGCTAAGTTAGGCAAACCCTCAACAAGTTCCTTTCTGGCTAATTTGGACGTATTGGTCATATTGATACGTCCTAACCTTTTGTTCCATAGCCATTAGTTTTCCTCCTTGGAGAGTAAACATATATTATTGAAGCCAGGGATAAATCAATCATATAAACATTATTTATTCTAGGAGCATAAAGAATACTTTGGTTAGAGTTACCCTTAATGACCGAGCAACCCACTGAGTCAAATATCCCTTTCCTGCCTTTGTCACATATCTAAGCAACGCTTAGCAAGTTGAACTTTAGGCCTTTCACTAGAGACACATTTTAAAATTGAAGGCTTGTCTCCTATAGTGGCATTGCCAAAATCTTTCCTTTTTGGTTGTCTCCAAAACTGACACTTACATTCCTTTTGTGCTCGAATGTGATGAACTAACTTTCATCGCCTGTCATATGCCTCTAGTATCCACTATCCAAATACCACATTCTGCTATCAATAGTGGATCTCAGGCTCAACTATAAAATAATTAAGTTTTCTTAGGTACCCATGCCTTTCATTGGTTAGGTCCTCCCATGTTAGTGGTGGTCATCGTAGACCAGTCATACTCATCATAGTAACCATTCTTATGTCTACACATAACTACGGCATGTCATTCTTTTCCACAAAAGCTACATGCGGCCTTAGGACTAGGCCTACTCACTTTGCTCTTTTGAGCAACCTTCTTAGAGTGGTAAGTATGGTTACTCTAAGTATTCCTGTTGTTTTGAGGAGGGACCCACACCTTTTTCAAAGATGTTAATTTTGCAGCTAACTCATTCATTTCGTTAATGAGCCTATTGTTATATCTATCATGGTACTCAGCTTTTTCCATAAGGTATAAGATGTCAAGTGAGGTAGCAGAATTACAGTCCTCTAGATCATCACACCTCCTCTTGAGTACTTTGATGTACTTGAATAAAATCTTAGTCATATTAATAACATCATTAAGTACTATAGCAAGCTCATCTATTGACAAAGGGGGTTCAGAATTTACCTCTGGTTGCTTTCCTTTTTCTTTACTCCTATCAACTAATTAGTTTGCAGGGGACGTAGTTAGTTGGTCAGCTGACTTCACATTCTTACTAGGCTGATCATGAATAAGATGGCTAAGTTATATGGCTCTTCATCAGAAAAAGATGACTCCTACTCAAAGTCTCACCAAGTAGCAGCAAATGTTTTCTTGTCTCTCTTCTTCTTGAACTATCCTTCTTAGCCTTAGGACAGGTACATTGGATATGCCCCTTCCACCACATTCAAAGCATTTAATTTCTTTTCTATGCTCCTTACATGGTCTTTCATCAGCAATCTTCTTGTACTAGTTGAGCTTCCTATTGTTGAATTTATGAAAATTCCCCTCTTTCTTCAGAAATCTTTTAAAGCTCCTGGTGATCAACTCCATCTGTTCTTTCATGTCCTCTGGATACTCTTCCTTAGAGGAATCATTAGCTTTCAGAACAATAGCTTAGCTAAAGCTTTCTCTCTCCTTGTTCTTGAACCTCTTTACATTATCCTCATATTGCTTGAGTGACATCTCATGGGTCAATAGAGTTCCAATGAACTCATCAAACTTGTAGGTGTTGAGATCATGAGCTTCTTCAATAGCACTCTTCTTAGCATCCCAATCAAGAGTGAGACTTCTCAGAATCTTCTTAACAGTGTCCTCTTCAGTGAAGGTCTTGCCAAGTCTCTTGAGTTCATTTACTACATTCATGAATCTAGTGTTCATGTATGAAATGCCTTCTCTAAATTGCATCTGGAACATCTCATAATATTTCATGAGAATGTTGATCTTTGACTCCTTGACTTTATCTATTTCTTCATAAGTTACTTACAACTTTTTCCAGATCTCTTGAGTATTTTCAAAGCTTAGGAATCTATTGAACTCAGTTGCATCAAGAGCACAGTGGAGATAGTTTATAGAAGAAACATTTTCTTCTAGATAAGGTCATTAGTATCTCATTCATTGAAGTACTTTTCAATAGTTGTTCCAATCTTAACAATAGTGGGGATATAAGGCCCATCCTCAATGGCTAACCAGGCTACCATACTTTGAGATTGAATGAAATTGTACATTATGTTCTTCTAGTAGGTGTAATGCTCTCCATTAAACAATGGAGGCGTGGTAACAGACATTCCTTCTGGTAGAATGTAGGGCTGAGTTCTTCCTCCAGATTCTTCTCCTTTATATGCCATGGTTTTTCTCTTAAGATTGTTAAATCTTTAGATTGAGATATTGCTCTGGTACCACTTATTGGTCCCTATGCGTATAACTCAATGAGTTAGTGCTGTGAATTTGACTACGAGAAACACAATCTTAACTTAAGAATTTCCGAGATCGTGAATTGAGAGTGAGAGACACAAAGAAGATTAAGTTTTATGAATTATAAAATGAATAATGAGAGAATAAATGGCAATAGCATAACCGATCATAGCAAATAAAATGTACAATTACGCTTGCATCTAGTTAGCGCAACCTTTTGAATTGGATGAAAGAACTCGTTATGGGGTTGACTTTTAATTGCCGAGCCACAAAAAATGATCACAATTGAAATAATACTTCAAGCACAAGATCCCGATCGGTCGCACTCAAAGAAAGCTAAAATTTCACAAAGGAAAAATCTAGTTGTTTTATTCGTATCAAATATGTGTCCATACATAGTAGAAAACTCTCTATTTATAGTACTACTAACCATAGACCATGAAAATGGTATTATTAACCTAAAAGGAAAATAATAAAGTCTTATTTAGCTTTAGGAAAGAAATCCAAAGGCGTAAGGAAAGAGATTATACTAAATTGGAATTTGAAACTAAATGAGAAACAAAATGTCCTAAAAAGCATAAGGAAAGAGATACTACTAAATGAGAAATAAAATATCTTAGATAAGAGAAACTAAATGACCCTCATTAATTTAATAAAATTCCTATTCATATAGGTAGCCCATGTATGGTATTCCACAATTGGCCCAATAAAAACTAACTAAGATCCCAATGGGTTAACAAGTGTTATACACATGTGTGTCCAAAGTTCACCTAAGCTAATGCAACTTAGACCAAATCTTGAATTACTCTTTAATTACTTGAATCAAAGTTAATGATTCTTCAACCTTGCTAAAGCCCAAATCAGTAGATTGCATCATAAAAATCTCTTTGACAAGTCCATTTAGAGTGTCTTGAGTTCTCTTTGACATAGACCTTGTAATTGGAATATGTAAAGGATCCTTCCCCATAAGCTCCGTACCTTCATTTCTTCCATGCTCCAGACACATTTTTCCTTGATTTGCATCATTCCATCCTTGTTCAAAAGGATTCATCCTTGAATCAGCATCACCTACATCAAACAATGAGAAGTTAGAAATATTAAAAGTAGCATTCACATTATACTCACCGAGTAGTTCAAGCTTGTAGGCATTGTATGCAATCCTTTCCACAACTTGAAAGGGTCCATCACCCCTTGTATGTAACCTTATTCGCCTTTAAGCTAGAAATCTTTCCTTTCGCATCTACAACCAAACCCAATCGCCCGGGTTAAACACCATCTTTTTACTATGCTTATTTGCTTGGTTTGCATAATGTTCATTTTTCTTCTTGATTTGACGCTTCACTTGTTCATGCAATTTCGTCACTGTATTGGCCTTACACTTTCCATCTAAACTTTTCTACTCATCAACAGATAAAGGAATTAAATCTAAAGGAGTAAGTGGATTAAAACGATACACAATTTCAAACGGTGAGAAGTTAGTAGAAGAATGAACAACCCTATTATATTCAAATTCAATAAATGGAATGCAATCTTCCCATGATTTTAAATTTCTTTTAATTACAGCCCTAAGAAACTGACCAAATTTCCTATTTACCACTTCTGTCTGTCCATCAGTTTGTAGATAACAAGATGTCGAAAATAATAACTTAGTCCTCAATTTTCCCTACAATGTCTTCCAAAAATAGCTTAAGAACTTAGAATCATGATCACTGACTATACTTTTATATATTCCATATAAACAAACAATCTCCCTAAAGAATAAATCATCAATATGAGAAGCATCATAAGTTTTACGACATGGTATAAAATGAGACATCTTAGAGAATCTACATACCACCACAAATATAGAATCATTACCTCATCTAGACCTAGGTAAACCTAATACAAAATCCATCACGATATCTACCCAAGGTTCACTAGGTATAAGTAGAGGAGTATACAAACTATAATGCATACCTCTAGACTTAGCTTGCTTACAATTAACACAATTAGCACATACCTTCTCAACATCTCGCTTCATGTGTGGCCAAAAGAAATGCTCGAACAACATGTCTAAAGTCTTAAGTACACCAAAATGTCCCATGAGACCTCCCCTATGAGCCTCACGAACCAGCAAAGTCCTTAAAGAACACTTAGGCAAATATAATCTATTATCTTCAAAAAAAAAGCCTTCATGTTTATAGAACTTTTGCAAAAGCAGCATGCTAACAAGCCCAAAAAATGGATGCAAAATCGTCATCACTAGTATATAAATCTTCAATAAATTCAAATCCTAGTAGTTTAGCATGCATCATACTTAGCAAATTAAAATGCCTACTTAATGCATCCCTTGCTGATACTTGATCACATAAGGATATGTTTCTAAAAACTCAACCCACATAGCATGCCTTTTATTAAGCTTTTGTTGACCTTTTAAGTGTTTCAAAGATTCATGATCAGTATGAAAAACAAACTCTTTAGGCCATAAGTAGTGTTGCCAAGTCTCAAGAGTCCTAACTAATGCATACATCTCTTTATCATAAGTTGGATAATTCAAAATCACCCCATTCAATATCTCACTAAAATAAGCTATTTGATGTCCCTCTTGCATCAAAACAGACCCAATAACCACACCACATGCATCACATTCAATTTCAATAGTTTTGTCAAAATTATGCAAAGTTAAAACAAGTGCGGAAGTAAGTTTTTGTTTTAGAAGGTTAAATGCATCGTCTTGTTCCTTTTCCCACTTAAGACCAACATTCTTTTTAAGTACTTCGGTTAAAGGAGCAACAATAGAACTGAAATTTTTAATAAACCTGCCGTGAGTACGTACTTTTTGGTGTCCCGCTGAACGATGATGACTTTTTGCTCTAATCATTTTATGGAATAGTTGTTCTAATCTTTGAGAGTCAAATCATGTTTGGCGAGTACCTTTTTAGGACCTCCGACCGCGCTAAAAAATCATTCAAATGCGTTTAAAAATGTACCGCAATCTTTCTCCCGCGTGTAGTAATTTTTTTCATAATTTTCACTTAAACCCAATCATTTTCAGCCACCACTATTATTTTTACTAGATTTAAGATTCTTTGAGGATTCCAGAAGGTCAAGAATCAGTTAAATCGGATAACCGTGGTGAAAGTTATGCTCTTTTAAAGTTTTCAGCCCCAATACCTCGTAGTAGCCCCTTTGCCATTCTCCTTGCATGGTGAACCACGCTGGGAGTGCGGTGAACCACACTAGGAGCGCGGTGAACACAGCCTGAGGAGCAATTCATGCGCCAGAGGGTGCGATGTGCCTGCGCGTGAACCACGCTCCCTGCTTATGAACCGCACTAGGGAGCGCGGCTGACCCTGCCAAGGGCGCGGTCAAGCCCCTTTTTCACCCTTTTTTCAGTTTTACCCATTCTTTATCATAAAAGTGTGGGTATTTGAGGGACTAATTGGGTTATTTACACCTAATGGAGTCTATATGAACCTATAAACCATATTTTTTTGGGACTTTTGGCTAATTTTTTTTAGATTAAAAAACTCATTTTTAGTGAGATAAACTTAAGAACTAGAGAGGGAAAACTTGATAAAGGCTAAAGAATTTCTCCAAATCTGTTTCTTGGGTCTTTATCTTGTTTACTCTCTTAGATTTAAACTAAAATCTGTTAGAAATCATACTTACAAATTGATTAAACAGGTTTTTAGTAACTTTTCCTTAAAAACACTACCCAAATCTTCAAAATCATCAAAAAGGATCTCACCAAGGGTTGATTCGAGTCTCCAAAAAGCAGATTCATGGCCCAGAGGTAACAAATCTAAGTTTCAATCTATTTTAATTAATTTATTGTTATGTTCTTGCTGGTTTTGGTTGCTTTTTTGGGTGGTTATCCCCTTTTCTTTCGGTATTTTTGCAAACATCTTTCCTAGTGTTTTTGGGTTCTTTTTCATCCCAAATTCGAGAAATCAAAGTTATTTCATCATTTTTAGTCTAGATCTACTGAAATATCATGGGAATCGGCTTAAAATTTCGGTAATCTTTAGTTTTTGGGTATAAATTACCGATTTTTGACCATTTGGCATTTTTTGGGTCCAGTCGCTCTAACGGGCATCCAACCACTCCAGCGATGCGTGAAGCGATGAAACAACAGTGGTTGAGCTGCCATGGTAGCAGTTCAGATGCTCATCCCAGTAGTTGGATAGGCAAAAATGCCAAAGGTCCCTATTTCGTGTTTTTTGCCCCATTTTATTGTTTTCTTGCGTTTTTACCCCGATTTTCACCCAAAAAATTTCTAAAAAATCCGACATAATCTGGAGTTAAATAATATATATTTTTAATCTATTTTTATAATTTATTAATTATTTTATTGGTTAAATTTACATTCAATGACTTCAAAACGGGTCTTTTAAAATAAATCCTTAATAAATCTTTTTTACTCTAACATAAAATCCCAAAAATATTATGTATTTTCCTTAATCAATTTTAGGTTGTTTAGTTTATTTAACTAATTATTAGGTTGCTTAGATAGTTAATAATGCTAAAAATGATGTGTGTTTAACCCCGAAAAATCCTAAGAAGTGTTTTTCTCCATGTTTGATTTATCTTTCTGCCTTATTATTGTTATTTGTGCAATATTTGTTATTTATTTGAGTGCGATTTTTCATTTCTTGGAGCTGCTTCGAGGTTGGTAAGCCTGGTTGGGACATGATCTCGGTCTCTCTTTATTTATCCGTTTTACTTTCCCGCATTAGAAAAATGTATAGGTATTTATGAAGCCATGTATTAATTATTTATTTCCTTTATTTATCGCTTTATCGCATGATTCGCCACATGATGTACGAATTATCTTAATCGAAAACTCTATTTAGGAGGATTTAAATTGCATTAGAACTAAAGTCACCTTTATTAAAATGTAAACGGTTTGATTTAATAAATAAAAAATAAGGAAAATCATCCGAACTCGGAATCTTTGTTTTAAGGTACGGTATAACCACCCGATGGAATATCGTACCCAAATTCCAGATAGAGCTAAACCGGGTGGTGACTCTATCTCGAAATACGGGATTTCGGGTCTCATATCTCTTAACATTTAAAATTGGGCTAAAATTCAATTTCAACATCACTTTTATCAGTCTATCTTTTCATCACATTAAATGAGGATCAATCCTCTGGCTCGCTTCATCGCTCTTACTGTTCCATACCTGCATCTTACGTGGGTCCCATGAAAAAGGTCATTAGCTCACACCTGCAATAGAAGCTTGCCAACCCATGAAAACTCCTTACCTCAGTAATTGACTCAGGCATAGGCCAATCTTGAATTGCCTTCACCTTGGTTGGAAATATGGCATATTTTTATAGTGTTGTACATTATCTACTTTAGGCTAAATTATAATATGGAAAAGCTATGATTTGTATATGAAATATGTCATTGCATTCTACGCTTTGAAAGCTTTCCAATGATATATTCTACGCCTAAAACGGATAAACAGCGAATGAGAAATTGTAGTTTAGAGTTTGAACATCTGTCAAATTTAGATGCGCTAAATCGGTGATTCGGTGCTGAAAAATATTGGCATGTCATATTTTTTTTCTTCACCAGATTTTTATTCGATATTAATGGGTTTTAATCCCTAATTTAATGACCATAAATTGGTTGTTACGAGGGATAATGCTCTTTAAGCAAATTTAATCCATGTTAATGCCATCTACCCTATAAATGCCCTACTCTTCTAGCCTTTCTCTATACACCTTTTCTTCATACTTCTATTCTTGAAAAATTCTAGCTAATTCTTCTTTACTTGTTTACTTTATGGTTTATTTTTGGTTGTCATACTAAAAAATATTCTTCAAATTTTTCATTTCTTTTCAAGAGAAGGCTACTTAGTGTTAGGTTCTTGTAATTTGGTCTTCACACGGTTAGAGTTCGCCTACAATTGCGGTTGTATCCTAGGAGACAAATTCACTGGTAGCTGACGTATAATTGTCCTAAGGAAACTGAGTTTCAAGGCTCTACACTAAACTTCTACTTCTTTAAAAAGGACAAATATTTCTTTTATATTTGTTTGTAACAAATCTTCATTGTAATTTGTACTTATTCTTAATGAAATATAGTATTATTTATTTTATTGAACACAGCTACTAACAAGTTTTCTAACAATCTTAAGACAATTATGTCTATTTTTTAAAGTGAAGTGCAGGTTACTCTGAATTCTTGAAGACTGATTTTTTTGGACAAAATGGTGTTCATATAAAAAAATAGTAATTTGTTTTCTTATAAAAAAAATTCTCTTTCTTCTTTTTCTTGGTTTTTTCTTATTTACAAGTTTCTGACTTAATCTGTAGTATTTCAGACTGTAAATTGAGAAAATTATGGACATTATTTAACCAATTGGAGGCAATGGTTCTAAAACGGTTCCAGGCTAGAATAGCCAAAATGGACGAATTGGTCCTAGTGATGCTGGACCTAATTGAAATGTACTTTCGAGTTTAACGATTGTTATGCCTAATGATCATGAGGTTGCTTTGGGATTATATCTCATTTCAACTCGTAAAAGATCGGAGAAATTTTATGGATCAAATTTTAAAATTTGGTCGTATAAAATATTTTTCTATGTGACAAACATGAGACACCATAATATATTGAAAGATGACCCTCATGTTGGAGTGGTTAATGGTTCTTTTCAATTATTTATGGATGGTTGGAATCATATGGATTTTCTTTACAAAAATCATATATTGAATGACTTAGTCATTGTCGACCTATATAAGGTGTAATATTAAACGTATTGCAAAAGAATTGTGGGATTCCTTAAATAAAAAATTTTCTATTGCGAATCAAGTTTTGGCGAAAGCTAACGTGGATGGTTGGAATCATATGGACTTTCTTTACAAAAATCATATATAGAATGACTTAGTCTTTGTAGACCTATATAAGGTGTGTGATATTAAACGTGTTGCAAAAGAATTGTGGATTCCTTAAATAAAAACTTTTCTATTGCTAATCAAGTTTTGGCGAAGGCTAACGTGGTGGAGGTCATTAGAGACTGTAAAAAGGGAAAACAACATCCAAGAGACAAATGTTAAATGGAAAATGCTTAAATTGTAAAAAGATGAGACAAAAATCATTTGTTTGTAAATTGATAAAAATGGCCAATAACATTGAGATAAACGTTATGAAAGAAATTACAAAAGATGTATATGACATCAACATAGGTGTAATTTTTTAGGTCAGTATGACTGACTCAAACCCAACAGAGTGGTGGCTTGACACTCGTGCTACTCGTCACGTGTGTTGTGGCAAAGTGTCTTTTACTGGATTGACTCTTATTGATAATTGGGAGAAACTCTTCATGGGAAATTCTGCTACTTCTAATGTCAAAGGACATAGAACAGTGATTCTGAAAATGACTTCTAGCAAAGAAGTAAAACTGGAAAATGTCTTGTACGTACCTGACATGAGAAAGAATCTAATTTCTTGAAGCCTATTGAGTGCATACGGCTTCAACATGGTATTTGAATCTCAGAAATTTATTTAGTCTAAGGGGGACATGTATGTGGGAAAGAGATATGAATGTAACGGAATGTTTAAATTTTTTTGTATCTCATGTAAGCAAAATTCTATTAATCAGATTAATGTTATCGTTTATATGATTGAGTCTTCTAATTTATGGCATTGTAGACTTGGACACGTTAATTTTGATATGTTACGATGCTTAATTAACTTGAATCATATACCCAGATTTCATATCGATAAATCACATAAATGTGAAACATGTGTTAAGAAAATTGACAAGATCTTCATTTCAATCCATTGAAAGAAATTCAGAATTACTTGGTCTAATACATACTGATATTTGTGACTTAAAATACGTTCAATCAAGAGGAGGAAATAAATATTTTATTACCTTTATTGATGCTAGAAAAAATATTTTTATGTGTATTTGCTAAAAAGCAAAGATGAGGATTTAGAGAAATTTATACTCTATGAGCAAGAAGTAGAAAACCAACTTAATAAGAAAATTAAGAATGTAAGAAGTGATCGTGGTGGTGAATATGTTGCACCATTTGGTGAGTTTCATTCTCAAAATGGAATTATTCACGAAGTAACACCACCATATTCTCCTCAATCAAATGGAGTAGTTGAACGTGAAAATTGTATTCTTAAAGAGATGATGAATGCAATGTTAACCAGTTTTGGTTTACCACAAAACTTGTAGGGTGATGCTATTTTATTAGCAAATTATCTATTGAATAAGATACCATGTAAGAAACAAGACAAAACACCTTATAAATTATGGTAAGGTAGAAAACCTTCTTGTAATTACTTGAAAGTGTGGGGGTGTCTTGCAAAGGTAATTGCTCCATTACCTAATCGTATGAAAATAGGTCCAAAAATGGTGGATTGTATTTTCATTGGCTATGCAAGTTATAGTAATGCATATCAATTTCTTGTGCATGAATCTAAAAATCCAAATGTACAGAAGAACACTTTGATAGAGTCAAAGGACACTTCATTTTTTAAAGACGTGTTTCCTTGAAAGGAAAAAAGTGAAGGGTCGGGAACTAAATGATCTGGTGAACTTATTCTAAGTGATGATCAAGTTGATCAACAAGGTGTTGATAAAAATGGCAATCTTCAATCAATGATTGAAGAAGATGTTCAAATTTCTCAAGAAGAGAATAAATTGTATCACGAGGTGGAACCTAGAAGAAGTATAAAGATAAGGATTGAAAAATCATTTGGTTCGGATTTCTTAACATATATGGTTGAATCAAAACCTCAAACATATAAAGCTGTTATAAGCTCAATTGAAAGTCCTTTATGGAAAGAAGCCATGAGGAGTGAAATCGATTCCATCTTGCAAAATCATTCATGGAATTAGTGGACTTTCCTCCCAGCACTAAGTCATTAAGTTCTAAATGGATTTTCAAACGTAAGCTAAAAGCTGATGGAATAATTGATAAGTACAAGGCTCGGTTAGTCATAAGATGTTATAGATAATAAGAAGGCCTTGATTACTTTGATACGTATACTCCAGTGTCGAGAATAACATCCATTAGGATGATACTTTCAATTGCCACTTTGTGGAATCTTGAAGTGCATCAAATGGATGTGAAAACTACTTTTCTAAATGGAGATCTTGAAGAAGAAATTTACATGGAACAACCTGAGGATCATATAGCTTCAGGTCAAGAAAGGAAAGTATGCAAGCTGGTGAAGTCTTTATATGGATTAAAGCAAGCACCAAAACAATGGCATAAGAAATTTGATGATGCTATGATGGCAAGTGGCCATCGTATAGATGAGTGTGACAAATGTATATATGTCAAAACTACAAATCAATGATATGTTATGCTATATTTGTATGTTGATGACATACTCATTGTTTGAAGCAATGAGAGAATGGTAAAGAGTACCAAGAATATGTTAAGTTCTAAATTTGATATGAAAGATATGAGACTAGCATATGTAATTTTGGGCATCAAAGTTCAATGTTCACCTAATGGTCTCGTATTGACATAGTCACACTATATGGACAAGATACTTGACAAGTTTAACAAATGTGATATTGGTATAGCCAAAACATCATTAGACATTAGTCTACATTTGTCTAAAAACAAAGGTGAATGCATAGACCATGTGGAATATGCAGGTGTTATAGGTAGTCTGATGTACCTTACAAGTTGTACAAGGCCTGATATTGCTTATACATGTAAGTAGTTTAAGCAAATTTATGACCAATCCAAGTAAAAGCCATTGGACCACGATCGTAAGAATACTAAGGTATTTGTGATATACCCATAATTTTGAACTGCACTATACAAGAGAACCTGTTGTATTAGAAGCATATTCTGATGCTAGTTGGATAGCTAACATTAAGAATTCTAAAGGTACAAGTGGGTACGTGTTCACTTTAGGAGGAGGAGCAGTGTCATGGAAATTCTCAAGGCAAACCATTATAACTTGTTCCACAATGGAAGCTGAGTTTGTAGCCATGGATAAAATGGGAGAAGAAGCTGAATGGCTACATAACTTCTTAGACGATATTCTAGAATGGCCTAAGCCTATGTCCGCAATTTGTGTGCATTGTCATAATCAATCAACGATTAAAAGAGCATAAAACGTTATGTATAATGGTAAGTCAAGATACATGAGTCATCGTCATAATACCGTCAGACAACTAATCTCAACATTAGTTAACTCTATTGATTTTTTAGGATCAAAGGATAACATTGCGGAGCCACTAACCAAAGGGTTAAATCGAGAACAAGTTGAAAAGATATCTAAAGGAATGGGGCTAAAGCCCATGAATATTTGAGGCTCTATGTGAAGAAAACCCCAACCATGTATAACTGGAGATCCCAAGATCTTGGTTCAATGGGACAACCTAATTACATAGACCTTGTGTGGTCACTGTGGAGGTAACCCTATGTCCATTCCTATAATGTAAATAGTGGCAATAACTGGTTAAGGTTAAGCTATGCCTCAATGGTTGAGCAAAAGAGTCCTATTGGGGTATAGTAATCTAAAACTCTTGCGGAACCAGGAGATGTTCATTACCATAACAAACATAACCACGAGAACAAAAAAAAACTGTGATGTGTTGATATTTTTGTGGGGAATATCATCGTTTATAAAAATGGCAAAATAGTTCAAGGACATCGCGTCTACAAGTCAACCAGTATAGCAAATATACTTTCACATTCAAAGGTTGTACCCTACCTATCCTATGCAAATATTGGCCGAACAACATTTTCATCCTTCATTTACTGAAAGCGTTTGTTTCGTTTTCTTTTCCAATTTTCATTCATGTGGGGGATTGTTGGAAATATGGCATATTAGATTATGTTGTACATTATCTACTTTAGGATAAATTATAATATTGAAAAGCTATAATTTGAATATGAAATATGTCATTGTATTCTACGCTTCGACAGATTTCCAATGAAATATTCTACGCCTAAAATGGATTAACGGTGAATGAGAAATTGTAGTTTAAAGTTTGAACATCTGTCAAATTTAGACGAGCTAAATTGGTGATTCTGTAATGAAAAATATTGGCATGTCATATTTTTTTTCTTTACCAGATTTTTATTTGACATTAATAGGTTTTAATCCCTTAATCAATATGATTTCTTATAACCTTCATGGTTAATGACCATAAATTGGTGGTTATAAGGGTTAATGCTTTTTAAGCCAATTTAATCCATGTTAATGCCATCTACCCTGTAGTTACCCTACACTTCAAGCCTTTCTCTATACATCTTTTCTTCATACTTCTATTCTTGAAAAATTCTAGCTAATTCTTGTTTACTTTGTGGTTTATTTTTTGGTTGTCATACTAAAAAATATTCTTCAAAGTTTTCATTTCTTTTCAAGAGAAGGCTACTTAGTGTTAGGTTCTTGTAATTTGCTCTTCACACGGTTAGCGTTCGCCTATGATTGCAATTGTATCCTGGGAGACAAATTCACCGGTAGCTGACGAATATTTGTCTTAAGGGAACTGAGTTTCAGGCCTCTACAATAAACTTTTACTTCGGTAAAAAGGTTGAATATTTATTTTATATTTGTTTGAAATAAATCTCCGTTGTAACTTGTACTTATTCTTAATGAAATAGAGTATTGTTTATTTTATTCAATACCACTACTAACAAGTTTTCTAACAACATTCTCATCATCAAATTGCACTCCTTGCGCAGAAACTACAAAACCCAAAAACACAACCTTTTCCATACAAAATGTGCACTTGGAGAAATTAACATGTAGTTGTGCTTTACGAAGTGCCTCCAAAATAGATCGAATATGGTTAAGGTGCTCAGATAGAGAATTATAGTAGATAAGAATGTCATCAAAATAAATAACTACAAACTTACCTATGAATTCCCTTAAAACATGATTCATTATTCGTATAAAAGTACAAGGTGCAATAGTTAACCCAAATGCCATAACTAACCAGTCATATAAACCATGTTTTTTTAAAGCAGTTTTCCATTCATCACCAATTTTCACCCTAATTTGATGGTAACCACTTTTTAAGTCAATTTTAGTCAAATATACAGCCCCACTAAGCCCATCTAACATGTCATCGAGTCTAGGAATAGGATGTCAATATTTTACCATTATTTTGTTGACAGCTCTACAATCCACGCACATCCTCCATGTCCCATCCTTTTTAGGAACTAAAATGACGAGAAGAGCACAAGGACTCATACTTTCGCGTATCAAACCCTTTGACACAAGCTCCTCAACTTACCTTTGTAGTTCCTTCATCTCCTCGGGATTACTTCTATAGGCTGTTTGATTTGGTATAGATGCTCCGAGCATAAAGTAAATCTGATGTTCAATTCCTCGAATACGAGGTAATCCACTCGGAATGTCTTAGGGAAATAAATCATCAAATTCCTGTATAAGAGAGGAAACCACACTAGGAAGAGGATTGTCAGTTTTATTTACGGACAAGCTAAAACCTTTACAATAAAAAAAACAATGTCAAATTGTTATTTTTAGCTTGTTTTAAATCCCTCATCTTGGCATATAATGTATGATTATTGGCTTTTACAATGCCCTTACTTTGTTCTCTCCTCATGTGTCTCTTACTCAACTCACTAGCCTTTTCTCTCACCTCTTCATTCTTCTCACCCTTACTGATTTTATCACTCTTGTTTTCTCTCTCCTTAACCAACACCCCTTCCTTTGACATTGAATTATGAATAAGAAGTTGATCATCGTAAATTTGTATCGGTGTCAAGGGTAACAAGGTGTAACATTTTCCTTCCTTAATTAGAGTGATTTTATTCAACTTACCACTATGAATGGCCTCATGATCAAACTTCTAGGGGCGACCCAAAAGTAAATGGCGTGCTTGCAAAGGTAACATCACATAAAACCTGGTCATAAAATCTACCAGTTGCAAAATTGATCAAGACTTGCCGAGTTACTTTTACCTCATTGCTATCATTGAGCCACTAAAGTGTATGAGGATTTGGATGCCTAGTTATGTACAAACTCAATTTCTCAACCATGGTAGTACTAGCAACATTATAACAACTACCACTATCCACAATTATACAACATATTTTGCTTCACACATGACAACGAGCATGAAAGATATTACCTCTTTGTTCATTAGACTCTTTATTTTTCACACTTATAAAACATCTAACAACAAGATTAATAGAGTTAAATTCATCACTGCATTCAACATCACTACAATCTTCTAATGGAGGCCTTTTTTATTAGAATCAATTTCACTTTCAGTCATGTATTCTCCTTATTCAAGTATCAAAATAAGTTTATAAGGACAATTACATACCACATGACCAGGACCTTGACATTTAAAGCATTGAATGTTCCAATTTCTACTTTGAGTTTCAATAGTCTTACCCTTGTCAAGTGCATGCTCCTCTCCCTTTAAATTAGATTTAGGCTTAGTAATAGATGCACTAACCTTTTCCTCATGTGATTACTTCTCTTGGAATGTTTAGACTTTCTTTTTGAGCCTTCAACTTCTAATTGATTCATCCGTTCCCCCATATCAAACATTTGTTCCTGCAATCTTTTCATTTCTCCTACAACATCAGCCCTTAAAACTTTCGGATCATCCTCATAAGAGAAGTCCTCATCCTTGTTGGACATAGTTAGATAGACAGAAATAAAAAAATCTAATGTAAAAGCAAGGAAAGAACAAAATTAGAATACTCACAGGTGAGCCATGCTCTTTGGTATTATGTTCATTGATCTCAATAAATCAAGCAAAACAATATTAAATTACCCGAGGCAAAATGGAAAAAGAAAATAAAGGACATCTGAACCTAAGAACTATACGAGACAAAAGAATAAGACAAAACACCAAAATGTAAGTACGATAAAAGATTGGGTAAACAATATTCAATAAAAAGGACAAGAGTATCAAGAAAATTGGCTAAGTTTGTAAGAATTATAAATGTAAGATTCTTGCCAATAAATTTTTTAGATCTTGAATTCTTTTTTTTAATACTTTCTTTTCTTTTCTTTTATTTTGGGTTTATTCTACTTCATGATTTAAAGAACAAACTTGCTTTTCATTTTTTTGGTTATGAAATCAAATAAACAAAAACTACAAATTCAGAATTAAAATGGCAAGTCACTAATCACAGAAACAAAGAATGAATATAAGGCTTTTTCAAGATAGGAGAAAACAAAAAGCAACTTCGATGAACCTATTTAATCTAGCGGCAAATAGATTTGGAACTCGATGAATAAAACGAAAATAAAGAAATTAAAAGATTCTAGATTCAGAAATTTTGAAATCATTTTCAATATGTTTTGGAACGAATTTCAACGTGAAGTCCTCTTGAGAAATTTAAATTGTTCTTCTAAAAATCGAATGGTTTTTGAATCGCAAGAAACCGATTTATATAGAGAAAGTTATGACAAAAATAAGAAATCTGGATAGAATCAAATCTCAATTCAAGCTGAGCTCTAGTACCAACTGATGTGAATCCAACTATAAGAAATGCAATCCAAACTCAAGAATTTTCCCGACCGGGAATTGAAATTGAAAGACACAAAGGAGATTAAATTTTATGAATTATAAAACAAATACTGAAAGAATAAATGGCAATAGCACAACCAATCCTAGCAAATAAAATGAACAATCACGCTAGCATCTAGTTAACGCAACCTTTCGAATTGGATGAAAGAACCTGTTATAGGGTTGACTCTCAATTACCTAGCCATAACAATTGATCACAATCAAAATAATACTTCAAGGACAAGATCCCGATCACTCGCACTCAAAGAAAGTTGAAATTTCACAAAGGAAAAATCTTGTTGTTTTATTCATATCAAATCTGTGTCCATACATAATAGAAAACTCTCTATTTAAAGTACTCATAACCATAGACCCTGAAAATGGTATTATTATCCTAAAAGGAAAATACTAAAGTCTTATTTAGCTTTTGGAAAGAAGTCCAAAATCATGAGTAAAGAGATTCTACTAAAATGGAATCCGAAACTAAATGAGAAACAAAATATCCTAAAAAGCATGAGGAAAAAGATTCAACTAAATGACAAATAAAATATCTTAAATAAGATAAAATAAATTACCCTAATTAAATCAAATAAAATTCCCAATCATATAAGCAACCCATATTTGGTCTTCCACAACTAGCCCATTAAAAACTAACTAAGATCACAATGGGGATAACCTGAGTTATACACATGATTGTCCAAAGCTCACTTAATCTAATTCAAATTAGACCAAGTCCTAAATCACTATTAAATTACTTGAATCAAAGTTAATGATTCTTCATCCTTGTTCAAGCCCAAATAAGTAGATTGCATCATTAAAATCACTTTGACAAGTCCATTTAGAGTGTCTTGAGTTCTCTTTGACATAGACCATATAATTGGAATATGTAAAGGATCCTTCCCCATAAGCTCCATAACTTTATTTCTTCCATGCACTAGACTCGTTGTTCCTTGATTTGCATTAGTTAGAGAAGGGTGAATTACTCTTTAGACTAAAATAGTAATATTTTTTGCGATGAACAAACTGTCCGCTGAGTTGTTTAGCTGGCTGAGTAGAAACACTGAAAAAACTTCAACTCCAATGTAAAGAACACAGAGATTTATACTAGTTCAACAACTTGTACCTACCTCCATTCCTAAAAGAGTGTCTTGGCTCTAATCCACTAATCTCAACTCCTTTACCCTAGTCAGAGAAGCCTTTCACATAATTTCCCAATTACATATGAGTTTGATCCTCATAGTAATCGCTCACTCGCTGACTAGAATAACCTCTTCTATCAGCAACTCAGTAGAGTTCAAACAAGAGATGGATTCAACTTATAGAAACATTGATCCAATTACAATAATCAAATTTTACAATACAAATGATCTATTGTATTCTTTCTTATGCTAAATTAGATTCTCACTGAGTAGTTGCTTTCTTGATTGAATTTCTTTAAGTGTTGAGATTTTGACAGAGACTCAACTTAGTAGAAATTTAGGTGTATTCACCAAGTTCTAACACTTTCCTTCTTGCTCCTTTTATAGGTGAAATCAGGAATGTAGCCGTTGAACTTGCTTTGGTATCTTCTACAAATTGATAGCTCAGCTTTCCACCCATTGCTTCTTCAATTAGATTCATTAGGAGATAAAATCACACCGTTGTGAGATAGAACTTAATCCGTTATGAGATAGAAATCAATCCGTTGCGTGGCAAAATTAAAGCTTCAATTTAGAATTCTTATCCGTTTGGTGCCAGAAATTCGTTAGAGAGAAAACTCTATTGCCCTGTAATGTATCATCTTCCCATTCCTTCGGGTAATCTAACATACATGCAAGGGGCGTGCAGTTGTAGGAGATACATGCTACAATAATCTGATTTGACTTTGTCTTATCGCAACTTTTCTCCAGATAACTTTTATCTTCGTCAGTGCTGCGCTTTTTGTCTCTATCCTGTCATTAATTCCTTTTGTCTTTTGTATGACATCTTTCATAATGTCTGTAAAGGTGATAGACCAAAAAGCAAGATTCCATTTTTCCTCATTATTGATTTAATTATTGATTTAACATCACTATTGTTTCGATTAACTTAAACTAAGCTTAATTGTTATGATCAAAACTTTAAGCACTATTGAGTCATCAATGAAGTCAGTCCAAACTTATGCTAGATTTAATAAAGTTAATGTTGGACAATGGATAAGAACTTTCAATGTTCGTCGAATCTTTTAAACACCTTTTGAAAATAAGATTTTTAAAAAAGCAAAAGTCCTAAGTGGAGTCGCCAATGTAAGCGGTCGATGCTTTTCGAGTCGGGTGGAGTTCATATCAAAGCTACTTATGGGTCATATATCAAGGCATTATAATCCACTATGTTTTTTATTTATGAAAACTAATTTTAAAAAAGATTGAAGAACCAAAATTCATGGATTATAACTCAAAGTCGCCACTTGGATCAGCTCTTTCAAGGAAATTCTGAACCACCTACATTAGATGAAGGGAATTAATAACGCGACAAAGACAAAAGCGCAGCACTGAAGAAGCCAAAATTTGTCCGGAGAAGAGCTTTAAGAAGACAAAGTCAAAATGGATTGCAGCAGTGCCTTTCTTCTACCATTACGCGCCTCTGCAAGTTCATCAAATTGCCAGAAGGAATGGGAAGATGACATTTTGCAAGGTAGCGTGGAATCTCTCCAATAGATTTCCATCATCAAGAGACAAGAATTCAAATTTGAAGCTCTAATTCAATCCCTCTCACAATAGATTGATTTCTATCTTACAACAGTGTGATTCTATCTCCCAACGGATTAATTTAAAGAAGCAATGGGTGGATAGCTAAGCTATCAAATTACTGAAGATACCAAGGCAAGTTCAACAGCTACTATCTTGATTTTTACTATAAAAGAAGCAAGAAGGCAAGCGTTAGAACTTGGTGAGTACACCTGAATTTCTACTAAGTTGAAACTTTGTCAATTTCACAGCCTTAAAGAAATTCATTCAAGAAAGCAACTACTCAGCTAGAATCTGCTTTAGTTGAAGGGAGATATAGAATATATTACTTTCAATTGTAAATCTGATATTGTGTAACTGGATCAATGCTCTTATAAGTTGAATCCAGATCTTTGTTAAGCTCTAATGAGTTGCTGATAGAAGAAGGTATTGTAGTCAGTAGGTGAGGGATTATAGTTTAGAGGGTACTTTCTGTAATTGGGAAACTCTTGTGAAAGGCTTCTCCGCTTAGGGTAAAGGAGTTAAGATTAGTGGATTAAAGCGAAGACACTCTCTTGGGACTGGAGGTAGGCATATGTTACTAAAATAGTATAAATCTCTGCATTCTTTACTTTGAAGGTGAAGTCTTTTCACTATTTCTACTCAGCCGACTAACCTACTCAGCAGAGATTATCTTAATTGGGAAAAAGTTTACAGTTTTAATCAAGTGAGTCATTCAGCCCCCTCTGACTCATTGAGTTATACGCATAGGGACCAACAAGTGGCATCAGAGCCGGTTCGCATTCTAAAAGATTTCACAATCTTAAGATAAAAGACCATTATGTATAAAGGAGGAGAATATAGTGGAAGAGCTCAGCCCTACATTCTTCCTGAAAGAATGTCGGTTACCATGTCTCTCATGTTCAATAGGGAGAATTATACTTACTAGAAGAACAGAATGAAGAATTTCATTCAGTATCAAAGTATGGTTGCCTGGTTGGCCATTGAGGATGGGCATTATATTCCCACCATTGTCAAGAATGGAGTAACTATAGAAAAATACTCTAGTGAATGGGATACAACTAACCTTGTCAAACTAAAGGAAATGTTGCTACAATCAACCATCTTTAGTTTGCGCTTGATGCAACTGAGTTTAACAGAGTCTCAAGGTGTGAAACTACTTCGGAGATCTGGAAGAAGTTGGAAGTCACTTATGAAGGGACATACAAAGTCAACGAGTCAAATATTGACATTCTCATGAAAGATTATGAGATGTTCCAGATGCAACTCAGAGAAGGCATTTCAAACATGAACACTAGATTGATGAATATAGTGAATGAACTCAAGAGACCTGGCAAGACTTTCATTGAAGAGGAAACTATTAAGAAGATTCTAAGAAGTCTCACTCTTGACTTGGATGCTAAGAAGAGTGCTATCGAAGAAGCTCATGATCACAAGACCTACAAGTTTGATGACCTCATTAGAACTCTGCTGACTCATGAGATGTCACTCAAGGAATATGAGGATGAGTCTAAAAGGTTCAAGAACAAGAAGAATGAAAGCTCTAGCAGAGTTATTATTCTAAAAGCTGATGATTCCTCCGAGGAAGAATATTTAGAGGAGATGAAGGAACAGATGGTGTTGATCACTAGGAACTTCAAGAGATTTTTGAAGAAAGATGGCAATTATCATAAGTTCAACATAAGGAAGCCTAGCCAGTACAAGAAGGGAACTGAGGAAAGACCACACAAATACCATAGCAAGGAAATCAAGTATTTTGTGTGTGGTGAGAAGGGGCATATCTAGTCCAAATGTCCTAAAGCCAATAAGCACAAATTCAAGAAGAAGAGAGACAAGAAGGCTCTTGCTACTACTTGGAGTGATTATTAGTAGGAGTCATCCTCTTTTGATGAAGACTCACAAGACTCAACCATTGTTTGTCTTATGGCTATTGATGATTAGGCCCGTGAGAATGCAGTGTTAGTTGACCAACCAACTATTTCTACTGCTAATCAATCAGCTGATAGGAAGAAAGACAAAGGAAAGTAAGTTAAGGTAAATTCTGAAGCCCCTTTGTCAACTGATGAAATTTTTAAAGTACTTAATGACATTATTAACATAACTAAGAAGTTAGCCCCGTACATCAAAGTACGCCAGAGGAGGTGTGATGAACTAGAGGACTATAATTCCTCTATGTCACTTGTCATCCTATACCTTACGGAAAAAGATGAGTACCATAATGGTTATAACATCAAGCTCATCAAGCAAATGAATGGGTTAGCTAATGAAATAGCAGGTTTGAAAAAGGTACGAGTCCCTCCTCAAATCAACATGAATACTCTGAGTAACCGCACTCAACACTCTGAGAAGGTTTCTCATAAGAGTAAAATGAGATGGCCTATTCCTAAGGCCACATGTAGCTTTTATGGAAAAGCAGGACATTCCATAGTCATGTGTAGGCATAAAAAAGGTCACTATGATAAGTATGCCTTGTCTAGGATGACCACCACTAACAAAGGAGGATCCAGCAAACAAAAGGCATGGGTACCTAAGAAAACTTAATTATTTTATAGGTCAGCCTGAGATCCACTTTTGATAGCAGAATGTGGTATTTGGATAATGCATGCTCGAGGCATATGATAGGTGATGAAAGCCAATTCATCACATTGGAATGCAAAAGGAATTTAAGTGTCAATTTTAGAGACAATAAAAAAGGAAAAATTATTGGAAATGGCACTGTGGGAGTCAAGCCTTCAATTGAGAATGTGTCTCTGCTGAAAGGCCTGAAGTTCAACTTGCTCAGTGTAGCTCAGTTTTGTGACAAAGGCAGGAAAGTGGTATTTGACTCGACGGGTTGCAAAGTCATTGTGTAACTCTAACCAAACTATTCTTTATGATCCTAGAATCAATAATGTTTAAATGATTGACCTATCCCCTAGCTCCAGTGATATATGATTAGTCTCTAAGAAGGATAACTCATGGCTATGGCATAGAAGTTTAGGACATATAAATATGACCAATCTGTCCAAATTAGCCAGAAAGGAACTTGGTAAGGGTTTACCCAAACTAACTTGTGAAAAAGAGAGACTCTGCTCAGCATACTAACTCGTGAAATAATTTAGGAATACATTTAGTTCATTAACTGATATATCTTCTTCTCATCCTCTTGATCTTCTACACATGGATTTTTTTGGGCCTGTATAGCCAACAAGTCTTCATGGTATGAGATACACCATAGTTGTTATGGATGATCTGACCATATTCACTTGGGTAATCTTGCTAGCAAGCAAGGATGTAAAATTTGAATCATTCTTTAGGTTGGCTACCCAGATCATGAATGAAAAAGGGCTTAAAATTAATAGAATCTGTAGTGACCATGGGAGAGAATTCGAAAATAGGCAGTTTGAGGAATTATGTTCTAAGCATGGTATTGACAACAACTTTTTTGCTGCTAACACACCTCAATAAAATGGGGTAGTTGAGAGAAAGAATTGCACTATTATGGAGATAGGTCATTCTATGCTGAGTGATAACAACCTACCAAAGTATTTCTGGGCAGAAGCTATTAACACAACTTGTTATATTCTGAATAGGGTTTTAATTCACCCAGTTTTGAACATAACTCCTTATGAACTTTGGAAGGGGCGTAATCCTAAGGTTGGTCATCTCAAAGCCTTTGGTTGTAAATACTTCCTTTTAAACACAAAAGACTAATTTGCTAAATTTGATCCCAAGGCTGATGAAGGAACCTTTTTGGGTTACTCAACATGCAATAGGACATATCGAGTGTAGGTTAAGAGAATTGGCATTTTAGAGGAGTTAATGTATGTATATTTCGATGAAACTAATAATACAGGTAAAGAAGCCAGTGATGGTGAAGAGCAACAAGTTTTAGTCAGCGGATTAGTCAATTAGCCCATTGTAAATCCTGATCCAACCTCATTTAAGGATGATTATGAAGCTAACTAGAATCAATCTATCAACTTTGGTGATGATGATGATGCTCAACCTATGACAGTTACTCAGCGAACTAATTCTGATCTACCAAGAGAAGTCATACTAAGGAGGGATCACCCAATTGACAAGATCCTTGATAATGTGCAAAATCTAGTACTTATCGGAGGTTAGCTGAATAAAATGATGAGTCATTCAACATTTGTCTCATTAATTAAACCTATGAAGTTTGAAGATGTTGAATTTGATGACAACTAGATAATTGCAATGCAAGAAGATCTAAACCAATTAAGAAGAAATGAAGTTTGGGATTTGGTGGAAAAACCCAAGTGCAAGGGAATCATTGGCACCAGATGGGTTTTCAGGAACAAGTTGGATGAAGCTGGAAATGTTCTCAGAAACAAGACCAGACTTGTTGCTCAAGGCTACAATCATTGAGAATGGATTGACTACAGTGAAAACTTTAGCAAGACTTAAAGCCAGAAGAATCCTTTGTTCTTTTCATCTTATATGAACTTCAAACTATTTCAAATGGATGTAAAGAGTGCATTCCTTAATGGTTAGATTTAAGAGGAAGTCTATGTTAGACAGCCCCCTGGCTTTGAAGATCTAAAGTTTCCAGATCATGTATTCAAACTGAAGAAGGCTCTATATGGATTGAAGAAATCACCAAGAGCTTTGTATAAAAGACTGATTAACTTCTTACTCAGTAAAGGTTATGTTAGAGGAAAGGCAGATACAACCCTTTTCATCAAGAGAAAGCACCAAGATGTGTTTCTAGTGAAAATCTATGTAGATGACATCATTTTTTGAGCAACTAATGAGAAGCTATGCAAGGAGTTCAACCAACAGATGAAGAAAGAGTTTGGAATGTCAATGATGGGAGATCTTAACTTCTCTCTTGGTCTACAAATCAGGCAAGGTGATGATGGGATCTTCATCAGCCAAACCAAATATACCAAGGAAGTGCTTAAGAAGTTTAACATGGATAAAGAAAAGCCAATGTCAACACACATGGCCACTAACACAATTCTGACTAAAGATGAGGAAGGTAAACCTATAGAGAGTAAGCTCTACAGAGGTATCATTGGTTCTCTACTCTACTTAACTACTAGTAGGCCTAATATTCCATAGGTTGTAGTTATTGTGTAATATATAATTCTAACCCCAGAGAATCTCACTTAGCTGATGCTAAGAGAATTCTCAGGTACTTTCTAGGCTCCATTGATGTAGGTTTATGGTATCCAAGTAATGCAGATTTCACTCTAAGAGGATACACTGATGCTGACTATAGAAGAGATAAGTTGGAGAGGAAAAGCACCATGGGTGGATGCCATTTCCTTGGTGACACTCTTGCAACATGGTATAGAAAGGAGCAAACTTCTATGGTATAAAGTCTAACTGCCTTGAAGTCATGTGCAAAAACAAGAGTGCAATTGACCTATCCAAGAATCCAATTCAACAAAGCAGAATGAAGCATGTCAACATTAGACATAAATTCATAAGGGATCATATGCTTAAGGGAGAAGTCAAGTTAACTTATATCCCTACCGAATAATAGCGAGCTGATATATTCACAAAGCCTATGATTAATTCAAAATTCTAAGGGAATTGATTGGAATGTCTAATCCATCTTGAAGTTTTATTGTTCTCGCTTACTAATTCATAAGTTGACCTACATTCTTACTCTAAGCCTCCACGGATTATGTTATGTATCTTTTCTTTACGCTTGAATTTTAGACACATCATTAAAACTATCACCGATTTTCTTTCAAATTTAAACTTAATAGAAATGGTAGTAAGTCTTAAAACATTCCATAATCAACCATTCACAATCCATGATTTTTCTCATCATTGATTTTAAGGTAACCGTTTTTTCATCTCGCCTTTCAAATATGATCACTATTTGTGAGTCATCCATGTAGCTTTGCAGGTTTTAATCAAAAAGTTTTTTCTGTTTAAGGAGAAGGAGAGAAGAAAGAAAGCTTTATGCTTACGAAAATTCCATCTACAATTTCTTCTTAAACCCCTGATTTTCTTAATTCTTCAAAGTTACTAAAATGGCGAGTTCTTCATGCTAGAGTCAAAAGCCACAAGTTATTGAGACTCCAGAAAAACTCTTTGTTTAGAGAGAGGAGGACAAATCATGGTTTACAAGGCATGATCATTTTGCTAGATTTATGTATGGATTCAAAGAAAGTGAGGATGTGCTCATTCCAAAAGGAAGTGACTATGAACCTACTAAGTGGTTTTCTAAAGAAGGAACTATTATAGATGAGCCAAGCATAATTGATTTGGTGAGTTTTATGAGGGATGAAAGATTTGGAAAGTGGATGCGCTAGCAGAACTTCAGGGGATTCTTTGAACTCCCCAATGGGTGCTATGAAGAGATAGTGAAGAGATTCTACAGAGGTATGCACCTTGTTCAAGGGATCAAGGATACCTTTGTCACCATGCTAGAAGGAGGGAGTGTGTATGTCATTCCCAGGCTCATTGCAAACTTCCTGGGAATGAATCGGAGAGGATTGAAGATGAGAGCTATTGGAGATGAAGAGTATGTGAATTTTCAACTTGACTATGAAGTGTTAGCTGACTATAAAGCTAGAGAACTCACTGCTTCCACGTTCTCCAAGCAATGAAAAAAACCTCATGAGCTTGTAACCAAAATCTTACTCCTAAAGACTACTTCTACATAGAGTTGCTCAAAGTTTGAGCCAGTATTCACATATGCCATCACTAAGGGCATATCAATCAACTGGGTTGTGGCTATTCACCGTAGATTCTTCAAAGTCTCCAAGCATATGGTGTATGGTCCTCTGATTATGGATATTTGTAGGATATACATGTTGGATCTATAAGGGTACGCTTTGAGTCAAAGGATTCAATACAAGGTTATTGAGTTAAGGATTTTCAACAATTCTCATTTTCATAATCTCCATTGTGAAGATAAGACCAAACTAGGGAAGTACACCAAGCTAAAGCATGGTGAGGTAAGAGTTAAGGGCCCTAAGGTCCAACTCTTTATCAAGCTTGTCAATCCAAATGATGAATACAAGGAACTTGCAGTTGTTGTTGCAAAGGAAATTGCTAGAGATACTTAGCTAGCTAAGAAGAAGGAATTAAAGAAAAAAAGGAAGAAGAAGATCAAGAAAGACTCCTAAAAGGAAGTAAAGAAGGGGAAGTAGATTAGTTCTTACCCATCTAATGTCCCTATGCCTAAGAGATCTAGATTTCAGAAGGGGACTCAGTCTATTGATATCAGTTAACCAACTCTGAAAGAGATTGTAGAGGAGAAGGTTGTGTTAGAGGAAATGAGGGAGGATGTTCTCCTCATTAAGATGAGGAAAAGAAAGGCTGCTAAAGCTGGTTTGGAAGAAGGAAAGGCTAAAGGACAAGCAGCTACATCAGTGCTTGTGCCTGCTGTTGGTTGGCCGAGGAAGAAGTTGGCAGCTAAAAAGCTAACATGTGTTACTCAAGACCTCAAAGAGGCTAAGGCAATAAAAGTTCCGGAGTCTGAGAGGATAAGAAAGAAGAAGGAAGAGGAAGCAGCTAAGATAAAGAGGAGAGCAGAGGAAGCTGTTGCAAAAGCTAAGCTTGGCATGGAGGCACCAATTGAGAAAGCTATGGCAAGTTTGCCTTGGAAAACTATCTCTGAAGTTGTTGATGAAATGATTAGTGCTTTAGAAGGAATTGACATTGAAGATAGAGAGCTGGACGAGAATGTAGAGGAGGATGCTGTTAATTTCTTGGTTGATGAAGAGGAAGAAGAAGGCCTACAAGATGTATATATAGCTGCTAAGGGAAAGAAGGAGGAGAGATGAGTGAAGAAGAGGAGGATATTCAAGAGGATGAAGGTAGTAGTGGATGAAGAAGAAGGAGATCTAGAGGATAAGGAGGAAGAAGTTTCTACAAACAAAGTTGAGCAGGGAGCTCAGCTGGATGAGAAGCATTTGTAGCTCAGTCAAGTGAGCAAACTATTGAAGGTGCAGAGAAGGAGGCTGAGGTGCAGCTAAAAGAACCGTTTGTTTTCCCCATCTCTTCAACCCAAACACCTCTTTCACCAAAACCCATCTCCATAAAACCATTAATCATCCCAGAACAAACACAACCACCATCCACCTCTCTCTCTAACCAATTAGGCAACCCTGAAATCATATCCATTTTTCACTAGTTGGATCTCCCACTCACACTCCTTTTCTGTTAGAAGGACTACCTTGCAATGGTCCACCATAGACGATATCCACTCTAAACAAAAACAACCACCGCAACCTCATCCAAATCCAAATGTTGAGTTTCTCAAATAGATAACGAGAATTGGAAGAAAAAAATTCTAGCACTTAGGACAGCTAAGGAGATTGACTTAGCTATAGTCAAATTTCTCTTGTTTGAGGGGGTACCGAGGAGACTTGTAAGGGCTAGTGAGCCAATGCAAGGGTTTTTCAAAGCTATTAAGGGATTCAAGGAGCACATGAGATATGTTCCTATAGCATTTTCACTAATAAAAGCTATTGTATCACATGTGATACATGTTTTGAATATTACAGGTAGGAAAGCTAAAGTGGTAAAAATGGAGGTTGATGAGCTCATGGAACTGATGCTCAAAATTCATGAGAATTAGAATGAGATTGCTTATGATGAGCGGGAGTTAGGAAACTCCTTGATTGACAAGTTTAAACCAGTGCTGCTGAGCTTGCAGGCAATGCTCAATGGGTATGGGATCTTGAATAAGGAGAATGAGGATAGCTTAGAAAAGCTCAAAATCTTGATCAAAGCAGTTAATGACCCTGCGTATGTTGTTCAACAAAATCAAGGCAACTCTAATTAAATCACTGAAGTGAAAGATGAGTTATTAGAGGGAGTTAAGGCCTCCGAAGAAGGAATCATGAAGGCATTAAAGATATTAAATATTTTAGATGCATTGAACAATGAAATTGTTATGTTTGATGCTGATTAGGAACCTTCATTGCATATTAAACTTGGTCACATCCGAGATCAAATCATCTTTGCTCATGCTGATGTCATCAATAATGGAAAAGCCTTGGATCTGATCCGCAAGCAAGTGTCTTCCATATGCGCATCACCAATATGTTTGAGAAGATGCTGACGGAGAACAACCAGGAAAGGGCTTTATCTAGTTTGACCCAAATCTCAAGGGAATGACTGAGTGCTCAATTCTGGGTGAATTAATCACAGCCTAGGGCTATTATGGCATTGTTTTCTTTTCTTCAAGGGCATGATTTCCTTTCAGATGAGATCTACGAGTATCTGTTCAAGAACTTTTAAACTAACATCTTTGGTGATCTAACCACTTTTAAGAAGTCCCTTGAGTCATTTTATCCTTAAGCCCAGACCATTTTGGATTCAATGGCAATGGGGGAGAAGGATCATGAGAAGCGAGAGAAAGAGGCAAAGGAGAGTGCAGCCAGGATTGCTGAAGCAAGTTATGAGATGTCAAGAGGGTTTGAGCAGATTGAAAAAGATTTTATTGAACTAAGGAAGAAGAAATGCAAGGATCCAATGTCAGTTGCGCTAAGGAAGCCTTCAAGATGGGATGAAGATGAATATCAAAGTAAACTTGCATCGCTGATAGGACCAATTTTACCTTAAAAGTTCTAATTAGAATAGACTTGTTGTAATCTTTAAAGCTGAACTATAAACTTAGTATAGGTTAACTTTTTATTGATCTATACTCAAGTCATATATATGAAAAGATTACTTATCTCTGTTCTAAGTTAAGATGTTCTTAACTTCTTATATTTTCACCTATATATGTCTATTGCTGACCTTGCAAAATTCTATGAGAAGTACTGATGAATGTTGACCCAAAGAGAATTCAACCATTATGGGGGAGTTAGCATTCACTCTGAGTTAAAAGGATGTTGTACCATGAGGGATTTTGTATTTGAATTAAGGTAACTCCGATCTAAATAGCTTATTGATTTATTTTCTTGCTTAGTTAATTGCCATTGATAAAAAAAAGAGGGAGCTTGTTGAACACAACACAAGTTTGGACGAACTCATTGGCTGACTCAGTAGTGCCTAAACTTTTGATCATGTCAAATTAGCTCAGTTTTAGTTAATTAAATCAATAGTGATGTTATGACTAGTTAGGCTAAGGTTTTGGCTGAGTATTTTAACTCAAGGGCGGAGTTAAAGAACTTGGCTGACTTAGTTTCACTACCTAACTCTGAGTGGTTTGAGCTGAGCCATATTCTTAGTCCACTGACTACATACTATTCACTCTAGATTATGTTCCAGTTGTTCTTAATTATTTATATCTTGGCTGAGTTACTTTGTTTAAACTATTACATTGACCTTTCCATTTGAGAAAAAAGGGAATCTTGCTTCTTGTCTATTATTTTACAGAAATTAATGTTACACATCATACGTAAGATGAAAGGAATTAATGATGCAAAAGACAAAAGAACAGTGCTAAAAAAGACAAAATTTGTCCGGAGAAAAGCTGTAAGAAGAAAAAGTCAAATGATTGAAGTAGTGCATTTCTCTTGCCATTGTGTGCCTCTGCAAGTTTGTTAGATTGCCAGAAGGAATGGAAAGATGATACGTAGCAAGGCAAAGCAGATTCTCTCTAGCAGATTTCCATCATCAAGAGACAAGAATTCAAATTTGAAGCTCTAATTCAATCCCTCTAATTACGGATTGATTTCTATCTCACAATGGTGTGATTCTATCTCCAATAGATCGATTTGAAGAAGAAACAAGTAGATAGCGGAGCTGTCAAATTGTAGAAGATGCCAAGGCAAGTTCAACAGCTACTTTTTAATTTCGCCTACAAAAGAAGAAAGAAGGCAAGTGTTAGAACTTGATGAATACACCTGAATTTCTACGAAGCTGAAACTTTGTTAATTTCACATACTTAAAGAAATTCATTCGAGAAAGCAACTGCTTAGCTAGAATCTACTATAGTTAAGGAGAGATATAAAATAGATCACTTTCAATTGTAAATATGATATTCTATAATAGGATCAACATTCTTATAAGTTGGATGCAGATCTTTGTTGAACTCTGTTGAGTTGCTAATAGAAGAGGGTATTCTAGTCAGCGGGTGAGTGAATACAGTTTGGAGGGTACTTTCTATAATTGGGAAACTCTTGTGAAAGGCTTCTCCGCCTAAGATAAAGGAGATGAGATTAGTGGATTAAAGCCAAGACACTCTCTTAGGACTAGAGGCAGGCACAGGTTGCTAAACCTATATAAATCTTTGTGTTCTTTACTTTGAAATTGTAGTCTTTTCACTATTTCTACTTAGTCGGCTGACCTACAAAGTGGAGATTACATTAATCGCAAAAAAGTGTATTGTTTTAATCAAGCAATTCATTCACTCCCCCTCTAACTCATTGAGTTATATGCATAGGGACCAACAGAACTTACGTAGTGGCCCAAAATCTGTTAGAAAGCTGGAGAGATGCATTTTCAGTCTTTAGATGCAGCAATCTGAACTTCAGGCAAACAGATGACTTACATGGAAGGATTTTAATTTTAAGGGAATGGATGGACGATAATCAGTTCGAATTAAAGTCGAAGTTGAATATCTTATAAATACAGTTGATGAATTACAACGGATGACAAACTAGCTTTATCAGTCCTTCCCATCACCAGCCAATAGGCCAGAATAAATAATTTACATCTCTTTGTACCCATCAAAAATTGTTTGTTAAAGTATGGACTTTTGGTACTTTTTCTTATTATCATGGTACTTTAAGTATGGACAATTTAATATGTGAATATTTATTTTGCTACTATAATATTTATGCTGCTAGTCTATTAGTATTTATGTTTGTATTTTAACATTTAATATTTTTTTTCAATTTAGAAGATCTTAGGTTTAATGTTGTTATGAATGCATACGATTAAATGATGATTGATATATGACTGTCTAGGGCATTTATGAAATACAGGCTAATTAATCTTGCTGATTTTTATTACTCGTGGTTATATGATTGATCTAGAAATTATTACAGTATGGATGAATTAACTAATGAATGATCATTATTTATAATACTGGTTATGGGCAACATGATCAAAGAATTACAGGGGCCAACTCTTGCGTTTTGATAACAAGTATCTTTTTGTGTTGGAATGGATTGTAACATATTGCAGTAACCAACTCTCGAATTTTGATATCAAGCTTATGTTCATGGTTAACTTTATTTTACCCTATGCCAGGAATCAAATCTTTAGTTATGATATGAAGTAGATGTTTGTGCTGAAGTTGTACCATCTTGCATGAACCAAGTCATGACTTCTGAGATAAAGTTCAAGTTTGTGCTCAAATAGGTTCTACCATATTGCAGGTACTAACTCTTGAATTTTGATCTCGATCTTGTGTTTGTTGTTAAGTTTGTTTTACCCTATTCTATAGTGCACTTAATAGGCCATCATTTACTACACATGAACATAAATACCATCTAAATTGCAAGTTGTTTAAATTAGATGATCTGGTTTCACTGCTCTTACAATAATATAATCTCTAAGTTCTGGCAACATTGATACGAGTTACAATTAATGCTAGTGACAAGTTGAATAGGTGGCTTAGCTTTATTAGTTCAAGTTGCTTCCCCATGATATATTATTTCCTGTAGATTGACTCCAATATAATATAATAGATGCAATGCACTGTCCTAGCCCTCATAACACTTATTAAATTCCATTTTCTACAAGTTACAAGTTAAGTAGTAAGTAATAAGAATTTCTCTTTATGTGTTGGAGTGGCTTCATTTAATCTTTATTAGATTGACTCCTTTGCATATAATTTTCAAAATTGTAATTATAGTGGTGACACAAAGCATAACCCTAATTATATGGTAATTCTCAGTTTCTTCAAGTAACAAGTTGAGTAAAAAGTAATATAAAATCTCTCACTGTTAGTGTAACTTGCTTCTACTCACTTGTAGACACAAAATGCACTAATCAAATACATTAATAGAGATTCAATTCAATTGGTTGAGAGGAACAATTTTTTTTAACATTAATGGCTATGACTCTTCAAGTTACTACCTATTTAACACACTCAAAAACTGCCCATATAAAGTGTTTCATCTCTGCCATTGCTAGAACACAAAAAGATGACTTCCTCCTCTAAAGCCACTTCATCTGACATCTATGAAGTATTTTTATTAGATTGACATCTGGATGTTCTAATTCTATATGTTTGTAAACCAAACCCTAACTATGTTGAGGCTTGTCTCATGGATGAAGTTTATTGTGTTATACAACTGTGCCCAGGAATTTACGTACATCGATGGCAACACACTTGCAACCAAAGACCTCTTGCAGGGTACCCATGTTCATGCAATTACAATGACCCCGACCATACATGGAGTTGGGAGTCCTATCTGTTATGAAATCACGAAAGTGTTACTCTAATTGCTACAAACTATAGACTGTATCCCATTTGCCAAGAGAGTGTGCGTAAAGCATTTTTTTCATGAACAAATTGGACACGGCACTGATGATTGCCTTGCATGGAAGGATCACTACCACAAGCTGGTGGATTGTAAATTGATTAAGGACTTAGACAATGCTTTAACAGTCACATTGAAAAGGTCAATGTATTTAAGTTGGTTTCTATTTAAGTAGTAGTGATGTGTAATTTTCAGTTGAATCTGAAATGTAAATTCTCAGTGATAATAAATGTCATTTTATTTGTTCCATTATACTTTAGTTAATTAGCACACCGATTGCACTAAAATATTGCCATTGTTAACGACACTGGTATTGTTGTACCTACATGCTACATATAATTCAAATAACAAAAATAAGAAAAATACAAGTGTGCAACGACATATCAATAAGTTTCAATTTTTTTCTTTTGGATTCTAATTGCTTACTTAATTCTTCATTCCTTTCTTTCATCTGCTGCATTGAACACACGGCATGCCTTATCTCTTCCCCCAGTTTTAAAATGTGTTGATGGACTTGTTCGTTTTCATACACCTTCAGTTTTTCTAATATTTCAAGTGCATACTCTCTTCCCCTCCGTTAAAGTTCTTGGTCAATCCATTTAAAGAATTTGCATTCCCCCGGTGTACTGTATCTCCCATAGCTATAGAATTGTTTACCACTATTGGTTACTATAGATGCAGTTCTAATGGGTGATGCTAAATGAGATACACACTCAATTTTTAGTTCGAGAGGCATAATATGATTAGAAATTGATGATTGCAATCTCATAATCATTGAATGAACTTGATGGTAAGTAAACCACACAAACACTCATTTGAATTTTGAATTTAAGGATTTGTTTGGAAGGTAGGGAGTGGTGACATATATATGTAGTTACATGTGGGGGAAGTAAAAAATGAGATCGTTTGGAATGTAGTTTAGGAAAGAATTGATTCACATTTTTTTTGGAATCGAACACGTAACCCTTAGGTCCTGTGAGGGCTAGCCAATATTGTAACCCATCTTTAGTGTTTATTATTATCGCCCATTACCCATATTATTTGATTGGGTTCCAAAATCTTAAGCCCAATAGCCCAACTTTGCGATATGACTTTGTTTTCCAACATATTCTATATTACCCCAAATTAACCACAATGCAGCCCAGTTCTCAGAGAATTCAATATAATTTAAGCATTGTTAACTTGCATTAAGTTGATTGTTATTCAATTGGGTTTCAAAGGACATTAATTGTGGGAGTTGAGAGTGTTTGAGAGTATTGCTAGAAGGGATAGGGAATTATCAGAGGGGCAAAATTGCCAATAGGGGGGTATATGCGGGCAGCGTGAATCAATTCTTGAGCTGCATATAGCATTATTGGATTTGATCCGAGAGCCAAACTTTTTGAAATGAATTTTTTGAAATATATTAAGAAACCCATAAGACAAATTAACCTCATTCCATCCCAATTGAGAACATTTATAAGATAATTTGCTCAATTTAATCGCACTAAGTGGATTCTTATTCGTTAGTTTTCCGAATCCTAATGTAGTCGAGCAAGATAGGCCAACTCTACAAGATGACTTGTTTTTTAAAAACATTCACAAACTTGGATGACAAATAAAATGCATCCAAACCTAGTTGATAATATTTTGAAGTGGCGTGCTTTGTGTCGAGCTGAGTGGCATTAAGTTATTTTTAATTAGCTAGGTTTGGTACTCTAATAGATATGAGAATGACAGGCCAACAATACGAAATGACTTGGTTTAGAAAAAAATTAAGGAAACCGTACTTCCCCATAGGTTATGTTGATTTTAACTCTATTGGGTTCTCTGAGATGACTTGGATTTCCAACACATTAACATATGTGTTTGACCTATTAACCGCAGTCCATCCCAATCGAGACAAATTTGTAACAAATTTAAGTCGCATTAGGTGTATCGGTATGCTAAATTTCTTCAAGTTCATAGGCTTCTCCACTCCCGAACAACTTTTTCTGAAATTATCAACTTGCATGATATTTGCAAAATATACTTCATACTCCCTCTGGTTCTAAAAACTAGTTGCTTTTGGACTTTTCATCAAAACCAATACAAATTTAATACTCCACTAATTTGACTAATGTATGCTTGATGAAATTCTCTTTCGTCTTAGTTACCACGTCATAATTTCATCAATACCTATACTCTTTCCCAAATAATACGTGGAAAAATTAGAGAAAGAAATTTAAAAGTTGCATTGATATTCTAAAATGATAAGTAAAAGGAACTAAGGTAAAATCGCTAAAGCGACTAGTTTTTGGAACCGGGGGGAGTAGTTCATAATATTACACATCATCATTACACCTAAATCTATTATCAAATAAAAATAAAAATGGTAAGAATTTACAACATCTTATAACATGTTTTAACACATTTCCAAGGTCACATGTTCAATTGTGTTATGTCATGTTTTGGCCCTTCGATTACCTAACAATCCCGTAACCAATATGTATCAGTCAAAATAACAAATGTAAACAATGATAGGTTTCTAACATGTACAAGTTTATTCTATGTTAACTATATTTAACATGTCTTATACTATAAATAGTTAGGACAACCCCTGACATACCTTGATTAGGTTAAATGCATATATTTAAAAGACTGGTTAGAATACGGAGAGGAGCCTAACTTGGGCGGGCGTGATTATTGGTTGGGATATGAAGAGTTGCTTAACAGTGAATGAGACTGGTTAATATTATTAGAGTTGTGCACAACTTTCCCATAGTATAATCATCCCAAATCCATAAGCCATAATAAAAGTCTGAGATTAGTAATAAAAAATAATGTCTTCCCCTTATCCATTTCATACTGAAATTCTTCATCTTCCTTATAAGCAATACCATGAGGAATGTATACATGAGGAAGAACATCGTGTTGCCATGAATGATCTACAATATAATCATGATGTTCGATGACTACAATGAAACGGCCTTGGTTATCTTACAGGTAAAATGGAGGGACGTAGATACTCAGACCCAGGCCATGCGTTAAGTGTCGTGTATAGAGAATTATTGCTCAGAAGCAAGGTGCTACCTATTGCTCTAGATTATAGGCACCATCCCCTTCTCTAGTAGAATTTTGATAAAGCATGTTATATCATCGATAGATTGGACATGCAACTGATGTATGTCAAGCGTGGAGGGATTGCTACTGAGACATGGTGGGATTGAGAATGTTTCCTGACCCTGATAGTTACATGTACGCATAACTTTAATAAGAAAGAACAGCGGGTAATAATTTAATATTATGCATATTTAAACTATTTATTGTTGTATGTCTTACATTATTAATATTATGGATTCATTTTAAATCAAAATAGACAAACCAAAACTTATACAATGGACAACTCTGGCAGCGATAGCGATAAATCAATCTTCCATCAATATTGATTCTACACTAGAGTTATTCCTGTCACTAATATACATGTGCATGTCAGTATGGATATATGATTCAGAATATATAGGAGGCAAAAATTTAATTAATGGCTCACCCTGTATATGTGAATGCATCTCATTTTTCGTCTTTTGGCAGTGTATCATTTATCATAACCATTAACACTAGATTTGTGATTTTTATGCCAGTAATATGCTATAGGTGGCACCACAAAATCTTTAGTTAAATTCTAGCATATATAGTGTTTGTAATCTCCCAAGTGACAAATCACTATATCAAGCTTTGACTGTGTTGAAGTTGATGGCGCTGTTAATGGCAAGACAGTTAAGCACATCGTAGGTTGATTGTAAAATAAAAGATAGTTGCATTATAAAATGTAGCTATTGGGAACAAGTCTTCCACATTTTCCATCCAATGGTTTTTCAATCAATCTCATACATCCCATAAAATATAGTCGATTGGTTTTTCGAGATTTTTATTGTACAATTTCTCGTACAGATTGTTGTTTGCATATATTTCATATGCAATGGACCATATTGCGTACCGCTAACGGTCCTGATTACCATGTAAATAGCTTGTGATTATATAGAACTCATAGTTCCCATCATCTTTAGGGTTCATCTAGCACTCAATAAATGGCAGGATCACCGACGTTATTTTGCCAATGTGAGTGAGGTTGATAATATCTTTCCCAGCAAATTATTTTAAATCAATTTTCCCAACAAATCCATTTTGTAATTATAATAATTAGACACCAGTTACACGTACAAATGGAATCTAGCGACTGAGTAAGGGCTTGAGTAGACCCACATGAAAATGATGTACTTAGCGCCTACCCACTCCCACGCCCATGCCCACCCCTACGCCCACGCCCACACCTATGACCATGTCCATGCAGTCCAAACTTAAAACTATTAGGATCCTATTTTGCGGATATATTACCCTTTGATCGACCTCTAATATTCATCTTCACCTTCGGGTCAAGCACATTTGTTTGACAGGGTAAACTTTGTTGTGTATTAAAAGGAATATTCTTCACACATTTAAAGGATTGCTGAGATTGTGGTGCTCCTCCGTCACCATAATCTCATGTGTCGGAATGTTACATTTGCCTTTATCATCAATCTCAAGCGTTCTCCAAACGGAATGCTCTTGGTCAATACAGATAGGAATGTATGAGTTAGTTGTGTTCTTAATTTCACTTGCACAAGGAATCCGATGGGTGTGTCTCAAAATGCAATTGCAACAATCATTATCTTTATAGCTCAAAGTTCTCATCCTTTTTTAACTCTCCATTAAGCTCTTTTAAATAATGTTGGGAGAAGCAGTATGTAAGGTACATAAGGGAAAGCCACTATAGAAGGTACATTTACTGCTTTATGATTTTCAAAGCTTCGACCTGACGGTAATTTTTGTCAGTTATAGGAAGTCAAACAAAGTAGAAATTTATTTACTAAATCAAAGCAACTTTAACATTATTTGAAAAATTAACTTATTGGAGGCAGGAAGCATATAGAATAACCCATATACTTAGTACAGATTATAAAGTGTTGATAATGTTGTTGTAAGATGTCCCAAGTTTGTCTTTATATGTTGATCTGCAGAGTCTAAGCTGGAAATTTCACAAAATGTATTTTCATGTCACTTGAAAAACAACGTGTTGTACTCCAATTTTTTTAACCTTAAATGGGTCAATATGTTATTTGAACTATGTCAACATCAAATTCATGAAATATGGAAACATACTGCAGGTCAAAGGAACTTCAGATTGACATCTCATGAATCATCTTCTTCCAATAATTGGAAGAGAAACAAGGATTTGGCATTGTTTATATTGAAAGGATTATATTGATAGACAAGAGAGACATCATCAGACTTGATTAAGTTTTTAGATGGTTACGAGAACCTACTTATGCGCAGATAGAGGACTAACCCTTCAGATTCTCTTTAACCCTCAATACACCATCAGGGTGATGCAAGTAACTGTAGCACCAAGAGTCACATATATAGGGCTTCATCATTGTGAGTCTTACAATAGTTATTAACATATTTACCCACCTAAGGTACAAAATAATCAGATTCAAATTGACCATGTTGATTCACAATTTAATGACAACTATAAACACGAGAATAGAAAATATGTTCTTGATCTCAATTATCTGCAATTCTATTTATTTTCTTGGTTTCTCCCATACTATATCTAGCACACCCTCAGATGAGTTAAGCCATTGCTTTAGTGCAGCATGTGCACTCTTGACTCTATATGTCATGGTGTTTCTGAAGTGTAGCACTTTGTTTGTCAAATCTCTAACAAATTTCTCCTTGTGGACTCAATGTACAGAATCACCTTAGGATGGTTTGATAGGGCATCTCTCGTAAAGTCTATAGCCTTTTCAAGTTTCTCTTAGTTTGTAGCTTCCAAAATTCTTCTAAATACCTTTTCGTTCATGTATATCATATCCCTTGTCCTTGCCAATTAGTTGAAAAACCTTATCTTTGACATCCTTGTTGATGTTCCAAGTGTAAAGCAAGTGCGCTATTCATGGAAATTTCTCCTCGATCGAATTCCTCAAACCTAACTCCCAATCCGTCGCAATGGCAGTCGGATGGAGGTTAAAACCAAGCAACATCCTTAACTTATCTAACACCTAATGTTTGGCTGCCTTAGTCACTTCCTTCATAATCGCATAAGCAATTAGGAAGTTAGAGTTGCACGGAGTCATTCCTACAATCTCCACCATGGGCATCTTGTACATATTGGTCTTGTATGTTAATCTATGCCATGAACTAAGGGATATTCCTAAGTAAACTAATAGATTTGGGATGTGCAAAAATTAAATGGGTCAGCACGTTTTAATCTGGGTCAGACTACTTCCAAATCACATAGTTATATTATTCACATAAATGAAACAACTGACCCGCTACATCCCTGTTTGAAAAACTTTCTTTATGCATCTTATTCCTGTAGTTGTAAACCTATTTCAGTTCATTTTCCACTTTTAATTATGTCATAATAGCTGTATGAGTAGAATACGGCTTTTCTTGGGCCTCCGTCATGTCACGAACAATTGCTTTGGCTTCAGGACTAAGTTTAGGTTTCTTTACAGGCACCCTTAATACATGGGTGTTCATCCTATTATGCCCTCTAAGTGGAAGGATACCTCAAATTTTACACCCTTGTACTTGTTATACAAATATTGAGAATTTGCACCCAGTCGTTTTGGTAATGGTGGTCTTTCTGGCAACTAGATTCCTGTCGATTGTTTTATCCTTTCCATCAAATGTACATTTGAGAAGCTTCATATGAGGTCCACCCTTATACGAAGAAATACATAACTCGAATCCAATTTTGAGTGCAGTTTTTTTCCCACCCAACTGCTTCTTCTTTGGACTTAAAAATAGTTTTGGAGTCAAACTTCTGTTAGATATGATGTATGTCTTTAAGGCAATTAGGGCAATATATCTTAATTACGTAATGGTATGAATAATTCATTTTATTAATAAGGGCATTTAATCTTTTATTTATATCGACGTGTGCATATATATTATGACTGGTTAAAATATATTCATTGATATCTGTGTACAAAAGTCCTTGACGTATATCATAGCATGGAGAGAGAGATCATAATTGGACTATGCTTAGTGAGATCTGCTTTATGTGTAATTATGATTATGTCTAAACTATCCCTAGTCATAGTTTCATGAAGAAAGGATATTGATGAAGTAGTAAGAGTAGCATATGGTCAACTTCCTTGGAATGGGTCCAAGCAGTTAATCTCTTATAACTGAAGTGGTGCTTTAAGATTGACACATGGATATATTTGGTGGATATATTAGAGACCGCAATAAGATAAACACTTGGTACATTTATCAAGGTGTTAGTGTTTATCTTTATGTAGTAAGTTTGCGAATATCCTCAAACTTGAGATATTAGTTATCTTGTGTGGTATTATAGCTATACTTTGGATCATACCTATTCACTCATTGATTTTGGGTGCCACAGGTGGTTATGGGTATATTGATGATAGCATATTGATAAGCTACGTAGTTTGAAAGAATCCATCGCTCCTGATATATTAAGGAGTTATAACTAACCACTTGTTGAAGTGATGATTGCTATAAACCTCTGATTAGAGTATGTGTTTGAGAGAAATTTTTTCTAGTCAAATACATTATGGTAAAAAGCAATATACTATGGCACCAATTAAATAACTAGGACAGCTTGGAGGAACCCCGCTATTAGTGGGTTAACACTTTAACCGAACACTATAAACTAGATGGTACTAATATTGAAGAATGGAAGTTCTTCATAATAAAGAATAGAAAGGGAACTATTGCATTAACTAGGATTAAATCATAAACACATATGACATTCCAAGTAATGGGGGATGGTGGACCCTTGCTAGAGGTGTACTACAGTCGTTTAAGGTAATCGAGTTCTAATCTCAGTCTAGTTACTCGAGCTAATTGTTCATATAGAACAAGGATTGGTTAAACCTTAACAGCTCAATACTTTGGGATCCTATAAGGTTACACAAATAGAACTTTCATTGAACTAAGTAAAGAATTAATAAACCTAGTCTATTATGAGGATATTAAATGTGGAATGGTTAGACCATTACCTCGTTAGACCAAAGAATTTATTTTGACGGGTAACTAATTTATGAGGGTCATAAATAAATAATGAATTGGAGGAAGCTAAAAATTGGATTGCCAAGCGAGGTTGGACCCCACACGAGTGGACCTCACAAGCTCGAAAGGACTTATGGGAGTCTGTGAAAAAAGGGGCCATGTGAGTGTATAGTTCACTCGCTGGCTGTAGGCCACGGAAGCCTTGCTTGCGTGGGCTTTCGGCCTGGGCTGACCAAGCACTGCACTAGTAACACTTGTATAGCCCATTGTGCCACTACTTGCAGGGCAAGGCAGACTAGCACCTTGCATGAAAAGTTATGTAACATGTTATGCATGCTACGTACAAGTCAACCCGTGGACCTTTGGGGCTTCGCGTGTTGGCCCGGTGGGATTAGGGTGAAAACCCTAATCCCTCATTATCTTAGGGAGCAAGTTATGCTCTCCCTTCTCCCTATATAAGGAGGCCCTCTTCTCCTCTATTAAGTGCACCAGTTCTTCCTTTTAGCTCTGACTTGAGATTCTAACGTATTTTCTCAAGCCAACTTAGATGAACAAAATTAGGGATTTGTAATTATTTAAAGAGTCCCTTTAGTTCATATTTTTGGGGTGGGTTTTGGTGTGGTCTATCAGCTACTCAAAGCTCTACAGTTCTTCCTCTCAAAGAGGTTTCGATTGGTGGGGTTTGTGTTGATACTCATAGGGCTATCCTACACTTGGAGGCTTGTGCAAGAAGGTTCTGCTAAAGCATGCTTCAACTAGTAAGTTTCTCTTTTAGTTATCAGGTCTTTTTCTTTATGCGTTTATAGACTTAATAATTATGCTTAGGTTATTATTTGCATGCTTAGTTTATTTTATGCTTAGGTTATAGTAAAAAGTTATAACATGCTAGGTATAGAATATTAATGCTAGGATATAACTTAAAATTATAGTATGCCTAGCCTATGCATCATAACCTAGGTAGAGAATTAATTTAGTTAAGGCTTTAATTAATTATATGCAACTAATAAGAGTTCCTAGGGACAAGGGACAAAATTTTGAATTTCCGCCATGCTTGTTATACATGTTCAAAGTGATTTTTAGTACCCAACAATGGTATTAGAGCCTGCCTATTTAGTGCACAATTAAGTTAGAAGCAAACTAAATTTTATTTTCTAGATGAAATGATATAAGTTTTATTAATTTTTTGGAATAATAGATGAACTTAGACTTTCATTTCAGGTTTAGAAAATGGATATTGATAATTGGAATAACCTTTGCTCAACTTACTCAGAACCTATCAAAGACTCAATAAATTATATAAATTACATGGGATATATACATGAATTGAAAGAATGAAATTTATTAGTTCAAGAGAATCCATGGTCTTCGAGTTTGTGTCCGTATTTATTCTGGAAAGGATTGGACTTGGTGTTTACTTCTTGTAAGGCACCTTTCCTACCTGGGAACCTATATTGGTGCATCTTGGATTGACTAATGCGGGGGACAAATATGGTTTGATTTATTTCTTGTTGTTGAACCAAGCACAAGTTTAGACTGACTTAGTGGTTGACTCAGTAGTGGTTAAGATTTGATCATAACAATTAAGTTAAGATTGGGTTAATTAAATCAATAATGATGTTAAAATAAATAGTCTGTGCCTATATAGAAGTTAGTAAATTCAAAGGTAGAATTTGTAGTCCCCGGTGACCTAGATATTTTGTTTAACTCTGAGTTATCTTGGGCTGAGTATGTACTTTAGTCACTAACTAAATATTATTCACTCAGCGCTTAATATTTAGATTTTGCTTCAGCTGTGCATAACGATATATTATTTCAATGAGTTACTTTATGTCTATCAAAGGTACTGACTTTACCATTTAAGGAAAAATGGGATCTTTGCTTTTGGTGTTGCTTTTTGTAGAACATTAATGAGACAAAGACAAAAAGAATTAATGCCTTGAGAAGTCTTCGATTAATGAAGAAAAAGACAAAGTCTTCCAGATTCAAGCTGCAAAAAGTCATTTCCCAATTTAGGCAATTCTACAGATCAACAACATAGTATTGTGTGCTCTGTAACATGTCAGATTACTAAAAGGTGTGGGAAGAAGACACTTGGCAAGTCAGCGCAAGTTCTCTCTAATGAAATACTGGCATCAAATGACAAAGTATTCAAATTGAAGCTTGAATTTCAATCTGTCTCTAACAGATTGATTTTCTATCCTACAACAGTGTGATACTATCTCCCAATGGATCGATTCAAAGAAGCAATGAGTGAATAGATGAGCTATCAATTTCAAAAGATGCTAAAGCAAGTTCAATGGCTACGTTCTTGATCCCCACTATAAAAGGAAAAAGAAGGAAAGCATTACAACTTGGTCATTCCACCTGAATTTCTCAAAAGCTAAAACTATATCGATTTGCAATCTTTAAAGAAGTTCAAACAAGAAAGCATCCACTCAGCATAGAATCTACTTTGAACAAGAGAGAATAGACTAGATCATTTATAACTGGATCAATGTTTCTATAAGTTGATTCCATCTCTTGTTAGAAATAGTTGAGTTGCTAGTAAAAGAGGGTATTCTACTCAGCGGGTGAGTGATTACAGTTTGGAGGGTACTTTCTGTAACTGGGGAATTTGTGAAAGGCTTCTCTGCCTAGGGTAAAGGAGTTGCGATTAGTGGATTAAAGCCAAGACACTCTCTTGGGGCTGGATGTAAGCATAGGTTGTCGAACAAGTATAAAATCTCTATGTTCTTTACTTTGAAGTTTTTATAGATTTCACTCAGCCAGCTGACCTACTTAGTGGAGCTCATACAATCGTGAAAAAGTTCACTAAGTTAATTAAGCAAGTCATTCAACCCCCCTCTGACTCATTGAGTGTACGCATAGTGACCAACAAGTGGTATTAGAGTAGTTCTCATTTCAAATATTTCACAATCTTGAGATAAAGACCATGGCGAACAAGGGAGGAGAATCTAGTGGAAGGGCCCAATCTTATATTCTGCTAGAGGGCATATCTATCACCAGGCCTCCAATGTTTAATGGCAAGCATTATAATTATTGGAAGAATAGGATGAAGAACTTCATCTAGTCTCAGAGCATGCATACTTGGATGGCTATTGTTGAAGGGCCATTTGTTCCCACTATTGTGAAGAACGGAGTGCGAACTGACAAGTACTCTAATGAGTGGGATAGTTAGTACCTGATCAAGCTAAAGGAAAATGCAGCTGCTATAAACTATATCCATTGCGCTCCTAATGCAACTGAGTTTAATCACATTTTAGGATGCGAAACTGCTAAATAAATATGGAAAAATTGGAAGTGACTTATGAAAGAACTGACAAGGTTAAAGAATCTAAGATCAATAATATCATAAAGAATTATGGGATTTTTCAAATGCAAGCCACGGAGGAAATTTCCAACATGAATACCAGATTCATGAATATTGTCAACAAGTTGAAAAGACTTGGGAAAAGTTTCACCAAGGAAGAAACCATGAAGAAGATTCTCAAAAGCTTGACTCAAGAATGGGAAGCAAAGAAGAGTGCTATTGAAGAAGCCCGTGATTTAAAGACTTACAAGTTTGATGACCTGATGGGAACTTTGCTGACTCATGAGATGTCCTTAAGGAAGTATGAAGATGAGTATAAGACGTACAGGTACAAGGAACGAGAGAGCTTTAGCAAAACTGTTGTCCTTAGAGCTGATTATGAAGAAGATTCCTCTAAGGAAGAATATCCAGAGGAAAGAAAGGAAGAAATATCACTGATGGCCAAGAATTTTAGACAGTTCTTGGGGAAAGAGAAGAACTTTATGAAATTCAAAAAGATAAGCAAGTACAAGAAAGGAGCAGATGAAAGACCAAAAAAGGAGTTCAACAAAGGGCACAACAAATATATCAAGTGCTTTGAATGTGGTGAGAAAGGGCATATCCAATCTAGTTGTCCCAAAGCTAAGAAGAACAGGTTCAAGAAGAAAAAGGATAAGAAGGCCCTTGCTACTACCTGGAGCAACTCTGAACAAGAGTCATCATCCTTAGATGAAGAGGCACAAGATTCCATAAATTTGTGTCTCATGGCTAAGGATGATCAACCCAACTCAGAGTCAGCTGACCAACCATCTACTTCCGTTGTCAATCAATTAGCTGACTAGAGCGGAGACAAAGGAAAGCATACTAATGTAAATTCTGCACCCCCTTTGTCTTCACATGAACTTGCTGCAGTACTAAATGATATTATTAATGTGACTAAGAAGTCAACCAAAGACATCAAAGTACTCTAGAGGAGGTGTAATGATACAAAAGATTTCAACTCTTCTACCTCACTTGACATCTTATACCATATGGAAAAAGCTTAGTACCATAATGGATATAACAACAAACTCACTAAGAAATTGGACGAGCTAGCTGTTGAATTAATAGCTTTGAAAAAGGTGTGGGTCCCTCCTCAACCTAGCAGGAATACTCAGAGTAACCATGCTCACCACTCTGAGAAGGTTTCTCAAAAGAGTAAAGTGTGCGAGCCCAATCCTAAGGCCGCTTGTATTTTTTGTGGAAAGTCAAGACATGTTACAGTCATATGTAGGCACAAAAATTGTTACCATGATGAGTACGACTGGTCAAGAATTACCACCACTAACAAGGGAGGACCCAGCCAGAAAATGGCATGGGTACCTAAGAAAACTTAATTATTTTGCAAGTGAGCCTGAGATCCACTGATGACAAAAGAATGTGGTATTTGGATAGTGGATGCTCAAGGCATATGATAGGTGATGAAAAGCAATTAATCACATTAGAGTGAATAAGGAATGGAAGTGTTAGTTTTGGAGACAACAAAAAGGGAAAGATTGTTGGCAGTAGCACAGTGGGAGTCAAGCCTTCAATTGATAATGTGTCTCTTATGAAAAGCCTAAAGTTCAACTTGCTAAGCGTTGCTCAGCTATATGACAAAGGCATGAAAGTGAAATTTGACTCAGCGGGCTGCTCAATCATTGATGGTAACTCCGACCAAACTATTCTTTATGCCCCTAGAATTAATAATGTTTACATGATTGATTTATCCCCTAGCTCTAATGATATATGCTTATTTTTTTGATGAAAACACATGGCTATCGCACAAAAGGTTAGGACATATCAATATGACCTATCTATCAAAATTAGCCAGAAATGACCTTGTTGAAGGTTAACCTAATCTAGCCTTTGATAAAGATAGACTCTACTCAGAATGCCAAATTAGAAAACAATTTTGGAAGACCTTTAAATCCATAGCTGATATATCCTTTTCTAGTCCCCATGATCTTTTACACATGGATTTGTTTGGGCATATTGGGCCAATAAGTCTAGGTGAAATTAAATAGACCCTTATGGTTGTAGATGATCTGACAAGGTTCACTTGGATTGTCTTGCTAGCAACCAAAGATGAAACATTTGAATCATTCTCTAGGTTGGCTACCCAGATCATGAATGAAAAAGACCTTAAAATTAATAAAATCCGCAGTGACCATGAAGAGAATTAAAAAATAGGCAGTTTGAGCAATTCTGTTCTAAGCATGGTATTGACCACAATTTTTTTGCCCCTCATACACCTCAGTAGAATGGGGTTGTTGAGAGAAAGAATCGCACTATTATGGAGATGGATCATTCTATGCTGAGTGATAACAATATGGCAAAGTATTTCTAGGGAGAAGCTATTAACACGGCTTGTTACATTCTAAACAGGGTTTTAATTCACCCAGTTTTGAATAAAACTCCTTATGAACTTTGGAAGGGAAGCAAGCCCAAGGTTGGTCATCTCAAGGCCTTTGGTTGTAAATGCTTTATATTAAACATACAAGACCAATTGGCTAAATTTGACCCCAAGGCTAATGAAGGAATCTTTCTGGGTTACTCAACACACAGTAGGGAATACATAGTGTATGTTAAGAGGACTGGCATCTTAGAGGAGTCTATGCATGTAGATTTTGATGAAACTAACAATTTAGGTAGAGAAGCCAGTGATGATGAAAGAGAAAAGGAACAAGTCAGCAGATCAGTCAGTCAGGCCATTGTTATTCGTTATCTTGTTCTAGAAAAAGAAGATTATAAAGTTGACTTGGACCAATCCATCAACTTTGGTGATGATGTAGATGCTTAACCAATGACAGTAGCTCTGCGAGCCGGTCCTGATCTACCAAAAGAAGTCAGAGCAAGGAGACAACATCCAATAGAGAAGATTCTTGATAGTATGCAAAATCCAATGCTAACTAGAGGTCACCTAAATAGAATAGTAAGCCATTCAGCGTTTGTCTTATTGATTAAACCAAAGAAGTTTGAAGATGCTGAGTTTGATGACAACTGAATGATTGTAATGCAAGAGGACCTATACCAATTCAGAAGAAATGAAGTTTGGGATTTAGTGGAGAAACCTAGACGCAAGTCAATCATTTGCACTAAATGGGTTTTCGAGAATAAGCTAGATAAAACTGGTAATGTTGTCAGAAACAAGGCCAAACTAGTTGCTCAAGGCTACACTCAATAAGAAGGCATTGACTAAGGAGAAACATTTGCACCAATAGCAAAACTTGAAGCCATAAGAATTCTCTATAATTTTGCATCTCATATGAACTTCAAGCTATTTCAGATGGATGTTAAGAGTGCATTTCTTAATGGTTATATTCAAGAAGAAGTCTATTTTAGACAGCCCTTGGCTTTGAAGATCCAAAGTATCCAGATCATGTCTTCATGCTGAAGAAGGCTATGTATGGACCAGGATAGGCTCCAAGAGCTTAGTATGAGAGACTAGCTAACTTTTTACTCAACAAAGGCTATGTTAGAGGAAAATTAGATACAACTCTGTTTATCAAGAAGAAGCATCAAGATGTGTTGCTAGCCCAAATCTATGTTGATGACATTATCTTTGGATCGACTGATGAAAAGCTATGCAAATTGTTCACCCAGCAGATGAAGAAAGAGTTTGAAATTTCAATAATGAGAGAGCTTAATTTCTTTCTTGGTTTGCAAATCAAGCTAAGTATGCCAAGGAAGTTCTTAAGAAGTTTGACATGGATAAAGCTAAGCCAATGTCAACACCCATGGCCACTAATACAATTCTGAGTAAAGATCCTATAGAGAGTAAGATCTACAGAAGTAATATTGGTTCTCTACTTTTCTTAACTGTTAGTAGGCCTGACATTCAATATGCTGTATGTTATAGTGCAAGATATAAAGCTGACCCTTGAGAATCTCAGTTGGCTGTTGTTAAGAGAATCCTTAGGTATTTGATAGGCTCTATTGATGTAGGTTTATGGTATCAAAGTAATATAGATTTCACTTTGAGAGGATACATAGATTCTGACTATAGAAGAGACAAACTTGAAAGGAAAAGCACCATATGGGGATGTCGTTTCCTTGGTGATTGTCTAGAAACATGGTATATCAAGAAGTAGACTTGTATGGCTCTTAGTACATCTAAGGTTGAGTACATGGCTGTAGGAAGTTATGTAGCACAACTTCTATAGATCAAGCAGTAATTGGAGTATTGTGGTATAAAGTCTAAGTGTCTTGAAGTCATGTATGATAACAAGAGCGTAATTGACCTATCCAAGAACCTAATTCAACATAGCAAGATGAAGTATGTCAATGTTAGACATCGCTTAATAAGGGATCATGTGCTAAAAGGAGAATTCAAGCTCACCGACATTCCTACTGAAGAACATTGAGCTAACATATTGACAAAGCCTATTAGAAAGGATCAATTCAATACTCTAAGAGAGTTAGTAAAAATGTCCAATCCAATTCGAAGAAATACATTTCCCGCTGACTAATTCTGGAGCTAACCTAGGGCACACATTGAGCTTTAGTAAATTAGGATAAGTGTTTCTTCTTTCCGCTTGAATTTTGGACACATCATTAAATTGCCACCGGTTTCTATTCAAGTTCTAAACTGATAGAAATAGTTGCAAGTTATAACATAATCCATATTCAGTTGAAGTTATCCTGTGCATTTTGCTATCATCAATCCTATGGTATACTCTACTTAACGTTATAGTGAAATTTATGACCATGGATTGTGAGTTATACACATAAGCTTTGAAGGTCTTAGCGAAGAGATTTTGGCTATTTAAGGAGAAATTCAGAAAGAAGAAATGTTACTTTACCAAATTTCTTCTCCTACAATTCCCTTCTCAAAATCCCCAAAATTCTCTATCTCTCTCAAAGCTATTCAAACGGCAAGTTCTTCAGGGAGAGCATCAGAACCCAGTGCTGAGGAATCCCTATTTCTAAGGGACGAAAAGGATACTTGCTAGATTACAAAGATGGATCATATAGCACAAGTGGCGATTGGAATCAATAAAAGAGAAGATATATTCATACCAGTTGGAACCAAATATATTCTAATGTGATGGTATTTTAGAGAAGGTGTTGTGGTTGAGGAGTCCATGATAGTAGATATGCAGTTTTTCTAGTGATGAGCGCTTTGGGAGATGGATGCGCCAACACCACCTTAGAGGGTTCTTTCATATACCTAATGGCTGTTATGAGCAAGTAGTGAAGAGATTATTCCACAAAATTCACTTTGTTGAAGGACAAAGGGATCTATTTATCACAATGATGATGAGGAGAAAGGTATATGTAACCCTCAAGCTGATTATTGGTTTGCTTGGTATTCAAGAGAGAGGACCGAGGATGCGTGTAGTGAAAGATGAAGATCATGTGGACATGCCCATTGATTATGACGTCCCCACTGACTATAAGGCCTAGAGAACTCATAGCCTCATTGTTCACTAAAGAAGGAAAACAAGCGCATAAGCTTGTAACTAAGGTTCTCTTGCCCAAAATAGCTTTAATAGGGAGCTGCTCTAAGTTTGAGAGAGTATTTGTCTATGCTCTAACCCATGGAATGTGCATCAATTGGCCACTTACAATTTTTCATAGATTTATGAAGCTGTACAAGGACATGGTGTATGGCCATCTTGTCATGGAGATATGCAGGGTGTATAAGCTAGATTTAGAAGGATGGGCACTGAAAAGTAGAACCACGTTGAAGGTGATTGAATCCAGGATTCTAAGCAATGCTTATTTCCATGGCTTCAAGTGCGATGCGAAGCCTAACATTACTAAGTGCATCAAGCTGAAGAGAGGAAAAGTAAGAGTAAAGGATCAAAAATCTATTATGCCTATAAGACCTATTAGGCCTGATGAAGAGGATCAGACTCTACAAGATTTTGTGGCTAGGTAGCTTAAGAGGATCACCAAGCTCAGAGTAGAAAGAGGAGATGATGTAGCTGAGAAGAAGGGTAGTAAGAAGGAGGCTAGGAGGGACTCCAAGAAGGAAGCTAAGAAAGGTAGCTCAGCTAGCTCTAAACCTGTAGCTACCCCTGTCCCTAAAAATACTAGATCCTCTAAGGGAACTAAGGAAAAGAACCCTCGAGAGTTAACTCCAAGGGATTTTAAAGAGGAAAAGAAGGCTAAGGTAGAATTGAGAGAGGAGTTGCCTCTGAAGAGATAGAAGAAGAGGAAGAGTGAGGAAGCTCAGCTAGATGCAGTTACTACTAAAGGATAGGAAGCTATATCAGTTCATGTGCCTCATATAGGTCAGCCTAAGAAAAAGTTGATGGTGAAGAAATGAACTAGCATAGTCTAGGATGTAGAAGAGGCTAAGAAGTTGAATGCAACTAAGAAAGAAAGAATCAGGCTAAGGCAATAAGAGATTGAAGAAAAGATAAGGAGAAGGGCCGAAGAAGTAGCAGTAAAGAATAAGGCTAAAACTGAGAAAGCTACAAAATCTGCAGTAAGCAGTCTAGCTAATAAGGGAATTCCTATAGTTGTGAAAGAGATGATAGGGGCACTAGAAGGAATTGAAAACCAGGAAGAGTAGGAAGATGATGAAGTAGTTGAAGTGTAGGCTATGGAGTTTGATGTTCTTGAAACAAACCAGCAGGTCAGTTTGACTACTCCGGAAGCCAAGGGAGAAAGGAAGGATAGGAAGAGAGGGTTGCTTAAGAGAATGAAGATTGTCATTGATAAGGATGGAGGAGATTTAGAAGATGGGGATAAGGATGAAGAAGTTGTAGTTGACCAGGGAGCTGAGCGGATTGAGCAAACTTAGGCTCAAGTCAGTGAGTCCACTATTGAAGGTGCTGAAGAAGAGAAGGAAACGGAGAACCAAGAAGAGCCATTCTTTTTCCTAAATCTTTCTACTAAAACACCTTTATCACCTACACCCATATCTGCCCAACCTTTACCTGAAACCCAAATACCATCCACATCCACCTCTGACCAACCAAACACTTCACACTTTGACCAAACAACCATCATCCCCTACCTTCCCCTGTCAGATCTCCAGTGCGTGAACCTTTACTCTTGGAAGGACCAGTTATTAGAGGTCCTCTAATCATAGAGGAGATTCCAGAACAACCTCAACCACCTCAAAAACCATAACCTCCACCCCAATTTAACCCCCAGGCTGAGCTCTTAGGAGATATAAGGAGTATGGGAAGAGCTAGATTTCCAAGACTTAGGATAAATGTTCAAATAGATGTAGAAATTACTAAAGCTTTGTTGTCTGATGAGGTAATGAGAAGACTTGCGAAGGCTGTTAAGCCAATGCAAGGTTTTATACAAGCAGTTGAGGAGATGAAGGCTTATTTCAAGTCCGTACCAACGTAGTACTCTCTAGTAAAGGGAATAGTATCCAATACTTCGCTTATTCTACATTTTCCTTGTAAACAGACTGACCTGTCAAAGTTAATATTACTGAGTTAAAAAAGATTATGCAAAAGATCTATGAGAGTAACTGCAAAGTTTTGAACAAAGAGAGAGATTTCATAAATTTGATGATAGACAAATTCAATCCCCTCTTAGAAGTAATGCAGGCAGTTCTGAGTAGCTGCAATATTCTAAGCAAGGAGAATGATGACAATACATCTCTCTTACATGTTGTTATAGATACTGCTAATGTGTTGATCGCTGCATTCAAGATGAATCAAGGCCACATCACTGAGCCCAAGAATATGAAGGAGCAAGTGTGGAAGGGAGTTAAGGACTCAGAGGGAGAAGTTATACACGCCTTAAAGAGACTGAACATTTCTAATGCTTTGAACAACGACATTATTATGGCAGATGCTAAACAAGAACCATCGCTTAGTCAGAAACTTGTTCACATTCGTGATCAAATAAATAATATTCATGTTGATGTCATTAATGATGGTCAAGCAATTGATCAGATTTATGAAGAATTTACTACTCATATCAGGAACACTCCCATGCTAGAGCGGGTCTTAAGGGAGAATTCTCAAGCTAAGGCTCCGGCCAGTCTCACCCAAATATCTAAGGAAGGACTTCATGCTCAGTACTAGGTCAATCAATCTCAGTCTAGAGCCCTGGTGGGTCTCTTCACTTTTCTCAGAGAACATGATGCAATTTCCCAAGAAATGTACGAGTTGTTAGTATAGAACTTTTCGACCAACATCTATGACCAGCTCAAGACATTTGAAGATTATTTGAGCTCATTTTATCATCAAACTTAACCCATTTTTTATGCAATTGAAATAGGGGAGAAGGATCGCGAGAAGCATGGGTAAGAGGAGAGAGAGAGATCAGAGGGTAGCTGAATTTTCATATAATTTGTCCAAGGATCTGGAGTGCATTCAAAGAGAATATACTAAGATGCGAAAGAGGAAGGTAAGGTGATCGCACTGCCAAAGGAAAAGAAATCTAGATGGGATCAACAAGTTTATGAAGAGAGGCGAGCTAACCTTGGAGGACCACCTATGCCTAAGTAGAATAAATTTATTTGTAATCTTTACTGCTGATTGTAAAACTTACTATAGATTAACTCTTTGTTATATGTACTCAAGTTGTTCACATATATAAAAGATTACTTGTTCTGTTCTAAGTTAAGATCTTCTTAACATCTTGTATTTTTTGCTACATACATAAGTCTCTAATGTTGCAGAAATATAAAAGAAGTATTGAGGAATGCTGACCTAAGAAGGAATCAAGGATTATGGGGGAGTTATCATTTACTCTAAGCAAAATGAAGATGCTGAAAAAATGTTATATCAAGCATGTATAAGGTAACTTTGATCTAAATATGTTACTGATTGAATTCTCGCTTAGTTAAGTGTCATTGATCAAAATAGGGGACATTGTTAAACCAAGCATAAGTTTGGACTGACTCAGTGGCTGACTCAGTAGTGCTTAAGTTTTGATCATAACAATTAGGTTAATATTGGGTTAATTTAATCAATAATGATGTTAAAATAAATAGTCTATGGTTGTATGGAAGTTAGTAAATTCAAAGGTATAATTTCCAATCTCCGTTGACCTAGCTATTTAGCTTAACTCTAAGTTGTTCTGGGCTGAGTATGTACTTTAGTCGCTGACTAAATACTATTCACTTAGCGCTTCATATTTAGATTTTGCTTCAGCTGTGCATAACGATATATTGTTTCGCTGAGTTAATTTATATCTGTCAAAGGTACTGACTTTACCATTTAAGGAAAAATGGGATTTTTGCTTTTAGTCTTGCTTTTTGCAGAACATTAATGAGACAGAGACAAAAAGAATTAACGCCTTGGTAAGACTCCGATAAATGAAGAAAAAGACAAAATCTCCCAGATTCAAGCTGCAAAATGTCATTTACCAATTTGGGCAATTCTATAGATCAGCAATATAGTATCGTGTGCTCTACAACATGTCAGATTACCAAAAGGTATGGGAAGAAGACACGTGGCAAGTCAGTGCAAGTTCTCTCTAATGGAAGATCGGTATCAAATGATAAAGAATTCAAATTAACGTACAAATTTTAGTATGTCTCTAACAGATTGATTTTCTATCTCACAACGGTGTGATTCTATCTCCCAATGGATCGATTTGAAGAAACGACGGGTGAATAGATGAGCCATCAATTTCAGAAGATGGCAAAGTAAGTTCAACGGCTACATTCTTGATCCCCCACTATAAAAGGAGAAAGAAGGCAAGCGTTAGAACTTGGTGATTGCACCTGAATTTCTAAGAAACTAAAACTCTACCAATTTGCAAGCTTTAAAGAAGTTCAAACAAGAAAGCATCCACTCAGCGTAGAATTTGCTTTGAATAAGATTGAATAGATTAGCTCATTTGAATTATAGTATCAGATTGTTTGTAACTGGATCAATGTTTCTATAAGTTGATTCTAAATCATGTTAGAAATAGGTAAGTTGCTATTAGAAGAGGGTATTCTACTCAGCGAGTGACCGATTATAGTTTAAAGGGTACTTTCTATAATTGGGGAATTTGAGAAAGGCTTCTTTGCCTAGGGTAAAGGAGTTGAGATTGGTGGATTAAAGCCAAGACACTCTCTTAGGACTAGATGTAAGCATAGGTTGCCGAACCAGTATAAAATCTCTGTATTATTTACTTTGAAGTTTTTCCAGATTTCACTCAACCAGCTGACCTACTAAGCGGACCTCATACAATCGTGAAAAAGTTTACTAAGTTAATTGAGCAATTCATTCACCCCCCTCTAACTCATTGAGTGTACACATAGGGACTAACACTAGTATATAAGATGGTTCTTATATATATTTCTATAAAAATGTAAAAATTAAATTGCTAAATAAAAACATAATGGAAATGCAAAATATATAACAATTAAGTAATGTTAATAATTTTTCATATAATCTAGGTCGATGGAATAATTATAATAAAGAGAATTGAACCCCTTAAGGTTAGACTTTTTAAATTACTTCAAAAATTCCATGAATTAATATAAATTATTACAAATGGGTCCATCTAATAAATCCTAGATTGGGTGAGATGTTTAAACACCAATAAAATCCAAAATTAAATATAATAAGGCAAGTTATAGTCTTTCTTACTCAAATTTATTGTACGTTCTTTTTCAGCCTTAAAGTGTTGCGTAAAGCATTCCTTTCATCTACATCGACCGATTATAAAAATTGAGATAGGGTCTACCTTAACTAGACTGGGAGGTCCACTATAAAATTAGGGGCTAGCCGCCGGACTGAGACATATTTAAGGAGATGCTAATATAAGAGCGCACGTCCTTTTGCATTAGGGAACTTGAATAAATTTGCAATTGCATACGATGTAAATGGAATGGAATTCCAACTGCAACTTACTAATATGGCTTAACTCATAAAATTGGGGGTTATATTAGAATAGTTGTAGATGCTACCTACTTCAAGATTTAGCTAGCCTAGTGTGAGCGGACGAGGTTTTAATATGTAGGGATGCACATGGGGTGTAGTGCGCTGGGCGCGATTGGTTCAGTTTGAGAAAATCCGATTTGCTTAAATGCAGTGACTTTATATAAGCAAAAAATGTGATTATATTGAGAAATATATTTACACATTTTATTAATAAAAAGATATTTTTTAAATAAAGCATTTTTACTTTATTCAAAAATAAAATAGAGTTGCAACTTTGTTTAGCTCCATCGGGGATTGTGTATACTGATCCAAATTGGGATTTTTATACCGAAGAGAAAGTGAGATTCTGAGTTCACACACAATAAGTACTTATATTTGTTCAAATTGTTTGGGCTGAATTTGGAATTATGTTTGATGTGATAATTTCAGCATTACAATGGCTTTATTCAAGAAGTAAATTCAAGAAGTAAAATGGGCATTATAATGACATAAATAAATTGACATTTGCTACCGAAATTTCGGTAGAGTAACGGTAGCGTTTGGGTTCTGGCTTAGAAACTCGGATAGAGTTTCCTCACATTCTGGACGTTTTATCCATACCTGCGAACTTATTTACACATATTATAGTTTAAGTGGCTCTAGTGGCTCACTTAATCGGAGAAATGGAATGCAATATAAAATAATAAGAGTAATAAAATGAACTTTAAAGTTGCGCTTAGAGCCAATTACCCTCAGTTTACCTTTTTTTCTGTCCAGAAGGACTTAAGAACTGGTGCGGGACCGATTTTGTTAGTGTTGGGAAACTATTATTTGGATCACAATTTAAACTAATCTATCTGGATTAGGTTTGAAAGAAACAAAAACTTAAATTATATAATCCTTTTAAATCCAAATGGAAACATCAGGACAAAGATCAAGCTACAAGGTAGTCCATTGAAGACATCAAAGTACCTAAGCACATGGAATCATCAGAATAAAGCTTGGAAAGGAAACAAGCTTTAATCCCTTAGGAACAGCATCTAGAAGAACTAATTAACCTAACTCCAGAAGCAGAGAGATCCAGAGACAATGAGTCTGAAGACATCAGGAAGACTCATGCTTGAAGACAATAGGAAAGGTTTCAAAGATTACTTTTCCCTCCATATTTTGGTCTACATAGACAAAGATCCTTTCCCCATCAACAAGACAAAAGTGACAGCTTGCACTTTTCAGTAAAAGGACAAAAGGACTAACACTGGACTGAAAAAGCTAACAAACTTTTTCACCTAGACCAATAAGGAGGCGCTTGGAGTTCACACCAAAAAACTAATAGTGTAAAAGTTGGTGCACTATAAAAAGCCAAGTAAAATGATTACTGACAACTTTTCAGCAACATTCCCTAGGATTCAAACAGGTCAAATTGCAGTCTATCGGATTGATCAACGGCTCCGAAAGTGCCACCCATAACCTGATCAAGGGTGAAGATTTAATACAAGCTCAATAACCGACAACGGCTGCATTTATGATAAAAGCCTATAAAAGGGTAGCTTAACCAATTGAGAAGGGTGGCTGTTTGGTTGACAAAAGCAAGTAACAAAGAATAAGCATTCAATTAGTTTACAAATCCCTCCAATAATTAATTAATTCCAAAACAGTTCTAAGGATTCCTAAGTGAGTTATAAACTTAAGGAAATCTAAAACCTTTGTGAAAACAAGAGTGTAAGGATCTCCAACTTGGGTGAGTTGTGAGATTGGGATACAAATTAAAGTTGGTGCTTTGAGTGGGAACTCCCTGTAGGACTCAGCTTAGATTTGGGGTAGAAGTCTAAGTGGTATATCCTACTAAAGACTAAAGGACTCAGTAGGAGTTAGTGCTTCTAGTGGTATATCCAACATCCGAAAGGGGTTACCGTCCGGAGACAAATTGTGAGGCTTGTTTCCTGCCAGTTGGAAAAGAATCCACTAGTTGAAAAGCTCGGAGGAAGGAATCTCTGGGGACTGGAGTAGGCGGGGCCGAACCAGGATAAAATCCTTTGTGTTTGATTTTCTTATCTCTTTAGTTACTACATTATATTGTCATAACTGCATCATCCGGATCCATCATCCGGATCATAATCAAACACACCACACTAAGACCTTTTAAAGTCTATGTATTATGTGAAAAAGGGTCATTCCTATAGGTCTAACCCAAGTTATGGCTTTAATCTCGGATTATTCCTATAGAAAATGCGGAATTTTTGAGAGATTAAGTCATTTTTAGATCAAAGATTACTATGAGATCTTGATCTAAAAAGACGGAAAAATGCGTTTATACCGAATGCTGGTGATAAAGCTTAGATTTTGGAGTGTTTTAATAGAGTTTTGGGGCTTTTTGAACTCCCAAAACAAAAGGGGGCGTATGGAATTTGAGAATTTCCACTGTCCGTTGAAATTAGGGGGGGGGGGGGTGAGCCCTTATTTATAGAAGGTAGGTAATTAGCTGGCAGGGCTAATTACCTATCTGACAAGATTTCACTTTAAATCTCGTAAATCCTTGCCAAATCTCGGTAAGATTTGACATTTTTACTATAGATGGGTAATTAGCCAGTGGGCTAAATACCTATGTTTGATCAAAATTTGATTTTTTGAATTTTTAGTAGGAAATGCTAAATTGAAGCTTCTTTGGAATGTAAATTTTTGAATTTTGGATGACAATTCGGTCCTTTTTGGCTCTTTTGTCTGATCACTGAACGAAATAGGCATAATTCCTCATCGGGCCGAAATGGACCTGTGCTAACAGTTTGCCCCTCGCATACATAAATTTTGTTCTAGACATTTTGTCGTATGCAAAACAAACAGAACAGTGTGTGTGTGTGGAATGCAATGAGTTAAAATATTTTTACTCGATAAATTTTGAAATAAAATATATTTTGCCCCTTCAATTAAAAATTTATTAATGTGTTGCGGGAGGTTAAAATTGACCAGGGGTCGAAATAAATATTTTTAGGCACTTAATGCATGAATGATTGTGTGAAAACAGCTTCTAGGTCTGCTCGTTTTATAAACAATGCAGAAAATGGATGTAATATGAACAATGAAAAATTTTCAAAACGTAGCCAGTGGGCTAATTACTGATATAACGGTAACTTTTATAGCTGTTAAACATTCCCGCGTGTAAGGCATAAATGCGTGATAGTTGGATAGGCAATTACCCGGCAGGCTAATTACATATGTAATTAGTTGGCGGCCAATTACCTGCGGGCTATAAAAAAAAGTAGCTTGGCTCCCATTTTCTTCACACCAACAATTTCTCTTCTCTTCTTCTTGCGAGTTTTGCTCTCTTTCTTCGAAGATTTTTCCCTCTTAGCTATTTCAAATGATGATTTCTTTCATCTTTTTCCCTTTTCTGGCCCTTATATTCGTATTTTGCAAGGTCTCCATATGGTTCAAGCTTTACAATATCCACTTAGATTTGCCATCGGTCCACATAACTACTCAGAACGTGGTCATTGAAAGTCAACAAGTGGAACTTTTTGAGATTCCTGCCGATTCTTTATACTGGCTTCCGTCGAATTGGATGTACCACGGGATCAGTCCTAGGTATTTCATTCCGCCTGCTTTGAAGCCTTCCGATCATCTTTCTCGGATTTTTGTAAGCCTCATTGTAACTTTTAATCATGCTTTTATTTGCTATTTATTTATTTATTTATTTTCCATTTATTTATTTTCTTGCTTTTTGATTATGGCATGAATATATTAAGTGAAATGATTTTCAATATTCTTGTGACATCGAAAATTGGTGTGCGATTAGTGTGCATGCATTATTTTTGCAGGCCACTGGCCATGAGGGTGGTAGTATTTCCCACTTTCACAAGTGGTAGAAGGTGCTATCTCTTGGTGCCAAAACCATTATTAATGGGACATCCTTGGCGAGGATGGTGAGGAACTGCAAGTACGTGAGGTCCCGCAGGTATCTATACATCCCAGTTGGTACTTCTACCCACATCTTGAGTAGGTGGTCTGACACTACCCACACTTTCCACTTCCATTATGGGGAGTATACCATCACTCCACTGGATTACTGTGCCATCATAGGTCTTCCCTTCCATGGTAATGTGATCCATTTCAATTCTTGCTTTACTTATGACAGCTTAAATGTGGAGACTATTGAAGCTTTGATTGGCTACTCTGGGGATAAGCCCGGGCGAGTTTCTTGTGAGAAACTCAAGACCTTTTAGACCACTGGGGATAGAAGGCACTTGAAGTCTGCCAATGAGGTTAGAGCTTTCATGGCTGCTACTTTGTTATGGCTATGTTTTCTTACCGGGGGTTCGATCGTGAATCTCCACATTGTGCCTGCTTTGATTGATTCAACCGCCTTTGATGAGTATGCCTGGGGCCGAGCCATTTTGGGTCATCAATATTAGACCCATGATCAGTGTGTGAGGAACAAGATTGGCAATTTCAAATCTTGTCTCCAGATTGGCTATGTAAGGGTTTAACTCCCTTTTCTTCTTTATGAGCATTTTTGTCTGTCTTTTGGCGTTCTGATTTCTTTTGACTTTTTGTAGATCTGGTCTTTTGAGATTGAGATTCTTCCAAGGTCCAAGCTCGTGTGAAACGGTAGCTATCCATTCTGTCCTCATCTACCACACTACTAGCGCGGTTGGGAGATCGAGTCTCATTTTGCTCTTTTCGTCGACTCCGCACTCTATCCTCAGAGTAGGTTCACTATATAACTTCCTTTATTTATTTTAATCACTATATCTGCTACAATTGTTGTATCAATTCTTGGTTCCTCTTTCTTCTCTCATATGAAGACACAGCCTTGGAGGTATCATCTTCACTGGCCAGAAGTTATGAGATTAGCTGGGGAATTTATGAATACCCGGCTGATTATAGAGTCTCCCTTCTCCTTAGAGTGGTATCTTGGAGAGCATATCCAGAATCGGCATCTTCCTCCCAGGTCATGCTTTATTCCTCCTGATGTGCCTCGGTGCATTTTCTGGCCTTGTAGCTTACCTGACTTTACGTGATTGGCTTCTGATGGCTTACCCAGCGCCTTCTTAGAGTGGATTGGGGGGTACTAGGGGTTTTGCCATTCACTACTACTTGGATGGCCATAGACACACCCTATTCCTGTTATGCCTAAGCCAGAAATTAACAACCCCTCTGAGGATGAAGCTCATTTGACTTTTGCCCCTAGTGGTCAAGCTAGATCGGGTTCACCTTAGACTATCTAGATGATGGTATCTTCTTTTTCATTGATGCAAATTTCTTCCTTGTCTTTTCGTTATTGTGCTTAATCAGACTGATTTGCCCTTATTTTGACATCTTTGTACGATCACCAAGGTAGGAAAAGGCATGCGCTCACTTCCACTCATATGGGTAGTTCTTCGACTTCATCTATCCTGCCTTAGAGTTCGGCGATCGTGGAGAGACATCGGGGTTTTTAGTATCAGTCGCCCATATTCCTCATGTACCATCCTGACCTCTGTACTTACACTCCTATGATTCAGCCCTATCTAGACCCTGAGCATCTAGTGGCTCTCCATCTGGCCAATGCCACTCATGTGAGTCTTCTCTACTTCTCTTCTTTTTTTCTTGAGGTGACAGTTTTGAGTTATTCTGATCTCTTATTCTTACAGGTGCCTATTACCAAAGCATCTTCGATTGGGGATATATCCAAGAACAACAGCGGTTCATGATGAACCAAAACTCTAATATGGCGGTACGTTCATTATTTTATTATTTTAGTGATGGTGCATGGCATGTTATAAAATGCATATGAATGATCTGCATTAAAATGTTGTACCTAGAGATCTGACGGCTTCGAGCTAAGTTGGGGATGCTTCAGGAGGATGACCTGCACCAACAGCCTCAACAAGGATAGGGCGATCTTTCTGGATCCTTTTCTCTAGGTGGTTACCCTCCTCCTCCGTCATCTTTCAACCCTAGTCATCCAAGTTCCAGCAGGTAGTAGATAGGCTTTCTTTGTTTACTTCTGTTTTTTCTCCTAGGCCATTTATAGGGACTTTTCTTGTATGAAAATAATTTTTATTTACAAAAGAATTTTGCATTATTCTCGTGCTTTGTGCCCTTTCAGGTTTTCAATCTAGCAGGCTTTCTTTTTTTCTCTCTTTTTTCTTTTCTTGTCTTTTTTTTTCTCATTTTTTGTGCTTTTGTGTTGCTTTTGTAGCTTTGGCTTTAGGACAAGCTTTCTATGTTATCTGTTCCTACGAGCATGGATTATTATCCGACATCCTACTAGGCACAGGGGTTAGTAGTTCGCATTGGCAACTATCCTCATAGAGATTTTACCGTCGAGGAGTGGGTTGAGTTTATGAGGAGTCGAGGCGCTAAGGATATTTGTTGGGTTTGCCCTCGGTGGGGAATCACACATGTGACTACCGATGTTGCTAGAGATGGTGTGGTCATCATTTGTCTTTCTAAGATTATCACCTATGCTCCTGGTCGCTTGTTCAAGGAGTATGGTCGCCCTCAGGGGTTCACGACATCCTTATGTACCCTGACTGGCTCTGAGCTTTCTCATACTCGGGTTTATCATCATGATGTGAGGTCGATTGACTGCTCTTTGAAATTTTGCCATGGAGAACTACATCCATTTTTGTGCAGATCGGAATGTTTATCTGAAGAACTCTGATGGTTGAGACCATCTCGGGTTTGTGGTTTGGCGAATGTGAAGGAATATTATCGCATCTTTGTCAAGGATAACATGATCCAGGCCACTATCAGATTCTGGGATCCTATCGACAACATGTTCTGATTTAAAGATCACAAGTTGTGCCCCTTGTACGAGGAATTCTATTGGCTCCTGAGATCTTTAGTTGACATGCCTCCAGCCATTCCAACGCATCATCCTGAGTTTTCTGATCCATTGATGAACTGATTTTAGTTGCAATGATTTATTAGGCGTCGACTGATACAATGAGGGCTTGAGGTTGGATGTGGGTTTTGATGTAGTTAGGAACCTTCCTCCTAACGATGCTAGCTGGCTTCCACTCATTTTTTTACTCTTGCTGGGAGTCTTCCTTTGCAAGGTTCCAACAATGGTTTGTAGTTCTACTTTGTTGACTATCATTGATCAGATGTTAGAGGGGAAATCTCCCACTACATTGAGTTTAGCTGAGACACTGATCGTTGGTCATTCTTCCTGGAATGGGACTGAAGCTACTACTAGGGGAAGCATATTTCTCCTTCAGATAAATTCTATTTGAATCTTTCTTTTTGCATGAACCGCCCTTTCAAGTTTTTTATTCATCAGGCTTGCCCTAAATTTTGCCTGGACTGCCCTTTCAGGTTTTCAATCTAGCAGGCTTTCTTTTTTTCTCTCTTTTTTCTTTTCTTGTCTTTTTTTTTCTTTTTCTCATTTTTTATGCTTTTGTGTTGCTTTTGTAGCCTTGGCTTTGGGACAAGCTTTCTATATTATCTATTCCCATGAGCATGGATTATTATCCGACGACCTACTAGGTACGGGGGTTAGTAGTTCGCATTGGCAACTGCCCTCATAGAGATTTTATCGTCGAGGAGTGGGTTCAGTTTATGGGGAGTCGAGACGCTAAGGATATTTGTTGGGTTTGCCCTCGGTACTACCGATGTTGCTAGAGATGGTATGGTCCTCGTTTATCTTTCTAAGATTATCACCTATGCTCCTGGTCGCTTGTTTAAGGAGTATGGTTGCCCTCAGGGGTTCATGACATCCTTGTGTACCCTGACTGGCTCTGAGCTTTCTTATACTCGGGTTTATCATCCGGATGTGAGGTCGATCGGCTGCTCTCATGTGGAGATGAACTATTCCATGACTTTTGATGCCCACCCTTCTAAGCCTTATCATTGTTTGGGTTACAAGTACTCATGGGTTTTCCACCCTTGGGGAGAGGCTTATCGAGACACATAGACTCCGCAGCTTCCTTAGGGGTCATTGAGTTTGTCATTATGCCTTTTGTCTTTGTGGGAGAATTAGGGCTTTAGGGTTCTCCCTTGACATTTCCATTTCCTGTTTGTAATGAACTTTATATGTAATAAAGATGAAAAGATGCTATTTGAATGTGTGTTTTATTTAAACAATTTGTAGCTTCCATTTAATGCACTCATGCAATATTTTTAATATGAACATGTTACTACAAAAGATATTATTTAAATAGAAAGGACAAATGTTATTTATTCCCAAGAAATGCCCATCTAAGCCTAAGGTTCCGAATGGATTTTACCTAAGTCCTCACTCTTTTATTTTGGGGTCTTCATTTTTGCTCAATAGCCCTCACTAGCTCTTGACAGGCATTTTTTTTCTTTTTTTACACGAGGTAGTGCTTCAGCTTGTTGTAATTTACTAGATTCACAAATTCGTTGCCGTCTAGGTCTAAGATTTTTACTACCCCTTTACTGAGAGTCTTGCTTACTAAATGTGGCCCTTCCCAGTTTGGTTGGAACTTCCCTCGAGCATCTTTGTGCATTTTATGAGATTGCTTTAAGACCAGACCACACATTCTTAGGGGTTGATCTTGCTCTTTTACTTTACAATTTTAAGTTTTAGCCATCCGCTGTTGGTATAACTATAGATTCTCCAATGCAGTTAATCATTTTTCGTCAATCAAAGTTAGTTCCTCGTGCCTTGTCTTTGCCCATTCATCTTCAGGAAGCCTTTCTTAAAGGGCTATGTGCAAAGATTTGATCCCCATTTCCATGAGCAACACTGCCTCCATTCCGTAGATGAGAGAAAAAGGCGTTTGACCTATAGGAGTCTTGACACTGGTTCTATATTCCTCGCAAGGAATAGGGCAAATGATCGGCCCAATCTCGGTAGTTAGAGATCATCTTGGAGAGGATTTTCTTAATTGCCTTATTAGTCATTTCTACAGCTCAGTTAGCTTGAGGGCGATAGGGTGAAGAGTGATGATGCTCAATTCCTTGCTTCCCAATAAGATCGACCATTTCCCCTTAGAATTGCACACCATTGTCACTTACTATATGATAAGGAATATTGTATATGGCGATAATATGTTGCTGAATAAACTAAGCCATTTTCTTAGCCGTGATGCTCGTGTATGATTCTGCTTTAACCCATTTGGAAAAGTAATTAATAGCTGCTATAATAAAGTGGTGGCCGTTGGTAAAAGATGGTCTTATCTCACAGATGATGTCGATGCCCCAGGCTGAGAATGGCCAAGGTGTCATCAAGTTTTGCAATGTGGTTGGGGGTAAGTGGCTCTCATCTACGTATATCTGAGAAGCATTGTAAGTCTTCACTTCATGAATATAGTCAGCTAGCAGGGTTAGCCAAAAGTATCCCATTCTTTGGATTTTCTTTACCATCATGACATCGTTCATTTGTAGACCGTAGTCTCCTGAATATACCTCTTTCATCAAATTTTCTACTTCTTGTGAGTCAGACATTTTAGCAGTAGGCCATCAGATGATCTTTTAAATAGATCCCCTTTTATTAGGCAGAACTGTATGATGAGCTTCCTTAGCGTATTACTATCGGAATTCGTAGCCTCGACCTAGAATTCTCTGTTTTCAAGGAACTTGACGATGCCAGAGTACTAGGGTTCTTCATTATCCACGGTGTCTTCCATTGCTCTGAAGTAGTATGGAGAATGAGTCATTTCCATAACAAGGGGTTTGATTGGCTACTTTTGGGGCCCTTCCCATATAGAGGCTAAAGTGGCCAACGCAGCTTCCAACTGGTTCTCTTCTCGGGGCATATGACAAAATTCACTTTCATTGAACATTACGGATTTCCTCCATATAGCCTATAAGTAAGGTCGGAGGGATTCCTCCTTTAGTTCCTAGTCTCATGTGGCATGTTTGATGATCAAAGTTGAATCACCAATAATTTTTACCTTGTCAGATCTAAGAGTGACAGGGACAGACATTTTGAATAGACAGGCTTCATAATCTGCCCTGTTATTCATGGTTAAAAATTATAACCATTTTGATAGAGGTATGAGTGCTCCATCTGGCGTAATGATAATGACTCTCACGCCAGCTCCTAGCTTGTTAATGAAGCCATCGAAGAACATAGTCCATTTTTTTAGATTTCCTATGGTTGTTGCAAACTATTTGATAGGGAATTCTAGGTTTTCCTATTCTCCTTCCTTGAGTGGTTGATTTGCTACAAATTTAGCCACCACTATTCCCTTGATGGTTTTCTTAGTGCCATACTTGATATCGAATTCTTACAATAGCAAGAGCCATATTGCCAGTTTCCCGGTTAGTGAAGGAGCCTGGCACAAATATTTCATTGGATCCCCTTTTGTGATATCTTAGATTCCATAAGATTGGAAGTAGTGCCTGAGTTTAGTGGTGAGCCAGGCCATGGTGGCACAAGTTTTCTCCAAGATGTTGTATCAAGTCTTATATTCTAGCAATTTCTTGTTGAGATAATAAATTGCATGTTCCTTCTTATCTTCATGCTCTTGAACCAACATAGCCCCTATAGATGTCTCTTCTATTGCTAAATGTAGAATGAGCGGCTTCTCGAGATTCGGTGGCTTCAGTACAAGAGGATTCATTATATGAGCCTTATTCTTGTCAAAGGCTTCCTAACATTGGTCGTTCCATTCTATTGGTTGATGCTTCCTCAAGAGCTTAAAGATAGGCTCGCACGTAGTAGTTAACCATGCTATAAAGCGGCTGATGTACTATATTGACCCTAAGAAACTTCTCACTCCTTTCTCAATTTTTGGCATAGGCATTTTCATTATAGCATTGGCCTTATCGCGACCTTTCTCTATGCCTCTTTTACTAACCACATGTCCCTGTAATTTGTCTGACGTGACTCCAATTATACACTTCTTTAGGTTGAGATAGAGATTTTATTTCTCTATTATCATGAGGAATCGCTCTAACACTACTGGGTGCTCTTCTAGTGTGGTGGATTTTACAAGCATTTCATCTACGTAGACTTTAACTTCTTTGTGGATCAAGTCATATAGCAATATTATGACTGCTCGCTGGTAGGTTGTCCCTGCGTTTTATAGCCCGAAAGGCATCACTCTAAAATAATATGTTCCCACTCTAAGATGAATGTAGTTTTGAACTTGTCTATCACGTTCATGAGAATTTGGTGGTAGCTAGAGAACCTATCCATAAAGGAATACTTGTCCACTCTTGCCGCACTGTCCACCAGGATGTCAATATGTGGTATCGGAAAATCATCCTTAGGGGTAGCCTTGTTTAAGTCCCTGAAGTCGACAAAAACTCGGAAGTTGCCATTCTTCTTGGGCACATGAACCACATTGGATAGCCAGGTGGGATACTCGACGACCTCAACAAAATTAGCCTTGATCTACTTGGCTACTTTTGCTTTGACCTATTCAGCCAATTCTGGGCGCATCCTTCTCATCTTTTGCTTTACTGGTCAAATTTTCGGGGTGTGTGGGGATCTTGTGCTCGATGATGTGCCGATCAAGTCCTGGCATGTCTTTATAAGACTAAGCGAAGGCTAAAACGTGATTTTTTAGTACTTTTATTAATTCTCTCTCTTGTTTGATGGGCAATTGATTGGAAACGTATACCATTTTTAGATCATCTACCGTATTTAAGCTAATTTCTTTTGTAAGTTGAAGATGCTAGATCAATATTGGAATGGATGCATAGAATCACAATCGGAAACACAATCCCAATAAGAAAAGTTCTTAATCTTATTTTCATCATAAAGTACATTATTCATTTCAAACATGCTCGAAATGGAAACAAAGGACTCATCTTGATCGGTAGGGTCTGGCTTTGTAGCGAATGATTCTTCTATGGTAGCTGGCTTCAACAGGATGTCCTTATCATTTTCCTCTTCCATCTTTGACCTCCCCTTTAGGATCTTAACGATGTCCATGACAGCTTGGCTCAAGTTACCTCCCTTGCTCCTTGCTTCTTCTACTAACTTGAGTTGTGCTTGAAGGTGCTCGGTTAGAGTGTCAAGGATTTCCTCTTCTTTACTTGGCTTCTTGATCTTCTTTGTGTGTACCTATTCATTGAACTTAGCTTAATCCAGAATTGCTCCAATATCTGGCTGACAACCTGCTTTCTTCTTTACACAACCTATAGAGCTTTTACCACGCTTGCCATAGTCGACCACATCTGAGAAAATCTCGAATCTCAGAATTGTCCACCCCTAGTGAGTGACAAGTTTAGGGGTTCTATTGTAGGGTTGCTATGACTTCTTCTGAGAGGTCATCTTGTGGGTGATTCTTTTGGAACCTGTAAATCAAGTCCTACGAACTTCCATGCTCCAGACCCTATATTAATGGTCGGCATTCACTATTCATGGGCATCTAAGCCTTTTCTAGGGGTGTGGTTTTTTTGCGTGTAACCCTGAATCCAAAGGCCCTAGTGCAACACTGGTTGCTTGTTCAATTCTTCGGCGATAATGGCTATGGTAAATCCTTTCATATGGCTTTCTTCCATTTTTAATGCTACCACCACTAAGGCTTCGTCCGCCTCTAGAGTAACGATCTTTCCGTTAATGGGATTTGATTTTCTGGTAAAAAGTGGACGGAATTCATCCTAGAGCATTTAACCATGGTCGTTCGAGGAGTATAGAGAAGGTTACTAGGATGTCTATGACTTGAAAAGTACTATAGATGAGATTTCACTGATTGTAACTTCAGCTTCGAACGTTCAAAGATGGTTCTCTTGGAATTATCGTAGGTCTTGGTGACCATTGTGGATCTCTTCAAGTCCCTTTTGGTTAGTCCTAGGATTGGGAGAATATCCTTTTGGTTAGTCTTAGGATTGGGAGAATATCCTTAGGGCATACATTCAGTGATGAGCCATCGTCGGCCATTACATACGGCATGATTCACCCATTGCCTTTAAGTAAAGACCCTTATTGTGGCAAATGCCCTCATTGGGTAAATTCGATCTTGAGAAAATGATGTCAGGGATAACAATGCTAGTTTTAGTATTAAACAGTGAACAGACCTGTTTGGGCAATGCAAAGGGAAACATTTGATTTTCCATTAACTATTTAACAATAGCAAGCTTGTGGTATTGAGAATCAAAGAAGAAGTCCCAGATGCTTATCTTGGTAGTGGTGGCCTTTAATTGGTCCACAATCAAAATTTCTATCCGTTTTGAGGATCTAATGAAAGTAGGAGGTGCCGAAGGTTCCTCTCTTGGCACAGCCGGGGCCACTGACCCAGTGATTTTCTCTCCTCTTGTGACAAGACTGAAAACCAAGATTGGTGAGTTCGTTGTTTTGAAGACTTTAAATTCGTCAAAATCTTCATCAAGTGGTATCTCTCCCAAGTAAATCGGTTTGTTTATGGAAGATGGTGCTTTGGTGGTGAAGGATCATTGCATAAAGGGTACCTTTTCAGGCAGTCTTTCTGGAACAACAAGATTCTCTTGTAGGATTTGGCATAGAATAGGGTTGGAGTCATGCCCAATCACATGAATGGATGAGAAAGCTCCATCGGTTTGTTATACTTCATCAAGTACATCTGGTGCATCATCATAAGCGATATGCTCATCGTTATATGTATTCGTATACTAGGGGTATTCCTTGGCTGATTCCCTCGACATCGGGCAGATAACGTTGGTTGCTTTCCATTCCCAATATAACAGCGGTTCCCGTGTTTGTCCAGCTCTGAAATAATCAATGAATGCTTGGCTAGGGTATTCCAAAATGGCTTTTAGTAAAATGTTAGCCCTTCATACAAGACTATTGCCTTCTCTTGGAGAGACAAGCGGAACCTCTCAGGCCAATGGGTATAGTGAATGTACTCATCCTTCATCATTTGCACAAATTCATGGATGCCGGAGCATGGCCTTGTGTTTCCCTTATAGAATATGGGATAAACCTCTGCCAAGTCTGGACTTTGAATTCGGTAACTGCCTTTTCGGCACAGATTCCCTCCATGATGTACTCCTGAGAAGCTTCTTGAAGTGCTCGGTACTTGAGTCAAAGTCTGTGAAATCTCTGGAATCATCACTTGATGCAGACCATAAGGCACCCGAGGAGTCAAGCTGTTAAGATGAGGGATAGCTCTCAGCACCATCGTAATCGAGCATCATGCCATTATGGAAGGGGGCCTCATACTAGAAATCTCCGGGCAAGGGGTTTAACTCATCCCCTGGAAAGACCTCGGGTTTGTAATCCAAGTTAGCTACCTCACTTTCATCCTCGTGATCCAATTCGTAGGAGTTCACAAATTCTTCTACTTCCTCACCTGTATCCTCGAAAGGCTATTGCTGATCCCATAGTTCATGGACCCAATTTGGTGCATGCTAAACTGGGATATCGTTATCAGAATCTTCGTCTAGATCTTCCTCAGGATCCTCCTTAGGATCTTCTTTGGGATCTTCTTTTGGATTTTCTTTGGGATCTTCTTCGGGATCTTCTTCTTCTACTACATTTATTCTAGCCTCGACTCTTGTGATAGCTATGCAAATTTCAAAAACCATGCCTCGTATGCTGGTAAATGTTTCCTCCACACGGGCACCATATGATGTAATGTTACCACGGATCCCTTTAAATGGGTCTCGCAGTTTAATGCTCACTTGGTTCTTAAGATTCACTTCCGATGCTACATCTATCCGAAGATCGGTGAATGGGTCTCGTGTTTCCTCATCTAGGTTTAGGCCGAGATATCTTTGTATGTCCTCGTGATTGCTCTAGGCTTGTTCAGGGATCATATAGCTCTTGACATTCCGAGTGTGCCATCCTAGAAGAGCTCCCGAATTCAAACAAATTTTTCCCGACATAGTTCGGTCTCATATAATCGGGGGGAGCATACACGGGGGGCTGAGGAGGAGGAGCATCTTGTCGGCTAGCATTGCGTTGGTCTACTTATGGTGCCAACCACCAGAAAAGCGCATCCGGGTGTGATTGGTAAGCCATTAAGTAATAGAGGAAGGATCTCTTAATATATAGTATCAGTTCCAATGGCCTTCCATTGGTATTGCATTATACAAGTCCATAGCTTGACCTTCCAAGAAGTGGGGGAATTGAGGTGCAAATCCCATCATAGAAATTTCTTGCTTATGCATGAATCAGGTGAATTCTTCCAAATGTTCATTCGGGTCGAAATCCCCCGGAATATAAGGTGCGGTGGCACTTGGTATTTGTCCAGCCCTTCTCTCCTTATCCTCAAGAAATATTGGTCAACCATGTAGATGATGTTCATGTTGTCAAAAATCATATTATTCCCCCATCCTGATTCATCTCGGAAGTTATCCATCATGTCAATACCATATTTGTCAGCCTCTACATAGATACCGATGGGTTTACTGTAGCTTGAAAGTTTAGCAGGGGATTAACCTATGTGCTTGGTTTCTTCTCAGGCTCTTTCATTCTTTGATTGGCTATCATCTGATGTAAATCCTTTAGTAGCCTGGTACACTCATTATTGTGATGCCCCTTGGTTATGTGATAGGCACAAAATTTGTCTCTATCTGCTGCAGTAGGTGGGACGAACGACTTGATACTCTAGAGTTACCCGAACTTCCTCAGTTTAGTAAATATCTCTGACAGTGATTCTATCCATGGGGAGATAGATTGATGAGTCTACACTTGAGTGGCTGCTATAACTTTGGCCGGAACTTTTGAGGACTCAGAACTGCCTTGTTTGGTGGATCCACCCTTTTCCAATCTATGGGTTTAGTGTAAGCTTACTACTCTTACTTCTTAGTTCGATCTTCATCCTTATACTCTTCCAGTCTCTTCGCACAATTTACCACATCAATAAAGGTAATAAACCTTTTCATTCTCATATTGTCCTAGTACCTATCGCTGGATCCTTCAACAAGCTTTAGTATCAATGCCTCTTGGTCGGTGCCCCAATCACAAGTATGTGGATAACCATCCATCTTAAGTAATATTCTTCAAAGGATTCATTCAGGCATTGATTTACCCTTTCATGATCTTGTAGAGTGGTTTTAACCTTCAGATTGAAGGCATAATTTTCCAAAAATGTAGAGCATAGCTTCTTTCAATCAGATTTCATGTCTGTCGTCATCCTCATATACCACTCAGAAGTTGTCCTCGTAGAGTAGCTTAAAATAGATTGACCATATGAACCTTAGGGATGTTCATGCTAGTCATAATTTAAAGATAACTTTCCACATGTGCGTGAGGAGGCCATATACCAGCATATGGGGCCATATAAGGCATCACAAAGTTAGCTAGAAGGACTTCTGATTCCTTTGGCAAGAATCGGTCAATGTCCACATACTGCTCGATGGAGGGAGCAACATATTTGTCTTTTGTGGGAGACAACTTTTCCATATATGCCATCTTTGCCTTTAAAGCCGCTATCTCAACCTCCTGCTCTTGGGCTCTCTGAGCATTATAGGCGCTCAGGCTTTCCCAAACATCATAGTATTCTAGACAGTCTAGAATCCTTCTGAGGGACTATCTAACTACATTATCATCTTCCATTGCGGTTTCAGGTTCTAGATCGGAGAAAATTCTGGCCAGAGATTTGACTTATGGTGGGCATGTGACTTTTGGACTTTTCATGATACATCCTAACCTCCTTTTCTCTTGCTTCACACCTGAAAATGCAAGAGATTAAGTGTTAGTAAGTGTATCGGTGTGGCTCTGAGCCCTACTTACCTCAGCTTATCGGGATGCAAGAGTGGATGAATAAATGAATGAGTGAATGGATGGCTGGATATGTATAAATGATAGGGGGTTAGGTATACGCCAATTGTTCCAGGAGCAATCGGCAAGGGTAGTTTGTAATATTTGTGGAATATCACAAACATACGGTTCGAAGACCAGGGTTTTAAACCAAATTTGATTCGACTCGATAGTCAAAGGTAGGCTAACTCACTGGTCACTCAAATGTCAACTCTTCGGTCTAAGGTGAGCTAACTCGCAAGTCACTCAAAGGTCAACTCTATGGTCCAAGGTGAGCTAACTCGCTAGTCACTCAAGTGTTGACTCTATGGTCCAAGATGAGCTAACTTGCTGGTCACTCGAAGGTTGGCTCTACGGTCTAAGGTGAGCTGACTAGCTGGTCACTCAAGGGTTGACTCTACAGTCCAACATGAGCTAACTCGCTGGTCACTCAAGGGTTGAATCTATGGTCCAAGGTGAGCTAACTCGCTAGTCACTTAAGGGTTGAATCTGAGGTCCAAGGTGAGCTGACTCGCTAGTCACTTAAGGGTTGACTCTATGGTCCAAGTTGTGCTGACTCACTGGTCACTCGATGGTTGACTCTATGGTCCAAGGTGAGCTGACTTGCTGGTCACTCAAAGTTTGACTCTATGGTCTAGGTATGTTGAATTGCTGGTCACTCAAGGGTTGACTCTATGGTCCAAGGTGAGCTAACTTGCTGGTCACTCAAGGGTTGACTCTACGGTCTAAGGTGAGCTAACTCACTGGTTACTCAAGGGTTGACTCTATGGTCTAGGGTGAGCTGACTCATTGGTCACTCAAGGTTGACTCTATGGTCTATGGTGTTGATCCTAGATAGGCTGACTAGTCTTGGTTTATTTCGGCTCATGGGTTAACCCTAGGTGGACTCACTGGTCTTGGTTTATTTTAGCTCATTGGTTGAGTCTAGGTGGAGTCCCTAGTATTGGTTCGTTTTGGCTCATGGGTTGAGCCTAGGTGGACTCACTAGTCTTGGTTCGTTTTGCCTCATGGGTTAAGCCTAGGTGGACTCACTAGTCTTGATTCGTTTCGGCTCATGGGTTAAGCTTAGGTGGACTCACTGGTCTTCGTTTACTCCTAGGTTCTTATAACTACGGAAATGAAATGGCATGGCATACATTACACCTAGGATCACACAACCATGATGCTTACGAAGTCTATTTTCAGTTTATTTATATTTTATAAACCTGCACATATAGCAATAGGTTAGATCGCGCCTACCGCCCTTTTAACTCCAATGGGTTACTTCGCTTTAAAGCCAACTGGGGACTTAGCAAGGTCTGCTTGCATGCACTCTTGGTTTTTGGATAAACCTATGAGGAAGTGTCTATGGTTCATCCATGTATGGGTTTTAGTCTTAGAATTAAGTGCGATTGGGTACCCTGAGCCTTTGCATACTGAATCCCAGTGGCCCTAAGCGAACCAAATTAAACTTTTCCATATATAATATACTTGGGTAGTCTTGCACTTAAGCAAACAAGGACCTCCTACGTTACGCAAGGGGCATGATTGGATCCTTAGCCCTTAAGCCCTAAGCTAACTTAGAGATACTTCACCAAAAGACATCTAAATTGGTTGTTGCGTAAAGAATGCAAATGCTATGTAATCTTAAAATTTATGTAACATTGAAATTACCACATATTCTATAGTTCCAAAATTTAATTTGAACAATATTTTAATTATTGTGCCAAAAAAAGAATTTTTATAAAAATTGGGTTTTTATAAAAATAAAATCCCCAGCAGAGTCACCACTGTGAGCGGGTGAGGTTTTAATATCAAGGGATCCATGTGGGTAAGGTGCGCAGGGCGCGATCGGTTCGGTTTGAGAAAATCCGGTTTGGTTAAACGCAGTGACTTTATATTAGCCAAAAATGTGATTATATTGAGAAATATATTTACACATTTTACTAACAAAAGATATTTTTAAAATAAAGCATTTTTACTTTATTCAAAAATAAAATAGAGTCACAGCCCAGTTCAGCTCCACTGGGAGTTGTGGTATACTGATCCAAAATTGGAATTTTATATCGAAGAGAAAGTGAGATTCTGAGTACAGACCCTGTGAGCTATCGATGACGTATGAGTCTCCCTTGGCACCTATGTGAGAGGTGGGGCCCACTGGGTTCGGTTGTATTTAGGCATGATGAAAACTTTCAATTCAAGTTTGCATAATAAGCCAATCTTAATGAATGAAAGAATCACGACCCAAATCTCGATTAAAATGATAGAGCTGCCACCTAAGTTGTCTACTTGGGAAATAGTTTTGGTACGGTTCCCTCTATGCGGGAGACTCACACCTATTGGATCAGAGATTCGGGTATCGGATGAGTCACTTATTTCTCATTTAGTTGATTCAAAATTACATTTATCGCGTAAAATCGTTTTTGTTTTCATCATTTAGAGAATTATCACTGAAATCCTATTTCTATACTCTTTCACACTCATTACATGCGTTTACATATTACAATAAAGCGCAAGCAATAAATGGAGGAATAAAAATTACAACCGGGGGAAAACGGGGGAAATTGCAAAAGAACCTATACATTTGTTTGAAGTTATAAAACAAAATGAAAATAAGCTCCTCTCCATCGAGAGATGTTGGTACAGTTGATAGCATGTCATAAGTCAGCATTTTATTAGGAAAAATGTGATTATGTCAGTGTGACGATTTTACGATCGGCAGTGCCCGGGTGGCTTTTAGGATCGGAAAGAAATAAGAGTCTTCAACGTATTTTGTTGTAAAAACAAATTTTAACTTTTATACCGGATTATTAGTGAAAATGATCGCATGGCATATGGTGAGTTAGATTGATTTTTAACTGTATTAAACTAAATTCTAAGTTCTGGCTGGGGGTAGGCACCCTTATGGGGTAGGTGGGACCCATACGGCTGCTGAGGAGGACCGGTACGGGTGTGGGGGACCCCTATGGGCCTGGTCGGATCCTAGGCAGAAGCTCAGTTTGAGATACACAGATTAATGGAAGAAAAGTGAAATAAAAATGGTATTTCCTTCTGTATGAGTATGGCACACTTATTTAGTACCCTTAGGGATATATGCTGCCAATAAGGCTCATACGGGTTACGACAGACCCAAAATTAGAATAAGAATAGATATAATAACTAAAGTAGAGAACAATAATGAAATATCTAAGATGTGAGTCTCTTTGAAACTTAGGAGTGTTACCTTTACAATGTGAATCCACTTTGAGGCGATCCCTTTGCTGTTAAGAGAGTTTAGCGAAAGTTGATGGTGATATAGGACTATTTAGGCGAGTGTTTATAAGGATAGAACCTCCCCTAAATCCAAATAAACGAAGCTAGGAATGAATAAAATGTGGACAAAACCTCAAGGAATGTGTTTTCTCCCTATTTTATACCTCCTATACCTCCACTATACCTTTTCTATACCTATAGAAATTGCTAGAACCTTACTATAATTTCTCTATAGTATATTTTTCATATGAAAATGTGTGTTTTAAAGTTGTGGGGAAAAGGCCCTTTTTATAGGGTGAAAATCAGGTCTGAATGCAATAAATCGCATTCAAGACCTGCCTTTTCCCAAAGAAGGTAAGAGACTACTTCTAAAAGAGCCTAATCAGGCAACATGAGGACCCATACTGGTGGGAACCCACCCGTAGGGGTACTAGGAGACCCGTACGGGTCCCCTCCATGCTTACGAAAGGAATCCACCCATACAGGTCTACAAGTGGATCTGTACCACCAGGCAACACCCGTACGGGTCCCTAAGGGCAGACTAGGTCTTCTAACTCCGACCAAACTCAACTCTATAGTAGTAGGAACACCTCTGATGGATAACACCTACAAGATATTGCATCATACAGCTCTCAACATAGTTTCGTGAGAAGGATAATTAAAATCAAATGCTCATTGACTGCCCCTCATAGGATCACTATAGATATGGATCTATATGATCTCATCACATAAGTGAGGGTTTAGAAATCATACCTGAGGTTATGACATGGGTAACTTGCTTTCTTAGGGTGAACTCCTTCCCTGAGTGGTGCCTCTTTTCGAAGGTTGATGACTTTCGTTGCCAATGCGTATCCCTTTCCTACGGCGGATGGCTTTCCTGGCTGATGCATCCCTAGTTACTCTACTGAGATTTATCGACTCTCCTGGCTAATGTGCATCCCTAGTGACTTTGTTGGGGAAGGTATGTGTATTCCTTTCTTAAGGCGGATTACTCTCCTGACTGATGTGTATCCCTTTCCTAAGGTGAATGACTCTCTTGTTGGGGATCTTGAATAACCTATAGAAAGACAACAATCAAACGTTGAGTTAGTCATTGTCTAAGCGAACACATCTTTTATTCTTGATTGACTTTATAACGAATAAAAATTTTTGCCCCTTCAGTTAAGAATGAAAATGTGTGGACTGGGGTGGCCCCTAAATAATCTATAAACTGAGTGTGAGAAACGTCAGGTTTAGCCCGATTGGTCTAGAATGGAATGCCCCTTAGAAGGGTGCTTCTCAAATAATGCCCCTTAGAGGGCTCAACTATGGGGGGATGCCCCTAGATTTGCTAGTTTTGCTGCTGGGGAATGGAGAGATGTCCCTAGATCTGATTCCGATATTAGGAAATAGTAGGATGCCCCTGGATTTAAATCTGGTGCTGAGAAATAGGGGGATGCCCCTAGATTTGATTCCGCTGCTGGGAAATAGGGGGATGCCCCTAGATTTGACTCCACTGTTGGGGAGTTAGGGGGATGCCCCTGGATTTGATTCCGCTACTAGGCCCCTAGATTTGATTCCGCTACTGGGAAATGGGAGGATACCCCTGGATTTGACTCCGCTATTTGGGAGATGGGGGGATGCCCCTAGATTTGATTCCACTACTAGGAAATGGGGGATGCCCCTAGATTTGATTCTGCTACTGAGAAATGGGGGGATGCCCCTGGATTTGATTTCGCTGTTGGGAAATGGGAGATGTCTCTTGATCTGATTCCGCTACTAGGAAATGGGGGGATGCCCTTGGATTTGACTCTATGGCTAGGGAGTATAGTGATATTCTTTCTAGTGACTTCTTTTCTACAGGGTAAATTTCTCCTTACGAGATTCGTGTATTGTGGAAAATTTCTTGTGTTCGGGTGGACTAGCACACAAAAATGATTCTGATTAGTAATTAATTCAAGAGCGGCTTACTTTGATTCTTGATTTTGTGAAAACAAAGAACTTTGTCCCTTTAATCAAGGATCAAGGTGAGCTAGGGGGTTTGCCCCAGATTTACTAAAATATAGAGTTTAGGAGAAGTGGGGTCGGCTCTGAGTCTAGAATGGATGAATTTCTTATGTCTGTACAAAATACCGGTTCAAAATCTGCCCCTGGATGGCAAGAGAGGGCCCGTATGAGTGGGCTAGGACCCGTACGGGTCCTCGATGGGGGTTTTAAAAGGCTGATCAGTCCCTTCATATCTCGCCTTATACAAAATCTTCCTAGTTTACAACTCCGGCGATTTTCCACCTAAAATTAACCAAAATGTATAAAAAGATTCCAAAGACTGGCCGTTTTTCCGTTAGACCTAAGGATTTTTCCCCGGTGGGTGATTCAGGGCTTTGAGAATGCTCAATTTTTGTAAGGTTCTCTTTCCATAAAGAGGACTCAATTTTAGGGCTCACTCCTACATCTGATGTGCCCCTTGTTCCTTCTCCCGAGACTCATGCCTCAAAATTCCAAGTATTTTGCTAGATTCTTCGTTTTCCATTTTCAAACCCTTTGAGAATTTCTCGAATTTTCGCATCAATTAGGACATTTTAGACCTTGAAATAGAGCCTAATGCACATAACTTTAGCCTAGGATGCTTTTAGGGTAGTTTTGGATGTGCTTTGTTGGTATTTGGATGACTTTGGATTTTATGGGAATTTTTCAGCAGAGGGACTATTCGCAGGGGACCCATACGGGTGGGGTGGGACCTATACGGGTCCCATTTTTGGTACAGGAGCCGCTTAGGGACCCGTACCAAAAAATGGTGGACCTATACGGGTCCTATCCTCAAGGACATAATGCTGAGTTTTCTGATTTATGCAAATATTTTCTAATTTCTGACTTATCTGCTACATTCTAATCATGTTGAACTATAATTTTGTCTTTGCAGTTCATGTATTAGATTGTAGGAGCTCTGAGCTTCTGTAGAAAGTGGTATAAGGAGATCCGTGTCATAGGGGACACCAAGCTATTGACTTGCATAGACTCTTTTGGCTTTAGTGACATCACCAGGGCCATCCATCAAGCTCTGAATAGGTGCCATTTCAGCCTTAGCAGAGAGGTGGTCCGAGACAACCCATACTTACTATTTACTGATTAGGGAGGTCACCATCACTCCCTTGGATGTGTGTGCTATGGCGAGGTTAGACTGGAATGGAGATATCATTCATTTAGATGATTGAGTATTGCTGCTTTGTGAACCCATATTACTTTTATCCAGCGATTTCATAGCGAGGGGATCAAGTGATGTTCTAATTTTTGCATTGGCCATTCGATGTGAGATGACCTATCGAACATTTATTTTTCTTTCTTTTTATCCTAATTATTGCCTGAAATTTCCTTGATGGCTCAGTCCAGCTGACTTTTTTTCTTTTTAGCTTTAACTTTTGCCTAGACTGCCCTTTCAGGTTTTCAACCTAGAGAGCTATTTCTTTATATTTCTCGCATTAATTTTTGCCTGGACTGCCCTTTTGGGTTTTCAATCCAGCAGGCTTTTTTGCCTTAACTTTTGCCTTTACCACCCTTTCGGGTTTTTAATCTAGCAGACTATCCAAATTTTTGCCTGAATTACCCTTGGCGACTCAATCTAGCGGACTTTTCTTTTGCTTTAATTTTTACCTAGACCACCCTTTCGGGTTTTCAATCCAGCAGGCTTTTTTGAATTTTGTAGATGTGCGGAGAAGATGAATACAATAATGCATGATGTTCACATACTTGCGATTATTTCACCAAAAGACATGCATGTATTCATAAGACCAAGATTCTTAGCAATATCATAACATGTTCATTGATGAGATTAATTTGAGTACGTAGGCAATGGTAACAATTTCCAATGGTTAACCCCTACTGCCTATTGGCCTTTTATAGATTTTCCAGAAAGCAACTGACATTTTTCCCTCGATGCCCTAACTTTTTCCTAAGCCACCTTTTTCAAGTTTTCAACTTAGCGGGCTTTATTTGCGTTGGATCACCCTAATTTTTCCCTGAATGGTTTGCGGAATACCGATCAGCGGGTCGCACCCTAATTTTTGCCCGACAAGTAGAGGACCACTCATCGGGTGATTTTATTCTTTATTTCTTTTATTATTTGTGCTGCTTTTTATGATTTAATTCTTTTGACTTAGACATGATAACGTTTAAGCCTGTCTTGATTCACTAGATTCACGAATTCATTTCCATCCATATTCGTATGCTTGATTCCTCCTTTACCAAGGACTTTCTTCACAATAAACAATCCTTCCCAATTAGGCCTGAACTTTCCCCTAGCATTGGTGTTGACCCATCGTAGCTGTTTGAGAACTAGATCACCCATTTTAAGAGGTTTTTCGAGTATCTGACTCTATTATTGTAAGCTCAAGCCATACACTACTAGTACATCTATTAGTGGTTGAGTGCCTTGAGCCACTTTTCATCTATTACATTCGACTATTCATTCCTATCTCTTGCCCAATCTGACTCTTTTAATCGAGCTTCGAGTGCCACTCTTAGAGATCTTACATCTATTTAGATCGGTAACACAACTTCCATTCCATATACCAAGGAGAAAGGTGTTTGATCGGTAGGGGTTCTTATGCTAGTTCTACAGCCCCAAACTGCGAATGGAAGTTTATCAGCCCAGTCCCTATAGGTAGCCAATATTTTTGTCAAGATCTTTTTGATCGATTCATTAATGATCAGGTTTTCCTTAGAGCTCTTGGAGAATCTGGGCATCGCTTCATAACCCAAGCTGCTCTTTCCATTTTTCATAACATGAGCCAGCCTGTTGTTAGTGCCCTCATAAGTCTTCTTGGTCTTCTTTCTTGATGATGCATACTCTTGTACCCTTTCCCCCTTCATGAAGAAAGATGGATGAAGATTCACTATTATCATGTTTGCTAAGCACTTTTATTATCTCTCTTTTGTTGATAGGTTTTAACAATTGGACGTTTTACACCATTGTGACATACTCAAAGTCAACTTAATTGATAAATATTGTTAGTTGTTGTTATGAGTGCATGATATCATTAGGATGGAATACTCAAGTAATATGTGAATGAGAGATGCATCAATTTATTCGTGACATATTTAGAATAAAAGATACAAATGTTACAATTTATCCATGATCTGCCTTATAAGAGGCATTGTTTGCATAAAAAATGTTTGTAACATTAAAAATTACATCATTTGAGTAATCCTCCATAGGTGTAGGGCCTTGTTGATTAACCTGTGCAATAGTAGTAGTCGAACTGGTAATTTCAGTGTATAGGTTTGCATGCGTTTCCTCAGCCACTGCCCTCACTAAGTTGTTGACAGCCTTACTGATGGGATTTTGTTTCTCACTTTCCCTCCAATTCTTCCTCATAAGTATGGCTAAGGCCTTAGTGATGGATACAATAGCTTCCTTCATTTCCTCTTCTTCAGTATTCCCACATACTTCCACATAAACTGAGGTCTCCATCATACAGGCTTTCTTGAAATCATATACCTCATTAAAGATCTCAAAACTAGGGACCTTCTTGCCCCTTACCTCAATAGGTTCTTCTTTCCCTATGAATACCTTTTATTTGACTTCAGCCCCTATCATAAGGCAGGAGTGGGGCTTGGACTTTTTAGCACTAGGGTGATTCCCCAAACCAAGTCTGAATGGCCATGAGAGAGGCAAAATGGATTCCAGCAAGCCTTGAAGATTCTTTCTGAGACCCTTACCATTCATATAGCCCTACTTTATCATAATCTTCTCGATTTTAAGAGATATGTATCCCTTAACTGAAAACTTTGAACCTTGGTGAGCTACAGCCACCCTAGATTCCTCTTCCTCGGCTTCCATAGCCGCTATAATAGACGGTTTATCGGCTTCAATGGTTACTAGCTTGCCATTGTGGATGAGCTTGACTTTTTGGTGAACTATGGAAGGGACAGCCCCTAATGAATGGAGCTAAGGATGACCCAACAATAACGAGTAAGTGACGGGCATGTCAAGGACGGAGTATATGACTTTGGACTTTACTCCCCCAACTATAACCTTAGCTTTAAAGAGCCCAATGACACTCCTCTTTATATCATCATATGCCCTTATAATGGTGCTAGATTTCTCTAACATGGATTCATCTAACCCCAAGTGAGGAATAATCTTGGCCGAGTAGAGATTAAGGGTGGAGCCATCATCCACCATAACACATGGGATAGATCGATCAAAGATTTATACCTTGATGAAGAGTGCTTTATTATGCTTGTTTCCTTCTACTAGGAGATCTGACGGATAAAACATGTTGGGTTCAACATGATTGGGAGAGGATCCCCCAATAACTGAAAACACCTTGACCAAGTTGGTGAAGGGCGTACCTTTTATGCTTAGCAACTTTTCTATCAAACCCATGCAATGATCTTTAGAGTCGCTGAGAAGCTACCAAATACTGTATTTGGTCGGGGTAATTTACAACTGCTGGATAAGAGGGGCACCCTTCGAATGTTTCTTTGTAACATCACTTATAACTTGTATCTCGATAGCGGGAGTAAAGGGTGGACCCTAACTAACACTTGGAAGGACCTGGATGTCCATATCTCTACCTCTTCTTCTCTTTGGTAGGGGATTGGGAGCAACCCTTCCACTTTAGGTAACCTGTAATACTCCATCTTTCATATAACTTCTTCCCTCGGAAGTTTCTACCAACAGGGTTAGCCCTTCAAGTTCATATGCATCAATATCAATGGGTTCTGGTTGTACCAACATAGTCCCCTCATTGTAAGAACCTTCTAGCTCATACATATCGATGTCGATAGGGACTGGTTCGTCAGGGTTAGCCTATGTGATCATACTAAAGACATGGTGGAAGGGCAGCCCAAACTCAATGGGCATAACTTATTGCTAGAAATTCGGCAAGGGGTTATTTAGGGTGCTGGGTTTAAGCTCGGGTTCTCGGATCTTCTTCTCCTTAATTAGACCGTGGATAGCCTTAAGTAGATCTCTGCAGGCACCAGTGTGATGACCCTTGCTAACATGATAACCACAAAAAATGATCCATCTCCTAAGGTTTGGGCTGAACATAGGTTTTGATGCTTTGGAGGAGATTGAGTTCTCTTAACTTAGTGAAGAATGCAGGTCGGGATGCTTTCTAAGGGGAAATACGATCTTGAATGGTACGAACTGCAACTACTTCTTCTTATACTATTATAGTCTTAGATTCCGAACTAGACCTTGGCTTAGCAGCCTAGGCTGGGGCTGAAGGGTCATTCTTGAATGAAGGTTTGGCCAGTACACTTGCCTTCTCCGATTCTTTGATCCTTTCCTATTTTTCGGCCTTGTCAAAGACCTCTATGTAGCTTGAGAAGTTATCTATACCAAGAACCTTGCGAATAAATGAGTAGAGCACCATCTATTAAGTTTACGACCATCTCAGGGAGACTCAGCCGATCCTTTAACAAAACTTGGGTTGCCATCCACCTCTCAAAATAGGGTTTGAATTTCTCATTGGGGGCCTACTTGATAGCCTCCAAATTCTATATGGTAGTTTTGATGGTGGCATTGAAGCCATACTACTGGATGAAAGCCTCGGACAAGGTGTTGTACCATGCAACAGCAGGGCCTTCCAAAGTACAGGGAAACTTGTCGGGAAGAACCTTATCGCTCAATTCCCTTATCCACATCACCCTCTGATAAGTAGTAATCTGAGATTGAGGTAGACTAGTTCCCTTACACTTCACTATGCTAGGCATACTAAAGTTTTCGGGGACCCAATCCTTCTCTCTAACGGCTTAAACTAGACATGATGGTGGTTGGATGCCTGGACTGGCAAGCGGCTTCTATAGTAAATCATGCAATTCCACAGATAAGGATGATTTGTCCAACCCGTTAGGTGTGAAAACAAAATTAGGGGTTAGATCGGATGCCCAAAACTGAAATTTTAATGGTATGAACCCTTAGCTAGGTTTAGCAAACCAATTGACGATTGGTGGAATTATAGTACCTACTAACTGTAAAGGCTAGTTGAGCAAACTGAATGCACCAATAGAACCCAACTAACCTAACTGACTGGAAGAATCCCCTCAAGTCCATATAGGTGTCAACTGAAACTAAGTGAGCGGATTATGAGTGACTCTTGAAAGAGGCAGCTGCTCACTAACCACTATATTAGCTACTGGAGTACTAATAGGTGTGCTATAAGAAACATTGACCACTCACTCCTCAAATAAGATTGCCCTGATGGAAGCTAGCATCTTATCATTCACCCTGTCCAGATACTATGAGACGGCATTTGCAATCTCTGACCTAACCTCAATCCTTGATGCATTTGCCCCCTTACTAGTAGCAAAACCCTCAACCTCAACATCTATCTAGCCCTTTGCATTTAGCATACAAGACATTTCTTCAAGTTGATGAGTATTATCGGGACCAAACGAACCAAACTGACTGTCAGATGAAATACCTATACACAAAGGCAAAGTAACCTTATGGCAGGGTTAATTACAAGGGTATCTAACAAAACATATGCAAAGTGATCGGTTTTGTCCTTATTTTTCCAACCAAGTCAGAGGGTATTCTTCCCTAGTCTAATCTCACACAGAAATTAGGGTACCTAGAAGGTAAAATTCTATGTTTTTCAATAAGAATGGTGTAGGGACATATCGTAAGTTTGATGTTGAAGGTTCCCACTACATCAAGCCTCTTTTGGAGGGAGATTATAATGAGTGCTCCACCCACTAAGGTGTCCCCAATTCCTAGTGGGCATAGGTGGCACCTTCGTGAGTGTCGTAGAAATAATAGGGCACCTTAACCTTGTGCTAGAAGAAGAGAATTTCTAACTAAAGAGAGAAGGAGATGAGAAGATAGAGTGGGACAATTTTCCCAAATGACGAAAAAGAAAACAGGTTGAATCAAGTAAATGATTTTCGGTGCTCATCTTAATCTTTTAAGCTTTTAAAACAAACCAAAATTTTGCAAGTTAAAAGATTATATCCATGGCAGAGTTGCCACTATAAGGTGTCGTTGACGTGTGGGTCTCCCTTGGCGCATGTGTGAGAGGAAGGGTCCACTAGGGTATGGTTGGATTTAGGCGTGATAAAACCTTTCAGTTCAAGTTTGCACAATAAGCTAATTTTGATGAATAAAAGAATCAAGATAGAAATTTCGATACAAATGATAGAGTCGCCACCCAAGTTTTCTACTTGGGAAAAAATTTTGGTACGGTTCCCTCTAGCGGGAGACTCATACCTAATGGATCAGAGATTCGGGTATCGGATGAGTCACTTATTTCTCATTTAGTTGATTCAAAATTACATTCACCACGTAAAACCATTTTTGTTTTCATCATTTAGGGAATTATCACTGAAATCCTATTTATACACTCTTTCACACTCATTACATGTGTTTACATATTACAATAAAGCAAAAGCAATAAATGGGGGAATAAAATTACAATCGGGGGAAAATGGGGGAAATTGCAAAAGAACCTATATATTTGTTCTAAGTTATAAAACAAAATGAAAATAAATTCCCCTGCATCCGCAGATGTCAGCACAGTTGATAGCATGTCATAAGTCAGCATTTTATTAAGATTAATGTGATTATGTTATTGTGGCGGCTTTAGATTGATAGTGCCCGGGCAGCTTCAAGGATCGGAAAGAAAAAACGAGTCTTCAATGTACTTTGTTGTACAAATACATTTTATCTTTTGTAGGTTGATTTACCAGATTATTAGTGAAAATGATTGCATGGCATATGGTGAGTTGCATTGATTTTTAACCGTATTAAACTGGATTCTAGATTTTTCCTGGGGATTGGTACCCTTACGGTTAGGTGGGACCCTTACAACTATTGAGGCGGACTAGTATGGGTATGGGTGATCTGTACAGGTCTTGTCTAGTCCCAGGCAGAAACTCAGTTCAAGATAAACAAATTAATGGAAGTAAAATGAAATAAAAATGGGATTTCCTTCCGTATGAGTATGGCATACCGATTCGATACCCTTAGGGATATATGGTGCCAACAAGGCTCATACGGGTTAGCACTAGACACAAAATTAGAATAAGAACAGATATAATAACAGAGATTGAGAATAATAATGAAATAACTGAGATGTGAGTCTCTTTGAAACTCAGGAGTGTTAACTTTACGACGTGAATCCACTTTGAGGCGATCCCTTTCCTATTAAGAGAGTCTGGCCAAAGTAGATAGTGAAATAGAACTATTTAGGTGAGTATTTGTGTGGACAAAACCTCCCCTAAACCCTAATAAACAAAGCTAGGAATGAATAAAATGTGGACAAAACCTCAAGGAATGGGTTTTCCCCCTATTTTATACCTCATATACCTCCACTGTACCTTGTCTATACCTATAGAAATTGCTAGAGCCTTACTATAATTTCCTAAAAAAGGAAAGAGACTACTTTTCAAAGAGCCTGATCAGGCAACAAGAGGACCTGCATGGGTAGGGCCCCGCCCGTACGGGTACTTGGGGACCCATAGGAGTCCTGGCCATGCATATGGAAGGAATCTACCCGTACAGGTCTGCCTATGGATCCGTACCACCAGGCAACACCCGTATGGGTACCTAAGGGCAAACTAGGTCTTCTAACTCTGGCCAAACCACCTCTGATGGATAACACCTACAAGATATTGCATCATGTAGCTCACATCATAGTTTCATGAGAAGGACCGTTAAAATCCAATGCTCACAAACACAATAGGTACTCATATTGTTTAAATTATTTGGGATGATTTTAGAATTATGTTTTATATGGTAATTTCTGCATTATAATAGCTTTATTCAAGAAGTAAAACATGCATTATAATGGCATAAATAAATAGACATTTGCTACCAAAATTTTAGCAGAGCAACGGCAGCATTTCGGTTCCGGCCTGAAAACTCGGATAGAGTTTCCTTACATTCTGGATGTTTTATCCGTACCCGTGAGCTTATTTACATATATTATAGTTTAAGTGGCTCTAGTGGCTCACTTAACCAGAGAAATGGAATGCAATATACAATAATGAGAGTAATAAAATGAACTTTAAAGTTGGACGTAGAGCCAATTACCCTCAGTTTACCTTTTTGTCTGTCCAGGATGACTTGAGATCTGGTGTGGAACCAAAGTTGTCAGAGATTGTGATTTATTTGGAAATAGGTTTAACCCAAGTTATGGCTTTAATCTCGGATTATTCCTATAGAAAATAAGGGATTTTTAAGAGATTGAGTCATTTTTAGATCGAAGATCACTGTAAGATCTTGATCTAAATAGACTAGGAAATGAGTTTATACTAAATGCCGATGATAAAACTGGAAATAAAATATTAAGGAACAAAGTTGGTAATCTCCTTAATCTAAAAGTGGAAGCATCCTGTCCAAATTAAGTCATCATGACATTCAATGAAGACTACAAGTACCTAAACACATAATGGAAGCATCCGGTTAAAGTTTGGAAAGGAAACAAACTTTGAACCATCCAAAATAGCATCCAAAAGAAGACTGATTGAATAGCATCCGGGTACATCAAGACTAAAGTTATCCGGAAGATACAGTCAAAAGACAAAGGGAAAAGTTTTAAAAACAACTTTTCCCTCCATCTTTTTGGTCTACAAGTCAAAGATCCTTTCCCCATATGAAAGACAAAAATGACAGCTAGCAAGCCTTTCAAAAAGAATGAAGGACTGACATAAGAAACAGAAAAGGTAATAGCCTTTTATACCTAGACCAATAAGAAAGGCGCGTGGTGCTTACACACCGGATTACTGGCATAAAAGTTGGTGAGTCACTAAAATACAAGGAAAACTATCATTAACAACTTTTCAGCCTCAATCCTTAGGATTCAAACGAGACATTTACACGGTCTAATGGATTGATCAACAGATCCGAAAGTGCTACAGTTTACCTGATCAAAGGTGAAGATTTAATTCAATTTCAACAACCCATAGTGGCTACATTTATGATTCAAGCCTATAAAAGGAAAGCTTCACAAGTGGGGAAGGAGCTGGTTGTTTTAAGAAAGCATATACAAGAGAATTCTCTATTACAATCAGTGACATAATCCCTCCAAGAATCAAACCATTCCAAATCTATTTGTAAGGATTCCTAAGTGAGTTATAAACTTGAGGAACTCTTAAACCAAAATCTTTGAGAAAAACAAAGTGTAAAATCTCATACTTGGGTGAGTAGTGAGATTGGGGTATAGCTTAGAGTTGGTGTTTTAAGTGGGATCTCCCTATAGGACTCAGTTAGGTTTGGGAAGAAATCTAAGTGGTATATCCTACTAAAGACAAGAGGAATCAGATAGGAGTCGGTGCTTCTAGTGGTATATTATACATCCGGAAGGAGTTAACATCCGGAGACAAATTGTAAGGCTTGATTCCTACCAGTTGAAAAGGAATCCACTAGTTGTGAGCACAGGATTTTGCGGTCCCTCTCCTCTCGCGAGACAATGATGATGTATACCTAATTTTATTCCTTTGGAATTTTTATTGCTGATATAAAATTCATTATGAATTTTATTTTTGGAGAAATTCAGTTCGACATGTCCGGTAACGCGTTCGATGGTAGCTTAGTTGGATAATTTGTACCCAAAAATAATTTAGTACTAAATGCCTATTAAAATATCTTTAAAATTCAAAAAGATACCTTTTGAGCCGCTTTTGACACCTTTTGGTAGCTTTTCGGGCTTCTGGGCTCGCTGGCAGTCAGCTTATAGGAAGTTGATGCCGCCTGCGGCATCTCGTGTACCACCGGCGGTATCATTCATACTGCCGATGGCATACCCCAAAATGGGCTTCTGCACAGACAGCTTCTTCTTCTTCCTTTGACTAGCTCTTTTTTACCATTTCGGTGAAACTGACTTAAAGACATTGAAGACCACCCATTTTTGCCTATAAAAACATGCATTAAGGTTTCTAAGAGGGAGAACAATAGCTGAAATTTGAATTTGAGTGGTTTTAGAGTGAGAAAATCTATTCTAGTGAGATAAAGAGTAGAAAAGGTAAGAAAAGGGATTCCAATCCACTTTTCATGGTTTTTCTTCTTTGATGCTCCCAGTTAAAGCTAAAAATCAGTAGACTTTAGTTTAAAATCAACTTAATAGGAATTTAGAGATGCAAATCTTTAAATTTACCACCTAAATCATCATTTCGAGCTTCCCAGAGGTGTAATTTAGATCACGAAGAGGTGGATTCAAGGCCTCGAGGTAAAAATTCTGAGTCTCATAGCTCTTTGTCTTCCTTTTTTGGTTATTCGTGCTGTTTTGTGCTGTTTTGTGCTTGGTTTTAGGTTTTTGATCATTTTTCAATGGATAACTGTTGCTGCTATAAGAAAGCGAAGTCGCCGGAGCCAATTGAAGTCGCCTGTGGTATCACTCATATCGCCAGCGACATTAGTGATACCGCTTGGGGCTTCATTTGTCCGCAACGACTCTATTTTCTTGTAGGACCCTCTCTTTTTGGTATCCAGAAAGTCATGCAGTCTGCCTACAAAACTGATACCACTAGAGGCATCATTGATGCCGCCGACGGCCTCAGTCATGCCGCCGGTGGCATGGCCCTTTGGACAGCAGTCCTGTTTTTGTTTATTTTCTGACCTAGTTTCAATTTCAGAAAGCTAGGATGCACAGTGTAACAACAAAAGCCCAAAACCTTCTAAAAATATACCATACCCCATACCATGTGGCAATTTCATTAATAATCCGGATAAAATTTTAAACGAGTCTGAAATACGGATATAACAGAATTTTCCCACAAACGCCGTTTAAATCTCATTTTTGGCCATCCGACTGGGCTCCATAAATTTTAAATAAATATGCCATGTTCATGCTAACTCGAGTCTTGTTTTGTTCACTAACTATGCCTGTTGAGTGATATATCTCATACAACATGACGTATTTATGCTAACCATTTTGTTTAGGTGGATTAGGTTCGATGAATGTTAGGCCCTTGAGTATTTTATTTATTGTATAGAAAAATGTATAGGATTTGGAAGGCCATATAATTATTATTTAACTTTTCGCATTTATTTTCGGATAACTGTAATAATTATTTATTTACCGCTTTGAATGCTTGATAAACACGAAAGCAACATATAAACTGAAAACACAATAACAAGTTGAATTAAAACTGGTTAAGAAAGAATGAAATCTTTTAACTTGGCCTAATGTAAAATAGATAACATCTTCCGAACTTGGAATCTCTATTTTAAAATACGGGATTTCAAGTCTCGTATCCCTTAACATGCAAATTGGACTTAAACATCAACATCAATTCTTTTATCATGCAAAAATAAAGGATCAAGCCCTTGGCTCCCTTCACAGCGCTCGTTATATTTCCACCCCCCGTGCTACGCATATTACGCGGTCCTCGTGGGTGGGAAAAGGTCGTCCGCTCACACTAGCGAAAAGCTCAGAGGAAGGAAACTCCAGGGACTAGAGTAGGCGGGGCCAAACCAGGATAAAACTATTGTGTTTGATTTGCTAACTCTTTACATTATTGCACATCATTTCATATTTTCATCATCCGGATCCATAATATCCTAAACACAATCAAACACACTACATAAGACTTTTTAAATTCTGCTTATTTTCGTGAAAAGGGTCATTCACCCCCCCTCGGACCTTATTTAGACCCTCATAGGGACCAACAAGCGGTATAAGAGCAAGTGCTCATAACTAGAGATCTAACAATCTCGAGCTACGGGTCCATATTTTGATCCAAGAATCAAAATGGGTTTCCAAAACTCATAACTCCTTCCGGAGAGTATGTCTATTACCCCATCCTCAACTCTACATTGGTGAATACTACATGTTCTAGAAGTACCAGATGAAGAACTTCATTCAAGCACAAAGCATTATGGCATGGATGGCCATTAAAGATGGCCCATATGAACCTACTCATGAAGTGAAGGGGTATAACTACCCGTAAACCCTCAAGTCTATGGGATGAGAATGATTTCAAAAAATTGCATGAAAACACAAATGCTATTATCATGCTTCATTGTGCTCTTAGTGCAATGGAATTTAATAGGATATCCGGATGTGAGACTATATAAAAGATTTGGCAAAAATTGGAAGTGACCTATAAAGGAACAAACAGGGAAAAGAAGCCAAGATTGATCTACTCCAACAAAAGCTAGAAACCTTCATGATGGAGCCTAAAGAGTCAATCAGCAGCTTGAACGCTAGATACACAAATCTAGTGAATGAGATGAAGAGGCTAGGAAAGGAAATCTCTGAAGTAGAGATGGTGAAGAAGGGGATAGCAAAAAGACTACCATTGAGGAAGTTCATGACTTAAACTTTTAGAGTTATGATGAACTCATTGGCAATCTCCTAACATAAGAGCTATCTTTGGAGAGATATAGCCAACAAGAAAAGAAGCCTGAAGATAGAAAGAAAGTCATTGCAATAAAAGCAGAGTCCTCCTGATCAGTTTCCTCTGGAGAAGAAAAACAACTTAAGCAATCTCAATACAACAAGGAACAAATGGCAATGCTAGCCAGACATTTTGATAGATTCTTGAAAAAGAAAGATAGAAGGAATTCTAGAAAATATGACTCTAGAAGAATGAAGGAAGTTCCCTCTAGAAGGGACAAGTCCAGAAAGATTCTAGAAGAAAAGAAGGATCCGGAGAAAGAAGTTGCATGCTTCCAATGTTGAGAGAAAGAACATTTTAGAACCAGATGCCCAAGGTGAAAAGAGACAAGAAACACAAGAAGAGTGGAATGGTGGCCATATGGAGCAATCGTGAGGAAAGTAGCTACTCATCTTCAATAGAAGAAGAAGAGATGGCCAACTGTTCATTCATGGCACTGACTAATCCGGAAGTACAATAATTTCGAAGAAATCCATCTAAGCAAGACACTATGAAAATTGAAGAATTAGAATTAAAAACAGCTAGTACTGAGGTATGCCTTAAATCTACAGTAGATCAACACACATGGTACATTGATAGTGGATGCTCAAGGCACATGATTAGTGATGAGAAAGCCTTCATCACTGTAATTTGGAAGAAAGGTAGAAAAGTAAGCTTTAAAGACAATCAAAAGGGATAGATCACTGGAGATGGAACCATTGGATCTGAACAAAAAATAGAAGATGCCTCACTAGTTGATTGACTAAAGTTCAACCTGCTAAGTGTTGCTCAACTCTATGACAAAGGAAGGAAAGTCACCTTTGACTCCGAAGGTTGCTCAATCATTGATAGTAAGTCAAGTCAACCCATTATTTATGCACCTAGAGTAAATAATGTTTATTTTGTTAACTTTAAAAATGAGAAAAAGAATATATGCTTGGTGTCCAAAGAAGAAGAATCATGGCTATTGCACTGAGGTATGGACATGTAACCATGAACCTCCTATCCAAATTAGCTAAAAAGGAATTGGTTGTGGGTTTGCCTAAGGTTACTTTTGTGAAGGATCACATATACATTGCATGTCATTTCAGTAAACAACATAGAAAAAGTTTCCCTTCCATCTCATACAAACCTTCACAGAGAGTTGTTGAACTCTTGCATATTGATCTCTTTGGTCCAATCAAACCAATGAGTTTAGGTAAAAGAGAATACACCATGGTAATTATGGATGATTATTCTCGCTATACCTATGTTGCTGTGCTAGCTAGCAAAGATGATGCCTTTGGCCAATTCTCAAAAATATTCATCCGGATAGAAGTAGAATAGGCATAAGCATTGCATGCATCCGGAGTGATAATGGAGGAGAATTAAAAAATAAGCACTTTGTTGAATTTTTTGAATCCAAGGGCATTAAGCACAACTTTTCTGCCTCTTATACACCTCAACAAAATGGAGTTGTTGAAAGGAAAAATAGAACAATAGTTGAGATGGCTAGAACTATGCTAAGTGAGAATATTTTGCCTATATACTTCTGGGATGGTGGTGTAAACACATCATGTTACATTTTAAATGGAGCTCTCATTAGAAAGACCTTAGAAAAGACCCCATACAAAATCTAGAAGGGGAGGAAACCCAAAATTGGGTATTTTAAAGCCTTTAGATGTAAATGCTACATCCTGAATGATAGAGAGCAATTATGAAAATTTGATCCTAACTCTGATGAAGCAATTTTCCTTGGCTACTCAACACGTAGCAAAGCTTATAGAGTCTATAACAAATGAACCCAAACTGTGGTAGAGTCTATACATGTAGATTTCAATGAGACTAACCATGCAGGAAGAAGAAGTTCAAATCTAAAAGATTTAACTCTGGAAGCTGAAAACACTGGAGAAAAAGAAAAAGTGTAGATTCTAGATTCCTTCCAGATCAAGAAGTACAAGGAAGAAGATGAAGGAATTACTCTCGACTCAGAAGTTCCACAAGGTTATCTTAATCACCATGAGATAAACTTTATGGATAATCAAGAAGAAGTTGAAGTAGTTGAGGAACAAGCACAAAATCTATATGCAGATCTTCAAAGAGAAATCAAGACTCACAGAAATCATCCAGTAGAAGCCATTTTGGATGATGTCCTAAATCCAGTCAAAACCAGAGGACAACTCAACCGGATGATGAGCCATTCTGCCATTGTCTCTCTCATTAAGCCAAAGATTTTTCAAGATGCTAAAGGAGATGAAAGCTGGATGTTGGCAATGCAAGAAGAACTAGATCAGTTCACCAGAAATGATATTTGGGGTCTAGTGTCCCCACCAAAGGAAAGTCAATCATTTGTACCAAAAGGGTGTTCCGAAACAATCTAGATGAATCTAGATTTGTGGAGAAACAAGGAAAGATTGGTTGCCCAAGGCTACAATCAACAAGAAGGAATTGACTTTGAAGGAACATTCTCCCCTGTAGCAAGATTAGAGGCAATCCGGATTCTAAATGCTTTTACATCATTCATGGGATTCACACTATTCTAAACGGATGTCAAAAGTGCATTTCTAAATGTAGTTGTCCAGGAAGAAGTCTATGTCTAGAAACTAACTAGATTTGAAGACTCAAAGTATCCAGATCATGTATACAAGCTGAAGAAAGCCCTCTATGGATTGGAGCAAGCACCAAGAGCTTGGTATGAGAGACTTACAAAATTTCTCATATCCAAAGGTTACATCCGAGATAAAGCAGACACAACTCTTTTCATCAATAAAAAGAAGGATGATGTTATTCGAGTCCAAGTATATGTAGATGACATCATCTATGGAGCAATAGATGAAAAGATGTGTAAAGAATTCAGCGCTCAAATGCAAAAGGAGTTTGAGATGTCAATGATGGGAAAACTCAAATGTCAAATTCTTGAAGTAAGAGGATCTACCGAATCATTCTTAGCTTGGCATCTTTCTTTGTCATGAGGTACCTCAAAGTAGCGTGGTATGACCTTGGAATAGAGAAGATAAGAACAAAACTTCTCCAATGCAAAAATGATAGCAAGGAGCTCTTTCTCAGTCGTGGTATAGTTTTGTTGAGCTATATCGAGAGTCTAGGATGTATAAAAAATGACACAAGGTTCTCGGCTAATCCATTGTCCTAATACTACTCCAACTGCCCTATCGCTTACATCGCATATGATTTTGAAGGGTTGGTCCCAGTTGGGTGCTTGGATGATAGGCGCAGAGACCAGTTTGTTCTTGATAGTGTCAAAGGCTTCTTTTCAAGGATCTCCAAACTCAAAGTTAGCGACTTTCTGGAGTAGTCTGCCTAGGGGCTTTGCGATTTTCATAAAGTTCTTGATGAACCTACGATAAAAACCTGCATGTCCAAGAAAAGACCTAACTTTTTTTACAGAATTAGGGTAGGGTAAGGAATGAATAATGTCAATTTTAGCTTTATCTACCTCAATACCTTTCTTAGATACAATATGACCTAATATCATACCTTGGTCTACCATAAAATGGCATTTTTCATAGCTAAGCACCAAATCAGACTCAATACAGCATTTAAGAATCTTACCAAGGTTATCGAGACATGCATCAAACGAATCACCATACACAGTAAAGTCATCCATAAATTCCTTAGTGATTTTTTTCCACATAGTTAGAAAAGATACTCATCATTCACCTCTGAAATGTAGCGGGAGCATTGTAGAGACCAAAAGGCATCCGTCTGTAGGCAAAGGTGCCAAAGGGACGCATAAATGTTGTCTTTTTCTAGTCTTCTATTGCCACTGGGATCTGATAGAAACCCAACATTCCATCGAGACAGTAAAAATGAGGCTTTCCTGCTAGTCTCTCCAGCATCTGATCAATGAACGGCAGTGGAAAATGGTCCTTGTTAGTCGCGGTGTTGAGCTTGCAGTAGTCAATGCAAATTCTCCATCCATTTCGTATTATCGTTGGGACTGGTTCTCCTGCTTTGTTCATTATCACCATGATGCCTTTCTTCTTTGGAACAACTTGTACCGAGCTAACCCACTCACTTTTAGAGATAGGGTAAATGAGGTTAGCCTCCATGAGCTTGATCACTTCTTTCTTCACTACTTTCATCATAGGATGATTGAGTCATCTTTGAGGTTGGTGATAGGTCTTGGTGTTCTCCTCCAACTTGATTTTGTGCATGCAAGTGGAAGGACTAATCCCCTTGATATCGGCTATAGTCTATCCAATCGCCACTTTATATTCCTAGAGCAAAGAGACTAGTCGTTTTTCTTCATCCGGACTCAATTTCTTGGAAATAATCACCGGGAGTGTGTCGTTATCCCCCAAGAAAGCATACTTAGGATGACTTGGTAGGCTCTTAAGTTCAAGTTCCAGTGGTTGGATGATAGAAGGAGTGGGCTTCTTAAAAGGTGGTAAAGCAAGCTTCGGTTCAGGTCTCGATATAGGTTAAGGTGGATTAAGATTATGGATTGCCTCTTCCACCTTTCTACCTAAATATCTATCATTAAGAATATTGGTGTAAAGGGCTTCATTCAATGTGACCAAATACTCATCCGAGAGGTTGAGTTCAAAAATTTTCCGGATGATGGGATCAAGACTATCAATGCTGCATAGGCTCGAATCTTCTTCTGAGGTCTTCATAGCAACATAAACATTGAAAGTGGCTACTTCCCCATTGAATTCCACGGTGATATAACCATTGTGTACATCGATTTTGGTCTTGGCGATACTCAAGAATGGTCTCCCTAGTAGCAAATCTGAGTTCCCCTTTTTATATGCATCATATATATCAAGAATATAAAAGTCAGTGGGAAAACAAAATCATTTACCTTGACCAATAAATCTTCCAAAATTCCCTCAGGGTAAACAACATAGCGATCTGTAAGTTATAAGACAATCCTGGTCTCCTTGAGAGGCATATTGTGGTTGGCTGATATCTGCTGGTAGATAGAGGAACGCATGAAATTTACAGATGCACCGAGATCACACATAGACTTCTGAATTCCAATTTGACCTATGGTGCAATTGATCCTGAATGTTCCCTAGTCCATCGGCTTACGGGGTAATTTATGTTGGATCATGGCAGACACATTTTGCCCCATAATGACCTTATCTAGGTCATGCTGCTTCTTCCTATTGGTACACATCTCCTTGAGCAATTTCACATATTTTGGAATCTGTCTAATCACATCGAGCAATGGAATATTGATCTCGACTTTCCTCAAGGTCTCAAAGATCTCTTTCTCTTCCTTTAGCTTATTGGTCTTTGCTAGTCTCTCCGAAAAAGGAGGTTTGGTCTCAGTACAAGTCACTGGTTCCTCTGGATCATTAGGAATTTCAATGACCTCGTCCTCCATTTCCTCTTTTGGTGGTTTCGATTGAGTCTCTTTCCATTTTCTCAACGTGATCGCGCTAACTTTCTCCCTTGGGTTGTCCTCTGATTGGGGCTGGTGTCTCCCCACATTCTTGATCTTGGAGAGAGTGCTAGCTATTTGGGCCCTTTATTTTTCTAGGTTTGAGAAGTTACGTTACAGTCCTTGCATCCGATCATCTACCAGCTCAAACTGCTTATTTGAGCCCTTAGCAAGAGTAGTGAAAAGCTCATAAGGATTATATTATGGCGGCTAAGGTGGGTTAGGCTGGACCTGGACTTGTTAAGGAGGTCTCAATATGATCGCATTTTGCTGATTCCTCACCACGAGCTTGTTCTATGGTCATTGTGGTTATTGGCGATCGTTATTTCGCCAAGCGAGTGCTGGACGATCTCGCCACCCTATGTGATTTCTCTGTGGCGGTGGAATGTATGGTTGCTTGTTCCCCTAATTAACATAGTTATTATGGTTACCATAGTTTCTATAATTGCCATAGTTATTATAGTATCCCTTGGTATGGACTTGTTCAAATTCAGGGTCTCCTGTACGAGGGCATTTATCAGTAGCATGAGTGGTCTTTTTGCAAAGTGCACACTTCTTCGCGACCTCGGTCAGGACATCTATCTTGTGTATAAGTTTAGTGAGTCTTTCTATTTTGTCATTGAGATCATAAGAGTTGACCTCATTGACTGCTCTCAATGTAGATTTTCCTTCACGATCGCCAAACTATTGAGCCATTTTTGCCATAGTGTTGATTATTTCCCAAGCCTAAGTTGGGGTCTTGTTTATGAGAGCACCCCCACTGGCAGCATCTAACATGGATCACATAGAGAACAGGAGTCCCTCATAGAAAGTCTGGACTAAGTCTTGATCAGTGAATCCATGAGGTGGACAAGCTACCAAAAGGTGCTGGAACCTTTCATAATACTCATGGAGACTCTCCGTGTCTTTCATCTTAGCTGAACAGATCTGCCTCTTTAAGGTGGTAACTCTCGATGCTAGAAAATATTTATCGACAAAGACTCTCAACATCTATTCCCATGATGTTATTGATCCTGGTTTCAAATGACAAAACCAGTCATTGGTTGAGTCCTTAAGAGAGAAAGAAAAGGACTTCGATTTCACAAGGTTTAGATCGACCTTGGGTGGCTTCATGAACACGCCATTTAATGGAATTTCTGCAAGTGTTTGTAAGGGTCATTAGTGGCCCTTCTAGTGAATTTGGGTAAGCTATGGACAAACCCAGATCTCATCTAGAAGTTGTTATCATCAGTTTCATCCGGATAAGTGATGCAAAAAGGTTGTTGGTTCACCGGGACCCATGTAAGGTCTCAAATTGACATCTTTTGGCTAGCCATGGTCATGATGGCTATTTTTGGCCCTAATTCTGAGTCAGTCAAATTGTCAGGCAGTCCTTCTATAGTGATTTGATCATTGCTGGGTCTATTTGAAGTCCCTACATGATGTTTTGAATCTCTATTCTCTCAGGGTTGCTTATCAGAAGCTCTATGGGATCTTTCAATTTCTGGATTGTAGAGGAATTCGTTGCCATGACCTTTGGCTCTAGTCATCCACATCGAACAATTAGTCAAAAGAATCCATTCTGCGGCAATGGCGCCAAAATTTGATGGGTGTCGAGACCATCAAAATTAAATCCCTGCACAAAACAAACTAGTAGTTAATGGTGAGCGGGGGTCGAATTCATAAGTAATAGTATTTGACAATATTGTTCTTAGAAGACGACACACAGCGTGACCTAGAAGTACTCTTGATGGGAATTTGTGGATTAATACTAAATAAAGCAAGTAATGAAATAAGAACAAGACTGAATATCATGGTGATCGTGGGATAAAAGATTAATTACAACAAGGCCTAGATTTAGTTATACTAATACTCATGCACCGCACAGTACTAGCAAATTTTCCTTACTGTGTATAGAGATCAGACTTCGCGCCTCTACCTAACTCATACTCACTATGTCTCACGCTAGTGAATAGAAATATAAATTAGAAAAGCCTAAATCCTTACCGACAGGTAGTGAAGCACTCCCAACAGGCGTAAGATTACCTTTCTCCAGTCTCAGTGCTGACTATTTTTACTTTATCCTTCTTCAAGCATAATTACGGATGCAAGAATAAAATTAACAATGATCATAAAGACTTACCAAGTGGGTGATCAGTCCAAACAGCGAGACTAAGTGATAATCTTACCATAGAACCCTTCAAGTACTGAGATTGGTAAATAGGTTGCCTTGCAAATTTCTATAGTCAATTGAAGTCCTCACACCATTTAAACCCAGTCTTGACCATTAATTGGTTAAGCCATGAGGATTCTAGCCAAACATGTCTGAATTTAAATGTGCAAAAATATAAAGAGATTGAAGATAAATCATGCTGAGAATACAAAGATTGAAATTAAAATAGAGCAATAAAACAGAAAATGAACTTGCAATTAAACTTAAAGATGTTCGAAACCAAAACTGTAAATCAAAATGTGCTTGTAAACTAAAGAACGCAAAGACTAAGAACTAGACTAGAAAGACTGAATGGTAGATTGGATCAAAAATTATGTGTCTGTGCATTCCCTTCGAAATGGCCGGCCTTGGTATTCATAGCTGAGTGCTCCTCCTAATGCTTCTTCTTTAGTGACAAAATAGGAATCTTTGCATTTATTTCACTGGATTCATTTCCTTTTAGTCTTGGCACTTAAATGGTAGTAAAATCCTTTCCTTTAGGAAATTAGGAAAGAGATCAAAGTTCCTCCCTGAATTGGGCTCTTCCTGAATAGGATTTGCCCAAACTGGGTAACTTCCACATCAAGATATAGTAGTGCTCCGGTATTGATGTCATCTTGGTCATTCTGAAGTGTTCTGGAGTTACTGGGGATTAGCTATTGCTCCTGTTGCCTCCTTTAGGTATCGGTGAGAGGCTCTTTTCCTTAAATTTTGCATGTTTTCTCTGAATTTCCTTCAAAACCTAAAAAAGATAGAAAAGGAAGTAATAGTGGTCATAAAGACTAAAAACATGGTCTCAATAATATGGAAATAAGCATAAAAGCATGTTGAAAAATACAACCCATCAGCCAGTACTTGTATAGATGGGTGGGACCTGTACGAGTGCTAGTGGGGACCCGTACGGGTCCTATCTAGTTCAAACAGAACCTTGGTTTGATAGATTTAATAGATTTTACATAAATTGGGCAGAATATAGAGAAATATTGATAATACAAATGAGATTCGAGTCTCTTTGAAACTCAGGAGCGTACCTTTACGACGTAAATCAACTTTGAGTTGATCCCTTTGCTGAGAGAGAGTTTAGACAAAGTAGATGTTGAAATGGAGATTTTAGGACTATTTAGGCGAGTATTTGTGTGGACAGAACCTTCCCCAAATCCTAATAAATGAAGCTAGAAATGAATAAAATATGGATAAAACCTCTAGGGACGGGTTTTCTCTTTATTTTATTCCTTCTATACCTCAGCTATACCTTTTTTATACCTATAGAAAGTGCTAGAATTTTTATATAATGTCTCTTCTATATTGTGTGTGTTGAAAAGAGGTGAAAAGGCCTCTATTTATAGGGGAAATTAGGTATGAACGTAATAAATCACATTCATGGCCTGATTTCTCCCAAAAATAGTATAGATTACCTTCTATAAAGCCTGAATAGGCAAGTACGGGACCCATCCGGGTCTATTGGGACCCTTATGGGTCTACGTACGGGTCCCCTCCAGGCATATGGGGGAATGACCCATACGGCTCCACCGATGGATCTACAGCACAAGGCATCACCCGTACGGGTCCCTAAGGGCAGACCAGGTCTCCAAACTTTGGCCAAACTCAACTCTGCTGTAGTAGGAACACCTTTGATGGATAACACCTGTAAAAGATTGCATTATCTAGCTCTCATCATCATTGTGAGAAGGATCGTTAAAATCCAATGCTCATGGTAATCATCGGATCTACCTTCGCGACTGCTTGAATTTTGTATGACTGGAAGTAATGCCTCAGCTTCTTGGTCAACCATATCATCATGGTACATGTCTTCTCCACAACAATGTATCGCGTCTCATACTCCAACAACTTCTTACTCAAGTAGTAGATAGCATGTTCGCTCTTATCATCTTATTCTTTAACTAACATTACATCCACGGATGATTATTCTATGGCTAAATAAAGAACAAGTGGTTTACCGGGCATGGGAGGCTTTAAGACTGGGGGCTCATGACACTATTTACTCCATTCTATAGGTTGCTTTTTTCTCAACAATTTGAAGATCAGCTCGCACACTATTGTTTACTTGGCAATGAACTGACTTACATACTGGAGCGACCCAAGAAACAACCTAACTTCCCTCTCGGTTTTAGGAATAGGCATTTCTTGGATAGCTCTAACCTTGTCGGGGTCGACTTAGATTCCTCTCTGATGATGATGTGGCCTAGGAGCTTCCCAGATGTTACCCCAAACACACGCTTCTTCATATTCAAATGAAGGTTGTACTTCTCAATCCTTGCTTAGAATCTGTCTAAGATATCAAGATGGTCCTCCCATGTGTTAGAAATTCTCTAGCATGTCATCGATGTAGACTTCAACCTCTTTATGGATCATGTCGTGTAGTGGGGCCATCACAGCTCTTTGATAAGATACCCCCGCATTATTCAACCCAAAAGGCATTACTCTGTAAAAGTACACTCCCCATTCTATCATGAAAGTTGTCTTTACTTTATCGATGATATCCCTTAAGATCTGATTGTACCCGGAGAAACCATCTAAGAATGAATACATTATCACCCTGGCGACTCTGTCTATTAGTACATCAATGTGAGGCAATGGAAAATCATCCTTTGGAGATGCCTTGTTTAAATCATGGAAGTAGACGCATACCCTGACCTTTCCATCCTTCTTCGAAACTAGGATAACATATGCTAACCATGCAGGATATTCAACTACTTCAATGAATTTAGCCTCGAGCATCTTGGCAACTTCAACCTTAACTTTTATCAGCCCATTCTGGACATAGTCTCCTCAACTTTTGCTTAACTAGTTTGAACTTAGGATCAGTTGGGATATGATGCTCGAAGATTTGATGACATACCCCAAGCATGTCTTTGTTGGACTACGCGAAAGCATTTACATGTTTTCTAAGCACTTTTATCATCTCTCTTTTTATAGGGGTTAAGTCATTGGCTATGGTTACCATTTTTGGATTTTCCGTAGTACCCAAGTTATTGTCATACAATGAAACATCATGAATGCTATAAACATTATATGTATGGTCTAATGAATGCATGGTGCCATCAGGCGAAACATCAAACAAGTAAGAAAAATCATTGTAATTATTATCATCAGGGTGCTCAAGGGCTACATCATTTTCATTACATATAATTGCATTGTCATCCTCCACAGGCGGACGGTCTTCATGGTCACTCATCAAGAGGTGGGTCAGGTCGTGGTCCAGAACTTGCAAATGTTCTTCAATCAATACATCGCCCATGGTGACTCTTGTGAATTGGGCTAGGTTTCTCGAGCTTCTTGGGTGAGTGTCTTCTTCTCGTCCCCCAAACATGGTATGGTGTACATTGAAGTGGTGAGGGTATCGATGGCTTTGTCTACTTTGATCTTTGATGGGTTGTTGGCTTTCACTATCTTTAAACACTTTTCCACTTCTATGGCTACTTCATAACACTCACAGATGGTCTTATATGTTTTTACGAATGCTATCTTGCGGAGGTGAGGACGTAGCTAAACATAAACCGATTGACTAATTCTTTTTCATAAGGCCTTCTTTTAAGAGCTACCAAACAATTAACCACCTTTGGAAATAATCACGGACGGGCTCCCCATTCCACTGTCTAGTAGCCATCAAATCCATTATTGACGGTTCTCCCTTAGCCTTCTTGACTTCCAATATGCGCTTCCATACCTCTAGTCCTGAGTTAATCATGGCTACTTCCTCCCATCTCATCCTGAGTTCACATATCTTCCTTTCATTGATAAAAACAGTGATGGGATTGAGGAGATCTTTACATACTTTTGTCGGGTGACCAGGGCTGACTTGGAATACACAGAAATTCCCTCTCTCTTCGGCCTTTGGCAGAACAAATGGCTTGAGGTGCTCAATCAACCCATACTTCTTCAGCTTCTTGAAAATCTTCACAGGATGAGTTTCCAAAGGTGAGATTTCATCGAGAGTCATAGGGTGAAACTTCTGGTTGTGAGTCATACCATAGGGTAAACCCATGATATAAGGGAGGGTTGTCCTCTTTTGCATAACCACAAAGTTGGGAAGTTTCGGGCCCTTACTATGGTGAACTTACAAAATGGCCTCTTGACGGAGCAAATGAGACCCACCACTAGCTGTGAGGAGCGTTGGGTTCGCTAGCTGAATTGACTGACCAAACTGAGCCATTGGGTGAACTGGAGTGAGGACTGGTGCACTAGTTGACTGAGGTTGCCAAATCTTGTCATGAACTAAGGTAGTAACCAAAAGTTTAGTACATGCATGGGTTTGGTTATGCATGAGTGGTATACAACAATGCATGATGAGGTCAATATACAAGGAAATACAACACTACACATGCGAAGCGTTTTCTTCCAACCTTGTTCCTCCCGCCGATTACCATAAGGATAACAAAGGGTGACCTAATTTAATCTCATAGGAAAAAGGAGGACTAAAGGGTAAAATTCTAAGGCTTTTGATAAGAAGGGTGTAGGCACATAACGGAAGTTGATGTAGCAGGTTCCCATTGCACCAAGCCTCAAAGAGGAAGGTGACAATGAGTGCTCCACCCACTAGGGTGTTCTCAATTCGTGATGGGCATGAGAAACACTTTCATAAGCTTCACGGAAAATAGGGCACCTTAACCTAGCGCTAGAAGAAGAGCACGTCTAACTAAAGAGAAGGAGGTGAGAAGATAGAGTGTGATAATTTTCCCAAATGATGGGAAAGAAAGCAGTTTGAATTAACTAAATAATTTTTGGTGCTCATCTTGATCTTTTAAGCTTTTCAAAAATAAACCAAAATTTTGCAAGTTAAAAGATTATTTCCCCAATAAAGTCACCACTATGAAGTGACGAGGCAAAAATATGTTGATTTCCATTAGCGCCTTACGGCAAGGTCCACTAGGGGTTTGTTCATTTAAGCATGATAGAACTAATTAGTTTAATTTTGCACATTTACCCAATTTTTATGAATAAAATAATCGAAACCCAAATCTCGATACAAATGATAGAGTCGGCACCCAAGTTGTCTAATTGGGAAAGAGTTTTGGTACAGTTCCCATTGGATGGGAGACTCATACCTTTTGGATCAGAGATTCGGGTATCAGAAGAGTTACTTATTTCTCATTTAGTTACTTCAAAATTACATTCATCGAGTCAAACCATTTTCTTTTCATCATTTAGAGAATTATTACGGAAAGCCTTTGTTTCTACACTCTTTCACGAACGATTCATATGTCTATAATTCACAATAAAGCACAAACAATAAAGGGGGAATAAAAATTACAATGGGGGAAAAAGGGGGAATTGTATGGGAACCTATACATTTGTTCTAAGTTTTAAAACAAAAATAAAAAAATTCGCCTGCATGAAAATGTTAGCACAGTTATGGCACATCATAAGTCAGCATTTTGTTAGGAAGAATGTGATTATGTTAGCATGGCGGTTTTGTGATCAATAGTGCCTAGGCAGCTTCTAGGATCGAAAAGAAATAATATAATAGGTCTTCAACGTATTTCTTTATGAAAACACATTTTATCTTTTTGTGTGTTGATTTACTAGATTATTAGTGAAAATTATCTCATGGCAATTGGTGATGTTAGGTTCATTTTACAGGTTTAATAAAAAATTATATTCTACCTAGGGGCTGTTGGAAATCAATCATTCGGAAGACTTTACAAAGACCTTAAGAAAGCATCCGGATCAAGGTTTTGACGAAAACAAAAACCACAAGATTTCATCCGGTTCAAAACAGAAGCATCCAATTAGAGTTTGAACGAAACCAAACCACTAAATACAAAGAGAAAGTATCTAGACTAAAGTATTGAAGAAAACAAATCAGTAAGTCTAGGTCCACCCCATCCGCTTAAAGATAGAGAAGTCCAAGAAGAAAGCATCCGGTTAGAGGTTGGAAAGGAAACAAACTTCTAGCTCCTTGAAGATAGCATCCGAAAGAAGATCACTACTGATGTAGCATTCGGTTAAGCTTGAATCTGAAGACATCCGAAAGACTCAACACTCAAGAAAAAGGGAAAATATTCAAAACATTGTTCCCTCCAATTTGGTCATTAGTCAAAAGTGCTCTTTATATCTTGAAAAGGGAAAAAGTAACAGCTAGCACGGTTGCAAAAAAGGACAAAAAGGCAAATATGGAAAGAGAAAAAGGTAACAACCTTTTTCACCTAGATCAATAGAATGGCGGGTGGGACACACACAAAGGTCAAAGTTGCATAAAAGTTGGTTGTGCACAAAAAGCCAAATAAACGATGTCTGGCAACTTTGTTTCTCCAATCCCAACAAATTCAAACGGGACATTTATCATGTCTAACGGACAGATCAACGGCTTTGGAAGCACCATCTTATATCTGATCAACGGTGAAGGTTCAAGATCCAGCAACGGCTACCTTTATGATCCATGCTTATAAAAGGGAGGCTTCACAAGTTCAGAAGATGTTGATTGCCTTTTAGAAGCTACTACATTGAAGAAATTACCATACAATCAGTGACTCAATCCCTCTAAGAACTAAACACTTAAATCTGTTTGTAAGAATTCCCAAGTAAAACTATAAACTTGAGGAATTCAAAACCAAGCCGTTATCAAAACAAGAGTGTAAAAATCTCATATTTGGATGAGTATTGAGATCGGGACGTAGCTTGAACTAGAGAGTTTAAGTGGTATATCCATGTGGGACTCAACTTAAACTTGGGTATAGTTTAAGTGATGTATCCTGCTAAAGACAACCACTCAGCCAACCTCAATGGTTTTGTGGTATATCCTACATCCTGAAGAAGGGAGATTCTATGAAGACAAGCTACAATGGACTCAGCCAGGCTAGGATTAGTTTGGTTGTTGTTAGCATGGTCCACTCGGCCCGATGAGGATTTATACCTATTTCACTCAGCGATTAGACAAAGAGCCAAGAAGGACCAAATTGTCACTAAAAATCCGAAAATTCCAAAATTTCTCATTTGTCATAATGTTCCAAGTTGCATCCTTGAAGTGCATTTCATAATAGTTAATACAGTCAAGCAGTGAAATAGAAAAATAGAAAAACTATCCTAAAAAACAAAAAATGCCATTTTGATGGCCTAAACGATCGAATTTGGCAAAAATAAGGTGGGGCTAGAGGTCGAATGCTACTAGTATTGCTTATTCGGTCATTTTAGTCAAAAAATGGTCAAATAGGTAACTAACCCGCCTACTAATTACCTATGTACAGTAAAAAAATTGTATCTTAACGAGATTCGCCAAGATTTTCGGAGATTTTGGATAAGATTTTGTCAGATTGGTAATTAGCTCGTTGGCTCATTACCTATGTAATTAGCCCGCGAGCTAATTACCTCCTTTCTATAAATAGAGGATTCCCCCTCTCATTTTCAACAGATAGAAAATGCAATGTTAATTCCTTTTGCCAATTTCGTTCCGAGAGTTCTAAAAGCACCGAAACTCTGCAAAAACACATCCAAATCTGAGCTTTACCACCTATATTAGGTATAAACTCAATTTTGGTATTTTTAGATCAAGATCTCACATTGATCTTCGGTCTAAAAATGACCCAAACGCATTTTCTCCTAGAAATAATCCATGATTATAGCCATAACTTGGGTTGAACCTATTTTCCACACAAATCATAATCCTTGACAACTTCAGTCTCGCACCGGCTCTCAAGTCATCCTGGACAAGCGAAAAGGTAACTGAAGGTAATTTGCTCTAAGCCCAACTTTAAAATTCATTTTATTGCACATTGCATTCTCATTTGTCTGGTTAAGTGAGCTATTGGTTCCACTTAAATTATAACTTGTGCAAATAAGCTCGCAGGTATGGATAAACATCCAGAATGTGAGGAAACTCTATCCGAGTTTCCGAGCCAAAACGCAAATGTTGCCATTACTCTGCCGAAAGTTTGGTAAAAAATATCAATTTATTAAGCCGTTATAATGCCCGTTTTATTTCTTGAATTTATTTCTTAAAAAAAGCCATTGTAATGTCAAAATTACCACGTAAAACATAATTCCAAACTTTATCCAAATAATTTGAACAATATGAGTACCGATTATGTCCGAACTCAGAATCTCATTTTATTTTCGGTATAAAAATCCCATTTTGGATCAGTATATCACAATTCCCGGTGGAGCTGAACTGGGTGGCAACTCAATTTTATTTTTAAATAAAATTAAATGTTTTATTTCAAAAATATTTTCTTTTATTAAAATGTGTAAATATGTTTCTCAATATAGAAAGTCAATCACATTTTTTGCTTATAGAAAGTCACATTTTTCACACTCAATAAGTTTACATGAAAAACAATAAATGATTTTCCCTTTTATAAAATCAAGCATTTTATTATAAAAAAGGCACATGCATTTAAGCAAATCGGATTTTCTCAAACCAAACTAAACATCGCGGTTTCCTCAAACTGCACCAAACCAAATTGCGCCCCGCGCATCGCCCCCACGTGCATTCCTCCCATTATAACCTCGCCTGCTCACAGTGGTGACTTCACTAGGGATAAATTATTTTTATAAAAACCCGATTTTTATAAAAATTCTATTTTTACATAATAATTAAAATATTGTTCAAATTAAATTATGGAATTATGGAATATGTGGTAATTCAATATTACACAGATTCTAGGGTTGCATAGCATTTGCATTCTTTAACCCTAAACCAATTTAGGTGTCTTTCGATGAAGTATCTCCAAGTTCGCTTAGGGTTTGAGGGCTATAGATTCGATCACACCCCTTCCGTAATGTATTAGGGCCTTGCTCTCTTAAGGGCAAGACTATCCGAGTATATTATATGTGGAAAAATTTCATTTTGTTCTCTTAAAGCCTCTGGGACTCGGTACACAAAGGCGCAGGGTACCCAATCGCACCCAATCTTGAGACCAAAACCTGCATATAGTTGAACCATAGACACTTCCTCATGGGTTAACCCGAAAACCATGAGCGCACGCGAGCAGACTCCGCTAAGTCCCTTGTTGGCTTTAAAGCAAAGTAACCAAATGGAGTAAAAAGGGCAGTAGGCGCGATCTAACCGTTTGCTATCAGTGCAGGTTTATTAAAATATAAATAAACTAAAAATGAACCCCATGAACATTAAGATTGTGTGAAAACTAACCACGTCTTTGTGCAGCCTTGACATTTATGTGTGACATACCAGTTTGTATCCTAGCCATAGGAACCTAAGATAACCGAGACTAGAGTCTACCTAGGCTTACCCATGAGCCAAAATAACCTAGACCAGTGAGTCCACCTAGGCTTAGCCCATGAGCCGAAATAGCCCAAGACTAGTGAGTCAACCTAGGCTCAACCCATAAGCCAAAATAAACCGTGACTAGTGAGTCCACCTAGGCTCAACCCATGAGCTGAAATAAACCAAGACTAGTGAGTCTACCTAGGCTCAGCCCATGAGCCAAAATATAGAAACCTTTGAGTGACCATCAAGTCAACTCACCTTTGACCATTGAGTTAACCGTCGAGTGACCATCAAGTCTACTCACCTTTGACCACTGAGTCAACCTTTCAGTGACCATCAGGTCAACTCACCCTTGACCACCAAGACAACCTTCGAGTGACCATCAAGTTAACTCACCTTTGACCACCAAGCCAACTCACCTTTGACCACCAAGTCAACCATCGAGTGACCATAGAGTCAACTCACCTTTGACCACCGAGTCAACCCTCAAGTGACCATCGAGTCAACTCACCTATGACCATAGAGTCACCCATCGAGTGACCATCGAGTCAACTCACCTATAACCATAGAGTCAGCCCTCGAGTGACCATTGAGTCAACTCACCCTTGACCATCGAGTCAACCACCGAGTGACCAGCGATCGAACTCACCCTTGACCTCTGAGTCAACCCCTGAGTGACTAGCAAGTCAACTCACCTATGACCATAGAGTCAGCCCTTGAGTGACCATCCAGTCTATTCACCTTTGACCATCAAGTCAGCCTTTGAGTGACCATCAAGTCAACTCACCTTTAACCACCGAGTCAACCTTCGAGTGACCAGCGAGTCAACTCAACTTTGACCAATGAATCAGCCTTCGAGTGACCATCAAGTCAACTCACCCCTGACCATCGAGTGACCATCGAGTCAACTCACCCTTGACCACTGAGTTAACTATCGAGTGACCCTCGAGTCAACTCACCTTTGACCACCGAGTCAACCCTCGAGTGACCAACGACTCAACTCACTTTTGACCACTAAGTTAGCATTCGAGTGACCAATGAGTCAACTAACCTTTTGACCATCGAGTCAGCCTTCGAGAAACCAATAAGTCAACTCACCCTTGACCAACGAATCAACCTTCAATTGACCATCTAGTCATCTCACCGCTGGCCATAGAGTTAACCTTTGAGTGACCAGTGAGTCAACTCACTTTTGACCATAGAGTCAGCTTTCAAGTGATTAGTGAGTCAACTCGCCTTTGACCATAGAGTCAAGCCTTTGAGTGACCATTGAATCAACCCACCTTTGACCATAGGGTCAACCTTCAAGTGACCATCGAGTCAACTCTAACCGACCAATTATTCGAGTTAAAATCCAAAACCTGACTAATGAGTCACCCGACTACTAAAGTCACACTAACTAGTGAGTCACCTGACTACTGAGGCCATTATCGACCAACAACTCAATTCGACCAGTGAGTCACCTTACTAATAAAGTCACCTATAATCCCTGAGTCAGTTCAAACTAGACCAATGAGTTGAAAAAATTGGACTAGTGAGTCATCAAGTCCTAACCAGTGGGTAATCTAATCCCGACCACCGAGTCATCTAATCCCGACCACCTAGTGGACTTAAACCCGGCTGCAAGGCCTAAACCTTTTGGCATTCCCCGAACTGCTAAAACTAAGGCAACCCCATGATTGCCGAATTAAATCCCGTGGACTTCTTTGGCATTCCCTGAATCACCAAGGCTTTTCCAAGACTTAAGGTAATATAGTCATTGCTAAATTAATGTCCAAAGAGACATAATAGCTAGGACATTCATGCAATCACTTGGCCGAAATACCTAGGAGCATTCTACATGACCCCGACTTTTTGCATTCCTAGAATGACACATTTTTGAGTTATGCTTTCCATGAGAGAAAAATCAACCAAACCTTGACACTTAAAGTGATCGCTTGACCAAGCTTGATATTCCTCGAGTATCAAAGACTTACCCCTCTTTTTGTTATGAATTCCTAGAATGCTTAACTTTTATCAAATATTCCATGAATATTTGACCTCTTGACCAAGCTTGATATTCCCCGAGTATCAAGGACTTACCCCTCTTTTGTTATGCATTTCTAGAATGCTTAAATTTTATGAAATATTCCATGAATATTTAACCCCTAGGTAACCCAGCGCATTCTTTAAATGACAGTTCCTTGAGTTGTACATTCCCTAAATACACTCAAATTTGCACATTCCATGAATGTGGCAAACAACCCAATTAAACCCCATCACTATATGTGACCACCCCTATCTCATTTGATATCCATTGAATATCAAGATTTATAACCTTGTTTGGTATCCCCAAACAACTAACCTTTATCGACTATTCCCTAAATGTTTGACTTTCCCTTAAAATAAAACTTATTCAATATTCCAAGATTATGGAATCTCGCAAATATACATTTATTCATTCATCCATTCATTCATTCATTCATAATAATAATAATAATAATAATTAATGCTGAAAACATGTATTAACGCAAAGTCTATACATTAAAAGGTTAGAAGCAAGAAAGAAGCAGGCTAAGACGTTTCTCGAGCATTCCAAAGGTTAGACCCCTACCACTAGTTGAGTCACTTGCCGGATTTTCCTCTACTTCTGAACCTGAAAAGACGATGGCGGATGATGATACTATTACCCGATCCCTCAAAAGAATCCTGGACACTCCAAAATTTTGTAATATCTTGGAGAGCTTGAATACCTCTAATTCTCCAAAGTTGAAAGAACAAGAAGCGAAATTGGCAGCATTAAAGGCAAAGATTAATGACATGGAGAACTCTTCCCCGAATCCAAGGAAATCGATTGCTTCATCCATAGAGCAATATGTGGATATTGACAAATTTATGCCTAGTGAATCTGAAGCACTCCCTACTAAATTCATGATGCCATACTAGCTCCCTGCCATGGCATAGGGTCTCCACATGCTCACATTGAGAGTTACCTTTGGATAATGACTAGTATAGCAATCCCCAAGGTTCATATCATCAATCTGTTCTATGCCACACTCTGTGATCCAGCTTCTTAATGGTATATGATGATTCCAACAGATGTGAAGTCTAATTGGAAAAAGTTATGCTTTTCGTTCATAGAGAACTATGCCTTCAATCTTAAGATCAAGATGACACTTCAAGATCTCGAAAGGGTTAAACAACGTCTGAATGAATCCTTTGAGGATTACTATTTAAGTTGGATGGTAGTTCGAGTGCTAATAAGAAGGGCACCTGACCAGGAAGCCTTGATTGTGAAACTAGTGGAGGGTTCCAATCAAAGGTACAAAGACAAGATGAAGATGGAGAGGTTTGATACCATCAATGATGTGGTAAATTATGCCAAAAAGCTGGAGAAGTATGACGAGGAGGATTACTTGAAGGAAGATGAGATACATGAGATGATGAAAAATGAAAACCCAAATTATGAACAACTTAATCTTGAGGACCTAGAGTTCGGATATCATTCGGATGAAGAAACTCTGGAAGACCAAGATGAAAGCTCAAATTGGGAATAATATGGTAGGCCCCAACATCTCAGTAGAAGTAGGAGCCACACTAAATAATGAAGATTGCTCTTTTGTTTTTATCTCTAGTGCTTTTAAACTGAACAATGTAATAAATAATATTATGAATAAAGCTGCTTACATAAGCAATGTTTATGATAGTGATTCCGTGTATTCATTCTAGCATACATTTGACATATTCAACATTCATGATGCTCTAATCAATGAAATAAATTTAGGCATATTTGTCAAACCCAGAAATGGTATCTATTTCAAATAGCTTGACCCCTAAAAAAAATAGAGAGAAAAAAAGATAGAAATAAAAACATGTGGATGCCTTTGCTTGGTTCAATCAAGCATGTCTAATCAACAAAATATCCTCACTACTCAAGGGGGAAAATGAAGAAAAAATCACCAGAGAATCTGCTTTAGTCAATAGACAAGTCACCGGATAGAATCGAGAGAAGAATCACTCAAATTATGCCTCAAAGCAATCTGGACAAAATCTACTCTGTGCCACACAAGAAAAATTAGGGGGCAGACTCCTAAGCAACTCTAGGACGATGAAGAAAAGACCTCATCAACAACACAATCGTAGTGAAAATCAAACCAAAAAATCCAATGAGACTAATCTCTAAAAGATTTGCTTTTCCTTATCATGAGCTACTCGACAAGAAGCATGAAGGTCTATAAGGATCTCGCATAACACACACAAACAAAGTTAAATCAACTAGAAGTTTCTAGCGAATGGAATGTCTTCGAACAATTGTACAAAAATGTCTTAACCTGAGGCATGACATCATCATGAACTAAATGAATAGGTCAAAGTCGAGTCACGTAAAAATGCATCAACAAAGGACGACAAAGATAACAAAAATAACCGATAAAGTCAAAATCAAGGGAACTAATCCAAAATCAAATGAAAGTAGTGCATACTGATGGTAGGGGAAATTCTACCCAAAGGACCAACATGGTGAAATAGATTCTTATCAATGGAATGCTATGCATTAGGTATATCAGAGGACACAAGTTCATGAATCTCTCAAACAAAAATAGGCTCAAGAAATACCACATAAACTAAAAAAATGTGTCTACTAAAAGCTAGTGAGGGTTTTTAGGCTAAAATAAAGACAAAAGAAAGAGAGAAATCAATCGGTAAAACATGAAAAGGACCATTGATAACAAGAGAAAGTTCTTGGGAATGGATACCAAACTTTTGTGCCAAAAAAATATTTCTTTGATTGATGTGTCATTTTGCTGAATTGTTAAATATCTGCACTTAATGACTACACAGAAATGTTAAAAGAAGCATTCAAGTGAGCACTCTTTTTCATGATATCGCATGCCTAAAAAGGGACAAAAAAAGTCTACTAGATTGAAAACCTGAAAGGGCAGTCCAAGCAAAAGTTAAGGTAACCCGATAAATTGAAAACCTGCAAAGGCGGTTCAAACAAAAATTAGGGTTAAAAATAAGGGAAGAGAAAATCCCAATGTGCTTCGGTTCAGGCAAAAATTAGGGCATATCCTCTGCATGCAAGCATAATTAAAGTCACTTATCGCGATGACTCACCAAATGACAACAAGCACATTCACTCAATCCTAATCCATCACAAAGTAGCAATATTATCCATCAACACGAGCATATGAATCTCCTACATCTCTAAAATGTGAGAAGACAATCTTCTTGCACTCAGCTACACAAGAATTTTGAGAACTGTCGATGCATGCTATACTATCTGCATGGTCAGTCAAAAGAATAAAATCTAACCCCTCTCAGTCCAAGCAACTAGAGTTTACTTGCTCAGTCTCATGCTATATGCCACTAAGGGCAAAAGATTTACAACTCGGTAATTCATTGAATCTAGGAAGGATCCAAAGATCCATATTGTTTGAATAGTCAAATACAAAGTGAAATGCACGGCCAGCCCAATAATCAGAATGTAATGGATGTAAAGCGCACGCAACTACAATGAAGATGACAAGCTCATCCCTTGAAGCTATGAAGCATACATCTAGGACTCCAACCCAAAATCAAATTTCCATCATCATTGAGAATGACAGAAACCAAGATGACAATAATACAAAATAATAATGTTGTGAACCAAGCAAGCAAGCGTCATCCAGTAGCTGCACAATTTTATCTTATAAGAATAAACTACATTGCATAAACATGACATGCATTACACATTACATGCATATTACAATTTGATATGTGCAAAGGCAATAAGTCATCATGCAGACATTTTAGTCACCAACAAATGCAACACAATGCAAAAGCAGCCCAGATGCTTTCTAAGATCAAGGGGGCATTCGAGGAAAATGCTTCAACATCAAACAAAGTAACACCATACTCCGAAGTCACCAGAAAATTGGCTACCTAACGACATAGACAACAAATCGATCATGCAAGATAAATTTAATAGTTCTCATCCCAGTAAAGTGAACTGATCACCAAAATTCAGCAGTTCTCCTCCCAGTGGAGAGAACTAATCGCCAAATTCAACAATATTTCTCCCAATAAAGAGAATTGATCACCATATTTGATAGTACTTCCTCCTAAAAGACAGAACTTATCATATTTAACATTTCCCTAGCAAAGAAAATCAATAATAATGACAGGCAGTCTTCCTCCTAGATGAGAAGAACTTATCACCATATTTGACAATGCTTCCTCCCCAATAAGAAGTATTGATCATCACCATATTTGACAATACTTCCTCCCCAACGAGAAGTATTGATCATCACTATATTTGATGATATTTCTCCCCAACTAGAAGTATTGATCATCACTATATTTGATGATCTTTCTCCAAGATGAGAAGGATTGATCACTATAGATCTTTACCCCGGCACATCATAGCCAAACCTTAGATCTAATGAGATCTTTACCCTAGCACATCATAGCCAAACCTTAGATCCAGTGAGATCTATACCTAGGCACATCATAACTGAACCTTAGATCCATTGAGATCTTTATCCCAGCGCATCATAGTCGAACCATAGATCTAGTGAGATATTTACCCCGATACATCATAGCTAAACTATAGATCCAGTGAGATCTTTACCCCAATACATCATAGCTGAACCTTAGATCCAATGAGATCTTTATCTCGGCACATCATAGCCAAACCTTAGATCCAGTGAGATCTATACCTAGGCACATCATAGCAGAACCTTAGATCTAGTGAGATCTTTACCTCAGCACATCATACCCGAACCTTAGATCCAGTGAGATCTTTACCCTAGTACATTATAGCAAAACCTTAGATTCAGTGAGATCTTTACCTCGGTACATCATAGCCAAACCTTAGATCCAATGAGATCTTTACCCTGGTACATCATAGCCTCCAGCGGGATCTTCACAATTTACATCATAGCTAGACTTTAGATCTAGTGAGATCTTTACCCCAGCACATCATAGCAGAACTTTAGATCCAACAAGATCTTTACCATAACCCATCTACGATATGTAGTGTCATGTCTAGTTTTGTGATGATGTGTAGTGTCATGTCTGGTTTTGTTAATAACATGCAGTTTTATTTTGAGTTATTCTAATAACATGTAGTGTCATATGATGCCATGTTATATTCTATAGTGTCATATCACGCTGGTGACATGTAGTACCATGTCATGTTGTATTTTGCAGGAAATCACAATAGCAACTCAATGGCGGCAGACAGTGCCTAACTCCCTAGTGAGGAAACTACTCAACAGCTGTAGATAGTGCCCAACTCCCTGGTGAGGAAACTGGCCAATGGCAGCAGACAGTTCTCAAGCCCTAGGAGAGGAAAACTGGTCAACAGTGGTAGATAGTGCCTAACTCCTAGATGAGAAAAAAATTGCTCAACGATGGTAGACACTGCCTAACTCTTTGATAAGAACAACTGGTCAATGGTGGCAGATAGTGCCCAACTCCCAGATGAGAAAAACTGGTCAATGGTGGCAGATAGTGCCCAACTCCCTAATGAGAAAAACTGGTCAACGGTGGCTGATAGTGCCACACTCCCCGATGAGAAAACTGCTCGATGGTGGCTGACAATGCCACACTTCCTGATGAGAAAACTGATTAAGATATGGCAAATAATGCCATCCTCCATGATAGAAAACTAATCAACATATGCAACATCTCTGACCAACACCACAGATAAGTATGATCCTTCACTTATCTACTGCATCATACAAAACCATGTTTTAAAATGGGTGGACCAAAATTTTTTATGCACCATTAAGGACATGAAATTTTTCCAACCTACCTTTTCTTTTATCCCTAACATCTTTTCTTTTTAAAGTTACTCTTCAATGGATTTTTGTTTAAAGATTTTCATCAGCTTTCTTAATCGAAGGGGTAAAAATCTTTGTTTTCAAAATTGTCGATTAAGAAATGTTGATTCTTTTAAAAAAGTTCTCATGTCCTTATCATACAAGAACAATGATTTTGACAGTCGCTCTTTCATCCATATAAGTGGAATTTTACCTTCACGGTAAAATATTTGTATGCAAAAGGCAAACTGTTAGCACGGTCTGCTCGGACCGATGAATATTTATACCTATTTCAATCAACGATTAGACAAAGAGCCAAGAATGACCAAATTGTCATAAAAAAATCCAAAAATCCCAAAAATTCTCATTTGTCATAATGTTCCAAGTTGCATCCTTAAAGCGCATTTCATAATAATTAATACAGCCAAATAGTCAAACAAAAAAAATATCCTAAAAACACAAAAAAATGCCATTTTGAGGGCCTAAGCGATTGAATTTGGCCAAAATAAGGTGGGGCTAGAGGCCGAATGCCACAAGTTTTGCTCATTGGGCCGTTTTAGTCAAAAAAATGGTCAAATAGGTAATTAGCCTATAAACAGTAAAAAATTGTATCTTACCGAGATTCGCCAAGATTTTCAGAGATTTTGGATAAGATTTTGTCAGATAAATAATTAGCCCACCAGCTCATTACCTATGTAATTAGCCCACGGGCTAATTACCTTCTTTCTATAAATAGAGGAGTTCCCCTCTCATTTTTAACAAGCAGAAAATGCAACATTAATTCCTTTTTGCCAATTTCATTCCGGGAGTTCTAAAAGCACCAAAACCTTGCCAAAACACATCCAAATCTGAGCTTTACTACCTACATCAAGTACAAACTCAATTGTCTATCTTTTTAGATTAAGATCTCACAGTGATCTTGGTCTACAAATGACACAATCTCTCAAAATCTCTGCATTTTCTCCAAGGAATAATCCAAGATTATAGCCATAACTTTGGTTAAACCTATTTTTCACACATATCACAATCCTTGATAACTTCGGTCCCGCACTGGCTCTCAAATCAACCTGGACAAATGAAAAGGTAACTAAGGGTAGTTGGCTCAAAGCCCAACTTTAAAATTCATTTTATTGCACATTGCATTCTCTTTTTTCTGGTTAAGTGAGCCACTGGTGCCACTTAAATTATAATTTGTGCAAATAAGCTCAGAGGTACAAATAAAAATCCAAAATGTGAGGAAACACTATCTGAGTTTCTGGGCCAAAACTGAAACATTGTCGTTACTCTGCAAAAATTTCGGTAGAAAATATCAATTTATTAAGCCATTATAATGCCCTTTTCATTTCTTGAATTTATTTCTTAAATATAGTAATTGTAATGCCAAAATTACCACATAAAACATAATTCCAAAAATTTAAAATTTATCCAAATAATTTAAACAATATGAGTACCTATTATGTCTGAACTCAAAATCTCATTTTCTTTTCAGTATAAAAATCCCATTTTGGATCAGTATACCACAATTCCCGATGGAGTTGAACTGGGTGGCGACTCTATTTTATTTTTAAATAAAGTAAAAGGCTTTATTTTAAGAATATTTTCTTTCATTAAAATGTGGAAATATATTTCTCAATATAATCACATTTTTTGCTTATAGAAAGTCACATTTTTCACACTCAATAAGTTTACGTGAAAAACAACAAATGATTTTCCCTTTTATAAAATGAAGCAATTTATTATAAAAAAGGCACACGCATTTAAGTAAATCGGATTTTCTCGAACCAAACCAAACGTCACGGTTTCCTCAAACTACACTAAATCGAATTGCGCCCTACACATCGCACCCCTTAGGCATTCCTCCTATTAAAACCTCACCCGCTCACAGTGGTATATCCTACATCCGGAGTAGAAGAAATCTTCGAAAATAATTGTAAAGGCTTGATTTCTTCCCGTGAAAGAAATCACACTAGTGGATTAAGCTCGGAGGAGGAAACTCCAGGTACTAGATGTAGGTGGGACCAAACTAGTATAACACAGTGTTTGATGTGCTTTTCTTTAAGTCTTTATTTTTAATGCATTATTATTCATATTTGCATCATCCGAATCCACTGACTCCAGAATAAATCAAACATGTTACACAAGAGTTTTCAAAAGTCTAACATTTCACAAAAAGGGTCATTCACCCGCCCTCTTTGACCCTAGTTAGTATTTGCACGAGGACCAACAAGTGGTATCAAAGCAAGTGCTCACAACTAGAGATCTAACACTCTCGAGCTAAAGGTCCATTTTGATTCAAGAATCAAGATGAGTTATAATAACTCACAGCTTCTTCCGGAGGGTATATCTATTACCTGTCCTCCACTCTTCACCCGTGAACACTACATGTTCTCAAAAAAACCAGATGAAGAATTTCATTCATGCTCAAAGCATGTAAGCATGGATGGCTCTTATATTTCAACCATTGAGGTTGAATGTGTTACAACCAGAAAACCATCAATCAATAGGATGAAAATGATTATAAAAGGTTGCATGAAAACACAAATGCTATTAATATGATTCATTGTGCCTTGAGTGCGGCAGAATTTAACAGGATCTAGGGTTGCAAAACTACTCAAGAAATCTGGCAAAAACTTAAGGTAACCTATGAAGGAACTAAAAAGGTCCGAGAAGCTAAAATTGACCTCCTTCAGCAAAAACTAAAAAACTTCAAGATGGAGCCTAAAGAGTCAATCAGTAGCATGAACAATAGATACACAAATCTAGTGAATGAAATGAAGAGATTGGGAAAGGAGATTGCAGAAGAAGACATGGTGAAAAAGATACTCCGAAGTCTCACCAAAGAATGGGACAATAAAAAGACTACTATTGGGGAAGGCCATGACTTAAAATTCTATAGTTATGACAAGCTCATTTGTAAGTTTCTAATCCAAGAGCTATCTCTGGAAAGATATAGCCGGCATGAAAAGAAGCCACAAGAGAAAAAGAAAGGAATTACCTTTAAAGCGGATTCCTCTGGATCTGCTTCATCAGGAACAAAAAAGAATCCAAAAGAACCTCCTTATAATAAACAAGAGATGGCTATACTTACCAAAAAATTCAATAGATTCCTAAGGAAACGAGAAAAGGGATCAAGGAGGTATTCTAGAAAGTATGACTCCAAAAGAAGAAATGAAGGAAGCTCCAGAAGAGACAAGTATAAAAACGATCCGGACGATCAAAAGGATCAAGAAACAGAAATGGCATGCTTCAAGTGTGGTAAGAATGGACACTTTAAATCAAAATGTCCTAAGCTCAAAAAGGAAAACAGACACAAGAAGAAGGCAATGGTAGCTATCTGGAGCAATAGCGAGGAAAGCAATAGCTTATCATCATCAGATGAAGAGGAGACTACCACTTGTGCATTCATTACAATAACTAAACTAGAAGCAGAATCATCAGGAAGAGGAACAACTCAATGAATCACTGAGCAAATAAATGAATTAGATCCAGAGTTAGCTAGTACAGAGGTAAACTTTGGCTCTAACTCTTTTTCTAACAATAAACTTGACATGGCTCTAGGAATTGTGATCAATAACTTAAAGAAGAATTCAAAAGCTATCAAATCTCTTCAAAGACAAGTGATGGAGCTTGTTGAAGATGCTGAGGTAGTGTTACAAGATATCAATATAATAAGGAATGAAAAGCACATTCACATTATTGAAGAAAATTTCTTGAGAAATCAAGTTCAAATCTTAAGTACAAATCTAGCTGAGCTAGAGAGGGAACTAGCCTTGATGAAGGAAGCTACCAGAAGAATCCCAAGGCACGCCACCGGAAGGAAGCCGGAACCTTCAAACCAAAGAAGGTATCCGGATTCCTCAAAATCAAAGAAAGTGAGTAAATAGCCCTAAGCACAAAGATACACAGCTGCACAAAAAGGGAAAGCCGTAGTAATCTTTGATGAGCAACTATTAAAGCAAACAAAAAACCATAAAGTGGAAATAGCTCCTCTAGTCAAATACCGGATACAAACCGGATCTATCCAAAGCAGGATACTCCAGAGACTATGGAAAGAAGGATCGCTGAAGATTGAAGAAAAGCTCAAGCAAAACAAACTGGTGGCTGGATGCAGGTTTTGTGGTGCAAATAAGCATATTACTAAAATGTGTAGATTGAAAAATGGTTATTACGATGTCAATCCATGGCCTGAAATGGCCTTTAACCTGAGAAGACCCAAGTTTGATTGGGTACCCAACTCTACTTAATTTGTTTTGCATTTATGCCTTAGATCCACTCAAGATCATCAAACATAGTACTCTGATAGTGGATGCTCAAGGCACATAACTGGTGATGAAAAAGCCCCCATCTCATTAACCAATAAGAAGGGTAGAAAAATAAACTACGAAGAAAATCAAAGATCAAGGTCCGAATGACATAGTTCCAGATTAAATAGAACCAGCAAAAGTCTAGAACTTGCTTAGATAAGGAGGAACAAAGAAGAGGATGATGGAATCAACTTCAACTTGGATCAACTTTCAGATATATCACACAATGCTGAAGTTAAATTTAGTAATGATTAAGGATAAGAAGAAAGAGTTTGAGCTGATAGCCATACAAGAAGAACTATATCAATTCACTAGAAATGATGGATGGAATCTAGCATCAAATCCTGAAGGAAAATCAACTATTAGCACAATTTGGATGTTCCAGAACAAGCCAGATAAATCCAGAGCAAGTGATGAGCAAAGAGCAAATATCTTTACTAAACCTATAAGTAAAGATCAACTCAACAAGCTCAAGAAGGTAATTGGAATATCTGATCCAATTCGAAGAAGGTTTCAGAAGATAAAAATGTGGTTATTCAAAGCTTCCAATAGTCAAGGAATCAATAAGGAAAAGAGAAGTAAATTAAATCTGGATTCGGAAGAGAATATCACTACCTAAGTAGTGACAAATGGAAATAAAGGCGCAGTGATCACGGTCTTTTCGGTGACCCGCGGAATGATGATGACTTTTTACTCTAACCTTTTACGGTATAGTTGTCCAGTTCTTTTAGTATCAAATTGCATTGGCAAGTTCTTTGTTGACGATTTTGTGACCTCTGACTGCAATTAAAAATAATTAACATGCGTTTAGAATTAGCCGTCTCCCTTCCACTCACGTGCATTAATTTGTTTTGAAATTGTCCATAAGATCTAAGAATTTTTAGAAACTATCATTTATATCATTGCAATGTTGACTCTCTAAGCTTTTCGGAATGCCAAGAATTGCCTTAATCGGATAACCGTAGTGTAAGTTATGAGCATTTGAAGTCCGACCTTTGCAGGGACCGTATCCCCTAGCCCTTTTCTTCCCTCCCGGTGCCCCTGTTCTGGCAATGGTGGCCGACGCCGTCACTAGATAGGTGGGCCATGTGGTCTATGTAGTGGGCTGTGTGGACCATGCGGCTAGCTGTGTGAGCCATGCAGCCTAGCACTGTCTCTCGCCTATGGAAGACTGTGTCGTGGCCTTCTAGGCCGCATCACATGAGGTGGCCTAGATCTGGCCGCATCATGTGACGTGGCCTGGGGCAGGCCATGTCATCTGACTCAGCCTACTTAGTTAAGTGATGTGGCCTTGGTACAGGCTCTCCCTTTCTCTTCTTTTTCAGGGTTTTCTTGCCCTACAACTCAGGTTTCATGATTTTTCCGTCAAATCAAAACATTTGGAGGAATAATTGTGAGATTTTGCACTCTCGTGGGTCTATAAATACCCCAGAAGTTTAGATTTTAAGGTTCTGCTCATGTGGAAAAAAACATTCTGATTTGAGAGTTTTAGGCTATTTAGGAGGAATAAGTCTCATAAAGTGGTGGAAATCCTAAGCTTTATTAGGCTTCATTCTTTAGTTTAAAAAGTTAAAATCGATTAGAAATCTTAGGTAAAAACTGATTTAAATAGGATTTAGGGACTTTTTCCTTACAATTCACTAAATCCCTTGCTAAATTGGTCACTGTTTCCTCGGGTTTCGTTATAAATCCGTCATAAAGCTTACCAAATGTTCGGTTCGAGTCTCAAGGGTGGATTCACGAACCTTTAGTAACTTTCTGAGTTCCAATCTATTTCATTTAGTTATTTATTGTCTTTTGTTGTGTTTTTGGTTGGTTTACCGGGCGTTTGGCACTTATTTTTGAATTTTTTCTGATTTTCTAGCGAAACTCCAGCTGACTGTTCCGGCGAATGTCAGGCTGCCTGAGCGACATGGCTGGCCGACTCAGCGAGTCAACCTACCACGTCATTCAGTCAGCCTACATGTCGCTCAAGTGGCCAATTGTTATTTCACCGGATTTTTTGGGTTCTTTTCCCCCAAACTAAAAAACCAAAGTTATTTTAGCATTTTGAGTCCAAATCTACTGTAATAATGTAGGAAATGACTTGAAGTGTCAATAATCTTCGGTTTTTAAGCACAAAATGTCGATTTTGGCTTGTTTAGACACTTTTTCTGGTAGACCACTTCAGTGGGCAGAAGGCCGATTGAGTGTCATCTAGGCCACTTCACTGAGTCAGCCTACCATGTCATTGAGTCGACCTACCACCTCACTGAGTTGGCGTATTGGTAAAAAAAGTCGAAATGGTCCATGTTTGTCTTATTTTGTATTTTTGGCTTTGTTTTGTTTTTTAATGCATTTTCAGCCCTGATTTTCACCCCGAAAAAATCTCCAAAAATCACAAAAAATTTGAAATTAATTAAATTAATTTTCAATTTGCTGGAATTATTTTATTAATTATTAAATTTGTTAAATATCTATTTAATGGCTTAAAAATGACCTTTTTACTAAATAAAAGTCTAATAAATCGTTTTATCCTAAATGAAAATCCCAAAATATTTTCTGGAATTTTCTTCCAATATTTTAGATTTTTTAGTTTATTTAATTAAATTTTAGGTTGTTTAGATGCTTATTTAAATGCCCGAAAATTGTGTTTTAGTCCCGAAAAATCCAAAAATATGCTTTCTCCGCATTATGTGTTTATTTTCTGCCATTTATTTATTTATGCTTTGTCTATTATTATTCACATATATCTTTTTCCTCGTTTAGAGCCGGTGTGAGCACGGGATTTTGCAGTCCCTCTCGCGAGACGATGATGACGTGTACCCGATTTTAATACCTCAAAATAAAAGTTCTCTTTAGAATTTTTATTACCAAAATAATATTCCTTGTGAATTTTATAATTGGTAGAATCCAGTTCGGCGTGGCCGATAACGCGTTTGGTAGGAGCTTGAACCGATGATTTACACCTAAATTAAATAATACCCATTAAAATATAATTAAAATTCAAAAAGATACCTTTCCACCCACTAATAAACCACTTTTCCCGTCTTTTTAGGCTTTTTGATCCGTTGGTTGTCGGTATGCTGGAGAATGATGTCGCCACCAACATCATCCATGCCGCCGGCGGCATCACCATACCACCGACGGCATCAGCCATGTCGCCAGCGACATCATCATGTCGCCGGCGGCATGGACCAAAAGGGGTCCCTCCACAGACAGCCTTTCGGCCACTTTCGGCGGAATAAGTCAAAAAGGTCTCGAAAAACACCCCATTTTGCCTATAAAAGGCACCCAAAAACTGCAATAAAGAGGGGGGACTGAAATTATAGAGGGAAGGAGCTAAAATTGGGCAATTAAGAGGCTAAAATCGAGAGAATAGATTTTAGTGAGATAAGAACTAGAAAAGGTAGGAAAAGGGATCCTAATCCATTTTTCCTGATTTTTCTTCTTCGAACTCTCTGATTGTGAGCTTAAATCAGTGGGTCTTTGGGTTAAATCAACTGGATAGAACTCAGAGACCTAAAACCTTTAAATTAACAATCAAATTATCGTTGCAAGCTCCCCGAAGGTGTTATTGTTCAGTTCATGAAGAGTTAGATTCACTACCCCGAGGTGAAAATCCTGAGTCTCATAGCTCTTTGGCATTATTATTATTGTTTTGCACTAATTTTTGTTGATTTGTGTTCATTTTTGAGTTTTCGGTCGCTTTGACTGCAAACCGCTACTGTAGCAATGAATTGGAGTCGCCAGGGACATGCGATGAGGCCGGCTGTATCACCCATGTCGCGAGAGACATCGTTGGTACCGCCGTTAGCATCACATTCCCCGGAGACCTCGCTTTCTCACGGAACCCTTTCTTTACGGTACTCAGAAAGCCCTGTGCCCATCTGCATGCTGATGTCGCCTGTGACATAATCGATGTCGCCGGCGGCTTCATCCATGCTGCCAGCAACATCAACTATATAATCGGCGACATCAGATGCCCAACGGCGGCATGGCTTTCTGGACAGCAGTATTATTTTCGTTTGTTTCCAAATTAATTCATTGTCTAAAGCTAGGACCTATAGTGTAACGATGGAGGTTCGAAACCTCCGGAAAACAGACCCGCCCCACAACGAGTGGTATATTCATTTGTAATCCGATTAAAGCAACAATCGAATCTGAAATTTGGATAAAAATGGAATTTCCCCTCAAATGCCATTCGAACCTCATTTTAGCCATTTAATCGGGCTTTATGATATTATAAATAAAATATGCCATATTCGTGTCAACCATCCTCTGCAGGTAGGTGCATATTAGACATTCGGGTATTTTTTTTATTTCGTAGAAAGATGTACAGGACTTAAAAAACCTTGTAATTACTTTACTTTCCGCACCTACGTTACTTTTATATTTGTAAATATTTTATTTATCGCTTCAATTGCTTGATAAATGCGAAAATCACAAAATAACTGAAAATACAAATAAATAGGGTGGATTAAACCGATTAAAAAAGAATGAAGTATCCTGACTTGGCCTAATGAAAAGTAGATAACATCATCCGAACTCGGAATCTCTACTTAAGGTATGGTCCAACCACCCGGTGGGAAAATCGTACCGAAAATTTCCCGGTTGAGCTGAACCGGGTGGCGACTCTATTCTAAGTATGGGATTTCGATCTCTTATCTTTTAAGCATTACAATATGCAAAATAATTTTCTTTTCAACCACATCACACTCATCTCCCCGACACACCAAAAACGGGTCGGCCCGACCGGGTCCGGCCCCCGTGCATGCAGCCGCGCGGGCTGTCGTCCGCTCACAGTGGCGACTCTGCTGGGGAATTTCTTTAAACTTGAATCTTCCTTCATGGTTTAAAAGATTTTGATGATGTATTGAAATCATTGGCCAAATTAAAACTTCATTCTTTTCTTATGACGTCTTGTCCTCGTGCGTGTAGATAGTTCGGTAATTTTAGGTACCCTATTTCACCCGAGAAGCTCACAAAGTATCACTCATGCCCTGTTGGAATTGAGGATGCCTAGTGGATGGATCACTCGTTTTAACCAACACGTAAACTCCTATGACCGTGCCCATTCAGGTAGTGATTGAGCAAACGTAGAATCAAGGTAAACGGGAACCTTCTACATCAACAACCCTTCAACAAAGCCGTGTTAGAAAAAAGCCTTAGCACATCATTCCCCTTAGGATTACCCAAAACGAATAAAATAATTGGGATGCGCTTCTTTCGCCATTACCGGTGAAGTAGCCAAACTCCATCCTACCAAAGAGGTGTTACGCGGGAGCCATAAGGTTGGAACAGGGCCGATTTGCATGCTATGTGCTTTATGATCATACACCCCCATGCATCGGCTTTAAGAGCCAAAAAATGAATCAACTTACCCTTATCACTTCCACCCGTGGAAGAGGTTTAGCATCATACGTAGGACTTCTCTTGTGCCTCTATTGCGTCACCACATATCACTACGTGAGATACAAACGTCCCACGTATGTTGAAGGGATAAGCCAACACATTATCTCTAACCACATCTATGTACAGCCATACATATCACGCACCACTTCCAAAAAAGACATACATACATACCATCCATACCATTTACAACCCATTCATGGTCTGATCCGCGACTCGTGATCCTAAGCAGCCTTCCTCTTGAACCGAGACCTTCACAACCAGCCATGTCTCTTCCCCACGATGACAACCGTACCTTATCTAGAGGACATGCTAGCCTTCCCTCCACTGTAGGGGCAACAGCTCACCCGTCGTCTCTTAGATCGGAGATCACCGCTGCTATCATTCAGTTTCTGAACTCCGATCAGTTTAGAAACATCATTCAGGAGATAGTGTGTGTATCCATCAAGAAGGTCCTAGCAAGTCAGGACTTCGACCAGGTCATGTGATCTCCGGGCATGACACCTGATGGCGATACACTCTGGCAGTCACCGCCAACCGCTTACCCTGGATAAAGAGAAGGAGCCCAGAGTCTAATTCTTCCACCATTCTTTGACACCTTACCACCAACTTTGGTCACCCCATCACAATTTAAGATCCCCGCTGCCCCGATGCTTCCTCAATACGACCAAATCATGCAACACAAAGTTGAAGACTTCTCGTGTCAATTGATGACAATAGACTGCTATCAGAAAGAGGGAAGGGTCCAATCAGAGAAAGACCAGTTCTTTCAAAACACTGAATCACCCACACCCCCACCTCAAATCATGGTGGACCAAGAGACCTATCTGAAATCGGCACCAGCTGCCATTATTCAGCCAAACAATGGTCTTAAGTATAGAACAAATCTGTGGAAGCTGCCACTTAATGTAATCTTCACCGGGTTGAAGGAAGCTTGGATTCTTAAACCTCTTCACGAATTCAATCCCCCCATGAGAGAAGAAGGAAAAGGCTTTTGCAGGTATCACATGTTGTCGGGTCACAACACCAACCAGTGCAAAGCTTTGGTTCATACCATCCAACGACTGGTGGATGAAAAGAAGATTATCGACCCTGAAAGGGTATCCTGCCCCTTACCAGAGTCTGGCAACTAGACACGGATGATTAATCCTGGCTTTTCCAAACAGCGGAAAGCTCCTCAAGATCTCATCAAGGCCATCTACTCAAATGGTGGGGGAAAGTCGGGCCCTGACAATGAGGATGAAGAATCCCGATTTGCAATCCTTAGAGTTCAGGCCTTTTAGCTCCATAAGCCACTTCCATTTATCTTACTTACGTTGTGTTTGTATCCTTTGATCAGCATCTTCATATGACCATACGTATGACGCTTTCGGTGTTTAAGATATTTTTATTGAATGAAATTAAATTGAGTACATTATGTGGTAATCAAATCCAATAATTTAAACCCTGTCAAATGCATGAGAGATAATAAAGTGCTTAAAGACCATGATAATGCTTTTGCTCAGTGCAATAATCGGATTGTTGAAACACCATGGGTCTCTTCTAGAATTAACTCAACGGCCCTACAACGATGCACCTTCAAGCCACCAAAGAAACATCAATCGGTCCCCTGAAATAGAGAATCAAGGCTTACACCCAACAGAGCCTAACCTCCATCAAACAAACATCGTAGCCAAATCTCAGACCAATGTCACCACCAAGAACATGACCAAATTGGGAGAGAAACACATCTTCACCCGGTACTAATCAACCCCATTGAACCCTTCAGCTAATAAAGGTCAGGGGGCAACCACTTCCTAGAACACCAAGTCTAAAGGCAAGCACCTTCATCCTACAAGCCACAAAGACGATCGCGCAACCAATGTCGCAATCACCTTACCAAATGAACCAACAAGGCAAACAACCACTACAAAGGCACCAAACAAAAGGTCCTTAAGCGGAACATCATTTGTTCCCAACCCATCACTACTAATACAGAATACGAATTCAGGCCTAAACAAGAAGGGCTCTGCAGACCACAAATTGAAGGAGCAATCAAAATAGCGATCAGGGCAACAATCAAACCAATCGATGAAGCTTTGGAGTAAGCACCAAAAACTCCCGCAAACTAAAAAGGCTTGCAATAAGGTCAGCCAAAAACTCCCGATGTAACTTTGAAGGTCAGGATAAACTGGGTGATCCAGGTGAAAATCGAACGGGCACCAAGGAACTTGGAGAATCTACAAAAGCACAACCAAGCACACAATAGCAAATCAGATACCCAATGCCCTTTGCAAGAGTCATAGACCCAGCACTGAAAAGTTTGAGACCTTCCGATACTAAGGTTAAGTTCAGATCAGATTGAAGAGGCCTTTATATGATCGGAAATGGCACCAAATAAGCGAGGCTGTTAAAGTCATGAGCGTAGGCAAGAAGCGAGTTCATCAATCTAGTCGACCAAGATAAGCTTAAGCATTATCAAGTCTAAACAAAAGAAATAAATCAGAAAAAGCGGCACACTAAAAAAAATACAATAATCGCCCGCCTGTCGGTCTTCTACTGACTGGGCAAAAATTAGGGTTACACCCGATGGTCGGTACCTTGCAAACCGGCTGTACAAAAATTAGGGGATAAGTCAATAATGCCCGTTGAACTGAAAACCCGAAAAGGGCGGTTCAGACGAAAATTAGGGCACGAGAGAAAAACAATAAGATGTTAACTTGAAAACCTGTAAAGGCTGGTTAACACCAGGGGTCCCATTAATGGAAATGATTGCCAACATCTTGTACTCAAATTAGATTCACTTGATAAAAGTGTCTTTTATATTGAAACATCTGTGTTTGTGATTATGTGAATGCCTGCGATCGAAGGATGGAAACATCACAAGTAAGCTTAATCGAAGACACTATGCGCTCAAAGGTCGAAATAAATCTGTTAGGGCAAAAACCCGAAAGGATAGTCCATGCAAACCATGGGGTCAAATTGGAGCCTAAAATCTGTGTTCCCCAGGCTTTGCAGAAAACCCTATAGCTTTTGGTTATGGGTTGCAATGACAGAAACGGACAAAATGGCCAAAAACAGGTTGCTGGAAGATTGAAGCCGCCGGCGATGAGAATGATACCGCCAGCGATGGGAGCGATACCGCCGGCGATATCGTGATACCGCTGGCAATGTATTTGATGCCGCCGGCGATATGGGATTAATTTGGGCGATATGGGTGATGTCGCCAGCGGTATGAAGTTAATTTTCTGGGCGGCATCAGAAGCATTTCTGCCATTTCAGACCTGTGCAAAACCTGTAAACAATCCTATGCTACATTTCCAATGACTTATCAAACAGCAATCCATCTTACAAATTGCTCAAATTGTACCAAATCATCTAGCCCATGACAAAATCAAATTATCAAAACCCCAATGTATCGGAGGTACAAACAAGAACTCAAAGGCAAAACAAAAACGAAAAGTAAAACTAAGCATGCCCACCACTACCAGCTGGACGGGATGAAAAGTCATCAGGACTTGCGAGCCAATCGTCAACATCGTCTTCCTCTCTCCCCTCCGTTATGGGAACACTACTGGACTCCTCAGCCGCGGTAAATGCACGTCGGCCTGCAGACTTCTTGACCCCCCTACGACTGGTACCCCCAGGGTGAGCACGGTCCAGGTTTTGTTTATTTCTCTGTTCTTGGGCGGTGGCCGCCAGCTGACCCTCGAGATCGCTCACGCGGCGCTGTAAAGCTGCAGTCTCCTCCTCATACCGCCGCTGGGCTGCGTCAGCATCAGACAAAGAAAGGGCTAAAAAATCCTGCAAACCGGAGAAAATGTCAGCCTTGCATGTATTGCATAACATCCATACATATATCCCATCTTAACATGTGCATAAAATACCTGAACGAGGAGCGATTGCCCAATAAGGGTATCCCGGAGAACAAAATTGTTCTCCGCGAGTTGCTCCACATGACTCCGCGCCACCTAGCAAATCCAAAAAGCAAATCCTTAGACACCCACTCTAAGGCTCAATAAGAAAATGATTATTAGATCTTACGTAGGTAGCATTTTCAAGCATGAAAATCGGGGCTTGCCGACTCGAGCCAACATTCCTATGAGAGAATTCGCCTCGGGAGTTCATCAACAGGAAGGTGGTTTCCAACGGATTGACCAATCTCCCCTCCACGAAGTTTATGCCCTCCGGCGCGCCATAATGTTGGGTCCCACTTTGGTTATCCCGGCCCCTCTTTCTCGCAGGTTCCTGCAAAACGTGAAAGTCACACGTCAACAATGTCCCTAAACGACTTCAAAGTCATACACACAAGCACAACCATACCTCGAAAGAACGTTGCTCCCCTTGGGACATCGGCATGCTCCCGCCAGCTACACCCACGCCTACCTCATCCTCCCCCTCAGGGTCGACCGCAACGTCCCCTTCCAGTGCTTCATCCTCATCGTCATCCTCCTCATCAACGTCCACAATGCCTTTGAGGTGCCTCTTTTCGTCCTCCAATCGTTGCTCATTGTGATACTCAATTGTATCGTTGCCGTGGATGCAAGGACACACGGGGAGTAGAAGCTGAAAAAGCTGCTCGTAGTGGCCAGGAACGCTAGGGATCACTCGGCCGTTCCCTTCAATATAATCAGCTTTGTCGGCCTCGGTAGAAATCACCAAATGAGGCCACCACAAGCCCCGCGGAGGATCGGCAGGCACCGGTCTAGCAGCAACCGGAAGGGACCTCCAACCCCGGACACGCTCGCCCAGATACCACTACTGGGACAGGGGGCACTCCATAACAAACCGGCGGTCATCTACCTCTCGCCGGACCCGGGCAACCTCAGCCAAGTTCTCCACCCCATCGAACGGGTCCAAGACGAGCTACATCAAAACAACCAACATAAGTACATAGACCAAATAAATAAATAAATAAATAAATAAAATAAAAAATAATAATAATTTACCGAGCTCAACCGTGCGCTTCTTAGGACCTCCCTATACTGCGTAGGATACTTGGCCTTCCCACCGATACCCCCACACCAGCGAGCAAGGAAATGAGATCCCGGCGGCACAACCTTCTTAAACTCCACCGGCGGGAGGATCTGATGCTCGAAAGCCCAGGCCTGCACAAATGACGACCGATCAATTCAAGGGGCGTCATGCAAATAAGAACGCATGTTATCGAGGGAAATGTTTCAAAAAAATCTATACCTGGAGTAGCAGGTGGCAAAGGCGAAGGGCTTTCTCCTTCTTTCGGGCTCCCACGTCCAGCCCGTGGTACAATTGGGCCAAGATGGCCCTCGGCCAATTCTTCCTCCTGATTTACGGCACATCTTCCACCGCGGTTATAAGCATATAGTTGATCTTACTCCCCGAGATTGGGAAGAACAGCACAGTGAGTAGTGAGATCACAAAGGAACGGACACATGCCTCCCTCTCCTCCTCAGGCACCACATCCACCCGGGTCTAATAATGGTACAACTCACTATAGGACAGCCGCTCAAAAGCGGGCTTCAGACCGAACAACTCCTTTACCCGCCTCACCACAGGCCTCTCAACATGGTACTTGTCCATGTAGACGTCAAAATGTATAACCTCATCCGTCCAAGGAAGGCCGGTCATGGCTACCACATCAGAAGGGGTAATTGTGACTTCCCCAAAGGAGAAATGGAAGGTATGAGTGGTCTCGGACCACCTTTTAGTCAGGGCCGTTACTGAAGAATGAGGAAGCTTAGGCATTAACATGGGCATGATCCGGGCCAAATCCCCAAACCCTGTCTTGTTAATTGCAAGCGCAAGCCCGGGATCATTCTCTGAGATGTGGTGCCACCACTCACCGATGGTACCCATCCCCCCTGTGTAAGTCAGTTCATATGGATGCAAAATCGAAAACAAAACGGATCAATTCTGTGCATTTCTGTCAAAAAGGCTGCTGATGTCGCCTCTGTTAAAAGCGATATCGCCGGCGGCATGGTTCATATCGCCGGCGGCATCACCTTAAATAGAAACGACATCAGACTCCCATAAAGCCTTTTGCAAGGACTGATGCCACCAGTAACAACACTGATATCGCCAGCGGCATCACTCAGGCCGCCAGCGACATCACCGATGCCGCCAGCGACATCACTGTGCACGGGCAGAACCTGTTTTCTCCCTAAATCGCACCCTTCATGCCAAAAATCACAAAAATCACAGTCAATCGAACAAAGTCCAAAAAGGCAAAAGTCGATCCCAAAGCATGCAATGTGACTGATATATTCCACACTTTAAACCCCTATCATGGCATGTTTTCAAATCTAAAGCAAGATCACATCGAATAAGAAAAGAAGCAATTCGGGTTTTTGTGGGATTACCTGGATATAACAGAGGTGTTTCTCCTTCTCTTGAGTCAGATTGGTGATAGGAGAGTTAATGCCATAGCCATACATTTTGGCCATCTCCTTCAGGCCGTATGCGGCAGGAACAGAAAGGGCAAACACTTCTGAACGAAAGCCCAACCGAAGGGCAATCTCTTCAAAATGAGCCCAACCGAAGGGCAATCACTTCAAAACGCAAGCCCAATCGAAGGGCAATCTCTTCAAAGTAAAAGTCTGACCAAAGGACAATCAATATACCAAACACAAAGCCCAACCGAAGGGCAATCTCTTCAAAATAAAAGCCCAACCGAAGGGCGATCTCTTCAAAATGCGAGCCCAACCGAAGGGCAATCTCTTCAAAACACGAGCCCAACCGAAGGGCAATCTCTTCAAAACATGAGCCCAACTGAAGGGCAATCTCTTCAGAACGATAGCCCAACCGAAGGCCAATCACTTCAGAATGAAAGCCCAACAGAAGGGCAATCTCTTTAGACCGAAAGCCCAACCGAAGGGCAATCTTTCAAAACATGAGCCCAACAGAAGGGCAATCTCTTTAGAACAAAAGCCCAACCGAAGGGCAATCTCTTCAGACCGAAAGCCCAACCGAGCAATCTCTTCAAAACATGAGCCCAACAGAAGGGCAATCTCTTTAGAACGAAAGCCCAACCGAAGGGCAATCTCTTCAGAACGAGCCCAACCGAAGGGTAATCACTTCAAAACGCAAGCCCAACCGAAGGGCAATCTCTTCAAAGTAAAAGTCTGACCAAAGGACAATCAATATACCAAAATGAAAGCCCAACCGAAGGGCAATCTCTTCAAAATGAAAGCCCAACTGAAGGGCGATCTCTTCAAAATGCGAGCCCAACCGAAGGGCGATCTCTTCAAAACACAAAGCCCAATAGAAGGGCAATCTCTTCAAGATGAAAGCCCAATCGAAGGGCAATCTCTTCAAAAGACGAGCCCAATCGAAGGGCAATCTCTTCAAAACACGAGCCCAACCGAAGGGCAATCTCTTCAAAACACAGAGCCCAACCGAGGGGCAATCTCTTCAAAAAGAAAGCCCAACCGAAGGGCGATCTCTTCAAAACACGAGCCCAACCGAAGGGCAATCTCTTCAAAACACGAGCCCAACCGAAGGGCAATCTCTTCAAAACACAGAGCCCAACCGAGGGGCAATCTCTTCAAAAAGAAAGCCCAACCGAAGGGCGATTCTTCAAAACACGAGCCCAACCGAAGGGCAATCTCTTCAAAACACGAGCCCAACCGAACGGCAATCTCTTCAAAACACGAGCCCAACCAAAGGGCAATCTCTTTAGAACGAAAGCCCAATAGAAGGGCAATCTCTTTAGAACGAAAGCCCAACAGAAGGGCAATCTCTTTTGAACGAAAGCCCAACTGAAGGGCAATCTCTTCAAAACGCGAGCCCAATCGAAGGGCAATCTCTTCAAAACACGAGCCCAACCGAAGGGTAATCTCTTCAAAATGAAATCCCAACCAAAGGGCAATCTCTTCAAAATGAAGGCCCAACCGAAGCGCAATCCCTGTAAAGTGAAAGCCCAACCGAAGGACAATCCCTGAAAAGTGAAAGTCCAACCGAAGGACAATCTCTTCAGAACACATGCCCAACCGAAGGGCAATCTCTACAGAACATGAGCCCAACCGAAGGGCAATCTCTGTAAAGTGAAAGTCTAACCGAAAGACAATCACTATACCAAACACGAGCCCAACCGAAGGGCAGACTCTTCAAAACGAGCCCAATCGAAGGGCGATCTCTTCAAAACGAAAGCCCAATCGAAGGGCAATCTCTTCAGAATGAAAGCCCCGCCAAAGGGCGATCTCTTTAAAATGAAAAGTCCGACCAAAGGACAATTACTATATGAGGTGACAAGCCCGACCAAGGGGCAAACCTCTCTATTCAAAGTAAAAGCCCGACCAAGGGGCAAACCTCTCTATTCAAAGCAAAAGCCCGACAAAGGGGCAAACCAATCTCTTCAGAACAAAAGCCCAATCGAAGGGCAATCTCTTCAGAACGAAAGCCCAACAGAAGGGCAATCACTTTAGAATGAAAGCCCAACAGAAGGGCAATTACTTCAGAACGAAAGCCCAACCGAAGGGCAATCTCTTCAAAAGCGAGCCCAACCCAAGGGCAATATCTTCAAAATGAAAGTCCGACCAAAGGACAATCAATATACCAAACACAAGCCCAACCGAAGGGCGATCTCTTCAAAACAAGCCTAACCGAAGGGTAATCTCTTCAGAACGAAAGCCCAACAGAAGGGCAATCACTTCAGAACGAAAGCCCAACCGAAGGGCAATCACTTCAGAACGAAAGCCCAACCGAAGGGCAATCACTTCAGAATGAAAGCCCAACAGAACAAAAGCCCAACAGAAGGGCAATCACTTCAGAACGAAGGCCCAACTGAAGGGCAATCTCTTCAAAAGTGAGCCCAACCTAAGGGCAATATCTTTAAAATGAAAGTCCGACCAAAGGACGATCAATATACCAAACACAAGCCCAACCGAAGGGCGATCTCTTCAAAACAAGCCCAATCGAAGGGCAATCTCTTCAGAACGAAAGCCCAACAGAAGGGCAATTACTTCAGAATGAAAGCCCAACCGAAGGGCAATCACTTCAGAACGAAAGCCCAACCGAAGGGCAATCACTTCAGAATGAAAGCCCAACAGAACAAAAGCCCAACAGTAGGGTAATCACTTCAGAACGAAGGCCCAACCGAAGGGCAATCTCTTCAAAAGTGAGCCCAACCCAAGGGCAATATCTTCAAAGTGAAAGTCCGACCAAAGGACGATCAATATACCAAACACAAGCCCAACCGAAGGGTGATCTCTTCAAAATGAAAGCCCAACCAAAGGGCAATCTCTTCAAAATGAAAGCCCAACTGAAGGGCAATCTCTTCAAAATGAAAGCCCAACCAAAGGGCAATCTCTTCAGACCGAAAGCCCAATAAAAGGGCGATCTCTTCAAAATGATAGCCCAACCGAAGGGCGATCTATTCAGAATAAAAGCCCAATCGAAGGGCGATCTCTTCAGAACGAAAGCCCAATCGAAGGGCGATCTCTTCAGAACGAAAGCCCAACCGAAGGGCAATCTCTTCAAAGTGAAAGTCCAACCGAAGGACAATCACTATACCAAACACAAGTCCAACCGAAGGATAATCACTATACCAAACACAAGTTCGACCAAAGGACAATCACTATACAAAGCGACAAGCCCAACCAAAGGCAAATTCTCCACAAAGCGACAAGCCCGACCAAAGGCAAATTCTCCACAAAGCACAAAACCCGACAAAGGGGCAAATTCTCCACAAAGCACAAAACCCGACAAAGGGGCAAATTCTCCACAAAGCACAAAACCCGACCAAGGGGTAAATCCTCCACAAAGCACAAGCCCGACCAAGGGGCAAATTCTCCACATAGCATGAGCCCGACCAAAGGCGAATTATCCACATAGCACAAGCCCGACCAAAGGCAAATTCTTCACAAAGCACAAGCCCGACCAAAGGCGAATTCTCCACAAAGTGCAAGCCTGACCAAAGGCGAATTCTCTACAAAGCGCAAGCCCGACCAAGGGGCAAATTCTCCATAAGAGCGCAAGTCCGACCAAAGGACAAATTCTCCATGAAGCACAAGTCCGACCAAAGGACAAATTCTCCACGAAGCGTAAGTCCGACCAAGGGATGAACGATCAACAAAGCGTAAGTCCGTCCAAGGGACGAACGATCAACAAAGCGTAAGTCCGACCAAGGGACGAACAGTCGACAAAGCGTGAGTCCGACTAAAGGACGAACAATCGACAAAGCATGAGTCCGACCAAGGAACGAACGATCGACAAAGCGTGTGTCCGACCAAGGGATGAACAATCGACAAAATATAAGCCCGACCAAGGGACACACGATCGACAAAACGTAAGTCCGACCAAGGGACACACGATCGACAAAACGTAAGTCCAACCAAGGGATGAACAGTCGATAAAGCATCAGTCTGACTAAGGGACGAACAGTCGACAAAGCTTGAGTCTGACCAAGGGACGAACAGTCGACAAAGCGTGAGTCCGACCAAGGGACGAACAGTCGACAAAGCATGAGTCCGACCAAGGGACGAACAGTCGACAAAGCGTCAGTCCGACCAAGGGACGAACAGTCGACAAAGCGTAAGTCCGACCAAGGGGCAAACAATCAACAAAGCGTAAGTCCGACCAAGGGGCAAATGATCAACAAAGCGTAAGTCCAACCAAGGGACAAATAGCCGACAAAGCGTAAGTCTGACCAAGGGACGAATAGCTGACAAAGCATAAGTCCGACCAAGGGACGAACAATCGACAAAGTATAAGTCCGACCAAGGGACGAAATATCAACAAAGCATAAGTCCGACCAAGGGATGAATGATCGACAAAGCGCAAGTCCAACCAAGGGACGAACGATCGACAAAGCCCAAGTAGGGACGAACGATCGACAAAGCGCAAGTCCGACCAAGGGACGAACGATCAACAAAGCATAAGTCCGACCAAGGGACAAACGATCGACAAAGCGTAAGTCCGACCAAGGGACGAATAATCGACAAAGCGTAAGTCCGACCAAGGGATAAACAATCGACAAAGCGTAAGTCTGACTAAGGGACAAACAATCGACAAAGCGTAAGTCTGACCAAGGGACAAACAATTGACAAAGCGTAAGTCCGACAAAGGGACAAATCGGTCATCCCTCAGGTATCATTCCATCCCTTGCTCTTTCGTGCGATCATACTGACCTGTGGCAGTAGTGATCCCCCGAGGGGCAGCCTATGAGCACGGGATTATGCAGTCCCTCTCGCGAGACGATGATGACGTGTACCCGATTTTAATACCTCAAAATAAAAGTTCTCTTTAGAATTTTTATTACCAAAATAATATTCCTTGTGAATTTTATAATTGGTAGAATCCAGTTCGGCGTGGCCGATAATGCGTCTGGTAGGAGCTTGAACCGATGATTTACACCTAAATTAAATAATACCCATTAAAATATAATTAAAATTCAAAAAGATACCTTTCAACCCACTAATAAACCACTTTTCCCATCTTTTTAGGCTTTTTGATCCGTTGGTTGTCGGTATGCTGGAGAATGATGTCGCCACCGACATCATCCATGCCGCCGGTAGCATCACCATACCGCCGGCGGCATCAGCCATGTCGCCGGCGACATCATCATGTCGCCGGCGGTATGGACCAAAAGGGGTCCCTCCACAGACAGCCTTTCGGCCACTTTCGGCGGAATAAGTCAAAAAGGTCTCGAAAAACACCCTAATTTGCCTATAAAAGGCACCCAAAAACTGCAATAAAGAGGGGGGACTAAAATTATAGAGGGAAGGAGCTAAAATTGGGCAATTAAGAGGCTAAAATCGAGAGAATAGGTTTTAGTGAGATCAGAACTAGAAAAGGCAGGAAAAGGGATCCTAATCCATTTTTCCCGATTTTTCTTCTTCGAACTCTCTGATTGTGAGCTTAAATCAGTGGGTCTTTGGGTTAAATCAACTGGATAGAATTCAGAGACCTAAAACCTTTAAATTAATAATCAAATTATCGTTGCAAGCTCCCCGGAGATGTTATTGTTCAGTTCACGAAGAGTTGGATTCACTACCCCGAGGTGAAAATCCTGAGTCTCATAGCTCTTTGGCATTATTATTATTGTTTTGCACTAATTTTTGTTGATTTGTGTTCGTTTTTGAGTTTTCGGTCGCTTTGATTGCAAACCGCTGCTGTAGCAAGGAATTGGAGTCGCCGGGGACATGCGATGAGGTCGGCTGTATCACCCATGTCGCGAGAGACATCGTTGGTACCGCCGTTAGCATCACATTCCCCGGAGACCTCGCTTTCTCACGGAACCCTTTCTTTACGGTACTCAAAAAGCCCTGTGCCCATCTACATGCTGATGTCGCCTGTGACATAATCGATGTCACCGGCGGCTTCATCCATGCCGCCAGCGACATCAACTATATAATCGGCGGCATCAGATGCCCAACGGTGGCATGGCTTTCTGGACAGCAGTATTATTTTCGTTTGTTTCCAAATTAATTCATTGTCTAAAGCTAGGACCTATAGTGTAACGATGGAGGTTCGAAACCTCCGGAAAACAGACCCGCCCCACAACGAGTGGTATATTCATTTGTAATCCGATTAAAGCAACAATCGAATCTGAAATTTGGATAAAAATGGAATTTCCCCTCAAACACCATTCGAACCTCATTTTAGCCATTTAATCGGGCTTTATGATATTATAAATAAAATATGCCATATTCGTGTCAACCATCCTCTGCAGGTAGGTGCATATCGGACATTCGGGTATTTTATTTATTTCGTAGAAAGATGTACAGGACTTAAAAAACCTTGTAATTACTTTACTTTCCGCACCTACTTTACTTTTATATTTGTAAATATTTTATTTATCGCTTCAATTGCTTGATAAATGCAAAAATCACAAAATAACTGAAAATACAAATAAATAGGGTGGATTAAACCGATTAAGAAAGAATGAAGTATCCTGACTTGGCCTAATGAAAAGTAGATAACATCATCCGAACTCGGAATCTCTACTTAAGGTATGGTCCAACCACCCGGTGGAAAAAATCGTACCGGAAATTTCTCGGTTGAGCTGAACCGGGTGGCGACTCTATTCTAAGAACGGGATTTCGATCTCGTATCTTTTAAGCATTACAATATGCAAAATCATTTTCTTTTCAACCACATCACACTCATCTCCCCGATACACCAAAAACGGGCTGGCCCGACCGGGTCCGGCCCCCGTGCATGCAGCCGCGCGGGCTGTCGTCCGCTCACAGCCGGGTCCGAGTCGGTTAGCTTGGTTAAAATTTGGTTTCACCCTTTTATTTATTTATCGCTTTATTTATTTTCCCGCATTAGAAAAATGTGTAGGTATTTGTAAAGCCTTATAATAATTATTTTATTTGCTTTATTTACGGTTTTCGTGTGATGTATGGCATATAAACCGAAAACTCCCAAACAATAATCGGATTTAAATTGCAGAAGAACTAAAGTCGCGTTTATTAAACTATAAACGGTTTTTATTTAAAAATTGAAAAGTAAGCAACATAATCCGAACTCGGAATCTCTGTTTAAAGGTACGGTCCAACCACCAAGTGAGAATATCGTACCCAAGTTCCTGGTGGAGCTTAAGCGGGTGGCGACTCTATCTTAAAATACGAGATTTCAAGTCTCGTATCCCCTAACACCTAAATTAGACTAAAATTTAACCTCAACATCGCTTTTCATTATTATTTTCATCACGGCAAAATAAGGAGTCTCCCTTAGCACGCTTCACAGTGCTTGTTGTTTTTTCCGCCCCCCGTGCTACGCGTCTCACGCGGTCCTCGGGGAGCAGGAAAGAGGTCACTAGCTCACAGTGGCGACTCCACTGGGGATCTTTCCTTTTAAATTAAAACTTGAAAATCGCTTTCATTTTTTAAATTTAGTTAAAGGATTTTGATGATGTGCCTAAATTGTTTTTAAATCAATGCTGTATTTCTTATGTCTTTTGAATCCACCGCTTAGTTAAATTCTAAGTTTTAAGGTGCCATTTTTATCACCCACTTGAAGCTCACTTGTATACCTTATGCCTGCCAGGAATTGGGGATATTTGTGGGTGGAACACTCATTTCAGCCAATGTGTAATTCCCGCAATCGCACTCATTTGAGGAGTGATTGAGTTACACGAAATCAAGGTAAACAAGACCCTTCTACAGTGTCATTCGTGACACCAGTAGTTTGAGACTATGAACCGCGATAAATATAGCCATAGCAAATTCCCCTTAGGCTCACCGGAACAATCTAGCTCTAGGTTGCATACTCTCTTACTGTTTCCTAGCGCTAGAGTTAACCTTAGAATCCAAATTAGCGTTGCGCAAGAGTCATAAGGTTTGAAGAGATTTATTCACTTTCATGTGCTACTTGTGTTGTGCTCATGAACTTCATGCATAGGCTGCCTGTGACTGACCTTTTTCTGTCGCTTACCTCTGCTCTCCCTTGCTTAAAGGGGGAATTTAACAAAATTCTTGGGATCGTTTGAGTCCCGATGGCCTATGTCTAGTTTGCTAGGCATAGCGAGGAATTCATACGTCTCACATATTTTGGGGTTAAGCCTCACATCATGAGCTCTTCTACTCTCTACCTCTCTAAACCACCCTCGTATATATGGAATTCATTACTCAAATATTTATGTAATCATCCATCTCATTCATAGTTTAGTTCAGGCTGATCATCTTCCAGCCTTTAGCTAGGTCAAGACGTCCTCATCATTGTAGTTCTCTTTAGTTGAGCCTAGATCACCGTTTAATCTGCTGGCCAGTGAGTTTAGTGTCAAAATCTTCTCTTTCAACCATGTCTGATCCGTGTTTGAATGATGCACCTTATGAGAGCACTCCTTCCCCTTCTCCCTCCCCACATCATCAAAGTCAAGGTCAAAGGCAATCCCAGTTGGGTTCTGAGTTGGCTAATGCTATGGCTATGTTCCTGTAATCGGATATGTTTCAGGCCACTATTCAAGAGCAAGTTAGATCGGCTCTTAGGGAGAAAAGGCAGACTCAAAGGCTAGTGGGGCCTATAATTTGAGCTTAGGGAGAGATTATTTAGAATATGTCTAGTCAGTCTCCATCGGTTCAGAATCAATTTTCAATCCCGCCACTTCCCCTTATCCGTCCAATCTAGTAGAGCCAATTTTAGTTTGGTTAGAGTTCCTCTCAACCACCCTTATCATTTGCTCCACCATTCTTTGGTTTCCCTCCCCCTGTGCCTTCGAGACCCATTAGCCAAGCTCCTATATTCCCGGCTTTCTCAGGGGGTTTCACCCTGCAAATGCCATTTGCGCCATCTCCCCCCAATTTTATGGTCACCCCGCATGGAACTACTTACCCCCAGAATCCTTTTGCTCGCCCCATAGATCGAGATCCCGACTCCTCCACCATTTTAGTTTGGATCATCCTCAGTGCTCAATGACCAGGTCACACAGCCTCTGGGTGAGATACCATACGACCAGGTCACGCAACCTTCGGGCGTGACACCCAAAATGGTCGCTTTCTTCAGGCAATTTCTGAATAGGAGCGAGGATCAGGAAGAAGTGAGAGATGATGATTGGGTGCCCAAGAATTTTTCAATGCCCCGAATGGAAGCTTATTCAGGTGAGGGACCTCCCAAGTCCCATATAGTGATGTATGAGTGGATCATGCATGTCCAAAAGATTGGGGACAAAGTCCTGGCTAAGTCATTCCCATGCACCCTTTTATGACCTACTTTAGAGTGGTACAATACTCTCCTGGAGTCCACAATCCAAGATTGGAAACTCCTATCTAAATTTTTGATTACCCACTATGGATTTAATTCTACAATGGAGACCACCATTCAGCATCTTGAGGCGGTCAAGCAAAAGCAAGGTGAAGCCTTCAAGTTATGTTTCAACAGATGGATGGCCACTCAGGTTCTCTTAAAGCAAAAGCTCAGCCTGAAAGAAATGTTCCCAAAGTTGCTTGATGGGGCTCTCCCGCTCCTTCGCAAGGAAATGGAGATTGACTAGTTTGAGTCCTATTCTAAGGTTTTTGAGAAAGCCGAGAAAATCAAGCATCGGGAGGAGAAAGAAAAGGCTAACAAGCCAAGTAGCGGCAAACCCTGGTTTAATAAGAGTAACAATTCTAGAGCTTTTGGAACCGCTCCCGTCCTAGCCAGGGAGGGGATTGTCTCCACAGCCCAAGCCATTACCCGAGAGAATGCTTCGACCACCCAGGTTACTCCTCACAAAGAGATCTTTGTATCTTCATAGAAATTGCCCCTCTATGTCATCTTTGCTAAGCTATGGAAAATAGGCCAACTTAACCCTATGCATGAGTACAAACCTCCCACCGCCAAAGAAAAGGGAAGCTTCTATAAGAATCATGTTTAGAAGGGGCATTCAACTGATCAGTGTTGGACTCTGGCTTCTACTATCACTCAAATGGTTAAGGAAGGGAAGATCAAATAGACGACTAGGAGAACCAATGCTAAAGGGAAATCATTACCAACCTCGAATGATGAGATAGGGATAATCAACTCTCATCTGCCTGAAGAATTTGTGTTGGTCGCGGTCTTATCCAGTTCATCCAACACTATTATCGTAGCCAATTCTATCAGTGATAAGAATGCTATGAGGTCTCTAGCGGATGAAGGAGATGAGTTATCAGCCAAGCAAGTGAAAGTCTTGGATTTTGTCCGGGACGATGCTCTAATGAAAGCTACCGAGGATGCCTAATCTACTAACACTGCAACTCAAGACCCTCCGCTTGTGGAGGATGACTATCTATTATGTAATTTTATTTTTTCTAGTATTTAGATGTGAACATTTCTACTTTTAAGGCATTTTAATTCAATCAAAGACTCTCTTTTTGCTTATCTGTTTGATGTTTTGCCCGATGCGTCCATGCATTCATTTTATCATAAGCATAATGTGTTCAATATTCATGACGTTTCTTTAACTGAAATAAATTTAAGTACATGTGATAACCTAAAATGGTAACCATTTTCTAATGACCTAACCTCTAAAAGAAAAAGAGAGATAACAAGTGCTTAAAGATCATGATAACGATGCTTTCACCTAGTCACACCTAGCGACACTCAAGGTTCATTATCAGATTGTCAAGCATCTTAGTTCTTCCTTGGATAGGTTTAATATGTCAATTGGCTCATCGAATTCCACTCGATACACAAACCCATTTCCAAGCTACTGCAGAAGGGTTAGCCTATTGTGGAGAAAGAAAACCGCCAAATTGACTTCGATGGAGTTATGGCTTGCCTTTTCTTCACCCACCCATTCTCAAAGTTCCCACCCCCGATATACCATAACTCTTTCCTAATATCCATTCCCCTAAGCTACAAACCATCTTAAATTTCTCTTCTCATTGACCATTCTCAGTGAGGAGGATAACTATGATCGGCGAGATTCAACCTTTATCCACAAATGAACGTTGTTTCATCATCATACGGGAAGGTCACTTCTCAAAATAAGGGGAAGCCAAGTCTTTCACCAACATTACCGCCAAGAGGATTCCCAAGTTCATCGATAAGTGCATCTTCACCTGGTATGGATTACTTCATCACATCATCTCAGACCACGTGTTTCAGTTTCGTAGGGCAACAACTGATTTGATCAAGAAATATGGGATTGAGCACCGTAGGGATTCCCCCCATAAACCACAAGCTAATGGGGCAACTGAAGCCACAAACTAGCTTCTCAAAAGGTTTATTTTTAAGAGCACCATAAGGGTCAGAGATTAAGCCAATAAACCACTATTTACTCTTTGTGGGTACCGTATAAGTGTCACAATTCCCGCAAATCCAAACACCTTTCTCCTTTATCTGTGGAATGGAAGTCGTGCTACCAACTAATGCTAAGATGAAATCCTTAAGAGTCATGTTGAATCCAAGTCAAAGGGACCCCCGTGGAGTAAAGTGCAGTTCGAATAGCTTAAACAATCTTTAGATGTACCAGCAATGCATAGCATGGGCTTTTTGATGATCGAGCCAAGCATCATGAGTATCCATCAAGGGTTGGTGATCTAATTTTGAACCAAGTAAAGCATACCGACATTGTACCATGGGGGAAGTTCCGACCAGATTGGGAAGGACCTTACACAATAAAAGAAGGTTTTGGTACTAGGGGCATTTGGACAGTATCAAATTCGTAAACCCTATTGATCAAAACAGGTTGAAGCATTATCATACCTAATCAAAAGAATCAAATTCAGAAAAGCGACACATAAAAAAATACATCAATCAATCACCCTCTGAATGGTCCTCTACTGCTTGGGCAAACATTAGAGTGTATCTCACTGATCAGTATTCTACAAATTGGTCGGGCAAAAGTTAGGGTGCAAATAGCCTACTAGACTGAAAACCTGAAAAAGGGCGGTCTAGGTAAAATTTAGGGTAAAGTGAGCAATGAGAGCGTATTGGCTAGAAAACCTTCATAGGCTAGTTAACACTAGAGTTTGGGTCAGTAGAAATGGTTATCATCATTATGTACTCAAACTTACTTTATTTAATTGAAATGTCATTTTACTGAATTCTTTATGTTTATGCTTGAATGAATATATTGGGCCCTAAAGGCGAAATGTTGCAAGTAAGTCGAATGAAGGGTTCCATGCAGTCAACCCTATACCTTAAAAGAATAGAAAACCAAAACAATAAAAGGCAAAGATCCTGATAGACTGATAAGAAGCATGGTTTATGCAAAAGCCAGGATAGTCCGCTGGATTGAAAACCCAAAAAGGGCAGTCTAGGCAAAAATTAGGACATAAAAGCAAAATGAACAAGTCTGACGGGCCCAACATAATGTTCGGGTCTATGCAAAAAAATTAAGACAAATACAAAGATAAATAACTACCGTTAGTCACATCAAGATACCCGCATTATTATCATCGTCATCATAGTGCCTGAATATATTATGCAATCCAATAGACTCGAGGGGCTCAGCTCCATCCTCTATGCGTGTCTACTCCATTCTCGGCCATGGCCGAGCATGTCGAGTCCACAAGATCCGAATCCTCCTAAGCCGTCCTTAGTAGAATTCATTAGTAGTGATAGCGCCTAGCCGTTCATCATTGAGAGCCTCAACCTTCGATTTATGCACCCCCTTATCTTCGACCTGCTTGATCTAGCAATCAATTTACAGTCGACTCGCCATTTTTTGTGCATTGCAGCTTCCCTAATTATCCACTAGGGGCATCCCCACCTAATTTGTTCAAAATCCTTAGTTCTTTGCTAGGGGCATTCTCGTCTTGTTCGTGCCACAACACTTTTCCATTTGTGCTCTCTCCTGGAAAGAGGTCAAATCAGATAAGTCAATCGGGTAAGCAACCGGGTTAAGCAAAATTGACCAGCCCAGTAGTCGTGCAGCTCATATATGGAAGATGATCAGTCCAAGCAGAACAGGCATTCATGCATTTATGCATAATATCTATAAATGTCATGTCTATTGCCCTATACTGACTATTGCAGGAAATAAAGCACTGAAAAGTATTCTCGAGCCATACGCTCGACCTCCAAGAAAATACCCGTATTAAGGGGCATGCCAGCCAGACTCAGCGCTTGGCTTCGGTGGTTTCTCTGGACTCCCGGAAATCTTATCTCAATTTATATTTCATTCTTCCGTTTTTATTGCTTAATTGAAGGGGCAAAAATTTTTGTTCCACAAAATTAATTGACTAATAAAAACGCAGCTTATATCATTTACTAATGTCTCAAAACCTTCCTTATTAGGTACATCATATGACAAACCCCGATGGAAAACTAATGTAAGGATTCAAAATTCAACACTCAAAATTCAAAATCTCAAGTCCATTTGTGAAGAGTTCAAGGTGACCATTATAAATTGAGGGGGTTCGAGGTGACCATTATATTTCGAGTCCATTTTTAAAGAGTTCAAGGAGAATGCAAAGGTGTTCGAGGGGGTTTGAGGTGACCAATATATTCTGAGTCCAATTTTGAAGAGTCTGAGGTGACCGTAGAGGTGTTCAAGGGGTCCGAGGTGACCATTATATACCAAGTCCATTTTTTAAGAGTCCGAGGTGACCGAAAAGGTGTTCCAAGGGTCCAAGGTAACCGTTACATACCAAGTCCATTTTTTAAGAGTCTAAGGTGACCGCATAAATGTTTAAAAGTCTAAGGTGACCGCAAAATACCAAAGTAATGTATACAACGAACAACCTGTCTCAAGTCTGTTAGAGGTAACGAAGGCAAAACTGATCCATCTCCTCAATCTATCTAGCTCTTGATAGGTCTATTTTTGGTAATCCCATTAGACAACCAGTTCAAGAATCCACACCTCAGGTATAACCTTCTATCCCTCGCTCTTTCATGAAATCACATTTGACCAGTCAAATGATAATCTCATGAGGGGCAGCCTGTGAGCACAGGCTTTTTGGTGACCCGCGGAATGATGATGACTTCTTCCTCTAACCTTTTACGGTCTAGTTATCCCATCCTTTTAGTATCAAATTACGTTTGGCAAGTTCTTTGTTGACGATTTTGTGACCTTTGACCGCAATTAAAAATAATTAACATGCATTTAGAATTAGCCATTTCCCTTCCACTCATATGTAGTAATTTGTTTCACTATTTTCCATAAGATTCAAACATTTTCCACGAGTCTCATTTATATCGTTGGATTCTTGACTCTTCGAGCTTTCCAGAATGTCAAGAATTGCCTTAATCGAATAACCGTAGTGTAAGTTATGAGCGTTTTAAGTCAGACCTTTGTTAGGACCATGTCCCCTAGCCCTTTTCTTCCCCATCGGTGCCCCTGTTCTGGCAATGGCGGCCGGCGCCATCGCCAGACAAGTGGGCCGTGTGGTTCATCTAGTGGGCCGCGTGGCTTACACAGCTTGGCACGGTCTCCCACATATGGGAGACCGTATCGTGGCCTTCTAGGCCGCGTCACATGATACGGCCTAAATCTGGCCGGGTCATGTGACGCAGCCGGGGCCAGACCACGTCATCTGGCATGGCCTGCCTTATTAGGTGACTCAGCCTTGTCCCCGCCACATCACCGACGCGGCCTTAGCGCGGGCTCTCCCTTTCTCTGCATTTTTTCAGGTTTTTCTTGCCCTGTAAGTCAGGTTTTGTGATTTTTCCATCAAATCCAAACATTTGGAGGATTAATTGTGAGATTTTGCACTCCCTAGGGTCTATAAAAACCCCAAAAATTCAGATTTTAAGGTTTTGCTCATTTGGAAAATAAATTCTGATTCGAGAGTTTAAGGCTATTTAGGAAGAATAAGTCTCATAAAGTGGTGGAAATCTAATCATCTTAATTTTCTAAGCTTTATTAGGCTTCATTGTTTAGCTTAAAAAGTTAAAATCAATTAGAAATCTTAGGTAAAAACTAATTTAAATAGGATTTAGGGACTTTTTCGTTACAAATCACTAAATCCCTTGCTAAATTGGTCACTGTTTTGTTGGGTTTCATCACAAATCCATCACAAAGCTTGCCAAACATCCGGTTCAAGTCTCAAGGGTGGATTCATGGCCTTTAGGTAACTTTCTGAGTTCCAATCTATTTCATTTAGTTATTTATTGTCTTTTGCTTTATTTTTTGTTGGTTTTTCGGGCGTTTGGCCCTTATTTTTGACTTTTTTGTGATTTTTTGGCAAAACTTTGACTGACCGTTCCGGCGAACGTCAGGCCGCCTGAGCAACATGGTTGGCCGACTCAGGGAGTCAGCCTACCACATCGTTCAGTCGGCCTACATGTCGCTCAAGCGGCCAATTGTTATTTCACCGGATTTTCTTGGTTCTTTTTTTCCAAACTAAAAAACCAAATTTATTTTAGCATTTTAAGTCCAAATCTACTATAATAATGTAGGATTAGACTTGAAGTGTCAATAATCTTGGATTTTCAGGCACAAAATGTCGATTTTTGCTTGTTTAGACACTTTTTCCGGTAGACCACTTTAGTGGGCAGAAGGCCGACTGAGTGTCATGTAGGCCACCTCGCTCAGTTGGTCTACCATGTCACTGAGTCATCCTACTAGCTCACTGAGTCGGTCTACTAGTAAAAAATGTCCAAATGGTCCCTGTTTGTCTTATTTTGTATTTCTGGCCCTGTTTTGTCGTTTTAATTCATTTTTAGCCCCGATTTTCAACCAAAAAAATCTCCAAAAATCACGAATATTCTGAAATTAATTAAATTAATTTTTAATCTACTGAAATTATTTTATTAATTATTAAATTGGTTAAGTGTCTATTTAATGGCTTAAAAATGACCTTTTTACTAAATAAATGTCTAATAAATTTTTCTATCCTAAATGAAAATCCCAAAATATTTTCTGCAACTTTCTTCACATATTTTAGGTTGTTTAGTTTATGCAATTAATTTTTAGGTTGTTTATATGCTTATTTAAATGCCCGAAAATTGTGTTTTAGTCCCAAAAAATCCAAAAATATGCTTTCTCCGCATTATGTGTTTATTTTCTGCCATTTATTTATTTACACTTTATCTATTATTATTCGCATATATCTTTTCCCTCATTTGGAGCCGGGTCTGAGTCGGTAAGCTCGGTTAAAACTCGATTTTGCCCTTTTATTTATTTACCACTTTGTTTATTTTCCCGCATTAAAAAAATGTATAGGTATTTGTAAAGTCTTGTAATAATTATTTTATTTGCTTTATTTCCCGCTTTTCGTGTGATGTATGGCATATAAACTGAAAACTCCCAAACAATAATCGGATTTAAATTGCATAAGAACTAAACTCGGGTTTATTAAACTGTAAACATTTTTTATTTAAAAATTAAAAAGTAAGCAACATCATCCGAACTCAGAATCTCTGTTTAAAGGCACGGTCTAACCACCCGATGGGAATATCATACCCAAGTTCTCGGTGGAGCTTAATCGGGTGGCGACTCTATCTTAAAATACAGGATTTCAAGTCTCGTATCCCTTAACACCTATTGGACTAAAATTTAAGCTCAACATCACTTTTCATTATCATTTTCATCAAGCTAAAATAAGGATTCTCCCTTAGGACGCTTCACAGTGCTTGATGTTTTTTTCGCCCCCCGTACTACGCATCTCATGCGGTCCTCACAAGTGGGAAAGAGGTTGCTAGCTCACAGGCCCTAAAAGGGTAACCGTACACTTTTTGAATTTCAAACAATCACGGTACACATCACGCTCTGCAAAAAGCAACATTTGAAAGAAAATAAAATTGTTCTGATTCTTCGATTTACATGCCATTACCTTCTTTCTTTAAATTTAACTACCAAGTCATCAATCTAGTTAAATTTAACTGCCTTCGAATTACCAAAATACCCTTATCTTCAAAACTCTATAAAAAGCCCCTAAAACCAATGTCTTCTTCACGCAAGCAATTACCTATTGTTACTCTGCAAAAATCTCTCTAGAGACCCTAAACCTTTCAAACTCTCTTCTCAAACTCTTAAATGGCCAATATAGAGAATCAAACATCTCATCCTCCTCCTCCAAAGAATATATTCCAAGAGGTAGATCTCCCAGATAAGGATTTCATTCCTCTAAATCTTAAAAGCTTAGACACCACAATCCCCTTTGATCACCTGGGAGATGAGTACATATTCACCACTGAACCTTATACTAAACTTCTTACAAAAGACCAACATTTTGAGGTCTTCCTCCAGATGAATAACCCTACTTATCCTGCCCTAGTAAAAGAATTCTATAAGAATCTCAGAGTCCACTCCTACTTTGATGCACTACGTACCAAGGTACAAGGAAAAAGTCATCACCATAACTCATGAGTTCTTTATAACTCACTTCAATATGAAGAATGATGGAAGAATACTAAGAACTGATGGGGTGAATGAAGCATTAAATACGACCCCAAGATATGGCTTTTGGAGCGATATTTCAGGGATAAATTCTCAACTCTCTAGCCACAGACACCTAGTGGCCAAACTGATTCTAATCTAGAAGGGAAGTATTAATACTACCTCAGCCTTCCAACATGGCATAATACAACACTGGTTTGAGAGCAGTCAAGTAAATATTCCAATTTTGCTTATCTATTACCTAAAGCAACACTAGTTCTCCCACGGAGCCCTAATCACTAGAATTCTCTCTAAAAATGGAGTAGATTTGACTAGAGAAGAATCAGTTGAAGGGAAAGCTATCTTGATGAAGAACTTTCATAAATTGTCCTTCAATGAAAAATAGGATGAAGCCAAGGCCATTAAACAGAAGAAGCTGAAGTAGGAGAAAAGCAAAGTAGGGAAAGCTAGAGGAATAGTCTAAAAGGCTCCGATAGTGAAAAGACCAAGAACCACAAGACTCAAGGCTCAAAAGAAGATTGATCTTAAGCTTATGGAGGAAGAATCCATTAAAGAAGAGAATGAGGATACCGTGACCTTAACTCAAATCGTCCATAAATCCCTATCAACCATAATAGAAGGAGTGTAAAAGCAGCCTCTCAGAAGAGAAAGCAAGTTGATGATCTGGAAGGAGAAATTATATTAAGCAGTGGCAGTGAGAAGGATGAGGAGGGTATTTTGGAGCCTAACAAAAGGCTAACCAAGAAGGGTCCAACCTTAACCCATGCCCTACAAGCCAAGAAGGCTAAACTTACTACTGAGGTTTCTCCCCCTAGACAATCTGTTGCAAATATCACCATCAGAGAGCCTAATCCAAAACCCTCAAGAGTAGAGATAATGGATGAGGCCAAAAGAAGCAAGGGGAAGAATGTGAAAGTGACCAAAGCAATGGTTAATCCGGTGGATCCAGAATATGAGAACATGATGGCTACCATCAAGGAAAACCAGTAGATCAATAATCCAGCTCCCACACTAAATAGACCCAGAGGCTCATCCGGAGCAACTAAAACTGTTGATCCTCCATCAACCATTACCCCACCAATTCTGGTATTGCCCTTGGACATTCAACACCTAAGAGAAGGGTTTGGGGAGGAAATAGTTGATGAATTTAATCTTCAACTGTGCTCTTAACCTCTTCCAAAGTCACTTTTTATTCCTAAGAGGATTGAGGAAAGAAATGAAGCTGCTAATGTTCAAAGTCCTGCAAAGGCTTAAGTTGAGGAAGCAGACAATCTGAAAAAGCAAAATACAGAGGTAAACATTGATCTTAATGTTAATATTATTGAAACTGATGGGATAGTAGAAAATCAAGACAACTTGGATGCAAATGAATCCCAAAATGCATCCAAGGTAGATGATCATATCCTTGAAACAAGTGCTCCGGAGGAGGAAAATGATCTGAGTCCCAATAAGAATGCCACTCTACCTATCTCAATGGGTGAGGTCATTCTAGTGATACAAGAGGATATTCAGGAAGAAGATGATGAAAATGATGAGAGTGATGATGATGATGATGATGAGGATGATGAGGATGATGATGAAGAAAAGGATATTAAGGATGGGAATGATGAAAGTGATGAAGGCAGCTCAAGTCCTAGTTCCTCACTTATGAGCTCATTCGAATTAAGGCCAAGAATCAGCGTTCCATCCATGCCAACAACAAAAGCTAAAATATTGAAAATGGCCTGGCAACTACTGGTAGAAGCAACCACGAAAGATAAAAAGAGCAAGGAATCAAGCCTCAAGCCCATACTCTGTGACATCTATACCAGATTGGAAAGATTGAGTCCTCTACGCAAAATCTCTCAATTCCTCAAGATCTGACTACTAAGTTGGAAAGTATCTGGAGTAACCTAATTGATCTTGAAAAGAAAGTTCTAAATATTTCTAATGCTAAGCAGATAGAAAATTCTGCAGTTCTTAAGGGCAATCTGGTCTTGGAACAAATATCAAAAGATGTTACTGAAGCCAAAACTGTTGCTACCAAAGCTATGTTTGTAGTTGAATATTGCAAAGAAACAATCCTTAAAAATATTAGCTCTACTACGAATGATATGGAAAAGGAGCTCAAGGACTTCACGAAGTAAACAATGGTTGAACTGGTAAACCCAATCTCTACTACTGTCACTCAAGGATCTAATGCCACATCTTTCGGAATTGACTCTCTCATAACTAAGCAACATGAGTTAAAAGAGCAGCTTATAAAGTTCATTAAGGATGACTTGCCAACTATTCTAGAGAAAGCAGCTGAGGACATAGGAAGTGACTGCCAAATTTGTCTCCTTTCCATTGAAAAAACATCAGAAACTGGCAAGATGCATCTAATATAGAACTTCAACAAATAAATGAAAGCTTCCACAGTAATACCAAAATAGTCATGGAGAAAATACAACAACTTGGCTCATCACTATCCAATCTAAACTTGACAACTCATTTGAATACATTCATAAAAGTCTGCTCCTTCCTTTCTTCCAACAACTTGTCCAACACATAGGGGATACTAGCTTTGGAGGCTATAAATGCATGTTAACCTTAATTAGGGGTATGTTCCCTTATTTTCATGAGGAAGACCAAGAGTACGCCATTAAAATGAACCCCTATCACACAAATTCCTATGCTACTCTTTGAAAATCCCTTAAGCTAATTTATATTATGCCCTCCATAATAGATAGAATTATTGAGCAAAAACTCCCAAGGAATCTGGATTATACGCTTCTCTTCGGAGTCTGGGGAAAGCAATGGAATAAAAGAAAATTTATTGAGATTGTCCCCCTATAGAAGGAGAAAGAGCAGCAGAGGAAGGGCAAAATGAAGAAGCAGTCATAGCATAGCTGATATTTTTCGTCATAAATCATTTGTAATAGCTAACTATGTAATATGTTATTGTTTTCACTTATAATCTACTATACTTGTAATCCTATACTTCATTGATGTTGAATCCAGATTATACGCTTCTCTCTAGAGCTTGGGAAAGGGAATGGAATAAAATAAAATTTATTGAGATTGTCCCCTGTCCCCCCAGTTGATGCAAACAAAAAGGGGGAGAAAGAACAATAAATGGAGAAAGAGCAGTAGAAGAAGGGCAAAGAAAAGAAGCAGTCATAGCATAGCTAATATTTTTTGTTATAAATCATTTATAATAGCTAGCAATGTAATATGTTATTGTTTTCACTTATAATCTTCTGTACTTGTAATCCTATGCTTCATTGATGTTAACTATTGTTAATAGCAAAAGTTAAATAGTGAAAAATCTTATTCAAAAATTGCTTCTAAAGTACAACCATCAATTTTACTAGAAAAACTTAGAAGCTTATATACAAAAATCTTAGGGGAGTTAGGATGCTAAATTAGGGGGGAGAAAAATTGTAAATGACTAAGTATGTAGAATCATACTTAGTTCATCTTTGTTGGAAACAATGATCTGAAATAACAAATAATCTGGATCAGGTTTAAAGTAAACAAAACACCTAAGTACAAAAAGACCTAAGTCACCTCATTCGGACCTACAACCAAAACATCCAAAGTACAAGGCAAATTGCCCAAGTATCAAAGGTCCAAGACAAATTTCCTAAGTATCAAAGGAAGCACCTGGTTAAAGTTTGGAAAGGAAACAAACTTTGAACCGCCCAAAATAGCATCTAGAAGAACTAATTACACTAGTATCTGAAAGAAGACAGATCCGTAGATATTAAGTCTGAAGACATCCGGAAAACTTAAATATCTAGACAAAGGGAATTATTCAAAAATAACATTCCCTCCATTCTTTTGGTCTATAAGTCAAAGATCCCTTTCCCATATGCAAGACAAAAGATAACTTGCACACTTTTTAGAAAAGGACTGAAGGACTGACAGAGGAAAGAGAAAAAGGTAAAAACCTTTTTCACCTAGACCAATAAGAAGGCGAGTGGAGCTCACACCAAAAAGCCACTAGAGTAAAAGTTGGTGAGTCACTAAAGAACAAGAAAAACGATCACTGACAACTTTTCAGCCTCAATCCCAAGGATTCAAATGGGTTAAAATCTCTATCTAACGGATTGATAAATGGCTCTAAAAGTGCCACATAATTACCTTATCAATGGTGAAGATTAATTCAAGCTCAACAACCTGCAACGGCTACATTTGTGGTAGAAGCCTATAAAAGGGAAGTTTCATAAGTTGAGTAGGTGTTGGTTGATTTCAAGAAAGCATACATAAGAGAATTTGCTAGAAAGCAATCAGTTTCAAAATTCCTCCAAGAATTAATCAATTCCAAATCAATTTGTAAGGATTCCCAAGTGAGTTATAAACTTGAGGAAATCCAAAACCAAACCTTTGAGAAAATCAAAGTGTAAAAGATCTCCTACTTGGGTAAGTGGTGAGATTGAGATACAGCTAAAAGTAGGTGCTTTGAGAGGGATCTCCCTGTAGGACTTAGCTTAGATTTGGGGTAGAAATCTAAGTGGTTTTTCCCGCTAAAGATAAGAGGACCCAGCTAGGAGTTGATGCTTCTAGTGGTATTCCTACATCTGGAAGGAGTTACCATCCAGAGATAAATTGTAAGGCTTGATTCCTGCCAATTGGAAAGAAATCCACTAGTGTAAAAGCTCGGAGGAAGGAAACTCCGAGGACTGGAGTAGGCAGGGCCAAACTAGGATAAAATACTTGTATTTAATTTTCTTACTCTTTATTTATTTGCATTATTATTTCATATCTGCATCATTCGGATCCATCCTTCAAAACATAATCAAACACGATACACAAAGACTTTTTAAAGTCTTATCAATTCCATGAAAAAGGGTCATCCACCCCCCATCTAACCTTTATTAGACCCTTACAGGGACCAACAAGTGGTATCAGAACAAGTGCTCATAACTAGAGACTTAACTATCTTGAGCTAAAGGTTCATATTTTGATCCAAGAATCAAAATGAGTTTCTAAAACTCACAACTCCTTCCGGAGGGTATGTCTATTACCAATCCTTCACTTTTCACCGGTGAACACTACATGTTCTGGAAAAACCGGAGGAAGAATTTCATTCAGGCATAAAGCATGATGGCATGGTTTGCTATTGAAAATGTCCCATATGACCCTACTCACAAAGTAGAGGGTTTCACAAACCGGAAGCCATCCAATTTATGGGATGAGAATGTTTTTAGGAAATTGCGTGAAAACGTAAATGCTATTAACATGCTTCACTATGCTCTTAGTGCAGCTGAATTCAACAGGATATCAGGCTGTGAGACTACACAAGATATTTGGCATAAACTGGAAGTGACCTATATAGGAACAAACAAGGTCAAGAAGCCAAAATAGATCTACTTCAGCAAAATCTTGAATCCTTTAAATGGAGCCTATAGAATCCATCAGCAGTATGAACACTAGATACACCAATCTAGTGAATAAGATGAAGAGGCTAGGGAAGGAGATCTCAGAAGTAGACATGGTCAAGAAGGTGCTCCGAAGTCTCACCAAGGAGTGGGATAAAAAAAGACTGCCATTGAGAAAGCTCATGACCTAAATTTCTACAGCTATGATGAGCTCATTGGTAATCTCTTGACCTAAGAGCTATCCTTAGAGAGATATAGCCAACAAGAAAAGAAGCCTGAAGAAAGAAAGAAAGCCATTGCACTCAAGGCAGAATCCACTAGATCAGCCTCATCCGGAGAAGAAAAGCAACTCTAGGAATCTCAAAGTAGCAAGGAATAACTAGATAGTTCAATAGATTCCTGCAAAAGAAAGAAAGGAAGAACTCTAAAAAGTATGAGTCTAAAAGAACAAGGGAAGGAACCTCTAGAAGAGATAGATTTAGAAAGAATCCACAAGAAAAGAAGGATCCGGAAAAAGAAACTGCATGTTTCGAATGTGGAGAGAGGCCAATTCAGAACCAAGTGCCCCAAGCTCAAAAGAGATAAGAAGCATAAGAAGAAGGCAATGGTGGCCACCTGTAGCAATAGTGAGGAAAGCAATAGCTCATCTTCAATAGAAGAGGAATAGACTGCCAACTATGCATTCATGGCACTAACTGATCCGAAAGTAGAACATCCCTTAAGAAATGCCTCTAAGCAAGACATAGTGAAAATCGAAGAGTTAGAATCAAAGACAGCCGATACTAAGGTAACCTCTCACTCTAATTCTGTTTCTAACTTTGAACTTGCTAGAGGTCTTGCGATTGTGATCAAGAATGTGAGGAAGAACACAAAGGCAATCAAATCCCTAAGAAGACAAGAGTTAAAGTTTGCTGAAGATAGTGAAGCACTGGCACAAGATGTCAATTAGATAAGAGCCGTAAAGTACATTGATGTGGTTGAAGAGAACTTCCTAAGAAATCAAGTGCATATCTTAAGTGCTAACTTGATGGGATTAGATAGGGATCTAACTCTGATGAAGGAAGCATCCGGAAGGAGATCAGGTCCTTCACAACAAGGAAGGAACCTAAGGCAAAGAAAATAAGGAAATCAAAACTCTAGTGCCAAATGGAATGCAGGACCCTCAAATCAGAATGAGAAGAAATCTCAGAGGCAACCTCAAGCACAGAGATACATAGCTGCCCAAATAGAAAAAGCCAAAGTAGTCAATGACAAGCAACCTACCAAATAGAGAAGGAATAATGCAATAGATGTTGCACCCCTAACCAGCTTCTAGATACACACCGGACCAACAACAAGTATACAAGAAGCTGGATATAGAGGGAACTATGGGAAGGAGGATCTTGAGAAGATCAAGAAGAAGCAAGAGCAGAACAGACCCATTTCAGGGTGCAGGTTTTGTGGGAGAAATAATCATATTACAAAATTATGTAGATTTAAAAATGGTTATTATGATATGAATCCTTGACCTGAAATGGTTGATAACCCGAGAGGACCTAAATCTAATTAGGTGCCCAAACCCACTTGAACTATTTTGCAGGTATGCCTTAGTTCCAAAGTAGATCAACATACTTGGTACATTGATAGTGGATGCTCAAGGCACATGACAGGTGATAAGAAGGCCTTTATCACATTAATCCGGAAGAAAGAAGGCAAAGTAAGCTTTAGAGACATTCAAAAAGGACAGATAATTGAGCATGGAACCATTGGATCTGAATTAAAGATAGAAGATGTCTCATTAGTTGATGGACTTAAGTTCAACCTGCTAAGTGTTGCTCAACTCTATGACAAAGGAAGAAAAGTCACCTTTGACTTTGGAGGTTGCTCAATCATTGATAGTAAGTCAAATTAGCTTATCTTTTATGCACCTAGAGTAAATAATGTTTATTCAGTTAACATCAAAAATGAGAAAAAGAATATATGCTTGTTGTCTAAAGAAGAAGAATCATGGCTATAGAACCGGAGGTTGGGATATGTTAGCATGAACCTCCTATCTAAATTAGCCAAAAAGGAATTGGTTGTGTGTTTGCCTAAGGTTGCTTTTGATAAGGATCATATATGCACTACATGTCAATTAAGTAAACAGCATAAGAAAAGTTTTCCCCCCCATCTCCTACATTCCTTCCAAAAGAGTACTTGAGCTCTTGCATATTGATCTCTTTGGTCCAATCAAACCATTGACTTCAGGTAGAAGAGAATACACCATAGTCATTGTGGATGATTATTCTCGCTATACCTGGGTTATCTTGCTAGCAAGCAAAGATGAGCCATTTGACCAATTCTCAAAAATATTCATCCGGATAGAAGTAGAACAGGGCATAAGCATTGTATGCATCCGGAGTGATAATGGAGGAGAATTCAAAAATAAGCACTTTACTGAATTAAGTGAATCTAAGGGCATTGAACATAACTTCTCTGCCCCTCATACGCCTCAACAAAATGGAGTTGTTAAGAGGAAGAACAGGACCAAAATTGAGATGGCTAGAACAATGCTAAGTGAAAATTGTTTGCCAAAATATTTCTGGGGAGAGGCCGTAAACACTGCATGCTACATTTTAAATAGAGCTCTTAATAGAAAGACCTTAGAAAAGACCCCTTATGAAATCTGGTAGGGAAGGAAACCCAAAATTGGGTACTTCAAGGCATTTGGATGTAAGTGCTTCATCCTAAATGATAGAGAGAAACTAGGAAAATTTGATCCTAAGTCTGATGAAGCAATTTTCCTTGGCTACTCAACACATAGCAAGGCTTATAGAGTCTTTAATAAATGAACCCAAACTGTGGTAGTGTCAATACATTTAGATTTCGATGAGACTAACAATGCAGGCAAAAGAAGTTCCATTTCGGAAGACCCAATTCTGTAAGCTGAAAACTCTGAAGAAAAGAAGGAAGTCCAAATTATTGATTCATTCTAAATCAAGAAGAACAAAGAAGAAGATGAAGGAATATATCTTTTGATCTAGAAGTACCACAAGTTGATCTCAACCCATATGAGATAAACTTCAATGATGACCAAGGAGAAGAAGTTGAGGCAAAAGTAGAATAAGTTCTGGTCTAGCATGAAGACCTACCAAGAGAAGTTCGGACTCGCAGGGATCATCCGGTTGCATCCATTTTGGATAATTTCCAAAATCAAGTCAAAACTAGAGGACAACTCAATAGGATGATGAGCCATGCTACTTATGTCTCTCTTATTGAGCCTAAAATTTCAAGAAGATGAAGGAGATGAAAGTTGGACGATGGCTATGCAAGAAGAGCTAGATCAATTCACTAAAAATGATGTTTGGGATCTAGTTTCACCACTAAAAGGAAAGTCAATCATTGGCACCAAATGGGTATTCCGGAATAAGCTAGATGAATCCAGGATAGTGGTGAGAAACAAGGCAAGATTGGTTGCCCAAGGCTACAATCAACAGGAAGGGATCGACTTTAAAGAAACATTTACCCCTGTAGCAAGATTGGAGCATCCAGATTTTATGTGCTTTTACATCATTCATGGGGTTCACATTATTTCAAATGGATGTCAAAAGTGCATTCCTCAATGGAGTTATCCAGGAAGAAGTCTATGTCAAGCAACCTCCTAGATTTGAAGACTCAAAGCATCTGGATCATGTTTACAAACTGAAGAAAGCCCTCCATGGATTGAAATAAGGACCAAGAACTTGGTATGAGAGACTCACTACATTTCTCATATCCAAGGGGGCATACACAAATCTCTTCATCAAGAAGAAGAAGGAAGATATCATTCTAGTCCAAATCTATGTTGATGACATCATCTTTAGAGAATTAGATGAAAAGATATGTAAAGAGTTCAGCACTCAAATGCAGAACGAATTTGAGATGTCCATGATGGGAGAACTAAATTTCTTCCTTGGTTTATAAATCGAGTAGAGTCCGGATAGCATTTTCATCAATCAATCCTAGTACACCAAAGAGATTCTGAAGAAGTTTGAAATGGACAAAAGCAAGCCAATGTCCACTCTAATGGGTTTAGATACAGTCCTCTCCAAGGATTGTGAAGGAGAAGATGTTGATCAAAAGCTTTATAGAGGGATGATTGGTTCACTTTTATACTTGACAGCTAGCAGACCTGACATATATTATGCAGTATGCTACAGTGCAAGGTATCAAGCCAATCCTAAGGATTCACACCTTAAAGCTGTAAAAAGGATCCTTAGAAACTTCCTAGGAACCACTGAAGTTAGGTTATCGTATCCCAGTAATGGATAATTCAGACTCTAAGGCTTTATTAATGCAGACTATGGTAGAGATACTCTTGAGAGGAAGAGTACATTCAGAGGTTTCCATTTCCTTGGAGATTGCTTAGTATCATGGTACAGTAAGAAGCAAACTTTAGTTGCCTTATCAACCACAGAAGCTGAATATATGGCAGTTGTGAGCACTAGATTTTAATGATCCTTCTCGTGAAACTATGATGAGAGCTATATGATGTAATGTCTTTTAGGTGTTGTACATTAGGGGTGTTCCCACTACTACAGAGTTGAGTTTGGCCAAGGTTTGGAGATATAGTCTGCCTTTAGGGACCCGTATGGGAGCATCGTGGCAGTTCGGATCCACCAGGGGACCCATATGGGTCATCCCTTCCATATGCTTAAGGGGGACCCATATAGGTGCCCTAGTACCCGTACGGGTAGGGCCCCACCTATACGGGTACTCTTATTGCCTAAACAAGCCTCTTTGAAAGGAAATCCATTCCTATTTCGGGAAAAGGCTGGTCATGAATGCAATTGCATTCAGACCTCCTATCCCCTATAAAAAGGGCCCTTCCCTTCACATTTTGAACACATATTCTTCATATCAAAAAGATACTAAAACTCTAGCAATTTTTATAGGTATAGAAAAGATATAGCTGGGGTATAGGAGGTATAAAATAGGGAGAAAACCCTTTCCTTGAGGTTTTGTCCACATTTTATTCATTCCTAGCTTCTTTTATTAGGGTTTAGGGGAGGTTCTATCCACATAAAAACTCACCTAAATAGTCCTATTCCATCTACTTTGGTCGGGCTCTCTCAAAAGTAAAGGGATCACTTTAAAGCGGATTCACGCCGCAAAGGTAACGCTCATGAGTTTCAAAAGGACTCACATCTCAGTTATTTCATTACTATCATTGCCTGTTACTTCTACTATATTTGTTGTTTTCATTTCTTGTTTCGGTTCTGGTCCTAACCCATATGAGCCTTTGTGGCACCATATATCCCTAAGGGTATCAATTTAGCATGCCATACTCATACTGAAGGAAATTACTCTTTATTTTGTTTTTCTGCCACCAATCTATTGATCTGTAATTTGTAACTTAACTGAACGGAGTTTATGTCTGGGACCAGATAGGACCCATATAGGTATACCACACCCATACCGGTCCTCCTTGGTACCCGTATAGGTACCCCCCATTCGTACGGGGTACCAGCCCCCAGGCAGAACCCCAAACTCATTTTTAATCGGTTAAAGTCAACCCAACTGACCATATGCCATGCAATCATTTTGACTAATAATCTAGTAAATCAACCCACAAAAGTTAAAACGTTCGTTGGTCCCTATGCGTACACTTACTAAGTCAGAGGGTGGTGAATGACTCACTCAATAACTTATAAAACTTTTTCGTGAGATGACTGGCTCCATTGAGTGAGGTCAGCTGGCTAAGAGAGATAACTGGAAATTGTGAGTAAGTAAGGAACATAGAGATTTTTATACTGGTTCGGCAATCGGTGCTTATATCCAGTCACGAGAGAGTGTCTCGGCTTTAATTCACTAATCTCAACTCCTTTACCCTAGGCAGAGAAGCCTTTCACAAAATTCCCAATTATAAAAAGTACCCTCCAATCTGCAATCGCTCACCCACTAACTATAATACCCCCTTCTATTAGCAACTCAAGAGATTTTAAACTAGAGCTAGATTCAACTTATAGAAACGTTGATCCAGTTACAAAAGATCTAATATTACAATTAATTGATCTATACTATTCTCTCTTATTCTAAGTAGATTGTCATTGAGTTGTGCTTTTGTTGCTAGAATTCCTTAAAGCTTGTAATTTCGGCAAAGTTTTAGCTTTTGGGAAATTCAGGTGTAATAACCAAGTTCTAATGCTTGCCTTCTTGATCCTTTTATAGTTGGATTAAGAAAGTAGTTGTTGAACTTGTCTTGGTGTCTTTTGAAGTTGACAGCTCAGTAATTCACCTGTTGCTTCTTCAAATCGATCCGTTAAGAGATAGAATCACACCATTTTGAAATACATTTCAATCTGTTAGATTGAAATCCAAGCTTCAATTTGAATCCTTTGTTGTCTGATGCAAGTCTTCCATTAGAGAGAAGTTGCGCTGACTTACCACGTATCTTCATCCCATCCCCTTTGGTTTTCTGACATGTTGCAGAGCGCGCGATACAAGGTTGGTAGATCTGCAGAATTACCCAAAGTGGCAATTGACTTGTTGTAGCTTTTCATTGGAAGACTTTGTCATTTTCTTCATAACACTGGGTCTTGTCAAGGTATTAATTCTATTTGTCTTTGTCACATTAATGTTCCTGCAAAAAGCAATACTAAAAGCAAAGATACCTTTTTACCTTAAATGGTAAAGTCAGCAGCGTTGATAGATGCAGAGTAACTCAGCTGGAATGATAAAACAAAACGTACATAGCTGAAACAAAATCTAAATATCAAGTGCTGAGTGAATAATACTAAGTCAGAGACTAAGTATGTACTCAGCCCAGAAACCACTCAGAGTTAAATTAAATAGCTAGGTCAGCGGATACTTGAAATTCTACCCTTGAATTTTCTAAATCCTTTAAAACCATAGACTATTTATGTCAACATCATTATTGATTTAATTATCTCAAACTCAACTTAATTATTATGATCAAAACTTAAGAACAACTGAGTCATCCACTGAGTCAGTCCTAACTCCTGCTTGGTTCAACAATCTCCCCCATTTTAATCGATGGCAATTAAACTAGCAAGAATTAAATCAATAAGATATTTAGATCAGAGTTACCTTGACCTCATGCTTGATATGTCTTTTGTTCAGTATCTTTAATCTGCTTAGAGTGAATGCTAACTCCTCTATAATTCTTGAATCTTCTGAGTTCAGCATCCCTCATAACTTCTCTTATATTTTTGCAAATGATCAAAGCATACGTATATAGCAGAATAATATATGAAGTTAAGAAGATCTTAACTTAGAACAGAAATTGTAATCTTTCATTGATAATAACTTGAGTACAGATAACAAAGAGTTAATCTATACTAAGTTTTACATTTGAGAATTACAAATTACATAAAATCTATTCTAATCTTTAGGTATTGGTGGGGCTTCCAAGTTGGCTCTTCTTTCCTCAAAATCTTGCTGATCCCACCTGGTCTTCTTTTCTTTAGGCAAGGCAATCTCCTTGCCTTTCCTTTTTCCTAGTCTCAGTGTATTCTCTCTGAATGCGCTTCAGGTCCTTAGATAGATTATAAGAAAATTCAACAATCCTCTGATCTCTTTCCCTTTCTTCCTTCTCACGCTTCTTGCAATCCTTTTCCCCCATTGCCATTGAATCTGAAATGGCCTGAGTTTGATGATCAAAGGAGCTCAGAGACTCTTCAAATGATTCTAGCTGACCATAGATATTGGATGAGGAATTATATACTAGCAGCTTATAGATTTCTTGAGATATAGCCTCTTATTCTCAAAGAAAGGCGAATAATCCTACTAAAGCACGGGACTGAGATAGATTGACCTGATATTGATCATTCAAACCTTCTTTGGACACCTGGGTGAGACATGCTATTGCTTTAGCCTGGTTGTTTTCTCTGAGAATGCGCTCTAGCATAGGAGTGCTCCTGATATGAGTAGATACTTCATTATGAATCTTATCCAGGGCTTCTCCATCATTAAGGATATGAGCTTGAACTTTCTTGATTTGGTCTCTAATGTGACCAAGTTTCTAATGAATATTAGGCTCTAATTCAGCATCTGACATTACTATATCACTACTCAGAGCATCTGAAATTTTAAGCCTTTTCAAGGCATTTAGCACATCTCCCTTTGAGTTCTTGACACCTTCTAGCATCTCCTCCTTCACTTTTCGCAGCTCAGTGTGTAACCCATGATGCTTGGTTACCAATGTGATCAGAGCATCTAATCCATCTACAACTGCATTTAAGCAAGTTGTGTTTTCATCATTCTCTTTTTTCAATATGTTATAACCATCTAGCACCTTCAATATAGCTTTAAGTAGAGGATTGAATTTGTCTATCATTGAATTGCAAAAATCCCTTTCATCGTTCAACACTTTGCAGTTGCTTTCATATATCTTAGCCATCTACTTCTTTAGCTCTGGAACCTCCATCTTCAGACCAGCTGCCTTCCTACCTGCAACAGATAATAAGGGCAATGTATGGGATACTATTGCCTTGACCAATGAAAATTAGGTAGGTACTTATGTGACATTGGCCTTCATTTCCTCAACAGCCTCTATGAACCCTTGCACTGGCTCAACAGCTTTTGCAATCTTCCTCATAACTTCCTCAGACATCAACGATTTTGCTATCTCAGCATCAATCTCTGCATCAGTCCTCAGTCTTAGAAACCTTTCTCTTCCCAACCTCCTTATGAGGCAGTTCCTTTCTTTTATCTTCCCTATCTTCCCTAGAAGATCTAGATTTCTTTGGAATAACAACTGGAACTGAACTCGCTGAGCTCCCCTTCTCTTTCTTGGAGTCCCTCCTTACCTTCGTCTTACTACCCTTCTTTTCTCCTTCTCCTTTTTCTGCTTTGAGCTTGGTTATTCTTTCCAGCTCACTTACCACAAAGGCATCCAGTGTCTGATCTTCCTCATCATGTCTGATTCTCCTCATAGGTTCAATAGCCTTAGCATCCTTCATTCTGACTTCTCCTGGCTTTAGCTTGATGTACTTAGTATTTTTGGGCCTTTCTCCATATCTCAACCCATGAAAATGAGCATTACTCAAAATTCTTGACTCCATCACTTTGAGTGTGATCTTCCTCTTCTGAGCCCATCCTTCCATATCCAGCTTATATGCCCTGCATATGTCCATGACTATATGGCTATAAACCATGTGCTTGGACACTTTTAGAAACTTATGCAGAATAGCCAAAGGCCAGTTGATGCACATACCTTGAGTTAGAGTATAAATAAACACTCTCTCAAACTTCGAACAGCTCCCTGTGGAGCCTGTCATGGGCAGCAGTACTTTGGGGACGAGCTCATGAGCATGCTCACCTACTTGAGAGAACATAGATGCAATTAGTTTTCCTGCTTTGTAGCCATGAGGAACTTCATAATCAACAGGGTTGTCCACATTATCTTCATCTTTATCCTTCACAACGCGCATTCTAAGTCCTCTTTCTCGCATTCCAAGTAACCCAGCGTGAAGCTTTGGGGTTACATAAACTTTTCTTCCCATCATGGTGGTTACAAATATATCTTGAAATCCTTCCACCATGTGAATTCCTTTATAAAAGCGCTTGATATTTGTTCATAGCAGCCACTCGAAATCTCAAAGAATCCCCAAATATGGTGTTGGCGCGTCCATCTCCCAAATCGTTCATCACTAGAGAAACTGAGCATGTCAACAGTTATTGGCTCATCTACTATAGTTCATTCTATAGATTCCCACTCAGTTGGAGTGTCTCGTGTTCCTGTTGGAATGAACAAGTCTTTTGTATCCTTGAAATTAATGGCTGCTTGAGCCCAATGGGTCTACAGTAGTAATCCAGCACTCCTCACCTTTATCCCAAACAAAAAGAGGATTATCAGAACAGGGTTCTTAATCTCTTCCTGATGTACCTGCCATAAGTATTGTTGTGATAAAGATGGAGAATTTGGGGATTTAGAGAGGAAATTGCAGAGAAGAGAATTTTGGTAAAGTAACCTTTCCTCTTTCTCAATTTCTCCTTAAATAGCAAAAGACTCTTCACACAAACCTGCAAAGCTACATGTACAACTCATAATCCATGGTCTCAAGATTCAATAGTTAGATTACATAATGTATATTGTAGGATTAATGAGGGCGAGAAATATAGGATAACTGCTCTGAATATGGATCGTTTCATAAATTGCTACCATTTCTATCAATTTAAATTTAAAAGATAACCGGTGACAATTTAATGACGTGTCCAAAATTTGAGTGGTAAAAGAAATACTTAACCTAATTTACTGAACCTTAGAGTGTTCCCTAAATTGGTCAGCTCCAGAATAGGTCAGAGAGAGATGTATTTCTTCAAATTAGATTGGACATTCCGATCAGCTGTCTTAGAATGTTGAATTGATCCTTTCCAATAGGCTTTGTGAATATGTCAGTTTGTTGTTCTTTAGTTGGAATGTATGTGAGCTTGACTTCTCCTTTTAGCACATGATCCCTTATGAAGTGATGTCTAATATTGACATGATTCATCCTGTCGTATTAAACTGGATTCTTGGATAGGTCAATTGCACTCTTATTGTCACACATGACTTCAAGACAATTTGACTTTATACCATAATCCTCCAGTTGCTGCTTGATCCATAATTATTGTGATACATAACTTCCAGTAGCCATGTACTCAGCCTCAGCTGTACTCAGGGCTACAGAATTCTATTTCTTGTTGTACCATGTAACTAGATAATCACCAAGGAAATGACATCCTCTTGTGGTGCTTTTCCTTTCAAGTTTATCTCTTCCTTAGTCAGCATCTGTGTATCCTCTCAGAGTGAAGTCTGTATTGCTTGGATACCATAAACTTGCATCAATAGAGCCTAGCAAATACCTGAGAATTCTCTTAATAGCAGCTAAGTGAGATTCTCTGGGGTCAGCTTGATATCTTGCATAATAACATACAGCATATTGAATGTCAGGCCTACTAGCAGTTAAGTAAAGTTGAGAACCAATAATACCACTATAGAGCTTACTCTCTATAGGTTTACCTTCCTCATCTTTACTCAAAATAGAATAAGTAGCCATGGGTGTTGACATTGGCTTGGCTTTATCCATATCATACTTCTTGAGTACTTCCTTGGCATACTTATCTTGGCTGATGAAGATCCCATCATCACCTTGCTTGATTTTCAAACCAAGAAAGAAATTAAGCTCTCCCATCATTGACATTTCAATCTCTTTCTTCATCTGCTGGCTGAACTCTTTACATAGTTTATCATTAGTTGCTCCAAAAATGATGTCATTTATATAGATTTAGACTAGCAATACATCTCGATGCCTCTTCTTGATAAACAGAGTTGTATCTGCTTTCCCTCTGACATAACCTTTGCTGATAAAAAAGTTAGTGAGTCTCTCATACCAAGCTCTTGGAGCCTATTTCAGTCCATATAGAGTTTTCTTCAGCTTAAGGACATGACTTGGATTTTTAGGGGCTTCAAAGCCTGGGAGCTGTCTGACATAGACTTTTTGTTGAATATAACTATTTAGAAATGAACTATTTACATCCATTTGAAACAGCTTAAAGTTCATATGGGATACAAAAGCACAAAGAATTCTTATGGCTTTAAGTCTTGCTACTGGTGCAAAAGTTTCTCCATAGTCAATGCCTTCTTGTTGATTGTAGCCTTGAGCAACCAGTCAGGCTTTGTTTCTGACAACGTTACCAGCTTCATCTAGCTTGTTCTTTAAAACCCATTTGGTGCAATGATTGACTTGTCCTTGGGTTTTTCCACCAAATCCCAAACTTTATTTCTTCTGAATTGGTATAGCTCTTCTTGCATTGCAATCATCCATTTGTCATCAAATTCAGCATCTTCAAACTTCTTTAGTCTAATCAATGATACAAATGCTGAATGGGTCATCATTTTGTTCAGTTAACCTCGAGTCAGCACTAGATTTTGCACACAATCCAAAATCTTATCAACTGGGTGATCTCTCCTTGCTCTGACTTCTTTTGGTAGATCAAGATTAGCTCGCTGAGCTATAGTCATTGGTTGAGCATCCACATCATCACCAAAGCTGATAGTTTGGTCCTAGTTAGCTTTAAGTTCTTCCTTTTCTTGCACTGGATCAGGAATAATTACGGGTTGACTGATTGAGCCACTAACTGGATCTTTCTCTCTTTCATCATCACGGGCTTGTCTACATGCATTGTTAGTTTCATCAAAATCTACATGCATTGACTCCTCTAAGATGCCAGTCCTCTTGACATACACTCTGTATGCCCTACTGTATGTTGAGTAACCTAGAAAGATTCCGTCATTAGCCTTGGGGTTAAAATTAGCCAATTGGTCTTTAGTGTTTAATATGAAGCATATACAACCAAAGGCCTTGAGATGACCAACCTTGGGCTTGCGCCCCTTCCAAAGTTCATAAGGAGTTTTATTCAAGATTGGGCGAATTAAAACCCTGTTTAGAGTGTAACAAGCTATGTTAACAGCCTCTCCCTAGAAATACTTTGGTAGATTGTTATCACTCAATATAGAACGACCCATCTCCGCAATAGTGCAATTCTTTCTCTCAACAACCCCATCTCTGCAATAGTGCAAGTCTTTGTCTCTACAACCCCATTCTACTGAGGTGTATGAGGGGCAGAAAAATTGTGGTCAATACCATGCTTAGAACCAAATTCCTCAAACTGCTTATTTTCATATTCTGTTCTAAGGTCACTGCAGATTTTATTAATTTTAAGGTCTTTTTCATTCATGATTCGGGTAGCCAACCTAGCGAAAATTATTCAAATGTTTTATATTTGCTAGCTATCAAGACAATCCAAGTGAACCTGGTTAGACCATCTACAACCACAAGGGTGTATTTCATTCCACCTAGACTTATTGGCACAACAGGCCCAAACAAATCCATGTGTAGAAGATCAAGGGGACGAGAAGAAGATATATCAGCTATAGATTTAAAGGTCTTCCTAAATTATTTCCTAAGTTGGCATGCTGAGTAGAGTCTATCTTTATCAAAGGCTAGATTGGGTAATCCCTCAACAAGTTCATTTTTGGCTAATTTGGACAGATTGTTCATATTGATATGTCCTAACCTTATGTGCCATAGCCAAGAGTTTTCCTCCTTAGAAACTAAGCAAATATAATTGGAGCCGGGGGATAAATCAAACATACAAACATTATTAGTTCTAGGAGCATAAAGAATAGTTGGTTCAGAGTTACCATCAATGACTAAGCAGCCCGCTGAGTCAAATATCACTTTTCTATCTTTGTCACATAGCTGAGCAACGCTTAGCAAGTTGAACTTTAGGCCTTTCATCAGAGACACATTATCAATCAAAGGCTTGGCTCCCATTGTGCCATTGCCAACAATCTTTCCCTTTTTGTTGTCTCCAAAACTGACACTTCCATTTCTTCTTCGCTCCAATGTGATGAATTGCTTTTCATCACCCGTTAAATGCCTCGAGCATCCACTATCCAAATACCATATTTTGCTATGGATCTCAGGCTCACCTACAAAACAGTAAAGTTTTCTTAGGTACCCATGCCTTTTCATGGCTGGGTCCTCCCTTGTTAGTGGTGGTCATCCTTGACCAGTCATACTCATCATAGTAACCATTTTTTGTGCCTTCACATGATAGTTGCATGTCCTAGCTTACCACAAAAATTACATTCAGCCTTAGGATTAGGCTTGCTCACTTTACTCTTTTGAGAAACCTTCTCAGAGTGGTAAGTGCGGTTACTTTGAGTATTCCTGCTAGGTTGAGGAGGGACCCGCACCTTTTTCAAAGCTGTTAATTCAGCAGCTATCTCATCCAATTTCTTACAGAGTTTGCTGTTATATCCATTTTGGTATTCATCTTTTTCCATCAGGTATAGGATGTCAAGTGATGTAGAAGAGTTCACATCTTCTATATCATCACACCTCCTCTGAAGTACTCTAATGTATTTGGTTGACTTCTTAGTCATGTTAATAACATCATTAAGTACTACGGCAAGCTCATCTAAAGACAAAGGGGGTTCAGAATTTACCTCAGAGTTCTTTCCTTTATCCTTGCTTTGGTCAGCTGATTGTCTAGCAGCGGAAGTAGTTGGTTGGTCAGCTGACTCTGAGTGAACTCGATCATCCTTAGCCATGAGACACACATTTGCAGCATCATGTGCCTCTTCATCGAAGGATGACGACTCTTGTTCAGAGTCACTCCAGGTAGCAGCAAGGGCTTTCTTACTTTTCTTCTTCTTAAACTTGTCCTTTTTGGCTTTAGGATAGCTCGACTGAATATGCCCTTTTTCACCATATTCGAAGCACTTTATATCCTTGTTATGCTCTTTTTTGAATTCCTTTTGTGGTCTATCAACTACTCCCTTCTTATACTTGCTTGTCTTTCTAAACTTTTGAAAGTTCTGCTCTTTACCCAGATATCTCCTAAAATTCTTGGTCATTAAAGCTATCTCCTCTTTTCTATCCTTTAGGTATCATTCCTCGAAAGAATCTTCTTCTTCTTCATTATCATCAACTTTCAGGACAACAGCTCTACTTGAGTTCTCTTTCTCCTTAGACCTATGCTTCTTGGACTCATCTTTGTATTACTTCATGGACATCTCATGAGTCAGCAGAGTTCCAATCAGCTTATCAAACTTGTAGGTCTTCAAATCATGAGCTTCTTCAATAGCACTCTTCTTAGCTTCCCAATCCTGAGTCAGACTCCTCAAGATTTTCTTGCTAGTTTCTTCTTCTGTAAAGATCTTGCCAAGTCTTTTAGCTCATTGACTATGTTCATGAACCTGGTGTTCGTGTTAGAAATATCTTCCTTGGGCTTCATGTGAAGCCACTCGTAATCCCTCATTAGGATATTGATCTTGGACTCTTTCACCTTGTTAGTACCTTCATAAGTCACTTCCAACTTCTTCCTGATCTCTTTGGCTGTCTCGCATCCATAAAGGTGATTAAACTCAGTAGCATCAAGAGCACAATGAAGATAGTTGATAGCAGCTGCATTCTCTTTAAGTTTGGCCAGATCATTGTTATCCCATTCAATAGAGTACTTACCAATAGTAACTCCATTCTTCACATGTGATGTAACATATGGCCCTTCGATAATGGCCATCCAAGCATGCATACTCTGGGACTGAATAAAATTAGCCATTCTATTCTTCCAGTAAGTATGATGCTCTCTATTGAACATGGGAGGCCTGGTAACTGACATGCCTTCAGGCAGAATATAAGCTTGAGCCCTTCCACTGTATTCTCCTTTGTATGCCATGGACTTTGTCTCAAAGATTGTAAAATCTGTGAATTGAGAACTGCTCTGATACCACTTATTGGTCCCTATGCGTATACTTACTGAGTCAGAGGGGGGGTGAATAACTCACTCAATAACTTATAAAAGTTTTTCATGAGATGACTGGCTCCACTGAGGGAGGTTAACTGGCTGAGAGAAATAACTGGAAATTGTGAGTAAGTAAGGAACACAGAGATTTTTATACTGGTTTGGTAACTTGTGCTTACATCCAGTCCCGAGAGAGTGTCTCGACTTTAATTCACTAATCTCAACACCTTTACCCTAGGCAGAGAAGCCTTTCACAAAATTCCCAATTACAGAAAGTACCCTCCAATCTATAATCGCTCATCCGCTAACTAGAATACCCTTTTCTATCAGCAACTCAAGAGATTTTAAACAAGAGCTAGATTCAACTTATAAAAAAGTTGATTCAGTTACAAAAGATCTAATATTACAATCAATTGATCTATACTATTCTCTCTTATTCTAAGAAGATTGTTGCTGAGTTGTGCTTTTCTTGCTAGAATTCCTTAAAGATTGTAATTTTGGCAGAGTTTTAGCTTCTGGGAAATTCAAGTGTAATCACCAAGTTCTAATGCTTGCCTTCTTGATCCTTTTATAGTTGGATTGAGAAAGTAGCCATTGAACGTCTCTTGGAATCTTCTGAAGTTGTCACCCATTGCTTTTTTAAATTGATCCGTTAAGAGATAGAATCGCACCGTTGTGAAATACATTTCAATTCGTTAGATTGAAATCCGAGATTCAATTTGAATCCTTTGTCGTCTGATGCCAGTCTTCCGTTAGAGAGAACTCGTGCTAACTTGCCACATGTCTTTATCCCATTCCCTTTGGTTTTCTGACATGTTGCAGAGCGCGCGATACAAGGTTGGTAGATCTGCAGAATTACCCAAAGTGGTAATTGACTTGTTGTAACTTTGCATTGGAAGACTTTGTTATTTTCTTTATAACACTGGTCTTGTCAAGGCATTAATTCTATTTGTCTTTGTCTTATTAATGTTCCCACAAAAAGCAACACTAAAAGCAAAGATACCTTTTTACCTTAAATGGTAAAGTCAGCAGCGTTGACATACATAGAGTAACTCAGCTAGAATGATAAAACAAAAAGTACATAGCTAAAACAAATCTAAATATCAAGTGCTGAGTGAATAATACTAAGTCAGAGACTAAGAAAGTACTTAGCCCAGAAACCACTCAGAGTTAAATTAAATAGCTAGGTCAGCGGAGACTTGAAATTCTACCCTTGAGTTTTCTAACTCCTTTAAAAGCATAGACTATTTATTTCAACATCATTATTTATTTAACTATCTCAAACTGAACTTAATTGCTATGATCAAAACCTAAGCACAACTAAGTCATCCATTGAGTCGGTCCTAACTCGTGCTTGGTTCAACAATATGTTTTCATAACAAAATACGCTGAAGTGTTAATTTATGGTGTACTACAAACTGTGCTAACATCCGTGGATGCAGGGGAATTTATTTTCATTTTGTTTTATAACTTAGAACAAATGTATAGGTTCTCTTTGCAATTTCCCCCATTTTTCCCTTGGTTGTAATTTTTATCCCCCTATTTATTGCTTGTGCTTTATTGTAATATGTAAATGCATGTAATGAGTGTGAAAGAGTATAGAAATAGGATTTCTATGATAATTCCCTAAATAATGAAAACTAAAATAGTTTTACACGGTGAATGTAATTTTGAATTAACTAAATGAGAAATAAGTGACTCATCCGATACCCGAATCTCTGATCCAATAGGTATGAGTCTCCTGACTAGAGGGAACCGTACCAAAATGCTTTCCCAAGTAGACAACTTGGGTGGCGAATCTATCAATTATATCGAGATTTGGGTCTCGATTCTTTTATTCATTAAAACTGGTTTATTGTGCAGACTTGAACTAAAAATGTTTTGTCACGCCTAAATCCAACCAAACCCCCAGTGGGCCTCGCCTCTCACACAAGCGCCAAGGGAGACCCACACATCATCGATACCCCTACAGTGGTGACTCTGCTGGGGATTATAATCTTTTAACTTACAAAATGTTGGTCTGTTTTAAAAGCTTAAAACATTAAGATGAGCACTGAAAATCATTTAATTGATTCAACCCGTTTTTGTTTTCATCATTTGGGAAAATTATCACACTCTATCTTCTTACCTCCTTCTCTCTAGCTAGATACGCTCTTCTTCTAGAGCAAGGATAGGGTGCCCTATTATTTCTATGACACTCGCAACGGTGATACCTATGACCACCAGGGATATTGGATACACCTTAGTGGGTGGAGCACTCATTGCCATCTCCCTCCAAAAGAGGATTGATGCAATGGGAACCTTCTACATCAACTTCCGATATGTCCCTACTCCATTCTTATTGAAAGCCATAGAATTTTACCTTCTAGGCACCCTGAATTCTGTGTGAGATTAGACTAAGAAAGAATACCCTCAGACTCGGTGGGAGAAATAAGGACAAAATTGATCACTTTGCATGTGTTGTGATTAACCCCCCATGCATTATTATAATTTAAGCATGCATACGCCACCTCATGCATGTACTGATCTCTTTGTTACCACCATAGTTCAAGACGGAAATCGGCACCCCATCTATTACTCATCCCGGTCCCTATCATGGCTCAGCTTGGTAAGTCAGTTCAACTAGTGAACCCAACGCTCCGCACAGTCAGTAGTGGGACTCATTCACTCTATCAAGAGGATATTCTACAATTTTGCCATAGCGAGGATTTAAGTCGGCTTCCAGACTTCGTGGTTATGCCAAAGGGGATGATCCTCCCTTATTTCATGGGTTTACCCTATGGCATGGCCTACAATCAAGCAGTTCATCCTAGGACTTTGGATGACATCTCACCCTGGATACTCCTCTTATGAACCTTTTCAAAAAGCTGAAGAAATACCGATTGATTGGTCATCTCCGACCGTATATTCCACCAAAGCCTGAGGAGAGGGGCAACTTCTTCATATATCATGTCAGTCTTGGTCATCCAACTAGGACATGTGAGGATCTCCTCAAAGCCGTCATAGCACTAATCGACAAAGGGAAAGTTTGTGAGCCCCAAAGGAGAGGGGATAAGGTAGCCATGATCAACTCAAGATTGGAAGAAAGTGAGGTATGGAAATGCATTATAGAGACCAAGAAAGCAAGAGAAGAGTCGTCCATATCTGATCTTATAGCTATCAGATAATGGAGTGGAGAACCTATCCATGATTACTTTTAGAGGTGGTTAATGATTGCGATATCTCTTAAAAGGAAACCTCAAGAGAAGGAGTTAGCTGACCGGTTCATCTTCGGGTTATCTCCTCACCTCCGTAAGATAGCATTCATGAGTACATACAAAACTATCCCTGAAAGCTATGAAGCAGCTGTAGAAGCAGAAAAATGTGCCAAACAAATGGAAGATAGTGACCTATCAAAGATTGAAGTAGACAAAGCCATTGATACCCTGACCACTTTGATATACACTATCTTAAGCTTAGGGGATAAGAAGAAGACACCGGTTCTGGAATCCCTGAGAAATCTAGCCTGAGCCACAAGGGAAGCTGTTAATGATGTGTTGACCAAGAAGTAATTACAAGACCTGGATCATAATCTGACTCACATTTTGATAAGTGACAAAGAAGGCCCTTTGCCTGTGGAGGATGACAATGCAATTTTATGTAATGAAAATGATGTAGCCTTCGGGCATCCTAATGATAATGATAATAATTTTGCTTACTTGTTTGATGTTTCTCCTAATGGCACCATGCATTCATCTAACCATACGCATAACATTTTTAGCATTCATGACACTTCATTGCATGATAATAACTTGGGTACTAAGGAAAATCCAAAAATAGTAACTATTTCCAGTGGTTTGACCCCTATCAAAAAAAAGAGAGATAATAAAAGTGCTTAGAAAACATGTTAACACTTTTTCTGGTCCTATAAAGACATGCTTGGGGTAGATTGCCAAATCACCGAGCATCACATCCCAACGGATCCCCGATTCAAACCAATCAAATAAAAGTTGAGAAGGTTGTGACCTGAATGGGCTGATAAAATCAAAGCTAAAGTTGCTAGGCTACTAGAACCTAAATTCATTATAGTAATCGAGTACCCGACATGGTTAGCTAATGTCATCCCGGTCCCTAAGAAAGATGGAAAGGTCAGAATGTGTGTCGACTTTTGAAAATTTGAACAAAGCGCCTCCCAAAGAATACTTTCCATTACCACACATCGATGTATTGGTAGACAGCGCTGCCTGGGCCATGATGTACTCATTCTTAGATTGGTTCTCTGGGTATAATCAGATCTTAATAGACATCATCGACAAGGTCAAGATGGCCTTCATCACAGAATGGGGGGTGTACTGTTATAAAGTAATGCCCTTTGGGCTGAAGAATGTTGGGGTAACTTATCAGAGAGCGATGACAGCTTTACTGCATGACATAATCTATAAAGAGATTGAGGTTTATGTAGATGACATGTTAGTAAAGTCTAATACGAGGGAAGAACACCCTGATAATTTGGAAAGGTTCTTGACTATAATTGAGAAGTACAATCTGCGATTGAATCCAAAGAAGTGTGTGTTTGGGGTTACATCGGGAAAACTCTTGGGATACATCGTCAGTCAGAGAGGAATTGAGGTCAATCTTGATAGGGTTAAAGCTATTCAAGAAATGCCTATTCCTTAAACCGAAAGGGAAGTCAGGCCATTCCTTGGATCACTCCAGTATGTGAGTCATTTTATTGCCAAGTTAACGACCGTGTGTAAGCCAATCTTTAAGTTGTTGAGAAAGAAGCAGCCAATAGAATGGAATGAGCAATGCTAGATAGTTTTTGACAAGATAAAGGCTTATCTCATAAGCCCCCCATTTTTTAAGCCTCCAATGCTTGGCAAGCCACTAATTCTATACTTGGCCATAGAATAGTCATTCGTAAGGGCAATGTTGGTCCAGGAACAAGAGGATAAGAGCAAGCATGCCTTCTATTATTTAAGCAAGAAGTTGTTGGAATATGAGATAAAGTACACAGTGGTAGAAAAGACCTGTACGATGATGGTACAGTTGACTAAGAAGTTGAGGCACTACTTCCAGTCCTACAAAATTCAAGTAGTGACGATGGTGGATCCAATGAAGTACCTTTATCAATCCCCTACATTAGCAAGGAAACACTCTCGTTAGCTCCTGTTACTATCTGAGTTTGATATCGAGTATGTCACGAAGAAGGTCATTAAGGGGAGAGCAGTGGTTGAGTTTTTGGCAAGTCAACCCCTAGAATCTGACTATATTAAAAATCTAGATTTCCCCGATTGGTAGTTAGCAGAAGTGAAAGCTGAGAAGGCCAAATGGGCTATGTATTTTGATGGAGCTATGAATCAAAAGGGCGCTAGCCTTGGAGTAATCATTATCACGCTACAAGGTGAGGTTATTCCACTAAGCAAGTGATTGGAATTCCCAGTCACTAACAATAGGGCTGAATATGAAGCTTGCCTCTTTGGTCTTGATGCTCTTTTACAAATAGGGGCAAAGGAAGTCAGGGTGATGGGGGACACCGCGTCAGTAATAAAGCATATCGTGGGAGAATGAGAGATCAGAGAGGAGTCACTCAAGCCATATATAGAAGTAGTTTGGGACTTGTCAGCATAGTTTAGTCAGTGCCTCTTCCAGTATATACCAAGGGATGAGAATTAGATGGCAGATTCCTTGGCTATTCTAGCTTCTATGTAGGGAGAAGAGGAGGCTCAACCTATCTGTCCACTTATAGTAGAAATGGCTCATTCGCCATCCCATGAGAAGGTTCAGGTTACGATCATAGAGGAATAAAAGGCATGTTGGTATAATGACATTAAAAGAATTCTTAAAAGAGGAAAGTGCCTCGAGGGGTCATCAAGGTCAGGCCGGCTAACTCTCAGGAGACGGGCAACCCAGTTCAGACTAGTCGGTGAAGATCTCTTCAAAAAGAACTGCGGAAGATTTATTGTTGAGATGTTTGACAGAAGAGGAAGCTGGTAGGGTAATGACTCAGGTGCATTGAGGGGATTGCGACCCGCACATGAATGGGATGGCTCTAGCCAGAAAGATTCAGAGAATGGAGTACTACTGGACCACAATGAAAGCTGACTGCATTGACAAAGTCAAGAAATGTCATGAATGTCAGATTCACGGGGACATACAACATCTCCCTTCCTCAGAACTTCACAATTTGTCTACTCCTTGGCCTTTCTCGGCGTGGGGGATAGATATAATTGGTGAAATTTGACCATCATCAACCAACGGTCATCGATTCATCATAGTCGCAGTTGATTATTTCTCAAAATGGGTAGAGGCCGAATCTTACACCAATATTACCGCTAAGAAAATGGCTATATTCATAGAGAGGCATACTTTTGCAAGATATGGAATCCCACACCATGTAGTTTCTGACAATGGAGTTCAATTTCAAGGGGCCACAGCTGAGTTGTTTGAGAAATTCAACATTGAGCATCACAGATCTTCTCCTTATAGACCACAAGCTAACGGTGTAGTTGAGGCTGCCAATAAGTCAATCAAGAAGATTTTGTCCAAACGGTAGCTACTTACAGAGATTGGGCTGATAAACTTCCATTTGCAGTTTGGGGGTACAAAACCAGTGTAAGGACTCCCACCAATCAAACACCTTTCTCCTCAGTATATGGAATGGAAGTCGTATTGCCGATTAAAATAGAAGTGAGATCTCTAAGAGTGGCGCTTGAATCACAGTTAAAAGAATCAGATTGGGCAAGGGTCAGGTATGAATAGTTGAATATGATAGATGAAAAGCGACTCAAGGCACTTGACCATCTACATATGTACCAGCATCGCATGGCACGAGCTTATAACAATAGAATCAAATACCTGAAACAACCTCTCAAAGCGGGTGATCTGGTCGTCAAGCAACTGAGCCGGGTCAACACCGACACTAGGGGCAAGTTCAAGCCTAATTGGGAAGGACCATTCATCATGAAGAAAGTCCTTGGTAAAGGAGGAATCAAGCTTATGGATATGGAAGGAAATGAGTTTGTGAATCTAGTAAATCAAGATAGGTTCAAGCATTATCATGTCTAGGTCAAAAGAATTAAATCATAAAAAAGCAGCACAAAGAGTAAAAGAAATAAAGAATAAAACACCCGGTGAGCGGTCCTCTACTGCTCGGGCAAAAATTAGGGTGTAGCCCACTGATTGGTATTCCACAAACTGGTCAGGCAAAAGTTAGGGCACTCCAATAAAGTCCGCTAAGCTGAAAACCCGAAAAGGGCGGCTTAAGCAAAAGTTAGGACATCAAGAGAAAAGTGTCAGTTGCTTTCTGGAAAATCTATAAAAGACCAGTAAGCAGTAGGGGTTAACCATTGGAAATTGTTACCATTGCCTATGTACTCAAATTAATCTCATTAATGAACATGTTATGATTTTGCTAAGAATCTTGGTCTTATGAATGTGTGCATGTCTTTAGGTGAAACAATTACTGATACGTGAACATCAACTTTTCTCTACGTGTTATGCATCATTGTAATTCATCCTTATTAAACATTTGCAATATTCAAAAAAGGCTGCTGGATTGAAAACCCGAAAGGGAGGTTCAGGAAAAAGTTAAGGCAAAAAGAAAAGTCTACTAGGTTGAGCCGTCAAGGACAATTCAAGCGAAAATTAAGACGGCCTGCGGGATTGAAAACCTGAAAGGGCGGTCTTGGTAAAAATTAAGGCAAAAGCTTGCTAGGTTGAAAACCCAAAAGGGCGGTCTAGGCAAAAGTTAAAGCTAAAAGGAAAAGGTCCACTGGGCTAAGCCGCCAAGGATAGCTCAGGCAAAAATTAGGACAAAAAGAAAAGAAAAATAAAATATTCGATAGGTCCCCTCACATCGAGTGGCCTATGCAAAAGTTAGAACGTCACCCAATCCCCTCACTATAAAATCATTGGACAGAATGCGGGTTCTCAAAGTAACAACAATACTCAACAGTATCGGTTCTAGAAAAATCCACATGCATAAAAGAAATGCAAAAGGTACCAATTCAGAAGTTGTTAATCAAACAAGCCACGTAGGGCCCAAAAGTATCAAATGGTCCAAAAAAGAAAGTAATCACAGCCTAAGCAGTCGGGGGATCCTATCCCTGGTGACCCGCCTGTGTCTGATCCTGAGTATCCGCAAGTAGATCATCCATGTCTATAGTCATATGGTCCTCAGCTTCATCAGCATCGGTAGCCGATTGGGCGGGGGCCCTTGTCTCCGAGGTCCCTACAGCAGCCCCGGTAGTATCACTCCCCTCAACATGTTGATCCATGCCTCGGCAGCATCACTCCCCTCAACATGCTGATCCATGCCTTTCTAAGTCACTAGATATGTGGAAAGATCATCCTCGGACTCGTCGTCGGAAGGGACTAGTGTTTGCCTCTCCTCAGTCATCCTTGCTAGCTGACCCCTTAGCGTCTCAATCTCGGCCCTCACCCGAGGGTCTCGGCCATAGCCCGATTGGCCTTAGCAGTGGCTACCCACAGTTGCTCCTCTAAAAATCTGGCTCTCTCCTCAGAGGCATCCAAGTCTTGGGCAGATCTGCTCCGCTCCATGGCCAATAAAGTCTGCAATGGAAACCATAAGATCAGTACATATATATAATGTCATGGCGTGCATGTATAGTTTGTTGAAATTTTGCAGGTAAAAGAAACTTACTGAAGCTAGTGCATCCTGGGCCAATAGCAGATCCCGCACTGAAAATTAACCCTAGGCTATCCTCTCGGCCTCGGAAAGGGTCACCTGAAAAGAAAGGATAACATCAGAATGAGACATCTTAAACAGTAATGGACAAAGGCCAAGGTAAAGGATTTCTTACATGGATGGAGCTGGAAGGAGTGAAACCGATAGGCTGAACCGACTCCTTGAGCTTCTTGATAGCCCGATTCCCCGAGTGGTCGAGGAGCCAGAAGAGAGTATCCAACTCAGCCCGAAGGATGCCCTCCCTCATAGATTCGGAGGCTTGAGACCTCTTTACCAGCGGCTCAAGGGTAGCAGTAGCAGTGGTAGTAGTGGACCTCTTTCATGTAGAAATAGGAGGCTATAAGCAATGAAAAATCGGGTTCCAGATTATAATCAATTATAGAAAGCAGTAAAGTATTCACAAAGACCAAGTTAGAAGGGTACCTGAGAAGTAGTAGCTGACCTAGCCAAACCTTGGGTAGCCCCGACTATAGATGGACCCCCGTGGTCAGCCCTTAGTCCACCCTCATCATCGTCATCGTCATCATCATCCTCACCATCACTCCAGTGAAACTCCAAGGGCTCGTCCTCATGATGGATCCTATCACAGGGTGGCAGGAGGGAAGAATCAATAAACTCAGCGTAGGAGCTCACTACGAATAGCACGCGAGCCCCTTTGCCCAGCAAATACATCCCCTGATCGGTCCCTAGCATGAGATGAGGCTAAAAGACGCCCGCCGGGATAGGGGGAGGAATCGATCTCTCCACCATAGCACCGGTCCTCCACCCTCGGACCCACTCACTAAAATACCACTCATAAGAAAGTGGTGACTCCAGGATAAAGCGGTGGTCATCCACCTTGGCTCCCATCCATTCGATGGCTCCGTAAGTGGCCAATCTCTCCCATGGGTCTCGGACAACCTATACAGAATGAATGCACTGTGAGTATCAGAACTTAGTAAATACAGTCTTTACTAATGGTTTGTTGAACTATACAATGTAGATTCAATAAGGAAGAAGTTTACTCGATCTGAGCAGAGCTGGCGTAAGAACTCTTGGTACTGCATTGTAGTCAAGGGCTAATTCTGCCTAAGCCCCATCCATCTGGATACGATATGCGGCGTCTCAAGCTGCATGGGAAGTCCTGGCCTAGGGATCAATTGGTGCTCAAAAGCCCAAATCTATAAGACAAACTGAGGATTAGTTACAACACAGTTTAGATAAAAGGCTAAAGCATAAGAGATCAGTTGGAGATTTACCAGCAGTATCAGATGACAGATCTTGAGCTCAGACTGCTCACCCCAGACCCCTATATCCAATCTATAGTATAGTTGTGCCCCAGTTCTTGCAAGGCACAGCCATAAGATCCTCTACAACAGAGAGCATACCATAGTTGAGGTTACCCGAGTAGACTAGAAAGAAGACGGTGGTAAAGAACGCCAGCAGGAAAGATCGAGCATACTAGTCCCTCCTATTAGCCACAATGAGCCTCGGCTACGCAATCTAGTGAGCAACCAAGTCCCCGTACTTGAGCTTGTTCATCCCGCTCGGACGAAGCCCAAGTAATCTAGTAACATAGGCCTTCACCTCAAGACAAGAGCACCACCCATCGGCATATACATCAAAATGGACCATGTCCCCGCTCCAGTCCAAGCCAGTGGTGGCGCACATATCTGAGGGAGTAATGGTAACCTCCCCAATGAGCAAGTGGAAAGTATGGGTCGTCTTCGAACACCTCTCCATCAGAGCTAAAACGGCATCAGGAGCCAATGTCTTGGGGGCCTAAGGGATGGCCCTGATAATGTTGCTAAACCGGAAAGAATTGATGCGGGTCAGCAAACTCCATATCTCCTGTGGCACGAATCTCCTTGTACCATTTCCAACAGAAGCTCAAAGCCCCCATGGTCCTGTACTGGAACTGCAAAGACAAAATTACAGTTTAACAGGGTTAAAATATAGTGGACAAATTAGAAATCAGAAAAGGATTGCAGAAATCAAAGGAAACAAGGATTTATCCCTAAGGACATGACCTGCATGGGTAAGCCCTACTCGTACGGGTCCATAAGCCAGACCCATAAAAAAATGGGACCCTTTGGGGTCCCCCCTCACCCGTACGGGTCCTCTGCAAGCATCCCTATATGGACAAAATTCCCAAAAATCCAAAATCGTACAATTTCAACCAAAGTTCATCCCAAACTATCCTAAAAGCATCCTAGGCTAAAGGTACATGCATCAGGCTCTATTCCAAGGTCTAAAACACCCTAAATCATGCCAAAATCCAAGAGATCATCAAAAGTTCAAAGTTGAAAAAACGAAAGATCGAATGAAATTACCTGGAGTTTTGAGGCGTGGGTCTCGGGAGAAGGGATCAAAGGGACTTTAGAGACACGAGTAAGCCCAAAAAATGAGTCTCTCTCACTAAAAGCATGCCTGATGGAAACTGGGCATTCCTAAAGTCCTGAATCACCAACCAGGGGCAGGTCCTCAAGCCTGTGGGAGAAACGGCCGGTCTGAGGGATCTTTTTATACATCTTCAGTTGAGTTTTGGGAGAAATCACCGGAAAATGCAAAGTGGGAAGTTTTGGTGTGAGGCAGGAGACGAAGGGGCTATCTTCCTTTTAAACCTAGTCGTCAAGGACCCGTACGGGTCCCACCCCGCCCGTACGGGTCCCTTTTTATTAGACCCTTACTCATACGGGTCTGGCCCATCCATATGGGCCCTTTCTTGCCATCCAAAGGCAGATTTTTGCATTAGCATTACAGCAAGCACCAAGAATTCATTCAGTTCAAGATCGGGGCCAACTCCACTCCCTCTCAACCTTACATTTTCATTATATTTAGGACAAGCCCCTAGGCTCACCTTGATCCTTGATTAGAGGGGCAAAAATATTTTTTTTTCCACAAAAGTCAATCAAGAATCAAGGTAAGCCATTTCTGAACTAATCACTAACAGGAATGATTTTTATGTATAGGTCCATACTAGCACAAGAATTCTTCCCCCAACAAGCAAATCTTACCAGGAAATTCTTCCTCAGCAGAAGAGGTTTGCCAAAGGGTATTACTTCACTCCCTAGCAATGGAATCATCAAGAACTCTAAAGGCGCCCCACTCTAGGGTCATTCCCCAGTAGCAAAATCAAATCCAGGGGCATCCCCCTACTTCCTAGTAGTGGAATCAGATCCAGGGGCATCCTCCCACTTCCCAGTAGCGAAATCAGATCTAGGGGCATCCCCCCACTTCCTAGCAGTGGATTCGATAGACCCTAGGGGCACTCAACCTAGGAGCATTCCCCAGTGGCAAAATAAGAATAACATCAATTGGTTTAAACCCGACAATTCCCACATAGAATTTTTAGTTTATCGCATCCACACTTATTTATTCTTAATTGAAGGGGAAAAAAATATTTTTTCTCATAAAAGTCAATTAAGAATAAAAAGGTGTCTGCTTAGACAATGACTAACTCGGTGTTTGATTGTTGTCTCTTTTACAGGTTATTCAAAATATCAGCAAGGAAAGCATCTGCCTTAGGAAAGGGATACACCACCAGCCAGGAGTCATCCGCCTTAAGAAAGGGATATAGTAGCCAGGAAAGTCGATCCTCCTTAAGAAAGGGATACACACCTTCCCCAAGCAGAGTCACTAGGGATAGGCATAGTAGCAAAAGTAAAGTCATCCGCTTCAGGAAAGGGATATGCATTGGCAAGGAAAGTCATCCGCCTCAGGAAAGGGATACATATTGGCAAGGAAAGTCATCCGCCTCAAGAAAGGGATACGCTAGTCAGGAAAGTCAATCCACCTGAAGAAAGGGATACATTAGCCGAGAAAGTCATCCGCCTCAGGAAAGGGATACATGTTCCCCAGTAGAGTTACGAGGGATATGCACGGTAGCAGAAGGAAAGTCATACGCCTCAGGAAAGGGATACGCCAGCTATGAAAGTCATCTACCTTAAAGAAAAGGATACACATACCTTCCCTAGTAGAGTTATGAAGGATACACATCAGCAAAGGAAAGAAGTTTGCCACAAGAAAGGAACTCACCCATGATATCGCCTCAAGTATAATTTCTAAACCCTTGCTCACATCATGAGATCATACAGATCCGTATCTACAATGATCCCACGAGGGGCAGTCTATAAGCACTGGATTTTAACGATCCTTTTCACAAAACTACGATGAGAGCTATATGATGCAATGTCTTTTAGGTGTTGTCCATCAGGGGTGTTCCCACTACTACAGAATTGAGTTTAGTCAAGGTTTAAAGACCTAGTCTGCCTTTAGGGATCGGTACGAGCACATCCTAGTGGTACGGATCCACTATGGGACCCGTACAGGTTATCCCTTCCATACGCCTAGGGAGGACCCATACGGGTACTCTTATTGCCTAAACAGGCCTTTTTGGAAGGAAATCCTTTCCTATTTTGGGAAAAGACAGGTCATAAACACGATTTATTGCATTCAGACCTCCTCTCTCACATAAAAAGGGCCCTTTCCTTCACATTTTGAACACACAATCTTCATATCCAAAAGATACTAAAACTCTAGCAATTTCTATAGGTATAAAAAAGGTTTAGCGGGGGTATAGGAGGTATAAAATAGGAAGAAAACCCTTTCCTTGAGGTTTTGTCCACTTTTATTCATTCCTAGCTTCTTTTATTAGGGTTTAGTGGAGGTTCTGTCCACATAAATACTCTCCTAAATAGTCCTATTCCATCTACTTTGGCTTGGCTCTCTCAACAGTAAAGGAATCACCTTAAAGTGGATGCATGCCGCAAAGGTAACGCTCCTGAGTTTCAAAGACTCTCATATCTCAGCTATTTCATTATTAACATTGCCTGTTACTTCTACTGTATTTGTTGTTTTCATTTCTTTTTTTGGGTCTGGTCCTAACCCGTATGAGCCTTTTTAGCACCATATATCCCCAAGGGTATCAATTTGGCGCTCCATACTCATGCAGAAGGAAATCCCTCTTTATTTTATTTTTCTGCCACCAATCTATTGATCTATAATCTATAACTTAACTGAACTGAGTTTCTGTCTGGGACCAGATAGGACCCCTACGGGTACACCACTCCCGTATCTGTCCTCCCTAGTACCCGTACTAGTACCCCCCCCATCCGTACGGGTACCGGGCCCTAGGCAGAACCCTGAACTCATTTTTAATCGGTTAAAGTCAACCTAACTCACCATTTGCCATGCGATCATTTTCACTAAAAATCTAGTAAATCAACCCACAAAAGTTAAAACGTGTTTTCACAATAAAATGCGCTGAAGTGCTGATTTATGACGTTCTATAAACTGTGCTAACGTATGTGGATGCAGGAGAATTTATTTTCATTTTATTTTATAACTTAGAACAAATGTATAGGTTGTCATTGCAATTTCCCCCATTTTTCCCCCGGTTGTAATTTTTATCCCCCTAATTATTGTTTGTGCTTTATTGTAATATGTAAAAGCTTGTAACGAGTGTGAAAGAGTGTAGAAATAGGATTTCTGTGTTAATTCCCTAAATGATGAAAACTAAAATAGTTTTACATAGTGAATGTAATTTTGAATCAACTAAATGAGAAAAAAGTGACTCATCCGATACCTGAATCTCTGATCCAATAGGTATGAGTCTCCCGCCCAGAAGGAACCATACCAAAACTCTTTTCCAAGTAGACAACTTGGATGGCTGCTCTATCAATTGTATTGAGATTTGTGTCTCAATTCTTTTATTCATTAAAATTTGTTTATTGTGCAAACTTGAACTAAAAATGTTTTGTCACGCCTAAATCCAACCAAACCCCCAGTGGGCCACGCCTCTCACACAAGCACCAAGGGAGACTAACACGTCATCGACACCCCCACAGCATCAAGAAGTTGTGTGGCTTAAATCCTATGGATCAAGCAACAATTGGAAGATTATGGAGTTCAATCCGAAAGTATGGATGTAATATGTCACAACAAAAGTGCCATTGATGTGTCAAAAAATCCAGTACTCTATAGCAGGATGAAACATGTTAACATCAGGCATCATTTCATCTGGGATCATGTGATGAAGAAGGATGTTGCATTGGCTTACATACCAACCAATGAGCAAAGGGCATATATCTTTACTAAGCCATTAAGTAAAGATCAATTCAACAAGCCAAGGGAGTCAATTGGTATGTCAAATCCAATTTGAAGAAAGATCCAGAAAATAAGCATTAGTTATCTTGATCCCCTTCAAGTTAAACAATCCGAAAAATGAAGAAAAGCATGTCAACTCTAGTTTCGAAAGAAGAATTTCCAGCTCAGCAGATAGAACAGACAAATGGCAGTAAAAGCGCTGAAAAGTAACTGTACCCGTTTTGAATTTCAAAAGCCTATTGGGTGCTACACGTGCGGTAAAATTAAATGGCAATTTTAAAAATAAACCATTCTCATTCTCCGGTTAAACGCCATTTATCGCCCTCCTAAATATATAACTGCCACATCATCAACCTAGTTAAACTTAGTGGAATCCGGATTACTAAATTACCCTCACTTTGGGAATTCTATATAAACCCCACAAAATCCCTTTCTTCTTCACGCAAGTAATTATCTACTATTACTCTGCAAAAATCAAAACTCGGAACCCTAAATCCCCAAATCTCTTCCAAAACTTCAAATGGCACCTACAAAGTCTCAAACAAAAATCATCCTTCCTTCAAGGCACATCTTCAAAATGGAAGAACTTACTGATTCTGATTTCATTCCGGTTAAGAAAACTGCCTCTGACACCGTTGTTCCTTCCGATTATCTAAGAGACAACTATCTATTCTCAACGGACCCCTTCAATCTACTCCTCAGAGATAAGGGATTGGAAACCTTCCTTACTATACATAAACCAACAAATCCAGTATTTGTGAAACAATTCTATGATAATCTCAAGGCTCACAACTACTATGATGCTCTACGGACCACAATAGATGGTAAAGTAATCACTTTGACTCCAGAATTCTTCGTTACTCATCTTAACATGAAGAATGATGGAGTGATTCTTAGATCAGATGGAGATGAACAGAAAGTGAAGTATGAACCATTGAAGTTGCTCCCACAAAGGTATTTTGGAGACAAATGCTCTACTTACTAGCCAGAGGTCCCCAGATTTCTACAATTTATGCTTGCAAAATTAGTGCTAATCCTGAAGAGGTCCCTCACAACTACTTCCTTATTTTAACATTGTGTTATCCATCACTGGATAGATAACACAACAGTCAATATGCCAGTGCTTTTGATTCATTTAATTAGTTAGCACAAATATAGCCATGGAGGCCTCATTACTAAGATCTTGGTGGAAAATGGAATTGATGTCTCCAAGGAAGAATCTGTGGATGGGAAGGCTATTCTAGAGAAAAACTTCAAAAACCTATCTTTTGGAGAAAAATGGGATGAATAAAGGCAATTAGACAAAGGGATAGGAAGAAACAGAAAAGCAAGGCTAGGAAGGGCAAAGCTGAGAACGAACCGGAAGCTAAGAAACACAGAATGACCAAGCCAAAAGCTGAAAAGAAACTCAACATCCAGCCAAAAATTGAGGAGCAAGATGAGGACACTCTTTCCTTAACCCAATTAATGGCCAAATCTCTAAAAAGCCAAGAGGAAGACTAATGAAAGCCACTGATAAGCTGAAGAAACTAGTTTATGAACTGGAAGCAAGAGAAACTATTGCAGTAGCTGCTGCTGCAATTAGAGAAGGATATAAGAAGGGGCAAAAAAGAAACATAAAAGATATACTAACATAGGAGAATGGGTCTGATAGTGAAGAGACCAGAGATGGGGAACCAGCCCCCAAAAGGCAACTCCAAAAGAGGGGATTAACATTCAAAGAAGCTTTAAAAGCAGAAAAAGCAAGAGCAAAGCTTCCTATAACTAAGCTTGCTGCCAGAATCACTATCCAGGAACCAACTTCCATAGTTGCCACTCTAGTTGAATCAGGGAAGGGAAAGGAAATTATACTATTCACCTAAAGGCCAATACTTGAAGATAATATATTCCTAGAAGACCCTAAATTTGCTGAAATGATATCTGCTGTGTGAGATAATCAAAAGATCAATCTGTTGACTAAAGAGGGACCCGGAGGCTCATCAGGTGCAGCAGAATCAAATAGTCCACAAACCCTTCTAACCCCAAAGGATCTGGAGCTTCTTAAAGAAGCCAAGTACTAGGATGAGGACCTATTCATTTCCAAGCTAGATCAGGGCCTCTTCCTGATAACTTGCTAAATGTCAATCCGAAAGTAGTGGAGTTGGAGAGTCATGAAAAGGAAATTGGAGGGAATGGTAAGGATAATTCCACCATTTCAGGATAAGAAATGATAGTGGTTGAAAGTCCTTTACAGGCATTAGGAGGGGAGACTAAGGACAGGACCAGTCTTCCGGATGCAGAAATACCAGAGTCAAATGAGGGAGCTAATACCAATCTTCAAACCAACAATTAGGTAATCATTCTTCCACCTATCCCTTCTGCTGATAATGAAACACCAGCTGATGATACCGTTGAGATAAATGACAACTTGGGTGCAGACACCCAAATTGCATCCGGGGATAACTAGTCTAACCCGGAACATAAATTTTTGGAGGAGGGAACTGGTCTGGGTCCTAAAGAGCACACTTCCAAAGTGGACTCCAAGGGCGAGGCCAGTCCGGAGGAAAGGTTGGAGGAACAAAAGAAAGAGGAGGATGAATCTACTAAAGATCAAAGCAGTCATGAAAAGGTAAAGGAATCATAAGGATCTGAAAAAGTCCGGAAGCAGTTCCGAGGAAACTTCCTCCTCTGATGAACCACCTAAGCAACTCACTCCCAAACAAAACCCAGCCAAGGCTGATAAATTGACCACTGCACTAAAATGATTCAAGAAGTGGCAGTTGAAAGGCATGAGGAAAGCTAGGTTAAGAGGACCCTCCAAGCCATCTGTTCTCAGCTAAAATCCATGGAGAGCATCATTTCCGACAAATCATTGGCTCAGGATTTGAAATCTAAATTAGGAGAACTCAAAGGGATTGTGCGAAGCATTGAAAGTAAAGTGCAATGGTATCCCTTAATAGAACAAGTTGTAGACACTTCACTGACAAAAATTACGTCGGTGCTTGAGCAGATTAATGAAAATTTAGCAGGAGCAAATCTCTATACAGATCAGGCTAATACCAGAGCAACCAACAGCTGCGCTACCATAATAGACAAAATCACCTCCTCATCCACTGAAATTACCACTGAGCTCAAAGAATATATAGATCGCAAGTTTGAAAACTTGGAAAAATTCATCCCTAGGGCAGTGGCAGAAGGAGGAAAGAATATCACCTCCGGACTTACCCTACTAAATGAAGAGCATCAAGCCACCCAAGAAATGCTCACAGACTTTCTTGATGAGGCTCTCACCAAACTTTTAAAGAAGCAGGTGGATGAGATTAGTGATGACAGTGGCAGCCATGCATCCCAAACAAATGACCTAATTAAAAGTCTCCAAGAAGCTTTCCACAAGGACCTAACAATGCTCAACTCTAGCATCCATAATTTCTGGAGAGAAATCTGCCAAGATATTGATGCTTTAAAGTCAGGTATGGCTAATCTATCAATTTGCTCATCCAGATCCTCATCTTCTACTCCGGATAGTCTTCTCATTCCCGTGGTTCATAATCCGGTCCAACACATTGGGGATACTAGGTTCTTTGGCTACAAATGCGGCTTAACTCTATTTAAATGCATGTTCCAATATTTTGACAAGGCAGATCAAGATCATGCCTTGAAAATGATTCCTTCCATAACCAAATCTTACAAGGAGCTCCAGAATATCACAAGGCTACTCAGCTTGCTTCCGGCAATAGTTGATACCATAATTGACAAGCGTCTTCAAGGCAATATAGACTATTCTATTTACTTTGAGGCATGGTAGAATAGTTAGGACAAGCACACCTTTATGGTAATAGACCCCCAATCGGATGGAAACCAAAAGGGGGAGAAGACTAAAGGAGGCAAAGGAAAAGGGAAAGAGGGGGAGTCATCCAAAACTAGCAGCAAATGAAGCAATGAATCATCCATAGATAGCTATTTTTCTCCAATGTAAAAATCTATAATAGCTAGTTCTAATTTCACTTATATATATTTCTGTATCTATAATTTGGAACTTCATGATGGTAAACTATTGTTAACAACAGAAGTATATATAGTGGAAAATTTACTACAAAAATCGCTTCTAAAAGTACAATCTGAAATTGTACTACAAAAATCTTAGAAGCAAGAATTAAAAAATGTTGAGGGAGTAAGGGATGCTAAAATTATGGGGGAGTAAAAATTGTAAATGACTAAGTATCAAGAATCATACTTAGATTATATCAACCCCGTTCTTTATGCTTAGATGCCTTAGGTTTTTGTCCCATCAAATAGGGGAGATTATTGGAAACAATGATCTGGAACAACAAATAATCCCGATCAGGTTTGAAGTAAACAAAAACCTAAGTACAAAAAGTCCTAAGTCACCTCATCCAGACCTATAACCAAAATATCCAAAGTCCAAGACAAACTGCCTAAGTATCAAAGGAAGCACCCGGTTAAAGTTTGGAAAGGAAACAAACTTTGAACTGCCCAAAACAGCATCCGAAAGAACCGATTACACTAGTATTCGAAAGAAGACAGATTCAGAGATATTGAGTCTGAAGACATCCGGAAGACTTAAATATCTAGATAAAGGAAATTATTCGAAAATAACAGTCCCTCCATTCTTTTAGTCTACAAGTCAAAGATCCCTTTCCTATATGCAAGACAAAAGACAGCTTGCACACTTTTCAGAAAAATGATAGAAGGACTGACAACGGAAAGAGAAAAAGTAACAGCCTTTTTGACCTAGACCAATAAGAAGGCGTGTGGAGCTCACACCAAAAATTCACTGGCATAAAAGTTGGTGAGTCACTAAAGAACAACAAAAATGATCACTAACAACTTTTGAGCCTCAATCCCAAGGATTCAATTCGGTCAAAATCTCTGTCTAACGGATTAATCAACGGCTCCGGAAGCGCCACATAATTAGCTTATCAACGGTGAAGATTAATTCAAGCTCAACAACCCATAACGGCTACATTTATGATAGAAGCAAATAAAAGGGAAGCTTCACAAGTTGAGAAGGTGCTGGTTGATTTCAAGAAAGCATACACAAGAGAATTCGTTGGAAATCAATCAGTTTCAAAAATCCCTCCAAGAATTAATCAATTCCAAATCAATTTATAAAGATTCCCAAGTGAGTTATAAACTTGAGGATATCCAAAACCAAACCTTTAAGAAAACCAACGTGTAAAAGATCTCCTACTTGGGAGAGTGGTGAGATTGGGATATAGTTTAAAGTAGGTGCTTTGAGTGGGATCTCCCAGTAGAACTTAGCTTAGATTTAGGGTAGAAATCTAAGTGGTATATCCTACTAAAGACAAGAGGACTCAGCTAGGAGTTGGTGCTTCTAGTGGTATATCCTACATCCGAAAGGGGTTACCATCTGGAGATAAATTGTAAGGCTTGATTCTTGCTAGTTGGAAAGGAATCCACTAGTGAAAAATCTCGGAGGAAGGAAGCTCCAGAGACTAGAGTAGGCGGGGTCGAACCAGGATAAAATACTTGTGTTTGATTTTCTTACTCTTTATTTTATTTGCATTATAATTTCATATCTGCATCATCCGGATCCATCCTCCTAAACATAATCAAACACGCTACACAAAGACTTTTTAAAGTCTTATTAATTCTGCAGAAAAGGGTCATTCACCCCCTCTGACCTTTATTAGACCCTCACAGGGACCAACAATCTTTACATATTAATATGCCTCTGAACTTAGGTTTTTATTTCCATCAAAATAGGAGAGATTGTTGGAAATCAATCATCCGAAAGACTTCACAAAAACATTAAGAAAGCATCCGGATCAAGGTTTTGACAAAAATAAAAACCACAAGATTTCATCTAGTTTAAAATAGAAGCATCCGGTTAGAGTTTGAAAGAAAACAAACCGCTAAGTACAAAGAGAAAGCATCTGGACTAAAGTATTGAAGAAAATAAATCAGTAAGTCCAAGTCTACCCCATCCGCTTCAAGATAGAGGAATCCAAGAGGAAAGCATCCGATTAGAGGTTGGAAAGGAAACAAACTTCTAACTCCTTGAAGACAACATCCGAAAGTAGATCACTACTGGCGTATCATCTAGTTAAGCTTGAATCTGAAGACATCCGGAAGACTCAACTCTCAATACAAAGGGAAAATATTCAAAAAACAATTTTCCCTGGTCATAAGTCAAAAGTGCCCTTTTTACCTTGAAAAGGTAAAAAGTTACAACTAGTACAGTTGCAAAAAAAGGACAGAAAGGCTGACATGGAAAGAGAAAAAGGTAACAACCTTTTTCACCTAGACCAATAGAATGGCACGTGGGACACACACAAAGGACAAAGTTGCATAAAAGTTAGCTACGCACAAAAAGCCAAATAAATGAATTTTGACAACTTTGTTTCTCCAATCCCAACAAATTCAAATAGGGCATTTATTGGGTCTAACGGATAGATCAACGGCTCCAAAAGCACCATCTCATATCTGATCAACCATGAATATTCAAGATCCAGCAACGACTACCTTTATGATCCATGCCTATATAAGGGAAGCTTCATAAGTTGAGAAGATGCTGATTGTTTTTTAGAAGCTACTACATTGAAGAAATTACCACACAATTAGTGACTCAATCCCTCCAAGAACTAAACACTCAAATCTATTTGTAAGAATTCCCAAGTAAAACTATAAACTTGAGGAATTCAAAACCAAAACCTTTTCCAAACAAAAGTGTAAAAATCTCATACTTGGGTGAGTATTGTGATCGGGACTTAGCTTGAACTAGAGAGTTTAAGTGGTATATCCCTATGGGACTCAGCTTAAACGTGGGTAGAGTTTAAGTTGTATATCCTACTAAAGACAAGGACTCAGCCAACCTCAGTGGTTTTGTGGTATATCCTACATCCGAAAGAAGGGAGATTCTACGGAGATAAGTTGCAAAGGACTCAACCAGTCTAGGATTAGTTTGGTGGTATATCCTACATCCAGAGGAGAAGAAATCTCTAGAGATAATTGTAAAGGCTTGATTTCTGCCTGTGAAAGAAATCACACTAGTGGATTAAGCTCGGAGGAGGAAACTCCGGGGACTGGATGTAGGCGAGGCCGAACCAGTATAAAAATCTCAATGTTTGATTTAATTTTCTTAGTCTTTACTTTTAGTGCATTATTATTCATATTTGCATCATCCGGATCCACTAACTCCAGAATAAATCAAACACGGTACACAAGACTTTTCAATAGTCTAACATTTCGCCAAAAGGGTCATTCACCCCCCCTTTGACCCTAGTTAATACGCGCGCATGGACCCATAGGGACCAATACGACACGAGTTGGGGGTACCCGTACGGCTACTGGGGGGACCCGTACTGGTATGGTTTGGACACAAACAGAACCTTATTTTTAGTTTAAATGAAATAGATTTATAGAAAAAGAACGAAATAAAGTGGGATTTCCTTCTATATGGGTATGGCGCACCAGTTTTACCACGATAGGGATATATTGGTGCCAATAAGGCCCATATGGGTTAGGACCAGACCCAAAGCAGATCAAAGGATAAATCAAACCAGATAAAATAAATAGAAAGTGAGTCTCTTCGAAACTCAGGAGCGTACCTTTACGTCGTGAATCCACTTTGAAGCGATCCCAATGCCGAGAGAGAGTCTAGCCAAAGTAGATGAGGAAATGGTGATTTTAAGACTGTTTTTGGTGAGTGTTTGTGTGGACAGAACCTCACCCAATCCTAATATGAAGCTAGAAAGAAATAAAATATGGACAAAATCAAAGAGGAATGGTTTTCTCCCTATTTTATCACTTCTATACCCCTTTTATACCCTTTCTATTACTTAAAAAATATGCTAGAAAATTCTATATAAATTGCCCTTGAATTGTCTAAATTAGATCCCCATTTGAAAGTGAGGCAAAATGCCTCTATTTATAGGAAAATTCTGTGTCTGAACACAACAAATCCGATTTATGGCTTATTGCAACCATATATGGTATGATTTCAATCAACCTAGCCTAATTGGTCGCGATCACAACCCGTATGTGTGGGAGGACCCATACGGGTCCAAGTGGGAACCGTACAGGTCCGTCAAAGGCGTATGGTGGAGGTGGAGCCATACGGGTCAACCCATGGACTCGTACCCCTAGGTGTGACCCCGTACGGGTCCCTAAAGGCGGTCTAGGTCTCCAAATTCTGCTAAACTCATCTCTGCTGCAGTAGAACACCTCTAGTGGATAACACCTGTAAAAGATTGCATTATCTAGCTCTTATCATCATTTCGTGAGAAGTACCGTAAAAATCCAGTGCTCACACTTGTGTTACGATCAGTTGATTCTGTTGGAGTCGAGTTATAATCAGTTATTTCCATTGGAGTTGAGTCATGATCTGTTGGTTGAGGATCTTATTCTGGTTCTAATCCTGCGTAAGCCTTCATCGACGTTGAGTAATGATCCAAAGTGAAGTAATTAGATGATTCGTCATAACTGATGCCATAATCAATTAAGCCTTTTCAATCGATTTCTTCCCTGTATTCCATTTGAACAAATTTCCAAATTAAGTCTTCCCCATTTATGTCTTCAATGTATTTCATTTGAACATATACTTTACTTTGAATTTAGAAGAAGAGAAATAATGAGTCTTGAGATGAGTGTGTTAAATTTCAGCAAATTATGATAAAAGAGGGAAAAGAACTTGAAGAAGAGAAAAGATGAGTCTTGAGTTGGGTGTGTTAAATTTCAGTAGATTGAAGCGGCAATTTGATAAGAGAAGGGAAAAGAAAATTTAGCGAATTGAGAACTAGAAAGAGAAGTGAGCGAAAATTATGAGAGATGCAACAGTTCCTAGGCATAAAGCACGTGACATAAATTTTAGTATCTTGACTCGATATATAATGATTTCTTGAAAAGATTAGCAGAAGTTTGTTTTAAGGAGAGAATGAAAATAGGCCTCTTAAATTGCTCCAAGGATAAACCAAAACAAAAGGCATCCATCTCTCTTCTATTAATCTTACGTGTACAAATTCATACACCTATCTAGGGCGTCTTTCATTAACCAACACGTAACTTTAGCATTTATCAGTTCCCTAGACCTTCATCATTAGGGCTGATGAGACTACGGTAACGCCTTTCCCTACTCTTCATTTCTTATCAGATAGAGTCCTTTATAATTCAATTTAATGATAAGGAAATGAATTAGGTTTAGAAGAACCCCAATTAGGATCTTAATTTAGTTTTTCTTTCATAGATAAGGAACTGACTCGGAATCGGAATCGGAATCGGAATTGGAATCGGGTTAAGGAAGAAATCCTCTTCTGTTTGTTGTTGTTGAAATTGGGATCGGGAGTAGATCGATTGGCGCTAGGGTGTGACGGAAGAATTTAGGTAATTAGATCAAGAAATTAGGAGAGATAGATCAGAAAAAGAAGCAGCAGAAACTATGTCTGCCATAGTGTGCGGGAAGAGATCTTTTTTTGAAGAAAGCCCTCCCGTTACCAAGAGAATCCGTTGTTCTTCTTCCTCTCCTGTTCGTTTCTCTCCTCCAAGGCCACATACAGCTGTTTCCTTCTCTTCCTCACCGTCCAATCAGCCTTCTTCGATCTTCATTCACAAACTTATCGCTCTTTTTCCTGAAATGGACAAACAGGTATCTTTCTTCTTTTTGTATTTTTTTTATTGCTATTCTCTATCGATTGATTGATATCGGAATTATATGTATTTGATCGAATGTTTGGCACAACCGGAATATCGGAATTATTTGCAGGAATCTGACATATTTTTTTTTTTTTAAGATATAATTTTCCTTTATCTTGTGAATTGACAATTTTAAGTCTCAGCTGTATTGCATTGCCCAGATTATCTCGTTTGTTCTTAATTTTGTTGTAATGTAATTGTATTGGACATTTGTGCCTGTTAGAGGAATTTTTAGGCTGATGAAGTTTGTTATTTGGGTTGCTGTTAATCATTGTAAGGTAAGCTGCTAATTGTTTCTAAATCTTTATCATTTTTAGATTCTTGAACGAGCACTTGAAGAATGTGGTGATGATTTAGATTCAGCTATCAGAAGTTTGACTGAGCTTCGATTGGGATCTGTTGATAACAACTTGAGTCCCAATGTAGTTAGATCTGATGTACTATTTGAGGCTAATGTTCAACAAGGTAAGAACAGGAAAAAATTTGAAGCTTGTTTCTTCGTATAATGCTGAGGTTATCTTTGTAGTTTCAATGTTTCATGTTTATGTCATTCTGTTGTGTATGTTGCATGTGGACTTTGGTTGTTTGATACCATTGTTAATGCATGAAGACAGTTTTTTTTTATGAAAAGGCATGAAGACATATTTGATTATTTCCATGAATATGATATATGTTTGTCTAGTAACAGGGATCATGATATTGTAACTGAAATTATGCTACACGAAATTATGTGGATATTGTGGTAATTGATTCAGTTGTTCAACATACCGGGCATTCTTACAGGGGAATATAGCACATTTTTGTAGGGGAATGTATGGTCTCCTGTTTTTTCTGGATGACTAATTTTAATGCATTCTTGTGGAGCAATGTTAATAAAAGCACTAGAGGTGCTCACCTAACTGAGGTGCTGCTTAGGCGAGTGCCTCTATCCAAGCTCTAGGTTATAGAAGGCACACCTGGGTATATTTTAGCTTTTTTTGGAAGTTCAAAGGTTTATTTCAGAAAGTAAACAGCTGTGAAAAAATTAAGACTCAATTAATGGTAAGACGGATATAAATTGTAATTGTTTGTGATATAGTACCTTATGTTTAAATACAGTTTTCGAAAGGCAGTAATTTTAGGGGACAATGTCATAATAAGTGATTTGGTTTTGAAAACCAAATTTACTTTCCAATTTAAAAAAGATATACTTCACGGAAATAACAAATCATGAATATTTGCAAAGATGATGAAAATGGAGAGAAATTTGTTTCCTTCAAAAGACTGCGTGGATGCCCTCCCACCGGTACTTAGTAACTAGCTTCAGAAGAGCTAGCACAAAGATAAAAAAGAAATTAACTAGCATTTTTTAAATTATAAAAATCATAGTACTATGTTTATTTTGAATCTCTAATACTGTTTCTGCATTGTAGATATGCTTTTACCTTTCTTTAAGGGGCACATTACTTTGCTCAGGAAATTGCCTAGGGTGTTGCCTAGTTCCTCAAGCAATTTTGAGTTCCATCCCTTTTTGCACTTTTGAATATATTTCTTATCTGTATGAAAATAAATGTTAATGAATAAGTTATAGTTAGACTGTCAATAGACTATGAATCTTTTCTTTCATACAATGTGGCTTTAACTCAGGGGCGTTCGAGTTGCTCTCCTCATTTTTTATGCTTTCATTCTTTCCCTCCGGAAACCTTTTTGTTTGGCTTATTTTCATTCCATTCAATTATTATTCTTTCTTTCTTCTTCACTCCTCTTCAAGTGTTCCTTGCCTAACCTATAAACCTTTTGTATATACTTGTTTCATAGCTTGCTATTCTTTGTGCAAGGGACATGTAGCTGGTAACATTTACTATTATTTAGGCTAAGGATTTTGTATTGCAATGAAAATTTCATTCTGCAGTACTTGAACTATGCTTCAGCTGGTCGCCAAAAAATCAACATGATTTTATTGCCTGGGTCAGTGTTTTGGTAGAATATCTCACTCTACCTCTCTCTTTTGGTGTGTGTCCGCTCATTGTGCGACACTTGCAGCATTGTGGACTCTGGGGTTTCTTTGTAGTCAATACGATTAGAAGTACTACCAAATGGGTTAGTCATGTCTAGAATTCTGCTGGCTAATTGATATGAAGCGTTGTCCAATCAATCAGTATGCGTTTGATGAAACTAAAGTATGCATCAAATGTTTTGTTGGCCAAGTTTAGGCCTTTCTTTTGGCTTCTGACTTAGTACCCTTGCTTGTGGAGGTTGGTGGTTGTACATTGTTGAGAAACAGTGGATGCTGGATTCTGAATACATCTTAATAGAAACTTCTCTTGCTCATACTTTTGGGGTGAAATTGTAAGGAGACACATAATTTTTTGTAATTTTATCAGTATGTGCATCTGCATTCTCTTTTCTTTTACATGGTTTCGATATTATCGCAAAATCTTCATCTACATTAATATATTTTTAGGATAGCGATAAAGATAAATAGACTCCTAAAGTGGATAGGTAAATTAGCCTGGCGTGCTAAGTGATTTAGTTGCCAGTCAATGTTGACATGCAAAGTTGTCATACTTAAGGTGAGACGTGTGGTTTATACATCTCTGATTTCTTTTTTCTTCTCTCTCCCCCTCTGTATGTCTTTTGTTTATGTCTGGAGTGTCTTCTACTTGCTGGTTGATTGGTTGATAGCCGACCCTATCTAGCATTGGACAAAGTTTTGGTTGATGATTGTGGGCCTAATACATACTTAGCCCCCCAAACCTGACACCTTATATCAGGTGGCGCCTCCAACTTTTAAAAGTCTTTTCCGGCCCTCCAAACTTGGCAAAAGTGCACGCTCGAGAGTCGAGCTCCCTCAAGTGCCACGTGTCACATTCTGATTGGAGAGAAAAATAGAAAAATTGACAACTTTGAAAAGTCAAACCAGTCACAAGGTGACACTAGGCACTCAGAGGGCTCGCAAATGCACTTTTGCCAAGTGTAGGGGGCTGGTGGAGACTTTTGAAAGCTGAAGATGCCACCTGATATAAAGTGCCAAGTTTGGGGGCTAAGTTTGCGTTAGGCCTTGATTGTGTCTTTAACTTGCTTTGCTCATTAAAAGGGGTAATTTATGTATTGCTTGACACTGAATTGGCTGTACATCTTGTTTTAGGAGTAGCTATAAATAATGCAAAGGTGCCTCGAGGTAATGATCCACAAGCTGCTACAGCGCTTGAAATGGATGGTGCAGAGTGGGTAGAGCTGTTTGTTGGGGAAATGAAGAGTGCTGCTGACATGGATGATGCTAGAGCACGTGCTTCAAGGGCACTTGAAGTTCTCGAGAAGTCTATATGTGCACGTGCTGGAGCAGAAGTTGCTCAAACCTTTCAACAGGTGGATGTTTGTTCTACATTGAAGAAATGCTCCTTTTTCGTTTTGAGTTTGACTTTTGTTTGCGTATTGTTAGGAAAATATGATGTTGAAAGGAAAACTGCAATCACTTATTCAGGAAAACACACTTCTAAAAAGAGCTGTATCGATTCAGCACGAGCGCCAGAAAGATTATGAAGATAGGAGCCAGGAGTTGCAACACTTAAAGCAAATGGTGTCCCAGTATCAGGATCAGCTTAGAGCCCTGGAGGTTTGAGCCCGTAAACTCAGTATACCTAAGTTAGGGTTGAAAATGGGACAGGGATTCCGCAAACCCGATGGAGACCCACCCCGATAAGAATCCCCACAGGGCAGGGACGTGATTTCTTAAACCCCGAATCCATGTGCTGGGGATGGGGACATCCGTCATTCCCCAATCCGCAAAAACATTGAACCCGATAAGAAAAATTAATTTTTAATTTATTTTAACTTTTAAAAAATTCTTGAATAAGCATAAACAATTTATGGCAAATGTAATAATATAATATTTATACTTAATATCTATATATTAGTATTAAAAAGTGACAATATACTTGCAACAGCTATCCGTGACTTCACAATAAAAGAAGCTCAGAGTTTAATGACTCATTTTGCTTTAGTCCATTGTAATCTAAAGCCAAATAATGGTAAATCTTTGGCCCCATCGAAATAATGGAGGTTTTGTTATATGTTACTTTGACAAAAAAATTTGCATAATGTTTTGTGGAGTGAGGAAATGAGGAATCCCCGATGGTAAACGTTTGGGTAATTTTTTTCCCCGCAAGGGGAATGCATACCCCGTCCCAATAAGCCCCACTTTGAACCCTAAGTCAGGTCTGGCTTGGTTTTCCAAATTTCTGAACTAATATGCTGTTACCTTTTGTTATTGTTAATCTGATTTCCAGGTGAGCAACTATGTGCTATTGATGCACCTAAAGCAGGCTCAACAAAGCAGCTCGATGCCTGGCCGCTTCCATCCTGATGTCTTTTAGGTTATGATTCTATCATTTAGTGCTGTGCTGGCTTACAAACATGGCTTTTTCTTTCCGTGCGGGGTTTATCAGGTTCGACGTTTGTGATACTTAGTGAAGATATTTCGTGTCTTTAGTTTGAAATTTGATGTTATGGTCCAAATTATTAAATAGGTGTTTATATGCATTGATTTAATATAGTAAAACAAAGTTCACTAAAGCTTTTAATGTGCCCTCTGTTTTCACTTGGCTGATTCTTTTATTTTCTCCGCTTAGAATGGTGCAATTATCTTTAGCGGTCGTTTTGTTTCGATATTATTTGCTGATATTATTTTTTGTTGCTGATAATTTTTTTTGTCTCCGAAATATTTAAACTAGCAGTTTAATAGTGGCATCAAACACTTATAGATTACTATTGTTTGATGCGGAAAATGCAGTAGACAGTTGCAGATTATGTTTCCAAACAACCATAATTTGGACAGTTGTAGGGCCAAAAATTCCTTTTGTTAGGAAAGAATAATCTAGTTAAGGTTAGAATTTGGAGGAGGGCTTTGCATGGGGTAGCTTTTAGCTCTGGGTTTATTTGTATTTCTGGTGTTTGTTCTTAATCTTTCCTATCCATTTAAGTTGTAATTATTATTCCTTTAGTAATAGAAGTTCTTTTGGTGTTTGAGTTTATTTTCCTGTATCAATTCTCTATCACCTTTCCACTTTCATCACTGTTTATACACAACTATGTGATATACCCATGGTTTTCAGAACCGGACCGACCACCGAACCGGTGAAGACAGTGGTTCATGGATTTAATGTTCAACCGGATTAAATTGATGGTCGAACCGAATTTTCTTAAAATATGTAAAAATACTAAATATTTTATATAATTTGATATTAAACATGTAATATAAGTTATACTTATATAAAAATTAATAATATTAAATAAAATATTCTATAATTTAAAGTTATATTTCAAATAAAAATAAAACACAAGATAATAAATAATATAATCTAATGAAAGAATTCAAACCGAATTCTATATTGTATAGATTGGATAAAAAAAGTTGATGTGTAAAAATTACACATTAAAAGAATTAAAATTTATATACAATATGTAAAATAAAAAAATTATATATCCGTTTAATATAAATTTAATCAAAAAACTTAGAGTAATGTTATTTAAAAAATTTATATGTTATTTCGTTATGAAAAATATTTAAAGCTGTTATTGAAAGAAATATTTTAAATTTAATAAAATGTGTAGTATATGAAATAAAAAAATATTTATTATGATTTTTTTATAATAAAATATTATTAAAATAATTTAAAAATTAATATATAATATATAAGTATATGAAGAGAAAATGTTACTTGTGTGATAGTTCAGTTGGTAGAGCATATATTGAAACATATTTGGAGGTTTTGTGTTCAATTCCCACCACCAACAACTTTCAAAAAAACATGATTTAAGGGAACCGGAAACCGGTTATCGATTGAACCGGTCGGTTTTCGATCGAACCGACTGATTCAACCAGTCGTTGATCGATTCTCGACTATGTCGAGAATCCAATCAAATCGGACCGAACCAGGCATCGGTTTCGGTCGAATCCGGTCCGACCGGCCGGTTCGGCCGGTTTTCAAAACCATGGATATACCTTTTAGCTCTTTTTTGTTGGCTTAGTTACTTATATATGCCTTGTTTGGATTTGAATTTCTAGAATTAAGGTTCTATTATTTTCAACTTATAATCCATTTAGTTCAATACTACATATATATAAATTTACACTGAAATAAGTACATTTAGGTTTAGTTCATTATAACTACTTATAAGTTGAAAAGAAATAGAGCCTAAGTTGGCCCTTTAGTTGTATTAAGGGTTGAATTTTAAATTTATTAGTGTGGTGGAATTTCAACAATTTAGATTTAATTAACTAATTAATCTAACGGATTTCATCAAATTCAGAAAACGGTTTTGCCTCTTTTGTTTGATTAATATACTTCTTCGGATTATAACATGCATATGTTCCATGAAAACTGATTAGAATTTCAAGTAACAAGATCATAATTATAGATTTTGAATTCTGAATTCATTTGAAAGTCTAAACTCTACAAGTAGCTTTGGTATAGTTATTAAACTATACCTCTCTGAAATAGTATAGTTCAACACTGTCTCAGTTACCTTTCAATAAAACTATATACCTATTTTATAAAAGGCATGGTTTAACAACTATACCATTCTTTCAAGCCGCAACTACAATTTTTTATATTTCAGACCTTTTTGCAAGATGGAGATGCTAGAGATGTTAATTTAATACTATATGAGAAGAGAACAATTAGGATTTGTTGTTTAATTATATCTTTTTGTAAAATTGTATAGTTGATGATATAGTTGTCAATTATACCTTCTCCAAAATGGTAAATAAGAAATGAACAGAGTAAAGAGTAAATTAGGAAAGTTAATAACCATATTTTTTCTTGTATATGATAATTGAACATTTTGTATACACCGAAAACAAAATTCATTTTACGGCATAAAAAACCATTATTTTAATCAAGCTTAGCACTAAAGGCATGTTACTTGGACATTCAAAAGATACAGGCACTCTGACCGATGACGTTAAACAAGTGAAATACACGGTCGATAAACAAAATCAATCTGAAGAATAGAAAATTTCATATTTATAATCTAATTTAGTGAAATGAAAATACAAAATAATATGCAAAATACAAAATATTAATATTTTGCATATAATATAGGTGGATTGAATAATTATAATAAAGTGCTTGAATCCACATAAGGTTAGACCTTATAAATTCATTTTAAAAGTCCCTGAATTAATATAAATTATTATAAATATGTCCATCTTATAAATCCTAGATTGGGTGAGACGTTTAACACCAATACAAAGTCCCTAAGTAAATATATTAAGGCAAGTTATAGTCTTCCTTACTCGAATCTATAATACGATATTTTTCGCGAATAAAAGTGTTGCGCAAAGCATTCCTTTTCGTCTATATCAATCGATTATAGATATTGAGATAGGTCTATCTTAACAGGATTGAGGTAGTCCACCATAAAATTGGGGGCTAGCCATAGGACTGAGACATATTCAAGGATATGCTAATATAAGAGCACACGTCCCTTGGAATTAGAAAACTTGAATAATTAGCAATTGCATTTGATGTAAATGGAATGAAATTCCAACTATAACTTACTAATATGGCTTGACTCATAAAATTGGGGGTCATATTAGAATAGTTGTAGATGCTACCTACTTAGAAATTTGGCTGGCTAGACTTCCCGAATTCAATAGAATGAGCTATTGTAAATTTTGAAAAATGGTATGATAAATGTATTTAATTAAAAGTCTTTATATTAAATACATGTACTATATACTAAAGTCTAAACAATATTTCTTTTCTTACATCTTGGTTGAAATCTTTATTTTAACACAAACATTCGTATTGATAACTAATTTTGATTGGCTCTAGCTTCAAAGGGTTTGTTTAGAAATGTGAGGATAGTCCTCAAAACCTTGGGCTTTGTGTGTACATTGTATAAGCCCAAATTTAAACAACATGATGCAAGCAATTCTGCTTGAAACATGTATGCAACAAATACATAAAGGAAACTAGGATACAACACCTTGAAAGTTGTTAACATCCTTGTTACCTTATATAAGTAGCTGGTAGGAGACAAGGATAAACATCAAATTAGATTTTAGGATCCATGTTACCTAAGGTACAAGGGCATCGTAAAATCATGGACTTGAAAGTCTATGTCTTTACATCTTTGAGAAATGATTTTCCATGGTGGAAAATTTGAACCAAAATATTTTTTTATAGAAATTCGTAGGTCCAATTAATCAGAAATTTAAAGGTTCGTCTCTTAAAAGAAGTAAAGGGACACATGGGGTCTAACTTTGAAGTAGCATAGAGATATGAAGAGAAAAATAGAAGGAATACTGAAAATTTTGTCTTTGTGACAAAAAAATTGTTTTCAATATAAAATATTGAAAACAAGATCAAAATGACTCAAGTCTCGTACCACGAGAAGAGGAGGCTTTGAAGCTTCCTCTTCAAGATGTTTGATATTGAGAATTTCTACATCTGAAGGGAATTTTAAATTGATATGGAATACCTAATGAGAATCGCATATCCATACGAAGGTATAAATATAAATGAGAAGTATAGGTTTGGCAAAAGGAGATTTGTACCTACGGAAAATCATTCGGGCTTGGTGGCTACTAATGATGTAGGAACTTAAAATCTCCATTTGACAAAATTTGTAATAAGAAGAAATGATAACCAATTGTCATTATAAAATATTATTTTCTACTTCACAACAGATGGAATTTTATTTCAATTGATAAAAGGTATTATCAAAGTTATGAATGATATTTTATTGTAATATGACAAATGACATTTCGTAATTACAAAAATCATATTCTCAATATAAATGATGCTAAGAGAAAGTTAAAGGGCTTTTTATATAAATATATAGAAATTAAAGTTTCCTTTCAGCCCAATATTTGACCCATATCTTTCTCTGACCAAACAAGTTTCAAAATACCCCATTGTACGTTCCAAGGCAAACCTTTCACCTCCCTTACTCTCCACTTCATTAAACCGTTCAATCGTCTCAAATGGCAGTTAACGATTCAAGTTCCATCAATTTTACTCTGCAAACTGCACGATCTATCGCACTATTCAAGAATCAAAACACGATACCATTCATTCTAGAAATGATTTCAGTTCAACATCAACTGGTAAGATTTCTCATTACTTAAAACCAGAAACTATAGTAGTTGATTAAGTAAGAACTTGCTGAAAACTACAGAAACAATGGTGCCAAAGAGAGAATTGCAAAAATCAGTTCAAGAAAACAAAGCGAAAAGAGCAAAGGTAATGCAAAAAAATACAGAACACGAATTGCAAACTCAGCGAACTCAGGTAAATGTAAAACTGCATATTACTTACATTATTCAAAGAGACGATGAGACATTTGATTGAGTGTGCTAAACTTATTAAAGATACGATCTGATATACTAAATTTGTTAAAATGCATGAATCAAGTATAAAACTGGTATCTAACTAGTAAGTATCTGATAAGAAGAACAACTATCTTAACCTGAAACACATCTGATGAAAAATGAGTACAAAACTGGTAGAAAAATGGTAAGAAACTTATAACTGTATAATATATCTTAAAATGCTTGAATGAAGTATGAAACTGGTAACTAACTAGTAAGTATCTAGTAAGACGAACAACGTTGTTTACTATACTATGTACGGAATTGATAACTAACTGGTATTTATATAGTAAGACGAACAACATTGTTAAATTTGCTATGTATGGAACTGGTAACTAACTAGTATTTATATAGTAAGACGAACAACGTTGTTAAATTTTCTATGTACGGAATTGGTAACAAACTGGTAATTATCTAGTAAGACGAACAACATTGTTAAATATGGTATGCATCTGCTGAAAAATATGAATAGGAAACTGGTAGGGAAATGGAAAGAAACTGATAATTGTTGAGGTTCAAACTTTAAATTCCTATAATATATCTTAAACTATTGGGATGAAGAGTGAAACTGGTAACTAACTGATAAGTATTTAGTATGACGAATAACATTGTTAAATATAATATGCATCTCCTGAAAAATATAAATAGGAAAATGGTAGAAACTGCTAATTGTTAGTATCTTAAAGTGCTTGAATGAAATAAAGAGCTAAAAAGTGCTTGAATGCTATGTATCTGGTATGAATAACAAGATTGTTAAATGTGTTATACATCTGCTGAAAAAAATGAATATGGTAAAAAACAGGTAGGAAACTGGTAAATGTAGTGGTTGAAAGTTTAATTAATATGATTTATAATAATTCATTAAATTATGAAACTACTAAATAACTAGTAACTATCTGGTATGACGAATAACTGTGTTAAATGTGCTATGCATCTGCTGAAAAATTAATAAGAAACTAGTAACTTAAATTATTGTTTTCTTGTTGAATAGGTGGTGCAACAGAAGAGAGAAACATGCAAGGTAAAATATACTAATGCTCAATACATTCTTGATGATTATACATTGCTTGGTGGTCGTATAAAAGACAAGAAAGCAATAGATGAGCTGACTGAATTCTTGAGAAACGACAAGTTGAAGACAAGAATGTTAGTATATTATCAATCTTAAATAACAACATTTCTCTTACATCCATATAAAGAAATAAATCTAATTATTTTCAACTACAAAAACAATCAACAGGGAAGGGAGATGGTATGAAAATGATAGAATATAGAGATTCAAGTACAAGACTATCGACATATCGAGAAAGACATTCTGGGCTGAATTATTCTTCCCAGGAGCATACCTGGCAAGCGAGGTAAAATATTAAACAATAAACATAGTCAAATTAGCCATTTCTAAGTGTTATGTTTCTGGTATATACATCATAATAACAACAAAATGTAAAAATTATAGATAATAAACAAATTTGAAAAAATCAAAGAAAGAAATAATTGCTAATGCTATGAAACTGGTAGGGAAATGATAGAAGACAACACTATATTGGTAACATTGTTAATAAGCATTTCTTAAACAAATATAACTCTTAAAACTGAAGGAAAATACATTAGAGATAGATTAGATGTTAAAAAAGCAGTATAGGATCAAACTTGTAGGTATTTGTTAGGAATGTAGTAAATACATGATATGGATTGCATGAAAACACACCTGAACTGAAAAATTGATATTATTTATGCTGCAGCAGATGTACCTTGGATTCTATTACTTAAGGAAGAAAGGAAAATATTGCAAGAGAATTGGTTATAATTTCACAACAACAAACCTGGAATTTGATGGATTTGTCAATAAAAACATCAAATTGATGGATGGATATGGAAAAGCATAAGAGATGGAAAAAGTGATTAATGTTGAAGATCCAATTGCATCAAGAATATTGGGCATTGGGATGCATTGCATCAAGCCTTGAGTTCAAGTAGACAATGTTTTCTTTCCAATGATGGCTGGGACTGACCATTGGATTCTGGGGAGATTTGAAATAAAGGCAAGAAGGCTGCATATATATGATTCTAAGAAAGAGAGACATAACTCAGAAACAACAACAGTCACAGCAAAAAATTACACAAGGATAATACCATTCTATCTATAAAAATTTGACTTCTTCTTTGGCTGACGAATCATGGAGATCGATGCGTACAAGGGCAAAAAGCCGGCATAAAATCTAGAGATAGTAATGGTTGAGGACTTGCCACAACAAATAAAAAAGTTGATATACACCACAAACACACAAAAACTGATTGTAATTCTCCTGCTCTATCTATATATGTGTGTAGGTCAAATGAATTACCAAAACAACATTCTTTGAATCAAATTTGCAGTGACTGTGGTGTTTATGTACTAAGCTATCCCGAATACGTGATTGAGGAAAAGAAAATTCCAGACGATTTTGACGTAAATGAGCAAAGGAGAAGATTAACATTAAGCCTGATCAAACATGGGGATACAAGATTGATGAATGACGAAGAGGGTGATGATGATATTTATCACTCATTGGAAGACATGTATAGTTAAGTGTGGTAGATCTTTAATTTCAATGTTAATTGTTGGTTTTATTTCAACCAGAACAATTTTTCTTGGTTTTCTTTTAACCAGAACAAGTGAAGTTTTTAATGCTTGGTAATATTTAAACATCATTTATTTCATGGGAATGCTTAGGATTTATATTTATCATATTTGTTGAACCAAGCACGAGTTTAGACTGACTTAGTGGATGACTCAGTTGTGCTTAAGTTTTGATCATAACAATGAAGTTAAGAATGGGATAATTAAATCAATAATGATGTTAAAATAAATAGTCTATTGTTGTAAGGGAGTTAGTAAATTCAAGCGTAGAATTTTAAGTCTCCGCTGACCTAGCTATTTAGTTTAACTCTGAGTTGTTTATGGGCTGAGTATTTACTTAGTCACTGACTTAGTAATATTCACTCAGCGCTTGATATTAGATTTTGTTTCAGTTGTGTGCTTTATGCTTTATCATTTCCGCTAAGTTACTTTAAGTCTGTCAATGCTGCTGACTTTGCCATTTATGGTAAAAAGGTATCTTTGCTTTTAGTGTTGTTTTTTTGTAGGAACATTAATGAGACAAAGACAAAGAATTAATGCCTTGACAAGACACAGAATTATAAATAAAATGACAAAGTCTTCCAATGCAAAGCTACAACAAGTCATTTGCCAGTTTGGGCAATTCTGCAGATCTATCAACCTTATATCGAACACTCTGCAACATGTCAGAATACCAGAGGGAATAGGATGAAGACACGTGGCAAGTTAGCGCGAGTTCTCTCTAATGGAAGACTGACATCAAACGATAAAGAATTCAAATTGGAACTCGAATTTCAATCTAACGGATTGAAATGTATTTCACAACGGTGCAATTCTATCTCTTAACGGATCGATTTAAAGAAGCAATGGGTGAATTACTGAGCTGTCAACTTTATAAGATGCCAAGATAAGTTCAACGGCTACTTTCTCAATCCAACTATAAAAGGAGCAAGAAGGAAAGCATTAGAACTTGGTGATTACACCTGAATTTCTCAAGAAGCTAAACTCTGTCAAAATCCAAGCTTTAAAGAAGTTCAAGCAAGAAATCAAACTCAGCTAGAATCTGCTTTAGAAGAAGAGAGAATAGATTAGATCAATCAATTGTAATATTTGATCTTTTGTAACGGGATTAACATTTTTATAAGTTGAATGCAGCTCTTGTTTAGAGTCTCTATGAGTTGTTGATAGAAGAGGGTATTCTAGTCAGCGGGTGAGCGATTGCAGTTTGGAGGGTACTTACTGTAATTGGGGAATTTGTGAAAGGCTTCTCCGCCTGGGGTAAAGGAGTTGAGATTAGTGGATTAAAGCCGAGACACTCTCTCAAGACTGGATGTATACACAAGTTACGAAACTAGTATAAAAATCTCAGTGTTCTTTACTTTACTGCATTTTCTAGTTTTCTCTCAGCGAGCTAACCTCACTCAGCGATGCAAGCTATTATCGTGAGAAAGTTTCATTAGTTCTTGAGTGAGTCATTCACCCCCGCTCTGACTCAGTGAGTGTACACATAGAGACCAACAAGTGGTATCAGAGCAGTTCTCATTTCACAGATCTCACAATTTTTGAAACAAAGACTATGGCGTACAAGGGAGAGTCTAGTGGAAGGGCTCAAGCTTATATTCTGCCTGAAGGGCATGTCCATAACCAGGTATCCAATGTTCAATGGAGAGCATTGTACTTACTGGAAGAATAGAATGACTAATTTCATTCAGTCCAAGAGTATGCATGCTTGGATGGCTATTGTAAAAGGGCCATATGTTCCATTACATGTAAAGAATGGAGTACGAGTTAACAAGTACTCTACTGAATGGGATAATCAGGATTTAGCCAGACTAAAAGAAAATGTAGCTGCTATCAACTATCTTCACTGTGCTCTTGATGCTACTGAGGTCAATCGCATTTCTGGATGTGAGACTGCCAAAGAGTTATGGAAGAAGTTGGAAGTAACTTATGAAGGTACTGACAAGGTGAAAGAGTCCAAAATCAATATCCTTATGAGGGACTATGAGTGGTTTCACATGAAGCCCAAGGAGGATATTTCCAACATAAACACTAGATTCATGAACATAGTCAATGAGCTGAATAGACTTGGCAAGACCTTCATAGAAGAAGAAACTGTCAAGAAAATCCTTAGAAGTTTGACTCAAGATTGGGAAGCCAAGAAGAGAGCTATTGAAGAGACTCATGATTTGAATACCTACAAGTTTGATGATCTGATTAGAACTCTTGTGACTCATGAGATGTCCTTAAAGCAGTATGAAGATGAGTACAAGAAGCACCGGTCGAAAGAGAAAGAGAGCTCTAGCAGAGCTGTTGTTCTGAGAGCTAATGATGATGAAGTAGAAGATTCCTCTGAGGAAGGATATCCAGAGGATAGAAAAGAAGATATAGCTCGAATGACCAAGAATTTCAGAAGATATTTGGGAAAAGATAAGAACTTTCAAAAGTTTAGAAAGACATGCAAGTATAAGAAGGGAGCAGATGATAGACCATGAAAGGAGTATAAAAAAGAGCATAACAAAGATATCAAATGCTTTGAATGTGGTGAGAAGGGGCATATTCAGTCGAGCTGTCCTAAGGCTAAGAAGGACAAGTTCAAGAAGAAGAAGAGTAAGAAAGCCCTTGCCGCTACCTAGAGTAACTCTGAGCAAGAGCCATCATCCTTAGATGAGGAGGCACAAGATTCTGCCAATGTGTGTCTCATGGCTAAGGATAATCTAGTTCACTCAGAGTCAGCTCACCAACCAACTACTTCCGCTGCCAGATAATTAGCTAACCAAAGTAGAGACAAAGGAAATCACTCTAAGGTAAATTCTGAACCCCCTTTTTGTCTTTAGATGAGCTTGCCGCAGTACTTAATGATGTTATTAATGTGACTAAGAAGTCAACCAAATACATTAAAGTACTTCACAGGAGGTGTGATGATCTAGAAGATGTTAATTCTTCTACATCACTTGACATCTTATACCTGATTAAAAAAGCTGAGTACCAAAATGGATATAACAACAAACTCTCTAAGAAATTGGATGAGCTAGCTGCTGAATTAATAGCTTTGAAAAAGTGTGGGTCCCTCCTCAACCTAGCAAGAATACTCAGAGTAATCGCACTCACCACTCTGAAAAGGTTTCTCAAAAGAGTAAAGTGAGCAGGCCTAATCCTAAGGCCGCTTGTAGTGTTTGTGGTAAGCCGGGACATGCTACAATCATGTGTAGGCACAAAAATGGTTACTATGATGAGTATGACTGGTCAAGGATGACCACTACTAACAAGGGAGGACCTAGCAAGAAAAAGGCATGGGTACCTTAGAAAACTTAACTATTTTGTAGGTGAGCCTGAGATCCACTAATGACAGCAGAATATGGTATTTGGATAGCGGATGCTTGAGGCATATGACAGTTGATGAAAAGCAGTTCATCACATTGTAGCAAAGAAGAAATGGAAGTGTCAGTTTTGGAGACAACAAAAAGGGAAAGATTTTTGGCAATGGCACAATGGAAGTCAAGCCTTCAATTGATAATATATCTCTGGTAAAAGGCCTAAAGTTCAACTTGCTAAGCGTTGCTCAGCTGTGTGACAAAGGCAGGAAAGTGGTATTTGACTCAGCGGGCTGCTCAGTCATTGATGCTACCAAACTATTCTTTATACTCAGAGAATTAAATAATGTTTATATATTTGATTTATCCTCTGGCTCCAATGATATATGCTTAGTTTCTAAGGAGGAAAACTCATGGCTATGGCACAGAAGGTTAGGACATATCAATATGACCAATCTGTACAAATTAGCCAGAAATGAACTTGTTGAGGGATTACCCAATCTAGCCTTTGAAAAAGGTAGACTCTGCTCAGCATGCCAACATGGGAAATAATTTAGGAAGACCTTTAAATCATTAGCTGATATATCTTCTTCTCGGCCCCTTAATCTTCTACACATGGATTTGTTTGGGCCTGTTGTGCCAATAAGTTTAGGTGGAATGAAATACATCCTTGTGGTTGTAGATGATCTGACCAGGTTCACTTGGATTGTCTTGCTAGCAAGCAAAGATGAAACATTTGAATCATTCTCTATGTTGGCTCTCTGAATCATGAATGAAAAAGACATTAAAATTAATAGAATCCTCAGTGACCATGGAATAGAATTAAAAAACAGGCAGTTTGAGGAATTTTGTTTTAAGCATGGTATTGACCATAATTTTTCTGCCCCTCATACACCTCAGTAGAATGGGGTTCTCAAGAGAAAGAATCGCACTATTGCGGAGATGGGTGGTTCTATACTGAGTGATAACAATCTGCAAAGTATTTCTGGGGAGAGGCTGCTAGTACAGCTTGTTACATTATAAACAGGGTTCTAATTTACCGAATTTTGAACAAAACTCCTTATCAACTTTGGAAGGGGCGCAAGCCCAAGGTTGGTCATCTCAAGGCCTTTGATTTTAAATGCTTCACATTAAACACTAAAGACCAATTGGCTAAATTTGACCCCAAGGCTGATGAAGGAATCTTTCTGGGTTACTCAACACACAGTAGGGCATATAGAGTGTATGTCAAGAAGACTGGCATCTTAGAGGAGTCCATGCATGTATATTTCGATGAAACTAATAATACAGGTAGAGAAGCCAATGATGATGAAAGAGAAAAGGAACAAGTCAGCGAATCAGTCAGTTGGCCTATCATTATTATTCCTGATCTAGTACAAGAAAAAGAAGGTGAAGAAGTTGACTTGGACCAATCAATCAATGCTCAACCAATGATAGTAGTTCAGTGAGCTGATCCTGATCTACCAAAAGGAGTCAAAGTAAGAAGAGATCACCTAGTTGACAAGATTCTTGATAGTGTGCAAAATCTAGCGATGACTAGAGATCAGCTGAATACAATGATGAGCCATTCAACATTTGTGTCATTGATTGAACCACAGAAGTTTAAAGATGCTGAGTTTTATGACAACTGGATGATTGCAATGCAAGAAGAGCTAGACCAATTCAGAAGAAATGAAGTTTGGGATATGGTGGAGAAACCCAAAGGAAAGTCAATCATAGGCACCAAATGGGTTTTCAAGAACAAGCTAGATGAAGCTGGAAATTTTGTCAGAAACAAGGCCAGACTAGTTGATCAAGGTTACAATCAACAAGAAGACATTAACTATGAAGAAACATTTGGACTAGTAGTAAGACTTGAAGCTATAAGAATTCTCTATGCTTTTGCATCCCTTATGAACTTCAAGTTGTTTCAGATGGATGTTAAGAGTACATTTCTTAATGGTTATATTCAAGAGGAAGTCTATGTCAGACAACCCCCAGGCTTTCGAGACCCCAAGTATCCAAATCATGTCTTCAAGCTGAAGAAAGATCTATATAGATTGAAATAGGCTCCAAGAGCTTGGTATGAGAGACTGACTAACTTTTTGATCAGCAAAGGTTATGTCAGAGGAAAAGCAAATATAACTCTATTTATAAAAAAAATCAAGATGTGTTGCTAGTCCAAATATATGTTGATGATATCATATTTGGAGCAACTGATGAATAGCTATGCTAAGAGTTCAGCCAACATATGAAGAAAGAATTTAAAATGTCAATGGGAGAGCTTAATTTCTTTCTTGGTTTGCAAATCAAGCAAGGCAAATAGAGAATCTTCATCAGCCAAGCTAAATATGCCAAGGAAGTACTTAAGAAGTCTGACATGGCTAAAGCCAAGTCAATGTCAACACCCATGGCCACTGATACTATTCTGAGTAAAGATGAGGAATGTAAACCTATAGAGTGTAAGCTCTACAGAGGTATTATTGGTTCTCTACTTTACTTAACTGCTAGTAGGCCTGACATTCAATATGCTGTATGTTATTGTACAAGATATCAAGCTGACCCCAGAGAATCACACTTAACTGCTATCAAGAGGATTCTCAGGTATTTGCTAGGCTCTATTGATGCAAGATTATGGTATACAAGTAATACAAACTTCACTCTAAGGGGATACACAGATCCTGATTATGGAAGAGACAAACTTGAAAGGAAAAGCACCACAGGAGGATGTCATTTCCTTGGTGATTGTCTAGTTACATGGTATAACAAGAAGTAGACTTTTGTGGCTTTGAGTATAGCTGAGGTTGAGTATATGGCTGCAGGAAGTTATGTAGCATATCTGCTATGGATCAAGCAGCAACTAGAGAATTATGGTATAAAGTCAAATTATCTTGAAGTCATGTGTGACAACAAGAGTGCAATTAACTTATCCAAGAATCTAGTCCAACATGATAGGATGAAGCATGTCAATATTAGACATCACTTGATAGGGGATCATGTACTAAAAGGAGAAGTCAAGCTCACCTACATTCCTACTGAAGAACAGTTAGTTGACTTATTCACAAAGCCTATTGGAAAATATCAATTCAACATGCCTAGACAACTGATTGGAATGTCCAATCCAATTTGAAGAAATACATTCCACTCTGACCTATTCCAGAGCCGACCAAATTAGGGCACACTATAAGCTTCAGTGAATTAGGTTAAGTATTTCTTTATCCACTTGAATTTTGGACATGTCATTAATTATCACCGGTTATCTTTCAAATTTAAACTTGATAGAAACAGTAGGAAGTTATGAAACAATCCATATTCAGTAGTAGTTATCCCTTGTTTCTCGTGTTCATTAATCCTATGGTATACGTTATGAAATCTAACCATTGAATCTTAAGACCATAGATTGTGAGTCATACACGTAGCTTTGGAGGTTTAAGCGAAGAGTTTTTGGCTATTTAAGGAGAAATACAGAAAGACGAAAGGTTACTTTACCAAAATTCCTTTCTCTATAATTTCCTCTCTAAATTCCCAATTCTCTAATTTCTTTCAAAGCAAATTCAATGACAAGCACATCAGGGAGGAAATATGGTGTTTCTGTGAGAAATAAGAAGGATACTTGCACGTTTACAACATAAGATCATATTGCTCAAGTAGTAATTGGATTCAACAAAAGAGAGAATCTACATATCCCCGCTGGGATAAATATATCCTAAAAGAATGGTGTTCTATGGAGAAAATAGAAGTGGATAGTCTAATGGTTATAGATATGCTGAGCTTCTGCAGCAATGAGAGATTTGGGAAGCAACACCACTTGAGAGGTTTCTTTGAACTTCCAAATGGCTGCTATGAAGATATTGTCTCGAGATTCTTCCATGGAATCCACATGGTAGAAGGCCAGAAGGATCTCTCATGACTACCATGATAGGGAGAAAGGTATACGTTACTCCCAAGCTGATTGCTGGGCTATTAGGGATGTGCGAAAGTGGAATCAGGCTGAGGATGATAAAGGATAAAGAGCATGTAGATATTCCCATAGATTATGAGGTATCAAAAGACTACAAGGCTGGTAAACTTATTGCCTCAATGTTCATAAAGGAAGGGAAGCAAGCCCATGAGCTTGTTACCAAAGTTATGTTGACCAAAATAGGCTCTACAGGGAGTTGCTCGAAATTTAAAAGGGTGTTTGTGTATGCCTTAACACATGGGATGAGTATCAATTGGCCTCTAGCCATTTTGTATAGATTTTTTAAGGTCACCAAGCATTTGGTATATGGGAAGCTTGTAATGGAAATCTACAGAGCTTATGAGCTTGACATGGAAGGATGGGCAACAAAGAACAATATTCAGCTGAAGATAATTGAGTCCAGGGTACTCAGCAATGCCCACTTTATAGACTCAGAGCAAATGAAAGACCCTCCAATACCAAGTACATAAAGCTAAAATGAGGGGAGGTTAGAGTCAAGGATCCCAAAGCTATCATGGAAATGAAGCCTATCCAGTCCCATGAAGAAGATCAAACTTTGGATTCTTTTGTGGCTAGCGAGCTTGAGCAAATTATGAAGCTCAGGGCTGAGAAGGGAGAAGAAGTTCCTAAAAATCAGGGAGGATAGAAGGAGTTCAGGAAGGACTCCAAAAAGGCCAAGAAAGTGAGCTCTATTCCTATAGTTGCCCATGCACCCAAAAAGACAAGATCATCTAAGGGGACTAAGGAAGAAAGGTCTTGTGAGATGACTCCAAAGGAAATAGAGAATGAAAAGCAAGCTGAGGAGGATTTAAGGGAAGAGATGCCCTTGAAGAGGGAGAAGAAGAGGAAGGTAGATGCTGCTTAGCTGGATGAGGTGACTACGAAGGGAAAGAAAGCTATGTCAGTTCCTATTCCCCAAGTAGGTTAGCCTAAGAAAACATTGATGGTGAAAAGAGGGAATGGAGTAGTCCAAGATCTTGAAGAAGTAAGAGAGAAAAGGCTGCTGAGGAAGAGAGAATAAGGAAGACGCAGGAGGAAATATAAGCTACTATCAGAAGGAAGACTGAGGAAGCAGCAGCTAGAGCTAAGGCTAGAACTGAACATATTTTATAGAATGCTGTAGCTATCTTGGCTGAGAAAGAAGTACCATAAGTGGTTGAAGAGATGATAGGAGCTCTTGAGGGATTGAAAATCAAGAAGAGCAGGAGGAGGGAGATGAAGTTGTAGAGGTTAAGGCTGTAGAATTCAATGTTCATGACCCTAACCAGTAAGTCACTCTGACTGCTGAGGAAGCCAATGAAGCTAGAAAGGAAAGGAAGAGGGGTTTGCTAAAAAGAATTAAGGTAGTAATAGATGAGGATGAAGGATACCTAGAAGATAAGGAGGAGGAGGATGCTGTAGTTGAGCACGGAGCTCAACTGACTAAGGATTCTCTAACTCAGGTCAGCGAGTCCGCTGTTGAAGGTGCTATGGAAGAGGAGGAGGAAACTGTGGAACCTTTTACTTTCCCAAACACATCCACTGACACACCACTCTCACCTACACCAATTTCTGCCTTACCCCTACCAGAAAGCCAAACACCATCCACATCCAACTCAAAACAAAACAATCGAGCCTCTAACCAAAATAACACAGACTCTAACCATACAACCACCATCCCATATCTTTCCCCTATTGGATCTTTGGTGCATGAAACTTTATATTTGGAAGGACCTCCACCAGTTAGAGGACCTCCAATTATTGAGGAGATTCCTGAACAACCATAAACATAACAACCTTAACAACCACAACCATAACCCCAATTCAACCCTCAAGCTGAACTGTTGGGAGATATAAGGAGAATGGGGAGAGCAAGGTTTCCAAGACTAGGGATAAATGCTGAAATTGATGCTGAGATAGCAAAATCATTATTGTCTGAGGATGTCCTGAGGAGGATTGCAAAGGCTGTGGAGCCAATGCAAAAATTTATGGAGGCTGTTGAGGAGATGAAGGCCCATTTCAAATCAGTACCTACTAAATTTTCATTGGTAAAGGCAATAGTATCCCATGTGTTACCTTTGTTATCAATTGCAGGTAGGCAGTTAGCTAGATTAAAGATGGAAGTTGCAGAGCTCAAAACTAAAATGGAAAAGATCTATGAGAGTAACTACAAGGTGCTTAATGATGAGAGGGACTTCAGGAATTCTATGATTGATAAATTCAACCCTCTATTAGAAGCAATGCTGAAGGTACTTGATGGATATAGCATAGTCAGCAAGGAAAATGAAGACAACACAACTCTTTTGAATGCTATAGTTGATGGCTTAAATGCTCTGATCATAGTGGTAACCAAGCATCATGGGTTACACACTGAGTTAAGGACTGTGAAGGAGGAGATACTGAAAGGAGTGAAAGACTCAGAGGGACCTCAGCTTAATGCCTTAAAGAGGCTTAATATTTTAGATGCTCTGAGTAGTGACATAGTTATGGCAAATGCTAAACTGGTGTGAGCACTGGATTTCAACGATCCACCACACGAAACAATGATGAGAGCTATATACTGCATTCTTTTATAGGTATTGTCCATAACAGGGGTTCCTACTGCTACAGAGTAGAGTTTGGCCAATATTAGGAGACCTAGTCTGTCCTTAGGGACCCCGTACGGTGTTGCCTGGTGTGAGCCAATGACCCCCATTCCCCCCACCTGCACGGTAAGCTTTAATGCTCTTTGGCGTGGGGCAAAGAAACAACGAGCGTTGTGAAGTATGCTAAGGGATGATCCTAATTTTAGCGTGGTGAAGATGGATAATGGATGCGATGTTGAAGTTGAAATTTAGTCCGATTAATGGGTTAAGGGATACGAGACTTAGAATCCCGTATTTTAGGATAGAGTCACCACCCGGTTAAGCTCCATGGGGAATTTGGGCACGATATTCCCATCAGGTGGTTGGACCGTACCTTAAAATAGAGATTCTAGGTTCGGATGATGTTGCTTACTTTTCAATTTTTAAATCAAGCCGATTACGTTTTAATAAACGTGACCTTAGTTCTTATGCGATTTAATCCGATTATTGTTTGTTGTTTTTGGTTTTATATGCCATACATCACATGGAAAGCGTTGAATAAACAAAGCAAGAAAATAAAATTATTACAAGGCTATACGAATACCTATACATTTTTCTAATGCGAGAAAATAAATAAATCGATAAATAAATAAACGGGTGAAATCGGATCTTAACTGAGTTTACTGACTCGGACCCGGCTCTAAATGAGGCAGTAGATATATAAGAATAATCGCAAATAAAGCATGGATAAATAAATGCGGAAAATAAACACAAAGCATGAAGAAAATGGTATTTTTTGGATTTTTCGGGACAAAAAACATAATTTTCGGGCATTAATTAATTATTTAACAACCTAAGAAGGGGTGAAATAAATTAACTAAACATCCTAAAATCAGATTCAACATATTCAGAATATTTTTGAAATTTTTAGTTGGTGAAAAACGTTTATTTAGATTTATTTATTAAAAAACGCTATTTTTAAGCTATTAAAATACATATTAAATCAAATGAAAATAAAAATAAAATCTAAAAAACGGAATAAAATAATAAAAACAATTTTAGATTATTTGTGAATTTTTGGAAATTTTTCGGGTTGAAATCAGGACTGAAAACGCTTTAAAATGACAAACATCGGGTCAAAAATGACAGAAATGGGTCAAAAACAACAACATAAAAAATAGGGACCATTTGGATGTTTTTACCAGTAGGCTGACTCAGTGAGGTGGTAGGCCGACTCAGTGAGGTGGTAGGCCGACTCAGCGACATGTTAGGCCGACTCAACGAGGTGGCCTAGATGACTCTCAGTCGGCTTTCGTCCCACTGAAGTGGCGTGCCGGAAAAAGTGTCTAAACAAGCCGGAATCGACCTTTTTGTGCCTGAAAACCCAAGATTACTAAAATTTCAAGTCATTTCCTACCTGTTACAGTAGATTCAGACTTAAAATGCTTAAATAACTTTGATTTTTCAGTTTGGTGGAAAAGAACCCAAAAAGTCCGACAAAATGACGATTGGCCGCTTGAGCGACCCATAGGCCGACTGAATGAAGTGGTAGGCCAACTCAGCGAGGCGGTCTAGGTGATGTTTAGTCGGCCTGACATTCACCGGAACAGTGAGCTGGATTTTTGACAGCGAATCACAAAAAGGATGAATAAAAGGGCCAAACACCCAGAAAAATAACCAAAAACACAACGTCAGAAATAAATAACAGAAAGAAATAGATTGGAACTCAGAAAGTTACCTAAAGGCCGTGAATCCATTCTCGAGACTCGAACCGGACATTTGGCAAGCTTTATGACGGATTTAAGATGAAAACCCGACGAAACAACCGATTTAGTAAGGGATTTAGTGATTTGTGAGGAAAAAGTCCCTAAATTCTATTTAAACCAATTTTTACCTAAGATTTCTAATATATTTTAGTGTTTAAGCTACAAGATTAAGCCTAAGAAAAGCTAAGAATCAAGAATAGAGAGGATTAAACCCAGATTCTAGCTTTTCTTGAGCTTTCTCTCTCTAGTTCTTCCCTTTCTTTCTCTTGTTCTTGAATTTTCTCTCTAAAAATCAGCCAAAGAAAAAGTCCCTCGAAAACTGATTTTGATAGGTGTTTATAGACTTTTCAAGTGCAAAATACCCAAATTAATCCTCTAAATGTCAATATTTGGCCAAAAAAACCCAAAACTCGACTTGTTGGCCAAGAAAAACTCCAGATAAAGAAACCCTACGCGAAAGTCATGTCATTGAAGCGGCTGGGCTAAGGCCGCACAGGTGACGTGGTAGGCCACATCACATGACGCGGCCCAGCCCAGGCTGCATCACATGATGCAGCCAGATCTAGGCCGCATCATGCGACGTGGCTTGGAAGGCCGCGTGAGCCACGCGGCCTAGCCTCTTGGAGGCGGCGCCGGCCACCGCCAACGGATCAGAGGCACCCAGGAAGGAAAAAAAATAAAAAGACAAAGGGGCTCGGGGAGCCGAGCCCGAAACGGGAACAAACTACACCATGGGTATCCGAACGGGGCGATACTTGACATTCCGGAAAGCCCGGGGAACCCAGAATCAAACGATGCAAATGAGACTCGCTGAAAATGTTCAAATTTTTAAGGAAAAAATTGCGAAACAATTTTCTATGTGCTAGGGGAAAGGAAGCGGTTAACAAATTAAAAGCGATCCAATGTTTAATTAATTGGGGTCAAAGATCTTAAAATTGTCAACAAAGAACTTGCCAAACGCGATTCAATTCTAAAATAATGGAGCAACTAGACCGTAAAAGGTTAGAGGAAAAAGTCATCATCGAATTAAGGGTCACCGAAAAGCCCATGCTCATAGGCTACCCCTCGAGGGATTGTCACTTGGTGGGCCAAGTGTGAACTCTCGAAAGAGCAAGGGATAGGAGGCTATACCTGACTTACGAATTCCTGAGCCGATTATCTACTGGGGTTACCATCGACAGAGCTTTTAGGAGGAACAAGACAGTCCTAGAAGTGAAACTCTAAAATGGTTGTTTACAGATGGTATAGGGATGCATCATCAACGAACCTTTTAAAGCTGAAAATCCTGAACCGATTGTTTATTGGAGGTTTTGGGAATGAACCATAGACAGACCAGTCGAGATAAAATTTTTTTTCTGAGTGTAGGTATTCTGAATCAGTTGTTTTCTAGGTACGCCATTGGCAGAACTAAAGGCTGTGAGGGTGAATTGGTTGTCTACGGGTGGTTTGAGAACGCACCATCAATGGACCTGTCGAGGAGGAGGAGCTAAATCGGTTGGTCTGGGAATGCACCATCAACAGACCTATCGAAGGGTGCCGAGAACATCTAATGAGATCAGACTGAGATATGTTGAGAACTTCTAACGAGATCAGATTAGGATCGACTTGGCTTGAGTCACATGCCGGGAACATTAAATGAGATCCCTGGACTAGAACGCGTACCAAGAACTTAATTGGAAGGTGCCGAGCACTTTTAATGGGGTCGGAATGGGATATGCTTGGCTTGAATCACATGCTAGGAATATCAAATGAGACCCCTAGACTGGAATGCATACCAAGAACTTAACTGGAAGGTACCGAGCAATTCTAACAAGGTCAGACTGGGATTTGCTTGGCCTAAATTGCATGCTTGGAATATCAAAAGAGATCCCTGGACTAGAATGTATACTAAGAACTTAACTGGAAGGTGCCAAGCACTTCTAATGAGGTCGGACTAGGATATGCTTGGCTTGAATCGCATGCCGGGAATATCAAATGAGATCCCTGGACTGGAATGCATACCAAGAACTTAACTGGAAGGCGCCGAGCACTTCTAACAAGGTCGGACTGGGATTTGCTGAAAAGTGCCTGAGGAGACCGTTGGACTAAACGCATTGTGGTTGCCAAAGAAATTTTCAGATATTAGAGAGTGATATGAGCCACGCTTTTGTTGCTTAGTTGATTTTGCCGAGATAAAAATTTTTTGCCCCTTCAATTAAGCAACCAAAACGGAAGAATGAAACTAAAATAGTTGAGATTTCCGGGAGTCCGGAGAGATTGTCGAGGCCGAGCACTGAATCTGGCTAGGTATTTACATTAAGGTGCCCCTAGGTATTTGCATTGAGGTGCCCGTGGATATTGGCATTGAGGTGCCCCCAGATATTTGCATTGAGTTGCCCCTAGGATAAGCTTCTGAGTTCTAATTTTAGGATCCATCGGGGTTGGTCGTCCTTCTAAATTTCCCCATGGTGTGCCTATCAAGAAGGCTTTAAAGCATTAGTAAACCATATAAATCGCATTTTTATTGCTTAATTGATTTTGTGGAACAAAAATTTTAGCCCCTTCAATTAAGCAATAGAAACGGGAGAAAAAGAAATAAGAGTTGAGATTTTCGGAGGCCGGAGAAACTGCCAATGTTGAGCATTGAGGCTAGCTGATGTGCTCCTGGGAGAAATTCTATCTTCAAATGCAGGACAGAAGACAATTCTGAGAAGCCCCTTGATTCAGGCTCTTGTTTTATTTCCTATGGAATTCTGCATAGAATAATAGACATGAACATTACGCATGAATGTATGAATGCATGAGATACTCGGACTGGTCATCTTCAAGCTAACTGATTAGCTTGCTTGATCAACTTTGCTCAATTCAGGGAAAGATTAACTTGCTTGAAAAGGGAGGATACATGGAATTGCCTCGCGTTACAGATAAGACAAGAATGCCCCTGGAGGAGGATTAGGGTTGTTGCGCAGATTAAGTGAAAATGCCCATGTGGAAAACTAGGGGAGCCGCGGCGAATCAACTACAAATTGGTTGCTGGATCAGGCATGATGAAGATAAGAGGGCACGAAGTAGAGCTCAAGATTCTGGATAACAAACGACTAGGCGCTATCACTACCAATGAATTCTACCAAGGATGGCTCCATAGGATCAGGATATTGTGGAATCAAGATGCTCGGCTACAGTCAAGAATTGAGCGGACACGGGCAGAGGATGAATCTGAGTCCTTCGAATCTATTATACCGATGAAAACATTCATGCATTTTGATGCTAATGGCGATGATGCAGATATCTCGATGTGATCGATGGCAGTCATTCATCTTTGGGTTGGTTGTCTTAATTTTTGCATAGACCTAAATATTGTGTTGGGCCTATCAGACTTGTTCATATTTTGCTTTTAAGTACTACTTTTTGCTTGGACCACCCTTTTCGGGTTTTCAATCCAGCGAACTATCCCGGCTTTTGCATAGACCTTGATTCTTTTCAATCTATCAGGATTTTTGCCTTTTATCTTTGTTTTTCTTTTGAGGTATTGGGTCGTCTGCACAGAACCCTATGTTTGACTCATCTGTTGCCTTTCGCCTTTTGGGCCCAATAAATTCATTCAAGCACAAACATAAAGAATTCAGTAAAAGTGACATTTCTGTTAAATGAAGTAAGTTTGAGTACATGACGATGATAACCATTTCTATTGACCCAAAATCTGGTGTTAACTAGCCTATGAAGGTTTTCTAGTCAACATACTCTCATGGCTCACTTTACCATGACTTTTTCCTAGGCCGCCCTTTTCAGGTTTTCAGCCTAGCGGGTCATTTTGCACCCTAACTTTTGCCTGAATGCTTTGTAGAATAACGATCAGCGGGGTACACCCTAATTTTTGCTCGAGCAGTAGAGGACCACTCGTTGGGTGATTTGATTTTATTTGCTTTTTATGAGTGCCGCTTTTCTAGATTTAATTCTTTGGATTTAGATATGATAATGCTTTAATCGATCCTGATTGATAGGGTTTGTGAACTCGATACCATCCAAAATCTTCATGCCCCTAGAATCGGTTATCGATCTGATTACATAAGGTCTTTCCCAATTTAGTCAGAACTTCCCCCTTGGGTCAGTGTTGGCAGGCTTTGCTTACTTTGGAATTAGATCTTTGGCCTTGGCCGGATATTCGATGCTTGACACGGTTGTTGTTTAGCCTCGCTATGCACTTTTGATATTTCTGAAGACCGCTTAAGCTGCTTAGGCTGCGCTTTATTCTATGGGGGTCTCTCTGATGCTGGGTTTAATGCGACTCTTAGTTTTGGCTGTCCCACTAGCTCGTGGGTAGTGCGGTGAAGATTTGCGGGGCTCAGACCTAAATTTTTGATCGATCAGGGGGTGCCTCTTGGGATTGAAACCTCAATGACTGGGATGATCCGATGGGGTATGCTACACCAAACAAGGACACATTTCTCGAGGAACTTGGCCATCTTCTCAACGATAATGTCAACGAAAAGGGTCAGTTTCCCCTATACTGATGAGGGTCAAATCTTGCCAATCATATGCATCCCCCTCGCCACAAGTTTGTCGAAGATGATCCTACGATGCTAGTCCTCCATAATCGACTGACACTTTATTGATAGTTTGCATATAACCGTGAGGCCAGTGATGGACCAATTGACATATTGGATCTATCCCAGGAAGGCTGAGCTTCTTTTGCTGTTTCAAGCATAGAGATGAGATGCTCGGGGAATCCGATGACGAACCCTGGGTGTCTAGGTAGGACTATGCGAAAGCATTATCATGATCTTTAAGCACTCGTTATCTTTCATTTTCCTTCAAAGGTTAGGTCATTAGAAAGTGGTTACCATTTTAGATTATTATCCGTACTCAAACTTATTTCAGTTAAAGAAACATCATGAATACTGAACACATTATGCTTGTGACAAAAATGAATGCATGGACCCATCGGGCAAAACATCAAATAGATAAGCAAAAGGAGAGAGTCTTCCATTAAATTAAAGTGCCATAAAGGCATAATTCTTCACATCTAGATACTAGAAAAAGAAAATTACATAATAGATAGTCATCCTCCATAAACGGAGGGTCTAGAGTTATGGTGCTGGTAGATTAAGCACCCTCGGTAGGTTTATTGGCGCGTCATCCAGGTCGTGATCAAAACCTTTCCTTATTCGGCTAATAATTTGTCTCCTTCATCCACTAGAGACCTCATGGGATTATTGTCAGAGTCGGCGGCAAAATTGGCTTCCGTAACGGAGCTGGGTGAATCAGAAAAGAGCTTTGCCAACACAAAACCCTCAGGGAGACCGGAATTAATGGCGCTCACTCCATCATCAGAGCTTGGTAATGGCCTCTCCTCAGCGTCGATCTTCCTTGCAGGCTCATTCATTTTTCTTTCTCTTACCAAGCGCCAAATAACCATACCTAAAGGCTTACATTGATCTATTGTGTGTCCCTTTTGAACATTATAGCGATAAAAGTTCCCTTTCTATTCAGGCGTAGGAGAACGGTACTCACGAAGAGGGCTAAGTAGGCCTTTCTCTCGCAATTTGGAAAATATGATATGAAGAGGGAGCTTCCATAGAGACACGAATGCCTTCTGACCAGGGGCCTAAGTGGGTGTGGTTTGCACTGCAAAAACACTCTCTTGATCGATAACTTAAACTATAAACGTCTTCTCCCCAGTTGGGGTCAGAGCAACCTCGAAGGATTGAGAGTTATTGCTCTTGAACTAGGGTTTGCCACTTAGCTTGCTAGCCCTTCCCTTCTCTTCCCGATGCTCGATCCTCTCAGCCTTTTCAAAAACCATTTGATAGGAGTTGGAAGCATTGGTCTCCATCTCTTTCCGAAGGAGTGGGAGAGTTCCGTTAAGCAATTTTGGGATCATTTCTTTAAGGCGGAGCTTTTGCTTCAAGAGGACCTGAGTGGCCATCCATAGATTGAAATAAGATTTGAAAGCTTCGCCGGGCTTTTGCTTGACTACCTCAAGATGCTGAATTATAGTCTCCATTGTAGAATTAAATCCATAATGGGCAATCAAAGCTTTAGATAGGAGTTTCCAATCCAGGATTGTGGACTCCGGAAGAGTATTATACCACTCGAGAGCAGGGCCTGAAAGGGTACATGGGAACAACTTGGCCGGCACCTTATCCCCAATCTTTTGGACACGCATGATTCACTCATATATAACTATATGGGACTTAGGGGGGCCTTCACCTAAATAAGCATCCATTCGAGGCATTGAGAAATTTTTAGGCACCCAATCATCACCTCTTACTTCTTCCCTATCCTCGCTCCTGTTCAGAAATTGCCTAAACAAAGCCCCTATTTCGGGCATCACGCCCGGAGGCTGCATGACCTGGTCATATAAAGATGCCCTAAATTGAAAGTTCGGAGGAGCCAAGGTTTCGATCTAGGGGTGAGAAAAAGGATTTTGAGGGTAAGTGGCCTCATAGGGAGTGACCACAAAGCTAGGTGAAGAGGTTATGAAAACAGCCGACTATACTAGAGGAACAACAAAGCCACCCGAGGGGACTATCATTTGAGGAGAAAATCCCTCGGAGAAAGTGGGGAGAATAGGAGACTGGGGAATAGGCCTCGAGTGCATTGGGGGATAAAAACCAAAGATTGGTATAGCAGATGATAAGGCTGGCTGAGAAGAGCTCTATCTAAACTGAAATTGTCTTTGCTGGAAAGGACGAATAGGAGGGAGCGGTGGTACCAAAAACTGATTCTGAACTAGTGGAGACTGAACTATCTCTCCCAGAGCTTGAAGAATAGGCCCCGCTAGCCTCTGAGACTCTCTTTCCTCCCTAAGAGCGGTTCTAACCTGCTTTTAAATAGTGGCCCAAAACATATCTAGCTGGAGGAACATAGCCATAGCATTAGCCAATTCAGAGCCCAACTGAGATCCTCCTTGACCTTTACCCTGATAAAGGGGAGATGGAGAATGGGAAGGAGTGCTCTCATGAGGCGCATCATTCAAATGCGGATCAAACATGGTTAGAAGAGCAGATTTTGATACTGAACATGAAACTAAACTTGGGCCCACGGAACAGTGAACTAGAAAGTGATCAAATTTGACGAGAACGGTGCCTTGGTCTAACTAAGAAACCGAAAGATGATCAGCCCGAATCGAACCATGAATGAGATGGATGATAACATAAATATTCGAGTGATGAATGCCATATAAACGGGTGGTTTAGAGAGGTAGAGAGCATAAGAGCTTATGATGTGAAGCTTAACCCCAAAATACATGAGACGTCAAATTCCTCGCTATTCCTAGGTACAGGTCGTCAGGACTCAAACAATCTCAGGCATTTTATTAAATTCCCCCTTCAAGCAAGGGGAGAACAGAGGTAAGCAAAAACCAAAAATAAAGGTTGGCCATAGGCGGCCTATGCGTGGGGTGCGTATGCATGAGCATAACATAAGTAGCACACGAAAGCAAATAAACCTCTTCCAACCTTATGATTCCCGCATTATGCTAATTTGTAGTATGGGGGTAACTCTAGCGCCAGGAAATGGCAAGAGAGTATGCAACCTAAATCTATATTATTCCAGTGAGCCTAAAGGGAAGTTGCTATAGCTAGTTTTATCGTAGTTCATAGTCTCAAACTGCTGGTGTCGTGGAACGACACTGTAGAAGGGTATCATTTACCTTGACTCCGTGTAACTCAAACACCCCTTAAATGAGTGCGATCACGAGAATTACACGTTGGTTGAAACGAGTGTTCCACCCACAAATATCCCCAATTCCTGGTGGGCATAAAGTATACAAGTGAGCTTCACGGGGGTGATAAAATGGCACCTTAAAACTTAGAATCTAACTAAGCGGGGGATAAAAAGGCATAAGAAATAAAGGGTTGATTTAAAAATGATTTAGGCACATCATCAAAATCCTTTAACCAAAGTTTGAAAATGAAAGCAATTTCCAAGTTTTAAGTTAAAGGAAGGTCCCCAGGAGAGTCGCCACTGTGAGTCGACGACCCCCAATCCCCCCGCCCGTATGGTAAGCTTTAATGCTCTTCGGCATGGGGTGGAGAAACAACGAGCTCTGTGAAGCGTGCTAAGGGATGATCCTTATTTTAGCGTGATGAAAATGGATAATGGATGCGATGTTGAAGTTGAAATTTAGTCCGATTAATGGGTTAAGGGATACGAGACTTAGAATCCCGTATTTTAAGATAGAGTCACCACCCGGTTAAGCTCCACGGGGAATTTGGGCATGATATTCCCACCGGATGGTTGGACCGTACCTTAAAACAGAGATTCTAGGTTCGGATGATGTTGCTTACTTTTAAATCAAGCGGATTATGTTTTAATAAACGTGACCTTAGTTCTTATGCGATTTAATCCAATTATTGTTTGTTGTTTTTGGTTTTATATGCCATACATCACACGGAAAGCGATAAATAAACAAAGCAAGAAAATAAAATTATTACAAGGCTTTACGAATACCTATACATGTTTCTAATGTGAGAAAATAAATAAAGCGATAAATAAATAAACGGGTGAAATCGGGTCTTAACCGAGCTTACCGACTCAGACCCAGCTCCAAACAAGGCAATAGATATATAAGAATAAACACAAATAAAGCATGGATAAATAAATGCGGAAAATAAACACAAAGCATGAAGAAAACGATATTTTTTGGATTTTTTGGGACAAAAAATATAATTTTTGGGCATTAATTAATTATTTGACAACCTAAGAAGGGTGAAATAAATGAACTAAACATCCTGAAATCAGATTTAGCATAATCAGAATATTTTTGGAATTTTTAGTTGGTGGGAAACGATTTATTTAGATTTATTTAGTTAAAAATGCTATTTTTTAAGCTATTAAAATGCATATTAAATCAAATAAAAATAAAAATAAAATCTAAAAAACAGAATAAAATAATAAAAACAATTTCAGATTATTTGTGAATTTTTGGAAATTTTTCGGGTTGAAATCGGGACTAAAAACGCATTAAAATGATAAAAACCAAGTCAAAATGACAGAAATGGGCCAAAAACAACATCATAAAACAAACAGGGACCATTTGGATGTTTTTACCAGTAGGCCGACTCAGTGAGGTGGTAGGCCGACTCAGTGACATGGTAGGCTGACTCAACAAGGTGGCCTAGATGACTCTCAGCCGGCCTTCGTCCAACTGAAGTGGCCTGCCGGAAAAAGTGTCTAAACAAGTCAGAATCGACCTTTTTGTGCATGAAGACCCAAGATTACTGAAATTTCAAGTCGTTTCCTACCTGTTACAGTAGATTCAGACTTAAAATGCTTAAATAACTTTAATTTTTCAATTTGGGGGAAAAGAACCCAGAAAGTCCGACAAAATGACAATTGGCAGCTTGAGCGACTGTAGGCTGATTGAATGAAGTGGTAGGCTGACCCAGCGAGGCAGCCTAGGTGACGTTCAGTCAGCCTGACGTTTGCCGGAACAGTCAGCCGGATTTTTGACAGAAAATCACAAAAAGGACGAATAAAAGGGCCAAACACCTGGAAAAATAACCAAAAACACAAACAGAAATAAATAACAGAAAGAAATAGATTGAAACTCAAAAAGTTACCTAAAGGCCGTGAATCCACTCTCGAGACTCAACCCGGACGTTCGGCAAGCTTTATGATGGATTTGAGATGAAAACCCGACGAAACAACCGATTTAGCAAGGGATTTAGTGATTTGTGAGGAAAAAGTCCCTAAATCCTATTTAAACCAATTTTTACCTAAAATTTCGAATAGATTTTAGTGTTTAAGCTACAAGATTAAGCCTAAGAAAAACTAAGAATCAAGATTAGAGAGGATTAAACCCGGATTCTAGCTTTTCTTGAGCTTTCTCTCTCTAGTTCTTCCCTTTCTTTCTCTTGTTCTTGAATTTTCTCTCTAAAAATCAGCCAAAGTCCCTTCAAAACTGATTTTGATGGGTATTTATAGACTTTTCAAGTGTAAAATGCCCAAATTAATCCTCCAAATGTCTATATTTGACGGAAAAAACCCAAAACCCGTCTTATTGGCCAAGAAAAACCCGGAAAAATCTAGATAAAGAAACCTCGCAAGAAAGTGTCAGGTGACGCGATAGGCCACGTCACATGACACGGCCCAGTCCAGGCCGCATCACGTGACATAGCCCGCTGACAGATTGGGGGCACTCAGGAAGGAAAAAAAATAAAAAGGCAAAGGGGCTCGGGGAGCTGGGCCTGAAACGCGAACAAACTACACCATGGGTATCCAACCTGGGCGATACTTGACTTCTAGAAAGCTCGGGGAACCCAGAATCCAACGATGCAAATGAGACTCGCTAAAAATGTCAGGATTTTTAAGGAAAAAATTGCGAAACAATTTACTACGTGCGAGGGGAAAGGAATTGGTTAACAAATTAAAAGCGATCCAATGTTTAATTAATCGGGGTCAAAGATCTTAAAATCATCAACAAAGAACTTGCAAAACAAGATTCGATTCTAAAATAATGGAGCAACTAGACCATAAAAGGTTAGAGCAAAAAGTCGTCATCATTTTGAGGGTCACCGAAAAGCCCGTGCTCACACCTGGTGGTATAGATCCACTGGTAGTACCCGTATGGGTATGATCTTCCATATGACTGGAGGGGACCTATATGGGTCCCCAGTACTCGTACGGGTGGGGCCCCTCCCGTACTGGTCCAGTTATTGCCTGTTCAGGCTCGCTTGGAAGGTAAGCCTTACCTATTTCAGAAATGGCAGGTTATGAATGCTGGTTAATGCATTCAGACCCCGTCTTCCCTATAAATAGGGCCTTTCCCCTTCATTTCAAAAGGACACACAACTCTTAAGCATAAAAACTATAGAGAAATTATAGTTCTAAAGGTATAGAAAAGGTATAGTGGGGGTATAGGAAGTATAAAATAGGGATAAACCCATTCCTTGAGGTTTTGTCCACATTTTATTCATTCCTAACTTCATTCCATGCGCTTTGGCCAAGCTCTCTCAATAGTAAAGGGATTACTTCAAAGTGGATTCATGCCGTAAAGGTAACGCTCCTGAGTTTCAAAGAGACTCATACCTCTTTTATTTCATTATTATTCTCTACTTCTGTCATTTGTATTTCTACTATTATTTCGGGTCTAGTCCTAGCTCTTATAAGTATTGTTAGCACCATGCATCCCGAGGGATATTATATCAGTGCGCCAAACTCATAAGGAGGGAAATCCCACTTGGTTATACTATTATTTCTACTATTGGTATTATTATTTGTTATATTTGCTTTATTATTCTTTTGGGTCTGGTCCCGATTAATATGAGCCTTATTGGTACCTAATATGCAATTTTAGTGGTTATCCTAGTACGCCATACTCATATAAAGGGAAATCCCATTTCTTCCTCTTTTATCATTTTGCTATTTTTGTCTGGCGGCTGATTCTGTCTCGGTCTTCCCAGGCCCATACGGGTCCCTCTTATACCTCGTACGGGTACCGCATTGGTCGTACCGGTATAGGCCCTAGAGGCAGAATCTGGGTTTTTTTTTTATTTTCTTGTTTTCTTTGTAGAATGAGCCTGAAATCACCATTTGCCATGCGGTCATTTTCACTAATAATCCGGTAAATCAACTCACATAAATAAATCAAATTCTTTTCAATAGAATGATTGTTTATGAAGTGCCACAGGTGTGTTAACGTCTGTGGATGCATGGGAATTTATCTTTCTTTTGTTTTATAACTTAGAACAAATGTATAAGTTCTCTTTGCAACCCCATTTTCCCTCCCGTTTGTAATTTTTATCCCCCATTTATTGCTTGTGCTTTATTATAATATGTAAATGCATGTAACGAGTGTGAAAGAGTGTAGAAATAGGATTTCTATGATAATACCGTAAATGAGGAAAACTAAAACGGTTTTATGCGGTGAATGTAATTTTGAATCAACTAAATGAGAAATAAGTGACTCATTCGATACCCAAATCTCTGATCCAATAGGTATGAGTCTCCCGCCCAAAGGGAACCATACCAAAACTCTTTCCTAAGTAAACAACTTGGGTGTCGACTCTATCAATTGTATCGAGATTTAGGTCTCGATTATTTTATTCATTAAAATTGGCTTATTGTGCAAACTTTAACTAAAGAATGTTTTGTCACACCTAAATCCAACCAAACCCTCGGTGGGCCCCGCCTCTCTCATAAAGGCTCCAAAGGAGACCCACACGTCATCAACACCTCACAGTGGTGACTCTGCTGGGTAGAATGATATTTTAACTTGCAAAATGTTGGTTTGTTTTAAAACCTTAAAAGATTAAGATGAGCACTGAAAATCATTTAATTGATTCAACCCGCTTTTGTTTTCATCATTTGGGAAAATAATCACACTCTATCTTCTCATCTCCTTCTCTCTTTAGTTAGATGTTCTCTTCTGCTAGCACTAGGATAGGGTGCCCTATTATTTCTGCTACACTATACCTCTGACCGCCAGGGATATTGGGTACACCTTAGTGAGTGGAGCACTCATTGCCATCTCCCTCCAAAAGAGGCTTGATGCGATGGGAGCCTTCTACATCAACTTTCAATAGGTCCCTACACCATTCTTATCGAAAGCCATAGTATTTTACCTTCTAGGTACCCTGATTTCTATGTGAGATTAGACTAAGGAAGAATACCCTCAAACTCGGCGGGAGAAAAAAGGACAAAATTGATTGATTTGCATGTGTTGTGTATCCTTGTAATTAACCTAACCATGCAACATTGTAGTTTGTGCATGCATAAATCGAACCCATGCATGTATTGATCATTTGGTTCTCACCTGAGAAAGAATCAAAGTTTGGCAACAATCTTAAGTTCATTTGGTTTGCATTTCGGTTTTGGTTCGACCAAATTCAGTTCAGGTAAAGGATGAATCACCACCTTTGTCTCTCAGTGATCCATCATCCATCCAGTTTGGATAGTGGGGTTTAGTTAATCCATATGATTCAGGGGATATGATAGTTCCCCCAGCTGTCAGCCGGTCTATTCAGCCTAGCAAAGGATTTGTGGTGTTAATGTTTCAGTTTGGGGGATCTAGCCAGGGTCCCAACCGCCTAGCCACGCCTAAGGGGACAACCTTCCATCATCTAATAGGTCTACCCTTTGGTGTGACTACAAGTGCTCAACAATCTTCTCCTTCAGTCCAAACCACGAAGAAGATTAGTTCCAAGACAAGTAGAAGCTGAGAATTGGGAGACTATAGATTCACCGATGGATCCTACCAAGATCAAAAAGAAAGACCCCCCACATCTGGGGGATGACTTCAAGGATGAGATAACCTTTTAATGTTGCTGGTATTTTGATGCAAACAATGCCACTTATAAAGCATATCGCAAATAAATTGATGCATTCACATTATGCTTGAGCATTTCGTTCTTAAAGATATCATGCACTCATAAAATCAATATTATTAAAAATTTCATCATGTTTATTAAAGAAATTGAATTTTAGTACATCGCAATGGCATAAGGTTCCAATGATTAAAACTTACCACAAAAAAAGAGAGATGAAAAGTGCTTAGAAAACTTGATAGCCATGGGCCTTAGCTCATCTTTTCATAAGGGGGAGGAAGATACACATCACTAAGAAAGAAAGCCAAAAGTCTAAAAGAAAAAGAAAGGAGGAAGACATACTTCACATCAAAAACACCATTGTAGGAAAAGATATTACAACACAAATCCAAAATCAAGGCAAGCTTAAATTCAATGCTCTTCCAAAACCTCCAAAAGAGTAAACCATCACATCCAACAAATGGAAATTTCTTACCAATGTAGGTACCTCCCTTGGACCTATATTCCCATTAAAATATCCCTCTAAAAATGCTTTCTCCATTTTTTCAAAAGAAAGAAGATCCCTCACCCTACTTAATGATCTCAAACCTTTCCGACAATAACATGACCTCTTTCTTTGACAAAAGAGAGGAACCTGGTCATTCCAACACTAAATGGCCCAAGCTTACCAAAAGTAGAGTCAGATACCTAAAGTAATCCCTCAAGGTGGGTAATCTGGTTCTCAAATAGCTACACCAAGTCAACATCATTGCTAGGGGTAAGTTCAAGCCTAATTAGGAAGGGTTGTTCATGGTTGAGAAAATCCTGGGTAAGGGAGGAATCAAGCTCATAGATAGAAATGAGTTCGTGAATCTAGTGAATCAAGAAAGGCTTAAGCGCTATCATGTCTAGGTTAAAAGAACTAAATCACAAAAAGCAGCACAATAAAAAAAGAAATAAAGACTAAATCACCCGGCGAGTGGTCCTCTACTACTCGGGCAAAAATTAAGGTACAACTCGCTGATTGATATTCCACAAATCGGTCAGGCAAAAGTTAGGGTACTCCAATAAAAATAAAGCCCACTAAGTTGAAAACCTAAAAAGGGCGGCTTAGGCAAAAGTTAAGGCATCGAGAGAAAACACATCAGTTGCTTTCTAGAAAATCTATAAAAGGACTAGAAAGTGGGTAAGGGTTAACCATTGGAAACTAATGCCATGCATGTCTTTAAGATGAACATGATAAACATGATATGATTTGCTAAGAATCTGGGTCTTATGAATGCATGCATGTCTTTAAGATGAAATGATCACAAGTATGTGAACATCAGTTTCTCCTCTACATTTGGTACTATCTGTACTATACGTATCATTCAACAAAAGACAAAATACTAATAAGCCACAAAAAAAGAAAAAAAATAAGGCTTATGCAAAAGTCAGAGAAAGTTTGCTGAACTGAGCCGCCAAGGATAGTTCAGGCAAAAGTTAAGACAAAAGAAAAATACAAAATCAGTTTGATAGATCGCATCATATCAAGCGGTCTATGCAAAAGTTAGAACTCAATTCAAAACGCCGGTAGTTTGTACTTGCTTTTATTCTTCAAGCATCATTTGTAATAGCAATGTTTCACAGTTGGGATCCCTCAAGTTTAATTTTCCAACTTTGAAGCTACTTGATAGCACACATCATCTGGAGTGCCAAGTGTTTCCACTAGCATCATCCAGCTTGCACCATGTTATAGTTTGGACACCTCGAAGGCACATTTCCATAATGTGCAAAGAATGAATCTCATCCAATCAAGTTGCTAGTACGACGAAGTATAGGCATCCATACAAGCCTGTACGAGTCTATGAATCTTATCCAAAATCTTGGTAATACTCATCGGTCTTAATCAGGCTAGTCTCTCAATAATTTAAAGCTTCAAAAGTTTGGTTTCTAGTCAAATTCACCAGCAAATTAAGCCTTTAACGAAGAAGGACAAGACAACAATATCCTTGAGGCAAAGGATCAATCAAAGACACAAACAAGTAAGAAAAAGCTTACTAGATTGAAAACCCAAAAGGGCGGTCCAGGCAAAAGTTAAAGCAAAGAAAAGAAAAGTCCGTTGAGTTGAGCCGTCAAGGGCAGTTCAGGCAAAAATTAGGATAAATAAAAGTTCGATCGGTCATCTCACACTGAATGGCCTATGCAAAAATTAGAACATCATTCAGAGAAGGAAAAGTTCAGCATACATAAAAGTAAAATGGCAGAAATTTCAATCCAAGCTCACAACAAAAGTACACCACACAGGGCCCAAAAGTATCAAACATCCAGAAAATGAAAGTATATCTTGGTCTAAGCTACTAGGGGATCCTGTCCCGAGTGCCCCACCAGAGTATGGTCTTGAGAGTCCACTAGCAGGTCATCCATGTTGATCATCACATGGTCATCAGTCCCCACGACACCCCCAACCGTAGAATCAGCTACCCCAGTAAGCTGATCCACCTCCTACTTGGCTCTACCCCTTTGGGTCAAGGCCGATGCCACTCAGCGTGGAGAAAGCTCCTCCTCGGACACTAGATCAGGCAACTCCGGTGTTTGTCTGTCCTTAGTCATCTATGCCAATTGACCCCATAACATCTCAATCTCAGCCCTCGCTCGAGCAGTCTCAGTCCTAGCCTGATCAGCCTCAGCAGTTATAGCCCACAACTGCTCCTCTAAGAATCTAGCCCTCTCCTTAGCAGCCTCTAGGTCCTGAGTGGACCTACCATGCTCCATGGCCAACAGATTCTATAATGGAAATCCTAAACACGTATATAAATGTCATGGCATGCATAGTTTGTTATATTTGGTAGGTAAAAGAAACTTATCGAGGCTAGTATGTCCTGAGCTAGCAGCAGGTCCCGGATAGAGAAGAAATCCCTAGAGATCCTCTCTACCTCAGCTATCGCTCTAGTGGAACTTGAGGGGGATGTCCTCAAAATAGATCCTCTCATAGGGAGGAAGAAGCAAAGAGTCAATGATCTTAGTATAGGAGCCCTCCACCGACATCACTCGGGCACCCTTACCCTATAGGTACAACCCTTAATCCATCTCAGGCATTGGATATAGCCAGAAGACTCCCACTGGGGTAGGGGGAAGGATTGGTCTCTCCAAAATAGCACTGGTCCTCCAGTCTCAGACCATCTCGCCAAAGTACCACTCTAGGGAGAGTGGGGACTCCAGCACGAAGCAGCTATCATCCACGCTTACTCGCATCCTCTCGATGTCTCCATGTATGACCATCTGCCCCGATGGGTCTCGAACAACCTGTACAAAGCAAAGGCACTGTAAGTATAACAACTTCATAAATACAATTTCCACTAATGGTTGGTTGAAATGTAAGATATAGGTTTAGTATAAAAGAAATTTACCTGATTGGAGTGTAGCTGACAAAGGAACTCTCTATACCTCACTGTATTCAAGGCCTAACGCTACCAAAGCCCCCAACCATCGAAAAAAGTCGCAAAAAACCTAGTTCCGGACATTTTGTCATTGAAGAAGAAACTTGTATGGGTCCATCCCCACCCGTACGGGTCTCGCCTCAGCAAAACACCACCTATACGGGTCCCCTCCTCATGGCTCGGGGCATTTTTTCAAATAGGAAAAAGATTCCTCAAACACCATGCGCAAGCAGCCTTCCCAACGGCAATCCCCACAAGATAAGAGATTCTTTCCCGAATCAAGAAATGTTATCCTAGAAGAAATCCCCAGCAGAAGAGTCATCTAGGAAGACACCTCCCTAGCAAAGTAGTCAATTGAGGGGCATCCCTCCATTCCCCAGCAGTGGAACCAATCAAGGGGCATCCCCCATCATCAAATACCCTAGGGGCACCCACCCAAGGGGCACTCCCCAAAGGGGCACCATCGAGGGGCATCCCCCCATCATCAAAAACCCCAAGGGCACTCCCCAGCAGTACCAGCTAGTAGAAGGGGCATACTAGGGATGCCTTGGTTGGAGTTGGGACCAACCTAACATCACTAAACTCAATCTTTCTTGTTATAGGGGCAAGTCCTAACCTGCATGTCTCAAAGTCTTACTGACCAGTTTCTTTATCATGTGCAAGAACCTAAGGAGAGGTATCCATAGGAAACGAAGGAATTCCCCCAGCCACACTGCCACCTAAGGGGCATTATACAAAGGATATACCTAACAAAGGTGCCATCCGAGGGGCACCACCCGAGGGGTATTCTCCCAAGAAATATTCCCAGCAACCAGATCATTGGAAGGATCATTTCCCCAATAAATGAACCATCCGAGGGGCAACCCCCCTCCAATTGGTCAAGCCACCCAGGGCAATTCCCAGGGGAACCCCCCAAAAGCTAAGTTTCTCTTTCCAAAGGGCACCCCCTAGCAATCCAAGTCATCTAGGAAACTTGGTCCCAAGTAGTTAAGCCACTCATGGGCTATTTTCCCTAGTAGTCAGGCTGCTCCAGGGGCAAACCAAAATAAGATTGGGACCAACCCAACATCTCTTCACTCAATCTTTATAGTTAATTAGGGAGAACCCCGTTACGTCTTAGGTCATATTCTGATAAAACTTGTTTTTCCCTTGCAGGTCAGACAAGTCAAAACCTGAATGCCAACTAAAGAGACACTATTTATCTTGTAGAGCACCCACACTAGGATAAGTTCGTTCCCCAGTAGACGGAACATTCAAGGGGCATCTCCTCTATCCCCCACAAAGAGTCAATCCTTATCTCCGATTGCTAGGCAGTTAGATAAACCATTCCCTTAGTCAGAAGAATACTCGAGGGGCATCGACCCCAGAGCCTCCCAATGGCAAAGTTCTAGGGGTAACTCCCTAACTAGTCAAGATTTCTTGAGATGATTTCCAAGGATACTCCCTAGCAGCTAGGATGTCCCAGGAACACCTTCCTCTAAATAAGTGAAATTTCCCCAGAGTAGTTTCTCCCCAGCGATCCAAATGGACTAGCCATTCAAAGGCTATCTCCTCAGCAGTCAGCTCTCCTAGGGGCACCCCTCGAGGAGCACTCTAGCTCAAAATAGTTGGGCCAAACCCAACATTTTTAAACTTTGTTTACATTTCATTAGGAACCAATCCTGATCCACACATCTTCATTCTTCATTGAAGGGGCAAATATTTTTGTCTACCATAAAGTCAATCAAAAATTAAGATGTATCATTTTAGACAGTAACTAACGCAACATTTTTATTGTCTTTTTGGCAGATAGCTCAACACTAGCATCAGTTAAAGGAAAGTCATCTGCCTTAAGAAAGGGATACGCACAATGAAGGAGAGATGTTTGACTTAAGAACACCAAGTAAAGGAGTTCGCCTCAAGAAAGGAACCCACCCGTATCACAACATTATAAAGACCTTTACAGTGGCACATCCAGTCCTGAATCATGGCTAACCCCACTTCTCCTAAACTCAATCATTACAGTTATATTTAGGGCAAGCCCCCTAGCTCACCTTGATCCTTGATTGTAGGGGCAAAAATATTTTTATTTTCATAAAAGTCAATCAAGAATCAAGGTAACCCATTTTTGAATTGGTCACTAACATGGATGATTTTTGTGTACATGACCTTCACCAACGCATGAAATTTTCCCTAGTAAACAAATCTTACAAGAAGAGATTTCCCCAGTAGAAAAGAATTCACCCAAAAATAGCATTACTATACTCCCCAGCTGCGGAGTCCATCTAAGGGCATCCCCCCATTTCCCAACAGTAAAATCAGATCCTAGGGGCATCCCTCCATTTCCTAGTAGCAAAATCATTCAATCCAGGGGCATCCCCCCACTTTCCAATAGTGTGATCAAATCTAGGGGCACCCCCACCTCCAAGTAGCGAGATCAAATCCAGGGGCATCCCCCACCTCCCAGTAATGAGATCAAATTCAGGCGCATCCCCCTACCTCCCAGTAGTGGGATCAAATCTAGGGGCATTCCACCCACCTCTTAGTAGCGGAATTAGATCTAGGGGCATCCCTCCATACCCCAACAGCAGAATTAGTCAATCTAGGGGCATTCCCCCCATAGTCCAGCCCTCTTAGGGGGATTCTTTGAGAGGCACCCTTCCAAGGGGCATTCCATCTTAGAGCAATCGGGACAAACCCGACATTTCTCACACTTAGTTTACAGTTTATTCAAGGTCCAACCCCCATCCACACATCTTTATTCTTAATTGAAGGGGCACAAATTTTTGTTCATCATAAAGTCAATCAAGAATAAAGATGCACCAGCTCAGACAATGATTAACTCGGTGTTTGATTGTTGTCTCTTTTCACAGGTTATGCAAAATCATTAGTCAGAAGAGTTGATCTGCCTTAGGAAAGGGATGTGAGGAGAAGTCATCCGCCTTAGGAAAGGGATACATCATTCAGGAAAGCTGTTCGCCTCAGGAAAGGAACGTATAAGAAAGTCGATCTGCCTTATGAAAGGGATACAGCAGTCGAGAAAGCTATTTGCCTCAGGAAAGGAACACACAAGAGAGTTGATCTGCCTTAGAAAAGGGATATGAGGAGAAGTCATCTGCCTTAGGAAAGGGATACATTAGTCAGGAAATTCGATCTGCCTTAGGAAAGGGATACGAGGAGAAGTCATCCGCCTTAAGAAAGGGATACACCAGCTAGGAGAGTCATCCGCCTTAGGAAAGGGATACATCATTTGGGAGAGTCGATCCACCTTAGGAAAGGAATATGATGAGAATTCATCTACCTTAGGAAAGGGCTACATCATTCTAGGAAGTTGATCTGCCTTAAGATAGGGTTTCGCGCTTCTTCCCCAGTGAAGTTGCTAGTTACAGGTGAGCTATTTGCCTCAGCAAAAGAAGGCAAAGGGAAAGAGTTCGCCCCAAGAAAAGGAACTTATTCTGATCACCATCACTAACTCAGGTTAATTCTTAAACCTTTGCTCATATCATGAGATCATACAGATCCCTATCTATAATGATCCCACGAGGGGCAGTCTGTGAGCATTGGATTTCATGATCCACCTCACAAAACAATGATGAGAGCTATATACTACATTCTTTTACAACTATTATCTATCAAAGGTGTACTACCACTACATAGTAGAGTTTGGCCAATATTAGGAGACCTAGTCTGCCCTTAGGGCCCCTACGACTGTTGCCTGGTAGTATAGATCCACTGGTAGTACCTGTATAGGTATGATCTACCATATGGCTGGAGGGGACCCGTACCGGTCCCCAGTTCCTGTACGGGTTGGGCCCCACCTATTAGGGTCCAATTATTGCTTGTTTAGGCTCGCTTGGAAGGTAAGCCTTACCTATTTTGGAAATGGCATGTTATGAATGCTGGTGCGTTCAGACCCCATCTTCCCTATAAATAGTGCCTTTCCCCTTCATTTCAAAAGGAGACACAACTCTTAAGCATAAAAACTATAGAGAAATTATAGTTCTAAAGGTATAGAAAAAGGTATAGTGGGGGTATAGGAAGTATAAAATAGGGAGAAAACCCATTCCTTGAGGTTTTGTCCACATTTTATTCATTTCTGACTTCATTCCGTGCACTTTAGCGAAGCTCTCTCAACAGTAAAGGGATCGCCTCAAAGTGGATTCACGCCGTAAAGGTAACGCTCCTGAGTTTCAAAGAGACTCATACCTATTTTATTTCATTATTATTCTCTACTTCTGTCATTTCTATTTCTACTCTTATTTTGATTTTGGTTCAAGCCCTTATAAGTATTGTTGGCACCGTACATCCCTAGGGATATTATATCGGTGCACCAAACTCATAAGAAGGGAAATCCCGCTTGCTTATACTGTTATTTCTACTATTGGTATTATTATTTATTATATTTGGCTTATTATTATTTTGGATCCGGTCCCAATTAATATGAGCCTTGTTGGTACCTAATATGCCATTTTAGTGGTTATCCTGGTACGCTATATGTTGGGAACTGACAGTCAGATTGAACATGCATAAGACGCATGGTGGAAATTCAAAATTTTGTCCCTATCTCCAAGAACTCCTATTAGTTGCATATAAATTAAATCAAGCCTTAACTAAATAATCCTCTACCTATGTTAGCATGCAAAAGGACTAGGCATACCATAATTCCAAATTATATCCTAGCATATTTATTTTATACTAAGCATGTTATAACTCTAAGTTATAACCTAAGCATAAAATAAACTAGGCATGCAAAAATAACCTAAGCATAATTATTAAGTCTAAAAACACTTAAAGAAAAAGACTTTATAATTAAAAAAGAAAGAAAAAGAACTTACCAGTTGAAGTGTGCTTTTGCAGGACCTTCTTGCACAAGCCTCCAATTGTAGGATAGCCTCTATCAGTATCCACACAAACCCCACCAACCAAAAACTCCCCAGGAGGAAGAACTAAGAAGGCTCGAGTAGTTGCTAGACCACTCTAGAAGCCTCACCCAAAAATATAAACTATCGGTGCCCGAATAAATTCAGGCTCCACAAAAATAACTTGCTCAAGTACCCAAGAGATTAATTATCTCGCTTAGGGTTTATGCTTTGAGCTTGGTGCATTTTGAAGGGAGAAGGGACAACCTATATATAGGATTGGGAAGCAAAAATTTGCTCCCCATTAGCAATGTGGGATGGGAGTAAAACTCCCATCCCACACATTACCACATGCAGCGTGCTACATGTGGTAAGGCAAGCCCATGTGGGCTTGCCTTGCATTCATGGACTGCCTTTGAGCAGCCCATGAATATGGGCCACTGCGAACACTATGCAGCAGTGTTCGCATACCTTTCGGTGTATTCCGCTCAACCGAACTTTGTACAAAATATTTCATACTTTTCGGTTTTAACTCGCCAATGCAAAATCCCCTTTAAATCCTTTCAAATAAATATTTATTTTTGACTCTAATACATTAGTTATCAGTCAAAATAAATTTCTTGGTCCAACCAAAATTGATCTAATCAATTATAATTTATTTATGACTCTAATTAATTAGTTACCTGTTAAAATAAATTCCTTGGTCTATCGAAAATTGATTTAATCAATTTTAACCAATCAAATAATAATACAATTATTATTTATGTTATATTTTCATAATACAATAAATCTATTAGTTCTTCACTTAGTCCGATGAAGGTCCAATGTGTGTGACCTTATAGGATCCCAAAGTATTGAGCTGTTAAGGCTTAACTAACCCTTGTTCTAATGGAACCATTGGCTCGATGCTCTAGACTGTGAATAGAACTCGATTACCTTAAACGACTGTAGTATGCCTCTTGCAAGGGTCTACCATCCCCCATTACTTAGAACGTCATTTATGCTTATGACTTAATCCCGGTTAATGCAATAGTTATCCAGTGCGATAAATTCCTTCCATTCTTTAATATTAGTACCATCTAGTTTATTGGGTTCGGTTAAAGTGTTAACCCACTAATAGCGAGGTTGCTCTAAGCTATTCTAGTTATTTACTTGTTACCGAAGTATATTGCCTTTTACCATAGTGTGTTTGACTAGAAACTATTTCTATCAAACACATACTCTGATAAGAGGTTTATGGCAATCATCACTTCAACAAGTGGCTAGGTACAACTCCTTAATATATCCGGAGTGATGGATTCTTTTCGACTACTCAGCCTACCAACGTGCTGTCATCACTATACCCATAATCACCTATAGCACCCTAATTTAATAAGTGCATAGTAATGACCCAAAGTATAGCAATAGTACCACACAAGGTAGCTAGCATCTCAAGTATGAGGACATTCGCAAAGCTTATTGCATGAAGATAAACACTAACACATTAATATATATACCAAGTGTTTATCTTGCTGCAGTCTCCAATATATCTCCAAGATATATCCATGTGTCAAACTTAAGGCACCACGTTCAGTCTTTAGGAGATTAACTGCTTGGACCCTTTCCAAGAAAGTTGACCACATACTAGTCTTTCCGTTTCATCAATATCCTTTCTTGATGAACTATGACTAGGGATAGTTTAGACATAATCATAATTGCACATGAAGCAGGTTCCACCAAATATAGTCCAACTATAATTTCTCTGACTTCATGCTATGATATGTCAAGGACTTTTGCATACATCAATGAATATATTTTAACCAGCTATAATATATATATATATATATATATATATATATATATATATATATATATATATATATATATATATATATATATATATATATATATATATATAACACATTGATATAAACAAAAGAACAAATGCCTTTATTGATTAAATGAATTATTCATACTATTACATAATTAAGATATATCGCCCTAATTGCCTTAAGGGCATACATCATATCCAACACCATACTCATATAAAGGGAAATCCCATTTCTTCGCCTTTTATCATTTTGCTATTTTTGTCTGGCGGCTAATTCTGTCTCAGCCTTCCCAAGCCCATATGGGTCCCCTATACCTGTACGAGTCCCCCTTATACCCGTACGGGTACCCCATTGGCTGTACGGGTATAGGCCCCAGAGGCAGAATCCAGTTTTTCATTGTTTTCCTGTTTTCTTTATAGAATGAACCTAAAATCACCATTTTCCATGAGGTCATTTTCACTAATAATCCGGTAAATCAACTCACATAAATAAATCAAGTTCTTTTCATAGAATGATTGTTTATGAAGTGCCGTAGCTGTGCTAACGTCTGTGGATGCAAGGGAATTTATCTTTAGTTTGTTTTATGACTTAGAACAAATGTATTGGTTCTTTTTGAAATCCCACCCATTTTCCCCTCGGTTGTAATTTTTATCCCGCATTTATTGTTTATGCTTTATTATAATATGTAAATGCAAGTAATGAGTGTGAAAGAGAGTAGTAATAGGATTTCTGTGATAATTCCCTAAATGATGAAAACTAAAATGGTTTTACGCGGTGAATGTAATTTTGAATCAACTAAATGAGAAATAAGTGACTCATCCGATACCCGAATCTCTGATCCAATAGGTATGAGTCTCCTACGCAGAGGGAACTATACCTCTTTCCCAAGTAGACAACTTAGGTGGCGACTCTATCAATTGTATCGAGATTTGGGTCTCGATTCTTTTATTTATTAAAATTGGCTTATTGTGCAAACTTTAACTAAAGAATGTTTTGCCATGCCTAAATCCAACCAAACCCCTATTGGGCCCCGCCTCTCTCACAAAGGTGCCCAGGGAGACCCACATGTCATCAACACCTCACAACTGGAGCCTACTCTTCACCAAAAACTTGGTCATATCAGAGACCAAAGCAAGCAAGTTTAAGCAAATGCCATCAAGGATGGGGAAGCAATTGATTAAATCCATGATAAAGTCATTACTCATAGCAGGAGCACTCCCATGCTGGAGCGAATTCTAAGAGAAAATAATCAGGCCAAGGCTCTAGCAGGTCTCACCCAAATATCAAAGGAAGGACTGAGTGCTCAATATCAAGTCAATCTCTCTCGATCTCGCGCTTTGGTAGGCTTATTTGCCTTTCTCATAGAACAAGATGCGATATCCCAGGAAATATATAAGCTGCTTGTGCAAAATTTTTCATCCAATGTTTACGGTCAGGTAGAAATATTTGAGGAGTCTTTGAGCTCATTTGATCATCAAGCCCAAGCCATTTTGGACACAATGGTAATGGGGGAGAAGGATCGCGAGAAGTGTGAGGAGGAGGAAAAGGTAAGGGAGCAGAGGATTGCTGAATTTTCATATAGCTTGTCTAAGGATCTGGAGGGCATACAAATAGAATATCATGAGACAAGGAAGAGGAAAGGCATGGAGATTGCGCTGCCCAAGGAAAAGAAGACCAGATGGTATCAACAAGTGTACGAAGAAAGAAGAGTGAATTTGGGAGCCCCACCTTTGCCAAAAGATTAGAATAGAATGTCTATGTAATCGTTAGAGCTCAATGTAAAACTTAGTATAGATTAACTCATTGTTATCTATACTCAAGTTATTAATTAATGAAAGATTACATCTTCTGTTCTTAGTTAAGATCTTCTTAACTTCATATATTCCCCACTATATATGCTCTGATCCTTTGTAAAAATATATGACAAGTATTGAGGAATGCTGAACTCAGAAGATTCAAGAATTATGGGGGTGTTAGCATTCACTCTGAGCAAATTAAAGATACTGAACAAAGACATATCAAGCATAAGTACAAGGTAACTCTGATCTAAATATCTTATTGATTTAGTTCTCGCTTAGTTAATTGCCATTGATCAAAATTGGGGGGATTGTTGAACCAAGCACGAGTTTGGACTGATTCAGTGGATGACTCAATTGTTCTTAAGTTTTGATCATAACAATTAAGTTAAGAATGGGATAGTTAAATCAATAATGATGTTAAAATAAATAGTCTATAGTTGTAAGCGAGTTAGTAAATTCAAGGGTAGAATTTAAAGTCTCCGCTGACCTAGCTATTTAGTATAAGTCTAAGTTGTTCCTGGGCTGAGTATTTACTTAGTCGCTGACTTAGTAATATTGACTCAGCGCTTGATATTTAGATTTTGTTTCAGCTATGTGCTTTACACTTTATCATTTCCGCTAAGTTACTTTAAGTCTGTCAACGCTGCTGACTTTACCATTTAAGGTAAAAAGGTATCTTTGCCAATAGTGTTGCTTTTTGTAGGAACATTAATGAGATAAAGATGAAAAGAATTAATGCCTTGACAAGATACAGAATTATGAAGAAAATGACAAAGTCTTCCAATGCAAAGCTGCAACAAGTCATTTGCCACTTTGGCAATTCTGCAGATCTACCAACCTTGTATCGCGCACTCTACAACATGTCAGAATACCAGAGGGAATGTGATGAAGACACATGGCAAGTCAGCGCGAGTTCTCTCTAATAGAAGACTGGCACCAAACGACAAAGAATTCAAACTAGAGCTCGAATTTCAATCTAATGGATTGAAATGTATTTCACAACGGTGCAATTCTATCTCTTAACGGATTGATTTAAAGAAGCAATGGGTAAATTATTGAGATGTCAACTTCAGAAGATGCTAAGATAAGTTCAATGGCTACTTTCTCAATCCAACTATAAAAGGAGTAAGAAGTAAAGCATTAGAACTTGGTGATTACACCTGAATTTCTCAAGAAGATAAACTCTGTCAAAATCCAAGCTTTAAAGAAGTTCAAGCAAGAAAGCATAACTCAGCTAGAATCTACTTTAGAATAAGAGAGAATAGATTAGATCAATCAATTATAATATTAGATCTTTTGTAACTGGATCATTGTTTTTCCAAGTTGAATCTAGCTCTTGTTTAGACTCTTTGTGAGTTGCTGATAGAAGAGGGTATTCTAGTCAGCAGGTGAGTGATTGCAGTTTGGAGGGTACTTACTGTAATTGGGGAATTTGTGAAAGGCTTCTCCACCTAGGGTAAAGGAGTTGAGATTAGTGGATTAAAGCCAAGACACTAAGCACAGGTTGCCGAACCAGTATAAAAATCTCAATGTTCTTTACTTTTCCGCATTTTCTGTTTTCACTCAACAAGCTAACCTCACTCAGTGGTGCAAGCTATTATCGCGAGAAAGTTTCATTAGTTCCTAAGTGAGTCATTCACCCCCCCTCTTACTCAGTGAGTGTATGCAGAGGGAACAACAATATATAATTTAATTAAGAAAGAACAAAGTTTGTGAATATTCCAGTTGATATAATTTATAAACAAAGATTACAACAAATTTGGAAATTAAAACAAAAATTATATGGTACCAAAATATGGCAGGAAATTAGTAGATAATTGGTACTAGGTATAACAAATTGTTGTCATGAAAACTAAATTGTTGTCGACAAAAACAGTAGAAATGTAATAAAGTTCAATCAAAAAAGGGATTTAAAGTGATGTAAGAAAAGAACAATAAATCCATGATATTAAAAAACTAGCTTCCCAACAGGTAAAAACCAGATAAGTACCAGATAAAAAGCAAGAAATGAAAAAATGGTACAAAAAAATCATGTAATGAAAAACAGGTGAAAAAGTGGTAAAAAACAAATAACTTAATATTCAAGAAGATGTTTGTAATTATAAATGTACTGAAATGCTGTATTCCAGGAAGACCTTTCACCTTCCTTACGCTGCACCTCTTTTTAAACCATTGAAGCACCCCACCCTTAAATGACAGTTATCATTTCAAATTCCATTCCTATTTCCATCAATTTTTCTCTACACGTTCTCTTTTATTGGAGCACTAATCCAAATCTTAAAGCGATAACTTCATTCGTTAAACCATTTCTACAAAAAAGGTAAGATTTCTGCAAAAGAAAAACTTCAAATTGTTCATCATAACTTACTTGAATAAAATTAGTAATCAAGTTAAACATCCTAATAATTACAGATACAAATGGCGCCAAAGAGATCAAATGAAACATCATTTTAGGGGGAACAATTAAAAAAAGAAAGCAGGCTCAAAATAAGGAGATAGAGACGTAGCAAGCAAAGGTAAGAACTAAAAAAATGCATATTGCTTACATTTTTTCAAAGTTACTTATAGACGTTTGTTTGAATCTGCTACATTTGTTAACATAAATATATGGTTGAATCAGTTAAAGTGATTGAATCAAGTTTAAACTTATATAACTGGTATATATCTAGTAGGAAAGGAAAAGTGTGTTTAAACTGGTATTCATATTAAACTTTTATTAATTTTGATGAAAAATCTAAAAGCAACTAGTTTGTGCTGAAAAGTGAAAATAAAAATAAAAATGGTAAGTATCTATTAAACATATGGCCGAATCTATTAAACTGATCAAATCAAGTACGAAACTGGTATATAACTTGTTGCTATCTGGTAAGGTGAAAAGCTATGTTTAAAGTCGTATGCATGTGCTGAGAAGTGAATAGAAAAATAACAATTATTGTTGTTCAAATTTTAAATAATATATCTTAAAATGTCTCGTATGAAAAAATAGTTTCTGATAGGAATAAAAACATTATTAAATTGTGTTAAATAATGTTTATTTGGAATTAAATAATGTTTATTTTTGGTAAATAGAAAATGGTAGGAAAATGGTGGGAAACTGGTATATATCTGATAGTAATAACACCATTATTAAATTTGGTATTTCAATGAGTTTGGTATAGATCTACTAATAAGATAATATGAAACTGGTAAAAAACTGGTATGTATCTGGTTGGAAGAACAACATTATTAAATTTGCTATGCATGTGATAAAAATTGAATATGAGACTAGTACTTAGTTAACAGTGAAAATTTAAATAATGTATCTTAAACTGCTTGAATCAAAAATATATTTAGAACTAACTGTTATGTATATGGTATGAGAAAAACTATGATAGATATGGTATGCATTTGCTATAGGACTGATAAGAAACTGCTATAAAACTGGTAAGAAACTGATAATTTTGAGGTAGAAATTTTAAATAACATATCTTGCAATACTTGAATCAAATATGACACTCCTAAATAACTGGAAAGTATCTGGTAAAAAAAGAAGATGTCTTAAATGTGGAATGCATATGCTGGAAAATTTATAGGATCTTGGTCAAAAACTGGTAACTTAAATGATTGTGTTTTTCTTGAACTAGAGAGCAAAAAGGATAGACCTCAAGATAAAACGTGTTACAAGTCCATATGCTCTAGATGATTTTGCACTGATTGGAGAGAGAATAAACAATAGGAAAGAAAACAATGAATTCTCTAGGTTCTTAACAAGGACAAGCTTAATGAGAGACTGTAAGTATATTTTCAATCTTAAATATCAACATTTCTCTTAAAATCAATATAAGGTAATGAATCTGATTATTTTACATTGCAATAATATTATACAGCAAAGGGAAGTGGTATGCTAAAGATGCTATTCAGAGATTCAGGTACGAGATAATAGATATATCAACTAAGATATTCTGGGATGAATTATTCTTCCCGAGAGAGTACCTGGCGAGTAAGGTAAGGATCTTACAAAAACTCATAATCAAATTAATAATTTATAAATAGTATGTTTCTGTAATGGAGCTGGTAAATACAACAAAAAGTAAAAAGTATAGATTAGATAAAAAAATGAATAGAAAGAAATAAATGCTATATGGTATGAAACTGGTGGGAACATGGTAGCATACAGCAGACACAAAATTCAGAAGCATTGAAAAAACAAATTAAAGTCTTAAAACTGATAGAAAATAAATTACTGGTAATTTAGATGTTAAAAAAACAATATAGAAATGATTGTGGTACGTATCTAGTGAAAAATTGATAAGTAACTGGTTGCAAGAAAATAAAGTATCAAAACTAGTAGCAACTCAGTAAATAACTGGTATGATGTGCATGGAACCAAATTGGAACTAACAATCTGATATGATTGATGCTGCAGCACCTAGATCTTGGATTCTACTACCTTAGGAAGAAAGGAAAACACTATATTAGAATCGGTTACAGCTTCACAATGACGGACCTTGAGTTTGATGGGGTTGTGAAAGAAAGGATCAAACTGATAAACACATACTCAAAAGAGGAGGAGGAGGAAATCAACATTACAAATCCAATTGCATCACGAATATTTGGGATTGGAATGTACTGCATTAAAAAATGGGAGGAAGTTGAGAATGTTTTCTTCCCAATGATGGCCGGGGAAGACCATTGGATTCTTGGAAGATTTGAAATAGGATCAAGGAAACTGCATATTTATGATTCAAAAAGAGATAGAGGCAGCTTTAGAGAAACAACAGAAGTAGCAAAAATATATGCAAGGATAATACCATACTATATCAAAAAATTCAAATTCTTTAGCAGCTCTCCAATCCTGCAGACAGTTGCATACGAAGGAAAGGACCCAACAGAAAACCTAGAGATTGTAATGGTTAACAACTTGCCACAACAAGAAAAAAAGTAAGTTGATCTATAACATGAAAACACAAACACACACAAACACATTGGTTGTAACTGTACCTCTCTAATTATATATGTCTGTCTGCCAAAAGATTTACTAAAACAACATTCCTTGAATGAAATTTGCAGTGACTGCAGTGTCTATGTCTTGAGCTATGCCGAATTAGAAATAGAGTAGAAAGTGATTCCAAATGACTTTGACATAAATCAGCAGAGGAAGAGGTTAGCGTTAAGCTTATTCAAACACGGGGAAACAAAGTTAATGAATGGAGAAGAAAGTGAAGATGGTATATACCGCAATTTCGATGAAATGTATGGTTAATGGTAGCTTGATTAGGAACAATATTTAATTTTTTGGATTTATTTTTATCTGATTCAGAACATGTTTTTTTTCATGGTAATAATTAGGATTTTCTTTTAATTGATGGGAATGCTTAGGATTTTAATTTATCTTATCATGAATATTTAGATTTTTTAATTTGATTAAAAAAGAACAAAGTTTATGAATATTGAAGTTGATAAAATTTATAAAGAAAGATTGCAGCACATTTGGAAAATTAAAAAACTGACAAGGTAGCAAAATATGCAGGAAATTGGTAGATAATTGGTAGATATATGGTATGACAAATTGTGGTCATGAAAATTAAATTGATATCAACAAAGACAATATAAATGTCATAAAATTATACCCAAAAAAGGATTAAAAGTGATTTCAAGAAAAAAAATAACCAGCGGCTTCGCAACTGGTAAATACCACGTAACTACCAGAAAAAAACAAGCAATGACAAAGATAATATAAAAAGATCAGATATTGAGAAACTAGTAAAAAAAAGTAATAAATCTAGATAAGAATATGACTGGGATAATTCAACAAAAAATGTCCCAAAAGTTGAAAAGTCATATAAATCTAGATACAATAAAGTAGTCAAAAAAGTCATATATATCTAGATGGAGGGAGTAATTGTGAACAATGAAAATGGGCTAAGATTAAAAATTCCAATAAGCCCACATTTCAAGACCTAAATTTTGCTAACCTCCCATAAATTTGAAAACAACACACCAAATGAAAAGAAACTGTTCCACTCCCACTCTCAACAACTTCTCTCATATTTTTTGAAAAAAAAATCTAGACGTTTCAAATCCATGATCTCCACTCACCATCTCTTCTAAAAACCACAAATTCATTTCTAAAAACAACAATCTCCTTCGATCAAGCCAGAGACGATTTACTTTGAAATTCCTACGTAAAGTCAAGTTCTAGTAAGATTTCTGGAAAATCTGAATCATTTCGTTAATTTTTAGTTTTTTACGTAAGATTCTTATGCTTAAGTCAAATTTGCTGCAAATTTTAGTTATGAAGGGTGCCTAAAAGAGAATCAAAGGCAAAAGTTCCATCAAAACAGGCCAAAAGAGCGAGAACTTCAAAGAAGAAGCATGCATCAAAAGCAGATGAACATGAAACTAAGCAATTTTAGGTAACTAACCCTAACAAACTGCATATTACTTATAAAATGATCGAAAATGATTTTTAAAAAAGGATTGTATTTGGTAGGAAACAGGGAATCATACAGACAGATTTAAATGTTTTGGAACATTTTTAACTGGTACAAAACTGGTATGCACAAGTAACAACTAGAAAACAAGATGTTCTAGTAAAAAAACTACAACAGATAAAAAAGGAAAAACAAAATTATGTTATAAAGCTCGTTAATAATCATGCACAAACATGGTAGCTAGCAAAAAAGACTAAAAAAGAACTATTATAAAATAAAATCAATCAGAAATACAATGACAGTCGTAAGGTAGAAAAAACTAGTACAGATCTAGTAAAATAAAATATACTACTACCGAAATATATTAAAAGAACTAAAAAAAGAGCCATGAGTATTAAAAAAAGATAGAAATTGGTAAGTATCTATTAAGAACCTATTTGTTACATAGTATAAGAAAAAAACAGACAGATCTACTAAGTAAAAATACCAAATGAGTAAAAAAACTGCTAGTTATATGGTAATTAACTAGTTGGGAACATTAATATACAGTTTAACAAAAATAAAAAGAAAGATAAATAAGATATAAATGCACTGAAAGCAGAAAAAATATATTATGCAGCATAAGACAGTACATTTGATGTAAAAAATGTTCTAGTAGTTAAGTAATTTATACAACTGGTAGCTATGTGGTAAGTATATGTTAAGAGAAAAGAATATTTACAAATGATATACATCTGCTAAGAATAAAGTAGAAAACTATTAAGAAACTGGTTAGTAGAATAGGTGGAAAATGGAATAGCTTCTTATTTGATGCTGAATATATAGTGTATAATAATCAATCTTACTGTGTGCAGAGATACAATCATGTAATTGAACCTACAGAAGAATACTTAGCTTATGCCCATGCTACATCAGACGAGGACGTCACTGATTTCATAGAATTGAATGCCCCGATTGATAACATGAGGTATATGTTCTATAAATCAGTGTTTGGCATGTTTTTCAGAAACAACTTCATGAACGCCCATAAGTGTCTGATACGTAACCTGTTGAAAAGAGAGATTGACCAAAATCAACAAGAATGTATGTTCTTCCTTCTTAGAGAGAAGGCGGTTTACTTTAGAATCGAGCACTTTCTTCTTATAACTAGATTGCCACCAACACCGTAGGATGATTACAAGATGCAAGACACGAGTGCATCAGAAGAATTCCATAGCAAGTACTTTCCCAAAAATGAAAAAGTCATAACAAAGGAAAGGATAGCGAGAATTCTGAAGAAGGAGAATGAAGGCAGTAGCAGCTAGCCCAAAAGAATACAAATTGAAAACGATAATGACCACTTCAGGCTTGCAATGGTGAATTTCATCAGCTGCTATATAATGGAAGTCAGACCAAGTCAAACAATCCCTGTTGAGTACTTTGATGCCATGTACTCGGGAGAGTACACAAAAGCAGAATGGGGGTACCTATCTTACAAAGAAACAATAAGTTCATTAAGATGGAATGGAAGGAAAGAACGTAGACCAAGTATGTATGCGCTTAACGGGATGCCAATGGTGTTATAAGTATGGTTTTATGAAGTCTGCGGAACATGTGTAGGTGTAGTTTGTGAGAGAGTGGAAATCGAAGAATTTAGAGAAAGGTTCTTTAAATGGAAAAGTTTTAACATATATTTCAAGACCTACAGATTGGAAAGGAATATATTCAATGTAGGAGAAAAGTTTGTAAGTACCACACGACTAATATAAATAAATTTTTTTTTACAAATGCCTTCTTTCAAAACTTGTAATACAAAATTGTAATTTGAATTTCATTGCAGATGAAGAAAGGGGTGATTAGATGAACCGAAGAATAAATCACTAACCTCCCTCTGAACGAATTCATTCCATGGCCGAAACCAAGGGAACTTAGTGAACAAATGAGCCAACCAAAGATAATAGAGGAGGTGAGGAACCTTGCACAAACAATGGAGGAGGGATTTGTTGAAATAAGGAGAAGGCTTGAGATAATAAAAGTAGATCAGGCAAATGTTAAGGAGCAGGTTGTTGAGATACAGAGGATTATTGAGGACAATAAACTAAAAAGAAAGGCGAAAATTGTTCAAAGCTTGTTGGAGAGGAGTAAAAAATCAAATGATAAATCTGATGGCCAAGATGGCACAGATGGCTCGAAAGAAAAAAGTTCAAGCTCTGACAACAATGACCACTAAAGCAACATCAGAGATACCAAGGATAGCGAGTATGACCCCAGTGGGAAAGACGATGAGGAAGACACAGATAAAACTGAGGGAGAACATAATGAAAGTATGCTGATGGATACCGAGGTAAGAAGAGATTCACATACATGTTCTTTAACAAAAACATTGATTTATAAATACTAACATTAAAAATTAAATGAAATTAGCAACAGGAAGAAGTCAATAAAGAAAATGCCGGTAATGAAGATGTTGAAATAGATGTTGAAGATTTTGAAATCACAAAAGAGACCGAAATGAAAGTATATGTATATTGAAATAAAATTTTCTAATATAAATACAAACAAGAACTTACACTAGAAAAAAACTTGAAAAATAGAATACAGAAGTGGAGAACATGGTGCAGAGAGCAGCAGTCCAGGAAACTGATGTACTTCCAGGAACTGAAGAAAATAGAGAGGTAAAGAACTGAAAAAAACTATCTAGTAGGAAATTGGTATGTAACTAGCAAATAGATTAGAAAATAACCAAAGCATGATATAGACTATTATTGCAACAAATGAGATGCAGGAATAAAATAAAAAGATCTAAAAAAATACTCAACATTATAGGTAACTGGTAAGAACCTGGTAATAATGTGATAAAATATAAAAATAAATCTTTATTCTAAGATTCATGAAGACTAACACTTGAATAAAATGTGAAAAATAGGATACGCAAGTGCAAGCAGCCACAACAGAAAATGAGGAATTCGGACAAGTACGTATTATGTATTGCAAATAAATTGATTAATACATCATTACAACCATGAGAAGTCCTTATAAAAACTCATTGGTCAATTTCTGTTTATTTTTTTTAATACTAAAAAGGGACCTGAAAAGAAATCGAAAGCACCAAAGGCACCAAGATCAACAAGGAAAAGGAATGTTGCACCAGTAGTGGGAGGGAGGAGACTAACAAGATCAACAAGAAATTTAGGATCATCAAAGAAAACAAAGTGATGGTAGCAAATATGATATCTACCGTAGATTTGTTAGATGTATTTGATTTCTGAATAGTAGTTATGTTTTTCAGTTTTATGAATTTTAGAACAACATTTTAATACTTTGATTTATTTAATTAAGAACAGGGTTTGAAAAAAAGTGAAGTTGATATAAACAAATATTACATCACATTTGGAGAATCAAAAGAAATGGTATGCAAATGGTGAGTACTTGTTAAAAAAATTATTATATTGAAACTTAAATTTTAAAAAATAAAATGCAAAAACTGGTAGGAATTTGGTAGTAAAAATTTAAGGAAATAAATAAACAACTGAAATGAAAAAAAATGAATGTAACAAGGAGAATGGTATGTAATAAAATGGTACATAAGTGATAAGTAACTGTTAAAAAAATTTGTTAGCTTAGAAGTGAACTTGAAAAAGATAATTACATCGGATTTCAATAAAATCAATTATATAAATAATAAACAAAATAGTAAAAAAACAATGTATTTAAAATGTGGTAGATAAGTGGTAGCTAACTGGTATCTAAAGTTCCATTAACAAATTTCTACTAATATAAACAAACTGGGCTGAAAAATAAGTCCTTTTTGCTAGCAGCCGAACCAATTTCCTGACTTGACTTATTAAACAGGAATACAAAAAAAGTTTCTTAAACCTATGCAAAAACCTCTCCACTTCCTTAATCTATGACTTCAACGTTTCGAAAAAACTGAAACCCACATGATTTCATCATTTCAGTCTTTCTCCTTCATTTAACATCGAGATTTCAATTTTAGAGGATGATTGCCACTAGGAAAAACACGATTTCCTTCATTTCAGCACTCCACTTCATCAACAAAAATGAAATTAGGTAGGCTATAGTTTCACAGATCTATATAAGGTTTTCAAATAGAGATAGATCCAGTTAAATACAATATTCTTCTTCTGCTAATGTTGATTTAGTTGCAAATACAAAAAAATGGCACCAAAGAGAGCAGCAGGCAAATCAGTAATCAAAAAGAGCAACAAGGAAATCGTTATTAAGGAGTCTACAAAAAAAATGACTCAAGAAAGAGAAACTACAACGCAGCAAACTCAGAGTCAGGTAACTTACTAATGCAAAAGTATTGCTTACGATTACTCAAAATAATATTACTAGATATTGTGGTAATCACATAGCAACACCTAAAAAATGTCTAAATAATTAAGATTTGGTACAAATCTAGTAAAAATCTTGTACTATGATAGTAAAACCATGGAAAAATAGCAATAAAGTCTTAAAAGTAAAAAATAATGCATTGGAGAGTGTTAACAGTTAAGATATGGTAGAAATATGGTAATTAGATAACAAAACCTAAAAAATTGTCTAAAAGAATCAAATCTGGTACAAAGCTGGTAAGAAACTGGTAGTAAGGCAATAAAACTAGGTAAAAAATAGCAATAAAGTCTTGAAAGTAAAAAACGATGCATTGGAGAGTGTTAACAATTAAGATATGATGTAAAAAATATTCGAGTTTTTGAAGCAAGTAAGAAAATGGTAGCTACATGGTAGCTATCTGGTAAGAAGAACAACTGTGTCAAACTTGAATGAATCTAATAAAAATTAGTTGGTAACTGGTAGCTACATGGTAGCTAACTGGTAGATAACAAGTATTATTCGTAAGCATAGTATAATCAAGTTTAAAAGTGTAGTTACCTATTTGGAAGTAAATCTATGACCAATTTGGAATGAATCTGGTTAGAATTAGTAGAAACATGGTAGATAACTAATAAATAACTGGTATGAAAGGAGCAAAAATTATGAAAAGCTAATAAAGGATTTGAAACATGCATAGTAAATAACTTTTTATTTCATGATGACTATCAAATCTAAAGTAATAGTTCTGGAAATTTGCAGAAGTACAATTTGGTTATATCACAAGAGGAGAAATACGTATCTGCCCTTCATGTTGCATCTAATCAAGATGTAATTGATTTCATTAAAGAAAATGGAAGGCACAGAAGAATGTTCTGCACAACCTCCTTGTAAGAGAAGTAGACCAGAACTACAAAAATTGTATGTTTATTGTAGTTGGAAAAAAGCTGGTCTACTTTGGATTAGAACATTTTATACTAATCACTGGGCTAAGAGAAACACCTAAAGATGATTACAAGATGGTACGAAAAAGAGTATCAGACAACTTCTACTCAAAGTACTTCCCAAGAAATTGAGGTGAGATCACAAGGCCATTGTTGGAGATAATTCTAAAAAAGACTGATCAGAATGACATTAACCAGTAAGGGAGGGTCGAGGTTGAGAATGATGAAGAGTACTTTATCCTTGCTATGGTATACTTCATTACCTTCTACATCATGGGTTATGGTAAGAAAGGAAATATCCCGCTTGAATACTTTAATGCAGTTTACGAAAACAACTACATGTGGGAAGCTTGGGGATACTTATCTTTCCAAGATACGATCAAATCCCTGAGAACAACTGCACGGAAAAAATAGACCACAATCATACTTGGTCACTAGATTACCGATGATATTACAAGTATGGTTCTATGAGGTGTGTGGGGCATGCGAAGGGAGAATCTGTGATAGGATAGAAACTACAGAATTCACAGAAAGATTTTTCAAATGGCAGCCTTATGATAAAAATTGGAAAACTGCCGGCCTGGAGAGGCTTCTGTTTGACAAGGGTGATAAGTTTGTAAGTAATATCCACAACTTATAAGAAAGTTTTTGTAGCTTATTACCACACTGTACTATATCTGGTTCTTTTTTGAGAGTTCGATTGTTTTTCAAAAATATTTAATTTGTCACTAATAGTTATCTACTATGTTTTTACTAGACACCCATTAATTTGTTACTATCATGTTAAATTTCAGATGAACATCAGAAAGATTGAACCAACAGATGAAGATATGATCAATCTCTGACTACATGAATTCAATCCATGGCCAACACCATTGGAACTTGAAGAAAAGGTTGTGATCAAGCCTGATATTGTAGAGGACATGAAGAACTTGGTAAGAACAGTGGAGGAGGGATATGAGAAGATAAACAAGAGACTAGATATGCTTGAAGGAAAAGTAACTGAGATGGAGAGAATTCTTGAGGAAAACAACCTCACAAGAAAGAGAGAAATGGATCAAAGCTATTTAAGAGAAGATGAAGGATCCGATGAGAAGAGTGTGATGTTAGGATCAGAAGAGAATTCAGACAAACCAATCAACGACGACCAAAATTCCAACGACGGTAGCGAAGGGCAAGATAGCTTAGAAAATAGAGATTCACAATCTGAAGAAAGTGAAATCTCAAAAAACAGTCATGATGACTCCAGTCAGAAAAACAACAAAGCACAACTGATTGAAAGCAATACATACCATGATACCAATAAAACAATGAATATAGATGTAATCACATATCAAAAAAATATTCCTTAGAAGAAATACATTGATGAAATTTAACATTTAAAATTATTAAAATTTTACAACAAACAGGAGCAAATGATAATAATGACGAGGAGGAAGATGTGGAAGTGGTCCCAAACACTAAAGACACAGAAATGTAGGGAACAACAATTGAAAACCCTCAGCCAATAGAAAGGGTCTGATTGGAAGATGATACACAAAAAAATTGATCAAGTTAGAGGCATTGGAGAAGTGAAGGAGGTAAGTAACTAAAAAAACAATCTATCTTGTATAAACTAGTAGATGCACTAAAAAACATAAAAAGATGTAATTATAATTTGATTATAATATTGGGAACTGATAGCCAGATTGAACATGCATAACACGCATGGTGGAAATTCAAAATTTTGTCCCTGTCCCCAGGAACTTCTGTTAGTTGCATATAAATTAAATAAAGCCTTAACTAAATAATTCTCTACCTAGGTTAGCATGCAAAAGGTCTAGGCATACCATAATTCCAAATTATATCCTAGCATGTATGGTAACCTAAGCATTCAAGCTCCTCAAAAATAACTTGCTCAATTACCCGAGAGATTATTCTTTTCGAATCTCGCTTAGGATTTATGCTCTGAGCTGTGGTACACTGAGAAAGGGAGGACTAGGTGCCTATTTATAGGCTTGGGGAAGCAGAAGTGCTTCCCCACTTCCAATGTGGGATTGGGAAAAATTTGCCCAATCCTCATATGGGTCAACACAAGGACCCCCATGGGTCCGCGGGTTGACCTGCATGCGGCATGCTTAGCATGCTGCATGCTGGGCAGCCAAGGCAGGCCATTATGGCCTGCCTTGTCCCATAAGCCGGGCTTGTGGACCTTTTTCCCACAATCCTAGCTTATGGACTGGGCTGCGCTGGACACACCCTACGCTGCCCAGCAGTGCTGGTGTAACCAGCGTGTGGGCTTGGCCAAGTGCCAAGCCCACAACCCCTTTTGCCACCACTTAGGGCCCCAAACCTTTAGGGCCCATTCCCGTAGGGTCCTACCTTATTGCACCGATTGAAAAATTCCTTTTAGTCCCCTTTTTCAATTATTTATTTTTGACCCTAATGAATTAATTACCAGTCAAAATAAATTTCTTGGTCTAACCAAAATTGATCTAATCAATTACAATTTATTTTATGACTCTAATTAATTAGTTACCGATCAAAATAAATTCCTTGGTCTATCCAAAATTGATATAATCAATTTTAACCAACTAAATAATAATCTAATTATTATTTATATTATATTTTTGTAATAGAATAAATCTATTAGTTCTTTACTTAGTCCGATGAAGGTCCAATGTGTGTGACCTTATAGGATCCCAAAGTATTGAGCTGTTAAGGCTTAACCAACCCTTGTTCTAATAGAACCATTGGCTTGGGGTTCTAGAATGTTTATAGAACCTGATTACCTTAAATGACTGTAGTACGCCTCTAGCAAGGGTCTACCATCCCCCATTACTCGGAATGTCATTTATGCTTATGACTTCATCCCGATTAATGCAATAGTTATCCAATGCAATGAACTCCTTCCATTCTTAAATATTAGTACCATCTGGTTTATAGGGTTCGGTTAAAGTGTTAACCCACTAATAGCAAGGTTGCTCCAAGCTATCCCAGTTATTTACTTGTTACCGAAGTATATTGCCTTTTACCATAGTGTGTTTGACTAGAAACCATTTCTATCAAACACATACTCTGATCAGAGGTTTATAACAATCATCACTTCAACAAGTGGACAGATACAACTCCTTAATATATCCAGAGTGATGGATTCTTTCCGACTACTCAGCTTACGAATGTGCTGCCATCCCTATACCTGTAATCACCCGTAACACCCTAAATTAACGAGTGTGTAGAAATGACCCAAAGTATAGCAATAGTACCACACAAGGTAACTAGTATCTCATGTATGAGGATATTCACAAAGCTTATTGCATGAAGATAAACACTAACACATTGATATATACACCAAGTTTTTATCTTACTGCGGTCTCCAATATATCTTCCAGATATATCCATGTGTCAAACTTAAGGCACCACCTTCAGTCCTTAGGAGATTGACTACTTGGACCCTTTCCAAGAAAGTTGACCACATGCTAGTCTTTCTGCTTAATCAATATCCTTTCTTGATGAAACTATGACTAAGGATAGTTTAGACATAATCATAATTGCCCATGAAGCAGGTTCCACTAGATATAGTCCAACTATAATTTCTCTGACTTCATGCCATGATATGTCAATGACTTTTGTATACATACATCAATGAATATATTTAACCAGCTATATTATATATACACAGAAACACATTGATATAAACAAAAGAACAAATGCCTTTATTGATTAAACAAATATTCGTACTTATTACATAATTAAGATCTATCATCCTAATTGCCTTAAGGGCATACATCATATCCAACATATAAAACATGATACAATAGACTAAATCTGGTAATTACCTAGTAGGAGCATAATAGCAATATTTTAGAACCATTGAACAATATTAAACCGAGTAAGAATCTGGTGAATATCTGCTAGGAGCCTGTTTTTGCATCAGGCATAAAACTATATCTTAAAAAACTGGTACAGAACTCCTAAGAATCTGGTATAGAGAATAAATGTTTCAAAATGATGTAAATCAAGTATGGAAATGCTAACTAACAAATTACTCAATACTGTGAATAAATGGTAGATATTGGTAGATATTTGGTATGGATGATGAATGTCTTAAATATGATCTAAATTTACAAATTACTAAATATTATAAATAACTGGTAAATAAATGGTAGGTATCTGTTGTAGTTGATGAATGTTTTTCTATTCTATGCAATTCTTTCCTATTCTTAACTTGATAAATATATTTATGGGGCAAAAAAAATGTAACTACATCAGAATAAATGTTTCTAATCTTATATTCAGCAAGACTAACACTTGAATCAAATGTAAAAACAGGGATAACAGCTGAGATAGCTACAATTCAAGAGGTAGAAAATAGTGAAGAAAATGATGGAAAGAAATGGCTTAAAAATAAGATAAGGTGACAGAAATAGAGCAAATGGATGCAACACAAACACAATATGTGGTAAGCTAAACCAAAAGTAAACATCTAACAATGATTCCAACAAAAAAAAGAAACTTAAGAAATTAAGCAACTGTATATGTTGAAAAAATGTAGATATGTGGTAGCAAACTAGTAGCAACCTATTACATTATCTACTAAACATCTAATATGAATAAGATAACCATGAAAACATTGACACTGTTTTAAACAGTCTGCAGAAGCAGAAATTGATGTTATGCCAACAACGAGATTAGAAAGTGAAGAGCAGGAGATGGTAAGTAAACCCTTAAAAATTTATCAAATATACAAACTATAAATCAAACATTGATGCATAATACTTCTTAAAAATAGGTTGTGGATAAAGATGATGAGCATAAAGGGGAAGAAGATGAAAGACAACAAGAGCATATAGGATCAGATGAAAAGCAAGTTGAAATGGATGAAGAAGTAGGAAATGTGATTGAGGGGGCAGAAATGTGCCTCAATCTGGAAAATCAGGAAAAAGCAAAGGAGAAAGTTCATAAACAACTTGCAAGCTTGAATGTCAGGAATTGGGAACTCATCAATGAAATTGGAAAGCAAACATTAAGCAAAATGGATGAGAAAGAAGGTCATATGATTGAGGGGGAAGAAATGAGCCTCGGTCCAGAAAATTGGGAAAAAGTAAACGATAAAGTTCATAAACAGCCTACAAGCTTGAATGATAGGAACTGGGAACTCATCAATGAAATTGGAAAGCAAACATTAGCAAGAACCGACAAACATAGAAAAGTAGTACAATTCCAAAGACGATATAAAAAATCTGCAAATAAGAGAAAACCAATGCCAACATTCCACCTACTATCACAAAGTACAGTTGAATCAACACAAAGCACTTAGGAGGAGGAATCCAAAGAAAAGGCTGCGAAAATATAGATGAGAAAAATGGACACAAATGAGATTAAGGCCACCACCGTAATACACAGTCTACACAAAGGAAAGGTACAAAATCTAAACAAAAAGTAATACAACTCCTTAAAAAGATCGATGCAATTCTAATCAACTTACCTTTATTAATATTATTAGGGTGAATCACCTTTGTCATTAGACTCTAACGATTGTGCTAAGTTTGATAAAATAGAGGCTGACTATATTGAAAAAATACCAAAGAAGAAAAACATGAACAAGTACATATACTATTATGAAAAACAATGCATACGCACATCATTGCACGCATCAAAATACTTATAAAATTAATTTCTTTTTTTGTGTTTCTTATAGGAACTAGTAGAGAAGCAAGCAAAACAACAAGAGAGCAAAAAGACAAAGAGATCTCAAGTAGCTCACTAGTACAATGCAAGAAGAGAGCAATTAAAACATCTAGCAAAATAACATCACCATACACGCCAAGCTTTAGATCAAAGCTGAAAGAGAATAAAGTTGGCAGTAAATATATGCTTGATGACTTTGACCACATTGGAAAGACAATAAATGATAAGGAAACACTTGACAAATTTACATGATATCTGACACATGACAAGCTGGATGACAAAGTGTAAGCAAAGCATCGATGTTATATATCAACATTTCACTTAGATAAACATATTCAATAATGAATCTGATTATTTCAAACAACAACTACTCTCAACAGTGGAGGTAAATGGTATGAGAAAGACGCAATACAAAGATTTACATACAAGACCATCGATATATTAACGAAGACATTCTGGGCCTAACTGTTCTTCCAAGGAGAATACCTCGCCAGTGAGGTAAGATCTTATAAAGAATAAAATGTGAAAAAATGATTGGAAATGGATTTGAAAAATAGAATAAAAGAGAAATAAGTACGAAGTGGTTGAAAACTGATAGGGAAAAAAAATTCTATATGATAGTTATAAGTCTTAAACTAAATGAAAATGCATTATATATTAGTTATATATTCAAAAACTATAGAGTATTGAATGTGTTAAGTATGTGGTAGAAATCTGGTATTTATCTCATAGGAAGAAAAGACTGTTACAAAACTTGCAGGTATCTGGTAGGAATGTAGTACTTATGTGGTAGGATATACATGAAACCTTATTTGAACTGAATCTTTAAGTTAATAAATTAATAATCCTATATGATTAGTGCTCCAGCATATAGACCTTATATTTTACTATGTAAGGAAGAATGGAAAACACTACAACAAAATCAAATACAACTTCACAATAACCGATTTGCACTTTGATGGGCTTGTACCAGAAATGCTTAGAGAGGTAGATAGTGGAATGACCAAAGAAAAGATTGTAGAGATGATAAGAAAGGATGACGAATAGTCTTCATGCATCTTAGGTGGTGGGATGTATTGTGTCAAACCGTGGGAAGAAGTTGACCACATGTTTTACCAATAATGGCTGGCAACCAGCAATGGATTTTAGGAAGATTCGAAGTCAAGTCAAGGAAGCTCTATATATACAATTCATATGAAGATTGCCCCAACTAGAGATACATGAAAGAAGTAGCAAAAATATATGGAAGGATATACCCTACTATCTGAACAAAAGTATTCAACAGCTCTGATATCATGCAAACAAAGCCGTACAAGGACAAACAACCACTCGAAGATATGGAAATAGTGATGGTTCTAAACTTTCCCCAACAGAAATAAGTAAGTCCATTCATGCAAAAAAACACACTCTAACTTTATCTTTCTATATATCTCTAACTGTCAATCAATTGCAATACTAAAAATTATCTCTTCAAATGAAATTTGAAGTGATTGTGGTGTTTATGTTGTAAGTTATGCCGAGTACGAGATTGAGAGGAGGAAAATGCCAAAAAATTTCAACATCAATCAGCAGAGGAAGAGGCTAACACTAAGCTTGTATAAACATGGTGAAAGATGAATAGAAACAAATGAAGAAAGTGAGGATGAGGTTTTAGAAACATATAGTCAGATGTATGGTACACCCAAAATATATTGATTCAAACATATTTAGTTAGTATTTCTTTTGTTACATGTAACATAACTGTTTAAATGTTAGATACTGACAAATTAATATAGACTGATTTTATTTCATTAATTAAAAGTTTGCAAATAATGCAGTTTATATACAGACAGATTAAAACAGATTTACAAAAAAACAAACAAAAAACAAAAACAATACTGTATCAAACTGGTAAGTAAGTGGTAGGTACTTGATTAAAAAAGTATTGTCCCAATGAAACCTTACTTTTAATCAATAGAACAAAATAGTCAAGACTTTTTTTAAGGTTAAAAATGGCAACGACTTGAAAATCAAAGAAAAGGGAATGTACAATGATTTGAAGTAAAGTCAAACTCAATGTATGAAAAAAGGTAGGAAACTGGTACGTAAGTGGTAGGCAAATGGTAGTAAAAGTATTTATAATTAAAACTAACTTGTCACCAATAACAAGGACTTAAAAATCAAAGATAGGGGAAAATAAAGTGATTCGAAGTAAATTCAAATTCAATGTATGGAAAAAAAGATAATGGAATGCACAAATAGAAAGGAAAGTGGTAAGCACTTGGTATGAGAAATCAATCTACTGAAAATTACATTGTATTATACTGAAAAAGAGCAAACAAAACTGAAACATCAAAAAAAATAAAGAAAGAAAGAAATCAAACTGTCTTGCAATAAATTTATGGTCAAAGTATAAAAATAATTGAATAACACGTAGGAAACATGTACAAAGCTGGTAATATCCAATAACCCATTACTTAAAAAAACAAATAACTTAAAATTTGGTAGGGAACGGGTATACATCAGAAAAATAGTATCGCCATTAGCATTAAAAAATGAACAAAACAATATATTGACATCCTAAAAATGATTTCTCAACAATCAAAGCTCCGAAGAGCCAAGTTTTTACAACTTCTAAATAATAACGATAAAAAATTGTTAGATTAAAAGATGATCTTATTAGGCAAACATCACTTCGCTCCCAAACAAGTTTTCTTGTTATGCCCAATAAGTCGACAAGAGCTACAACGTACACTGACATTCTTATCTGGTTCATAAGCAGCCTTAATTCTATGTTTCTTCGGCCTCCCAACTCTTACAATAGTGGTCAGTAGGAGAACAACTTGATCCAGATATTCAGAGGTATTTCCCAATAATTTCTTGAAGGCATGGGATGTATAATTTCTGTATAGGTTTCAAGCATCTTTTCTTTCATGAAGCAAGGTGAACAGTAACTAATTTAGTTTAAACGGCTCTTCCTTATATAAGCAAGAGCATGAAGGTATTTGTGTCTCGGAGCGCTCATTTTCTTGAAAGGGAACACTTACTTGTAAAATTCAGTAGGAGCAACCTTGTACTGAAAGTTCAAGAGGAAGAAACAGATAATAAGCTGATTGAACCCATTCTAGATACACAAGAAGGTATGATTCAAGAACAACCTATCGAAACACAATTATTGCAAAAATGAAGTCATGTTCATAAAGGTCCCAAAAGATACGGTTTCATCATCACTGATGATAAGGAACTATATTTGGTGGAGGATGATGAACCAATAACCTATGATAAAGCAATGAAAAGCTTAGATTTTGATAAATGGCTTAAAGCCATGGAATCAAAAATGGATTCCATGTATAAAAACCAAGTTTGGAATTTGGTTGATGCACCGAAAGAGGTTAGACCTATCAAGTGTAAATGAGTCTTCAAGAAAAAGACTAACATGGATGGTAACATAATTATCTCATCGGTAACCATGCTTAAATCCATAAGAATATTCCTCGCCATTGTTGCTCATTATGATCGTGAGATCTGGCAGATGAATGTTAAAATAGCATTCCTGAATGGGGATTTGGACCAAGATGTGTATATGTCACAACCTGAGGGTTTTACATCTCAAAATGGCTTGAAGGTATGGAAATTGAAAAGGTATATTTATGGACTTAAGCAAGCATCCAGGAGTTGGAATATTAGGTTTGATAAGATAATCTGTGAACTTGATTTCTGTCCAAACATTAATGAGCCTCGTGTTTACAAGAAGATTAGAGGGAGTGCAGTCATTTTCTTAGTAATATATGTCGTTGACATTCTACTAATAGGAAACGACATTTCTCTTCTTCAAAGTATTTAAGTATGGTTGTCAAGAAAGTTCTCCATGAAAGACCTCAGATAAGCAGCATTTACACTAGGTATAAAGATCTATAGAGATAGATCCAAGAGCCTGTTAGGTCTTTTTCAAAGTACATATATAGATAAGGTATTGAATAGGTTCAACCTTGAGCATTTGAAGAAAGGTTATCGGTTGATGACAAAGGGGATTAACCTATCTAAGGCTGAGTGTCTGAAGACATCTCAGGAAAGAATGTGCATAAAGGATGTACCCTATGCATCCACAATAGGATCTATCATGTATGCTATGATTTGTACTAGGCTAGATGTCTCTCAACCTTTGATCTTTACTAGTAGATATCAATCGGATCCAGGTGAAAAGCGAGGTATGGCTGTCAAGGCAATGCTTAAGTACTTAGGAAGGACTAAAGATGAGTTCTTGATATATTGAGATGGTGACCTTACAATCAGGGGTTACACGAATACGAGTTTCCAATCTTAAAAGGACGACTTTAAGTCTCAGTCATGTTTTGTGTGTGTATTAAATGGAGGGGCAGTATGCTGGAAGAGTTCTAATCAAGAAACTACTGCCAATTCAACCACAGAATCTGAGTACATTGTTTCCTATGAAGTAGCAAAAGAAACCGTCTGTTAAAGGGATTTATTGGTGATCTCGGTGTGGTGCTTGAGATTGTTGATCCAATTACTTTGCATTGTGATAAAAATGGTGCTATAGCTCAAGCAAAAGAACCATGGTCTCACAAAAAAAATAGACATGTATCCAAAAAGTATCATATAATCAGGGAGATTGTTGACACTAAGATGATAAGATTAGAATATGTCCCCACTAATCAGAACCTCACAGATGGTCTAACGAAGCTGTTAGCGCAAGTCAAACATGACTAACATGTGAAAGCATATGGATTAAGAAATATGGCTAATTGGCCTTAGTGCAAGTGGGATTTTGTTATATATGATGTATGCCCTTCAGGTAATTAGGGCGATGTATCTTAATTATGTATTAGTACGAATAAATTCTTTAATTAATAATGGCATTTAATATTTTATTTATATCTATGTGTTCACATATATTGTGATTGGTTAAAATATATTCATTGGTATCTGTGTATAAAATTCCTTGACATATCATAGCATGAAGTGAGAGAAATTATAGTTGGACTATACTTAGTGCGATCTGCTTCATGTGCAATTATGATTATGTCTAAACTATCCCTAGTCATAGTTTCATCAAGAAAGGATATTGATTAAGCAGTAAGATAGCATGTGGTCAACTTTCTTGGAATGGGTCCAAGCAGTTAATCTCCTGTAGCTGAAGGTGGTGCCTTATGATTGACACATGGAAATATCTGGTGGATATATTAGAGACCACAATAAGATAAACACTTGGTATATATATCAAGGTGTTAGTGTTTATCTTTATGCAGTAGCTTTGCGAATATCCTCATACTTGAGATACTAGTTACCTTGTGTGGTACTATCGCTATACTTTGGGAATTCCTATTCACTCATTATTTTAGGGTGTCACAAATGATTATGGGTGATAATGTGCAAATTATGCATATTTTTTACGATATTTTATTCGGTTAATTGAATGGTTTGCTACTAATTCATTGTGATTTTGTGCTTATTTAGGTTATGAATCATATTTTGGCTGATTTGGCAAGTTTGGAGCATTTTGGCACGTTTTGGAGCAAAATTAGAATTAAAGGCTAATCTATCCTAGTTGATGACAAAGACTTTCATATTTATATTACATCTTATTCCTATTTTACCTTTTCCCCATTTAGTTATTTAGGAAAACTCTACCCTTTTCATTTAGTCTTTATTTTAATGAGGATATCTTTTCCTTGTTTAGATTAGATTTTATTTTAGTATAAATAGGGAGGATTGTTGCACTAATGAAATAATCGTTTGGAACTTGGTCTTATGACTAACGTTCTTCTTCTTCTCTAATGATAATTTATTTTTATTTCAATTTTTGAGTGGCTAAGTTTTTATCTTTCGATTGAGGAATAATCAAGGTTAATTGCTTGTTGTGAGGCTTGTTCTTAATCTTTCTTTTGAATTTCAGTTTTCGATTAAACCGGTAATATCTTTCTCATTATACTTTTGATTTCTTTAGTTTGGCCAATTGTTGTTTTTGGAATTATAATGAATTGTTTTTTTCATTAAATTTATGTTATAGTTTAATGGAAAATTATAACAAACGATTTATTTTACAAGTCTTGATGGTTTATTCGATTTAAATCAATCTTTATGCTTGATCATCATAATTTTGGTTTAAAGTTGGTTCTTTAAAATTTAATGCTTTTTGATGATTAAATCTTGTTTGCTTCTTGCAAGTGCGTCTGATAATCGAGGGTTTTTAATTTAGCTCATCTAAAATCAATCCCATCTTTAGAAAAAGAATTTAACTTTGCTATTCACGGTTATAACCAACTAATTGATATTTCAAGAGTTATCTTTTTTCCTATGATCAATTGTAACTAAGCTGAGAGCTTCCTTAATTGAGAGAATTTATATTTATTTTATTTTCACAACTAAACAATCTCAAAACCCCCATTTTATTTATTTGTTTTATTTTTGTTGGTCATTAATTTGAATAGAATTGATTTTATTAGTCTCTGTTGATTCAACCCTTCTTACTCAAACTATAAATCCAATCAATAGAGTAATAGGAATTATTTTTGGTGTATTCAACACCCATCAAACTTTGGCGCCGTTGCTGGGGACTAATACTAATTAATTTTATTTATTTTGATGACTATGTTCAATTGTGGGAGCAACTCAACAATGACTCTTGAAGAGATGATGATAGTATTGGTGAAAAATTCGATTCGAGATCAACAAAGGATCCAAAAATCTAGAGAGACAACTTAGTCAAATGGCAACATCATTGAGCAAGTTGTAGAACCAAGGTAAGTTTTCATCCGAAACTGAATTTAACCCAAAGCAAAGTGTTTGTGCAATAATTGTTCAACGTGGAAAAGAACTTATCGATGATAAATCTGAAAATGTCACTATTAACGTGAAATGTGAAACTTCTGATTCAAATCTAAAGACCAATTTAGAAAAGGAGGTAAGCTCTAATGTTAACAAGGAATCAACACTAAAATTCACAAAGTTAATAGTCCATCAACTCCCTTTTTCAAAAAGGTTGTCAAAAACCAAGATGGAAAAGGAATACAGTGAACTAAAGATTATTGAGATAAATGATACATTCCTTGATGCTTTTGATATAATGGATAATATTGCAAGGGATTCATTTTTAATTCATTTGGGAATAATTTTACTTGATGATAATAATTTCTTTGATCTTTTGTTGAATAATGAGTTAAAGGAAACCGTCAAAAGATTGGGCGTAAAAGAGCTTGGTTCGAAAACAATAGCATGGGATCCCGATTGAACGGAATAGGCGTCAAGCTTAGCGACGTTAAACAAATGAGCTTTTTGGGAGGCAACCCAAAATTTTATTTTTATTTTTGCTTTCATTTTCATTTTTTTAGTTTAATAGTTTTCTTAATGTTTCAAAGTGTATAAGTGTAATATTTCAGTTGTCTTCAAGCTTGGTTTCACTCTCATCTCCACAATATGCCAGCTTTTTCAGCCTAAACTATAGTACTCATTGTTAGATATGATGTATGCCCTTAAGGCAATTACGGATAATTTATTTAATCAATAAAGGCATTTGTTCTTTTGTTTATATCAATGTGTTTTTATACATATATATTATAGCTGGTTAAAATATATTCATTGATGTATGTATACAAAAGTCCTTGATATATCATAGCATGAAGTCAGAGAAATTATAGTTGGACTATATTTGATGGAACCTACTTCATGTGCAATTATGATTATGTCTAAACTGTCCCTAGTCACAGTTTCATCAAGAAAGGATATTGATGAAACGGAAAGACTAGCATGTGGTCAACTTTCTTGGAAAGGGTCCAAGCAGTCAATCTCCTAAGGACTGAAGGTGGTGCCTTAAGTTTGACACATGGATATATCTAGGAGATATATTGGAGACCGCAGCAAGATAAAAACTTGGTATATATATATCAATGTGTTAGTGTTTATCTTCATGCAATAAGCTTTGCGAATGTCCTCATACTTGAGATGCTAACTACCTTGTATGGTACTATTGCTATACTTTGGGTCATTACTATGCACTCATTAATTTAGGGAGCTACGGGTGATTACGGGTATAGTGATGACAACACGTCGGTAGGCTGAGTAGTCGGAAAGAATCCATCACTCTGGATATATTAAGGAGTTGTACCTGGCCACTTGTTGAAGTAATGATTGCCATAAACCTCTAATCAGAGTATGTGTTTGATAGAAATGGTTTCTAGTCAAACACACTATGGTAAAAGGCAATATACTTCGGTAACAAGTAAATAACTGGGATAGCTTGGAGCAACCTTGCTATTAGTGGGTTAACACTTTAACCGAACCCAATAAACCAGATGGTACTAATATTAAAGAATGGAAGGAATTTATCGCACTGGATACTATTGCATGAACCGGGATTAAGTTATAAGCATAAATGACGTTCCGAGTAATGGGGGATGGTAGACCCTTGCTAGAGGTGTACTACAGTCGTTTAAGGTAATCAAGTTCTATTCACGGTCTAGAACATCGAGCTAATGGTTCCATTAGAACAAGGGTTGGTTAAGCCTTAACAGCTCAATACTGCAGGATCCTATAAGGTCACACACATTGGACCTTCATCGGACTAAGTAAAGAACTAATAGATTTATTCTATTACAAAATATAACATAAATAATATTGTGATTATTATTTGATTAGATAAAATTGATTAGATCAATTTTGGATAGACCAAGGAATTTATTTTGACCGGTAACTAATTAATTAGAGTCATAAATAAATTATAATTGATTAGATCAATTTTGGTTGGACCAAGAAATTTATTTTGAATGATGACTAATTTATAAGGGTCAGGAAATAAATAATTGAAAAGGGATTAAAAAGGTGAATTTTGCATTGGCGAGTTTAATTGGGCCGAGAGTATAAAAATATTTTGTACAGACTTAAGTGCGCGGGAGTACACCGAAAGGTGTGCAAGCAATGCTAGGCATTGCTCGCGGCAGCCCATAAAAATGGGCTGCACATGCGCAGCCCAAAAGCAAGGCAAAGCCCACAAGGGCTTTGCCTTGCCATATGCACAGCGTGTCAAACGCTGTGCATATGGGATGGGAGTAATTGCTCCCATCCCACATTGCTTATGAGGGGGAGCAAAATGCTCCCCTAAGCCTATATATAGGCTTTCCCCTTTCCTTTCAAATTGTACCAAGCTCAAAGCATAAATCCTAAGCGAGATAATTAATCTCTCGGGTATTTGAGCAAGTTATTTTTGTGGAGCTTGAATTTATTCGGGCACCGCTAGTTTATATTTTTTGGGTGAGGCTTCTAGAGTGGTCTAGCAACTACTCGAGGTTTCGTAGTTCTTCCTCCTGGGGAGGTTTTGGTTAGTGCGGTTCATGTGGATACTGATAGAGGCTATCCTACGATTGGAGGCTTGTGCAAGAAGGTCCTGCAAAAGCACGCTTCAACTGGTAAGTTCTTTTTCTTTCTCTTTTAATTATTAAGTCTTTTTCTTTAAGCGTTTTTAGACTTAATAATTATGCTTAGGTTATTTTTACATGCTTAGTTTATTTTATGCTTAGGTTATAACTTAGAATTATAACATGCTTAGTATAAAATCAATATACTAGGATATTATTTGGAATTATGGTACGCCAAGTCCTTTAGCATGCTAACCTAGGTAGAGAATTATTTAGTTAAGGCTTTATTTAATTTATATGCAACTAATAGGAGTTCCTGGGACAGGGACAAAATTTTGAATTTCCGTCATGCCTCTTATGCATGTTCAAATTGACTGTCAGTTCCCAACAGTGGCATCAGAGCCTGCCTATTTAGTGCACAATTAAGTTAAAAGCAAACTAAATATTATTTTCTAAATGAAATGATTTGTTTATTTAATTGTTTGGAACAATATATAAACTTCTGCCTTTCATTTCAAGGTTAGAAATTAGTTATGAATAATTTTGAATAAGCCTGCTCAACTTACTCAAATTATACGAGTGTCAATAATTTATTTAAATTACATGGGTTATAGATGCTCCCAATTTACATGAATTGGAAGAACAAAATTTATTAGTTCAAGAGAATCCATTGGTCTTCAAGTTTGTGCCCGTATTTGTTCTGGCTAAGGATTGAACTTGGTGTCTACTCCTCATAGGGCACCTCTCCTACCTGGGGACCTATATCGGTGCAATTTGAATTGACCAATCGGGGATTAATATGAACTAATTTGTTTTTAGTATATAAGATGGTGCTTATTTATGTTTCTATGATAAAGTAAAAAATTAAAATTATTGAATAAAAGTTTAAAGGAAATGCAATATAAATATAACAAATAAAAGTGTTAATTATTTTGCATACAATCTAGGTTGATGGGATAATTATAATAAAGAACTGAACCCACATAAGGTTAGACCTTATAAATTAATTCTAAAATTCCCTGAATTAATACAAGTCATTATAATTTTGTCCATCTGATAAAATCCTAGATTGGGTGAGATGTTTAACACCAATAAAATCCCAAAGTAAGTATATTAAGGCAAGTTATAGTCTTCCTTACTCAAATTTATAATATGGTCTTTTTGGGCTATCAAAGTGCTACGCAAAGCGTTCCTTTTAGTCCACATTGATTGGTTGTAAAGTTTGAGATAGGGTCTGCCTTAACAGAGCTGGGGTAGTCCACCATAAAATTAGGGGCTAGGCCAGGATCTGAGACATTTTCATGGAGATGCTAATATAAGAGCACACGTCCCTTGGGATTAGGGAACTTGAATGAATTAGCAATTGCATGCGATGCAAATGGAATGGGATTCCAACTATGACTTAGTATTATGACTTGACTCATAAGATTGGGGGTTGTAATAGACTAGTTATAGATGCTACCTACTAGGAAATTTAGCTGGGCTAAAATTCATGAATTCAATAGAATGGGCTATTGTAAATTTCGAAGAAAATAGTAGGAAAATGTATTTAATTAAAAGTCCTCATATTAAATACATGTACTTAAACTAATATCTAAACACTTTTCTTTTCTTATGTCTTAGGTTGAAATTGGCTTCCAATTTTAATCTCCGTATGTTACTTGACACCAAATTGAGTGGCTCGAACTTTTCTAATTGGTTCCGAGCAGTGAGAATAGTTCTCAGATCTGAGGGAATTGCCTATGTCCTAAGTGAAATTTTCCATGTAGAACCTGATGTTGAGGATCATGTGGAACATGATGCCTGGTTGAAGCACATGAAAGATCCTGAGACTGCCATGTGTATTATGTTGGGGTCCATGAATCCTGAGCTTCAGAAACAACATGAGAACATGCCCTTAGAGGATATGGTTCTCCATCTTGGAGAACTCTTTTCAAAGAGGGAGAGGACAGAGAGGTATGAGACCTCCAAGCTCCTTTTCAGGACTAAGATGCAGGCTGGTACCTCTGCCTCTCAGCATGTACTGAAACTTTTGGGATACCTTGAGAAGCTGAATCGATTGGGATTCGAGATGAATCATGACTTGAGCATTGACCTTGTGTTGATGTCCTTGACAGATAGTTACTCAGGCTTCATAACTAACTATTACATGAATAGGATTAATTCAACTATCCCTGAATTAATTAACATGTTGAAAACAGTAGAACCTCAGATCAAGAAAGATCAGAAACCTCTACTGTTTGTTGAAAAAGGCAAGGCTTCTAAGAATAAGAAGCAAGCACTGGGTGCTAAGAAAAGAATCAGTAAGAAGAAGAATGAAAAGAAGGCATCTAAGTATGTCTGCTTCCAATGTGGGAAACCGGGACATTGGAAGAGGGATTGCAAAGCTCCTGCTTCTAAGCATTTGAAGAAGAAGCCTACAGAGGCATCTACTTTAGGTATATTTGTAATTGAAAACTTTGCTCTTTTCCGCAAGAATCCACTTGGGTATTAGATATTGGTTGTGGTTCTCATATCTATACTTCTGTGCAGGGACTAAGGAACTATGGAAAACTTGCAAAAGGGGAGATGGACCTACGTGTGGGAAATGGAGCTAGAGTTGCTGCATTAGCCGTAGGGAGCTTTAGTCTTTTTTTGCCAAGTGGACTTGTTTTAGTTTTGAATAATTGTTATTACATTCCAAATGTTACTAAGAATATTGTATCTGTTGTGTGTTTAGCAACAGAGGGATTTGAAATTTCATTTTCGAAAAATAATTGTCAGATTCGTTTGAATAATATTCTTTATGGTTATGGAATGTTGAAAGGTAGCATTTATATTCTTGATACTGAAACATAAGTTTTCAATATAAACAATGTGAAGAAAGTTAAATTAGATAATGAGAATTCCTTTTACTTATGACATTATCGTTTAGGCCACATAAACAAAGATCGCTTAACCAAGTTGCATAAGCGTGGAGACTTGGGCTCAATAGACTTAGAGTCTTGTGGTGATTGCAAACCTTGTTTAAATGGAAAAATGGCAAAGTTACCCTTTAAAGGAAAGGGTGAACGAGCCATGAGTACATTGAAACTTATACACACTGATGTGTGTGGTCCAATAAGTGTTCAGGCACTAGGAGGATACTCCTACTTCATAACCTTTATTGATGATTACTCACGATACGGTTATTTGTACTTGATGAAGTACAAATCTGAAAGTTTTGAAAAATTCAAACTATTTAGAGCTAAAGTAGAGAAATAGATTGAGAAAAGTATTAAAACAGTTCGATCAGATCGAGGTGGAGAATACTTAAGTCAGGAGTTTTAGGATTATCTAAAGGAAAATGGGATAGTTCCCCAGTGGACCCTTCCTTATACACCCCAACATAATGGAGTGTCAGAAAGGAGGAATCAGACTTTATTAGATATGGTCAGGTCCATGATGATCCATGCAGTTCTAAGTAAATCCTTTTGGGGATATGCACTTGAGAGCGCGGTTTATGTCTTAAACAGAGTGCCCTCTAAATCAATTGATTTTACACCTTATGAAAGATGGTGTAACAAAAAGCCATCTCTAAATCACTTAAGAGTATGGGGTTGTCCTGCTATGGTAAAGAGGATAGCGTTAGATAAGCTAAATGCCAAGGCTGACAAATGTCTGTTAATTGGATATCCAAAGGAAACAATTGGGTATCTGTTTTACCAACCCAAAGCACAAAAGGTATTTGTGTCTCAAAATGCTCACTTTTTGGAAAAGGAACACTTACTTGAAAAGGTCAGTGGGAGCAATATTGAACTGGAAGTTCAAGAGGAAGAAACAGACGATCAACTGATTGACCTCGTTCTAGATACACAAGAGAGTGTGATCCAAGAACAAACTGTCGAAACACAATCATTGCGAAGATCAGGTCGTGTTCATAAGGGTCCCGATAGATATGGTTTTATCATCACTAATGTTAAGGAACTATATCTTTGTGGAGGATGATGAACCAAGGACATATGATGAGGCAATGAAAAGCTCAGATTCTGATAAATGGCAAAAGGCCATGAAATCACAAATGGATTCCATGTATGAGAACCAAGTTTGGAATTTGGTTAATGCACCGTAAGAGGTTAGACCAATTGGGTGCAAATGGGTCTTCAAGAAGAAGACAGACATGGACGGTAATGTAATTACCTATAAAGCAAGGTTGGTTGCGAAAGGTTATAGTCAACAGGAAGGTATTAACTATGATGAAACCTTCTCACCAGTAGCCATGCTCAAATCCATAAGGATACTCCTTGCCATTGCTGCTCATTACGATTATGAGATCTGGCAGATGGATGTAAAAATAGCATTCCTGAATGGGGATTTAGACCGGGATGTGTATATGACACAACCTGAGGGTTTTACATCTCAGAATGGCTTGAAGGTATGCAAGCTACAAAGATCCATTTATTGACTTAAGCAGGCATCCAGGAGTTGGAATATAAGGTTGGATTTCTGCCCAAATGCAAATGAGCCTTGTGTTTACAAGAAGGTTAGTGGGAGTGCAGTCATTTTTCTAGTATTGTATGTTGATGACATTCTGCTAATAAGAAATGACATTTCACTTCTTCAAAACGTTAAAGTATGGTTGTCAAGAAAGTTCTCCATGAAAGACCTTGGTGAAGCAGCATTTATACTAGGTATAAAGATCTACAGGGATAGATCCAAGAGGCTGTTAGGTCTTTCTCAAAGTACATATATAGATAAGGTGTTGAATAGGTTTAACCTTGAGCATTCTAAGAAAGGTTATCTCCCGATGACAAAGGGGATTAACCTATCTAAAGCTGAGTGTCCGAAGACAACTCAAGAGAGAATGCACATGAAGGATATACCCTATGCATCCGCGATAGGATCCATCATGTATGCTATGATATGTACAAGGCTGGATGTCTCTCAGGCTTTGAGCTTTACGAGCAGATATCAGTCAGATCCAGGTGAAAAGCACTGGATGGCCGTCAAGGCAATCCTTAAGCACTTGAGAAGGACTAAGGATGAGTTCTTGATTTATGGAGAAGGTGATCTCACTATTAAAGGTTACACTGATGCAAGCTTTCAATCTGACAAGGATGACTTTAAGTCTCAATCAGGTTTTGTGTATGTGTTAAATGGAGGGGCAGTATGCTGGAAGAGTTCCAAGTAAGAAACTACTGTTGATTCAACCACGAAATCTGAATACATTGCTGCATGCGAAGCAGCGAAAGAAGCTGTCTGGCTAAAGGGATTTATTGGTGATCTCGGTGTGGTGCCTGAGGCTATTGATCCAATTACTTTATATTGTGATAACAATGGTGCCATAGCTCAGGCAAAGGAACCACGGTCTCATAAAAAAACAGACATGTATCCAGAAAGTATCATATAATCAGGGAGATTTTTGATGCTAAGACAATAAGATTAGAATATGTACCCACTGATCAGAACCTCGCGGATGGTCTAACAAAGCCATTGACTCAAGTCAAACATGACCAGCATGTTAAAGCATATGGATTAAAACATATGGCTAATTTGCCTTAGTGCAAGTGGGAGTTTGTTAGATATGATGTATGCCCTTAAGGCAATTAGGGCGATATATCTTAATTATGTAATAGTATGAATAATTTATTTAATCAATAAAGGCATTTGTTCTTTTGTTTATATCAATGTGTTTTTATACATATATATTATAGCTGGTTAAAATATATTCATTGATGTATGTATACAAAAGTCCTTGACATATTATAGCATGAAGTCAGAGAAATTATAGTTGGACTATATTTGATGGAACCTACTTCATGTGCAATTATGATTATGTCTAAACTGTCCCTAGTCACAGTTTCATCAAGAAAGGATATTGATGAAACGGAAAGACTAGCATGTGGTCAACTTTCTTGGAAAGGGTCCAAGCAGTCAATCTCCTAAGGACTGAAGGTGGTGCCTTAAGTTTGACACATGGATATATCTAGGAGATATATTGGAGACCGCAGCAAGATAAACACTTGGTATATATAACAATGTGTTAGTGTTTATCTTCATGCAATAAGCTTTGTGAATGTCCTCAAACCTGAGATGCTAGCTACCTTGTATGGTACTATTGCTATACTTTGAGTCATTACTATGCACTCATTAATTTAGGGTGCTATGGGTGATTACAGGAATAGTGATGACAGCTCGTTGGTAGGCTGAGTAGTCGGAAAGAATCCATCGCTCCGGATATATTAAGGAGTTGTACCTGGCCACTTGTTAAAGTAATGATTGCCATAAACCTCTGATCAGAGTATGTGTTTGATAGAAATGGTTTCTAGTCAAACACAATATGGTAAAAGGCAATATACTTCGGTAACAAGTAAATAACTGGGATAGCTTGGAGCAACCTTGCTATTAGTGGGTTAACACTTTAACCGAACCCAATAAACCAGATGGTACTAATATTAAAGAATGGAAGGAATTTGTTGCACTGGATAACTATTGCATTAACCGGGATTAAGTCATAAGCATATATGACGTTCCGAGTAATGGGGGATGGTAGACCCCTGCTAGAGGCGTACTACAGTCGTTTAAGGTAATCAAGTTCTATTCACGGTCTAGAACATCGAGCCAATGGTTCCATTAGAACAAGGGTTGGTTAAGCCTTAACAGCTCAATACTTCGGGATCCTATAAGGTCACACACATTGGACCTTTATCGGACTAAGTAAAGAACTAATAGATTTATTCTATTACAAAATATAACATAAATAATAATTGGATTATTATTTGATTGGTTAAAATTGATTAGATCAATTTTGGACAGACCAAGGAATTTATTTTGACCGGTAACTAATTAATTAGAGTAATAAATAAATTATAACTGATTAGATCAATTTTGGTTGGACTAAGAAATTTATTTTGAATGATGACTAATTTATTAGGGTCAGAAAATAAATAATTGAAAAGGGATTAAAAATGGGAATTTTGCATTGGCGAGTTTAATTGGACCGAGAGTATAAAAATATTTTGTACAGACTCAAGTGCGCAGGAGTACACCGAAAGGTGTGCAAGCAATGCTGGGCATTGCTCGCGGCAGGCCATAAAAATGGGCTGCACATGCACAACCCAAAAGCAAGGCAAAGCCCACATGGGCTTTACCTTGCCATATGCACAGCGTGTCAAACGCTGTGCATATGGGGTGGGAGTAATTACTCCCATCCCACATTGCTTATAAGGGGGAGCAAAACGCTCCCCCAAGCCTATATATAGGCTTTCCCCTTTCCTTTCAAATTGTACCAAGCTCAAAGCATAAATCCTAAGCGAGATAATTAATCTCTCGGGTATTTGAGCAAGTTATTTTTGTGGAGCCTGAATTTATTCTGGCACCGCTAGTTTATATTTTTTGGGTGAGGCTTCTATAGTGGTCTAGAAACTACTCGAGGCTTCTTAGTTCTTGCCCCTGGGGAGGTTTTGGTTGGTGGGGTTCGTGTGGATACTGATAGAGGCTATCCTACGATTGGAGGCTTGTGCAAGAATGTCCTGCAAAAGCACGCTTCAACTAGTAAGTTCTTTTTCTTTCTCTTTTAATTATTAAGTCTTTTTCTTTAAGCGTTTTTAGACTTAATAATTATGCTTAGGTTATTTTTACATGCTTAGTTTATTTTATGCTTAGGTTATAACTTAGAGTTATGACATGCTTAGTATAAAATAAATATACTAGGATGTTATTTGGAATTATGGTACGCCAAGTCCTTTAGCATGCTAACCTAAGTCCTTTAGCATGCTAACCTAGGTAGAGAATTATTTGGTTAAGGCTTTATTTAATTTATATGCAACTAATAGGAGTTCCTGGGACAGGGACAAAATTTTGAATTTCTGTCATGCCTCTTATGCATGTTCAAATTGACTGTCAGTTCTCAACACTCATAGGCTGCCTCGTCGCACCTCCCTCACTTCCGGGTGTATTCTTTCCTTGTCCATTGGTTTTCAGTTTCCTTTTGACATAAATGAGGACATTTGTTGTTTTAATTGTGGGGGAGGGTTTTTTAATACCTTTTGAAGGATCTCGACAAACAGTTTATTTTAATAGCACTTTTTGTCGTTTGAACACCAATTGACCACCTTAGTTTCAACCACAATTTGAATTCAATTCACTTTGAAATAAATTTCTTTCTAAAATGTTTGATTTGAATAGGCTATAAGCCAATTTTGTTATTAGATTTGGGAAACTTGAATTAAGATTTCTTTGATGGTTAGAATTGTTAAGACTTTCTTGTAAACTAGACACAAAAGCTCACTTAAACCAATGCATGTCTTTATATGGTTTACTTTTATTCAAAAAATAAAAAATTAAAAAAAAACAAAAAGGAAGAAAATAAAAAAAAATGAAGAAAATGAATAAATATAAAAAAATAAAAAAAACTTGAGGCCTATGAAACACTCCTCTAGCAATGCCTATGAGTGGAGCTAGTAGCCACATGCCGCTTACTTTCACAATATTATTCTCAATTCTAGGCACGATTTAGTAGGTAATGCAAGTGCAAAAAATGGTAAATTATTTGTTGCTTTATGTTTATTCTAATCATGTTTTTCCCCAAATTGGTTTGCTTGGGTTCAAGTGTCAAAATTTTAAAGAATGTAATAAAATTTTAATCCTCAATTAAGTTTTCTTTCAAACTTCCCTAGACTTTAACTTGAGGCTTAAACCTATTTAAATCCTTGTTAGATATTTGTTTTGTGGTGAATTATTTTAGATTTTGTTGGAAGTTCTAAGTTGTGGTCAACATGGTTAATAATTGAAACAAAAAGTTTGCTTTGATTTTTTATATTTGCTCGAGGACAAGCAAAAGGCAAGTGTGGGAGGATTTGATAATGTTCAAATTATACATATTTTTTACGATATTTTATTTGGTTAATTGAATGGTTTGCTACTAATTCATTGTGATTTTGTACTTATTTAGGTTAAGAATGATATTTTGGCTGATTTGACAAGTTTGGAGCTTTTTAGCACGTTTTGGAGCAAAATTAGAATTAAAGGCTGATATTCCCTAGTTGATGACAAAGACTTTCATATTTATATTATATCTTATTCCCTTTTTATCTTTTCCCCATTTAGTTATTTAGGAAAACTCCACCCTTTTTATTTAGTCTTTATTTTAATGAGAATATCTTTTCGTTTTTTTAGATTAGATTTTATTTTAGTATAAATAGGGAGGATTGTTACACTAATGAAAACATCTTTTGGAACTTGGTCTTGTGACCAACGTCCTTCTTCTCTTTCTTTAATGACAATTTTATTTTTATTTCAATTAATGTGTAGCTAAGTTTTTATCTTTCGGTTGAGGAGTAATCTCGAAGCTAGTTGTTAATTGTGAGGCTTATTCTTAACCTTCTTTCGAATTTTAGTTTTCGATTAAACAGGCAACATCTTTCTTATTGTACTTTTGATCTCTTCAATTTGGCCAATTGTTGTTTTTGGAATTATAATGAATTGTTATTTTCATTAAATTTATGTTGTTCATAGTTTGATGGAAAATTGTAACAAACGATTTCTTTTACAAGTCTTTATGGTTTATTCGATTTATATCAATCTTTATGCTTGATCATCATGATTTTGGTTTAAAGTGAGTTCTTCAAACCTTAATGCTTTTTTACGATTAAATCTTGTCTGCTTCTTGCAAGTGCATCTGATAATCAAGGGTTTTTGATTTAGCTCATCTAAAATCAATCCCATATTTAGAAAAAGAATTGAACTCATGTTGCTCATGGTTTTTTTTTAAGGAAACTACCCAAGTAAAGCCAGAGTGGCTAAACCCGGGCACTCATTCATTCAATAGCATATGTCAATCACAAGCTGTGATAAACAGAATTAAGTACAAGAGATGAATTGTTGCGGAAATGTAAATACATCTGAAGCTACAAAGCTCAATCTACGATTCTTGCTAGCAAACAAGAACCAGCAAAAATAAATGCTCGAAACTAGTATGTCATCCGAGTCTACAACTCCCTCGAAGACAAACTTGTTACGTCATTTCCATAATGCCCATGCAATCACGAGCAATAAAGAAGATACAAAGTCGCGGTAGGAACCCAAAGTAAAGTGTGAGCACCATAATTCTAGGAATTCCCAACTCGAAGATGGTATAGTGATCGAAACCCCAAACAACAAAATAATGGATGCCAAACTATCAAACTGTCATGGCAAACGGAAAGCGCATGTTGCACCAACTCACACTCCCCACAAAAAGGATAGCCAACGTCATCTACATCCCTACAACCATGACGAGCTAAAAAGGAACATATGGGTAAGCACTCATGGAACATGAGCCACCCAAAGAATTGGATTTTTGGCATCAGCTTGAAATTCATACATGGGATGCTCCACTTAGGTGTGCGATAGTAAATCCAACAAAATGACCTAGCAGTATATTGATTATGTGACTCACCTACCCAGATAAAGAGATTCGCCACCTCTAGATTGATTGCCATTGAATAGGAACGGACTAGCTTCAGAAATCCAAACCATTAATTGCCTACAACGGGCTTTTGCTAAAATTCATAAACTTCGCTTCCGAAAGGGTCACCGAAAAGCGTGCACACCAAACAGAAATCCACAACCTTGATTCATCGTACAAAATTTTCTGTTACATAGCGGGTATAAATCTGGGAATAGGGGGTTAAGGGGCTGATCAAAAGTCTAATTATCATGCCAAAATGATGAGTTGTAGCCATTTCCAACTACCACACGAGTATTATGTTCAAATATAGACAAAAAATTATTAGCCAAAATACATGCAGCAACCACACCTTTCCAAATAGGAGAAAGAATCCGTATGTCAACATTTTCAACTTCCACCTATGATCCAAAACCATATCGACGAGCACATACCTCATACCAAATAGATTGATGATCCATATGCAATTTCCATAACCATTTCAGAAGTAAACTATAATTAACAAGGCTGAAATCTCTAATATAAAGGCCTCCTAAATCTTTCGGCAAAATAATAGTGTTCCATCCCACTTTGCATAAGCCTCTAGTCTCAGCATTACCCTTCCATAAAAAATTGCACATACTTCGATTAAGCCTATCAATGATCCCTCTAAGTACTTTATACAACGACATTAAATTGACTGGAAGTGAGGCGAGAACAAATTTTATTAACACCAATCTACCCCCAAATGATAAATAATTGCCTTTCCAACTCACAAGCATGTTCTGAAACTTCAACACAAAAGGGGAACCAAGTAGAAATAGGGAGACGTTTCAAACTAAAAGGTGCTCCCAAGTAAGTAATCTGGAATTTTTCCACTTTACACCCAATAAAATCTGCACACAATTGCAAGAAAGGTTCATGGACATTGATGCCCATAATTGAACTCTTGTTTAAATGTATTCGCAAACCTGAAATCAACTTGAAGCAGCGGAGTACTCTGAGAAACACAGGTAAAACTACATCATCAGTGGTAAAAAACAAATTGTATCATCTACAAACTGAAGTATAGAAACATCACTGTAGAACCCTCAATTTTAAACCCAGGGAGTAAACCCTCCCTAACACTAGCATCTAGTAATTGCTTCAAACCCTCAATGGCCAATAGAAAGATAAATGGAGACAATAGATTCCCTTGTTTTACACCTCTTCTGAGCCGAACCTGATCACTTGGACTCCCATTTATAAGAACAAAAGTGGACGATTGCTTCCTACAACTTCTTAACCACGAGACCCACTCGATATCAAAACTCATTTTCTTCAACACATCATCAACAAATGACCATGGCACACAATCATATGCTTTTAGAAAATCCAGATTCTAAGATAAAGCAAGATTGCCTACGCGAGTGGACTGAATGTAGCAACTTTGTGGCAATAAAAGAGCACTCGTGTATGCTCCTCCCTTTAATAAAGCCGAACTATGAATCTGAGATCAGCCCCGATAAACACGGTTGAAGATGATTGGCTAAAACATTTGCCACGACTTTATAAATGCCATGGATCAATGCAATAGGATGGAAATTAGTAATAGCGTAGGATCCAAATACTTTTGGAATCAAAATCATATGGGACGATTTGATGGACACCGGCAAACTTTGTGTGTCTTAGAACCATTCAAATAATTGAATGATATCTTCCTTAATTTTAGCCTAGAACTGCCTATAGAAGTAAAAATTTAAACCATCAGGTCCTAGGGCTTTGTTTTCACCACACGCACAAAGAGCACTCCAAATCTCCTCCTCTGACAACACTGTCGTAATACAAGAATTCAAGTGGAATCAAGTTCCCGAAAATTCAAATTCCATAATGAGTATGGTACACCTCTTCTTTCGGCAAACAGTTCAGTATAAAATTCTCTAATTTTTGAAACAATCATAATCGGATCACTAGTCATCTCCCCTGTAACATCCAGCTGACTAATATTGTTAATATGCGCTCTGGATGACGTGATTCTATGAAAATACCCCGTATTCTCATCTCCCATCATAGCCCATGAAGCTCTTGACTGCTAGCGCCGAATCCTTTCCAGATTTTTCCTACACCCTAACAATTGTGATCACACCTCGTACAACTCAGACCCGACAGATATATCCACTAGTCGCACCACTAAATTATCTGTAAGGCTAATTACTCATAGCTCCAATTCCCTGATCCTACCCTCCATCTTACCAAATTTTTCAGTGTGCCATGGTCGAATATAATCCCTGAACTTACACAACTTAAAGTGAATATCACGATCAGGAAAATTTTCATGAATAGCTTCCCAATTGTGTCTTAGGAATGGTAAAAAGCACTACTCTCCCACTAAACATTAAGAGATCTAAATGGTTTCCTCCTAGAATTTCTGGAGACATGAGAAGATAATAGTAACGGAAAGTGATCCAATAAAGCAGAATCTATCATCGACAGCTTCATAAAAGGCCAATGGTCAAGCATATTACAAGACACTAGAACCCAATCAATACTCAAAAATGATAGTGAATTGGCCCATGTGTAATCCCTCCCATGCAGCGGTAAGTCATAAAGTTCACAATCATCTACAAACGCTCAAAAGTTTAACATTGAATTTGTAATCCCCCCACCATACCTCTCAGATTCATGTAAAACCTCAATAAAATCACCACGCAAAATTACTGGCTATAAACCTAGAATAATAGGTCGTAACTCCTGCTACATTAATCTCCTCATCACCTAATCATTCGCCGGATAAATACAAATAAGGTGAACATCAATTTGACTCGATATCAGCCACATCACCACCCATCTAGGCGACTCTCGAATAACTAACCCGTGGAACAATAATGAATTCCATGAAATAACAATACCCCCCGAGAGGCCATTGGCAGATATAAAATGATACTGATAATTGCTATGGCCCCAATATTTTCGCATGACATTATCTGAGACCCCAATTGATTTAGTTTCAAGAAGAATAAAAGCATGTAAACTCCACTTCCTAATAAGAGACTTAACCAACAACTGTTTGGCCCCATTTCTGAGGCCGCCTCAATAATTCCAACTCAAAAAACTTAAAGACATAGATACGACAAAAAAAACCCTGAGATGTACCTATCACCGAATTACCATGTGTCCAACGCTCGAAGAATGATCTTGGCATGTTTATCCTTAAAGAGACCCAACTTCTTCCCAACTTCAAATGTTGCTTTATTTTCTGACGGTCCCAAATGACTTGCCCTTGATCTAGTTATTACCTGATTCATGTGGGCTATATCTGGACCTGAAGTTTCCAAAGATCTAGTACTTTGAGACATACCTTGATTACTAGACATATTCTATGGGTTATAACTATTGGTGGTCTGTTCAATGCCAGAAAGAGGGCCTGGTTGTGGAATGATGGCTAGTGGTAGTGGTTGGCATAATATTTCAGACTAAGACTGAGGTAAATCTCAATGAGTGACAGAAATTTTAGCATCATCCTCCCTTGTAACTGAAACCCTAGACACTAAAGAGCTCAATTTTGCTACAAATTGCTTACAAACCAAAGGGGAGGATGGCTGGGGATACTATCAGTTAACCCAAGAAGATAAGTGGAATGAATAGAGTCGTTATCCTGATGAGAGATAGAAATTTTAGCTCCAACCTCCACAGCCGGAGATATAGAGTTAGGGCCACTGTCAGTAAACCCATTAACACAGACGACCCCCCATTTGACAGAAATTTTAGAACCATTCTTTTTGTGTAGAAGGTTGTTGGGGACAATGTTAGTCAACCCGACACCACGCTATAAGATAGAAATTTCAGCTCCATCCTTCCTATGTGGAAGAGAGCTAGGGACACTGCTAGTCAACCCTTCACGTCCGTAAGCATTGTGAAAGATAGAAATTTAGGTCCACCCCTTCTCAATAGAGTATGGGAGATGGGGACACTATCAGTTATGAGAGCAGCAGCAGGATCACTAGATTTTGGTAATATCCGAGGGGAAGCTATAGAGGCCTGATCTTCATATATAAGGTCATTGTCTAATGAACCAGCTTCAGCAAGAGCTACATCAGAACTTTTAGAACACACAATAGCCTGTCTAAAGTTAACTGTAATCGAAACTGTACTCCTCCCACACACCAATGAGATCTGCCGACTAGTGCAACCAATAGGCATAGAAATTAAGCACGAGACAACATCAAGAAGATCAGGGCAAAGATAATTAAAATCACGTGCCATAAAAGAGCCTAATTTAGAAGCCAATTTAAGAAATAGTTGCTCATAGATCATAGCCAGAGGCAATCCCAAGTAGTCCACATAAGCCAGGCATTTAGATGGAACAAAATCAATCGGCAAGTCTGAGCACTCAAAGAAAATATCCTATAGAACAAGCCAATCCCCTTCTAAAAAAGCAGCCTTCGTGTCAGCCAAGAGAAATGCCATAATGACCATATTCTCGCCAGCCAGTGCAATAAAGTCAAAAGAAAATTGCCGGCTCAAGACCAAATCCATCAGATCAGGAATGGTAGAAATCTTCCTGACTCTCATAATGGATGCAAACTTAACCCATGAAGCCTGAGGGAAACTATCATCGATATCAATCGTAAGAGTATCTATAGCAAGAGCGACAAGCGAAGCATAGGTTTAATTATCGCGAGTGGCTTCCCTAAACACTGATCTAGGGTTTATTTGAGGGCGAACGGTAGGTTTGTGGTGCACCTTATTCTATTTGTTAATGGTGTGGAACTTTGCTTTGTAAGCACTCATCTTGACAATCCCAATCCAAACCACATTCAATCTATATAGTACCTCATGCATTGGTAAAGAACCATCATTAGTAATGAAGCCAAAGTTCAGGTTTTTTGCATTCCTTCTACTGGCAACAAAAACCTCGCCCTTGATTCCATATTTTGCAAAAACAATTTTCAACTCAGTAACACCATGACTGTTAGGAAAGTTTTTAAAGTAAATCCGATTGTGATTAGAGTCAGAGGGGTGGCCATGATGAATTATCGTAGATTGGTTAACCATCTCGAATACTGAAATTAGTAAAAATAGTGAAAGAAACTTAGCTAAAACAAGGAGAAGGCAGCAGCAGTGGTGTCTAATCAGAAAAGGTAATGAGAAGGGTGATCGATGGACTGAAAGAGGCTAATTGGAAGGGGGCAGAAGGAGGTCATAGGTATGCACAATGAATACATATGGCCTTTTTGCATTAGAACCAACTAATTGATATTTCAAAAATCTATTTTTATGCCTATGATCAATTGCAATTAAGCTGAGAGTATCCTTAAGCGGAAGAGTTTTTAATCATATATTTTTATATTCCTTTAATTTTATTATTTTTATTTTAAACAATAAACAATCTCAAACCCCCTTTTTATTTACTTATTTATTTATTTGTATTTTATTGGTTGTTAGATTAAATAAGATTGATTACTTAGTCTATATGGATTCGACCATACTTACTCATATACTTCAAAATCCAATCAATAGAGTAATAGGAATTATTTTTGGTGGATTCGACACCTATCAACTGGTATAGTGATGGCAACACGTTGGTAAGCTATATAGTCTAAATGAATCCCATTGCTCCGGATATATTAAGGAGTTGTACATGGCCACTTGTTGAAGTGATAATTGCTATAAACCTCTTATCAGAGTATGTGATTAATAGAAATAGTTTCTAGTCAAACACATTATGGTTAAAAGCAATATACTTTGTTAACAAGTAAATAACTGGGATAGCTTGGAGCAACCTCGCTATTAGTGGGTTAACACTTTAACTGAGCCCAAAAAATCAGATGGTACTAATATTAAAGAATGGAAGGATTTCATTGCATTGGGTAACTATTGCATTAACCAAGATTAAGTCAAATGCACAAATGGCGTTCCGAGTAATGGGGGATGGTGGACCCTTGCTAGAGGCGTACTACAATCGTTTAAGATAATCGAGTTCTACTCACGGTCTAGAACCTCGAGCCAATAGTTCTAATAGAATAAGGACTGGTTAAGCCTTAACAACTCAATACTTTGGGATCCTATAAGGTCACACACATTGGACCTTCATCGAACTGAGTAAAGAATTAATAGATTTATTCTATTACAAAAATATAACATAATAATTGGATTATGATTTGGTTAGACCAAAACATTATTTTGACTGGTAACTAATTTTATTAAGGTCACAAATAAATTAAAGTGTTGATTAAAATGATTAGATCATTTTCTAGTTAAGCCAGATATTTATTTTGACCTGTACTAATTTATTAGGGTCATAAAATAAATATTTATTCGAAAAGGATTAAAAGGGAAATTTTGCCTTGGCGAGTAAAATTGGACCGAGAATAGAAAATATATTTTTTACAGGCTTGGGTGCATGAGAGTGCACTAAAAGGTGTGTGAGTGTGAGGTGTCGATGACGTGTGGGTCTCCTTTGGTGCCTGAGTGAGAGGCGAGGCCCACTGGGGGTTTATTTGATTTAGGCGTGACAAAACATTTTTAGTTAAAGTTTGCACAATAAGCCAATTTTAATGAATAAAAGAATCGAGACCCAAATATCGATACAAATGATAGAGTTGCCACCCAAGTTGTCTACTTGGGAAATAGTTTTGGTACGGTTCCCTCTGGGCGGGAGACTCATACCTATTGGATTAGAGATTCAGGTATTGGATGAGTCACTTATTTCTTATTTAATTGATTCAAAATTACATTCACCGCATAAAACCATTTTTGTTTTCATCATTTAGGGAGTTATCATAGAAATCCTATTTCTACACTCTTTCACAGTCGTTACATGTATTTACATATTACAATGAAGCACAAGCAATAAATAAGGGAATAAAAATTACAACCAGAGAAAAATGGGGGAAATTGCAAAGAGAACCTATACATTTGTTCTAAGTTATAAAAGAATGAAAATAAATTCCCCTGCATCCACAGATATTAGCACAGTTTATAGCACATCATAAGTCAGCATTTAATTAGGAAAAATGAATGATTATGTTGGCGTGGCGGTTTTACGATCGATAGTACCCAGGCGGCTTTTAGGATCAGAGAGAAATAACACGCCTTCAACGTATTTTGTTGTGAAAACACATTTTAAATTTTGTGGGTTGATTTATTAGATTATTAGTGAAAATGATCGCATGGCAAACGGTGAGTTAGATTGATTTTTAATCAGATTATAGTGAGCTCTAGATTCTGCCTAGGGCTGGTACCCGTATGGGTGGGTGGGACCTGTACGGCTACCATCAAGGATAGGTACGGGTATGGTGTACCAGTACAGGTCATGTCTAGTCCAGGCAGAAACTCTGTTCAGTTTAACTTGCAGATTAATGGAGGATAAAATAAAATAAAAATGGCATTTCCTTCCGTATGAGTATGGTGCACCGATTTAATACCCTTAGGGATATATGGTTCCAACAAGGCTCTTAAGGGTTAGGACCAGACCCAAAACAGGAAATAAAAAGAACATATGTAATAGAGGAAGCAGAGAATAATAATAATAATAAAATAACTGAGATGTGAGTCTCTTCGAAACTCAAGAGCGTTACCTTTGCGGCGTAAATCCACTTTGAGGCGATCCCTTTGCAGTTGAGAGAGTCCAGCCAAAGTTGATGGTGAAATAGGGCTATTTAGGTGAGTATTTGTGTGGATAAAACCTCCCCTAAATCCTAATAAACGAAGCTAGGAATGAATAAAATGTGGATAAAACCTCAAAGGAAAGGGTTTTCTCCTTATTTTATACTTCCTATACCCCTACTATATCATTTCTATACCTATAGAAATTGCTAGAACTTTAGTATATTTTTCATATGAGTGGTTTTTATTGTGAAATGAGGGGAAAAAGCCCTATTTATAGGGTGAGAGTCAGGTCTGAATGCAATAAACTACATTCAAGACCTACCTTTTCCCGAAAATGGTAAGAGATTACTTTTGAATGAGGCTGATTAGGCAATCAGAGGACCCGTACGAGTGCTAGGGGCTCCGTACGGGTCCCCTCCAAATGTATGGAAGGCAATCCCTGTACGGGTCTGCCAGTGGATCTGTACCATTAAATAGGACTCGAACGGGTACCTAAGGGCATACTAGGTCTCTGAACTTCAGCTAAACTCAACTTTGCAGCAGTAGGAACTCCTCTGATGGACAACACCTGAAAGACATTGCATCATATAGCTCTTATCATAGTTTCGTGAGAAGGATCGCTAAAATCTAGTGCTCATAGACTACCCCTCGTGGGATCATTGCAGATACATATCTGTATGATCTCACGACGTGAGCTAGGGTTTAGAAATCATACTTGAGGTGATGACATGGGTTAGTTCCTTTCTTGAGGCAAACTTATTTACTTTGCTGTTGCGTATCCCTTATAACTCTACTGGGGAATGTGTATCCTTTTCCTAAGGTGGATGACTTTCCTTGCCAATGCGTATCCCTTTCCTAAGGTGGATGACCTTCCTTTTGCTACTGTACACATCCCTTTCCTGAGGCAGATGACTTTCCTTGCCAATGGGTGTATCCCTTTCCTAGGGCAGACGACTTTCCTTTTGCTGCTGTGTGTATCCCTTTCCTATGGTGGATGACTTTCCATTTGCTATTGTGCGTATCCCTTTCCTTATGCGGATGACTTTCCTTTTGCTACTGTGCGTATCCTTCTTGAATCTACTTGGGGAAGGTGTGTATCTCTTTCTTAAGGCAGATCAACTCTCCTGACTAGTGGTGTATCCCTTTCCTAAGGTGGATGACTCTCCTAACTGGTGGTTTATCCCTTTCCTAAGGTAGATTGACTTTCCTGACTGGTGGTATACCCATTTCATAAGATGGATTGACTTTCCTGACTAGTGATGTATCCCTTTCCTGACTAGGCGGATGACTCTCCTACTGGGGAATTTTGAATAACCTAAAAAGAGACAACAATTAAACACCGAGTTAGTCGTTGTCTAAGCAGACACCTCTTTATTCTTAATTGACTTTTGTGAAAACAAAAATATTTTTGCCCCTTCAATTAAGAATAAAGATGTGTGGATGAGATAAACCAAAAACTAAGTGTGAGATATGTCAGGTTTGGGCCAATTACTTTAGCCAAAATACCCCACAGACGGGTACCTCTCGAGGAGTGCCCCTCAAAGAGTTTGATGATGAGGGGGATGCCCCTAGATTGATTGATTCCGCCACTAAGGAATGGGGGGGGAATGCCCCTAAGACCTGATGATTCCGTAACTGGGAAATGGGGGAGATGCCCCTGGGTTAGGGGGGATGCTCCTGGGACCTGATTCCTCTGCTAAGGAATGACCCCAAGGATGGGGTGCCCATAGGGATCTTGATGATGAGGGTATTCCCCTTGAGTGATTCCTTGGCTGGGGAGGGAAGTAATATCCTTTGAGTAAAGCCTCTTTTGTTGGGGAGGTCCTTCCTCATAAAATTTGTTTGCTGGGGAAGAAGTCCCTATGCTAAGATGGCTATACACAAAAATTTCTTGGTTAGTGTTTAACTCAAAAATGGCTTACCTTGATTCTTGATTGAATTTTGTGAAAAAAAAATATTTTTGCCCCTTCAATCAAAATCAAGGCGAGCGTAGGGACTTGTCCCAAATATAATTGAAATATAAGGTTGAGGAGGAGTGGGGTTGGCCCTGAACTTGGACTGGATGAATTTCTAGTGCTTTTTCAAACACTAGCTCAAAAATCTGCCCTTGGATGGCAAGAGAGGGCCCGTACGGGTAAGCCAGGACTCGTGCGGGTGGGGTCATTAAACATTGGGACCCGTATGGGTGGGGTGGTACTCGTACGAGTCTTCAACGAGGGTTTCAAAAGGCCGATCAGTCCCCTCATATCCCGCCTTATACCAAAACTTCCCATTCTGCAATTCTGGCAATTTTCTTCCTAAAATCAACTAAATATGTATAAAAAGATCCCAAAGACTAGTTGTTTCTCCCTTAGACTCGAGGACTTACCCCCGGTGGGTGATTTGGGGATTTGAGAATGCCCAGTTTCCATCAGGTATGCCTTTCACAAAGGAGACTCATTTCTAGGGCTTACTCCAGTCTCTGAAGTGCCATTGATCCCTTCTCCTGAGACCCATGCTTCAAAAATCCAAGTAATTTTGCTTGATTCTCCATTTTCCATTTTCAAACATTTGGCAATTTCTCAAATTTTGGCATGAATTAGGGTGTTTTAGACCTTTGAATAGAGCCTGATGCATGTAACTTTAGTGTAGGATGTTTTTAGGATAGTTTTAAATGAGATGAATTTGGATTTTTAGGATATCTATTCACAGAGGTACTATTTGCAGGGGACCCCTACGGGTCCCATTTTTCATATGAGAGTGGCTACAAATCCGTATGGGTGGGGCTTACCCGTACAGGTCCTGTCCTCAGGGGCAGAATCTTTGTTACTCATTCTTTTACTAATTTCTGACTTGTCTGCTATATTCTAACCCTGTTAAACTATAATTTTATCTTTGTAGTTCCAATACAAGACTATGGTAGCCCTAAGCTTCTGTAGGAAATGGTACAAGGAGATTCGTGTTGCAGGGGATACGGAGTTGCTGACCCGCATTGTTTCCTTCGGCTTTAACGACATTATCAGGGCCATCCCTCAGGCTCCTAAGACGTTGGGCCTTGATGCTATTTTAGCTATGATAGAGAGGTGGTTGTAGACAACCCATACTTTTAACTTGCCTATTGGGGAGGTCACTATCACCCCCTCGGATGTTTGCTCCACGACGGACCTAGAGTGGAGCAGGGATATTGTCCACTTTGACGTTCACGCTGATAGATGGCATTCTTGGCCTGAGGTGAAGGCCTACATTGCTAGATTACTTAGGATTTGTCTGGGCAGGATGAACAAGCTCAAGTATAGGGACCTGCATGCTTATTGGATCGGGCAATCGAGTCCTATTATAGCTAATAGGAGGGATTAGTATGCTCGATACTTCTTGCTGATGTTCCTTACCACCGTCTTCTTCCCCATTTATTCGAGCAACCTTAACTATGGTTTGCTCTCTGATATGGAGGACCTTGGTTGCCCTACAAGTACTGGTACCGGGTCATTCTAGCACAACTATACTACCGATTGGATGTCAGAGTCTAGGGTGAGCAGTCTGAGCTCAAGATTTGCCATCTAATACTATTGGTAAATCCTGAACTAATCCCTTGCGCTTTACTCTTTTTGTCTGAACTGTGCTACAACTAATCCTTCTTTTGTCTTATAGATTTAGGCCTTAGAGCATCGGTTGATTCCTAGGACAGGTTTGCCCATCCAGCCTGAGATGCTATAGATTATATCCAGATGGATGGGGCTCTGGTAGGGCACCCTTTAACTACAGTGCAGTACCTGGAGTTTCTACATCAGCTGCGCTTAGATCAGGTAAACTTCTTCCTTACTAAACCTGCATTTTGCATTTTGCATTTTGACAAACCATTAGTAGAAACTGTATTTACGAGCTTATGACACTCACAAAGCATTCATTCTTTATAGGTTATTCGATACCCGTGGGAGAGATTGGCTATGTATGGGGCTATCAAGCGGATACTGGCTGGTGTTACCACTCTCCTGTGAGTGGTATTTTTGTGAGGGGGTTCGAGGGTGGAGGACCAGTGCCATGGCGGAGAGACTAATCCCTCCCCTGATCTTAGTAGGTGTCTTCAGGCCTTATCTCATATCAGGAATCAACCAGGGGCTATACTTGTTGGGTGAGGGGTCTCACATGCTGTTTGTAGAGGGCTCCTATGCTGAGTTCATTGATTCTTTACTTCTTCCTCCTTCTGATGGGTTCACCCATGAGGACGAGCCCCTCAAGTTCCACTAGAGTGATAGTGAGGATGATGATGAAGACGAGGAGGGTGGACCGAGGGGCGACCGCGGGGATCCCTCCATAGTTTGGAGCACTGGGGGCTCAACCAGGTCGGCTACCCCTTCTTATCAAGTATGCTTCTAACTTGGTCTTTATGAATACCTTACTGCTTCCTGAAATTGATTGTGATCCTAAATCTGATTCTTTATTGCTACAGCCTCTTGCTTCCCCATAGAAGAGATCTGCCGCTACTACTGCTATTGCCCTTGAGCTGTCGGCAAAGTGGTCTCGAGCTTTCAAATCTGTGAGGGAGGACATCCTCCGAGCTAAGCTAGATAGTTTCTTCCGGCTCCTCGACCATTCGGGTAAGTGAGCTATTATGGAGCTTAAGGAGTCAGTCCAGCCTATAGGTTTCACTCCTTCCAGCTCTACTCATATAACGAATCCTTTTCCTTTAACTTCGTCCATTACCATGTTTTCTTAGAATATCTTATCCTGATGTGACATTTGCCTTTCAGGTGAACATTTCTGAGGCCGAGAGGATCACCCGAGGCTACTTTTCTATATGGGATCTGCTATTGGGCCAGGATGCACTAGCCGCGGTAACCTTCTTTTCCTTGTAAAATTTAATAAACTATGCATGATGCATGCTATGACATTTATATATGTGTAATGATCTTATGATTTCTATTGCAGACTCTGTTGGCCATAGAGTGGAGTAGGTCCACTCGGGATTTGGATGCTTCTGAGAAGAGAGCTAGATTTTTGGAGGAGCAGCTGCGGGCAGCCAATGCTGAGGCTGACCAAGCCAAGGTTGAGACTGCTCTGGCAAGGGCCGAGATTAAGATGCTAAGGGGCTAGCTGGCGAGGATGACTAAGGATATTCAAACACTAGTTCCTTCAGATGATAAGTTTAAGGATGATCTTTCTGCATGTCGAGTGACTCAGAGGGGTGGAGATCAGCATATTGAGGGAGCTGATGCTGCTAGGACTATTGCGAGGACTTCAAATATTAGGGACCCTACCCAGCCGACTGCTAGTACTAGTGAGGCCAAGGATCATATGAATATAGATGTAGATTATCTGCTAGTAGATACTTAGGATCGGACTCAGGAGGGTCACCAGAGACAGGATCCCCCGATGGCTTAGATTATGATTACTTTCTGAATTGTTGATACTTTTTGGGGCCTGCACAGCTTGTTATGATTATAAATTTTTGATTGGTACTCTTGACATTAAACTTTTATGCATGCTGACTTTTCTTGAACTGAATTATTGAGTATTGCTGCTTTGTGAGCCCGTATTTTATCCAATGACTTTATAGTGAGACCGAGTGATGTTATAACTTTTGCATAGGCCATTCAATGTGAGATGACCTATCGAACATTTATTTTTCTTTCTTTTTGTCCTAATTTTTGCCTGAACTGTCCTTGACGGCTCAGTCCAGCAGACTTTTTCTTTTTAGCTTTAACTTTTGCCTAGACCGCCCTTTTGGGTTTTCAACCTAGCAAGCTTTTTCTTTATTTTTTTTGCCTTAATTTTTGCCAGGACTACCCTTTCGGGTTTTTGACCCCACAGGCTTTTGTTTCTCTTTTTGTTTTGTCTTAACTTTTGCTTGGACTGCCCTTTCGGGTTTTCAATCCAGCAGACTATCTTAATTTTTGCCTAAATTGCCTTGACGGCTCAACCCAGCAGACTTTTCTTTTTGCCTTAACTTTTGCTTGGACCGTCCTTTTGGGTTTTCAATCCATTAGGCTATTTCTGAATTTTGCAGATGTGTGGTAAAGATGAATACAATGATGCATGATGCATGGAGAAAAATTGATGTTCACATATCAGCGATTATTTCACCTAAAGACATGCATGCATTCATAAAACCAAGATTCTTAGCAAAATCATAACACGTTCTTTGATGAGATTAATTTGAGTACATAGGCAATGGTAACAATTTCCAATGGTTAACCCCTATTGCCTACTAGTCTTTTACAGATTTTCCAGAAGGCAACTAACATTTTTCTCTCGATGCCCTATTTTTGCCTAAGCCGCCCTTTTCAAGTTTTCAACTTAGAGGGCTTTATCTACATTGGAGTGCCCTAATTTTTGCCTAACCGATTTGTAGAATACCGGCCAGTGGGCTGCACCCTAATTTTTGCCTGAGTGGTAAAGAACCACTCACCGGGTGATTCATTCTTTATTTCTTTTATTCTTTGTGTTGTTTTGTGATTTAATTCTTTTAACCTAAACATGATAACGCTCAAGCCTATCTTGATTTACTGGATTCACGAACTCATTTCCATCCATATCCATAAGCTTGATTCCTTCTTTTCCAAGGACTTTCTTCATAACAAACGGTCCTTCCCAATTATGCCTGAATTTGCCCCTAGTGGCAGTGTTGACCTGGCGTAGCTGCTTGAGAACTAGATCACTCACTTTAAGAGGTTACTTTAGGTATCTAACTCTGTTATTGTAAGCTCAAGCCATACACTATTGGTACATCTGTAGATGGTCAAGTGCCTTGAGCCGCTTTTCATCTATTGCATTTAATTGTTCGTACCTGGCTCTTGCCCAATCTGTTTCTTTTAACTGAGCTTTGATTGATCTCACTTCTGTTTTAATCGATAACATGGCTTCAATTCCATATACCAAGGAGAAAGGTGTTTGATTGGTGGGAGTTCTTATACTGGTTCTATACCCCAAACTGTGAATGGAAGTTTTTCAGCCCAGTCTTTACAAGTAGCCACTGTCTTTGACAAGAGTATTCATGATCAGCTTCCCTTTAGAGCTTTTAAAGAATTTGGATATTGTTTTGTACTCGAAAATGCTCTTTCCATTTTTCTTAACTGGAGTCAACCTATTGTTGGTACTTTTATGAGTCTTCTTGGTCTTCTTTCTTAATGATGTGTGCTCTTATACCCATTCCCCTTTGTGAAGAAAGAAGGACCTAGGCTAATTGTTATCATGTTTGCTAAGCACTTTTCATTAGCTCTCTTTTGATGATAGGTTTTAACCATTGGACATTTATACCATTGCATTATACTCAAAGTCAACTTCATCAATGAATATGATGATATTTTAAGAATTTTGTTGTTATGAGTGCATGAAGTCATTAGAATGAAATAATTGAGCAAAAGGTGAATGATAGGTGCATCAATTTATTCAGGACATAAAGATACTGATACTACAACTTATTCATGATATGCCTTATATGCGGCATTATTTGCATAAAAAAATTTTGCAACATTAAAAATTACATCATTTGAATCATCCTCCACATGCGGAGGGCCTTGTTAATTGGCAGCTGAACTGGTAGTTCTGGTGTGCTGGTTTGCATGTGCTTCTTCGACTACTGCTCTTGCTAAGTTTTTGATAGCGTTGCTGATGGTATTTCCCTTTTCACTTCCTTTCCAATTCTTCCTCATAAGTACCGCTAGTGATTTGGTGATGGACTCGATTACCTCATTCATTTCATCATCTTCAGCATCCCTACATACTTCCACAAAAATGAAGGTTTCAATCAGGTAACCTTTCTTGAAATCATATACATCATTGAAGATCTCAAAACCAGGGACCTTCATGACCCTTACTTTGACATGTTATTCTTCACCGGTGAGTACCCTTTGTTTGACTTCAACTCTTATCATAAGGAAGTACTGAGGCTTGGACTTTTTAGCACCTGGGCGATTCCCGAAACCAAGTTTGAATGGTAATGGAAGAGGCAAGATGTATTCCAGCATTCCTTGCAGATTGTTTCCAAGCCCTTTACCTTTCACATAACCCTGCTTCATCATAATCTTCTCGATTTTAAGTGATATGTACCCCTTAACCGAAAACTTTGTACCTTGGTGAGCTATAGCCACCCTAGATTCATTTTTCTTGGCTTCTATAGCCGCTATGATAGATGGTTCATAAACTTCAATGGTCACTAGCTTACCATTATGGATGAGCTTGACTTTCTGGTTAATTATGGAAGGAACGACCCCTAATGCATGGAGCCAAGGTCATCCTAACAATAATGAGTAGGTGACGGGAATGTCGAGGACAGTGACTAAGACTTTGGACTTTACTCCTCCAACTATAACTTCAGGTTTAAAGACCCCAATGACACTTCTCTTTGTATCATCATATGATAGTATTGGATTTTTCCAACATGGATTCATCCAGCCCTAAGTAAGGAAGGATCTTGGTAGGACAAAGATTAAGGGTGGAACCATCATCCACCATAACACACGGGATAGAATGATAAAAAATTTGCACCTTAATGAAAAGTGCCTTGTTATGCTTATTCCCTTTGACTAGGAGCTCTAACAAATAAAACTTAATGGGTTCAACCTGACTAGGAGGAGATCCCCCAACCACTGAAAACACTTCAACCAAAGTAGTGGATGGTGTGGCTTCCATGCCGACAATTTCTCTATCAGACCCTTATGATGGTCTTCTGAGTCAATGAGAAGCTGACAAATGATGTACTTGGTGGGGGTAACTTATAACTGTTGGATGAGAGGGGTGACTTTTAAATCTTTTGTTTTAGCACTAACTGGGGTTTGAGTCTCAATCGTAGGCATAAAGGTTGGAGCTTGATTGATACTTGGAATGACTAAGATATCTAAATCTCTGCCCCTTCTTCTTTTTGGGAGAGGATCAGAAGGAATCCTTTCACTTCGGGTGACATGCAACTCTCCACCTTTCATATAACTTCTCCCTTTAGAAGTTTCCACCAATAAGGCTGGTCCTTTGAGCTCATCATTCTCCAATACATAAGCATCGATATCAATTGGTACTGGTTAAACCGATATGGCTTCCTCATCATGAACTCCTTCTAACTCAAATGCATCGATATAGATATGGACTTGTTCATCATGCAAGGCCACTATTAAGTGAACCATAGGATTAGCTTGGGAGATCATATTAAAGACATGATTGGAGGGCAAGCCTGATTCGACAGCCACAACCTATTTATCAAAATTTGGTAGGGGGTTATTCATGGTATTCGGCTTAAGTTTAGGTTCCTAAATCTTCTTTTCCCTAATCAAACCGTGAATAGACTTAAGTAGATCCCTACAGGCACTAGTGCTATGCCCCTTACTGACATGGTAAGCACAAAACTGATCCCTATCTTCAAGTTTGGGTGGGACATAGGGCTTGATACTCTAAAGAAGGCCGAGTGACCTTAACTTAGTGAAGATGGTAGGCAAAGATGCTTTCCAAGGAGAAATGTTATCTTCGATAGAGCTGACTGCAGCCACTTACTCTTGCACTACCGCTGCTTTAGGATCAGAGCAAGACTTTGACTTAGAAGCCTGGGATGGGGCTAAAGGGTTGTTCTTTCTAAACCAAGGTTTGGCCGGTATTGCCTTTTCTAATTCCTCAATTCTTTCCCACTTCTCAGCTTTTTCAAAGACCTCAATTTAGCTAGAGAATTTATCCATACCAAGAACCTTACGATAAGTGGGTAGGGCACCATCCATTAATTTTACGATCATCTCCGGGAGACTTACTCTATCTTTCAATAGAACTTGAGTGGCCATCCATCTTTTGAAGTAGGGTTTAAACTTCTCATTAGGAGCCTTCTTGATAGCCTATAAATTTGTTATAGTAGTTTTAATGGTGGCATTTAAACCATACTACTCAATAAAAGCCTCCGATAAAGCTTTCCAATTTTAGGTTACCTCATCTGATAGAGTACTATACCATTCGATAGCAGGACCTTCCAGGGTGTAAGGGAACATTTTGACTAGGACCTTATCACTAAACTTTCTGATTCTCATAACCCTTTGATAGGCGGTAAAGTGAGATTGAGGTGGACCAGCTCCTTTATACTTTGCTATGCTAGGCATACTAAAGTTTTTAGGGACCCAATCCTCCTCTCTAGCTATTTGGACGGATAATGATGATGGTTGGGAGTCGGGATTGGTAAGCAATTTCTAAAGTAGAGGATAAAGATGATCCTTCTGATTGAGTAATCGTACCAAAGGATAAAACTATTTATTGAGGGAAGGTCGTCCCCTTAGGTGTGACCACAAAATTTGGGATCAGACTAGATGCCCCGAACTTAAATCGTAGGGGTACAAACCCCTGACTAGGCTAAGCGAACTGATTGACAGTTGGAGGAACCACAGTAACCACTAACCGGAATGGCAAGCTAACTGAACTGAATGGACCCATAGAACCTAAACCAAACTGACTGGAAGAATCCCCACGAGAATGAACAGGTGGCAACTGAAACTGATGGAATGGATTATGAGTAACTCACGATACTTGCTCACTGATCACTGCATTCACTGCTGGAGCACTGACAGGCGTGCTATGGGGACCATTGCCCATTCTCTCTTTAGCCATGATTGCCCTGATGGCGGCTAACATCTTATCATTCATTCAGTCCAAGAACTGATCACTTCCTAAGTATTGTGAGATGGCATTTGTGATCTCCGACCAAACCTCGGCCCTTGAGGCATTTACCTCCTCACCAATAGCAACATTCTTAACCTCAACATCAATCTCACCCACTGGAGTTAGGATGTGAGACATTGCCTCAAGGTGATAGGTAGAAATATCAACCAAACTAAAGTAACTGCTAGATGAAATACCCATAGACAAAGACGGAGTAACCCTTAACTGAACTAGTGGAGGAGCCGGAATGCGAGTCAGACGGATCTGAGATCATCACCAAGATTTTTATCTTTGAGGTTTAGTTTTGGATGAGGTAGTAACTCAGAGATCAGAACATGCATGGGATGTGGTATGCATGCATAAATTATAACTATGCATGGTGGGGTTAATCACAAGGGTATGTAACGCAACACATGCGAAGCGATTGATTTCGTCCGTATTGAGTCTGAGGGTATTCTTCCTTAGTCTAATCTCACACAGAAATCAGTGTACCTAGGCAGCAAAATTCTAAGGCTTTCGATAAGAATGGTTTAAGGACATATCGAAAGCTAATGTATAAGGTTCCCATTGCATCAAGCCTCTTTGAAGAGAGATAACAATGAGTGCTCCACCCCCCACTAAGGTGTCCCTAAATTTCCTGACGGTCATGGGTAACAACTTCACGAGTGTCGTAAAAATAATACAGCTGTGAGCTGATGATCAAATCCCCCGCTCGCAAGGTAAGCTTTAATGCTCTTCGGCGTGGGGCGGAAAAACAATGAGCATTGTGAAGCGTGCTAAGGGATAGTCCTTATTTTAGCGTGATGAGAACGGATAAAGAAAGCGATGTTGAAGTTAAAATTTAGTCCGATTTAAGTGTTAAGGGATACCAGAATTAGAATCCTGTATTTTAAGATAGTGTCACCACCCGATTAAGCTCCAACGGGAATTTGGGTACGATATTCCCACGGGTGGTTAGACCGTACCTTAAGATGGAGATTTTGAGTTCGAAGGATGTTGCTTACTTTTCAATTTTTAAATCAAGCCATTTATGTTAATAAATGTGACTCGTTTCTTATGCAATTTAAATCCGATTATAGTTTAGAGGTTTCGATTTATATGCGATACATCACACGAAAGGCGGTAAATAAAGCAAATAAAATAATTATTATAAGGCTTTACAAATACCTATATATTTTTCTAATGCGAGAAAATAAATAAACCGATAAATAAATAAATCGGTGAAATCGAGTTTTAACTGAGCTTACTAACTCGGACCTGGCTCCAAACGAGGCAAGAGATATATGGGAATAACAATAGACAAAGTGTAAATAAATAAATGCAGAAAATAAACAAATAGCGTGGAGAAAACATATTTTTGGATTCTTCAGGATGAAAACACAATTTTCGGGCATTAATAATAATCTAACAACCTAAAAATGTGAAATAAATAAACTAAACATCCTAAAACCAGATTTAATATTTTCAGAATATTTTTGGGATTTTTAACCATGGCAAAAAGGTTCATTTAGATTTATTTAATTAAAAGACTCATTTTTAAGCCATTAAAAGGGAAATAAAACCCAATAAAAAAATCAAACACTTCCAGCAGCTATAAAAATTAATTTAATTAATTTCAGATTATTTGTGATTTTTAGAGTTTTTTCAGGTAAAAATCAGGACTAAAAACGCATTAAAATGAGAAAAATCGGGTTAAAAAGACAGAAACAGGGCCAAAAACAACAAAATAAATCAAACAGGGACTATTTGGATATTTTTACTAGTAGGTCGACTCAGTGAGGTGGTAGGCCCTCTCAGTGACATGGTAGGCCGACTCAACGAGGTGGCCTAGATGACACTCAGTCGGCCTTCATCCCACTGAAGCGGCCTACCGGAAAAAGTGTCTAAATAAGCCAGAATCGACATTTTTGCGCCAGAAAACCCAAGATTACTAAAATTTCAAATCGTTTCCCACATTGTTATAGTAGATTCGGACTTAAAATGCTTAAATAACTTTAGTTTTTCAGTTTGGGGGAAAAGAACCCAGAAAATCCGACAAAACAATGATTGGCTGCTTGAGCGACTCGTAGGCTAGCCAACTCAGTGTGGTGGGCTAGGTGATGTTCAGTCGGCCTGATGTTTACCAGAACAGTCAGTCGGAATTTTGACAAAAAATCATAAAAAAGACGAAGAAAAGGACCAAAAGCCAGAAAAATAACCAAAAAGACAACAGCAGAAATAAATAACAAAAAGAAACAGATTGGAACTCAGAAAGTTACCTAAAGGCTGTGAATCCACTCTCGAGACTCAAACCGGATGCTTGGCAAGCTTTGTGATGGATTTAAGATGAAAACCCGATGAAACAATAACCAATTTAGCAAGGGATTCAGTATTTTTATGAAAGAAGTCCCTATATCCTATTTAAACCAATTTTTACCTAAGATTTCTAATAAATTTTAGTGATTTAACCTAAGAGATTAAGCCTAATAAGATTTCAAAATCAAGAACCAAGTGTGTTGATTTAGATTTCACCATGTTATTAAGATCTTTCTCCCTAACACTTAGAAAATTCTAAGAATTGAATTCTATTCAAAAATTAGCCAAAAAGTCCTTAAATCAGAATTTTGATGGGCATTTATAGACTTCCCTAGTGTAAAATCCCAGAATTAATCCCCCAAAGGTTCAAATTTGATGGAAAAATCCTAAAAACCCCACTTGATGGCCAAGAAAAACTCAGAAAATGCCGACTGCAAAAGTCCTCGTGCGAAGGCCACGTCGGGCTGAGGCCGCATCATATGACGCGGCCCAGCCCATGCCGCGTCATTTAACACTGCCCCATCTAGCCCGCGTGAGCCACACGACCCACTACGTAGCTCACGTGACCCGCCCCGCGGACCACGCAGCCCTACATTCCGGTGGCTACGCCGATCGCGGCCGCCGGATCGGGGGCACCAGGGGGAAAGGCCAAGGGGCCAGAGAGGTCCGGGCTCGAAATATAAACAACTTTTACTATGGGCACCCCGATTGAGGCGAGACTTGCTGAAAATGTCCAAATTTTAAGGAAAATTGTGAAACAAATTACTGCGCATGAGAGGAAAGGAAGCGGTTAACATCTAAAACATGATTTAATCATTATTATTCGGAGTCAAATATCTTAAAATTGTCAACAAAGCACTTGCCAAATGAGATTCAATTCTTATAGGATGGAACAACTAGACAAATAAAAGGTTAGAGCAAAAATTCATCCTCATTCCAAGGGTCACGGAAAAGCCCGTGCTCATAGGCTGCCCCTCATGAGATTACCATTGAATAGGTCAAATGTGATCTCACAAAAGAGCGAGGGATAGAAGGATATACCTGACACACAGATTCTTAAACCGGTTGTCTTCTGGGATTGCTATTAATAGACCTATCAAGAATGAAATTGACTTAGAGATTGATTCGGTATTGCCTTTGTTGCCCTAAAAGGTTTTGGGATGGATTGGTTGGTTGCTTCGGGAAAAAAAGGAGTAGGGATTTCTTGAGGTGGTTGTCTACAGATGGTCATAGGATGCATCATCAATGGATCTATTAGAGGGTAGAGGTTGAATCAGGCATGTCGGAGACAAGGGGAATGCTGAGAATGCCGAGGGCTTAATTGGGAAATGCCGAGAACTTCTAATGAGATCGGACTGGGATTTGCTTGGCTTGAATCGCATGCCAATAATATCAAACGAGATCTCTGGACTGGAATGCACACCAAGAACTTAACTGGAAGGTGCCGGGAACTTCTAATGAGGTTGGATGGGGATTTGCTTGGCTTGAATCGCATGCTGAGAATATCAAAATGAGATCTCCAGACTAGAACGCACACCAAGAACTTAACTGGAAGGTGCCGAGGACTTCTAATGAGATCAGACTGGGATTTACTTACTTGAATAGCATGCCGAGAATATCAAACGAGATCCCTAGACTGGAATGCACACCAAGAACTTAACTAGAAGGTGCCAAGGACTTCTAACGAGGTCAAATGGGAATTTTCTTGGTTTGAATCACATGTCGAGAATATCAAATGAGATCCTTAGACTAGAACGTACACCAAGAACTTAACTGGAAGGTGTTGAGGACTTCTAACGAGGTTGGACTGGGATTTTCTTGGCTTGAATTGCATGCTGAGAATATCAAATGAGATCCCTGGACTAGAACACACACCAAGAACTTAACTGGAAGGTGCCGAGAACTTCTAACAAGGTTGGACTTGGATTTAATGAAAATGCCTGACGAGACCATTAGACTAAACAGATTGTGCTTGCCATAAAATTTTTGAGATATTAAAGAGAGACATTAGCTGTGCTTTTGTTGCTTAATTGATTTTGCCGTGACAAAAAAATTTGCCCCTTCAATTAAGCAACAAAAATGAAATAATGAAACTGAAATAAAGTTGAGATTTCCAGGAGTCCGGAGAGATTGTCGAGGATGAGCACCGAGTCTAGCTGATATGCCCCTTGAATGTAGCTTGAAACATGTGTTGGGATGCCCCTAGTGACTTTATCAATATGCCCCTGGGTATTTCCATTAAGGTGCCCCTAGGTATTTGCATTGAGGTGCCCCTAGGAGAAACTTCTGAGTTCTGATTTTAGGATCCATCAGGTTGGTTGTCCTTCTGAATTGCCCCATGGTGTACCTATTAAGAAGGCTTTAAAGCATTAGTAAGTCATTTAAATCGTGTTTTTATTACATAATTGATTTTGTGGAACAAAAATATTTTTGCCCTTTCAATTAACCAATAAAAATGGAAGAAAAAGAAATAAGAGTTGAGATTTCCGGGAGGCTGGAGAAACAGCCAATGTTGAGCACTGAGACTAGCTGATGTGCCCGTGGGAGAAATTCTATCTTCGAATGTAGGATAGAAGACAATTCTGAGATGCCCCTTAATACAGGCTCTTGCTTGGAGGTCCAGCGCATAGCCCGAGGATATTTTTCCTTACTTTGTTTCCCATGGAATTTAGCATAGAATAAGAGACATGACCTTTATGAGCATTATACATGAATGTATGAATGCATAGGATACTTGGATTGGTCCTCTTCAAGCTGACTGAGTAACTTGCTTAATCGACTTTGATCAGGTAAAGATCGACTTGCTTGAAAAGGGAGGATACATGGAATTATTTTACGATACGGACAAGACAAGAATGCCCCTGGTAGAGGATTAGAGATGCTACGCAGATTAGGTGGGAATGCCACTGGTGGAGAACTAGGGAAGCCGCGGTGATTTTACTATGAATTGATTGTTGGATCAGGCATGATGGAGATAAAGGGGGTGCACGAAGCAAAGCTCAAGATTCTGGATAACAGAAGACCGAGTGCTATCACTATCAATGAATTCTACCAAGAATGGCTTTAGAAGATTAGGACGTTATGGACTCAAGATGCTCAGTCACGGTTGAGATTAGAGTGGACACATGTAGAGGATGGATTTGAGACCTACAAGTCCTCGAAATTGTAGAGGATATTCAAGCACTATGACGATTATGACGATAGTGCGGGTATCTTGATGTGATCGATGGCAGTCATTTAGCTTTGGTTTGGTTGTCTTAATTTTTGCATAAACCCGAACATTGTCTTGGGCCTATCAGACTTGTTTATTTTTGCTTTCATGTCCTATTTTTTTCCTAGACCGCCCTTTTCGGGTTTTCAATCCAGTGGACTTTTGTTGGCTTTTGCATAGACCTTGATTGTTTTTAGTCTATCAGGATTTTTTCCTTTTATCTTCATTTTATTTTGAGGAATTGAGTTAACTGCACGAAACCCTACATTTGACTTATTTGCAAAATTTCGCCTTTTGGCCTAATATATTCATTCAAGCACAAATATAAAGGACTCAGTAAAAGTGATATTTCCATTAATTGAATTAAGTTTGAGTACATGATGATGATAATCATTTCTATTGACCCAAACTTGAGTGTTAACTACCCTATGAAGGTTTTCTAGCCAACACACTCTCGTAGCTCACTTTTACCCTAACTTTTGCCTAGACCGCCCTTTTCAGGTTTTCAGTCTAGCAGGTTTTGTTTTCACCCTAACTTTTTCCTAACCGATTTGTAGAATACCAATCAGCGGGTTACACCCTAATTTTTGCCCGAGCAGTAAAAGACCACTCGTAGGGTGATTTGATTTGATTTGATTTATTTATTTATTTTATGTGCCGCTTTTCTAGATTTGATTCTTCTTGTTAGACATGATAACGCTTCAACTTGCTTTGATTGGTAGGGTTTACGAGCTCATTACCATTGATAATCATGCCCTTGCAACTAGTGCTTTTCTGAATACGCGAAGTCTTACCCAATCTAGTTGGAACTTCCCCCTTGGATTGGCACTGTTGGGCTTTGCCTACTTTGGAATCAGATCGTTGGCCTTTGACGGATACTCTTGATGCTTAACACGGTTGTTGCTTGGGCTTGCTTGCGCTTTTGATGCATCTGAAGACTTTTCAAGCTATTCGAGCCGCTCTTTAGTCCACGGGGGTCCTTTCGATCACGACTCTTAAGGACTTCATATGGATATTGGTGGGTAGCACGGCTTCCATGCCACAGATAAAGGAGAATGGTGGTTGGTTTGCGAGAGTTTTGGCATTTGTTTAACATCTTTGGAGGGTGAACAGTAGCTCATTGGCTCAATCTTTGATCTATTTTACGGTCTCGGAAGTGACCTTTTTGATAAGCTGGCTTATAGTTTCGGTTACTCCATTACCTCATGGTCGATGCAGTGAGGACCTACGGTGTTTAAAGCCAAATTTCTTGATCAATCAAGGGTTTACCCTTGAGACTGAAACCCTATTAACTGAGACGATGTGATGGGGTAGGCTACGCCGAGCAAAGATGTGCTTGTTGATGGACTTGGCCCTTTTCTCAGCGGTGATGCTGGTGAAAGAACCGGCTTCCCTCTATTTTGAGAAGAAACATGCCCCTGCGATGATGAAGTAGCGCTCATTTGTTGATGAAGGCTGAATCTCACCGATCATATGTACCCCTCACCGAGAATTGCCAATGAGGAGAGAAACAAGGAAGGTTTGTGGATTTGGAAGGGTTTGGATAATAGTAAAGACCAATCGTGTATTAGGGTTGGGAATTTTGAGAATGGGTGGGATAAAAAGATAAGCCATGATTTTGTCGAAGATAATCTGGTGATATTCTTTCTCCATAATACGCCGACATTTCTTTGGTAGCTTGAAAATCAGTTTGCACACGGATGTGAGACTGGTGATGGACCGATTGGCATATTGGATCTATCCAAGGAAGGACTGAGCTTCTTTTATTTTGGGTGCAAAAATGCCACGCTCGGCATTCTGACAATGAACCTTGGGCTGGGTCAGGTATGAATTGGTGAAAGCATTATCATGATCTTTATGCACTCATTATCTCTCATTTTCTCTCAGCGGTTAGGTCATCAGAAAATGGTTATCATCTTAGATTATCATCTGTACTCGAATTTATTTCAGTTAAAGAAACATCATGAATACTGAACACATTATGCTTGTGATAAAATGAATGCATGGACCCAGCGAGTGAAACATCAAATAGATAAGTAAAAGCAAAGTCTTTCATTAAATTAAAGTGCCTTAAAGTTAGAATTGTTCACATCTGAATACTAGAAACATAAAGAAAGAAAATTACATCATAGAAAAATGATCCTCCACTAGCGGAGGGTCTTGATTGGTAGAGCCGATAGAATAATCATCCTTGGTAGCTTTCATTGGAGCGTCGTCTAGGACGAAGTCCAAAACCTTTGCTTGCTCGGCTAATAACTTATCTCCTTCATCTGCTAGAGACCTTACAGGATTCTTGTCAGATTTGGCGGCAGAATTGGTTTGCATACAGGTGTGGCTGAACTGGAGGAGACCATGGCCAATACAATATCTTCAGGGAGACCGAAATTGATCACACCTACTTCATGGCCCGAGCTCGGTGATGGCTTCTCCATAACATCGATCTTCTTAATAGGCTGAGCCATTTTCACTTCTTGCACCAAATGCCAAATGGCCCTGCCCAAAGGCTTGCACTGATCTTTTGTGTATCCTCCTTGTACATGATAGCGACAAAAGTTTCCCCTTTCTTCGGGTGTGGGAGCACGATATTCATGAAGAGATGTAAGCAAGCCTTTCTCGAGCAACTTGGCAAAAAAAAACACTAAGGGGAAGCTTCCACGGAGACATGAATGCTTTCTGATCAGGTGTCCGAGCAGGCGTGGCTTGAGCTACAAAAGCATTCTCCTGAGCGATGACTTGAACTACAGCTTTCTTTTCCTCAGTCGGAACTGGAGCGACTTCAAAAGACTAAGAATCATTGCTCTTGTTAAACCAGGGTTTGCAGCCACTCAGCTTGCTAGCCCTTTCCTTTTCCTCCTAGTGCTTGATCCTCTCAGCTTTTTCAAGAACTTCTTGATAGGACTCGAAAGAGTCAGTCTCCATTTCTTTTCGGAGCATCAGGAGAGCCCTGTCAAGCAACTTTGGGATCATTTCTTTCAGGCTAAGCTTTTGCTTTAAGAGAACCTGAGTGGCCATCTAACTATTGAAATATGACTTGAAGGATTCAACCGGCTTTTGCTTGACTGCCTAAAGGTGTTGAATGGTGGTCTCTATTGTAGAATTAAATCCATAATGGGCAATCAAAGCTTTAAATAGGAGTTTTCAATCCAGGATTGTGGACTCTAGAAGAGTATTGTACTACTCGAGAGCAGGGCCTAAAAGGGTACATGGGAATAACTTGGCCAGCACCTTATCCCCAATCTTTTGGACATGCATGACCCACTCGTACATCACTATATGGGACTTTGGAGGTCCCTCGCCTGAATAAGCTTCCATCCGGGGCATTGAGAAATTCTTGGACACTCAATCATCATCTCTTACTTCCTCCTTATCCTCGTTCTTGTTGAGAAATTGCCTGAAGAAAGCTGCAATTTTGGGTGTCATGCCTGGAGGCTACGTGACCTGGTCATAAGGAGATGACCCAAACTGAAAAGGTGATGGAGCCGGGATTTTCATCTAGGGGCAAGAAAAAGGATTCTAATGGTAAGTGGTCCCACGAGGAGTGACCACAAAATTAGGAGGAGAGGGTGTGAAAACAGTCGGCTACACCAGAGGAATAATGAAGCCACTCAAGGGGACTGTCATCTGAGGAGTAAATCCCCCTAAGAAAGTGAGGAGAATAGGAGACTGAAGAACAGGCCTTGAGTGCATAGGGGGACGAAAACCAAAGGTCGGTGCAGCGAATGACAAGGGTAACTGAGAGGAACTTTGACCAAACCAAAATTGGCTCTACTAGATAGAATCAAAAACTGATTCTAAACTGGCAGAGACTAAACTATCTCTCCTAGAGCTTGAAATATAGGCCCTATTGGCCTCTAAGACTTTCTTTTCTCCCTGAGTGCCGATCTAACTTGCTCTTGAATAGTGTCCCAAAACATATCTGATTGAAGGAACATAGCCATAGCATTAGCCAACTCTAAACCCAACTAAGATTGCTCCTAATCAATCGGTGGAGAAGAGACAGGCAGAGCAGTGCCCTCGGTCAAAAACCCGCTAGATGTAGGAATATCAAACATGGTAGGAATAACTGATTCTAACACTGAACGGTGAACTAAACTGTGGTTGAGTCACAACCAAAGAGGGCTTCGGTCGAGGGGACGTCTTGACCTAACTAAAGGCTGAAAGATGATCAGCCCGAATCGAACCATGAATGAGATGGATGATAACATAAATATTCGAGTGATAAATGCTATACATATGGGTAGTTTGGAGAGGTAAAGAGCAAAATGGATGCGAAGCTTAACCCCAAAATATATGAGACGTGCAAATTCCTTGCTATGCCTAGCGAACTAGGTATAGGTCATCGGGACCCAAACGATCTTAGGCATTTTATTCCCCCTTCAAGAGAGGGGAGAGTAGAGGTAAGCAAAAACTGTAAAGAAAAGTTGGCCACAGGCTGCCTATGCATGAAGTACGTATGCATGGGCACAACACAAATAACACATGAAAGCAAATGAACCTCGTCCAACCTTATGACACCCGTGCAATGCCAATTTGGATTCTAGGGTTAACTCTAGCGCTAGGAAACGGCAAGAGAGTATGCAACCTATATCTAGATTGTTCTGGTGAGCCTGAAGGGAAGCTTCTATGCTAGTTTTATTGTAGTTCATAGTCTCAAACTGCTAGTGTCACAAACGACACTGTAGAAGGGTCTCGTCTACCTTGATTCCGTGTAACTCAACCACTCCTCAAATGACTACGACCACGAGAATTACACATTGGTTGAAATGAATGTTCCACCCACGAATATCCCCAAATCCTGGCGGGCATGAGGAATACAAGTGTGCTTCATGGGGGTGATAAAATGGTACCTTAAGACTTAGAATCTAACTAAGCGGTGGATTCAAACGACATAAGAAATAAAGCGTTGATTTAAAAATGATTTAGGCACATCATCAAAATCTGTTAACCAAAGTTTGACAATGAAAGTGATTTTTCAAATTTTAAGTTAAAAGGAAGTCCCCAACAGAGTCGCCATTGTGAGCTAATGACCGAATACACCGCCCGCAAGGTAAGCTTTAATGCTCTACGGCGTGGGGCGGAGAAACAATAAGCGCTGTGAAGCGTGCTAAGGGATAGTCCTTATTTTAGCGAGATGAGAATGGATAATGAAAGCAATGTTGAAATTGAAATTTAGTCCAATTTAAGAGTAAAGGGATACTAGACTTAGAATCCCATATTTTAAGATAGAGTCGCCACCCGGTTAAGCTCCACCGGGAATTTGGGTATGATATTCCCACCGGGTGGTTGGACCGTACCTTAAGATAGAGATTTTAAGTCCGGATGATGTTGCTTACTTTTCAATTTTTAAATCAAGCCATTTATGCTAATAAATGCGACTTCAGTTCTTATACGATTTAAATCCAATTATAGTTTGAAGTTTTCGATTTATATGCCATACATCACATGAAAGGCGGTAAATAAAGCAAATAAAATCATTATTACAAGGCTTTACAAATACCTATACATTTTTCTAATGCGAGAAAATAAATAAAGCAATAATTAAATAAACGGGCAAAATCGGGTTTTAACTGAGCTTACCGACTCGGACCCGGCTCCAAACGAGGCAAGATATATACGGGAATAACAATAGACAAAGCGTAAATAAATAAATGCGGAAAATAAACACATAGCATAGAGAAAACAAATTTTTGGATTTTTCGGGACAAAAACACAATTTTCGGGCATTAATTAATAATCTAACAACCTAAAAATGTGAAATAAATCAACTAGACATCCTAAAATCAGATTTAATATTTTCAGAATATTTTTGGGATTTTTAACCATGGCAAAAAGGTTCATTTAGATTTATTTGATTAAAAAAGTCATTTTTAAGCCATTAAAATGGAAATAAAACCCATTAAAAAAATTAAAACACTTCCATCAGCTATAAAAATTAATTAAATTAATTTTAGATTATTTGTGATTTTTAGAGATTTTTCAGGAAAAAATCAGGACTGAAAAAGCATTAAAATGACAAAAATTGAGTCAAAAAAAATAGAAACAGGGCCAAAAACAATAGAATAAAGCAAACAGGGACTATTTGGACATTTTTACCAGTAGGCCAACTCAGTGAGGTGGTTGGGCGACTTAGTGACATGGTAGACTGACTCAATGAGGTGGCCTAGATGACACTCAGTCAGCCTTCGTCCCATTGAACAGGCTTGCCTGAAAAAGTATCTAAACAAGCAGGAATCAACATTTTTTGCACCTGAAAACCCAACATTACTAAAATTTTAAGTCATTTCCTACATTGTTACAGTAGATTCAGACTGAAAATGCTTAAATAACTTTAGTTTTTCAGTTTGGAGGAAAAGAATCTAGAAAATCTGACAAAACAACGATTGGCCGCTTGAACGATCCGTAGGCCGACTGAATGAGGTGGTAAGCCGACTCAACAATGTGACCTAGGTGATGTTCAGTCGACCTACCATTTGCCAAAACGATCAGCTAGAGTTTTGATGGAAAATTACAAAAAAGACGAAGAAAAAGGGCCAAACGCCCGAAAAACAACCAAAAACACAACAGTAGAAATAAATAACAAAAAGAAATAGATTAGAACTCAGAAAGTTATATAAAGGTCATGAATCAACTCTAGAGACTCAAACCGGATGCTTGCCAAGCTTTGTGATGGATTTGAGATGAAAACCCGATGAAACAATAACCGATTTAGCAAGGGATTTAGTGATTCGTAAGGAAAAAGTCCCTAAATCCTATTTAAACCAATTTTTACCCAAGATTTCTAATAGATTTTAGTATTTTAACCTAAGAGATTAAGCCTAATAAGATTTCAAAATCAAGAACCACGTGTGTTGATTTAGATTTCACCATACTATTAAGCTCTTTCTCCCCAAAACTTAGAAAATTCTACGAATTGAATTCTAATCCAAAATCAGCCAAAAAGTCCTTAAATCAGAATTTTGATGGGCAATTATAGACTTCCCCAGTGCAAAATCCCAGAATTGATCCCCCAAAAATTCAAATTTGACACAAAAATCCCAAAAACCCAACTTGGTTGCTAAGAAAAACTCAGAAAACGTCGACTGTAGAAATCCCCGCGTGAAGGCCGAGTTAGTGATGCGGTCGGGCCGAGGCCAGGTCACATGACACGCTGGGCCGCATCACGTGACGCAGCCCAGTCCAGCCCGGTGGTGGTACCGACCGCCGTTGCTAGATCGGGGGCACCAGGGGGAAAGGCCAAGGGGCCCGATGAGGGCCGGCCCCAAAATGCGAATAAATATTACTACGGGCACCTGATCGAGGTGATTCTTGACATTCTGGAAAGCTCAGAGAGTGAAGAATCCAACGATGTAAACAAGACTTGCTAAAAATGTTTGAATTTTATAGAACATTGCAAAACAAATTACTTCGCGTGAGGGGAAAGTAAGAGGTTAACATCTAAAATGCGATTTAATCATTATTTTTCGGGGTCAAAGATCTCAAACTCGTCAACAAAGCACTTGCCAAAGGCGATTCGATTCTCAAAGGATGGAACAACTAGACCAATAAAAGGTTAGAGCAAAAAGTCATCATCATTCAGAGGGTCACCGAAAAGCCCATGCTCACAACGGCACCAAAACCTAGCGCTAGTAGAAGAGCACATCTAACTAAAGAGAGAAGGAGATGAGAAGATAGAGTGTGATAATTTTCCCAAATGATGAAAACAAAAGCGGGTTAAATCAAGTAAATGATTTTTGGTGCTCATCTTAATCTTTTAAGCTTTAAAAATAAACCAAAAGTTTGCAAGTTAAAAGATTATATCCCCAGCAGAGTCACCACTGTATGGTGTCAATGACATGTGGGTCTCCCTTGGTGCCTGTGTGAGAGGCGGGGCCCACTAGGGGTTTGGTTGGATTTAGGCGTGACACAACATTTTTTAGTTAAAGTTTGCACAATAAGCCAATTTTAACGAATAAAAGAATCGAGACCTAAATCTCGATAAATGATAGAGTCACCACCCAAGTTTTCTACTTGGGAAAGCGTTTTGGTACAGTTCCCTCTAGGCAGGAGACTCATACCTATTGGATCAGAGATTTGGGTATCGGATGAATCACTTATTTCCCATTTACTTTATTAAACTTACATTCACCGCGTAAAACTGTTTTTGTTTTCATCATTTAGAGAATTATTATAGAAATTCTATTTCTACACTCTTTCACACTCATTACATGCATTCACACATTACAATAAAGCACAAGCAATAAATGGGGGAATAAAAATTACAACCGAGGGCGAATGGGGGAAATTGCAAAGAGAACCTATACATTTGTTCTAAGTTATAAAAAAAATGAAAATAAATTCCCCCGCATCCACAGATATTAGCACATTTTAAAGCACATCGTAAGTCAACATTTCATTAGGAAAAATGAGTGAAAACACATTTTAAATTTTGTGGGTTGATTTACCGGATTATTTGTGAAAATGAGCACATGAAAAACGATGAGTTAGATTTATTTTTAATTGGATTAAAGTGAGTTCTGGATTCTGCCCGGGTCTGGTACCCTTATGGGTGGGTGGGTCCCCGTACGACTACCGAGGAGGACCGTTACGGGTATGGTGTACCCATATGGGTCCTCTCTGGTCCAAGCCGAAACTTTGTTCAATTTAACTTGTAGATTAATGGAGGATAAAATAAAAGAAAAATGGGATTTCCTTCCGTATGAGCATGGCTCACCGATTTAATACCCTTAGGGATATATGGTGCCAACAAGGCTCATAAGGGTTTAGGACCATTCCTAAAACAGGAAATAAAAGGAACATATGTAATAGAGGAAGCAGAGAACAATAATAATAAAATAATTAAGATCTGAGTCTCTTTGAAACTCAAGAGCGTTACCTTTGAGGCGTGAATCCACTTTGAGGCGATCCCTTTGCTGTTGAGAGAGTTTGGCCAAAGTAGAAGGTGAAATAGTGCTATTTAGGTGAGTATTTGTGTGGAAAAAACCTCCCTTAAATCCTAGTAAATGAAGCTAGGAATGAATAAAATGTGGACAAAACCTTAAAGGAAAGGGTTTTCTCCCTACTTTATACTTCCTACACCCCCACTATATCTTTTTTATACCTATAGAAATTGCTAGAACTTTAGTATATTTTTCATATGCGAGGTGTCTATTGTGAATTGAGGGAAAAAGGACCTATTTAAAGGGTGAGGGTCAAGTCTGAATGCAATAAACTGCATTCAAGACCTGCCTTTTCTCGAAAATGGTAAGAGATTACTTCCAAAAGAGGCTGATTAGGAAATCAGAGGACCCGTACGGGTGGGGTCCCACTCGTATGGGTGCTAAGGGACCCGTATGGGTCCCCTACACATGTATGGAAGGTAGTCCCCTTACGGATCGGTCAGTAGATCTATACCACTAAACATGACCCATATGGGTACCTAAGGGCAGATTAGGTCTCCGGACTTCGGCCAAACTCATCTCTGCAATAGTAGAAACACCTCTGATGGACAACGCCTAAAAGACATTGCATCATATAGCTATTATCATAGTTTCATGAGAAGGATCATTAAAATCCAGTTCTCACAACGAGCACGGCTGGTTACTGCTCGTGGCAGCCCAATGGCGCAACGCGAGGCCCAACTCACATGTAAGGCAGGCTAGTAAGAGCCTGCCTTATGCAGGCCAATTATGCAGTGTGCTATGCACAATGCGCGTAGGTCGACCTGCAGATCCATGGGATCAACATGTTGACCCATGTGGGATTAGGAGAAATCCTAATCCCACATTGGAAAATAGGGAGCAATATTTTGCTCCCCAAGCCTATATATAGGCTTCCTCCTCCTTTTCAGAACACACCAAAGCTCCTTCTAATTCTTGACCTGAGATTCCAACATGTTATCTCTCGAGTTGACTTAAGAGCAAGTTATTTTTTAGGAGCTTGAATTTATTCGAGCATCTCTTATTAATATTTTTGGGTGGGCTTTTGGAGTGGTCTAGCAGCTACTCAAGGCTCTGCAATTCTTCCTCATTGGGAGATTTCGGATGGTGGGGTTCGTGTGGATACTCATAGAGGCTATCCTACGTTTGGAGGCTTGTGCAAGAGGGTTCTGCCAAAGCACGCTTCAATTGGTAAGTTTTCGTTTTCTCTTTTAATTATTAGGTCTTTTTCTTTAAGCATTTTAGACTTAATAATTATTATGCTTAGGTTTTTTTGTATGCTTAGTTTATTTTATGCTTAGGTTATAGCTTAGAGTTATAACATGCTTAGCATAAAATATTTATGGAAGGATATAATTTAGAATTATTGTATGCCTAGCCTATGCATGCTAACCTAGGTAGAGAATTAATTTAGTTAAGGCTTTAATTAATTTATATGAACCTATTAGGAGTTCCTAGGGACAAAGGGATAAAATTTTGAATTTCCGCCATGCATGTTATGCATGTTCAAAGTGACTGTCAGTTTCCAACAAGTACCACATAAGGTAACTAGTATCTCAAGCGTGAGGATATTCGCAAAGCTACTGCATAAAGATAAACACTAACACCTTGATATATATACCATGTGTTTATCTTATTGCGGTCTCCATATATCCACCAGATATATCCATGTGTCAATTTTAAGGCACCACCTTCAGCTATAGGAGATTAACAGCTTGGACCCATTCCAAGAAAGTTGAGCACATGCTAGTCTTCCTACTTTATCAATATCCTTTCTTGACGAAACTATGACTAGGGATAGTTTAGACATAATCATAATTGCACATGAAGCAGGTAAGTATAGCCAACTATAATTTCTCTCACTTCATACAATGATATGTCAAGGACTTTTGTACACAGATATCAGTGAATATATTTTTTAACCAGTCATAAATATATATGTATATATGAACACATCGATATAAACAAAACATTAAATGATTAATTTAAATAAATTATTTGTACTAATATATAATTAAGATATATCACCCTAATTGTCTTAAGGGCATACATCATATCCAACAAAATCCCTCTTGCGCTAAGGCCAATTAGCCATATGTCTTAATCCATATGCGTTAGCATGCTGGTCATTTTTTACTTGTGTCAATGGCTTCGTCAGACCATCTGTGAGGTTCTGATCAGTGGGAACATATTCTAGTCTTATCATCTTAGCATCAACAATCTCCCTGATTATATGATACTTTATGACTACATGTCTATTTTTCTAGTGAGGTCGTGGTTCTCTTTCCTGAGCAATAGCACCATTGTTATTATAATACAAAGTGATTGGATTAATAATCTCAGGCACCACTCCAAAATCACCAATAAATCTCTTTAACTAGACAGCTTCTTTTGCTGCTTCACAGGCAGCAATGTACTTAGACTCCATGGTTGAATCAGCAGTAGTTTCTTGCTTAGAACTTTTCCAGCATACTACCCCTCCATTAAATACATACATAAAACCTGACTGAAACTTAAAGTCATCCTTATTAGATTGGAAACACGCATCAGTGTAACCTCTAATTATGAGGCCACCATCTCCATATATTAAGAACTCATCTTTAGTCCTTCCCAAGTACTTAAGAATTGCCTTGACAACCATCCAACGCTTTTCACCTGGATCTGATTGATATCTACTCGTAAAGCTTAAAGCTTGAGAGACATCTGGCCTAGTACATATCATATCAAACATGATGGATCCTATCACGGATGCATAGGGTCTATCCTTCATGCACATTCTTTCCTGAGGTGTTTCAAACTCTTAGCCTTAGAGAGGTTAATCCTTTAGTCATGGGGAGATAACCTTTGTTTGAAAGCTCAAGGTTGAACCGGTTCAGTACTTTGTCTATATATGTACTTTGAGAAAGACCTAAAAGCCTTTTGGATCTATCTTTATAGATCTTTATACCTAGTATACATGTTGCTTCTCCAAGGTCTTTCATGGAGAACTTTCTTGACAACCATATTTTAATACTTTTAAGAAGAGAAATGTCGTTTCCTATTAGTAGAATGTCATCGACATATAATACTAAAAAAACTGCACTCCCGCTAAACTTCTTGTAAACACAAGGCTCATTAACGTTTGGAGAGAAATCCAGTTCACAGATTGTCTTATCAAACCTAAAAATCAAACTCCTGGATGCTTGCATAACTCCATAAATAGACCTTTGCAGTTTGCATACCTTTGAGCCATTCTGAGATGTAAAACCCTCAACTTGTTCCAATATACACATCCCAGTCAAAATCCCCATTCAGGAATGTTGTTTTAACATCCATCTACTAGATCTCATAATCATAATAAGCAGCAATGGCGAGGAGTATTCTTTTGGATTTAAGCATGGCTACTGGTGAAAAAGTTTCATCATAGTCAATACCTTTGCGTTGACTATAACCTTTTGCAACCAACCTTGCCATATAGGTAATTACATTACTATCCATGTCATTCTTCTTCTTGAAGACCCATTTGCACCCCAATAGGTCTAACCTCTTTTGGTGCATGGATCAAGTTCCAAACTTGGTTTTCGTAGATGGAATCCATTTTTGATTTCATGGCATTAAGCCATTTATCAGAATCTGAGCTCTTCATTGCTTCATCATAGGTTCTTGGTTCATTATCCTCCACGAGATATAGTTCTCTATCATCCATGATGATAAAACCATATCTTTCGGGACCTTTATGAACACGACCTGATCTTCATAATGGTTGTGTTTTGAAAGGTTGTTCTTAGATCACACCTTCTTGTGTATCTAGAATGGGGCCAATCAGTTGATTGTCTATTCCTTCCTCTTGAACTTTTGGTTACTTTTGCAAGTAAGTGTTCCTTTTCAAGAAAATGAGCACTGCGAGACACAAATACCTTCTGCGCTTCGGGTTGGTAAAATAAATAGTTTCCTTTGGATATCCAATGAACAGACACTTGTTAGATTTAGTGTCTAGCTTATCTGATGCTATCTACTTTACCATGGCAGGATAACCCCTTACTCTTCGGTGACTTAAAAATGGCCTTTTATTACACCATCTTTCATAAGGCGTAAAATCAACTGATTTAGAGGGCACTCTGTTTAATACATAAACTACGCTCTCTAATGTATATCTCCAAAAGGATTTACTGAGATCTGCTTGGCTCATCATGGATTGAACTATATCTAATAAAGTCTGATTCCTCCTTTCTGACACTCCATTGTGTTAGGGTGTATAAGGAGAGGTCTTGTGAGCCCGGGCTTTTTGGTGTCTCACAGAACGCTGATGACTCTAACCTCTTTATGGGCCAGTTGTTCTATTTTTTCAGAGTCGAGTCGCATTTAGCGAGTACTCTTTAGACGATTTAGGACTTTAATCACGCTATTTTCCACCACCGGTTAATTTATGAAAATTAATAAAATGCAAAATGCAAAAATATATAAATTTAGTCAAAAATATCTCCTCTCTCACCTGCCCTTGGCGGCACCACTATCGGAGCGGTTTGTTGCGCCACTAGCAGTAAGATGACCGATGTCGTAGCAACGCTCACCACATGGCCCATAAGGCCATAATGTGGCCACATCGCCGAACCGCGCCGCTTGCTCAGTGGTGGCGCCTGTGGCAGCGATAAAAAGTTGACTGCTGTGCGGGTCATGTTGCTCATCGCCATGGTGCATTTTCTCTCTCTAAATGAGAATAATCTCAATTTTTCCGAGAATTTTAACATTTCTAAGGACTAATTGGATTATTTGGAGGGAGGAAGGTCTATATAAACCCATTAGATCACCTGGTTAAGGACTTTTGCCAATTTAGAGATTGAAATTCATATTTTAGGGTTCTTAGCAATTTATAGAGAGAAAGCTTTATAAAGCCATGGAAATCTAACTAATTTGGATTCCTAAGGTTTATTAGGTTTGATCTTTTAGTCTAAAACACTAAAATCAAGTAGAAATCATAGGTTAAAACGAATTTAAATAGGATTTAGGCACTTTTTCTTACAAATCACTAAAATCTGTAACTGAATTCATCACTATTTCTGTCACTGTTTCATCGGATTTTTGTTACAAATTCATCAAAAAGCTTGTCAAACATTCGGTTTGAGTCTCAAAATGTGGATTCATGGCCTAGAGGTAACAAAATTGAGTTCCAATCTCTTTAACTTAATTTATTTAGTTGTTTTTCTTCTATCTTGGTTATTTTTTGGGTGGTTATCCCCTTCTCTTTCAGTACTTTTTGCAAATACCTTTTCCGGTGTTTTTGGGTCCCTTTTGTCCCGAAGTCGAAAAATTATAGTTATTTTGTCATTTTAAGTCCAAATCCATTGAAATATCGTGGCAATATGCTTAAAATTTTGGTAATCTTGAGTTTTCGAGTGTAAAAATACCGATTTTTTGTCCGTTTGGCCTTTTTCCTGTATGACCACTCCGGTGGTCATTTGACCACTGCCATGGCATGGCAGCGGTCAGATTACCACTACAACAGTCAAACTAGCAAAAGTGCTAGAAGGTCCCTATTTTGTGTTTTTGACCATGTTTTATCGTTTTCTTGTATTTTTTACCCCAATTTTCAATCAAAAAATTTCCAAAAAAGCAAAAATAATGTGGAATTAATTAAAATAATTTTTAGCCAGCTGGAATTAGTTTATTGGTTAAATATCTATTTTATGGCTTAAAAATGATTTTTTCACCAAATAAATGCTTAATAAATCTTTTTATTCTAAATAAAAATCTAAAAATATTCTGTAAATATTTTACCTATTTTTAGGGTGGTTGTTTAGTTTATTTAATTAATTATTAGGTTGTTTAAATAATTATTAAATGCCCAAAAAATGTGTTTTTCCCCCGAAAAATCCTAAAAAATACTTTTCTCCCTTGTTTTAGTTTAATTTTCTGCCTTAAGTTATTTGTGTGATATTTGTGTGTGATTTATTCATTTGGAACTATTTCAGTGTTGGTAAGTTAGGTTGAGGCCCGGTTTCGATCTTTCGTTATTTATTTCATATATTTCCTGCATTAGAAAAATGTATAGGAATTTGTAAAGCCATGCAGTAATTAATTTACTTGCTTTTATTTATTTCTTTATAGCATTATTCGCTGCATGATGTACGGTTTATTTTATCCGAAAACTCTAATTAGGAGGGTTTAAATTGAATAAGAACTAAAATCACCTTTATTAAAATGTAAATGGTTTGATTTAATAAATAAAAAGTAAGCAACATCATCCGAACTCAGAATTTCTATTTTAAGGTACGGTCTAACCACCCAGTGGGAATATCGTACTTAAATTCCTGGTAGACCTAAACCGGGTGGCGACTCGGTCTTAAAATACTGGATTTCAGGTCTCGTATCTTTTAACATTTAAATTGGACTAAAATTCAACTTCAACGTCGCTTTTATCAGTCTATTTTTCACCACACCTCTAAGTAGAGGATTTTCCGTTAACACGCTTCACAATGAATTTTTGTTATCCCGCTTCCCGCCTCTCACGCGGAAAAGGTCGTCCCCTCACAGTGGTGACTCCGCTGGGGATTTACTCTTAACTTAAAATTTTAAAAATCGCTTTCATTTTCAAAAATTGGTTAAAGGATTTCGATGATGTGCTGAAATCATTTTTTAAATCAAAGCTTTATTTCTTATGCATTTTGAATCCATCGTGTAGTTAAATACTAGGTTAAGGTGCCATTATCTCACCACGTGAAGCCCACTTGTATACCTCATACCCACAAGGAATTGGGGATATTTATGGGTGGATCACTCATTTCAACCAACATGTCAACTCCCATGGTCACACTCATTTGAGGAGTTGTCGAGTGATGTGGAATCAAGATAAACAAGATCCTTCTACAATATTGTTCTACAATATCAGCAGTTTGAGACCACGACCACGTTAGATAAAGCCATAGCAACTTCCTCTTAGGAAATCACCGAAACATGCATGTTTTAGATTTAGATCGCATACTCAATTGCTGTTCGTTGGCATTTGAGTTAAGCCCTAGATTCTTTGAACGGCATTGCGCGGGAGTTATAAGGTTAGAAGAAGTTCGCTTATCGCATGCTATTTGTATTATGCTCATGCTTACGCACCTCATGCATACGCACCTCATGCATACGCACCTCATGCATAGGCTACCTGTGGCCGACTTTTATTTTATTCTTTTGCTTACCTCTACTCTCCCCTCTCTTGAAGGGCAATTTAATAAAATGCCTAAGATTGTTTGGGTCCCGAGGAACCATATCTAGTTTGCTTAACATAGTGAGGGATTCACACGTCTCACATATTTTGGGGTTAGGCTTCACATCATAAGCTTCTCTACTCTCTACCTCTCTAAACCACCCTTGTATATATGACATTCATCACTCGAATAATTATGTAATCATTCACTTCATCCATCGTTCAATTTAGGCTGATCATCTTTTGGTTTCTCAGTTAGGCTGAGATGTCCTTGCCGTCATGTTCCTCTTTAGCTCTGACTCGATCATCACTTGGTTCTACGATCAGTGACTTCAGTTTCAGTTTCAAAATTTGCTCTATCTACCATGTCTGATTTACCACCTATTAATGGGACTTCTTTCAAGGGTACTCCTCCCCTTCCTCCTCCTCCTCTGACTGACCAGAATCAATCGCAGATAGGCACTAAGATAGCTGGCACTATAGCCATGTTTTTACTGTCTGATCTATTCTATGTTTCCATCCAAGAGTAAGTCTAATCAACTCTGAGAGAAGAAAGGGATGCCCAAAGGCCATGGGGCCCATGTTTTAAGCTCATGGACAATTAGAGACCACTCAGAATGGATCTAGTCAGGTTCCACCCATTCAGCATCAGTTATCGGCTCCACCATTGCCACCTGTCTGACTGAGTCAGTTTCAGTTCAATTAGACCTCAGTTCATCCTTCCCCATCTTTTACTCTAACGACATTCGCTATTCCTCCTCCTCTACTCTCGAGACCTATCACCCAAACTCCTGTACTCCCCACTTTCTCAGGGGGTTTTACTCTACAAATGGTTGTCCCCTCTAGCATTTTTATCCTCCCTCTGACACCAACAATATCCTCTATGTTGTCTCCTCCCAATTTTGTGGTCACTTTATGTGGAACTACTTACCGTGAAAACCCTTTTGCTCATCCTCAAGTTGAGATTCTAACTCCTCCTCCCCCCTTTCAGTTTGGAGCCACTTCCATACACAATGACCAGATCATATAATCTCCGGGTATGACACTCATGGACTAAGTCACGCAATCTCCGAGCATGACACTCAAAGTGGCGGCACTTTTGAAGTAGCTACTGGCCAATAATGAAGAGAAGGAGGAGAAGAGGGATGAAGATTGGGTTTTGAAGAAATTTTTTATGCCTAGAATGGAAGCCTATACTGGTGAGGGACCTCCTAAATCCCATATCATGATGTACTAGCAAATTATGTGTGTTTAGAAGATCAGTGATAAGGTTCTTGCTAAGTTATTTCCATGTACTCTGTCGAGGCCAACACTTGAATGGTATAATACCCTCCCTGAGTCAATGATCCTAGATTGGAAGCTTCTTTCTGAAGCCTTGATCGGTCACTATGGTTTCAATTCAGCCATGGAAACCACTATCCACCATCTCGAGGCCATTAAGCAAAAATAAGGCAAGACTTTTAAGTCCTACTTCAATATATGGATGGCCACTCAAGTCCTTTTAAAGTAGAAGCTCAGTTTGAAGGAGATGATCCCAAAGCTTCTTGACGGAGCTCTCTCGGTTCTCCATAAGGAAATGGAAACCTATTCTTTTGAATCATTCATGAAGGTTTTGAGAAAGCTGAGAAGATCGAGCATCACAAAGAGAAAGAGAAGGAAAACAAGCTGAGTGGGAATCGACCATGGTATAAGAAGAATAAGTCAAATGAAGTTGCACCAGGTCCTGCTAAAGGTAAATCACCTGTGATGCAAACCGTGGCTCAAGAGGAAGTGTCTATAGTTTAAGTCACTCCTCCTCAGCAAACATTTGTATCTCCATAGAAGCTGCCTCTTGGCATCATATTTGCTAGAATGTATGAAGCTGGCAAGATTAAGGCTTTGCATGATTATCGACTAGACAAAAAAAGGAAACTTCTGCAAGTTCTACGTACAGAAAGGGCATCAAACTAGCTAGTGCAAAACTTTAGCTTCCACCCTCGCTCGCATGGTTAAGGAAGGGAAGATTGAAGACCTGGCTAGGAAGCCAAACACTATGGAAAACCCTCTGCCTAACTTGGAGGGCAAGGTCACTATGATCAACTCTGGTCTCAATGAAGAATCAGCCCTGAAGGTGATCTTTGAGAAGTTCATGATGGTTATCAGCTCTGGCCTCCCTTCAAACTTTGTGTTCGACATGATCTCATAGTCTAACCTTGTGGTAAGCTCCATGTAGATTGAGGACATGGGGCAAGAAGATGAGACCAAGACTGAAAGTGTGGAAATGGTTAAGCAGTCGTCATTCAATGTTGACGATCATATGCTAAAAAGGGAGTATTTTGATGAGGGATTCAAGGCTTTCAATGTGGATGAGTATGAGGTTTAGGACATATCATTGGCGTATGAGGAACCGGGCTACTTGTTTGAGACCCTGACCACCAAGAGTGTGTTGTTTGATGGGATTCTGAATGTCACTCCAAGAGGACGCGTGTACCAACCTAAGGACAACTGACTCCATCTTGAGAATAACCCTGTCTGGAAACCCGTTAGAACCATAGCTAAGCTAGAAACCCCACCTCCTTAGGGTGAGACGAGTCCCAACATCGACCCTCTTATCACTCAGTTGAAGACTACACATGCTTGCTTTAGCATCTAGTAGCTAGTCCTTAGTTTTGATGAATACCGCAAAGCTCTCATCAAAAGGCTTTTTGGAAATTGAAGCAAAGCCTACCACTTCGGCAATCAAGATATGTAGTATGATAGGGGAAGGACTCCTAGTTCTGAGAAGTGAGGATGGCGTTTTCCTACAGGGATCTCTCACCTGAAGGGATCGGCCACAGTCATGCTCTATTTATCTATATCCAAATTTTGGATCAAACCATTCCCTGTGTCATGGTTGATGATAGGTCCGCTTTGAACCTATGTCCGCTGAAAGTACTACCTCATGTGGATCTATCCAAAGTCGTTCTTAAAAAATCCAACACCATCATCCATGCTTGTGATGATTCGAAGAGGGGTATGATTGGTGTGTTTGAAGCTGAGGTGACCGCAGGGGAAGTCACTAGCAAAGTGCAGTTCACTTTCCTAGATATTCCTGTTTCTTATTCATTGCTCTTGGGTCGTCCTTGGATCCATGCTTTGGGAGCATTTCTTAAACACTCTATCAGAAGATCAAACTGAGAAAGAAGATCAAACTGAGAAAGAATGACAGAAGGCTCTTTGTCATTGAGGCTGACCAAGCGTCTATGATGGCCGTTATGGAGGCCAAAGAGAAATATAGATTTCGAGTGGCTGTCGTCCGTAATGAAAAGCCTAAAGTCCCTTGTTATAAGCTCAATTCATTTACAGCTAGGAAAATGATGAAGAAGAATGGCCATGTGTCGGGTCAGGGGTTAGGCAAAGGCTATAGAGGAACGATTGATCCTATCCCAATCAAGAGGTTTCTGAAGTGAGCTAGTTTTGGGTACACTCCGAATAAGGTTTACAGGCATCTTTACCCCATACATTGTGGTGTGATTAATGTTTGCGAGTCCAAGAAAAGAGAGCCCACAGGGGGGAACCATAACCCATCGAGCATGGTGGTCAGATTTGGCCAAGTTTTGAGATTTTTAGAGACGTGTATGATTTTAAGAAAGGCTACCTTATTGGGGAGGGGTAGAGCCCGATCAAGCCTGTATCTGTTATTGAGTTAGATGAGAAAGACAAAGGGAATCTGTATCTAGATTTAGATGAAGAGAAATCTGCTGATCAAGAGATCAAAGATGTTATGGTTGCTATATCAAGGGCCATGTCTGTTCTTCTTAAGAAGAAATGGAAGAAGAATGATGAAACCAATCCTCTAGCCAAAGCTGTGAAATAGATCGTGAGGTCTCTAGCGACTGAAAGAGACATGCTGACTGCTGAACAAGAAATAGCTCTGGGTCTCGACCTAGATGACCTACTTTTGGAACCTACCAAGGGTGTCAACTCTGCTGATGCTACTGCTCAAGGCCCTTCTCATGTGGAGGATGACTCTATCTATAATGATGTAACCTTTAATATTTCCAGAATTTTTTATGAGAATAATGTAGCCTATAAGGCCTTTAATTCAATGGAAGATTCTGATTTCACTTATTTGATTGATGTTTTGCCCGACAGGCCCATGCATTCATTTAATCATAAGCATAATGTGTTCAGTATTCATGATGTTTCTCTAACTAAAATAAATTTGAGTACAGATGATAACCCAAAAATGGTAACCATTTCTAATGACTTAACCCCTGAGATAAAAAGAGAGATAATTAAGGTGCTGAAAGATCATGTTAACACTTTTACATGGTCTCATATGGACCTACCTAGTGTTGATTGTTATATCGCTGAGCATCACATTCCATCTGATCTGAAATTCTGTCCTATCAAGCAGAAGTTCTGCTAGTTAAGACCGAAATGGGCTGACAAGGTTAGAGGCGAGGTTGCTAATATGATTGAAGCTAAACATGTCGAAGTTCTTGACAATCTGACCTGGTTGTCCAATATCATCCCGGTTGCAAAGCAAGATGGAAGGGTAAGGGTTTGTGTGGATTATCGAGATCTGAATAAGGCTTCACCAAAAGATGAATTTCCTTTACCTCACATCAATGTAATAATTGATAGCGCCACTAGAGCTGCGATGTACTCGTTTATAGATGGTGTCTCAGGGTACGATCAGATTTTGCTGAACATAATCGACAAGGTTAAGACAACTTTCATCACAGAATGGGGAGTCTTCTGCTATCAAGTTATACCATTCGGTCTGAAAAATGTCAGGCAACCTATAATTGCGCTATCACTACTCTCTTGCATGACATAATCCATAAAGAAGTAGAAGTCTATATGGATGACATGTTGATTAAGTTTGCTACTAGGGAGAAACACCCTGCAGTTTTGGATAAGTTTATGACTCACATCGAGAAATACAACTTACGCCTTAACCTGAAGAAGTGCATATTCGGGGTTACATCAGGAAAAATTTTAGGTCACATGGTCAGTCAGAGAGGAATTGAAATGGATCCAAACAAGATTAAAGCGATCAAGGATGTGCCCGCTTCGAAGAAGGAAAAAAAGTTTGATCCTTCCTTGAGTCCATTCAGTACTTCAGCCAATTCATTGCTCGTCTCACTACCATTTGTGAACCAATCTTCAAGCTATTAAGGAAACCTCAATTGATTTTGTAGCATGAGCATTGTCAGATTGCCTTTGATAGAATTAAGGCCTATCTTCTTCACACACCCGTCCTTCAACCTCCCACACCCGACAAGCCATTGATCTTGTACTTAGTGATTGATGATTCAGCCATAGGGTCAATGTTGGTTCAATAAGACGACAACAAGCATGAGCATGCATTGTACTACTTCAGTAAGAAACTATTAGATTATAAAAACCCGTTATTTGATTGTCGAGAAGACATTTGTTACCATAGTATGGTTACCCAAGAAGTTGTGCCATTACTTCCAATCATATAGAATTCAGGCTGTCGCTAAGGTTGACCTAATGAAATATCTCTATTAGTCGCCAACTTTGGCCGGTAAGTTTTCAAGATGGTTACTATTTCTTTCTGGATTTGATATTGAGTATGTCACCTAGAAGGTTATCAAAGGTCAAGTAGTTGTAGAATTTTTTTGTCAAACTAAGCTCTAGAATCTGACTATGCTAAAAACTTAGACTTTCCCAATAAGCAGCTGGCTCTAATTGATGTCGCAAAGATAGTATGGACTATATACTTTGATGGCGCCATGAACAAATTTAGAGCAGTCCTCGGAGTTATTATCTTCACACTCAACAATGAGGTCATCCCTCTATCTAAGCAGCTAGAATTTTTTACCACCAACAACGGGGCCGAATACGAAGCTTGCCTATTTGGTCTGGAAGCCCTGTTGCTCGTTGGGGTGAAGCATGTTTCTGTGATTGAAGATTTAGCTTTGGTAATCTATTAAGGTTTGGGGGATTAGGATATAAAAGAAGAATCACTCCTGCCTTAAGTTAATATTGTTTGGGATCTATCAGCTAAGTTTGTGATGTGTCTCTATCAACACATTCCTCACGATGAGAATCAGATAGCCTATTCGTTAGCCACACTGGCCTCGATGTGGGAAGGTCCTCAAAACCAACCCATTTGCCCTCTGATCCTCATTTTTGTGAAGGTTCCCTACCATTCGCGTGACATTGCCCAAGTCTTCACATCAGTGATGAACCTTGCTAGTACTCATACATAGTTCACTTTCACCATCATGGCCAGTACCTTGAGAATGCTATGAATTCCGATCAAACTAACCTACGTAAGCTGGCCTTTTAGTTCAGAATATTCGTCAACAATCTCTTTAAAAGAACTTCAGATGGTTTACTGCTCTGTTGCTTGATAAAACCTGAGGCTCGTTGGGTGGTGAGATAGGTTCATTTGGGTGATTGTGGACCACACATGAATGGAATGGCTTTAGCCAAGAAGATTCAGCAACTGGGATACTTTTGGTTAACTTTGATCGTCCATTGTGTTTCCAAGGTCAAGAGGTGTCATCAATGCCAAATTTATGGCGGTATCCAACACCTTCCATCGACCGAGCTTCATAACTTATCTACTCCTTGGCCATTCTTGGCATGGGGGATAGATATAATTTGTGAGTTTCGGTAGTCTTCAACTAATGGTCACCACTTCATCATTGTGGCGGTGGATTATTTATCAAAATGGGTGGAAGCTGAATCGCTCACCAATATTACCGCCAAGAAAATGGCCAAATTCATAGAAAAATACATCTTTGGTTGGTATAGTCTACCTTGTCACATTGTGTCAGACAACGGGGTTCAGTTTCAAGGGGAAACCACCAATTTGATCAAGAAATATGATATTGAGCATCATAGTTCTACGCCCTGCCGTTCTTAAGCCAACGGTGCAGTCAAAGAAGTTAACAAGTCTATTAAGAAAATCCTTTCTAAGACCATCATTGGTTATCAAGATTAGGTCGATAAGTTACCATTCGCTCTCTGGGGGTATCAAACTAGCATTAGGAATCCTATAAGCTAGACCTCTTTCTCCTTGGTTTACGACATTGAAGCAGTCCTATGGTTGAAATCGAGATGAAGTCTCTGCGAGTGGCACTCAAATCCAAACTAGAAGAGACCAAATGGACAAAAGCAAGTTTTAAACAATTGAACACCATGGAAGAGTAATGCCTAAAAGCTTTAGAAAATCTCCAAATGTATCAAAAATGCATGGCAAGAGCTTTCAACAATCGGGTCAAACATCATAGATATCCATTGAAAGCCGGTGACTTGGTTCTAAAGCAAGTGAAGCCTACCAACACTGATCCAAGGTTGAAGTTCCGGCCGAATTGGGAAGGACCTTATATGATTAAGAAAGTTCTCAGTAAAGGCAGAATGAAGATTATGGATATGGATGGCAATGAATTCACAAACCCTATCAATCAGGATCATTTGATGTGTTATCATATCTAAACCAAAAAAATCAAATCCAGAAAAGCGGCATATAAAAAAATAAATGAAATAAATCACCCGATGAGTGGTCCTCTACTGCTCTGGCAAAAATTTGGGTGTATCCCACTATTTGGTATTCTACAAACCATTCAAGCAAAAGTTAGGGTGCAAGAATAGCCCGCTAGACTGAAAATCTAAAAAGGACGGTCTAGGCAAAATTTAGGGTAAAAGTGAGCCACAAGAGGGTGTTGGCTAGAAAACCTTTTCAAGCTAGTTGACACCAGGGTTTGGGTCAATAGAAATGGTTATCATCATTATGTACTCAAACTTAATTCAATGAATGGAAATGTCTCTTTTACTGAGCTCTTATGTTTCTATTCAAATGGATATACTAGGCCCTAAAGGCGAAATATTGCAAATAAATTGAATTCAGGATGTCGATCAATTCAAATACTTGATCACCAACAATAAAAATAATAAAGGCATAAATTCTGGTAGACTGAAAACATCTAGGTCTAGGCAAAATTCGGAAAGTTCGCTAGACTAAAAACCCAAAAAGGGCGGTCTAAGCAAAAGTTAGGACATAAAAGCAATAAATGATAAGTCTAATGGGCCCAACACAATGTTCGAGTTTTTGCAAAAGTAAAGACAAATAAATGTAAGGATAATATGATCATCATCAATCACTCCAAGGGACCTACGCCCTCATCATCATCATAGTCAGAATCATAAAGTAGAGCCATCCTCTCCTCCGCCATGAAAGGATAAGGCTTGAATCCCTCCTACTTGTGCCTCCACGTATGCCATGCATTATATGCTTCATTTCGCCCCTATAACCTTTGAATGTTATAAAGCCACCCTCGGTAGGTACCATCTATAGTGATAGCACCCAATAGGTCATAATCCAGAGTATTATATCTCGCTCGGTGTCCCCACACCTCTCTAGCCTGAGCAAGGAAGTTGGTTGTGAATGGTCGGCTCTCGAACTCGATCAAGTCCTGTGGAACCCTCTATCGTGCACCCAATTCAACACAACCGATAAGGTGTGTAATGCACAAACTGCCATAACCCTGCAAGCTGAATGCAACTGCCACTAGTATCCACCAGCACGTCTGTGATCCTTCACTAATGACAGACCTAGCAAATGTCTGTATCAGCATGCCCCTCTATGACCCCCCATCTAGGCCTCGTATATAAGGGTGTCATGATTAGAATTGACATGGGTCCTCTCATGATAATTCCTGGGATGATATCTTCTAAGATCTCCCTAAGGCTCCTGAGTCAAAACCAGCTTCTCCAAAAGCCAAACCTGCACGTCAGATTCAGATTTAGATTCCATTTCAGTTTTAGATTCAGTTTTAGAGTGAATTTTAGATTCAGTTTTAGACTCATATTCTATTTTAGATTCGGTCAGTTTTAGATTCAATTTTAGTTTTAGATTCAGTTTTAGATTCAGTTTTAGACTCAAATTTGGTTTTAGATTTGGTCAATTCCATATACAGTTTTAGATTTAGTTAGATTCAGACTCAGAATCAGTCAGGTTCAGTTTTAGATTTAGGGTTCAATTAGGAGAATACATGTAGTATGGAGAAATGATCCCCGATGATGTCAGGGTCAGTAGTAGCTCTATCCAGATGAATCAGGGTCTCAACTAGCCCTATGACTAGTGGAGAAATACCCTCTGAGGCAGGTCTGATGATCTAAATCAACTAGAATAGGGCAATACTGCCTACACCATAAATGAACTCGACCATCAGCAGCAAGGCCACCATGAAGGGATAAGAAATGTGTGATCTAAGGGCAGCTATGCACCAGTTGAGCACCCTGCTAAGATCGAATCTTTATAATCTGGTAATCTGAGAAAGGAATTTCAAACAGGAATCTAGGTTCCACAACCCGGTCAATCAATCCTTGGACCTAAAAATGACCTATGGCCTATCAATTTGTATCCCGCGAGGGCAAGTCACCCCCAAGATGGTATGGAACTCCTCCACCATCGGAAATAGCTTGAAATTTGAAAAGCAGAACACGTGATCCATCATGTCCCAGAATGAGAATGCCATATGAAGGAAGGTCACATTCACTAGCCTGCTAGTGATGTACCGGAACCCCGCCAGTCCAAATTCCTCCAGCTTCGCCCAATCAGAGCTCTCTAAAGACCTGAAGAAATGCCTCAGTTGAGTGTTATGTGTCGCCATAAGTAGTCTTTACCTGCTAATCACCTACCAAATAAAATTGCACTGTTGTTAATCCTGATAAATTCATATGTGTGTGGATATCAGTCAGATTTTTTCCTAGTCAAGCATCTACTGCACCTAGCATTCATCTAGCGAGCAAGCAAGGCAATCAACAATGCAATCAAACAAATAATCACATCAATCACATCAGAATAAAACAACCAAAGTACCAAGTCACCAATGTATCAAGTGAACACTAAATACAGAAAATTAACAAGATAAAGCAAGATAATGGAGCGGTCATCAAGTGTACTCTCCGCCCTCACAATTGAAATAAACATTGATATCATTGTGCTCTTCTTCTCGGCACTAAGGTGTAGGTATCCTCTTAGTATCTGGCCTAAGTAGAGGAGATGACCCCGCAAGCTACACCATGGAGACATCTAGCATGTCGAATGAAGGCCTATAAGATCCGGAGGCTCTCGTATCAATAAGGATATCCTTAGTCTCGTGTGTGTCACCACCACTCGTATAGTCACACTATCGGAGCTGAGTCTAGAGTCGATCTCTCTGACTCTGCACTCCTCAGAGGCAATTTCGTAGGCTCTCCATGTCTCGAGACAACTTCACATATCGCGCCCCCTCCTAAGCTATCTAGCTCAGATAGCCTGTTGTCTCTCAAGCCACCTGACTTCGATAATTTGCTAGCTCACACTCGAAACTCATCCACTCCTTATGCTTAGTGCGGTATCTATCTTGCTCCATCGCAAAGAAAGCCTGAAAGTGTGAACAACTAAGGAAGGATCAGCTTGATAAATCCTGCATTCATACGTACATGCATAACTCTAACAAATATTCTGTATATCCTCTTCCTAGTTGTTGCAGGCAATAAGATAAAGTCATTACCTAGCTCATGGAATCCTGAGCAATCAGTATGTCTCTCACATCATAATATCCCCTAGCCATGCGCTCGATCTCAGAAATAGGTACCTATATGATCAAACACAATGGCAAGACCAATCGATCACCACGGTTAAACAATAACAAATAAAGATTAGCAAGATGAATGAAGTTGGCATTCTTGCATGTGTGGTATCCGGTGGAAGGTAATACAGGGTTACCCTCGACTCCTTGATGGGTCTCTCCTCTCAAATTCTCGATCGACACATCAAAGAAAATGAGGTCTCTAGCTGATTCATCATAATCCCGTTGACTCTACCATATGAGAAGGTTACTCTGTTAGGTAAAGTTGGCCCCTTTAAAATGGTCTTAGGGTTGGTAGCATATCGATGAGAGGACTCTCCAGGTACCTCAGTGCTGACGGTAGGACCGTCTCTTTTTTTCTTGTGAATCCCCTGAAACCATAAAAAGAAAAGTGACATCAGACAAATAAGATGAGCTAGAAATAACAAAACCGACAGAAAACACTGATTAAGTTCATGAAAGGTCAGAGAAATATACCCTCTTATATCGACCCTGATGAAGGACGGTTGAATCAAAGCTTGAATCGATGTCACCGTTGTCATCATACCCCATAGCAACTTCTCCGCCATCATCATCTGAGGGGAGCTCATCATCATCATCACCACCACCCTTGATTCTATCACTACCCATGGTTATGACATCATCACCACCAAATTTGAAATCCCAAGGTATGTCAGCACTTGTCTTCCTCGGATAGTCTGGGATGAAGTGCCTCATGTGAGCGGCATAGTCTAGGCCAACCGAAGGCACCCTGAAATGATCACTATCCATGAACTGGGTTTATGCATCGGCAGGCATAAGATCAGGCTAGAAAATACCAACTGGCACGTCGGGGGGAATCCTTCTTTGAGTCATAGTGCTTATCCTCCACTGCAAACCCGCTCTCCAAAAGACCACTCCTAGGAAAATGGGCACTCCAGAATAAACTAACATCCATCCACCGTACGCCAAACATGCTTGATGTGGCGGTGATAAGGTAATCTCCTCCATAGCTCGGCAATAAGCAAAAAGAAACACAACAATAAATCTCTGTAAGTATCCTTCCATTTGTCCATACAATTTTGAACTAATGGTTTAAAAAATGTGTAGGAAGTAATGTTACCCAATGGCATCTAAGCTACCTTAAATACTCCCGATACTGGATGCGTCCATTCTCTATCTCTAGCTCACACCACCCGTACATCCAGCCGGCAATAACGTGTGACCTGGGTAGCGGTCATGTGTCGAGCACATGCTGAGGGGCTATCAAATGCTCGAACTCCCACATCTATTAAAAGATAAAAAAAAATGATAAGATTAATAAACTGAATAAGCATCATGGTCAACATTCAAGATTTCAAGTGAATAAGGTTGCTCACCAAAACCCACAACTGTCCAGATTGGAACTCTGTGACTCTCCCTCAACCTGAGCAGTCAAGTGCATAATAAATCTTTCTAGGATGGCCCTCAGCCAATTCCACTTCTTAAACTCGATTAGATCCTCTAAGACACACAGCTGTCCTATAGTGACTCTACTCGAAGAGGAAGGAGAGAAAAGAAATGAATAAGTAGAAGTATGAAAAGAGAAAGGAAGGAAATGGTGGATTATTTTTATCCCTGGCTCGCATCTCCAAAATTCTCCAGTACACAAGGGGGCAAAACCCGCTACTTGGCAATTCTTTCTGACTCCTGGATATTTCTAAACTCTGTTTATTTAATATTCTGCCTTTTATTATTAATTAAAGGGGTAAAATTTTTTGTCTTAACAAAATCAATTAAGCAATAAAAAAGTAGACATGTTTAACATATACTAACTGCTTAAAATTTCATTCTTGACAGGCTTGTTGATGGCAATCCCAGAAAATAACCAGTCCAGAATTTCCTGATTTAAAACTCGATCCTAATTGGTCCGTTGATGGTGCGTCCCCGAACCATAAGTAGACAACCAACCTAGGTCTTTGACTTTGATAGGTCCGTTGAAAATGCATCCCCCGACCGTCTATAGACAACCGACTCAAAGAATTTTCTACCCCCCGATAAGTTCGTTGATGATGTATCCCATGACCCTCCGTAGACAACTGACTCAAGATTCTATTGTTTCAGGTTTGGCCACATATCCCTCGTTCTTTCGTGAGATCACATTTGACCCATCGAATGGTAATCTCACAAGGGGCAGCTTGTGAGCACGAGCTTTTTGGTGTCCCATAAAATGATGATGATATTTTGCTCTAACCTCTTTACGGGCCAGTTGTTCTATTCTTTCAGATTCGAGTCACGTTTGGCAAGTACTCTTTTGACGATTTAGGACTTTAATCGCTCTATTTTCCATCACCGGTTATTTAACAAAAATTAATAAAATTCAAAATGCAAAAATATATAAATTTAGTCGAAAAGATCTCCTCTCCCTCCTGCCCTCGGTGGTGCCACCACCGCATCGCACCACCTATGCAGTTAACCGCCCCTGCAGCATGATGACCATTGCTGTAGCAACGGTCATTGCATGGCCCAATGTGGCCTCACAGTGTGAAGCGACAATGTGGCCACATTGCTGAACCGCGCCCCTGGCACGGTTCGCTACACCGCTTGCACAGTGGTGGCGCTAGCGGCAGCGGTCAAAAGTTAACAGTTGTGCGGGTCGTCTTACTCATCACCATGGTGCATTTTCTCTCTCTAAATGTGGATGATCCTGATTTTTCCAAGAATTTTAACATTTCTAAGGACTAATTGGATTATTTGGAGTGAGGAGAGTCTATATAAACCAATTAAATCACCTGGTTAAGGACTTTTGCCAATTTAGAGATTGAAATTCATATTTTAGGGTTCTTAGCAATTTAGAGAGAGAAAGCTTCATAAAGCCATGGAAATCTAATTAATTTGGATTCCTAAGCTTTATTAGGTTTGATCTTTTAGTCTAAAACACTAAAATCAAGTAGAAATCGTAGGTTAAAACGAATTTAAATAAGATTTGGGGACTTTTTCTTACAAATCACTAAAATCTTTAACTGAATTCATCACTATTTTTATCACTGTTTCGTCGGATTTTCATCACAAATTCATCAAAAAGCTGGCTAAATGTCCAGTTCGTGTCCCAAAACATGGATTCACGGCCTAGACGTAACAAAACTGAGTTCTAATCTCTTTTACTTAATTTATTTAGTTGTTTTGCTGTTATCTTGGTTGTGTTTAGGGTGGTTATCCCCTTCTCTTTCGGGTACTTTTTGCAAATATCTTTTCCGATGATTTTGGTTTCCTTTTGTCCCAAAGTCAAAAAATTAAAGTTATTGCATGATTTTAAGTCCAAATCCACTGAAATATCATGGGAATCGGCTTAAAATTTTGGTAATCTTGAGTTTTCGAGGTGTAAAAATACCAAGTTTTTGTCCGTTTGGCATTTTTTCATCATGACTGCTCTGATGGTCATCTAACTACTGCAATGGAAGCGGTAACCACTGCCATGGCACCGGTCAGATGGCCACCACAGCAGTCAAACTGGCAAAAAGGCAAGAAGGTCCCTGTTTTGTGTTTTTTGCCCTATTTTATCGTTTTCTTGCATTTTTTACCTCAACTGTCACCCAAAAAATTTCCAGAAAATCATAAATAATGTGGAATCAATTAAAATAATTTTTAGCTTGCTGGAATTATTTTATTAATTATTTTATTGGTTAAATGTCTATTTTATGACTTAAAAATGACTTTTTCACCAAATAAATGCTTAATAAATCTTTTTATCCTAAATAAAAATATGAAAATATTATGTAAATATTTTACCTATTTTTAGGGTTGTTTGTTATATTTAATTAATTATTAAGTTGCTTTGATAATTATTAAATGCCCAAAAAGATGTGTTTTTAGCCCCGAAAATCCTAAAAAATGCTTTTCTCCCATGTTTTAATTGAATTTTCTGCCTTAAATTATTTGTATGATATTTGTGTGTGATTTATTACTTTTGGAGCCATTTCGGTGTTGGTAAGTTTTGTTGAGGCTTGGTTTCGGTCTTTCGTTATTTATTTCATTTGTTTTCCCGCATTAGAAAAATGTATAGGAATTTATAAAGCCATGTAATAATTAATTTATTTGCTTTTATTTATTGCTTTGTTGCGTGATTCGCCGCATTATATTTTTTTGTGGATTATTTTAACCGAAAACTCTAATTAGGAGGGTTTAAATCACATAAGAACTAAAGTCACGTTTATTAAAATGTAAATGGTTTGATTTAATAAATGAAAAGTAAGCAACATCATCCGAACTCGGAATCTCTGTTTTAAGTTACGGTCTAACCATTCGGTGGGAATATTGTACCCAAATTCCCGATAGAGCTAAATGGAGTGACGAATCTATTTTAAAATATGGGATTTTGGGTCTCGTATCTTTTAACATTTAAATTAGACTAAAATTCAACTTCAACATCGCTTTTATCAGTATATTTTTCATCACGCCTCTAAGTAGAGGATTCCCCCTTAGCACGCTGCACAGTGCCTTGTTGTTATCCAGCTTCCCACCTCTTATGCGGGTCATGCTGAAAAGGTCATCTGCTCACATGTCCCCTAGGGAACTATCCCATTTTCTTTTAGATAATCCTAAAACTCTTGACTTAAGTACTCTCCACCATGATCAGATCGAAGTGTCTTACTACTTTTCTCAAGTTGTTTCTCTACTTCATTTCTGAATATCTTGAACTTTTCAAAACTTTCAGACTTGTGCTTCATCAAGTACAGATAACCATACCATGAATAATCATCGATAAAGGTTATGAAGTAGGAGTATCTTCCAAGGGCCTGAACACTCATTAGACCACATACATCTGTATGTATAAGCTCCAATGTACTTGTGGCTCATTCACCCTTACCTTTAAAGGCTAACTTCATCATTTTTCATTTTAAACAAGGTTCACAATCGCCATAAGTCTCGATGTCTATTGGGCCCAAGTCCCTATGCTTATGCAACTTGGTTAAGCGATCTTTGTTTATATGGCCTAAACGACAATGCCATAAGTAGAAAGATTTCTCATTATCTAATTTTTCTCTTAGCAATGTTTATATTTGAGAATATGTTTTGTAATTACGGAATATCATATGTCATATTCCAATAAAAATATCTTCTATAACTTTAATAATAACTTTTATCAAATTAGAATAAATTCCATCTGCTGTGAAGCAAGAAACAATATTTTATAATGACAATTGAATTTCGTCCTTTTACAAAATTTAGCAAATGGAGATTTTAAGTTCCTACATTATTAATAACAAACCCTAATGATTTTATGTAGGTACAATTCTCCTTTTGCCAAAACTCTATTTCTCAACAATACCTATACTTTCGTATGGATATACGATTCTAATTAGGTATTCATACCAATTTAGAATTCCCTTGAGATGTAGGAATTCTAAATATTAAACATCTTGAAGTGGAAGCTCCAAGCCTCATTTTCTCATGCTATGAGACTTTAGCCATTTTGATCTTATTTCCAATATATCATATTGAAAACAATCGTTTTTGTTTCCAAGAAAAAATTTTCAGTATTCCTTTTACATTTCTTTTCACTTTGCTCTACGCTGCTTCAAGACTAGACACCATCTGTCCCTTTACTTCTTTGAGATATGAACCATTTAAATTTATGACTAATTGGTCCACCAATTTTTCATGAAAAATATTTTGGTTCAAATCTTCCACCATAGGAAATCCTTTCTCTAAGATGTAAAGACATAGACTTTCAAATCCATGATTCTATGATTCCCTTGTAGCTAAGGTAACATGGATCGTAACATCTGACTCAATGTTTATCCTTGTCTCCTACTAGCTACTTACATAAGGTAACAAGGATGTTAACAACCTCCAAGGTATTGCATCCTAGTTTCCTTTATGTATTTCATGCATATCTGTTTTAAGAAGAATTGCTTGCATCATGTTGTTTAGATTCGGGCTTATACAATATACATGCCAAGTGAAAGGCTTTGAGGATTATCCCTACATTTCTAAACAAACCCTTGAAGCTAGAGCCAATAAAAATTAGTCATCAATGCAAACATTTTTATAAAAAATAAAGATTTCAACCAAGATGTAAGAAAAGAAAAATTGTTTAGACTTTAGTATCTAGTACATGTATTTAATATAAGGACTTCAATTAAATACATTTATCCCACCATTTTTTGAAATTTACAATAGCCCATTCTATTGAATTCGGAAAGTCTAGCCTAGCTAAATTTCCAAGTAGGTATCATCTATAATTATTCTAATACGACCCCCAATTATATGAGTCAAGCCATATTAGTAAGTTGTATTTGGAATCCCATTCCATTTACATCAAATGCAATTGCTGATTATTCAAGTTCCTTAATTCCAGGGGACGTGTGCTCTTATATTAGCATCTCCTTGAATATGTCTCAGTCATGTGGCTAGCCCCCAATTTTATGGTAGACTACCTTAGTCCTATTAAGGCAGACCTTATCTCAATATCTATAACCGATCGATATAGAGGAAAGGAATGCTTTGAGCAACACTTTATGGCCGAAAAAGATAGTGTTATAGATTCAAGTAAGGAAGACTATAACTTGCCTTAATATATTTACTTTGGGATTTTATATTGGTGTTAAACGTCTCACCCAATCTAGGATTTATTAGATGGATATATTTATAATAATTTATATTAATTCTGGGATTTTTAGAATTAACTAAAAGTTCTAGCCTTTAGTGGCTTCAAGCTCTTTATTATAATTATTTCATCAACCTAGATTATATGCAAAATTATTAACATTCTTTATTTGTTATATTTTGCATTTCCATTAAGCTTTTATTCAATAATTGGATATTTACTTTGTTATAGAAACATATATAAGAACCATCTTATATACTAGAAATAAATCAGTCCATATTTAATCCCCTCTTGGTTAATTCAAGCTGCACTGATATTGGTTCCCAAGTAAGAGAGGTGGCCTATGAGAAGTAGATCCCATGTCCAATCCTTGCCAGAACAAACATGGGCACAAACTTGAAAAACCATGGATTCTCTTGGACTAATAAATTTCATTCTTCCAATTCATGTAAATTGAAAGCATCTATGACCTATGTAACTTATATAAATTATTGAGTCTTTGATAATTTTGAGTAAGTTGAGCAGGCTTATTCGAAATTATCCATATCCATTTTCTAACCTTGAAATGAACCTAAGTTTAAATCATTTCATATAGAAAATAAAATTGAGTTTGCTTCTAACTTAATTATGCACTAAATAGGCAGACTCTTATACCACTGTTGGGAACTGACAGTCACTTTGAATATGTATAACAGGCATGGCAGAAATTCAAAATTTTATCCCTTGTCCCTAGGAACTCCTATCAGTTGTATATAAATTAATTAAAGCCTTAACTAAATTAATTAACTACCTAGGTTAGCATGCATAGGCTAGGCATACCATAAATCTAAATTATATCCTAGCATAAATATTTTATACTAAGAATGTTATAACTTTAACCTTTAACCTAAGCATAAAATAAACTAAGCATGCAAAACAACCCAAGCATAATAATTATTAAGTCTAAAAATGCTTAAAGAAAAAGTCCTAATAATTAAAAGAGAAAAAGAAAACTTACCTGTTGAAGCGTGTTTTGGCAGAACCCTGTTGGACAAGCCTCCAAATGTAGGATAGCCTCTACGATTATCCACACGAAACCCACCAACCAAATCCTCCCAATGAGAAAGAATTGTAGAGTTTCATATTCACATGAACCCCACCAATTGAAACCTCCCAATGAGCAAGAACTGTAGAGTTTCGAGTAGCTACTGGACTACTATGAAAATCCACCTTAAAATATAAACTAGAGGTCCCCAGATTAAAATATAATTTAGGATCCTCAAACTATGATCCACGAGGATAAAAAAGTACTTCTATGTCGACTCAAGAATCCTCACTGAAAACTCTCAAAAAATGCCACAAAGATGTGAACTTGAAGTATTGAGAAGATGAGCACAAGGCCTCCTTTTATAGGAGGAGGAAAGCAAAATTGCTCTCCATTTAGCAATGTGGGATTGTGAAAATCCCTTTTAATTCTCATTTCTTTTAATTTATTTATGACCCTAATAAAATTAGTTACCGATCAAAATAATTGGCTTAACCAAAAAATAATCTTATCATTTTAATCAACATTTCAATTTATTTATGACCCTTATAAAATTAGTCACCGGTCAAAATAAGTTCTTGGCTTAACTAAAAAATGATCTAACCATTTTAGTCAACCTTTTAATTTATTTATGACCCTAACAAAATTAGTTACCGGTCAATAAATAAAATCTCTGGTCTAACCAGGTAATGGTCTAACCATTCTACATTTAATATTCTCGTAATAGACTAAGTCTATTAATTCTTTACTTAGTCCAATGAAAATCCAATGTGTGTGACCTTATAGGATCCCAAAGTATTGAGTTGTTAAAGCTTGACCAATCCTTGTTCTATAGGAACTATTGGCTCGAGGTTCTAGACTGTGATTAGAACTCGATTACCTTAAACGACTGTAGTACACCTCTAGTAAGGGCCCATTATCCCCCATTACTTGGAATGCCATTTGCGCTTATGACTTGATCCTGGTTAATGCAATAGTTGTGTAATGCGATAAACTCCTTCCATTCTTTAATATTAGTACCATTTGGTTTGTTGGGTTCGGTTAAAGTGTTAACCAAGTAATAGCGAGATCGCTCCAAGCTATCCCAGTTATTTACTTATTACTGAAGTATATTGCTCTTTACCATAATGTGTTTCAGTAGAAACTATTTCTATCAAACACATACTCTAATCAGAGATTTATAGCAATCATCACTTCAACAAGTGACCAGGTAAAACTCCTTAATATATCCGAAATGATGGATTCTTTCCGACTATATAGCTTACCAATATGTTATCATCACTACCCCCGTAATCATTCGTGACACCCTAAATTAATGAGTGAATAGGAATGACCCAATGTATACCGATAGTACCATATAAGGTAACTAGTATCTCAAGTATGAGGATATTTACAAAGCTACTGCATAAAGATAAACAGTAACACCTTCATATATATACCAAGTGTTTATCCTAGTGCGGTCTCTAATATATCCACCAAATATATCCATGTGTCAATTTTAAGGCACCGCCTTCAATTATAGGAGATTAACTGATTGGACCCATTCCAAGAAACTTGACCACATGCTAGTCTTAGTGCTTCATCAATATCCTTTCTTGATGAAACTATGAATAGGGATAGTTTAGACATAATCATAATTGCACATGAAGCAGGTCTCACTAAGTATAGTCTAACTATGATTTCTCTCACTTCATGCTATGATATGTTAAGGACTTTTGTACATAGATATCAATGAATATATTTTAACCAGTCACAATATATATATATACATACATATATATATATATATATATATATATATATATATATATATATATATATATATATATATATATATATGAACACATCGATATAAACAAAAGATTAAATGCCTTTATTAATTTAAATAAATTATTAGTACTAATACATAATTAAGAAATATTGCCCTAATTGCCTTTAGGGCATACATCATATCCAACACTTTTGTTACCAGCTCACGTGCCTGCTTACCCTTCTTTGAGAACATAAAAGCTATAAGTTCTCTGGCCTTGTAGTCAACTGGAACTTCATAGTCCACTGGTATATCTAAAAACTCTTCATCTCCAACTACTCTCATTATCAGCCCTTTCAACCTCATTCCCTAGAAGGTTAGCGATGAGTTAGGGAGATACATAAACTTTCCTTCCCATCAAGATTGTCATAAATAAGTCACTAAATCCTTCAATCAAATGAATACATGGTAGAATCTCTTTAAGATCTGCTCATAGCATCCACTAGGGAGTTCAAAGAATCCTCTGAGATGGTGTTGAATAGTCCATTTACCAAAGCGATCATCGCTTGAAAAGCTTAACATATCTATGATGATTGGATCATCAACTACTGTGCCTTCCTTTGAAAACCATTCGATTTGAGAGAAGATGGTTCCAGACAACATGAACACCTCTTCAATCTCTTTGTGACTGATAGCAAATTGGGCTGAATGATCTATTGTAGTAACCCAACAAGTGTCTTCCTCATTTCTGATAAACAAGGTTTCTTGCGCAACTGGTTTTAGATGATTGATTAGAAGAACTCGCCATTGAAATAACTTTGAGTAAGAATTAGAGAATTAAGGATTTAAGAAGAAGATTATAGAAGAAAATTGGTAAAAGTAAACTCTCTTTCTTCTTTGTCTCTCGTTAAATAGCAGAAACTCTTCGCTTTAACCTACAAAGCCTAGTGTACAACTCACAGATGGTGATCATATTTGAACGGTGAGATTGATCAATGGTTACCATAATATTAATGATGATATAATTCACGGAGTATAAATGGTTGAATGTGGATCATTTTTAAACTTGCTACTGTTTCTATCAAGTTTGAATTTGAAAAGAAACCATTGATAGTTTTAATAACGTGTCCAAAATTCAATCGCGAAGAAGAAATACTTAACCTAATTCACAGGAGCTCAGAGTAGAAGATTGGTCATCTCCAAAATAGGTCAGTTGGGAAACATATTTCTTCAAATTGGATTGGACATTCCAATTAATACTCTTAGAGTGTTGAATTAGTCCTTCCCTATGGGCTTTATGAATATGTCAGCTCGCTGTTATTTAGTGAGGATATAAGTTAACTTGACTTATCCTTTAAGCACATGATCCCTTATGAAGTGATGTCTAATATTGCCATGCTTCATCCTACTATGTTGAATTGTATTTTTCGATAGGTCAATTAAAGTCTTGTTGTCACACATGACTTCAAGGCACTCTGACTTTATACCATAATATTCCAATTATTTCTTAATCTATAGCAGTTGTGCTGCACAACTTCCTGCAGCCATGTACTCGGCCTTAGCTGTACTCAGCGCCATAGAAGTTTACTTTTTGCTATACCATGTTACTAGACAATCACTAAAGAAATGACAACCTCCAGTGGTGCTTTTCCTTTCTAGTTTGTCTCTTTCATACTCAGCATCCGTGTATCCTCTCAGAGTGAAATTTGCATTACTTGGATACCATAAACCTACATCAGTAGAGCCTAGCAAATACCTAAGAATTCTCTTAACAGCAGCTAAGTGAGATTCTTTAGGGTCAGCTTGATATCTGGCATAATAACATACAGCATATTGAATGTCAGGCCTACTAGTAGTTAAGTAAAGTAGAGAACCAATAATACCACTGTAGAGCTTTCTCTCTATCGGTTTACCTTCCTCATCTTTACTCAGAATTGTATTAGTGGCCATGGGTGTTAACATTGGCTTTGCTTTATCCATGTCAAACTTCTTTAGCACTTCCTTGGTGTACTTTTCTTGACTGATGAAGATCCCATCATCACCTTGCTTGATTTGTAGACCAAGAAATTGAGCTCTCTCATCATTGATATTTCAAACTCTTTCTTCATCTACTGGCTAAACTCTGTGCACAGCTTTTCATCAGTTGCTCCAAAAATGATGTCATCAACATAGATTTGGACTAGCAACACATCTTGATGTTTTCTCTTAATGAAAAGGGTTGTGTCTTCCTCTCCTCAGACATAACCTTTGCTGAGTAAAAAATTAGTCAGTCTTTCATACCAAGCTCTTGGAGCTTGCTTCAATCCATAAAGAGCCTTCTTCAACTTGAAGACATGATCTGGATACTTTGGATCTTCAAATCCTGGGGGCTGTCTAACATAGACTTCTTTTAGAATGTAACCATTGAGAAACGCACTCTTCACATCCATTTGAAAGAACTTGAAGTTTATATGAGATGCAAAAGCATAGAGAATTCTTATAGCTTCAAGTCTTGCTACAGGTGCAAAAGTTTCACCATAGTCAATGCCTTGGTAGACTGTGTTAGCAGCTTCTCCCCAGAAATACTTTAGTAGGTTGTTATCACTCATCATAGAATGACCCATCTCTGCAATAGTGCAATTCTTTCTCTCAACAACCCTATTTTACTGAGGTGTATGAGGGGCAGAAAAATTATGGTCAATACCATGCTTAGAACAGAATTTCTCAAACTGCCTGTTTTTGAATTATCTTCCATGGTCACTATAGATTCTATTAATTTTAAGGTCTTTTTTATTGGTCCATGTGTGTATGTATATAAGGTCAAAGTGGGGGAGAGTGGCCCTTTTGGCGGAATTTATAGACTTTAAAAAATCTTTTGTAGCATATTTCATATGTTCCGGATTTAGTGAATTCAGATGATGTAGTTATAAAGTAATGTGCAATAAAGTAAGGAGTTAAAGAAAATCAAACACGATGATTTTATCCTGGTTCAGCCCCGTCTACTCCAGTGCTCAGAGTTTCCTTCCTCTAAGCTTTGTCCACTAGTGTAATTCCTTTCCAACTAGTAGGAATCAAGCCTTACAATTATCTCTGGACTATAGGATATACCACTAAGTTCTCTACCCTGGCTGAGACCTTCTGAAAGTAGGACATACCACTAAGGCACCAACCTTAGTTGAGTCCTCTTAAGCTTGTCTCCAGAAACTTCTTCTTTGAAAGTAGGATATACCACCAAAAACATCAACTTCTGGCTGAGTCCACTTTCTTTAGTAGGATATACCACTTAAACTACCCAAGTTTAAGCTGAGTCCTATAGGGATATACCACTTAAAGCACCAACTCTAAGCTAAGTCCTGATCTCAATACATACCCAAGCATGAGATATTACAACTGATTTTATCAAGGGTTTAGTTTTTGAATTCTTTAAGTTTATAACACACTTGAGAATTCTTACAAAACAGATTTGGAGTTTTTCTAGTTCTTGTAGGGATTTTGTTCACTGGTTGTGTTAGCTTGAGTTCTCTTTGTAATAGCTTCTTGTAAAATCAACCAGCACCTTCTCAATCTGTGAAGATCTCCTTTTATAGGTATTCATAATAAATGTAGCCATTATGTACTATTGAGGTTGATCTTGAATCTTCACTATTGATTGGGTATGATGTGGCGCGTCCGGAGCCATTGATCAATATGTTAGACACATAATTTGACCAATTTGAAGGTATTGATGCAAAAAGCTGTCAGTAGTCATTTGTTTGGCTTTTTGCACACTGTCAAATTTTATGCGTGCTTTATCAGTTGTGTGAGTTCCACGCGCCATCTAATTGGTCTATGTTAAAAAGGTGGTTACCTTTTTCTTTTTCCAAGTCAGATATTTATCGTTTTGACTTCAGACCAATATCACTTTTTCATTCTCCAAGGCAAAAGGAACTTTGACTTCAGACCAATATGGAAGGAAATATGATTTTCAAATAATTTCCCTTTGTCTTGATAATTGAGTCTTTAGGATGTCTTCAGATCAACTTATTCGGATATTCTTCAGATTCAATTTATCTGGATGCTCTTCAATCAGTCTTCTTCTTCCGGATGTTTTCCTTGTGGACTTAGGTGTTTTAAGTCTTCAATATGTGTCCAGATGCTCTTCTTGGACTTAGAGGTTTTGTTTACTTCAACCCTGATCCGGATTATTCTTGATGTAAATATTCCGGATCATTGTTTCCCAACAATCTCCCCATTTGATGGAAACAAAAACCTAAGTTCATTTAAGCATAAAATAATGGGATATGAGCTAAGTATGATTCTCGATACTTAGTCATCTACAATTTTACTCCCCCATAATTCTTAGCATCCTAGCTCACCCAATATTTTTGCATTCTAGCTTCTAAGTTTTTGAAGTACAGTTCATGGTTGTACTTCGAAGCAATTTTTGAATGATTATTTTTCACTATATATACTTCTACTATTAACAATAGTTAACATCAATGAAGTTCCAAATTACAGATTACAGAGTATATAAGTGAAAATTCTACAGAACTAGCTATTACAATTTTTATAATGAAAGAATAGCAATTCTATACAAAATTGATCTACTTCTTCGCTTCACTTTCCTTGCTCTTGCCTGTGCTTTTCTCCCCCTTTTTGTTTACATCATCAGCTTGGGGGTCAATCACCATATAACTTCTTTGATCCCAACTCTTTTGCCATACTCCAAAGTACATAGAATAGTCTACATTTCCTTCAAGATGCTTCTTGATAATTGTGTCTACAGTTGCAGGAAGGAGATGGAGTGGGTTGATGAGCTTCCGGAGCTGTGAGTAGGACTTGGCTAGATCTGGATGCATCTTAAGAGTATGTTGCCTATCTTCTTCTTCAAAAAAATGGGAATAATACCTTGAAAAGAGTGATATTGCACTGGTACCCAAAGAATCCTATATCCTCAATGTGTTGGATAAGGTTTTGAATGATTGGGAGGAGAAGGCTTTCTGGAATTATAGGTGAAGTCCTGGATAAAGAAAGAGTAGTGAGTGAGAGTTGAGACATACCAGATTTGAGTTGTTCAACCTCCTTGATTATGTATCTATGAAAATTATGAGGACTTGTATTAAGGTGTCGGCGTTCGGTGTTAAAATTGTCTTTCCAGGTGTTGATAAGCTTTTCAGTTCCAAAAAGATGGCACTAGAAGTCCTCGCTCACATCTTCCATGTGTTTTGCTAGGAGCTTTGGTAGTTCTTCCTCAAGAAAATTATATAACATTTCCTAAGAGGCCTGTTGCTCCTCATTGAGAATGGTTAATCCGGAGGAAACATCCTTGGAAGACTCTGTGATGGCTTAGGGAATGAATTTTTCCAGGTTTTCAAACTTGTTGTGTATATAATCCTTCAGTTCTATTTTCATATTAGTAGATGAGGAAGTAATCTGACCCATGATTGTGGCACAATTATTCTCTACTCTAGTTGCTGCTTGAGTTGCTATTCTATTAGCATTGGTGATTACAAAGGTAAGTTGGGTCAATTTCGGAGAAATTTTAGAGAGAGAGGTTTCAGCGACTTGTTCAGCTGTAGGGAATAGATCAACCTTCTTCTCAATGCTCTTCACTGCAGTTTTTATCTCTCCCAACTCTACTTTGAGATCCAGAGTCATGGATTTTTCCTTCATTAATTTTTCCATGGATCTCAATTGTGCACATATATTCTAGAGTAAGGGCTTGAATTCATCATCTCTCTGCCCATCTAATGCAGCTTACTCTAGTAGACTAAGTCCCATCCGCACCTTTTCATTTCTTGTTGCAGTGAACTTAGGTGGAATTTTGGACTTAACTATTTTCCTTGCACCACTATAAGAGGAGGATGTTTACTCTGATCCGGAGCTGCTTCCGGACTTCTCTAAACTAGAGGATTCTTCAACTTCCTGATCCTTGTCTTGTTCTTTCTTTTCATCCTTCTTATCTTCCTCCCTTTCCTCTTGAGTGGCCTTGCCCTTTGAGTCTATTGCAGTAGTGTTCTCATTGGTTCATAGACCATCTCCCTACTCTCGAGCAATAAGCTCTGGGCTAAGCTCAAATACCTTCGATGCACTTTGAGGTTTAGTGACATTCAAGTTGCCTTGGTTTTCATCAAATGCAATAATATTAACATCAGTAGTTACCTCTAGGTGTTGTTGTTCAGTATGCTCTGGTTTAGTTCTCTCTTCTTCCTCAGCTTCCATGTTAACTTCCGAAAGATTGTCATTTGCCTCAACCTCCCCTTCCATTTCCTTTTTAGGACTTTTGTGTTTTACTCTCTCTATTTGCTCAGGAATGATGGCAATGTCCTCAACATCCTCTTCAGTTGCCTTTGCAGGACTTCCAACTTCAATCACTTCTACTACTGGATTCAAGAGGTTTTTCAAAAGTGGTTCTATTCTTACTTTAAACACACATAGTTTATCCTCGCTATAAGAAGATCCAAATCTATAGGAGAGATGGCGATAGGTGGAGTGACATGAGTTGTAGTGCCTGAAGAGTCTCTGGGTCCCTCCTTTGTAAGTTGATTGGCCTTTAAATTATCCTTCACTGCATCCATCATCTCAGCGTACTGAGATCCTTCGGAGTTATATTTTCAGTAGGCAAGGTTTGTTTGGGGAGCACAATAATCTCTTCTAGATTCTTCTTCAAATTGGATTAGACATTCCAATTGTCTCTCTTAGCTTGTTGAATTGATCTTTACTTAGTGGCTTAGTAAAGATATATGCCCTTTGATCATTTGTTGGAATGTAGACTAAGCTTACATCTTTCTTCATAACATGATCTCTGATGAAGTGGTGCCTTATATTAACATGCTTCATCTGGCTATGTAGCACTGGATTTTTTGACACATCAATTGCACTTTTGTTGTCATACATAATGTCCACATATCCTGCTTGAACACCATAATCCTCCAATTATTGCTTGATCTATAGGATTTGAGGAACACAACTTCCAGTAGCCATACATTCAGCTTTTATGGTTGATAATGCTACTAAAGTTTGCTTCTTGCTGTACCATGATACTGAACATTCTCTAAGAAAATGGCAGCCTTTAGATGTACTTTTTCTCTCAAGGGTATCTTTACTATAGTCTACATCAGTGTAACTATGCAATGTGAAATTTCCATTACTAGGATACCGTAGGCTAACTTTAGTGGTTCCTAGAAGATATCTAAAAACTCTCTTCACTGCCTTGAGATGTGAATCCCTTGGATTGGCTTGATATCTTGCACAGTAGTAAACTGTAAAATGTATGTAAGGTCTGCTAGCTGTTAAGTGTAGAAGTGATCCAATCATCCCTCTATGGAGTTTCTGATCAACTTCTTCTTATTCATAATCCTTTGAAAGAACCATATCTGATTCCATGGGGGTAGACATTGACTTGCTTTTGTCCATCTCAAACTTGTTTAGAATATCCTTGGTATATTTGGATTGGTTTATAAAAATCCCATCCGAACTCTATTTGATTTGAAGACCAAGGAAGAAGTTGAGTTCTCCCATCATTGACATCTCAAATTCCTTCTACATTTTAGAGTTGAATTCCTCACACATTCTTTCATCTGTTGCTATAAAAATGATGTCATCCTTATAGATTTAGATAAGAATGACATCACTTTTCTTCTTTTTTATAAAGAGGATTGTGTGTGCTTTACCCCGGATGTAACCCTTCGATATGAGAAATGAAGTGAGTCTATCATACCAAGATCTTGGTGCTTGTTTTAACCTATAGAGGGCCTTTTTCAACTTGTGCGAATGCTTTGGATGCTTTGAATCTTCAAATCTAGGTGGTTACTTGGCATATACTTCCTCTTGAATGACTCCATTTAGAAATGCACTCTTGCCATCCATTTGGAATAATGTGAATCCCATGATTGATGCAAAAGCATATAGGATCCAGATTGCCTCCAATCTTGCCACTAGTGCAAAGTCTCCTCAAAGTCAATGCATTCTTATGGATTGTAGCCTTGAGCAGCCAGTCTTGCTTTGTTTCTCACCATAACTCTAGATTCATCTATCTTATTTCGGAATACCCATTTAGTGCCAATAATTGACTTTCCTTCTGGTGGAGGTACTAGATCCCAGACATCATTTCTAGTGAACTAATCCAGCTTTTCTTACATAGCCATCATCCAACTTTCATCTCCCTCTGCATCTTGTAACTTCTTTGGTTCAATGAGTGATACAAAGGCTGCATGACTCATCATCCTATTAACTTATCCTCTAGTTCTGACTGGATTTTGGACATTATCCAAAATGGAATCCACTGGATGATTTCTTTGTGTCCTGGTTTCCCTTGAAAGATCTTCAGGCAGTTGTGGAACTTACTCTACTAATGCATCCAGTTCCTCATATTTTCTTTGTCCGTCATTGAAATCAATTTCAGCATTCAAGGGATTGTTTGGAAGATGATCTTGGTTGAAATTGAATGGCTCACCCTCTTCCTTATACTTCTTAATCTGAAAGGGATCTTAAGCCTTCAATGGTTCTGTTTCATCTGAAGTTGTCTCATCCAGATCTTAGCTTTTCTTTCCTGCATGGTTAGTCTCATTGGAATCTATATATATTGACTCTACCATAGTCTCTTTTGTTATATACCTTGTAAGGTTTGTTATGTATTGAGTAGCCAAGGAAAATTGCTTCATCAAATTTAGGATCAATTTTCCTAGTTTCTCTTTATCATTTAGGATGTAGCTTTTACATCTAAAGGCTTTTAAGTACCCAATCTTAGGTTTGCTTCCCTTCCAGATTTCATATGGGGTCTTGTCTATAGGTTTTCTAATGCTCTATTTAAAATGTAACATTTAGTGTTTACGGCCTCACCCCATAAGTATTTAGCCAATCTATTCTCATTTAGCATTATTAGAGCCATTTCAACTATTGTTCTATTTTTCCTTTCAACAACCCCATTCTATTGAGGTGTATGAGGAGCAGAGAAGTTGTTCTCAATGCCCTTGGATTCACATAATTCACTAAAATGCTTATTTTTAAATTCTCCTCCATTATCACTCTAGATGCTTGCAATATATATGCCTTGTTCTACTTCTATCTGGATGAATATTTTTGAGAAATGGTCAAAGGCTTCATCTTTGCTAGCTAGCAAAGCAACCCAGGTATAGCGAGAATAATCATCTACTATGACTATAGTGTATTCTCTTCTACCTAAACTCATTGGTTTGATTGGACCAAAGAGATCAATATGCAAGAGTTCAAGAACTCTCTTGGAGGGTATATAGGAGATGGAAGGAAAAAAATTTCCCTGTTGTTTACCTAATTGACATGCAATGCCTATGTGATCCTTATTAAAAGCAACCTTAGGAAAACCCACAACCAATTCCTTTTTGGCTAATTTGGATAGGAGGTTCATGCTTATATGTCCCAACCTCCGATAAAGCCATGATTCTTCTTCTTTAGACACTAAGCATATATTTTTTCTCATTTTTAATGTTAATAGAATAGACATTATTTACTCTAGGTGCATAAAGAATGAGTTGATTTGACTTACTATCAATGATTGAGCAGCCTCCGGAGTCAAAGGTGAATATTCTCCCTTTGTCACAAAGTTGTGCAACACTTAGCAGGTTGAACTTCAGTCCATCAACTAACAAGACATCTTCTATTTTTAATTCAGATAATGGTTCCTTGCCCAATGATCTATCCCTTTTGATTGTCTCCAAAGCTTACTTTTGCACCTGTCTTTTGGATTAAAGTGATGAAGGCTTTCTCATCACCAGTCATGTGCCTTGAGCATCCGCTATCAATATACCCTGTTTATTGATCTTCTGAGGATCTAAGGCATACCTGTAAAATAGATCAAGTGGGTTTGGATACCCAATCAAATTTGGGTCCTCTCAGGTTATCAACCATTTCAGGCCAACGATAAATATCATAATAATCATTTTTAAATCTACACATTTTAGTCATATGGTTATTTGCTCCACAAAACCTTCACCCAGTGACTGGTTTATTCTACTTAAGCTTCTCCTTAATCTTTTGGAGATCCTTCTTCCTATAATCTCTAGAATACCCTACTTTGGCTAGATCCGAACTAGCTTATTTGGTTTGAATCTGGTAGTTAACTGGAGTAGCAACTTCTACTCTGTAGTTTTTCCTTTGCTTGATAGGTTGATCATCATAGACTACTATAGCCTTTCCCTTTTAAGCAGTAGTGTATCTATGAGTTTGAGTTCTTTGTCCTCTTGGAGCATGATATTTTTGTGCTTGAGACTGCTTCTGGGATTTCTTCTATTTTGGGGGTTTTGTATTCCTTCTGGAAGATGGATTTGAATTCCTTCTTTGCTTTGAAGATTCTAGTTTTCTTTTGGATGTGTCCTTTATCAGAGCTAGCTCCATATCTACCCCAGTTACATTGGCACTTAGTATCTGCACTTGATTTCTCAGGAAATTTTCTTCAACAAGATCATTGTGCTTTGTGGCCGTTATCATATTGATATCGTATGCCATTGCTTTAGCATCTTCAGCAAGTTCCATTACTTTTCTTTGAAGAGATTTGATAGCCTTTGTGTTCTTTCTCACATTGTTGATCACAATCCCTAAAGCTCTAGCAAGATCAAGGTTAGACACAAAATTTGAGTTACAGTTTACCTCAGTACTTGCTATCTCAGATTCTGATTCTTCAATTTGCTCAATGACTTGCTTTGATCAGTTTCTTCCGAATTGCTCTACTTCCGGACCAGTTAGTACCATAAATGCACAATTTGTAGTTTTTTCTTCTTCTATTGAAGATGAGCTACTGCTTTCTTAACTATTGCTCCATATGGCCACCATTGCCTTCTTTTTATATTTCTTGTCCCTTTTAAGCTTTGGAAATTTGAATCTGAAATGTCCTTTGTCTCCACAATTGAAACACGCTGATTCTGTTTTTGGATCTTTCTTATCTTTCGGAGCTTTTCTTAGCTTGTCCCTTTTGGAGGAGCCTTCCTTCATTCTTCTGGAATTATATCTTCTAGAATTATATCTTCTAGAACTCCTCCTTTCTTTCTTTCTCATGAATCTGTTGAACTATTTGGCTAGCATATCCATACCCTCTTTTTTGTAGTGAGATTCCTTAAAATGCTTTTCTGTTCCAGAGGAAGCTGATCTGGAGGAGTCTGCCTTGAGTATGATTGCTTTCTTCTTTTCTTCAGGGTTCTTCTCTTATTGACTATATCTCTCCAAGGATAGTTATTGAGTTAAGAGATTATAAATTAGTTCTTCATAATTGTAGAATTTTAAGTCATGAGCTTCCTAAATGGCTGTCTTTTTGTTATCTCATTCCATGGTGAGACTCTGGAGGATCTTCTTTACCATTTCTTCCTCTGTGATCTCTTTTTTGAGCCTCTTCATTTCATTTACTAGATTGGTGTATCTAGTATTCATGCTACTGATGGACTCTTTGGGCTCCATTTTGAAGGTTTCAAGTTTCTGTTGTAAGAGATCAATTCTTGCCTCCTTGACTTTGTTGGTGCCTTCGTAGGCCACTTCAAGTTTTTGCCCTATCTCTTATGTAGTTTCACATTCGGATATCCTATTAAATTTAACTACACTAAGAGCACAATGAAGCATATTAATAGTATTTGCATTTTCATGCAATTTCTTATAATCGTTCTCATCCTATAGATTAGAGGGTTTCCTAGTGGTGACACCCTCAACTTCTTGAGTGGGAATGTATAACCTATCTTTAATGGCCATCCAGGCCAACATGCTTTGGGCTTATATGAAATTCTTCATATGGTTTTTCCAAAACATGTAGTGTTCACCGGTGAAGAGTGGAGGATGGGTAATGGACATACCCTCTAGAAGAAGCTGCGAGTTATTACCACTCTTTTTGATTCTTGGATCACAATTTGGACCTTTAGCTCGAGATTGTTAGATCTCGAGTTATAAGCATTAGCTCTAACACCACTTGTTGGTAAGGTTAGAGGGGGGTGAATGACCCTTTTTGTAGAATTTATAGACTTTAAAAAATCTTGTGTAGTTTGTTTGATATGTTCCAGATGTAGTGAACTCGGATGATACAGTTACAAAATAATGTGCATTAAAGTAAGGAGTTAAAGAAAATAAAACATGATGATTTTATCCTTGTTTAGCCCCGCCTACTCCAATCCCCAGAGTTTCCTTCTTCTGAGCTTTATCCACTAGTGTAATTCCTTTCCAACTTGCAGGAATCAAGCCTTATAATTATCTCCGGACTACAGTATATACCACTAAGTTCTCTACTCTGGTTGAGTCCTTTTGGAAGTAGGATATACCACTAAAGCACCAATCTTAGCTGATTCCTCTTAAGCTTATCTCCAAAAACTTATTCTCCGTAAGTAGGATATACCACCAAAAGCACCAACTTCTGGCTGAGTCCTTTTTCTTTAGTAGGATATACCACTTAAAGTACCTAAGTTTAAGTTGAGTCCTACAGGGATATACCACTTAAAGCACCAACTCTAAGCTGAGTCCCAATCTCAATACTCATCCAAGTATGTGATATTACCACTAATTTTATCAAGGGTTTGGTTTTGAATTCTTCAAGTTTATAACACACTTGAGAATTCTTGCAAAACAGATTTGGAGTTCTTCTAGTTCTTGAGGGATTTTGTTCACTAGCTGTATTAGCTTGAATTCTCTTTGTAATAGCTTCTTGTAAAATCAACCAGCACCTTCTCAATTTGTGAAGATCTCCTTTCATAGGCTTTGATCATAAATGTAGCCATTGTGTACCATTAAGGTTGATCTTGAATCTTCATCATTGATTAGGTATGATGTGGCTCTTTCGGAGCCATTGATCAATCCGTTAGAGACATAATTTGACCCATTTGAAGGGATTGATGCAAAAAGTTGTCAGTAGTCATTTGTTTGGCTTTTTGTGCTCTACCAAATTTTATGCGTTCTTTGTTAGTTGTATGAGCTCCATGCACCATCTAATTGATCTATGTTAAAAGCGTGGTTACCTTTTTCTCTTTCCAAGTCAGATATTTATCCTTTTGTGAAATGCGCTGTCACTTTTTTATTTTCCAAAGCAAAAAGAACTTTGACTTCAGACCAATATGGAGGGAAATATGATTTTCAAATAATTTCCTTTTATCTTGATAATTGAGTCTTACGGATGTCTTCAGACTCAACTTATCCGGATGTTCTTCAGAATTTATCTGGATGCTCTTCAATCAGTCTTCTTCTTCCGGATGATTTCCTTGTGGACTTAGGTGTTTGAAGTCTTCAATATGTGTCCAGATGCTCTTCTTGAATTTAGAGGTTTTGTTTACTTCAAACCTGTTCCAGATTATTCTTGATGTAAATCCTCCGGATCATTGTTTTCCAACATTTTTCATTCATGATCCGGTAGCCAACTTAGAGAATGATTCAAATCTTTCATCTTTGCTTGCAAGCAAGAGAATCCAAGTGAACCTAGTCAGATCATCTATAATTATAAGGTTGTATTCCATTCCACATAGACTTGCTAGCAATACTGGCCCAAACATGTCCATGTGTAGAACATCAAGGGGACGAGAAGAAGATATATCAGCTAATGATTTAAAGGTCTTCCTAAACTGTTTTCGAAGTTGGCATGCTAAGCAGAGTCTATCTTTTTCAAAGGCTAGGTTGGGTAAGCCCTTAACAAGTTCATTTTTGGCTAATTTGGACAGATTAGTCATATTGATATGTCCTAACCTTATGTGCAATAGCAATGAGTTTTCATTCTTAGAAACTAAGCATATATCATTGGAGCCAGGGGATAAATCATTTATATAAACATTATTAATTCTAGGAACATAAAGAATAGTTTGATCAGAGTTATCATCGATGATTGAGAAGCCTGTTGAGTCAAAAATCACTTTCGTGTCTTTGTCACACAGCTGAGCAACGCTTAGCAAGTTGAACTTTAGGCCTTTCACTAGAGACACATTTTCAATTGAAGTCTTGACTCCCACAATGCCGCTGCCAACAATCTTTCTCTTTTGGTTATCTCCAAAACTAACACTTCCATTCCTCTTTCGCTCCAATGTGGTGAATTGGCTTTCATCACCTATTATATGCCTCAAGCATCCACTATCCAAACACCACATTATACTGTCATTGGTGGATCTCAGGCTCACCTGTAAAATAGTTAAGTTTTCTCAGGTACCCATGCCTTTCGTTGGTTGGGTCCTCCCTTGTTAGTGGTGGTAAACCTAGACTAGTCATGCTCATTATAGCAACCATTTTTGTGTCTTCACATGATAGTTGCATGTCCTGATTTTCCACAAAAACTACATGCGGCCTTAGGATTGGGCCTGCTCACTTTACTCTTTTGTGAAACCTTCTTAGAGTGGTAAGTGTGGTTACTATAGTATTCCCGTTTGGTTGAGGAGGGACATGATCCTTTTTCAAAGCTATTAATTCAGCAGCTAACTCATTCATTTACCTAATGAGCTTGCTATTATATCTATCATGGTACTCAGCTTTTTCCATAAGGTATAAGATGTCAAGTGAGGTAGAGGAATTACTATCCTCTAGATCATTACACCTCCTCTAGAGTACTTTAAAGTACGTAGCTGACTTCTTAGTCATGTTAATAACATCATTAAGCACTACAACAAGTTCATTTGATGACAAAGGGGGTTCAGAATTTACCTCAGAATGTTTCCTATGTCTTTTCTCCTATTAGCTGACTTGTTAGCAGCGAAAGTTGTTGATTGGTCAGTTGACACTGCATTTTCACTAGGATGACCATCAATAACCATGAGACACACATTTGTCGAGTCTTGTAGTTCCTCATTAAAAGAAGATGATTCCTACTCAAAGTCACTCCATGTTGCAGTAAAAGCCATCTTATCTCTCTTCTTCTTGAACTTATCTTTCATGGCCTTTAGACAGCTATGAACACCCGTGGTTGATAATATATGGATCTCCCTTGGCACCTTATAGTGGGGTCTACTAGGGGTGGTTGATTTAGCCGTGATGGAACCATTTAGTTCAAGTTTCCACATTTTAACCAATTTTATGAATAAAAGCTTCGAGACCCAAATCTCGATACAAATGATAGTGTCATCACCCAAGTTATCTACTTGGGAAAGAGTTTTGGTACCCATTGGATGGGAGACTCATACCTTTTGGATCAAAGATTCAAGTATCGGATTAGTCACTTATTTCTTATTTAGTTGATTCAAAATTACATTCGCCGCATAAAATTGTTTTCTTTTCATCATTTAGGGAATTATTACAGAAATCCTATTTTTCTACACTCTTTCACACTCATTACATGTGTACAACAGTTCATAATAAAGCGCAAATAATAAAGGAGAATAAAAATTACAACTGCGGGAAAATGGGGAAATTGCAAGAGAACCTATACATTTGTTCTAAGTCATAAAACAAAATAAATAAATTTGCCTACATCCACAAAGATTAGCATAGTTTATGGCACATTATAAGTCAGCATTTTGTTAGGAAAAATGGGTCCTCAACATATTTTGTAATAAAAACACATTTTAACTTTTTGTGGGTTGATTTATTAGATTATTAGTGAAATTGATCGCATGGAAAATGGCGATGTTAGATTGATTTTATAGATGAAAAAGAGAACTTTAGTTTCTGCCTGGGGGCCAGTACCCATACTAGTGGGTTGGACTCATACGAGTGCTGGTGGGGACCCGTACGGGTGTGGGGAGACCCATACGGGTCCTATCTAGCCCGAGACAGAATCTCAGTTCAACAAACACATCAAATTCATAGAGAAAAAATAAAATATGGGAAATGACAATAAAATAAATGAGGTGTGAGTCTCTTTGAAACTCAGGAGCGTACCTTTACGCCGTGAATCCACTTTGAAGTGATCCCTATGCTGAGAGAGAGTCTAGCCAAATTAAATGATAAAATGGTGGTCTAAGGACTATTTAGGCGAGTGTTTCTATGGATAAAACCTCCCCCGAGTCCTAATAAACAAATTTAGGAATGAATAAAATGTGGACAAAACCTCAAGGAATAGGTTTTCTCTCTATTTTATGCCTCCTATACCTCAACGATATCCTTGTCATTACTTAAAATATTCCTGGAGTTTCATAAACTACATTTCTAATTTTTTTCTAATTCGCTCCTTTTTTTAAAATGAGGCAAAAAGCCTATATTTATAGGAGAAAATCAAGTCTCAACGCAATAAATTGCATTCATGACTGATTTCTCCCGAATAAGGTATGATTTACCTGCCATTCTGCCTATTTGGGCAAGAATGGCACCCGTATGGGTCCCTTCCACTCGTATGGGGTTGTGGGGCTGTACGGTTCGACTCATGGACCCGTACCCCCAAGGTGTGACCCCGTACGGGTACCTAAATGCAGTCTAGGTCTCCAGAACTTGGCCAAACTCAACTCTACAGCAGTAGGAACACCTCTAATGGATAACATCTATAAAGAATTGCATTATCTATCTCTCATCATCATTTCATTAGAAGGACCATTGAAATCCAATGCTCAAAAACTACCCCTCGTGGGATCACTGCAGATATGGATCTGTATGATCTCACGATTTGAGCGAGGGTTTAGAAATTATACCTGAGGAGATGACATGGATGGATTCCTTCCTTGAGGTGAACACATTTCCTTGGTGTCCCTATCTTGAGGCGGACTACTTTCCTTTGCTATTGCATATGCCTTTCTTGAGGCAGATGGCTTTCCTTTCCAATGCATATCCATTTCCTAAGGTGGATGAATTTCCTTTGCTGATGCATATCCCTTTCATGAGGCGGATGACTTTCCTTTGCTGACGCATATCCCTTTCTTGAGGCAAATGACTTTCTTGACTGATGATGGTGTATCCCTTTCCTAAGGCAGATAACTCTCTTTGTATCCCTTTCTTAAGGCAAATCAACTTTCCTAGCTAATAGTGTATACCTATCTTGAGGCGGATGACTTTCCTTTGCTGATGTGCATCCCTTTCTTGAGGCGGATGACTTTGCTTTGCTGATGCCTTTCTCTAGTGAATTCACTAGGGAAGATGAGTGTATCCCTTTCTTAAGGCGAATCAACTTTCCTGCTGGGGACTTTGAATAACCTATTTAATAGACAATAAAAACACTAAGTTAGTTACTACCTGAGATGACACGTCTTGATTCTTGATTGACTTTGTGGTGAACAAAAAAATTTTCCCCTTCAATCAAGAATGAAGATGTGTTATTAGGGATTGGTCCCCGAATGAACTATAAACTAAGTTTGAGAAATGGCAGGTTTGGCCTGATTGCTTAGGAGTGCCCCTTGGGAGGTGTCCCTTGGGGGAATACTCTTGGGGATTCCCCTAGGGTGAGTTCCCCTAGAGTGCTTGATGATTTGGGATGCCCCTTGATTGATTCCGATACTGGGGAAATTTCCTATGCTTGGGTGAACTTGTATATAAAGACTGTCCATGTTAGTGATTGATCTTAAATAGCTTACCTTAATTCTTGATTGATTTTGTATAAACAAAAAATTTTTCCCCTTCAATCAAGGATCAAGGTGAGCTAGGGGTTTCGCCCCTAATTTAATTGAGGTAAGGAGTCTGAGAGAAGCGGGGTTGGCCCCCGATTATGAATTTGAGGTGTCCTTTGCTGTTAAAGGGCTAATTTCCTTTGAAGAAAGGATTCACCCCTGAAGGTTGGGACCCATACGGGTGGGCTTGTACCCTAAAAGGACCCATATGGGTGGCAGGGAGCGGTACGGGTGCATTGGGACAGGTTTAAAAAATCGAAGAGTCCCTCTATTCTCCTTTTTCACAAAACTTCTGATTTCACTCAACCATTAGCGAAATTCTTCAAAACTTAATCAAAAATGTACAAGAAAATTCCTGATGTCGGCCGTTTTAATCTCAAGCACGAGGAATTTCCTCATATTGGAAACTCGGAGCTCCGGCGATGTTTGGTGGCCATAGGATACACATTCTACAAAGAGGATGATTTCTTGGGCTTCACACCTTCTTCAAAAGTTCTAGTGGTGCCTTCCCCTACCACTCACCCCTCTGAACTCTAAGTAAGCGAATTCCAATTTCCCAATTTTTTATTTTTCCCATTTTCGAATTTGTTTGATTTGGCATGATTCTAGGGTGTTTTAGGGATCAAAATAGAGCCTAATGCATATAACTTTAGTCTAGAGACATTTTGAAATTGGTTAGATTAGGATTTGGCTGAGTTTGGATGAAAATGGCTTGTTTGGGAATTTTTTCTGATGCTCACTATTTGTAGGGACCGGTATGAGTGAGGGGGACCAATACAGGTCCTATTTTTCATACAGGTGGGGAATTTGGATCTGTACAGGTGGAGTGGACATGTACAGGGTCTTGTCTTCTAGGAAAGAATGTCTGAATTTCTATTTCCTAAATTTTTTTTTTATTTCTAACTTAACCACTGTATTCTAACCCTATTGTACTGTTGTTTTGTCTTTGTAGTTCCCTTTCAAGATCATCGGAGCTCCAAGCTTCTATCAGAAATGGTATTAGGAGATTGGTACTGCTGGTGATGCTGAGTTGGTAGCTTGGATTGATGCATTGGGCTTCTCCAACATTGTCCGGGCTATTCCTCTAGGGTTGAAAATGCGTCTGCTGCCATTTTTGCTTTGGCTGAGCGGTGTTCTGAGATAACCCATACATTTCACTTCGCTATCGGGGATGTCACCATCACTCCCTCAAACATGTGCGAGATCATCCACTTTGATGTCTATGCTGACCATTGGCATTCGCGGGCTGAGGTGAAGGATTATATGGAGCAGCTTGTTAGGCTTCGCAATGGCGGGAATGATAAGCTCAAGTATGGGGATCTATACACTTACTATCTACTATAGCCAAGTCCAATTGATCCGGGGAGGAGGGATCAGTACGCTAGGGCCTTCCTCTTAACCCTCTTGACGACCGTCTTCTTCTTATCCTACTTGAGCAGCATCAATTGTGGGTTGTCATCTGCTGTGAAGGATCTTACCAGCGTTCCTAGTAAGAACTGGTGTCAGGCTATTCTGGCTCAACTATATTATAGCCTGGACAATCATGTTCGAGGTCGGCAAGCCGAGCTGAAGATCAGCCACTTACTTCTTTTGGTAAATTCTGAGCTCCTCTATGCTTTTACTCTGATTTTGACTTATTGGTCATTGACTTTGGTTTCATTTTGCAGATGTGGGCATTCGAGCATCGATTCATCCCTAGGCCTGGCTTGTCTAGGTAGCTTGAGATGCCTCATATTATCTTGAGGTGGATAGGTCCCTGGCAGTAGAAAGCTGGGACCATATCTAACTACCGGGAGTATATCCGCCAGCTGCGCTCTGACCAGGTGAACTTTCAAATCCGATCCTGTATTTACAATTCAAAAAACTGTCATTAGCAAATTGTATGTACAAAGTTAAGGTTCTTATAGTGCTTTTTGGCCACATGCAGGTAGTTCGTGACCCCTAGACTTATCTAGTCATCTATGATGAGATTGAGGAGATGCAGCGGGGTGTGGATGATAGTCAATTTATGCTAGAATCACCACTCTCACTAGAGTGGTATTTCGGTGAGCGGATTCGTGATTAGCAAACTAGCTTGGTAGTGGAGAGGCCCATACCTCCATCTATGCCAGAGGGGATATTCTGGCCGCATCTGATGCCCGAGACAGACCAGGGGTTGTATCTTATGGGCGAGAGGGCTCGCATGCTATCAATTGAGTAGTCCTACCCAGATTTTATCCAAGATTCCCTCATCCAGTCATGCCCTAGGATTCATCCAGGTGACCAGGTTCTTGAGTTCCGTTATAGAGAGGACGACGATGATGATGATGATGAACAAGGATGGCGATGGACTTGGGGGAGATCGCGGGGGGCCCTAATTCACTAGACTGAGGGTCTTCCCAGACCTGCTACTTCTTTCACCCAAGTAAACCTTTTAACTCAACCTTGTAAATTTTTGCACTTTTACATTTATTTGCATGAACTGAGGACCTGATAATCTATGAATTGAAATACAATCTTCTGCCTCTAAGTGGAAGAAGATCGCTGCTGCTGTCACTTCTGTTGTGTTAGCTACTCCCTCTCCTGCTGAGCCAGCTAGTCCCAAGCCGCAGGCAAAGTGGGCCAAAGCTACCGGGGGTTTCAGGGAGGGTATCCTCCAGACCGATCTAGACTCCACTTTTCGCCTCCTCGACCACTTAGGGAAGTGTGCTGTGCGCGGGCTTGAGGAGTCGGTACATACTATCTACTTCACTCCTCCTAGCTCAACCCACATAAGCCTTCTTTCACTTGACTTTCAACTTACACCTTTGAGAGACACATGACTTACGTTCTAAACTAACTTGATTGGTTTTTCACAGGTGTCTGTGGTTGAGGGAGAGAGGATTGCTCAGAGATGCCTCTTGACCCGAGATCTGATGTTGGCACAGGATGCTCTTGCTATGGTAAGCTTTATTTTCCTGTAAATATTTAACAAACTATGCATGCATGTTATGATATCTACATATGTGTATTGATCTCCTGATTTTCCTGCAGACTCTGCTAGCTATGGTGTGTGATAGGTCAGCCCGAGACTTGGATGCCGCTAAGGACCAGGATGGCTTCATGGAGGAGCAACTGCGTACAGCCATCACAAAGCTGGATGGGATCCTGGTTTTCAAGGTAGATCTGGAGAGGGCCAGGAGAGAGGAAGCTCATGCTTGGGCCGAGGATGAGGTGTTGTGGGAGTAGCTGACCCAAATGACTGAGAGTAGACAGGCATAGGAGCCCTCTAAATCTTCTTCAAAGGATGATTGATCTATATACTAGTGGTGCCTATGGCTACTAAGGTGGATGGAGTTAAGTAGGAGGTGGAGCAGCAGGTTGAGATGGCTGATGCTACAGCTAGGGGTGTTGTGGGGAGCTTGAGGGTCAGAGTGCCTAATCTTCCTACTGAGGATGCTAGTGGGGTTGAGGATGGACCACGTGATTATAAACATGGATGACCTGCTGGCGGATACACTAGACCAAACTTAGGATAAGTGCTAGGGAAAGGATCCCCTAGTAGCTTAGATTAGGATGCACTTTTTATTTTCTAGTCTTTTGACATTTTTGGTCTTGCACGACTCACTTTGATGTAAACTTGGATGTTATTTTTAGATTGCTACTTTTTTGCTGCTTTACTTTTGCTTTGATCTTTACTTTTTTGAATTGAATCCACTAAACATTGTTGTCTGTAAACCCATACTGCCCCTTGGCATAACCAATAGGAAAGGTTGTTTAGAGTATACCATGAGCAAGTGAGTTAAACATCGAACACTTAAAGTTCCTAATCACGATGAACTGACCCAGTCTAGACTAACAAGTATTACCAAGGTTGGTTGATTTGAGATTAGCACTTCTAGGGATACGTGCTATTGTGTGATTTCACAATGGGTGAACTGAGTCCAATGGATCCTGCTATGAGACATGGCAATTACAAATGATGTTCTGACAAATAAAACAAGTGAAACAATAAACTGGCATTTTTTAATTGAATTCTAATTTTTGCATAGGCCACTCGGTGAGAGATAACCTATCAAACATTTATCTTTGCTTAATTCTTTGGTCCTAATTTTTTGCTAACATGTCCTTGGCGGCTCAACTCAGCGGACTTCTTCTTTCTTCTCTGTTGCCTTAACTTTTGATTGGATCATCCTTTAAGGTTTTTAATCCAGCAGGCTTTTTTCGACTTTTGCATAGGCCTTATTTCTTTTGTGGCCTATCAGTATTTTTGTCTTTCATTGAATAATACATACGCACAGTTTAGTAAAGATAACAACAAATATGCACAAAATGTAGAGAAAACTGATGTTCACATACTTGCGATTATTTCACCTAAAGACATGCATGCATTCATAAAACCAGGATTCTTAGCAAAATCATAACATGTTCATTGATGAGATTAATTTTGAGTACATAGGCAATGGTAACAACTTCCAATGGTTAACTCCCACTGCCTACTGGTCCTTTTACAAATTTTCCAAAAAGCAACTGACATTTTTCTCTTAATGCCCTAACTTTTGCCTAAGCCGCCCTTTTTGGGTTTTCAACTTAGCGGGCTTTATTTGCATTGGAGTAAGTTTTGTATGACCGATTTATGGAATGTCGATTAGTGGGTTGCACCCTTATTTTTGCCTGAGTAGTGGAAGACCACCCGATGAATGATTTATTTTTTATTTCTTTTATTCATTGCACTGCTTTTTTATGATTTAGTTCTTTTAACCTAGATAAGATAATGCTTAAGCCTGTCTAGATTCACTAGATTCACAAACTCATTTCCATCCATATCTATGAGTTTGATTCCTCCCTTGCCAAGGACTTTCTTAACAACAAATGGTCATTCCTAATTAGGCCTGAACTTGCCCCTAGCGTCAGTGTTGACTTGGCATAGCTATTTGAGATCTAGATCACCTGCCTTGAGGGGTTGCTTTGGGTATCTGACTCTATTATTGTAAGCTTGAGCCATGGGTTGTTGGTACATTCATAGGTGGTCAAGTGCCTTGAGTCGTTTTCTTTTGATACTTGCCCTTTCCCTTTGTGAAAGATGGGGTTTTGAGTGATATTCTCACCCTAATGAAAGAAGGAGATCATGCTATTATAGGGAAAGTTCATGAATGTTGTGCCAGGTAGAGGATCTTCTTTCTTTTTAATGAACGGAGAAAGCATTTTTGGAGGGATATTTTAGTGGAAATGAGGAGGCTCGAAGGAACCTATATTGATAAGAAATGTCCCTTCATTGAAGGTTTTGGAAGAGCATTGGATTGAGTTTTAGGCTTGCATTTAATTTAGATTGGTGTGGGTTTCAATCTTTTTCTTCGATGTGGTGCTTTTGGGACATGTTTCCCTTGTTGCTCTTCGGGCTTCTTGGTCTTCTTTCTTGATGATGTGTCCTCCTTTCCTCTCTCATAAAGGAAGTTGAGTAAAGACCTAAGGTTATCATCTATGCTAAGCACTGTTTATCTCTCTTTCTTTTGGTGGTAAGTCTTCACCATTGGATTCTTATGACATTGTGATATACTAAATCCAATTTCATTAATAAATATGGTGATAATGTTTTTGAGAATGTTGTTGTTATGAGTGCGTTATGCCTTTAAAATGAAATACTCAAACAAAATATGAACGGAAAATGCATCAATTTATCCATGATATGCCTCATAAGCAGCATTATTTGCATCAAAAATGTTTGTCACATTAAAAATTACATCATTTGAATCATCCTCCATAGGTAGAGGGCCTTGTTGGTCAGCACTGGTAACACTGGCTAAACTGGTAGTCTCGGCGTGCAAGTTCGCATGAGTTTCTTCGGCCATAGCTCTTGTTAAGTTCTTGATGGTTGTGCTTATAGGATTGCCCTTCTCATCCCCCTTCCAATTCTCCTTCAGAAGTACATCCAGGTCTTTGGTGATAAATTCAACTGCTTTACTCATCTCATCCCCTTCAATACTCCCACATACTTCTACATAAACTAGGATTTCAATCATGCAGCCATTCTTGAAGTCGTACACATCATTGAAGATCTCAAAACAAGGGACCTTCCTTCCTCCTATCTTGACAGGTTCCTCCTAACCTGTGAACACCTTCTTCTTGGCCTCAGCCCCCATAATGAGACACAAATGGGGTTTGGATTTCCTAACACTTGGATGATTCCCAAAACCAAGTCTGAGTGGCCATGGTATAAGCATAATGGGTTCTAGCATGCCTTAATGATTCTTTTGGAGCCCATTTTCTCTCATGTATCCCAATTTTATCATGATTCTCTCAATCTTAAGGGATACATATCCCCTAACTAAATACTGTATACCCTGGTGAGCAATAGCCACCCTATATTCCTTCTCCTTGGCTTCCATAACCACTATAATAGATGGTTCTTCGGCCTCAATGGTCACTAGCTTGCCATTGTGGATGAGTTTGACTCTCTGGTGGACCGTGGAGGGGATGACCCCTAATGTATAAAGCCAAGGATGGCCTAGCAATAATAAGTAAGTGACAGGGATGTCAAGGATGGTGAATAAGACTTTGAACTTCACTTCCCCAATTGTAGCCTCAGCTTCAAATACTCCAATGACACTCCTCTTCATATCATCATATGCCCTTATAATAGTATTGGATTTCTCCAACATTGACTCATCTAGTCCCAAGTGAGGAAGGATCTTGGAAGGGCAAAGGTTGAGGGTGGAACCATCATCCACCATAACACATGGGATAGAATGATCGAAGATTTGCACCTTAATGAGAATTGCTTTGTTATGCTTGTTCCCCTCAATTGAAAGATCGGATGGATAAAACATAATGGGTTCAACATGACTGGGACGAGATCCCCTAATAACTGAAAACACCTCAACAAAGGAAGTGGATGATGTAGCCTCCATGCTCATCAATTTTTTTATCAAACCCCTACGATGATCCTCATAGTCGATAAGAAGCTGCCAAATGATATACTTGGCAAGGGTAACTTGCAACTGCTTGATAAGGGGGTTAACCTTCGATTCCACCCTCTCACCACTAGGTAGGACCTGAGTTTCAATGACAGTTGTAATGCTAGATTCTAGTCCATACTTAGGATAACCTGGATGTTGATATCTCTTCCTCTTCTTCTCTTTGGGAGGGCATTAGGAGCCACCCTCCCACTTCGGGTAACCTGTAACACCCCATTCTTTATATAGCTCCTCCCCTCGGAGGTTTCCACTAACAATGTTGGCCCTTCGAGGTCAGCACTTTCCAATACATAAGCATCAATATTAATTGGTTAAGGTTGGACCAACGTAACTTCATCATCATAAACGCCATCTAACTTGGATGCATCAATATCAATAGGGACAGGTTCATCGGGTAGAGCCACTACCGAGTGAACCACAGGATTGGCTTGCATGATCATACTAAAAAATGATGGGAGGACAGTCCTGACTCAATGGCCGCAACCTGCTTCTCAAAATTTGTCAGGGGGTTATTCATGTTGATTGGCTTAAGCTTGGGTTCATGGATCTTTTTCTCCCTAATTTGCCCACGAATGACCTCAAGTAAGTCTCTATAAGTGCCGGTGCGATGACCCTTGCTAACATGATAAGCACAGAACTGATCTCTATCCTTAATGGAATGGACTGTGGCAACAATTTCTTGTATAGTTGTGGTTTCGGAATCCAAATTAGTCCTCGACTAAGAGGTCGGGGATGGGGCTAACGATCATTCTTCTTGAACCAGGGTTTGGCTGGCACACTCGCCTTCTCTAATTCCTCAATCCTCTCCCATTTTTCATCTTTCTTAAAGACCTCAACATAGCTAGAAAAATTATCCATACCAAGAACCTTACGATATGAGGGCAAAGCACCATCCATTAACTTTACGATCATCTCGAGGAGACTAAGGTGATCCTTCAACAAGATTTAGGTGGCCAACCACCTCTCAAAGTAGGGTTGGAACTTCTCATTGGGGGCTTGCTTGATAGCCTCCAAGTTCTACATAGTGGTCTTGATAGTGGCGTTGAAAACATACTACTCAATGAAAGCCTCAGATAAGGCCTTCTAATCTCTAGTCACCCCATTGGACAAAGTATTGTACCACTCAATAGTAGGCCCCTCCAAAGTGCAAGGGAACATCTCGGTAAGGACTTTATCACTTAGGTTCCTTATCCTCATAACCCTCTAATAGGTGGTGATATATGATTGAGGTGGACCAGTTCCCTTATACTTCGCTATACTAGGCATACTAAAGGTTTTAGGGACCCAATCCTCCTCCCTAGTGGCTTGAATGGAAGGCATTGGTGGCTAGGCATTTGTATTGGTGGCCAGTAACTTTCATGATAGATCACATAATTCCACGGATAAGGATGGTAAAATTGATGATTGAGGAAAGGTTGTCCCCTTAGGTGTGATCATGAAATTAGGGACCAGACCAAAACACCCCAAATTGAAAGGCTGGTGACGTGAACCCCTAGCTAGGCTAGGTGAACTAATTGATAGCTAGCAAAATGGTTATACTCACTAGCTAGAATGACTAATTGACTACACAAAATGGACCAACTGAACCCGACTAACCAAGCTAACTCAAATATTCTCCACGAATCCGAAGAGGTTTCAATTGAGACTGAGTGAATGGATTGGGAGTGACCCTTGAAAGAGAAGGCTGCTTACTAACCACTATCAGAACTACCGAAGCCCTGATACGTGTACCTTGAGAAGCATTGGTCATCCTTTCCTTGGCCAAGATTGCCCTAATTGAAGTTAACATCTTATCATTCATACGATCGAGGAACTAATCACTCCCCAAAAACTATAAGATGGCATTTGCAATCTCCAGCCTAATATCAGCCCTTGAGGCATTTGCCACCTTATTGAGACTGACATCCTCAACATCAACATCTATCTGGCCATCAGGGGTCAAAATGCAAGGCATCTCCTCTAGCTGATGTGTAGTATTGGGATCAAACGGACCAAACTAACTACGCAATGAATTACTCGAAGATGGAGGTGGAGTTACCCTTAACTGAGCTAGAGGAAGAGGTGGAGGTGGAATCAAAATGCGAATCAAACAGACTCAAGATCATCGCCAAGCTTTGACTCTTTGAACTTTGGCTGAGGTAGTAATCAAAAGATCAGTACATGTATGGGATGGGGCATGCTTACTCAGTTTACAACAATGCATGGTGAGTTAAATTACAAGGGAATGTACAACACAGCACATCCAAAACATGTCTTTCAACCTTACTCCTCCCGTAAATTCTGAAGGTATTTTCCTTTAATTACCATGAGGATAACAAAGGGCAACCTAGTCTAATCTCACTAGAAAAAAGGTACCTAGAGGGTAAAATTCTATGGCTTTTAATAAGAATGGTGTAGGGACATAACGGAAGTTCATGTAGTAGGTTCCCATCCCACCAAGCCTCCTTTTGAGGGAGATGACAATGAGTGCTCCACTCACTAGAGTGTCCCTAATTCCTAGCGGGCATGAGTGACACTTTCGTAAGTTTTGCTGAAAAATAGGGCATCTTAACCTAGTGCTAGAAGAAGAGTGCATCTAGCTAGAGAGAATGAGATGAGAAGATAGAGTGTAATAATTTTTCCAAATGATGAAAATGAAAGCGGGTTGAATTAAGTAAATGATTTTCGATGCTCATCTTAATCTTTTAAGCTTTTCAAAAACAAACCAAAATTTTGCAAGTTAGAAGATTATATCCCTAGCAGAGTCGCCACTGTGAACTCCCATGGTAGATGATATGGGGATCTCCCTTGGTACCTTGTGACAGGGTCCATTAGGGGTGGTTGATTTAAGCGTGATGGAACCATTCAGTTCAAGTTTGCACATTTTAACCAATTTTATTAATAAAAGAATCGAGACATAAATCTCGATACAAATGATAAAGTCACCAAGTTATCTACTTAGGAAAGAGTTTTGGTACGGTTCCCATTGGGCGGGAGACTCATACCTTTTGGATTAGAGATTCGGGTATCGGATGAGTCACTTATTTCTCATTTAGTTAATTCAAAATTACATTCGCCGCATAAAACCGTTTTCTTTTCATCATTTAGGGAATTAATACAGAAATCCTATTTTTCTACACTCTTTCACACTCGTTACGTGCATAGAACAGTTCATAATAAAGCACAATTAATAAAGGGGAATAAAAATTACAACTGGGGGAAAATGGAGGAATTGCAAGGGAACCTATATATTTGTTCTAAGTCATAAAACAAAATAAATAAATTTGGCTGCATCCATAAAGATTAGCACAGTTTATGGCACATCATAAGTCAGCATTTTGTTAGGAAAAAAGAGTGATTATATCAGCATGGCAGTTTTGTGAACGATAGTGCCCGGGCTGCTTCTAGGATCGAAAGGAAATAATGGTTCTTCAACGTCTTTTATTATGAAAACACATTTTAACTTTTCATGGGTTAAATTACCGGATTATTAATGAAACTGATTGCATTGCAAATGGTGATGTTAGGTTGATTTTGCCAATGAAAAAGGGAACTTTTGGTTCTTCTAGGGGGCCAGTACCCGTACGGGTGCTGGTGGGGACCCGTACGGGTGTGCAAAGATCGTATGGGCCCTATATAGTCTCAGACTGAACCTCAGTTCAACAAACACAGCAGATTTATAAAGAAGGAACAAAATATAGGAAATAACAATAAAATAAATGAGATGTGAGTCTCTTTGAAACTCAGGAGCGTACCTTTACGTTGTGTATCCACTTTGAAGCGATCCTTGTGCTGAGAGAGAGTCTAGCAAAAGTAAATGATGAAATGGTGGTTTTAGGACTGTTTAGGTGAGTATTTGTGTGGATAAAATCTCCCCAAATCCTAATAAATGAAGTTAGGAATGAATAAAATGTGGACAAAACCTCAAAGAATGGGCTTTCTCCCTATTTTATACCTCCTATACCTCAACTATACCCTTGCTATCACTTGAAATATTGCTGGAATTTCATAAACTATATGATCTAATGTCTTTCTAATTTGCTCCTTTTTAAAATAAGGCAAAAAGCCCCTATTTAAAGAAGAAAATTAGGTCTGAACATATTAAATTGCATGCATGACTGATTTCTCTCAAATAAGGTATGATTTACCTGCCACTCTACCTGTTTGGGCAATAACGGCACCCGTACGGGTGAGGAGGACCCGTGTGGGTCCTGGCGGGACCGTACGGGTCCTTTCCACCTGTATGGGGCTTTGGGGCCGTACCAGTCAACCTATGGACTCGTACCCCCAAGGTGTGACCTATACGGGTCCCGAAAGGCAGTCTAGGTCTCTAAATCTTTGTCAAACTCAACTCTGCAGTAGTAGGAACACCTCTAATGGATAACATCCGTAAATAATTACGTTATGTAGCCCTCATCATCGTTTTGTGAGAAAGACCGTTAAAATCCAATTCTCACAGGAGCTGGACAGAATATGCCCCTTCTCACCATATGCAAAACACTTGATATCTTTGCTTTGCTCTTTGTGTGGTCTTTCATCAAGACCTTTCTTGATTTGACTAGGCTTTCTATACTTCTAAAAGTTTCCATCTTTCTTAAAGAACCTTCTGAAGTTCTTGGTCATTAGGGCTATCTCTTCTCTTCTTTCCTTTGGATATTCTTGTTAGATATGATGTATGCCCTTAAGGCAATTAGGGCGATGTATCTTAATTATGTATTGGTACAAATAATTTGTTTAATTAATAAAGGCATTTATTCTTTTGTTTATATCGATGTGTTCATATATATTGTGACTGGTTAAAATATATTCATTGATATATTTGTACAAAAGTCCTTAACATAAATGTAGCATAAAGTGAGAGATATCATTGTGGGACTATGTTTGGTGAGACCTACTTCATTTGTAATTATGATTATGTCTAAACTATCCCTAGTCATAGTTTCATCAAGAAAGGATATCGATGGAATATCAAGACTAGCATGTGGTCGACTCTCTTGGAAAGGGTCCAAGCAGTTAACCTCCTAATATTGAAGGTGGTGCCTTGAGTTTGACACATGGATATATATCTGAAAGATATATAGGAGACCGCAATAAGATAAACACTTGGTATATATATCAATGTGTTAGTGTCTATCTTCATGCAGTAGCTTTGTGAATATCCTCATGCTTTAGATATTAGTTACCTTGTGTGGTACTATTGTTATGCTTTGGGTCATACCTATTCACTCATTAATTTAGGGTGCCATGGGTGATTATGGGTATAGTGATGGCAGCACCTTGTTAAGCTATGTATTTGGAAAGAATCCATCGCCGCTTGTTGAATTAATGATTACTATAAACCTATGATCAGAGTATGTGATTGATAGAAATAGTTTTTAGTCAAACACATTATGGTAAAAAGTAATATACTTCAGTAATAAGAATATAACTCGGATAGCTTGGAGCAACCTCGATATTGGTGGGTTAACACTTTAATCAAACCCAATAAACCAGATGGTCTAATATTAAAGAACGGAAGGAGTTCTTCGCATTGGACAACTATTGCGTAAACTAGGATTAAGTCATAAGCACAAATGACATTCTGAGTAATGGGGGATGGTGGATCCTTGCTAGAGGCTTACTACAGTCGTTTAAGGTAATCAAGTTCCATTCACGGTCTAGAACCTTGAGCCAATGGTTCCTATAGAACAAGGATTGGTTAAGCCTTAATAGCTCAATACTATGGGATCCTATATAGTCACACACATTGGACTTTCATAGGACTGAGTAAAGAACTAATAGACTTGATCTATTATGAGAATATTAAATATGGGATGGTCAAACTATTACCTGGTTGGACCAGAGATTTTATTTATTGACCGGCAACTAATTTATTAGGGTCATGAAATAAAATATTTATTTGAATTGGAGAGAGCTAAAAATTGGATTGCCAAGCGAGGGTTGGACCCTGTGCAAGTGGACCCCACAAGCCCGAAAGGACTTTTGAGGATCTACATTAAAAGGCCACATGAGTGCATGGTGCACTCGCGGGCCACAAGCTATGCAAGCCTTGCTTGCGGCTTGCGGCTTGGGCTAAGCAAGCATTGTGCAAGCAGTGCTTGCACAGCCAAAAGGGTCATCTGCTAGCTGGGCTCGCGGGGGCCTGCCTTGTGCAAGACTGCTGACCTAGCTTGTGGATCAAGCTAGGTCATGCTTGGGTAGCACGTAGATCCACTAGGATCCGCATGTTTGCCCAAGGGCAGGATGGGAAATTTCCCATCCCGCATTTAATTCGGGGAGCCCTTGATCCCCCTATATAAACCATGCTCCTCCTCCTCATTTCTTGCACTACATCTTCCTATGAGCTCTAACTTGAGATTCTAATGCATTTTGTCGAGTCAACTTAGAAGATAAAAATTATGGAGTCCCTTTAGTTAATATTTTGGGTGGGTTTTGGAGTGGTCTAGCAGCTACTCAAAACTCTGCAATTCTTCCTCAAGGGGGGTTTTAGTTGTTGGGGTTCACGTGGATACTCATAGAGGCTATCCTATACTTGGAGACTTGTGTAATAAGGTTCCGCTAAAGCATGCTTCAATGGGTTCAATTATTAAGTCCTTTTATTTAAGCATTTTTAGACTTAATAATTATTATTATTATTAGGTTGTTTTGCATGCTTAGTTTATTTTATACTTAGACTGTAACTTAGAGTTATAACATGTCTGGTATAAAATATATTTATACTAGGATATACTTTAGAAATATGGTACGCCTAGCCTATGCTTACTAACCTAAGAAGAGAATTAATTTAGTTAAGGCTTTAATTAATTTATATGTAACTGATAGGAGTTCCTAGGGACAAGGGACAAAATTTTGAATTTCTGTCATGCCTGTTATGCATGTTCAAAGTGAATGTTAGTTCCCAACAATGGTATCAGAGCCTGCCTATTTAGTGCATAATTAAGTTAAAAGCAAACTGAATTTTATTTTCTATATGAAATGATTTAAAGTTTATTAAATTTTTTGGAATAATAGATGAACTTGAGCTTTTATTTCAAGGTTAGAAAATAGATATAGATAATTTTGAATAAGCATGCTCAACTTACTCAAACTTATCAAAGACTCATTAAATTATATAAATTACATGGGTTATAGATGCTTTCAATTTTCATGAATTAAAAGAACGAAATTTTTTAGTCCAAGAGAATCCATGTTTCTTCAAGCTTGTGCCTGTATATGTTCTGGCAAGGATTGGACAAGGTGTCTACTCCTCATAGGGCACCTCTCCTACCTGGGAATATATATCGGTGCAGCTTGAGTTAACAAAGAGAGGATTAAATATGGACTGATTTATTTGTAGTATATAAGTGGTCCTTATATATGTTTCTATAACAAAGTAAATATTAAATTATTGAATAAAAGCTTAAAGGAAATGTAATATAAATATAACAAATAAAAATGTTAATTATTTTGCATATAATCTAGATTGATGGAATAATTATAATAAGGAGCTTGAACCCACCTGAGGTTAAACCTTATAAATTAATTCTAAAATTCCCTGAATTAATATAAATTATTATAAATATGTCCATCTAATAAATCCTAGATTGGGTGAAACATTTAAAATCAATAAAAATCCCAAAGTAAATATATTAAGACAAGTTATAAGTCTTCCTCACTCGAATTTATAATACAATCTTTTTCGGCCATAAAGTGTTACGCAAAGCATTCCTTTCGTCTACATTGACCGGTTATAAAAATTGAGATAGGGTCTGCCTTAACAGCAATGGGTAGTCTACCATGAAATTGGGGGCTAGCCACGGGACTGAGACACGTTCAAGGAGATGCTAATATAAGAGCACACGTCCCTAGGTTTTACGGAACTTGAATAAGTTAGCAATTGCATATGATGCAAATGGAATGGAGTTCCAACTGCAACTTACTAATATGGTTTGACTCATAAAATCGGGGGTCCTATTAGACTAGTTGTAGATGCTACCTACTTGGAAATTTAGTAAGGCTAAACTTCCCGAATTCAATAGAATGGGCTATTGTAAATTCGAAAAATAGTAGGATAAAAGTATTTAATTAAAAGTCCTTATTATATTAAATACATGTACTATATACTAAAGTCCGAACAAATTTTTCTTTCTTACATCTTGGTTGAAATCTTTATTTAAATACAAACGTTGGAATTGATGACTATTTTTTATTGGCTCTAGCTTTAAGGGTTTGTTTAGAAATGTGAGGACAATCCTCAAAGCATTTTGCTTGGCATGTATATTGTTTAAGCCTGAATCTAAATAACATGATGCAAGCAATTTTGCTTAAAATAGATATGCATTAAATACATAAAGGAAACTATGATACAACACCTTAGAGGTTGTTAACATCCCTGTTACCTTATGTAAGTAGCTCGCATGAGACAAGGATAAACATCAATTCAGATGTTAGGATCCATGTTACCTTAGCTACAAGGGCATCATAAATTCATGGACTTGAAAGTCTATGTCTTTTCATCTTAGAGAAAGGATTTCCTATGGTAGAAGATTTGAACCAAATAATTTTTGATGGAAAAATTGGTGGACCAATTAGTCAGAAATATAAATGGTTCATATCTCAAAGAAGTAAAAGGGACACATGGTGTCTAAGTTTTGAAGAAGGATAGAGCAGAGTGAAGAGAAAAGTAAAAAGAATACTGAGAATTTTGTGTAGGAGACAAAAAGATTGTTTTCAACATAAAATATTGGAAACAAGATCTTCATTTCAATATGGGATATTAAAAATAAGATCAAAATGTCTAAAGTCTCAAAGCATGAGAAGAGGAGGCATAAAGCTTCCACTTCAAGATGTTTGATATTGGGAAATTCTACATCTCAAGGGAATTCTAAATTGGTATGGAATACCTAATGAGAACCAAATATCCATACGAAGGTATAGATATTAATGTGAAGTAGAGGTTTGGCAAAAGGAGAATTGTACCTATGGAAAATCATTCGGGCTTGGTGGCTACTATTGATGAAGGAACTTTAAATCTCCATTTGACTAAATTTGTAGTAGAACAAAATGATAATCACTTGTCATTATAAAATATTATTTCCTGCTTCACAGTAGATGAAATTTTATTCTAATGTGATAAAAGGTATTATCAAAGTTGTGAAAGATATTTTATCATAATATGACAAATGATATTTCATAATTACAAAAATCATATTCTCAATTTAAACGATGCTGAGAGGAAATTATATAATGAGAAACTTTTCTACTTATGGCATTGTCGTTTAGGCTATATAAACAAAGATCCCTTAACTAAGTTATACAAGCATGGAGACTTAGGCCCAATAGACGTGGGGTCTTATGGTGATTGTGACCCTTGTTTAAAAGGAAAAATGATGAAGTTACCCTTTAATGGAAAGGGTGAATGAGCCATTAGTACATTGGAAATTATACATACTGATGTGTGTGGTCCAATGAGTGTTAAGGCACTCAGAGAATACTCCTACTTCATAACCTTTATTTATGATTATTCACGATATGGTTATATGTACTTAATGAAGCACAAGTCAAAAAGTTTTGAGAAGTTCAAAATATTTAGAAATGAAGTAGAGAAACAGCTTGAGAAAAGTATTAAAGCACTTTGTTTGGATCACAGTGGAGAATACTTAAGTCAAGAGTTTCAAGATTATCTAAAGAAAAATGGGATAGTTCCCCAATGGACCACTCCTTATACACCCCAACACAATAGAGTATCTGAAAGGAGGAATCAGACTTTATTAGATAAGGTTTGGTCCATGATGAGCCAAGAAAATCTCAGTAAATCCTTTTGGGGATATGCACTAGAGAGCGCAGTTTGTGTATTAAACAGAGTGCCCTCTAAATTAGTTGACTTTATGCCTTACAAAAGGTGGTGTAATAAAAGACCATCTCTGAGTCACCTAAGAGTATGGGGCTGTCCTACTATGGTAAAGAGGATAGCATTAGATAAGCTAGACACTAAATCTGCCAAGTGTCTATTCATTGGATATCCAAAGGAAACTATTGGATATTTATTTTACCAACCCGATGCACATAAGGTGTTTGTTTCTCAGAGTGCTACTTTTTGGAAAAGGAACACTTACTTGCAAAAGTCAGTGGGAGCAATATTGAACTAGAAGTTCAAGAGGAAGAAACAGATAATCAACTTATTGACCCCGCTCTAGATACAAAAGAAGGTGTGATCAAAGAACAACCTATTGAAAAACAATCATTGTGAAGATCAGGTCGTGTTCATAAAGGTCCTGAAAGATATGGTTTTATCATCACGGATGATAGGGAACTATATCTCATGGAAGATGATGAACCAAGAACCTTTGATGAAGCAATGAAAAGCTCAAATTCTGATAAGTGGCTTCAAGCCATGAAATCAGAAATGGATTCCAACCATGTTTAGAAATTGGTGGATGCACCAAAATAGGTTAGACCCATCGAGTGCAAATGGGTCTTCAAGAAGAAGACTGACATGGACGGTAATGTAATTACCTATAAGGCAAGGTTGGTCGCAAAAGGTTATAGTCAATGTGAAGGTATTGACTATGATGAAACTTTCTCACGGTAGCCATGCTTAAATCCATCAGAATACTCCTCGCCATTACTGCTCATCATGATTATGAGATCTGGCAGATGGATGTTAAAACAGCATTCCTAAATGGGGATTTGGACCGAGATGTGTATATGACATAGCTTGAGGGTTTTATATATCAGAATGGCTCGAAGGTATGCAAACTATAAAGGTCCATTTATGGTCTTAAGAAAGCATCCAGGAGTTAGGATATTAGGTTTGATCAGACAATCTGTGAATTGGATTTCTGTCCAAACATTAATGATCCTTGTGTTTATAAGAATGTTAGTGAGAGTGTAGTTGTTTTCTTAGCATTGTATGTTGATGACATTCTGCTAATAGGAAATGACATTTCTCTTCTTCAAAGTATTAAAATAAGGTTATCAAGAAAGTTCTCCATGAAAGACCTTAGAGAAGCAGCATTTATACTAGGTATAAAGATCTATAGGGATAGATCCAAGAGGCTGTCAGGTCTTTCTCAAAGTACATATATAGACAAGATACTGAATAGGTTCAGCCTTGAGCATTCGAAGAAAGGTTATCTCCCGATGACAAAGGGAACAAACCAATCTAAGACTGAGTGTCCGAAGACAGCTCAGGAAACAATGCGCATGAAGGATATACCCTATGCATCTGCGATAGGATCCATCTTATATGCTATGATATGTACTAGGCTAGATATCTCTCAAGCCTTGAGCTTTACGAGTAGATATCAATTGAATCCAGGTGAAAAGCACTGGATAGCAGTCAAGGCAATTCTTAAGTACTTGAAAAGGACTAAAGATGAATTCTTGATATATAGAGATGGTGACCTCACAATTAGAGGTTACACTGATGCGAGTTTCCAATCTGATAATGATGACTTTAAGTCTTAGTTAGGCTTTATATATATGTTTAATGGAGGGGCAGTATGCTAGAAAAGTTCCAATCAGGAAACTACTACTGTTTCAACCATGGAGTCTGAGTACATTGCTGCCTGTGAAGCAGCAAAAGAAGCTGTCTGGTTAAAGGGATTTATTAGTGATCTTGGTGTGGTGCCTGAGATTGTTGATCCAATTACTTTGTATTGTGATAACAATGGTGCTATAGAATAGGCAAAGTACCACGGTCTCACCAGAAAAATAGACATGTACTTAGAAAGTATTATATAATCAGGAGATCATTGATACTAAGATGATAAAATTAGAATATGTCCCCACTGGTCAGAAGCTTGCGGATGATCTGACAAAGTCATCGACGGAAGTCAAACACGACCAACATGTTAAAATATATGGAGTAAGACATATGACTAATTGGCCTTAGTATAAGTGGGAGTTTGTTAGATATGATGTATGCCCTTAAGGCAATTAAGGCGACGTATCTTAATTATGTATTGGTACGAATAATATGTTTAATTAATAAAGGCATTTATTCTTTTGTTTATATCCAAGTGTTCATATATATTGTGACTGGTTAAAATATATTCGTTGATATCTTTGTACAAAAGTCCTTGACATAAACATAGCATAAAGTGAGAGATATCATATTGGGACTATGTTTGGTGAGACCTGCTTTATATGTAATTATGACTATGTCTAAACTATCCCTAGTCATAGTTTCATCAAGAAAGGATATCGATGCAACAGCAAGACTAGCATGTGGTCGACTCTCTTAGAAAGGGTCCAAGTAGTTAACCTCTTAATACTGAAGGTGGTGCCTTGAGTTTGACACATGGATATATATCTAGAAGTTATATAAGAGACTGCAGTAAGATAAACACTTGTTATATATATCAAAGTGTTAGTGTTTTGTTATATATATCAAAGTGTTAGTGTTTATCTTCATGCAGTAGTTTTGCGAATGTCCTCATACTTAAGATATTAGTTACCTTGTGTGGTATTATCTCTATACTTTGGGTCATACCTATTCACTCATTAATTTAGGGTGCCACGGGTGATTACATGTATAGTGATGACAACACATTTATAAGCTATGTAGTCGGAAAGAATCCATTGCTCTAGATATATTAAGGAGTTGTACCTGGCCGCTTCTCGAAGTGATGATTACTATAAAACTTTGATCAGAGTATGTGATTGATAGAAATAGTTTCTAGTCAAACATATTATGGTAAAAAGTAATATACTTTGGCAACAAGCAAATAACTGGGATAGCTTGGAGCAACCTCGCTATTGGTGGGTTAACACTTTAATCAAACCCAACAAACCAGATGGTACTAATATTAAAGAATGGAAGGAGTTCATCGCATTGGACAACTATTGGATAAACAAGGATTAAGTCATAAGCACAAATGACGTTCCAAGTAATGGGGGATGGTGGACCCATGCTAGAGGCGTATTATAGTAATTTAAGGTAATCGAGTTTTATTCATGGTCTAGAACCTTGAGCTAATGATTCCTATAGAACAAGGATTGGTTAAGCCTTAACAGCTCAATACTATAGGATCCTATAAGGTCACACACATTGGACTTTCATCGGACTGAGTAAAGAACTAATAGACTTGATCTATTATGAGAATATTAAATATGGGCTGGTTAAACTATTACCTAGTTGGACTAGAGATTTTATTTATTGACTGATAACTAATTTATAAATAAAATATTTATTTGAATTGGAGAGAGCTAAAAATCGGATTGCCAAGTGAGTGTTGGACCCTACACGAGTGGGCCCCACAAGCCCAAAAGGGCTTATAGGGATCTGTATTAAAAGGACCGCGAGTGCATGGTTCACTCGCGGTCTGCAAGCCGCACAAGCCTTGCTTGCACGGGCTTGTGGCTTGGGCTGAGCAAGCGCTGCTCAAGCAGCACTTGCATAGCCCAAAAGGGTCGTTCGCGAGCTGGGCTTCCTATGAGCTCTGACTTGATATTTTAACATGTTTGTGAGCACGGTCCATCCCAAGTCTGATGTTGTCCAAGACATTATTTAGGAAATGGCAAACCCGTATTGACAAAGATTTCGTTTCACCCTAAAATCCTGAAAACCCTCCAAATAATCAAAAAATACGGCACCATGAAAGGTTGCATCGATCGATGCTAGTTGGCCTCCAACTTGCCTTGATCGATAGTTCCTATTTCGATGTTCGATGGAGACACTTGTCAATCCCCTTAGTGACTCATCAAGCCTACAATCGTGACTCAGCATGGCTATCACCACCAATGTTGTGTCGATCGACATAACCTCTATGTGTCGATCAACACTTACAGGGAATCTAGGCCTTATGACAGCGGAAGCCTGTTCTGACACACTTGCATCGATTGACACTTCCACATGTGTCGATCGACGCTCCTAAAATTCCTATAAAAGGAAACTGTTCCCCAGCCATTCAAGACAAGCAATCAACGAAAGTTAGAAGAATAGCAAAAAATAAGAAATCCCCTCCTTAAAAATCCCTCATAGTATTAAGCCTGTACCAAAAATATCCCACGACTATACCAAAGTATAGACACCTCCTCTAAAGCTAACTTTTATCTAAAAAGCTACCCATATATCCCCAAACACTCAAAAAAGTCCACTATAAAATTCCCCGAGGTTATCTCTATAGAAATCTTGAGAAAATTCGAAGCAAACGCGATCCTAGTCAGTTTAGGGCCTTTTAGTCGTCCTAAAGCAAATGAAAAGGTAATTGAGGGTCAAATATTATTTTAAACGATGCATTCTTAAATCACCACATGAGGTAATCTAGTCATATTGAGCCCACGCTCCAAGGGCTAGGCCCGCAGAGGTCGTATCGCTCTAACTCTTCTCATTTGGTTATTAAAATAACAAAAGATTTTTCCAAAATATGATTTATCCAAATTCAAATGGCAAGTAACTATTTTTTCCGGAGCTAGAATCTCTCTTTTATCAGTATAGGAATCCTACCCAGATCAACTATAGCACCAATTTCTCGGAAGAGCTGATACGGTTGGCGACTCTAATATTGTATAAAATAGGGACCCTGCTCCCTCAATAAAAAGGCTAATCGCCCAAAGGAGTCCTCGACCCCTTTGTCCAGTTGGAAATGCCAAGTATGTTCACACATACAATGAGCCATGTGCTCTAGCGGTGACTCCCCACAGTAAAACCCGAGAGTCCCATATTGGTCGTGCCAATCCAATCGATGATCCAAAAAGAGTCATTGAAAAGGTCACTTGTTGACAGTTGTGACTCTGTTGGGGAATCTCCTTTTTATAATTGATTTTCCCTAAAATCAATTGAAGATGAAATAATGAAAGTCATTTGAATTTGGAATTATTAGGATTTATTGCATAGCATTTGTATATATCCCTACTCGAAACCCTGGTGTTCTCAATGATATGTCTCTAGAACTTGCCTCAAGCTCTTATAGGGGCACAAAGTTAGGATTCACCAGCCGTGTGTAGTAAAATATAATCTAGTTAGCTTGACTAAGGCCACTAGGTTTGAGTATATCAAACGTGGAAAATGGGCTCCTGAACTCGATTAGGGTTCTTGAACTTAAGTACAAAATGTACGGTTACCATCAATTGGAACCTTGTTAGACTCAGGCCAGCATACAGTAGTGCAGCCCTAGAAACTTACCCTAGGGATACCCAATGATATTATTAAAATCATAAAAGAGAGTTCATCCTCACCTACCCCAGGTTGGTAATAGAGGGAAAGCCTCCCCCCTCCCCCCCACCTAAGAAGGATACTTACCACGATGGAGTAATAAGGTTGGAAGGAGAGATAAAAAGCACATGTTCTAACAGCTTGCCTGTTCAAACATCCCATGTGCCACTAACCACGATTTGTGTGCAGCCATAACATAAAATACCAAATCATACAAATGGACCATCATGGTATTAAGCGATACAGTCTTAGAAAAGCCGCTCCTAGAGCGCATCATCTCGCATACCCTTGGTATTAAGCGACACAACCTTAGAAAAGCCGCTCCTATAGCGTACTATCGCACATACCCCTGGTATTAAGCTATACAACCTTAGAAAAGTCACTCCTAGAGTGCACCATCATGCATACCCCTAGTATTAAGCGATACAACCTTAGAAAAGCCACTCCTAGAGCGCACCATCGCACATACCCCTAGTATTAAGTAGTGTAACCCCGACATTAAACAATGCAGTGCACTGTCACATAACACTCACATATTATGGACAGCACACATGCATACATCCCATAAATCATGCTGGAAATGTCTGTAGGATCATGAATCATACATAGGGACATGCGCTAATCTCTTTTTATTTCAGCTCACAAGACCAAAGCTGCGCGTCGTACCATTCCCACTGGCACCCAAAAAGAAGCAGCCTCAGAGAAGGGCACCTGAGGAGACAAATTCCGACAATCCAACACTCATAGACCAGGTTAATGAAATGGCCGAACACCAAAAGTGACACTCGAAGTAGTCCAGGACATGATTCTCTCTGAGGACTTCATCAAAAAGTTTGAAGCCATAATAAACAATATGAGGGCTGCCAGGGTTTCAGGCTCTGGCCTAGATGATAAATTCATAGAAATCGAGAAGAGATTCTCAAATTTTGAAGAAATGATTCCCAATCTAAAATGAATATCGGGTCATCCAGCAGTAGGTATACAGATTTGCAAAAGTTCGAGCTAGCCATATCGGAACCATTACCCGCCAATTTTGTCATGCCCTACATCCCACCATTTGATGGCACAGGTTCCCCTGAGGCCTACATCGAGGGATACATGCACATCATGATGATCATAGGCATTCCTAAAGTCTACCGGGTAAACTTATTTCAAACAACATTACAAGGTCCAGCTATAGATTGGTATATGAGAATGTCCAGCCAAGTAAAATCAAGCTGGAAGTTGCTCAATACCCGCCTTTATAAAAAATTATGCCTACAACGTTAGGGTGGAAACGACCTTGCAAGATCTGGAAAGAGTTTGGCAGGGTATCAAAGAGCCTTTTAAAGCTTACTACCACAGGTGGGTTGCAGTTCAATCACCGGTAGATGGTGCCCCAAAAATGGATGCCTTGGTTATCAAATTGGTGGAAGGATGCAATCCGAAGTTCCGAGATGAGATGAAGATGAAAAAGATCCACACTTTTGGTGATGTTGTGGAATATGCTAAGAGAATCAAGAAATATAATGAAGAAGAATGCATCAAGTAGGAGGAGGAAGCCTATTATTTCAAGAATAAGTCGTACAATAGGGTTCCCCTACCAAAGTCCTACCAGCCAAAACCTTCTTACATCAAAAGAGAGGAAAAGAAAATGGAGGCCATTTTTGCTGTAATTGCTCCTACATCCCCTCAACTGATCTCACCATGGACTGAATCACTGTCCCAAATATTCACTAAACTAAGGAAGGTCGGGGTCATGCAGAGTTAAAAGCCCTTTGTACCCCCATCTCAAGCTGATAGGGACAATTTTTATGCATATCACGTAGTAAAGGGACACAGAACTAATAAGTGTGTTTGATTACTACTGGATCTCCAGAAAATGATTCAGGAAGGGAACCTAGAAGAACTAGAACAAAAGCCAAGTACTCAAAATAACCCACTTCCGAAGTTTGAATCCCATGTCAATGTTATCCTTCTCCATGAAGACAATGACGGTGGAAGGGATAATGCCTAGTTCGATCTTAGTTTTGAAATAAATGACATTGAGTGGGAACTCACAAAACTAGACAGGGTAGACACCTATGCAAAAGAATTATGGGGATCCAGGAAACTTGCGGCTTTAGCGATGGAATGGGTCCGATACAAAGGAGATACTGAAGCGGTCACGTTATTGGATCACTTCTATGACCTTCTGGTGAAGTACAATATTCCACCCTATGGAATGGCCACCGCTTTTCCTATACTTCTCACAGAAGATATGATGGACTGGTATCTTTCCCTATCACCTAGTCAGCTAAGGAACTAGGTGGAACTAGAGCATCAATTTTTTGAAAGCTTTCCTAGCGACAGGATTAGAATCTTTCAAGAATCCCTTGCTTCGGAAAATCACACAATATATCTCATTGATCATGAAGGAACTCCTATACTCGAATGGTGGAAATCAAGCGATACCACAGTATGCTTGGAAGACTTAAAGGATGTGGGGCTCGTACGTATCGAGGATAATAGGATCACAGTGGGACCTAACCTAGTTAGACTCCTTGATTCATTCCGACAACTCAGTATCACCACAGCCCCAGCTTTGCCAACTACATTCATTGATGATGAATTTTCCAATTAGTACAACGGGTTGCCAATTGAGCGTTATTGGGATCTCTCGATTCTAAACGCTAGCCTAGCACATACCTTCATGGGACACAACTCTTTAGACTTGGTGTTAAGCCGAGAGTCAGCCACTAAGAGCACGACTACGTCCCGGCAAAAGGAGGATGACACCGAATTAGTACCCTGTGAGGCGTTATTCATTAATGCCATCTGACTCAATGAAGAAGAGGAATGGAGAGTAGACAACCAAGATGAGGATCCTTGCTTCGATGACAACTCTATATTTGATGAAATGCACATGATCAAAAGGGTATCGGCTTACGAAGACGAACTTAGGTCATGTGGTCTCCATAATATAGCCAATTAGGAAGGAAATAAAACCAGATTTTCATGAGAATCTGACCCGATTAAGTTCCTAAGGTGGTTCTTCCTAACTTGGGAACTTTACGACATTAGCGTCCTAGGGGCAACAACCCTATTTCCTACATTCTTGTTCGATCAAGCCCAAATCTGGTATTTGCGAATCCTACCCCACTAGCGATAGGATTGGCCACTGATGTGTCAGAAGTTGATCCAGGCATTTGCTCACAACATGCCATTCTTTAGGAACAATGATGGCTCCTACTCTTGGGTCCTTCCAGCTTTCCCCGAGTACAAACGCTTCAGGCCCATTTATGAGAGGTACATAAGCATGCCTGAAGACAGAATGATACATATGATATGTCACACCACCATCACCATACTCACGAGATGTGAGGAAATGCCAGGCCTACATAGGTTTGGGGAATATGCACCCCACCTGAATCCTCACTTTGAGGTGGGGGAAAACAGCAAAAGTCCTGATGGAGCCGATAAAGCAGGTCCTTCAAATGAAGAGGTTACACCCCCTGAGCCACCTCATTTTGCTCGTCCTCAACTCGAAGGTGACCACGAATACTTAAGCAACAACGAGTTCACTCACATTCCAAGTGGGCAAGCCCGATCGGCCCCATACCTTGCAAAAGAAACATAGTTTGCTCATTTAGGATCGGAAAGAGTCCTAAACCGCAATGAATCAGCCCTAGGATTAGGAGGCATACCCTACCCTAGCCTAATGCCAAGTAGGCCAGTGCCATGTTATGCAACCACTATAGACTCACAATAGGATGGCAACCCTGGTAACCTAGACGATAATGACCACGCTCAGATATCAAATAGGTATATCAGGAGAATTCCTGCTGATCGTTAATTATGGGCACCCAAGTCGATATACTTTTAAGATCCCCTACTAGAAGGAATTATGGATGCCAAACCATCGCCAGACCCGAAATCCCCACATTCTCGATTAATAAGAGAAGAGCTACAAGGGATCATGGATGGAACCCCCACGGAACTCTATGTGATCAGGACTGGTAGCTTAACAGAAAGACTGGTTTTTCAAAGAATCTAGCAAGAAAATAGGGTACCCCCATGGTAGAGGAGACATTAGTCTAGCAATCCTGTTAACCTAATGGCATACACAAGCATACAAGATGACCAAAGGTTCTAGAAAAGGCTCAATATGGCCTATGCATTTGCAATCGCGTGGGAGTCCACCCACGGGACTATGCTCTTTCCCGAATTACCACTAGAACTCGAATATGATGGAGTGGGCACCCTCGGATCTACCTCACCATATTCACCAAAGTGATGAATTCAAGGAACGAGCATTATCACCATTGGCACGAAATTTTTGGCACCACCCTTAAAGGAAGGGCATTGGTATGGTATAACCGGACTTGGAATAATCCAGCCACACATTGCTATTGCTTCTTCTGGGGCATTCTAAGTGAAGCATTCCTCTATCACTTTACCATGAAGGAACCCGATGAAAGGCCAAGGGGAGATCCGCCTAGGATGGAGCCATAACCCAGAGATAATGTTAACATGATTAAGGGAAAATGAACCTCAAGAGCATGTAATAGATGAGATCCTTTAGGAAAATCCCGCCATAGCCTTGCTAATGGACTTTCATTGTGATCCAAGGGGCAAAAACCCCCGATCCAGCATGCTACTAAGCCTGTATGGCTAAAAGACATTCCTTTAGAGGAAGATTTTGATGAATTATTAGTATTTGAGACCGAAGACACCTCTGAAACCTGACCAGACACATTACCCATGTCACTCAAAGCGAGAGAGTGGTCGAACAGTTAATAGATACACTTGTCAGAATGAGTGTTTGGGATCTCCTATGGGGGTCCTAGGCACACAGAAGGGCTATCATGCAGAAGTCGATGGAAATGGAAGCGCCGTCATTAGCCTCACCAGCAGAACTATGCGCTCTAATCGGACATGGGACCTCTTCGGAATCCCTCGACATCATCTTTTCTGCTGCAGATCTGCCAAATGATGGACAACACCATAACCGGGCCTTATACTTGAAAACTAATAAACTAGACTGAGTGATGCCTCGTGTCATGGTAGATGATGGCTCCGCACTTAACATCTATCCATGAAAGATCTTGTTGATCCTAGGAATAAATGAAGGAATGCTCAAAAGGTCAGGGATGGTTATTAATGCATATGACAACTCAAAGAGATCTGTCCTAGGAACCTTCGAGGCAACGGTAAAGGCAGGAGAAGTGGAATCCCTCACAACTTTCACCGTTAATGACATTCCTGTTACATTTTCCCTGCTACTTAGTCGACCATGGTTCCATACGTTAGGAAGTGTTCCATTCACCTTACATCAGAAAGTGAAGATCCCCTATAAAGGGAGAATAGTAACCCTTGAAGCAGATGAAGAATCTACCATGGCTGCCATATGAGCCACCCCGGAACACGTAGCTGGATTCCTCATAGCCACCATAGGAAAGAATGAGAAACCAACCCAGTAGTCTGAATGGGTAAAGAATTATATGGATCAACGCATAACCCCAAGAGCTAGTCGTGGAGCATAAGAATAGGGTCCTCCCGAGTTTAAGTTTGTGGTAGGTTCCTATAGCCCCTCCGGACTTGGTTATTGAGGTAGGGGCCGACAAATGGTGTGGGCCAGAAGACATCAAATGTCTGAGATCTTCGTCCATTCTGGAGAGGTCTTATACCAAGGTGAATCAGAGCCAATCAAAACTGAAAGGAGAGAGGTGCCTGGCTTTGAGATATTCTCCGATGTCACAGATTTCAAGGACCCCACTCGCCCTTCTAATTATGAGAGGTAGGCCGAGAAAAGGAAAGCCTTATCTGAAGAACAAACCCCTAAAAGGCAAAAGATGACAAGTTCGCCACGACAGCGTTGAAGAACTAGCAGCAAGGTTGACCAAACTGATGGAAACCCATCTCGATGACAAGAAGGCCAAATCAAAGCTGCGGGGAGAGGAATCAATAGAAGAAGGAATGGACAAGGTAATCTCTAAACTAGCTCGGCTCATGATTAAAGGGAAGTCCAAGATCAGGGACACAATTGCCAGCAGCAGCATGGACAGTCTGAACGAGGAAGCTCCTGTCCCCAAAGTTGATCAGTTTCTGATGTTTTTGAGATAAATAACTTGTATTGCTTAACTGACAATGGCAATAAAATGGAAAACTTTGCTTATTTGTGTGTTGCTTTTGATTACATGCATTCATCTCATCATACATCAAACATTTTTAGTATTCATAATACTCCTACAAAAGAAACAAATTTGGGAACCGAAGATGACATTAAAATGATATTGATTTCCAATGACCTTAGTCCCGAACTTGAGACAGAATTGGTAAAAGTACTCAGGTCATATGTAAGGCCAATTGCTTGGTCCTATGATAACATGTCTGGGGTTGACAGGACCATTGCGGAACACAAAATTCTCACTGACCCGAAAATCTGGCCGATCAAACAAAAATTGCGGAGATTGAGGCCTTAATGGGCTGAGAAGGTCAAAGAAAATATAACCAAACAAATCAAGGCTAAATTCCTGGAGGTTGTATAGTACCCAGAATGGTTAGCGAACGTAGTACCGATAGTAAAGAAAGACGGAAGGGTCCGGGTCTGTGTTGATTTCTACGATCTCAACAAGGCTTCATCGAAGGATGACTTTCCCTTACCCCACATAGATGTACTAATCAACAGTACTGCTAGAGTAGCCATGTATTCCTTCATGGATGGCTTCTCAGGATACAACTATAATGAATGTCATCGATAAATTCTAAATAGCCTTCATCATGGAATGGGGGGTGTACTACTTTAAAGTCATGTCATTGGACTCAAGAATGCAGGGGTGACTTACCAAGGGGCAGTCACCAACTTACTTCATGACCTAATCCACAAAGAGGTTGAAGTATACATGGATGATATGCTGGTAAAATCACTAACCCCCGAAGAGCACCCAACTATTCTCAATCGCTTCCTCACCCGGGTAGAGAAGTATAATCTACGACTTAACCCAAAGAAGTGTGTCTTTGGAGTGGCCTTTGGAAAGTTGTTAGGTCGTATCGTTAGCCAATGATTTTTAGAAATAGATCCAGACAAAGTAAAGGCAATCCTTGATATGCTTGCACCCAAAAATCAAGAAAGTGGTCTGAAGTTTCCTTGGGTCACTACAATACGTCAGTAGGTTCATCGCCAAATTAACGACTTACTATGAACCCATATTCAAGCTCCTAAAAAAGCAACAACCGGTCACTTAAAGTCCACAATGCTAGGAAGCCTTCGATAAAATCAAGGCATACTTATCCAACCCATCAGTACTAAATCCACCTATACCAGGTAAACCTCTCACCCTGTACCTAGCCATTGAATAAACCTCCATAAGGGCAATGCTTGTACAAGAGCACGAAGATAAGAAAGAACATGCCATTTATTACCTTAGCAAGAAACTCCTGGAATACGAAACCCGATACACCATAGTTGAGAAAACCTGTGTTGCCATGGTATGGTTAACTAAAAAGCTCAGGCATTACTTTCAATCCTATAAGATCCAAGCCATTGCGAAGGTAGACCCCATAAAATACCTTTTTCAAGCACCCACTTTGGTCGGGGAGATGTCCCGATGGCTGTTGCTTCTATCAAAATTCGATATCGAATACAACACTAGGAACTTAATCAAGGGATGGGTCGTGGTAAAATTTCTGGCCAATAAACCTTTGGACTCTGACTACATCAAGAACCTTAAATTACCGGATTAACAGCTAGGTACTATATCAAATGAACCCCAGAGGTAGTCCATGTTCTTCAACGGGGTGGTAAAAGGCAAGGGAGCCAGTTTAGGTGTCATAATTATATCCCCTAAAGAAGGATTAATCCCACTCTCTAAAAGATTAGAGTTCCCAGTAACCAAAAAGGGCATCGAATACGAGGCATGTCTGTTCGGCCTAAGTTCACTACTTACACTAGGGGAAGAAGAAGTATAAGTTATTGGAGACTCCACCCTTGTCATTAGACAAGTAGTAGGTTACTGGGGGGTGAGGGAGGAGTCACTTCTCCCATACCTTAAATCCATGTGGACAAAGGCATATCTCTTTAGAAAATGCGAACTCTGGCATGTGTTGAGAGAAGAAAATCAAATGGCAGACTCATTAGCCACCCTGGCCTCTATATGGGAAAACCTTGAACAATAACCCATGAAACTGATAATAGTGAAAGTTAGGGGCACTTCATGCTATCTCACCTTGGTCATGCAAATCTTCACTGAGAAAATACCCTGGTACAACGACATATCTCAATACCTCGAAGATAGTACATTCCCTAAAGAGGCTACTAATACCTATAGAACCACCTTGTAGAAATTGGCAGTTCAGTTCAGACTAATCAAGGGGAAATTATTTCGGATATCTTCTGATAGAATCCTTCTCAAGTGCTTAGGGCAAACAGAAGCTGACAAAGTCATGCGGGAGATACATGCAGGATCATGTGGCCCCGATATGAACGGGGTAATGCTGGCCAAGAAAATACAATGAATGGGCTACTTTTGGCTCACTATGATAGCTGATTGTATGAGCCTAGTCAAGAAGTGCTATCAGTGCCAAATTTATGGTAACATCAGTCACCTGCCACCAGTCAAGTTACAACACTTGGCTACACCCTGGACTTTCTCAGCTTGGGGCATCGATATCATAGTTGAAATCAGGCCATCCTCAACCAACGGCCATAAATTCATCATAGTAGTGATGGACTACTTTTCAAAATGGGTTGAGGCTAAATCCTACACAGGGATTACAGCCAAGAAGATGGCAAAATTCATTCAAAGACATATCTTTGCATGATACGGTGTGCCTCATCACATGGTATCTGACAACGAAAATCGCCGACCTACTAGAACGACACAACATCAAACATCACTGCTCATCGCCATATCGTCCTCAGGCTAATGGGGCAGTGGAAGCAGCCGATAAAGCTATGAAAAAGATTCTATCCAAAATGGTAGTTACCCATCGAGATTGGGCCAATCATCTCCCTTACGCTCTCTAGGGCTATCGAACCAGTGTCAAAACTCTGATAGGGCAAACACCATTCTCCCTAGTATACGAAATGGAAGTTGTTATCCCCGTAGAAATTGAAATCAAATCACTACATGTAGCACTCGAGCCAAAATTATGAAAAGACGAATGGGCCAGATACTATTACAAAACGCTTAATACTATCGATGATAGGTATCTATAGGCCCTCGATAGCTTAAGAATGCACCAACAATGGATGGCTCGAGCCTGCAGTAACCGAGTGAGGAGAGTTGACACACCTCTCAAAGTCGGCGACCTCATGTTAAAACATATCAAAGCCACTCATACCGAATGCAAAGGTAAATTTTGCCCAAATTGAGAAGGTCTATATGTGATAAAAACGAGTTCTTTATAAAGGAGCCATAAAAATCATGGATATGGACAGAAATGAGTTCACAAATCCCATCAACCGGGACAAGCTCAAGTTGTATTACATTTAAAGACCAATTCGAGACAAAGGAAAATCACTCTGAAAAAGTCATCGGAAACATAGATGTCATCCCACAATTTGTATCTTTGTAAAATCATGAACGCTGAAAATGAAAGATGTAAGATAAAATGAAATGCATTAAAAAGAAACACACATACATTAAAGCAAAACATTTGTGCCTGAAGTAAATTCAAAGGCTTTAATGCAAAAATCATAACATAACTTAGTGGCTAGGACTTGTCGTGTGATGACTGTAGCGGCGAGTAATCGCTAGCCTATCTGGTCCAGTAGGCACTACCTTGATGGCAGAAAGCCACTCTAAATATGTTTTATCAAGTGACTCATTAAACGGCAGCTGATAATTCATGATAACCAACGTGCAGCACTCCCACTTGGTGAGAATATGGTACAGCGACAAGGGCCCCCATGGTTTCACGAACGAAGTAGGAACATACTCGGGCACTAATTGAAGATGCCCATATTGCCGGCTTACTCGTTCTAGGAAATAATAAGATATTCGCTCCAGACCCAACAACTAGATGCCCTGGGTACGGTTTGAGTAGTCACCTCGTAAATTTTCCACCAGGGGCATATCCACCTAATGTCACTTTCAGTCAATCTTTGTAAGAAATATAGCAACTCAAGCGAAGATTGATTCCTGTACCACCCAGGTTGCATCCCTCGGCTCCAGAAAGCCTTTAGGATGTAAGAACCAGGTGGCCCGGCTGGATCCCGGACAACACCCAAGCGTTCCACCAGCCATATCTGCTATAATGTAAATTCATCAGTGGGCCATTGCCAATAAAAGTCCATGACAATGACAAAGGAAAAGAAGGGTTAATATGCCTGAAGGAGGAGCATGCTTCCCCTCACTATTGCATCTCCGCCTAGGTGAATGGAGTCCATGTAAACAAAAGTTTTAGCCAGAATCACAGCCATAGACTACATACCCCGTTACCTAATTCACACAGAAAACTGCCGATGAGTAGCACAGTCATGACAGGTACCTAACTTCAATGGTTGGTAGGGATAGAGGAACATATCTCTAATGCCATTCCTATAATTAATCCAGGGTGTTCAGGGTTAGTAGACATGATTTGATTTCTCCGTCGATTAGAAAGCTTGAGAAAACTCACGTCATGCTGCTCCATGGTGGCACCGTAATCAGGCACCACAATGCCCTGACTACAAGGAATGTTCATAATGGCACAAAACTCTTCATAAAGTGGGAACAACTCTTGATTATTAAAGCAAAACACGTGATCGAGAGGATCCTACAGGCTTAGTGCACTTTGCAAAAATGCATCTTCAAAAGTAAAGTTATAATAATATCGCACATTGAAGAGGCATCCAGCCTAGAGCTGATTCCAATTAACCGAACCCAGAGTCCGAAGATAGTCCACCAGTTATGCTTTAAACCTATCCATGTCGACTTGATCGACACTCAACAAAGGCGATGATGGATCATAAAATCAATACCAACTGCAGAAGAAGAAGTTCATTTTCAGAATAAATCAACAAAATAATGAAGCTAACATGTCAAGGTTGTAAAAAAAGTCATCCATCAGAAATAAATAGGGCCCCGAAAAACCCACCGATCCACAAAAAGCAAAATAATAAGGGGCAAAAACATGCCCAATCCAACCAATAAGCGTACTGGATAATATAACCACGCAGGGCCCATAAAATAAATAAATATATATATATATGCAAAACTAGCTCCTAACTATCAAATCCTCCTAAATCGCTCGAATAAATGGGATTCTCCGGATGTGCTTGCGGTACCTCGCTACTATCTCTAACTCCCTCTCGGGCTCCTAGACTCAGCACGGCCTTAAGCGGCTACACGAGTTAGGATACAGACATGAATGGCAGAGTTGGTGGGAACTGTGAAGTCATCCCCGTGAAAGTCGGCCTGGTTTGGATAACCAGGCATATAACCCTGTGCCCCATAGCCAGATAGGTGTTGTGCGTAGGCCGTGGGGGGAGTTTGCCTATATTGGCCATAGCTTGAAGTTCCTATCGGTGGAGGTGCTCGATAACTAGCTCTAAGATGATCCACTTCCATCTGCAGCCCTGAATCATGCCTTGCAAACATTCCATGCATACATAAGCATACATCTATGCATGTTTATTAAATAGGTACTATCAAATCTTACCGCCATTTTGAAGTTATTCTCGAGTATAACGTTTTGAAAATCAAAGAGCAGACATCCGTCTATCTCACTATCTTCTCTCGACACCTGTCAAAGGAAGTAAGCGACATCAGCACAAGCAAAATAAGGCACAAATCATAATAATAGACTCACATGGGTCGTATTAGGGGGCGTAAAAGTCATGGCCACCTTGGTCGAATCATCTGTCCCAAAGGGAGGGAAGTAAAATGACAAATTAGGCTGATAAATGTGGAACCCCATAGGTACCTGGTAGTGTCGGTGTCCAGTCACATGGGAAGGGGTATCACCCGATGCCTTTAGACCCCTTGCCCTTTCACCCTGCGAAATGAAATAAGATCAGTACTTGAGAAATGCGAGAAACAAGTATAAGAAAACAAAGACGTACCCCCTGAGATGCGACGAGATCCTCGAGAGGCCAGTTAAGCAAGCATTAAGTCACAAAGATAGGATAAAAGCCCGTCTCGCCATATAACTCCGCTGTCTCACCATCTCCCTTCAAGGTATTAAGATCCTCGGCCAGCTCCAGCCAGAATAGCCACCTCAGAAGCTCAAGCGACACCAGTCTCTCCTCTGGAGGTTTATTGCATTATGCTACTCGCTCCCCTAAATACCACTCCATAGAAGAGGGGCTTTCTAGAATTAGCCACTTCGGAACCATCTCTCCAACGGCCACCATAACTCCACTCCAGCCAGAGGCATTCCCCTACCGACTATGTATAATCTGTAAGCTTACATGTCATTAGTGAACATCTTAAAAATAAGTATAACCCGAAAACATCACAAGATACAAAGGTTCACCTCATCAAAAGCGAGGTCCTTAATCCTCTCAACATCAAAAGAATCAAGGTTCCCCCAAGTAACCAACCTGGTAGGGAAGCAAGGGAAGTAAAGAAATATCTTGTCGAAGCTTGGCCTTCTTCGATCGGGGGAGAATCCCCTTCTCAAAGCCCTAATCTGTAAAAAGGTAGAACGGAAGTCAACACATGACAAAAACACAGAAGAATATATGATAAATTACTCAGCGTTACCTCAAGAACGAGTTTTGAGGTTTTTAGCTCCAAAGTGTGCTTCCTTGCGCAATGGTCTAGGGACAAGTACAGTTGCCCCAATGCAGCTCTACCCCAGGCCATTCCCTTAAACTTTTCCAATTTGACCAAAGAGCCCAAAAGGTTCAAGTTGAGAGCTGAATTACCAACAGAGAACAAGGTCTTAGTCAAGGCGTACAACATAAAGGAGCGACCATATTGCTCCCGAGCTTTATCATCAACCGGGGCCCTATTTTCTGGAGCCGACTAGTAAAGGTATAAATCATTGGAGGGAATTTCCTTATTTTCACTGGTAAATCCCAGCAGCTTTAGCTTGAGCGCAGAATCATAATTGCCTATGTTCATGGCATAGTTAAAATGAATAACCTCCCCATCAAAATGTAAGGCCATGATGGCAGCAAAATCTAACAGCGTGATGGTATACTCCCCGCATGGTAAATGGAAAGTATGGGTCAAATTGGACCATCTTCTCAAGATCAGTGACAAGGCCGCACGAGAAAATCGAATAAGCTTCACTAGAATGAACTTTTCAATAAACGTGCTAAAACCCAATCGCTCCAAAATACCCTTCATCACAGGAGGAAGAACTCCCCACCAAGAGACAAGGTCCAAAAAGTTACCCGCACCACGATGATCAACTTTCTGCCAAAAACAAGAATAATGTTTTGTCAAAAGCCATAAAAGGATCGCTTATAGTAATTAAGCATCTAAAATTCACCTTCCTACCTAAAAACATGCTTATAGTCATTAAGCAAATTCCACAAAGCTTATAGTTATTTAGCACAAAACTACCAAAATTCACAAAAATACCCGCTTATAGTCATTAACCGAGGACCATGAAAGTCCATATCCTACCATGCAAAATTTTGAGCTTATAGTTATTAAGGTACCCATCTCATTAAAAATTGTATAGCCATCAAAGACGCTTATAGTCACTAAGCACGAATCAAACAAGCTTATAGCTACTAGGTTCTAACCAAGTTACGGGAATCCCTAAGACATCACAAGGCTTATAGTCATTAAGTTATCTTGAATTTCCTAAATTTCATACAAACGGCAGGAGCATACACGAAGTAGAAGGCCACAGAAAAATTTTCAGAAGCTACTAAAAAATTCCAGAATGCCTAGGAAGTGCAAAAAATAGTTTTCATAGTATAAGTGTCGATCGACACTTATGTGCGTCGATCGACGCTTCCTCAAAATCCAGAAGTGTCAATCGATGCTAAGCCCTAAAAATCTTGGAATTGCAGAATCATAAACACAGAGTTTACAACAACATTAAATCAACAACACGTTCAATAGAGCATAAATCATCATGAAATCCCTAAAAGCATACCAATTAGGAAAATAAAAAAATAAACTTCAAGGGACTTATCGGGACATAAGAAAGATGACAATCGGGCTTGAGAATAAGGGGAATAGCCTCGCCCTTGCCCACGCCGTGAAATCTCCAGTTCATAGGAAGTTCATAGTCATCCTCCATACCAATAAATAGAATTCGGACCATCTCTCCATGAATGTTTACCTCCATCACTGACGTAGGAACACGATTCCGATCTCTGGACGTTACAATCTTCGTCCACATCATAATTGATGAGAATTAGATGAAAATTAGGAGAAAATAGAGCGCTACAAGATCCAAAATTGCTACTATTTTTGCAGGAGAAAATGCAGAATTGATGCACAAGGTGTTCTATTTGTGTTCTATATGTAGAAGAACTGCAGAAATTTATAGGACTCATAATTGCATCGATCGATGCATCCCATATGTATCGATCGACGCATCTCTTGGCACACCTTTTAATGTTAGTAACCGCTTAAAATTCAAAATTTGAAAGGTTACGTCGATCGATGCAACCCCTATGTGTCGATCGACGCATATTAAAAAATGATTGTTTTCTGTCTTTTCAGGATAAAATTGCAGTGCCAATTAAGTCCTAGTTTTGAAAATTGCATTTTCACATCATCAAAATCGTTTTCCAAAACACTGGCGGATCTAGAAAAGCTTTCAAATGACACACCATGGAAACCCAAATGGTTTTCCTAAATATTTTCAAAACCCTTCAAACATTAATTGATCGAAGGGGCAAAAATATTTTAAAAAAAAATTTAGTCGATCAAATAATATTGACTAATTCCCGCAAAGTCACGCGCACTCTTTTACTCACCGCGTTCACTTTACATATGCAACAACTTTACCTCAATGGTGCAAGTAATTATACGTGAGGGGAAGCCTGTGAGCACGGTTCATCCCAGGCCTGATGATGTCTAAGACCTTTTTCAAGAAATGGCAAACCGGTACTGATAAAGATCGCATTTCACCCTAAAATCCTCCCTCCAAAAATTCAAAAAATTTGGCACCATGAAAGGTTGCGTCGATCGATAGTTCCTATTGGGAAGATCAACGAGGACATATGTCAATCCCGACTGATGACTCATCAAGCCTACAATCATGACTCAGCGGGGCTATCACTGCCAATGTTGGATCGATCAACATAACCTATATGTGTCGATCAACGCTTATAGGGAATCTAGGCCTAATGACAGCGCAAGCCTATTCTGACACACTTGCATCGATCGTCACTTCCACATGTGTCGATCGACGCTCCCAAAATTTCTATAAAAGAAACCGTTCCCCAGCTATTCAGGACAAGCAATCAATGGAAATTAAAAGCATAGCAAAAATCAAGCGATCACCTCCTTAAAATCCCTCATAATATCAAGCCTATACTAAAAATATCCCATGACTATACCAAAGTATAGACACCTCCTCTACAGCTAGATTTTAGCTAAAAAGCTACCCATATATCCCCAAGCACTCAAACAAGCCCGCTATAAAATTCCCTGAGGTTATCTCTGCAGAAATCTTAAGGAAATCCGAAGCAAACACAGTCTTATTCAGTACCGGGCCTTCTAGTCATCCTGAAGAAAGCAAAAGGTAACTAGGGTCAAATATTATTTTCAACCATGCATTATTAAATCACCACATGAGGTAATCCAGTCATACTAGGCCCACACTCCAAGGGCTAGGCCCGCAAAGGTCATATTTCTCTAACTCATCTCTTTTGCTTATTAAAATAACAAAAGATTTTTCCAAAATATGATTAATCCAAATTCAAATGGCAAGTAACTATATCATTCAAAAACCAGAATCTCTCTTTTATTGGTATAGGAATCCTACCCGGATCAGCTATACCATTAATTTTTTTCGGAAGAGCTGATCCGGGTAGCGACTCTAATATTGTATAAAATAGGGACCTTGCTCCCACAATAAAAAAGGCTAATCCCCAAGGGAGTCCTTGACCACTTAATCAAGTTGGAAATGCCAAGTATGTTCATACATATAAAGAGCTGAGCGATCTAGCGGCGACTCCCCACATTAAAACTCGAGAGTCTCGTATTGGTCGTGCCAATCCAATCGATAATCCAAAAAGAGTCATTAGAAAGTTCACCTGCTCACAGCAGTTTCTCAAGTCAACTTAAAAAATAAAAAATAAGGAGTCCCTTTAGTTAATATTTTGGGTGGATTTTAGAGTGGTCTAGCAGCTACTCAAAACTCTGCGGTTCTTCCTCGAGGGAGGTTTCGGTTGGTGGGGTTCGCGTAGATACCCATAGAGGCTATCCTATACTTGGAGGCTTGTGTAATAAGGTTCTGCTAAAGCACGCTTCAACTGGTAAGTCCACTAATTCTCTTTTAATTATTAAGTCATTTTGTTTAAGCATTTTTAAACTTAAAAATTATTATTATGCTTAGGCTGTTTTGCATGCTTAGTTTATTTTATACTTAGACTATAACTTAGAGTTATAACATGCCTAGTATAAAATATATTTATGCTAGGATATAATTTAGAATTATGGTACACCTAGCCCATGCATGCTAACCTAAGTGGAGAATTAATTTAGTTAAGGCTTCAATTAATTTATATTTAACTGATAGGAGTTCCTAGGGACAAGGGACAAAATTTTGAATTTCCGTTGCCCATGTTATGCATGTTCAAAGTGACTGTCAGTTCGCAACAATTCTCCATTTAAGGAATCATCAGCCTTTAGAACAATAGCTCTACTAGAGCTTTCTCTTTCCTTGTGCTTGAACTTCTTGGACTCATCCTCATACTATTTGAGTGACATCTCATGAGTCAGCAAAGTTCCCATCATCTCATCAAACTTGTAAGTCTTCAAATCATGAGCTTCTTCAATAGCATTCTTCTTTGCATCCCATTCCTGTGTGAGACTTCTTAGAATCTTCTTGACAGTCTCCTCTTCAGTGTAGTTCTTACCAAGTATTTTTAGCTCATTAACAATGTTCATGAATCTAGTGTTTATGTTAGATATGTCCTCCTTGGGTTACATATGAAAGATCTCAAAATCCTTTATTAGAATGCTTATTTTAGACTCTTTGACCTTGTTAGTACCCTCATAGGTTACTTGCAACTTCTTCTAGATCTCTTTTGTGGTTTCATATCTAGATACTCGATTGAACTCAGTTACATCTAGAGCACAGTGAAGATAGTTGATAGTAGCTACATCTTCCTTAAGATTGGTCAAGTCTAGGTTGTCCCACTCATCAGAGTACTTCTAAACTCTTATTTTTTCTTCACAATGGATGGAACAAATGGCCCTTCAATAATAGCCAACCAAGTAAAATACTTTGAGATTGGATAAAATTGTTCATCCTATTCTTCCTATAAGTTTAGTGCTCTCCATTGAACATGGGAAGCCTGGTGACTGACATGCCTTCAGGAAGAATGTATGCTTGGGCCTTTCCACTGGATTCTCCTCCTTTATACTCCATGGTCTTTTATCTCAAGATTGTAAAATCTTTATAATGAGAACTAGCTTTGCTACCACTTGTTGGTCCCTATGCGTACACTTAGTGAGTCAGAGGGGGTGAATGACTCTCTAGATTAAAATAGGTAACTTTTCGCGATTAAGGAATCCTCACTGACTAGGTCAGTGGGCTAAACAAAAATTGAGTAAAGCTTCAACAATAAAGTAAAGAATAGAGAGATTTTATGCTGATTTGGCAACTTGTGCTTACATCTAGTCCCAAGCGAGTATCTTGGCTTTAATCCACTAATCTCAACTTCTTTACCCTAGGCAGAGAAGCCTTTCATAAAGTGTCCCAATTACAACTATAATCACTCACCCGCTAAGTAGAATATCCTCTTCTACCAGCAACTCAATAGAGTTCTAAACAAGAGCTGGATTCAACTTATAGAAACATTGATCTAGTTACAATTAATCTAATATTATAGTTCTATTGATCTATTATATTCTCTCTTGTTGTAAAGCATATTCTCGCTGAGTAGTTGCTTTCTTGATTGATATTCACCAAGTTATAATGCTTGCCTTCTTGCTACTTTTATAGTTGAAATCAAGAATGTAGCCTTTAAACTTGCTTTGGCATCTTCTGCAATTTGATAGCTAAGTTTTCACTTGTTGCTTCTTCAAACCAATCCATTGGGAGATAGAATCACACTGTTGTGAGAGAGAATCAATCCGTTAAGAGACAGATTGAATTAGAGCTTCAAATTTGAGCCTTTATCGTTTGATGCCAGAAATCCATTAGAGAGAACTTACGCTGACTTACTACGTGTCATCTTCCCATTCCTTCTAGTAATCTGATATATCTGCAGAGTCGTGCACTTGCAGGAGATATGCGCTGCTTCAATCCGATTTGACTTTGTCTTCTTGCAGCTTTTTCTCCAAACAAACTTTGTCTTTATCAACGATGGGCTTTTTATCTTTGTCGTGTCATTAATTCCTTGTCCTATGTATGACGTCTTTCATTAATGTCTATAAAAGTTGTAAGACAGAAAAGCAAGATTCCATTTTTCTTTAAATGGAATGGTCAGCGCTACTGGAATAAGAAGTAACTTAGCGAAATGAATAAACAATAAGCACAGCTTAAACACAATCTAAATATCGAGCGTTGAGTGAACAGTGCTTAGTCAGCAAAATAAGTACACTACTCAGCCTAAAACAACTCAGAGTTAAAACTAAATAGTTAGGTAAGTGGAGACTTGAAATTCTACTCTTGAATTTAATAACTCACATATAACCACAGACTATTGATTTTAACATCATTATTGATTTAACTAAGACTTAAATACCTTTCCGGGTCCTGTTTAATACACCAAATGCCCTTTTGGTGTCTGACCTATTGAAATTGCCCATTTGGTGCCTGACGTATTCACTTTTCGCCTATTTGGTGTTTAACATATTCAATATTAGCCTATTTGGTGTCTGATCTATTTGATTTTAGTACATCAAGCATCCATCTAACAACACAAAGAATGTGAAATACCTATAACATCGTTTGAAACATGAATATATTTTGTTGATCATGCATGAATTGTCGACCCTTATTAATCCATTAAGTTATCGTACTGAAATTGAATATGTCAGGTACCAAATAGGCAAATATTGAATATGTCAGGCACCAAAAAGGCGATTTCAATAGGCCAGACACCAAAATGGGGGTCGGGCCACTATTCAATTGGTTGTAGGTCCGCCACTGGAACAACAATAAATCTTGGGGTCGGCCATCATGCCCTTTGAGGCATCCACAAATTAGCGTTCGATTTTAATCTGGATATGGACACGGTTTAAAGGTGTCGTTCATAGTTAAAATCCATACAGGACACCTTATGATGAAAAAATAGAGTTATTCAAAATTGATAAGCTTCAGACGCCTTTTCAAACCTTAATAAGCTTCAGACGCCTTTTTAAACCATCAAACAAGTTTTTTTCTTATCAATTTTCCATAAGAAATAAAGAATTGACCAGAATTCATAAACAAAAATCAAATAAAAGAAAGAAATTATGTGTTAATATTTAAGCATGTGGTTTGACTGTTTTATAAAATGACACATATGTAATTTTTTTAAAATATAATTTATAATTTTAAAAGTTAGAAAACAAACTGAAAAAGGTTCCTTAACAATAAATTATGATCACAGAAAGAATAATTTTTTCATTTTGTACTGAAATTTTGTAAGTTGATTAATTAAAAATACAATACCCATGAACGACAAATATTAAAAATTTGAGAGGATAGCGAATATTTTCTTAAGTGAAAGACGACGATAAACTATAAAAAATTATAATAAAAAAATATCTATTTATATATATATATATATATATATATTAAATAAATAATATATTTAAATTTACAAAAATATTAAATTAATTAAATATATGTATTGACATCATTATACTTATCCAAAAAATATATTTTCACCTTAGTTTGGAAAAATATCCACATAAGGAGAAGCAAGATGAGCTAGATACGTGTAATACAAAATAGTCATATTTTTGTAATTACTCCAATAAAAAAATATAAAAAAAAACTTGAGATGGTAAAGGAAGAAGCAAGTTGAAATCGAAAAGATTGAGTGGGCTTTTAAAAAGAGAGTCCAAATATAGTTTTTTTTGCTGTTTTCTATCCCAACTCTCTCTTTTTATCTTTTGCTCTGTCTCTTTCTCTGTATTGTAATCCCTAAACCACCAAACTTAGGTCCAATTACCTTCTCGGGTTCCTTCCAAGCCCAAATCTCTCCACCACTGCAAAACCCTAGATCCTGCTCAGCCGTCGGAGCTCCGCCTCCGAACCAACGGAGATCGTGTCCTTCTTTCTCCGCTACCGGTATTCACCGTAAACCCTAATTTCGATTATTTCGATTTTGATTTTAATCTTCTCTCTGCTCGAAATTGAAATAGTTCGCCTGTTTTTGTCGATTATTTCCTTCTGTATTGCTAATTTTCAAGTTTTGGTTTGGTTATAACATGAGGAATTCGTTGTTGTCGAAGATGATTCGGCCTTTGTTTTTGTTTTGAATTTTGTTTTCAGTTCATGGCTTTATTGTATATGTAAAATCACCTGAGTTCATATTGTTGGGTTTCATCCGATCTGGCACACCTGGGCTGTTTTCGTTGTTATCTTGATTTTATTTTTTTGTTTTTTCTAGTTTGGGGAATCATGAAGCCCAACTGTGAGAGCTAGATCTTTATTACACAGTTGACCCGGTTTAGTATGGAATGCCCATTTTGCCCTTGCTTTTATGGGTCCTTAAAATTTTATATATTTTTAAACATTTAGAAGGTGTATATGATTTGTGTATGGTTTGTGGCCCATAGAACTGTGCCCATTCCTTGGTATTTTGATGGTCAAGGATTTGAGTTGTCACAGTTTTTTCTGCTGATAAGTGGTATTGTTTGGGCCTAGTCTTGAGGCCCTGTTCATCTCAACTTATAATAATTATTTATTTCAATGTAAATTTATACGTATGCAGTATTGATAAGTACTGAACAGTATTGGACTGAACGGAATATAAGTTGAAAAGAACGGGGCTTAGTCTATTTTGAAGCTTGTTTTTCTAGTTTATGCGATCTGCAGTACCTTACTGTATTACATGCCTCAAGTGCTTGTCATACTAGGGCGTTAATAAGTGGCTATGCCGTTATCTCTTGTATAGTATTGAAAAAAACAGGCCTTGGTCTATTTTGAAGCTTGTTTTTCTAGTTTATGCAATCTGCATTACGTTACTGTATTACATGCCTCAAGGGCTTGTCATACTAGGGAGTTAATAAGTGGCTATGCCATTATCTCTTGTATTATTACTACTACTATCTTAAGTTTACTGTTTACGATATATTTGTTTAGTAAATACCTTAACCTTGTATGCTGTGAACTTACATGATGGATCGCTTGTTGGCGTGAAAATTGTTTTGCACATGGGCTTATGAGAATTTGGTTAAACAGTTTAAAGAGTTGTAAACCATTTGTTAGACACTGAAAGGATAGTAAATTATAATCGAGAAAGAACAGTTTTTTCCTTGAGTTTTCTTCTCATATTTTTGCTTCCAAGAAAAGATATCTAGCACGTCCCATATGCTATCTATTGTATTGTTTTTGGACTTGCTGACAGTAATGAAAAATTACAAGTCCTTCAACAGAAGCATGAAAACCAAGTATGATATTATCAGTTTATACAAAATGTATTTGAAGTTTGGGGGTAGTTGGGTGTAATGTGCTACAGTTTCATCTGAACTTCCTTCAGCCAAACCACCATAAGTTGGAGCTAGATGCCAATATTGTTAACATGTAATGTAACTTTTGTCTAGCTTGGCTGCAGCTGGTTTTCATGTAGCTTCAGGCTTCCATATCATGGATAGTGGAAATAAACAACATACAGTGCTAATCTATCTCTCTCTCTCTCTCTCTCTCTCTCTCTCTCTCTCTCTCTCTCTCTCTCTCTCTCTCTCTGTGTTTTTGTTTTATGTATTCAAAGCTGCTCTTATTTTTTCATCTTGGAATAACGGTTTATCGAATCGTGTGAAATAGGGGAAAATAGAATTAGGTTCTTGTGCTGTCCCCTGCTTGATAAGTGCGGAATATTTTGACTTCAGATGGCTGGCAGTCTGACTTCACTCAGTTGTCTCATTATTCTTTGTGTAACACTGTTGTCTAGTATTCTCGCTGGTTCATGCTCTGGAAAGGGTTTATGCTGACAACTGTCTTGCTATATCCAATTGATATGCTTAAAAGTGTTCTATTCCTGCATTGACCTTGTTTATCATCTGCGTCTCCATTTATTCTCTAAGCAATTAGTTGTGATGAAGTGGTAAATTCAAATTTCAAACTACACGTTCTTAACTTTCATTGACCACCTGTGGAATGCTTGCGAGTCAGCCTCAAGAAATACATGTCGCATGCAATGATGCTATCTTGAAAATTATTTTGGTAGTTGAGTTCTATGTTTTGTTATATTTGCCTGATATCCATGAATATCCTGTTGAAAAACCGAAACATAAGTCAACTCTTTTAATGTATGGGCATCAAATTTTGGGTGCCTAGGTGTGAGTAAACTCAAATAACGCTGTTGTCTTTCTGAATTCAGGGGTTCAGTTATTTTCCAACTGACATGGCAACGCCCGAAGAAAACAACGCAATGCCCGAAGAAAACAATGCAATGGTTGTTTATCCAGAATCACAGCCAAACAAACGGAGGAAAAAGAAGTCAATGGTCTGGGAGCACTTCACCATCGAAAATGTTAGCCCTGAATGCCGAAGGGCATGCTGTAACCAGTGCAAACAAACCTTCGCATATAGCACAGGTTCCAAAGTAGCCGGTACAAGCCATCTCAAGCGCCACATCGCCAAGGGCACCTGCCCTGCCCTACTACGCAATCAATCAAATCAAGTAACACCATATACCCCAGGGACTGGAAATGGAAATGGAAGTGCAACATCTACACCTCCAGCTAAGCGTCGCTATAGGTCTCCGAGCATCCCCTATGTCCCATTTGATGCTGATCGATGTCGCCATGAAATTGCTAGGATGATCATAATGCATGAATACCCTCTTCACATGGTTGAACATTCCGGCTTTGTCCATTTCGTTCAGAATCTTCAGCCTCGGTTTGGCATGGTGAGCTTCAATACCGTCCATGGCGATTGTGTTGCAACTTACTTGGGGGAAAAACAGAACGTAATGAAATTCATCGAGGCAATGCCTGGCCGTGTTTGTCTTACATTGGACGTCTGGACTTCGAATCAAAGTTTAGGCTACGTTTTTGTGACTGGACACTTCATTGATGCTGACTGGACGCCGCATAAGCGGATTCTCAACGTCGTGATGGAACCCTATATCGATTCCGATATTGCCCTCAGCCACGCTGTCGCCTGTTGCCTTTCCGATTGGAGTTTGGAGGGGAAGCTTTTTTCTGTCACTTACAATCATCATGTCGGTGAACCTGGTCTCGAGAATCTCCGATCCCTACTTTGCCTAAAAAACCCGTTAATTCTCAACGGTCAATTTTTGATCGGGAACTGCATCGCTCATACTATAACCAGTATCGCAAAGGATCTGCTATGGGCAGGGCAGGATATTGTTAAAAAAATCCGTGACAGTGTTAAATTTGTGAAAACCTCGGAATCTCACGAGGAAAAGTTCGTCGACCTTAAACAACAGCTTCAAGTCCCAAGCGAGAAAAGTCTTTTTATTGACGACCAAACTCAATGGAACACAACATACCAGATGCTTTTAGCTGCTTCGGAGTTAAAAGAAGTGTTTTCTTGCTTGGATACCTCGGATCCCGATTACAAGGAATCTCCAACAATGTTGGAATGGAAGCAGGTGGAGACGATATGCGGTTGTCTGAAACCTCTGTACGATGCAGCCAGTCTACTCACATCAACAGCTAGTCCAAACGCAGTGACCTTCTTTAACGAGCTGTGGAAAATCCAGACCGACCTAGCTCGTGCAGCTACAACCGACGACCCTTTCATAAACCCTGTTACTAAAGTAATGCACGGACAAATCGTTAAATACTGGAAAGATTGTAGCCTGGTTTTGGCTGTCGCTGTAGTAATGGATCCCCGTTTTAAAATGAAACTCGTCGAGTTTAGTTTTACAAAAATGTACGGGGAAGAAGCAGCGCCCTATATAAAAATCGTTCAGGACGGGGTTCAGGAGCTGTTTCTAGAATACGTGGCACTTCCTTTACCGTTGACTCCTGCATATGCTGAAGAGAATAATGTAAAGCTGGAGGACCATCAGGGGTCTTTGCTTTCAGACAATGGGTTGACCGATTTCGATGTTTATATAATGGAGACGACGACTCAGCAGATGAAGTCTGAGCTGGACCAGTACTTGGAGGAGTCATTGTTGCCACGTGTCCATGACTTTGATGTGCTGGGTTGGTGGAAATTGAATAAGCTGAAATACCCGACTCTTTCGAAGATGGCTCGGGATATATTGACCATTCCTGTGTCAACAGCTGGCCTGGATTCGGTTTTTAGTACGGAGGTTAAGGAGTTGGATGAGTATAGGAGTTTGTTGAGGCCGGAAACTGTGGAAGCTCTTGTTTGTGCCAAGGATTGGCTTCGGTTTGGGTCGAGTGGAGGTTCGAGTAATGCCAATGTGAAAAGGGAGTTTTAAAGAGGGTTGTTTGCGGTATTATGTGTAAGATCGATTTAGGGTTTAGGTCGATAATCTGATGTTAGGTTAGCTTTGTGTAATGGAAAGAATTGTTTATTGACGAAATGGATTTACTGGAATTTCTGTTTCTGGAATTAGCCTGTAATGATTTATTAGGATCATAAAGGTTGGAGAAGGTTTTACTTGGTCTGTAGATTCTGTTTATTATATGAGGAGCGTGGGGCTGTACTTGATGTGATATTACTCTAATTTCCAATGCTTCAATTGCACTTATTTTAGTACATCGGTTAATTACTTTGTATCCATTACCAATTTTTTTAATAAAAAATAGAACTTGAGCTTAATAGATTAGCAACATTTATGGAAAAGATTTCTAGTTTTTTTTAATTTACAAATAGTTGTATTTAATGTTATTTTTGGTATGTTTTCTAATATTAAGACTACATTAAATATGGCAACAAAAATATAATAATACATTAAAACTATTCTTCTTTTTATTTTTTGTTTTTTAGAGTAAATAAGGGTATAAGGGGAAAAAGATAAGTAAAAATGCATTATAATCCGAAAAGTGATATTTGCTTAAAAAGATATCTACCACCCAAAAGTGACATTTATTTAAAAAGCGAGAATACTTTATTAGATTAACAAATTTATCATAGGGCGAAGCCTTGGTCTAGTGGTTAAGCCTTGAAGCTGTGATCCTAGAGGTCGCAGGTTCGAGTCCACACTCAGACGGGGTGGAATTAGGTTTTCCTTTGTTATTATTGTAAAAGCCCGTATTAGGAAAAAAAAATTTCTTAAAAAAAAACAAGTTTATCACTAACATATTTTCATCCTCCAGGCATTATTTTTATGTAAATACATTAGTTGCATCTTCACAATAAACTTTGTCCAGAATGTATTCCTCCATTGTCTGTTTGTCACTAAAACTAGTTCAATAAGCCTATCCTTAGAACAACAGAAATTTGAGTAACTTTAATTTTAAAAAACTTTTTCTCAGTTGCAATTGTCACTAAATAAATAAAATATGAAATAATAAAATGAAGTTATGAAACAAGAAATGGAGATTGAGAAATTGAGGAGGAATGGATAAATAGATTAATACAATTGAGAGAGAAATGGAAAAAGAACAATTTAATAGTAATAAAAGAGCTGGGATAAATGTATACAAAGGTAAAAAAAAGCTTCTACTTAAATCAAAAAGAAATTTACTGTGGCAGTAAATTTTAAGTAACGTGAACAAAAATAATATTTTGAGGGTAAGTCCAATGGTACTTTATTTATTGAGTAAATATCATATTTGGAATAGGGTTAAAGTCCAACCCTACTTCAAATTCTTACTCTGAATATGGAGTAGAGTATGAGTTATTCTAAATTTGGAGTAACTCATACCTTACTCTATATTTGGAGTTGATTATTTTAATATTACTTTTTATATTTTATTATTTAATTATAATAATTTATTGGATGAAATTTTTAAGAAATTGATATATTAATAATAAAATATTATTGGATGTAAAGATTCATTTTTTATAGTAGAGAAATAGATTAATGGGTTGGAGTGAATTCATTATAGCAACCGTATAAATAGAGTAAATACTATAAAAATATAATTTAAAGTAGATGATATACAATAACACGTTGGACATGGGCTAAGGGCACCATTTAAATAAAGTCAAAAGATAAGACCTTTCTTCTTCCTCTTCATTTACTTCTTTTACTTCCATGGAATATGTTTTCAGATCTCATTTAAAGATCCACCACTGCGCCATCTCGCCAGAATATATGAGGTCCTTTGATTTTTTAGGGCACCGAGCGGTCGCTCTTGCTCCTGTTAAAGGGCGCTCCTGCTCCTAATTTCCCTTTTTCTTTCAGAAAAACACCTAAATGCACAAGTTTGACAAAAATAATTTCATGTAAACTTTATTAAATTACTAAAATACCTTAAAGCAAAATACCACAAACTTAATTGCTTTTTATATCACCATTATACGTTGTTCATGACTTTTCATATACCCTTATACAATGTTCATGCGATTTGGATGTTTATTTTTATTTATTTTTACTTATTTAGCATTTATTTCTCAAACCGTTCATTTTTTGACATGCCGCTTTAGAGTTTTTTTGTTCGCCTCATTTTTATCTTCGAAACGTCATCCATTGTGATATATTTTTTCCAAAAAAAAAAATTCAACTTGTTAAAAACCTAATATATTTCTGTTACAAACCTAATATATCTGTAATAAATCTATTATAAGTCTCTTTGTATTTGCAATGCCCATTGAATTGTTATATATATATATATATATATATATATATATATATATATATATATATATATATATATAAATCTGCTATAAGTCTAATATAAGTCTCTGATAATTGAAAATATGTAGTGAAAATACATGTTGAATATGTGCTTGATTATTGTGAACAAAAATCAACTTTTGCCCTTGATTTGAGAGTCTCAGGATTTCAGTAGAAATTCAGGAAGCCTTTCCCAGTAGAAAAGACAAGCTGAAAAGGTGGAGAGAAAGTGGAGCAAAAGAGGGAAAGACATAGTTGGATTTGTGCCATAATATAGGGGATGAGGCTGATGTGACATGTTGCTGCAAAAACAGAGTAGAATGTTGATTTTGCCACAAGCTTGCTTTGAAAGATCAAAGAGTGGGTGCAAGTTGGCATAGTTTAGTAATTTAGTTTGTGGACAAAAAAATACTGTAGGATTTTATTTTATCCTTTTTAATATTTTTTATATTTTCTTTTTTCCATCTTTGCTGGGTATTTATACCCACCTTCTCCTTCTTTGTAAAGTGCTCCCCCTTTGGGGATGCCATTCTTCTCTCTTTGTTTCTGCATTTTCTTCTTTCTTTTATGCTCCATTCGGATGCCATTTACGTTTTTGTTCTTTTAATCTCGTTTTGTTACTGAAGTTAAGTGTTTTCTTCATGTATTTGTGTTGGTAATCTATCTTTACGCAAAGCCTGTCCCGAACAGACTAAGACTTTCTCCAACTCAATGTATGTATTATTTGCTTGATATCTTTTGTAGATTGTGTGCTTTGATACTTAATCTAAGTGAGTTTAGGGCCCAAACTCATACATAACTATATCAATGAGACCGAGAGGAGATTTGGTATGGTGGAACCACAATCACACACATACACAAAGCATGAGACTGAGAGAAGATTGCGTGTATGCTAGGGGTTTTAAACTTTGTTTAAATGCTCAACTAATCTTAATGCAATGTTGTTAGCTTAAGGAGACCGAGAGGAGATTTAAGTTAAATAACATTAGAGACTAGGTGAGGCCGAGAGGTAAGCTCGAAGAAATCAGGTTAATATACGTTGGATCTATGTTCTGAAACAGGCTGTGTGCATGCTTGAATGGAGGAAAACCTTATACTGTCTGGGGGTAGGGAAAGCATGTGTCTGTTTTAATTGTTATTTTCTTATTTTACGTTCCTGCCTTTCTGATTTATAACCACCACAACCTGAAAACTAAAGAAAACCTTCTGAGCCAATCTATTAGGGAAATCTCAGACTGTTTAAGACTGCTCCCTGTGGATATGACCTTGTGCGTACTACACTACACCGACCTTAGTGCACTTGCTAGGTTGTACCTTTAGGTAGCAACAAGTTTTTGGTGCCATTGCCGGGGAGCAATATTAAAAAGTTTGATGTATATAAATATAGATTGGTGCTTTTTACCTTATGTGTTCTTGAAATTTTTAAGAACAGGTTTCTGGGAAAGTCTACCCCACCTAATGAGCTTAATGGAGATGTACCACCTAATGAGCTTTAATGGAGATGAACCATAAGATCATAAGGTTAATCCTCGACCCAAAGGTTGAGACTTTGGGAGAACTTGCAATCCAACATAGAGGGACGCTTTTTCGTACCTTGTGAAACCTCATGAAGGGGGGCAATCTCTCAAAAATCAAAGCCTCGATGACATATGCTCCAGGATGCCTTCAAATACGGAGTTTTTTTTAGAACCAAAGAGGAAATCAGATTGTGCTCACTTCGCACGCCAAGTGAAGTGATTTTGGGGGAAACTTGGAAGTTTTCCAAATTTTCTTGTATAAATTTTTGTAGATCCCAGTATCTGGGGAAGTCTTCGTTGACTCTCTTTGTCTCTCTCAATGGTGAAAGGTACATAGTCTTCTTCCCCTTACCTTGTTAGTTCAAAGTCTTTCCCTACACCTACTGATTTATTAGTCTTTTCTTTCCCTGTGTGTTTTTCATTCTATTGCTTTAGGGATAAAGCATGCTTTAAGTGTGGGGAGAGATTAAGATATTCTTGATTGATGATTGTCATTACTATTAATGCTTAGTTGATTACATATTATAAGATTTTCACTATTGTGCATAAAGTGTTGAAAAATTATTAAATTTTTTACTTGAGAATACCCTTGTTGAAATTTGTGAGTCTGAAACAGTCTGCTTTTTGTACATTGTTAGATTGCCATGCTGAATAAACTTGTAAAGTATGTGTAAATTGGATGTTGGATAGTCTTTCCCTAAGATGTAGAATGAGATTTGAGGATTTGTGAAAAACTTGGTTGAGTTTAATTTTACGGACCTTTTAGTATGTTTAAGTTTTTGAAATTTTAATTTTTATTCAACATCATAGCCTAGATTAGAATGAATGTCCCTTGTTTTGGTAAGAATTCGATCCTTTGCTTTCATGGACAGACTGTTGGCTTTAATTTCTTACTGAGTGGGCACCCTTTCCACACTCTAGAACTTGCCTTGGGAAATGTATGTGCTAGTATTTATCGAGACCACCATTGAATGCTTATGATAAATGATTAAGGCATTAGGTTTTTCCCTCCTTAGCCAAAAGCCTACCCTTAAAACTTTCCCTTAGATTAACCCCTTTGAGCCCTTAAACTTTTCTTTCATACACATGTATAACCTAAACAACCTTCACTTTGACTTCATAAAAACACCCAAAGTCTTTCAATAAGAGATTTTCATCATTCAAGGAATGCAACTACAATATCAACAGCAGAAGACTTCCTGATAATGGAAAGGGCTTGAAAATGGAAACCATCTCTAAATAGAAGACAACACAACCTTAGATAGCCTCTTTATCTATATATATTTGTGTATTTTCTTAAAAAAAGTAAAAAAAAAGAAAAAAGAAAAAAAGTAAGAAAAAAAAGAGAATAAATTGTGTATCACATATGTATGAGTGAGGCATGAATAATGTATTTTTAAGGTTGTCATGCTTAAAGGAAAAGCTTTTGTCCACAACAATCTCAAGGTCTCCTGTGCTTAGCAAAGACAGTTTGCTTCTGAATTAAGGTCTTCCCAATTTAAAGAAGTTGCAAGCTCAACAATATTAACTCTATTGGAAACTCTCTACACACAATTTACCCTTTTTCCATACCCTTACCTAAGCCCACATTACAACCCTTGAAAGACCTTATGATAATATATGAATTCAATAACTTAGAGGTGGAGATTAGACCGAAAGGCAAGAATATGGTCTAGAGGTTGTTTAGGTTTTGCTGAATGAGGGAAACCTTAAAATTCACCTTAAACACCGAGTGCATCCTTTGGTGAGGTATTCTGATCGTATTGGTATGTTATTCAAGTAAGAAGTTTAATTTCTCTTTCTTTGCATACTACTTGTGAAACATGAGATTGCTTTGCTAAGATTTTCCGTATTTTGAAATCGAATATTGAACTTGCTTGAGATTGTTTGTTTTTCCAAATTGCATAAGACTTTCCTTGTGTTATTAAGAAGCCCATGCTAGTCTCTTTGTCTAAGGTAGGTTGCTTGAGGACAAGCAAATGTTTAAGTGTGGGGGTATTTGATAAATGAAAATATGTAGTGAAAATACATGTTAAATATGTGCTTAATTATTGTAAAAAAATCAACTTTTACCCTTGATTTGAGACAGTCTCAGGATTTCAGCAAAAATTCAAGAAGCCTTTTCTAGTAGAAAAGACAAGCTGAAAAGGTGGAGGAAAAGGTAGAGAGAAAGTAGAGCAAAAGAGGGAAAGACATAGTTGGATTTGTGCTATAATATAGGGGATGAGGCAGATGTGACACACTGCTTAGGTAGTTCATATCATCCATATATAGTGTTTTGATCTAAGATTTCAATTCTTTCATGTTTCAGCAGTAAGATATTGCTCCATGTCCAAAATATGGAAGAAAGAGGTGTTTCCACGACTCTACCACCCAGTCAATTCTGTTCCACTTAATACCTATTTCATGGCCACATATCTTCCAGGCTAACAAATGGGAAACCTTTCTGCTATTACATGAATTCGATTTTCATTTCATCCGGGAAAAGCCATCTTTTTCTCAATAATGCCTTTGTCATTTGATCCAATAGCGTTCCGTTAGATAGGAACAGATTTGATAAATATTGATAACTCTCGGATAGAGTATTAGAGCGGAAAAATCTATTCGATAATGAACTATTGGTTCTAAGCCATCTCTGGTGATGAATCAACAATTCGAAGTGTTTTTCTTGCGTATTCTTGATAAACCAGTTGACTTTGCCACAAGCTTGCTTTGAAAGATCAAAGAGTGGGTGCAAGTTGGCATAGTTTAGTAATTTATTTTGTGGACAAAAAAATATTGTAGGATTTTATTTTATCCTTTTCAATATTTTTTATATTTTCTCTTTTCCATCTTTGTTGGGTATTTATACCCACCTTCTCCTTCTTTGTAAAGTGCTCCCCTTTTGGGGATGTCATTCTTCTCTCTTTGCTTCTGCATTTTCTTCTTTCTTTTAGGCTCCATTTGGATGCCATTTATGTTTCTGTTTTTGTAATCTCGTTTTGTTAATAAAGTTAAGTGTTTTCTTCATGTATTTGTGTTGGTAATCTGTCTTTAGGAAAAGCCTGTCCCGAACAGACTAAGACTTTCTCCAGCTCAATATATGCATTATTTGCTTGGTATCTTTTGTTGATTTTGTGCTTTGATACTTAATCTAAGTGAGTTTATGGTCCAAACCCATACATAACTATATCAATGAGACCGTGAGGAGATTTGGTATGGTCTAACCACAATCACACACATACACAAAGCATGAGACCGAGAGGAGATTGCGAGTATGCTAGGGGTTTTAAACTTTGTTTAAATGCTCAACTAATCTTAATGCAATTTTGTTAGCTTAAGGAGACCGAGAGGAGATTTAAGTTAAATAACATTAGAAATCGGGTGGGGCCGAGAGGTAAGCTCGAAGAAATCTGGTTGATATACCTTGGACATATGTTCTGAAACAGGCCGTGTGCATGCTTGAATGGAGGAAAACCTTTAGACTGTCTGTGGGTAGGGAAAGCCTGTGTCTGTTTTAATTGTTATTTTCTTATGGTCGAATGCTCTCTAATACCCCCCAACTTGCGCACTTTTGCCTTAGACATACCCAAACTTTGAAGTGGACCCCCGAGGTACCTGAACTTGTCAAAAGTGAGCCTCCGTGCTACCTCAATCCCACTCGCCCAGTCACAACCTGGAGAGTGTATTACACTCGCTGACAATGTGGAAATTTGGAAAAGTCAAACCAATAAGAGAGTGACACGTGGCATTGACTATCAAATTTCAAAAAAATCCTTGACAAAACTACTTTTAAGTCCCTGTAATTTAAATTCAACCAAAAAACACCAAAAATTTAGAAAAGTCAAACCAATGGCATAACGACATGTAGCATAAACTAACAAAATTTCAAAAATACATGACAAAACTTCTTTTAAGTCCCTATAATTTTAATTCAACCAAAACACCATCTTCTACAATTGATTTCAAAAAAACCTTGATAAAATTCATTTAAGTTCCTATAACTTTTATTATATAAAGAAAATAAATTTGGTGCAGAAATTTTTTTGAAAATGTTTATAGAAGGGCCTGAAAATGTGAAAATACGTTTCGGGGCTCGGTTTCGTAAAAAATCAAAAAATCCCAAAAAATTATGAAATGTCCAAAAAATAAAGAAAATAAATTTGGTGCAATAATTTCCAGAAAATGTTTCCGAAAGGGCTCGAAAATGTAAAAATACATTTCGGGGCCCGGTTTCGTAAAAAATTAAAAAATCCTCAAAAATTATGAATTATCCGGAAAATAATGAAAATAAATTTGGTGCAAGAATTTTGCAGAAAATGTTTCCAGAATGGCCCAAAAATGTGAAAATACGTTTCGAGGCACACTTTCGTAAAAAATAAAAAAATCCCCAAAAATTTTGAAATGTACAAAAAAATAAATATAATGGATTTGGTGCAAGAATTTTTCAGAAAATGTTTCCTGAAGGGCACAAAAATGAGAAAATACGTTTCGGGGCCCGGTTTCGTAAAAAATTAAAAAATCCCAAAAAATTATGAAATATCCGAAAAATAAAGAAAATAAATTTGGTGCAAGAATTTTTTAGAAAATGTGTCCGGAAGGGGCCGAAAAGGTGAAAATACGTTTCGGGCCAGGTTTCGTAAAAAAACGAAAAATCCCAAAAAATTATGAAATATCCGGAAAATAAAGAAAATAAATTTAGTGCAAGAATTTTTCAAAAAATATTTTCGGAAGGGCCTGAAATGTGAAAATATGTTTTGGTCCCGTTTTCGTAAGAAATCAAAAAATCCCAAAAAATTATGAAATATTCAAAAAACAAAAAAAATAAATTTGGTGCAAGAATTTTTCAGAAAATGTGAGTTTTCCAAACACACCTAAAGGAGGAAGAGGGTCATTTTGCAATTAGAAAAATATTTAGGGATTTTTTAATGATTTTTTTTATTAATTATTGAATTTGCATAAATTTTTTACACATTTTTTTGGTCAAACACGCGCCCCCTTGGTCAAAGGGGGACACCTCACCTGCCACGTCAGCAACATGTAGCACGAAGGCTCACTTTTGACAAGTTTAGGTACCTCGGAGGTCCACTTCAAAGTTTGGATATGTCTAAGGCAAAAGTGCGCAAGTGGGGGGGGGGGTATTATAGAGCATTCGACCTTTTCTTATTTTACATTTCTGCCTTTCTGTTTTATAACCACCATAACTTGAAAACTAAAGAAAACTTTCTAAGCCAATCTATCAGGGAAATCTCAGACTATTTAAGACTGCTCCCTGTGGAAACGACCTTGTGCTTACCACACTACACCGACCTTAGTGCACTTGCTAGGTAGTACCTTTAGGTAGCAACAGTCTCTTTGTATTTTCAATGATCATTGAACTGTTATATATCTACTATATATATGATATATATCTGCTACAAACCCAATAAAAATTTGTTATAGTTCTAATATAAGTCTCTTTGTATTTACAATGCTCATTGAACTGTTATATATCTACTATATATCTGATATATATCGGTTACAAACCTAATAAAAATCTGTTATAATTTTAATATAAGTCTCTTTGTATATGTAATGCTCATTGAACTATTATATATTTACTATATATCTGATATATACCTGTTACAAACCTAATACAAATCTGTTATAAGTCTAACGTAAGTCTCATTGTATTTGTAATGCTCATTGAACCGTTATATATCTCCTATACAAATGATATATATCTATTACAAACCTAATACAAATATGTTATAAGTCTAATATCAGTCTATTTGTATTTTCAATGCTCATTGAACTGTTATATATCTACTATATATCTGATGTATATATCTGTTACAAACCTAATAAAAATCTGTTATAATTCTAATATAAATCTCTTTGTATTTGCAATGCTCATTGAACTATTATATATCTGTTACAAACCTAATAAAAGTCTGTTATAATTCTAATAAAAGTCTGTTATAATTCTAATATAAGTCTCTTTGTATTTGCGATGCTCATTGTACTGTTATATATCTGTTACAAACCTAATACATATATGTTATATATCTATTATATAACTAATACAAACCTAATACAAACATAATATAAGTCTCTTTGTGTTTGCAATGCTCATTGAAAATATATATATATATGTTATTGTTAGAAAAATAAGAGTTTTATGATACTTTCAAAAGAAATAATTTGTGATATTTTTATTTAAGAAAAATATTTTTGATCAAATGTTTTTTATGACGGGTGTTAAAAAATTAATTCACTTGATTGGTGATTTAATTGTATATTAAATCACTAATAACTATATTTTGTTTAATGGCTTGTAACTCCCCTTCGGTTACGATTTTAATGACATTTAACTATGCTTTATAACTGCTATATTTTTATTCTCTATAAAAAAGGTTAGCAGGTTTTTATTTAAGTATAACCGAATTTCTATATTCTCTTCTTTCCTCTATTTTTCTGGATATATACATGCATTTCTGATTCTTATTTCTAAGTTCAAATCGAGCTTGACGGAGTTGTTTAATCCTGGGAGGAACTACGAAGTATCCTTTAAGGACAAGGTCTCCTACTCGACTCAAATCATCCTAACACTTAAAAGTTTGTTCTTGTTGTTTCAGTGATGTTCCAAGTGATCATTATTTACAGCTTTTGAAGGTCATTTTCGGTTTCAATAGAAAGTGTTGTCTCATCTGAGTAAACCGTTGCCTAAGTTGTGCATCCGGATTTACTGCAACAGATTCTGAACAATAAAGCGTTGCCTTTGGTCCAATTTCAAAGCTACTGCAACTATTTCTAAAAAGGGTTGCCTCTCATCCAATTTGCCTCCGGATCAGTCGGGATCAATTTGTCTCCGGATCAGTCCGGACCAGTTTGCCTTAGATCCAATTTCTGAGTTTCTACAACAATTTCTTATTAGAAAAGCGTTGCCTGTTAACCTGCGACTCCAGAAGCAACTCCGTAACTATGTTTTAAAGAGCAAATTTTCCAACATTTATAACTCTAATATAAGTCTCTTTGTATTTGCAATGCCCATTGAATTGATATATATATATATATATATATATATATATATATATATATATATATATATATATATATATATATATATATATATATATATTGTTTGTAACAGAAATATATTAGGTTGAAATTTTTTTTGGAAAAAGTATATCACAATAGATGGCGTTTCGAAGATAAAAATGAGACAAACAAAAAACTCTAGAGCGGCATGTCAAAAAAATAAACGGTTTGAGAGATACATACAAAATAAGAAAAAAAAAATTAAAAAAAGCCAAAAACGCGTGAACATTCATGAACGTATAAAGGTAAAAAAGGAAACGTAAAAAGGTTAGAAAGATATGATTTCATGGTTGGGTAGTTTTGGTATTTATTTTGGGCAAATGAGTCATATTGGACAATTTCCCTTTTTCTTTACTTTTTGTAACATATTATACATTTATCTCTCAAACCGTTTATTTTTTCGACATATCATTTCAGAGTTTTTTTGTCCGTCTTATTTTTATCTTCGCAATGATATCCACATTGACATTTTTGAACTTTTCAAAGTCTAATAGATATCTCATTGATCTCTATTTTGACAGATTTTTATGAAATCTAATGCCATCTAACATATATGTAATAGATATATAATATATTTGTATCGGATTATTTCACAAAATGGAATATCTATTAGATATCTAATAGATTCTTATCTTTTACGATGATTACTTTATAAAATAGAATATATAATAGATATCTAATAGATCTGTATCTTTTATGATTTATAATTACGAGACATCTAACAATAATCTATTAGACATCTAATAGAAAAATATAGATATCTAATAGCTCTGCATATTTTATGATATGTATTTAACATAAATCTAACATATGTATATCTTTTTGTTTTAAACTTTACGAATAATAGTAAAATTTTATTATATATTTGTTAGAAATCTATTACATATATGTTAAAAAATTTATTTGAAGTTTTGATCTATTAGAATTATTTTATAAATTTATTAGATATATGTTAGAAATTTAATTTTGATTTTTGATCTATTAGACATTGTCTAAAAATCTGTTTCGTGTTTTAATTCCAAATTCTTTTAGTTTTAGTGACTTCTATGGGACTTCTAATACATATCTAACAACTAAAAAAACTTTGAACATAAATATCACATTAAATATCGTTTCGAAGGTAAAAAGAAGACGACAGAAAACTCCAAAACAGTATATAAAAAATTAGCAATTTGAGAGATAATTGAAAAAAAAAACAAAATTGAGAGTTAACGCATGAGGTTTTGTATAAGAAAGTTAGGGGACATTTGCTTTGAAGTAATCAAAAAAGGGTAAGGAATGAAAAAATATTATTCCATTAGTTGGTGTTTGGGTTGGGTTCACATTTTTTAATTTTTCATTACCTCAAATCCTTTAACTCATTCCCCTAAAATCCTCAACCTCATTATCCCGATTAGCCTAGGATCAATACCCCACTCTTGCATTGTCTTTTTGTTAGTATTTTAGTATAATTGGATCGACTAGTTTGACCAATGCGATCGTGACATTTCGTCGAACAAGTCGGGAGAGTGCGGAGTGCACGCTTGTTCGAGTTCTGTTACGATTTGGGGAGTTCGGGGGCTGCGCCCCCAGGTGCGGGGTCCAAGGGGCAGTAGCCCCTGACGGGGTCCTGGGGCAGTGCCTCAAGCTGGGGTCAAGCTTGGACCTGACCCGAAACAATGTGTCTTTTCGGAAACAGATGAAATTAGAAAAATCATGTCTTTTTGACATGCCTACTACCCAAAATAACATGTCTCTTAGACATGCCTGTTGATATTTTTTGGCTATTTATATCACCAAAAACAAAATTGGCAATACACAGATTTTCAGTTGATTTCTTTTCTTCACAGCAAATCTAATTTTGGTTCTTGATTAATTTCTGATTTTATTCGATTGAAAGTTTGGTGAACCAACAAAATAAATTTCAATTTAATAGCATATTCACGACTTCAGAAACGTCCAAATAATCTCCGTATCCAACACTTTTCTTAATTCTTTCTCTAACAATATCTCATTTTTTTTTCCAATTTCTTAATTTTTCCATCATTAATTTTTTCACCAAAATTTTGGCCCATCACATTTAATTCTAAGTCCGCCCCGGCAACCAAAGGTCACCATAAACGACAAAACTAGCTGCCGCCACATAAAAGTTTATGGTTAATGATATATATGTAATTATGAAATTTTATGATTGTATTTATATTACAGCTTAAACCTTTGACCCAAATAAGAATGAAAATTTAGACCTCTTTTTAAGTTGCCCTTGATTTTAATTATTGGAAATTCATGTCTAAAATGAATTAATATGTATTAAAATAAATTTCACCTTATTTCAAGGCAGCTTGTGGTGTGATAAAGATTCAAATCTGTTATCTTTATATTAATGTTCCGTGATAGGAAATAAAATGTTTTAAAAATTCCTTGCCCCAAGGTATAATTTGGGTACTTGCCACCTGATTTTATGAATTTAGATCATATAGACTTTTGGTCAATTTATCACTGGCTAGATGTCGTTTTATTCTATTTTTTGACCAGACTATACCTAGACATCCATTTTTCAAGAAAAAGCTGTCGAAATTCAGCCAGAAAGCAAAAAAAAAATAAGTTTGTGACACTTTGTACCAATATAAAATATTTATATAATAGAAATTTTTTATTTTCTATAAGCAAACATCTAACATTTATTTTTTATAATACGGTATTAAATTATAATTCATAATTAAAACTGAATTTATAATTTTAATATAGTTCATAAAAATTAAAAAAATAAATTATACACAGTTAATCCTTTCCTTTTTAGTCTCAACATGGCCAGAAGACTCGAGCCACTAGACTAGCACTTGGCATATTCTTGGAAAAAGTATACAAATGGGCTAAAGCCCATTAATAATTTTAGCTAGTATTTTTTTGCACAACTTTTATTTGATAGGATTAGTTGTGCTATTGCCATTTATTCTATCATTATTCATTTTATAATTCATAAAATTTAATCTTGTTTGTGTCTTTCAATCTCAATCCACGATTAGGAAAATTCTTGAGTTCAAATTGCATTTCTCGTAGCCAGATTCCCAGTAGTTGGTATCAAAGCTCAGGTTGAATTGAAGTTTGATTTTGTCCAGATTTCTTATTTTTGTCATAACTTTCTCTATATAAATCGGATTCTTGCGATTTAAAAACCATTGGATTTTTAAGAGAACAATTTAAATTTCTCAAGAGGACTTCACGTCGAAATTCGTTCTAAAACATATTGAAAAACGATTTCGAAAATTATGAATCTGGAATCTTTTAATTTCTTTATTTTTGTTTTGTTCATCGAATTCCACATCTATCTGCCTCTAGATTAAATAGGTTCATTGAAGTAGCGTTTTTTTTCTCCTATCTTAAAAAAAGCCTTAAATTCATTCTTTATATGTGTGATTGGTGACTTGCCGTTTTAATTCTGAATTTGTAGTGTTCGTTTATTTGAATTCATAAACAAAAAAAAGGAAAAAAATAAAAAAGAAAAGCAAGTTTGTTCTCTAAATCATCAAGGAGAATAAACCCAAAACAAGAAAAGAGAAAGCAATAAAAAAATGATTTCAAGATTTGAAATATTTATTGGCAAAAAACTTACATTTATATTTCATACAAACTTAGCCAATTTTCTTGAAACCCTTGTCTTTTTATTGAATATTGTCTGCCCAATCTTTTGTCGTACTTACATTTTTGTGTTTTTCTCATTATTTTCTTGTCTCGTAGAATTCTGAGTTTCTGCTATTCTTTATTTTCTTTTGCCTTATGCCTCTGGTTATTCGATATTGTTTGGCTTGATTTATTGAGATCAATCAACATAATACCAAAGAGCGTGGATCACCTGTTCGTATTCTGATTTTGTTCTTTTTTTGCTTTTACATTAAAGTTTTTTCTATTTTTGTCTATCTAACCATGTGCCACAAGGATAAGGACTCTTTTGAGGTTGACAAAAAAAGAGTTAAGAAAAGCTATTGCAGGAATGAAACATTTGAAGCAACAATTTTTTGAAATCAAAGATGAGCTGAAAAGATTAGAGCTTAAAAGCACCCACAAAAAGCATTACCATCTGAAATGACATAAAGACATCGAGGATTATTCTAAGAAAGAGCAATCTGATCCATACTTATGTAAGGGCTTTAGAGGACATCCACATCAAGAAGGTAATATTAACACCAGTAAAGTGAAAATTCATTCATTCCAAGGTAAAAGTGAACTTGATATGCAAAAAATTATTTCATGCTAATTGTTGTATAAAAGATAAAGTGTGTAGTATGATTATGAATAGTGGTAGTTATTGTAATATTGCTAGTACTACCATGGTTGAGAAATTGAGTCTGGCCACAACTAAGCATCCAATTCCTTATCGACTTCAACTCAGTGGTATTGCTGAGGTAAAAGTGACTCAACAAGTCTTGGTCAACTTTGCAATTGGAAAATTTCATGACCAAGTTTTATGCGATGTCGTACCTATACAAGTGTTCAATTTACTTTTGGGTCTTTTGTGGTAGTTTGATCGTTCGGCCATTCATAATGGCAAATCGAATAAAATCACCCTAATTAAGGAAGGAAAAGGTTACACCTTGGTACCTTTGACACTAGAACTATTTTACCAAGATCAACTTTATTTATAAAATTCAATATGTAAGGAATATGTTTTGGTTAAGGAGAGAGAAAACAAGAGTGATAAAATCAGTAAGGATGAGAAGAGAGAAGAGGTGAGAGAAAAGGTTAGTGAATTGAGCGAGAGAGATATGAGGAGAGAAGAAAGTAAGGGCGTTGTAAAAGCCAATGATCATACATTATACGCCAAAATAAGAGATTTAAAGCAACCTGAAAATATCTATTTGAAAGTTCTTTTGTTCAATTGCAAATATTTTATCTTGTCTCTAACGATATCTAATTATATTACTCTTCCTAGTTTGGTTCATTCATTTTTTTGCAGAAATTTGATTATCTATTGATGATTGGGATACCTCCTATTCAAAGGATTGACCGTGAATTTTCTTATGTACTTGGTGCATCTTCCAAGGAGATGAAGGAAACCCAAAAGGAAGATGTGAATCTGATGTCAAAGAGTTTGATAATTGGAAGTTTGATGCGGAGAACCTGCTTTATGGTGGCACCGATTCGAGGATGAATCTTTTTTAAAGAGGGAGGGAATGATGTAAATAAATGAGCCCTATATATCGAGCATAGAAATGATGAAGAAAATGAACTTAACAGGAAATATCCTTTCCATATTTCATTTCCATGTTTTAATTCAAAGAGTGTTCAATCTGCTTTAATTGTGCTAAACAAGAATATTTCAATGATTCGACGCTCAAATCAACTTTCAACAATTTCAAATAATGCGAGCTTGAGCAAAGATGAAGAATACATAACTTTGGTTGAAGCATTTGGTCTGGTTAGAATTAGCTTAAGTGAGCTTTGGACACTATGAGCACTGGATTTTAGCGATCCTTCTCACGAAACTATGATGAGTGCTATATGATGCAATGTCTTTTAGGTGTTGTCCATCAGGGGTGCTCCTACTACTATAGGGCTAAGTTTGGCCAAAGTTTGGAGACCTAGTCTGCCTTTAGGGACCCATACGGGCATATCCTAGTGGTACGGATCCACCAAGGGACCCGTACGGGTCATCCCTTCCATACGCCTAGGGAGGACCTGTACGGGTCCTCTAGTAACCTTACAGGTGGGGTCCCACCAGTACGGGTACTCTTATTGCCTAATAAGGCCCTTTTGGAAGGATCCTTTCCTATTTCGGGAAAAGGTAGGTCTTGAACGCGATTTATTGCATTCAGACCTCCTCTCCCCCATCCTTCAAATTTTACACACATTCTTCATACAAAAATTATACTAAAACTCTAGCAATTTCTATAGGTATAGAAAAGGTATAGGGGGGTATAGGAGGCATAAAATAGGGAGAAAACCCTTTCCTTGAGGTTTTGTCCACATTTTATTCATTCCTAGCTTCTTTTATTAGGGTTTAGGGGAGGTTCTGTCCACACAAACACTCTGTCCACACAAATACTCACCTAAATAGTCCTATTCCATCTACTTTGGCCGGTCTCTCTCAACAGTAAAGGGAGCACCTCAAAGTGGATTCAAGCCGAAAAGGTAACGCTCTTGAGTTTCAAAGAGACTCACATCTCAGTTATTTCATTATTATTATTGTTTGTTACTTCTATTATATTTGTTGTTTTCATTTCTTGTTTTGGGTCTGGTCCTAACCCGTATGAGCCTTGTTGGCAACATATATCCCTAAGGATATCAATTTTGTGCGCTATACTCATATGGAAGGAAATCCCTCTTTATTTTATTTTTTCAACCACCAATCTATTGATCTGTAATCTGTAACTTAATTGAATTGAGTTTCTGTTTGGGATCAGATAGGACCCAATAGGTACACCATACCCATACCGATCCTCCCTGGTACCCGTACGGGTACCCCCCAACCCTACGGGTATCGGCCCCTAAGAAGAACCCCAAACTCATTTTTAATCGGTTAAAATCAACCCAACTCACCATTTGCCATGCAATCATTTTCACTAATAATCTAATAAATCAACCTACAAAAGTTAAATTGCGTTTTCACAACAAATTATGCTGAAGTGCTGATTTATGGTGTGCTATAAATCATGATAACATCTGTGGATGCAAGGGAATTTATTTTCATTTTCTTTTATAACTTAGAACAAATGTATAGGTTCTCTTTGCAATTTCCCCCATTTTTCCCCCGGTTGTAATTTTTATCTCCCTATTTATTGCTTGTGCTTTATTATAATATGTAAATGCATGTAACGAGTGTGAAAGAGTGTAGAAATAGGATTTCTGTGATAATTCCCCAAATGATGAAAACTAAAATGGTTTTACACGGTGAATGTAATTTTGAATCAACTAAATGAGAAATAAGTGACTCATCCGATACTCGAATCTCTAATCCAATAGGTATGAGTCTCCAGCCTAGAGGGAACCATACCAAAACTCTTTCCCAAGTAGATAACTTGGGTGGAGACTCTATCAATTGTATTGAGATTTGGATCTCGATTCTTTTATTCATTAAAATTGGCTTATTATACAAACTTTAAACTAAAAAATGTTTTGTCCTGCCTAAATCCAATCAAACCACTAGTGGGCCCTGCCTCTCACACAGGCGCTAAGGGAGACCCACAAGTCATTGACACCTCAAAGTGGGGACTTTCCTAGGGATTATAATCTTTTAACTTACAAAATGTTGGTCTATTTTAAAAGCTTAAAAGATTGAGATGAGCACCAAAAATCATTTAATTGATTCAACCCGCTTTTGTTTTCATCATTTGAGAAAATTATCACACTTTATATTCTCATCTCCTTCTCTCTTTAGTTAGATGCACTCTTCTTTTAGCGCTAGGATAGGGTGCCCTATTATTTATGTGACACTTGTAACGGTGATACCTATGACCGCCAGGGATATTGGGTACACCTTAGTGGTTGGAGAACTCATTACCATCTCCCTCCAAAAGAGGCTTGATTTGATGGGAACCTTCTACATCAAATTTTGATATGTCCCTACACCATTCTTATCAAAAGCCATAGAATTTTACCTTCTAGGTACCCTGATTTCTATGTGAGATTAGACTAAGGAAGAATACCCTCAGACTCGATGGGAGAAATAAGGATGAAATTGATCACTTCGCATGTGTTGTGATTAACCCCTCCATACATCATTATAATTTATGCATGCATACACAATCCCATGCATGTACTGATCTCTTGAAAATCACCTCAGCCAAAACCAAGCCTCAAAGGGAAAAAGCTTGGCGATGATCTCAGGTTTGTTTGACTCGCATCTCGGCTCCTACAGTGCAGTCAAAGGTTGATCTACGTCAGTCCCTGGGTGTTTTGTCCAGCAGTCAATTTAGTCCGGTTGATCTTTCTGCCTATCATCCTAAGGAGATGTCCTGCATCTAGACTCCAGATGGCCAGATTGATGTTAAGGTTGAGAATGTTCCTACTGGGGAGGAGGCAAACGCATCGAGGACTGAGATTAGGTCAGAGATTGCAAATGCTGTCTCACAGTACTTGGGAAGTGATTAGTTCTTGGACTGAATGAATGATAAGATGCAAGCTACCATCAGGGCAATCATGACCAAGGAGAGAAGATCAAAAGCTCCTATTAGTGCTCCAGCAGTGAATGCAGTAATCATTGAGCCGGTATCGGGAATTACTCATAATCCGTTCATTCAGTGGGTCTATTCGGTCTAGCTAACTTGCCATTCTAGTCAGTGGGTATAGTGGCTCCTCCGATTGTTAGTCAGTTTACTCATCTAGTCAAGGGTTTGTGCCGCAGCCATTTCAGTTTGGGGCATCTGGTCCGATCCTAAATTTTGTGGTCATGCCTATGGGGATGACCTTTCCTTAATCAACAGGTTTACCCTTAGGTGCGATTACCCAACCAAAGGGATCTTCTTTATCTTTAAAATTGCATGACCTGCTTTAGAAATTGCTTGCTGCTAATCCTGGCTCCCAACCATCCATCCAAGAAGCTAGAGAGGAAGATTGGGTCCCTAAAAACTTTAGTATGCCTAGTATAGCAAAGTATAAGGGAATTGATCCGACTCAATCTCACATCACCATCTATCAAAGGGTTATGAGAATCAGGAAGTTAAGTGATAAGGACCTAGTCAAAATGTTCCCCTACACCTTAGAAGGTCCTGCTATCGAATGGTATAACACTCTATCAGACGAAGTGACTGAAAATTGGAAAGCTTTATCGGAGGCTTTGATCGAGCAGTATGGTTTCAATGCCACCAATAAAACTACCGTACAAAATTTGGAATCTATTAAGTAGGCCCCCGATGAGAAGTTCAAACCCTACTTTGAAAGATGGATGGCCACTCAAGTTCTATTGAAGGATAGGCTAAGTATCCCTGAGATGATTGTAAAATTGATGGATGGTACCCAACTTGCTTATCGTAAGATCCTTGGTATGGATAAATTCTCTAGCTACGTTGAGGTCTTTAAAAAAGCTGAGAAGTGGGAAAGAATCGAGGAGTTGGACAAGACAAGTGTACCGACCAAACCTTGGTTCAAAAAGAATGACTCTTCAGCACCAGCCCAGGCTTCTACGTCAAAATCCGATTCCGACCCTAAAACGGCGGTAGTACAAGAAGAAGTGGCTGCAGTCCGTACCATCGAAGATGACATTTCCCTATGGAAAGCATCTCTGCCTACCATCTTCACTAAGTTGAGGGCACTTGGCCTCCTTCAAAGCATCAAGCCCTATGTCCCACCCAAACCCGAAGATAGGGATCGGTTTTGTGCTTATCACGTCAGTAAGGGGCATTGAACTGGTGCTTGTAGGGATCTGCTTGAGGCTATTCACGATTTGATTAGGGATAAGAAGATTTAGGAACCTGATCTTAAACCCAATACCATGAATAATCCCCTGCCAAATTTTGAAAAACAAGTTGCAGCTGTTGAATCAGGCTTACCCTCTTATCATGTCTTTAATATGATCTCGCAAGCTAATCCTATGGTTCACTCAATAGTGGCCTTGCCTGATCAACCAATCCCTATTGACATTGATTCATTTGAGTTAGAAGGAGTACATGTTGAGGAGGCCATATCGGTGCAACCTGTATCAATTGATATCGATGCTTATATATTGGAGAATGATGACATTGAAGGACCAGCCTTGTTGGTGGAAACTTCCGAAGGGAGAAGTTATATGAAAGATGGAGTGTTGCATGTCACTCAAAGTGGAAGGAATCCTCCTGATCCTCTCCTAAGAAGAAGAAGGGGCAGAGATGTAGATATCCGAGTTATTCCAAGTATCAATCAGGGTTCGGTCTTCACACCTGCGATTGAAACCTAAACTTCAGCCGGCAATGAGAAGAAAGATTCAAAAGTCGCCCCTCTCATCCAGCAGTTGCAAGTTACACCTGCTAAGTACAACATCTGGTAACTTCTCATTGACTTTGAGGATCATCACAAGGGTCTGATAGAAAAGTTGTTGAGTATGGAAGCTACACCGTTTACTATTCTAGTTGAGGTATTCTCAGTTATTAGGGGGTCTCCTCCTGATCAGATTGAACCCATCAAGTTCTATCCTTCAGACCTCCTAGCCGAAGGAAATAAGCATAACAAGGCACTCTTCATTAGGGTGCAAATCTTTGATCGCTCTATCCTATGTGTTATGGTAGATGATGGTTCCGCCCTCAATCTCTGCCCTGCCAAGATTCTTCCTCACTTAGGGCTGGACAAATCCATGTTGGAGAAGTCTAATACTATTATAAGGGCATATGATGATATAAAGAGGAGTGTCATTGGGGTCTTCGAAGCTGAAGTTATAGTTGGGGAAGAGAAGTCCAAGGTCCTGTTCACTATTCTCAATATTCCCGTCACCTACTTGTTACTGTTGGGTCAACCTTGGCTCCATGCATTAGGGGCTGTCCCTTCTATAGTTCATCAGAAAGTTAAGCTCATCCATAATAGCAAGCTGGTAACCAATGATGCAGATGAGCCATCTGTCATAGCAGCTATAGAAGCTGAGGAAAAAGAATCTAGGGTGGCTGTAGACCATCAAGGCAAGAAATTTTCGGTTAAGGGGTACATATGTCTCAAAATAGAGAAAATAATGATAAAGCAGGGTTATGTAAAGGGTAAAGGGCTTGGAAAGAACCTGCAGGGAATGCTGGAGCCCCTCTCGCCTCTTTCATGGCCATTCAGACTTGGTTTAGGGAATTACCTAGGTGCTAGAAAATCCAAGCCTCAGTCCTACCTCATGATAGGAGCCGAAATCAAGTGAAATTCACGGGTGAAGAGGAACCTGTCGAAGTTAGTGTCAAGAGGGTCCTTAGTTTTGAGATCTTCAATGATATATATGATTTCAAGAAAGGCTGCCTGATTGAAACCTCAGTTTATGTTGAAGTATGTGGGAATGCTGAAGAAGATGAAATGAATGAGGCAATCGAGTCCATCACTAAAGCACTAGAGGTTCTTATAAGGATAAATTGGAAAAGAAATGAGAAAGGAAATCCCATCAGTAAGGCTGTCAAGAACTTAGCAAAAGCAGTGGGCAAGGAAACACAATCAGGCTTACATGCCGAGACTAACAGTTCAGCTGTCAATCAATAAGACCCTCCGCCTATGGAGGATGATTCAAATGATGTAATTTTTAATGTTGCAAACATTTTTTATGCAAACAATGCTGCTTATAAGGCATATCATGCATAAGTTGTAACATCAGTATCTTTATCTTTAACATGTCATGAATAAATTGATGCACCTATCATTCACATCTTACTTGAGTATTTCATCCTAAATGACATCATGCACTCATAACAACAACATTCTTAAAATATCATCATATTCATGAATGAAGTTGACTTTGAGTGAAACACAATGGTAACACTATCCAATGGTTTGACCCCTATAAAAAAGAGAGATAATAAAAGTGCTTTGCAAACATGATAACAATTAGCCCAGGTCCTTCCTTCTTTACGAAGGGAAGAGAATACAGAAGCACGCAAGAAGACCAAGAGGACTCATAAAAACACCAGCAGCATAGAAAGTACATATTAGGGCACAAAATGCCTAAAACCTTTAGAAGCTCTAAAGGTAAGATGATCTTAAGATTTTGTCAAAAACGGTAGCTACCTATAGAGATTGGGCTAATAAACTTCCATTCTCAGTTTGGGGGTATAGAATCAGCGTGAGGACTCCCATCAATCAAACACCTTTCTTCTTGGTGTATGGAATGGAAGCCTTGCTATCGGTTGAAACAGAAGTAAGATCTCTAAGAGTGGCACTTGAATCACAGTTAAGAGAGTTAGATTGGGCAAAGGCCAGGTATGAATAGTTGAATGCGATAGATGAAAAGTGACTCAAGGCACTTGACCATCTCCAGATGTACCAATAGTGCATGGCACGATCTTATAACAACAAAATCAGATACCTAAAACAACCTCTCAAAGCGGGTGATCTAGTCCTCAAGCAACTACGCCGGGTCGTCACTAACACTAGGGGCAAGTTAAAGCCTAACTAGGAAGGGCCATTTGTCATGAAGAAAGTCCTTGGTAAAGGAGGAATCAAGCTTATGGACATGGATGGAAATGAGTTCATGAATCGAATAAATCAAGATAGGCTTAATCGTTATCATGTCTAGGTCAAAAGAATTAAATCATAAAAAGCAGCACAAAGAATAAAAGAAATAGAGAATAAAACACTCGATGAGCGGTCCTTTACTGCTCGAAAAAAAATAGGGTGCGGCCTGCTGATCGGTATCTCACAAACCGGTCAGGCAAAAATTAGGGCACTCCAATGTAATAAAGCCCGCTAAGCTGAAAACTCAAAAAGGGCGGCTTAGGCAAAAGTTAGGTCATCGAGAGTAAAATGTCAGTTGCTTTCTGGAAAATCTGTAAAAGACCAGTAGGCAGTAGGGGTTAACCATTGGAAATTGTTACCATTGCTTATGTACATAAATTAATCTCATCAATGAACATGTTATGATTTTGCTAAGAATCTTGGTCTTATGAATGCATGCATGTCTTTAGGGGAAATAATAGCTGGTATGTGAACATCAATTTTTCTCTACATGTTATGCATCATTGTATTCATCTTTATCACACATTTGCAATATTCAGAAAGGCCTGTTGGATTGAAAACCCGAAAGGGCGATCCAGGCAAAACTTGGGGCAAAAAGAAAAGTTTGCTGGGTTAAGCCATCAAGGATAATTCAGGCAAAAATTAAGATGGCCTGCGGGATTGAAAACCTGAAAGGGCGGTCTCGGCAAAAATTAAGGCAAAAGCTTGCTAGGTTGAAAACCCAAAAGGGCGGTCTAGGCAAAGGTTAAAGCTAAAAAGAAAAAGGTCCGCTAGGCTAAGCCATTAAGGATAGCTCAGGCAAGAATTAGGACAAAAAGAAAAGAAAAATAAAATGTTTGATAGGTCCCCTCAATTCGAGTGGCCTATGCAAAAGTTAGAACGTCACCCCAATCCCCTCACTTTAAAATCATTGGACAGAATATGGGTTCTCAAAGCAATAATATTCAATAGTCTCAATTCAAGAAAAATCCACATGCATAAAAAATAAATATCAAGAGTACCAATTCAAAAGTTGACAATCAAAATAAGCCACGCAAGGCCCAAAAGTATCAAATGGTCCAAAAAGCAATCATAGCCTAAGCAGCTGGGGGATCCCATCCCTGGTGACCCGCTTGTGTCTAATCCTGAGTATCCACAAGCAGATCATTCATGTCTATAGTCATATGGTCCTCAGCGTCATCAGCACCAGTAGCCGGCTGGGCGAGGGCCCTAGTCTCTGAGGTCCCTATAGCAGCCCCAACAACATCACTCTCCCCAAACATCCTGATCCATGACTCTCTGAGTCACTAGATATGCGAAAAGATCATCCTCAGACTTGTCATCAGAAGGAATTGGCATCTACCTCTCCTCAGTCATCCTCGCTAGCTGACCCCTCAGCATCTCAATCTCGGTCCTCGCTTGAACAGTCTTGGCCCTAGCCTGATCAGCCTTAGCAGTGGCTGCCTATAGCTGCTCCTCTAAAAATCGAACTCTCTCCTCAGAAGCATCCAGATCCTAGGTAGACCTACTTTGCTCCATGGCCAGCAAAGTCTGCAATAGAAACAATAAGATTAGTACCATATACAAATGTCATGGCATGCATGCATAGTTTATTAAAATTTTACATGTGAAAGACACTTACCGAAGCTAGTGCATCCTGGGCCAACAGTAGATCCTGCATTGAAAAATAACCTCGGGCTATCCTCTCAGCCTCGGAGATGGTTACCTAAAAAGAAAGGGTCACATGAGAATGAGACATCTTAAGCAGTAATGGACAAAGGCCAAGGTAAAGGATTCCTTACATGGGTGGAGCGGGAAGGGGTGAAACCAATAGGCTGGACCGTCTCCTCGAGCTTCTTAATAGCTCAATTCCCCAAATGGTCGAGGAGCTGGAAGAAAGCATCCAACTCAGCCCAAAGGATTCCCAACCTCATAGATCCAGAGGCTTGAGACCGCTTCACCGACGGCTCAAGGGTAGTAGTAGCAGCAGTAGCAGCGGACCTCTTCTGTGTGGAAATGAGAGGCTGTAAGCAGTAAAGAATTAGATTCCAAATCATAATCAATTACAGAAAGTAGTAAAGTATTCAAAAAGACCCAATTAGAAGTGTACCTAAGAAGAAGGAGTAGCTAACCTAGCCGAACCTCGGGCACCCCCATCTATAGATGGATCCTCGTGGTCACCCATCGGTCCGCCCTCATCATCATCATCATCATCCTCACCATCGCTCTAGTGAAACTCCAGGGGCTCATCCTCATGATGGATTCTGTCACAGGGTGGTATGAGGGAAGAATCAATAAACTCAGCGTAGGAGCCCTCTACGGATAGCACGCAAGCCCCCCAGCAAATACAGCCCCTTATCGGTCCCCGGTATGAGATGAGGCCAAGACAGCTGCTGGGATGGGGGGAGGAATCGATGTCTCCACCATAGCACTAGTCCTTCACCCCCGGACCTGCTCGCTGAAATTCCACTCATTAGAAAGTGGTGACTCCAGGACAAAGCGGCGGTCATCTACACCGGCCTGTATCCACTCGATGGCTCCATAGGTGGCCAATCTCTCCCATGGGTCTTGGATAACCTGCACATATTGAATGCACTGAGAGTATCACAACCTAGTAAATATAGTTTCTACTAATGGTTTGTCGGGATGTACAATGTAGGTTCAATAGGGAAGAAACTTACCCGATCTAAGCGCAGCTAGCATAAGAACTCTCGGTATTGCACTTTAGTCAGGGGCTGATTCTGCAAAAGCCTAATCCATATGGATATGATATGCAGCGTCTCAGGCTACATGGGCAATCCTGGCCTAGGGATCAGTTGGTGCTCGAAAGCCCAAATCTATAAGACAAAGTAAGGATTAGTTACAACATAGTTTAGACAAAGGGTTAAAGTACAAGAGACCAATTGGAGATTTACCAGCAGTATCAGATGACAGATCTTGAGGCCAGACTGCTTACCCTAGACCCCTACGTCCAATCTATAGTATAGTTATGCCAGAATGGCCCAGCACTAATTCTTGCGAGGCACAGCCGCAAGATCCTCCACAACAAAGAGTAGACCATAATTGAGGTTACCCAAGTAGACTGGAAAGAAAACAGTGGTAAGGAATGCCAACTGGAAAGATTAAGCATATTGGTCCCTCCTATCAGCCGTAATAGGCCTCTGCTGCACAATCTAGTGAGCATGTAAGCCCCCATACTTGAGATTATTATCCAGCCCGGATGAAGCCCAAGTAATCTAGTAATATAGGCCTTCACCTCAGGCCAAGAGTGCCACCGGTCGGCATATACATCAAAATGGACCACATCCCCGCTCCACTCCAAGCCTGTGGTAGTGCATACATCCGAGGGAGTGATGGTGACCTCCTCAATTGATAAGTGGAAAGTATGGGTCATCTCCGACCACCTCTCCATCAAAACTGAAATGGCACCGAGAGCCAATGTCTTAGGGGTGGAGGTATGGCCCTGATGATGTCTCTAAACCCAAAGGAATCTATGCAGGTCAGTAGCTCCGTATCCCCTGCGATACAAATATCCTCGTACTATTTCCTACAAAAGCTCAAAGCCCCCATGGTCCTATACTAGAACTGCAAAGATAAAATTAGAGTTTAACAAGGTTAGAATACATCGGATAAATCAGAAATCAGAAAAGGATTGCAAAAATCAAAGGAAACAAGGTTTTGTCCCTAAAGACAGGACCTGTACAGGTAAGCCCCACCTGTACGGGTCTGCAAACCAGACCCGTATAAAAAATAGGACCCGTACGGGTCCCCCTCACCCATATGGGTCCCCTACAAGTAGTCCATATGTGGGCAAACTCCCCAAAAGTCCAAGATCACACAATCTCATCCAAAGTTCATCCAAAACTATCCTACAAGCATCCTAGGCTAAAGTTACATTCATCAGGCTCTATTCCAAGGTCTAACACACCCTAATCATGCCAAAATCCAAGAGATCGCCAAAAGTTCAAAATTGAAAAATGGAGGATTGAGTGTAATTACTTAGAGTTTTGAGGCATGAGTCTTAGGAGGAGGGATCAAAGGGACTTTAGAGATAGGAGTAAGCCCTAAAAATGAGTCTCTCTCGCGAAAAGCATACCCGACGGAAAACTGGGCATTCCTAAAGCCCTGAATCACCAACTGGGGGCAAGTCCTCAAGGTTGATGGAGAAACGGTCGGCCTGAGGGATCTTTTTATACATCTTCAGTTGAGTTTTGGGAGAAATCTCTAGAAAATGCAAAGTGGGAAGTTTTGGTGTGAGGCAGGAGATGAGGGGGCTGTTTGCCTTTTAAACCCATCCGTTAATGACCCATAAGGGTCCTACCCCACCTATATAGGTCCCCTTTTATGAGACCCCTACCTATAAGGGTCTGGCCTACCCATATGGGCCCCTTCTTGCCATCCAGAGGCAGATTTTTGCATTAGCATTACAACAAACAACAGGTCCATACTAACACAAGAATTCTTCCCTAGCAGAAGAGGTTTTACCAAAGGATATTACTTCACTCCCTAGGAGTGGAATCAACCAAGGGGCATATCCCCATCATCAAGAATCCTAGGGGCACCCCACCCTAGGGTCATTCCCTAGTGAAAGAATCAGATCCTAAGGGCATCCTCCAACTTCCCAGTAGCAGAATCGGATCTAGGGGCATCCCCCTACCCAATAGCGGAATCAGATCTAGGGGCATCCCCCCACCAATTTAGGGGCATTCCCCTGTTTCCCAGTAGCGGATTCGGTAGACCCTAGGGGCACTCACCCTAGGAGTATTCCCCAGCGGCAAAATAAGCATAACACCGATCAGGCCAAACCCAACATTTCCCATATAGAGTTTTCAGTTTATCACATCCACACTTATTTATTCTTAATTGAAGGGGCAAAAATATTTTTTTGTTCTCACAAAAGTCAATTAAGAATAAAAAGGTGTCTGCTTAGACAATGACTAACACAGAGCTTGATTGTTGTCTCTTTTTAGGTTTTTTAAAACCACCATTAGTTAGGAAAGTCGATCCGCCTTAAGAAAGGGATACGCGTATCTTCCCCAGAAAAGTCATCAGTCTTGAAAGTCGATCCGACTTAGGAAAGGGATATGAGGAGAAGTCATCCGCCTTAAGAAAAGGATAAACCACCATTAGTTAGGAATGTCGATCCACTTTAAGAAAGGGATACACCAGTCAGGAAAGTCATCTGCCTTAAGAAAGGGATACATTATCAGCAGTCAGGAGAGTCGATCTACCTTAGGAAAGGGATACACCATCAGTTAGGAAAGTCAATCCGCCTGAAGAAAGGGATACGCCACCTTCCCCAGTATAGTCACTAGGGATGCACAATAGCGAAGGAAAGTCATCCGTCTTAGGAAAGGGATACACATTAGCAAAGGAAAGTCATCCGCCCCAGGAAAGGGATATGCAGTAGCAAAGGAAAGTCATCCACCTTAAGAAAGGGATATGCAGTAGTAAAGGAAAGTAATCTACCTTAAGGAAAGGTTACATGTACCTTCCCTAGTAGAGTTACGAGGGATATGCATCAGCAAAGGAGAGAAGTCCACCACAAGAAAGGAACTAACCCATATAATCACCTTAGGTATGATTTCTAAACCCTCGCTCACATCGTAAGATCATACAGATCTGTATCTGCAGTGATCTCACTAGGGGCAGTATGTGAGCACTAGATTTTAGTGATCCTTATCACAAAACTATGATGAGAGCTATCCAATAGGGGTGTTCCTACTACTTCAGAGTTGAGTTTGGCTAAAGTTTGGAGACCTAGTCTGCCTTTAGGGACTCGTACAGGCACATCCTGGTGGTACGGATCCACCAGAGGACTCGTATGAGTCATCCCTTCTATACACTTAGGGGGACCTGTATAAGTACCCTAGTACTTGTACAGGTGGGGCCCCACCCATACGGGTACTCTTATTGCCTAAATAGGCCCTTTTGGAAGGAAATCCTTTCATATTTCGGGAAAAGGCAGGTCATGAAAGCGATTTATTGCATTCAGGCCTCTTCTCCCCTATAAAAAGGGGTCGTCCCTTCACATCTTACACACACATTCTTTATACAAAAATTATGCTAAAACTCTAGCAATTTCTATAGGTATAGAAAAGGTATAGCGGGGGTATAGGAGGTATAAGATAGGGAGAAAACCCTTTCCTTGAGGTTTTGTCCACATTTTATTCATTCCTAGCTTCTTTTATTAGGGTTTAAGGGAGGTTCTGTCCACACAAATACTCACCTAAATAGTCCTATTCCATCTACTTTATCCGGTCACTCTCAATAGTAAAGGGATCACCTCAAAGTGGATTCACGCCGAAAAGGCAACGCTCCTAAGTTTCAAAGAGACTCACATCTCAGTTATTTCATTATTATTATTGTTTGTTACTTCTATTATATTTGTTGTTTTCATTTCCTATTTCGGGTCTATACCTAACCTGTGTGAGCCTTGTTGGAACCATATATCCCCAAGGATATCAATTTGGTGCGCCATACTCATACGGAAGGAAATCCCTCTTTATTTTATTTTTTCTGCCACCAATCTATTGATCTGTAATCTGTAACTTAACTGAATTAAGTTTCTATTTGGGACCAGACAGGACCCGTATGGGTACATGACACCCGTACCGGTCCTTCCTCGTACCCGTATGGGTACCCCCCATCCATATGGGTATCGACCCCCAGGAAGAACCCCGAACTCATTTTTAATCGGTTAAAATCAACCCAACTCACCATTTGCCATGCAATCATTTTCACTAGTAATCTGATAAAACAACCCACAAAAGTTAAATTGCCTTTTCCCAACAAAATACGCTGAAGTGCTGATTTATGGTGTGCTATAAACTATACTATCATCTGTGGATGCAGGGGAATTTATTTTCATTTTTTTTATAACTTAGAACAAATGTATAGGTTCTCTTTTCAATTTCCCCTATTTTCCCCCGGTTGTAATTTTTATCCCCCTATTTATTGCTTGTGCTTTATTGTAATATGTAAACGTATGTAATGAGTGTGAAAGAGTGTAGAATTAGGATTTTTGTGATAATTCCCCAAATGGTGAAAACTAAAATGGTTTTACACGATGAATGTAATTTTGAATCAACTAAATGAGAAATAAGTGACTCATCCGATACCCGAATCTCTGATCCAATAGGTGTGAGTCTCCCACCTAGAGGGAACCATACCAAAACTCTTTCCCAAGTAGACAACTTGGGTGGCGACTCTATCAATTGTATCAAGATTTGGGTCTTGATTCGTTTATTCATTAGAATTGGTTTATTATGCAAACTTTAACTAAAAATGTTTTGTCATGCCTAAATCCAATCAAACCCCCAATGGGCCCCACCTCTCACACAGGCGCCAAGGGAGACCCACTCGTAATTGACACCTCATAGACACTCATGTGTTTGACACGTGTTAACCCATTGGGATCTTGTCTAGTTCTTATTGGATCAATTACTTGATGGAAAATAATTAAGGCTGCCATCATATTAGGAGTTAATTTAATTAGGAGTTTATTTTATTTAATTAGGTCTTTTTATTAATTTCTTATCTAGGAGTTTTAGTTTCATAGTAAGTTGGATTTAAAATTAGAATAGTATTTCTTTCCTTAAGCTTTTTAGGATATTTTGTTTCTCATTCAGTTTCAGATTCCTATATAGGAGAATCTCTTTCCTTATGCTTTTGGAATTCTTTTCTAAAGCTAAATAGGACTTTATCATTTGTCTTTTAGGATAATAATACCATTTTCATGGTCTATGGTTAGGAGTACTATAAATAGAGAGTTTTCTACTATGTATGAGATGAAGATTCGATATTAATAAAATTCAGATTTTTCCTATATGGAATTTTCATCCTTTTCTTTGAGTGAAAGTGATTGAGATCTTGTTCATGAAGTATTATTTTGATTGTAATCAATTGTTGTGGCTAGCCAATCGAGAATGAACCCTATAACAGGTTCTTCCATCCAATTCAAAAGGTTGCGTTAACTAGATGCTAGCGTGATTGTTCATTTTATTTGCTAGGATTGGTTGTGCTATTGCCATTTATTCTATCATTATTTGTTTTATAATTCATAAAATTTAATCTTTTTTATGTCCTTCAATCTCAATTCACGATCAAGGAAATTCTTGAGTTTGAATTGCATTTCTTGTAGCCGGATTCCCATTAGTTAGTCATCGGGCTGAAAAGAAACTGAGCAAAGCTTCAACAATAAAGTAAATAACACAGAGATTTTATACAGGTTTTAGCAACTTGTGCTTACATCTAGTCCTAAGGGAGTCTTGGCTTTAAGCCACTAATCTCAACTCCTTTACCCTAGGAGGAGAAGCCTTTTATAGAGTTTCCAAAATACAATTGAGTACCCTCCTCACTGTAATCACTCACCTGCAGAGTAGAATACCCTCTTCTACTAGCAACTCAACATAGTCTAAACAAGTGCTAGATTCAACTTATAGAAACGTTGATCTAGTTACAATAATCAAATATAACACTTCTATTGATCTATTCTATTTCTCTCTTATTACAAACTAAATTCTTGCTGAGTAGTTGCTTTCTTGATTAAATTTCTATAAAGCTTGGAATTTGACAGAAATTTCCCTTCTTTGAAATTCAGGTCTGTTGGTCCCTATGCATACACTCAGTGAGTTAGAGGGCGGGGGGTTGAATGACTCGCTAGATTAAAACGTGTAATTTTTTTGTGATTATAAGATCCTCGCTGAGCAGGTCTAGTGGGATGAACAATAATTGAGTAAAGCTTCAAAAATAAGGTAAAGAACACATAGATTTTGTACTGGTTTAGCAACATGTGCTTACATCCAGTCCTAAGAGAGTGTCTTGGCTTTATTCCACTAATATCAACTCCTTTAACCTAGTTGGAAAAGCCTTTCACATAGTGTCCAATTACAACTGAGTACCCTTCTCACTGTAATCACTCACCCACTGAGTAGAATACCCTCTTCTACCAGCAACTCAATAGAGTTCTAAACAAGAGCTGGATTTAACTTATAGAAACATTGATCCAGTTACAGTTAATCAAATATTACAGTTCTATAGATCTATTCTATTCTCTCTTGTAGCAAAGCAAATTCTAGCTGGGTAGTGCTTTCTTGATTGAATTTCTATAAAGCTTGGAATTTGATAGAGATTCAGGTGTATTCACCAAGTTCTAACACTTGCCTTCTTGCTCCTTTTATAGTTGAAATCAAGAATGTAGCCGCCATTGAACTTGCTTTGGCATCTTCTACAATTTGACAGCTCAGATATTCACCCGTTGCGACACCATTGTGAAATATAAATCAATCCATTTAGATAAAGATTGAATTAGAGCTTCAAATTTGAATCTTTGTTGTTTGATGTAAAAAATCCATTAGAGAGAACTTGCGCTTATATGAGCACTGAATTTTAATGGTTCTTCTCATGAAACGTTGAAACTTCCCCTTCCTTTTTGTCCTCCAAGTCTCCTTCATCTTCATCAATCACAACCTTAGTTCTTTTAAATAGCTTCCTCCTCTTCTCTCTTCTTTCCTCCTTAGCCTCCTCAGTAGTTATCTCAAGAACCTGCTGGTCTTCATCTTCTTCTTCACTAACTTTAAACTCAACTGAGTTAACAGCTTTAGTTCCATCTTCTTGCTCTTCCTCACTCTTTATTCCATCCAAGGCTCCTATCATCTCTTCCACAGCCTCTAGAATAGTCTTCTCAAGCAAGGAGGTTTTTTGCCTTTGAATAAGCTTTCTCCATGTCAGCCTTTGGCTTAGCAGCTGACTCCTCTGCCCTTTTTCTAATCTCCTCCTCAAGGTCCTCTTGCCTCTTCTTTATTCTTTCAGCTTCATCAGCTTTCACTTTCTCAACCTCTTTAAGATTCTGGACTACACCAGTTAGCTTTTTGGCCATAAATTTCTTTCTAGGCTGACCTCCTTCAGGCACAGGTACTGATGTAGCTACCTATCCTTTAGCCTTCTCAGAGTCCAGACCTGCATCATCAATTTTTCTCTTCTTCAATCTCCTAAAGGGCATATCTTCCTTTAGTTCAGCTTCAGCTATCTTCTCCTCCTCCATTTCCTTGGCAGTCAACTGCCCAAAACTCACAGCTTTTGTCCTCTTAGAAAATCTAGATCATTTAGGAATAAGGACATCCACTGGGTGAGAGCTAGCAGTTCTTGCTCTATTTTTCTCCTTCTTGGATTCCTTGCTGACCTCCTTCCTACTTTCCTTCTTAGCATCAGGCTTTCCTCCTTCCTTCTCTTTGAGCTTGGAGATTCTTTCCAATTCCTTGGCCACAAAGGTTGCTAGAGTTTAATCCTCATCCTTGGGCTTAATAGGCTTCATCTATATGGTTGCCTTGGGTCCTTTACTTTGGCCTCTCCCTTCTTGAGCCTGATGTACTTTCCTGGTTTGGGCTTGTCCTCACAATACAAATTATGGAAATGGGCATTGCTTATAACTCTAGACTCAATCACCTTGTACATCACATTGTTCTTGACAGCCCATCCTTCCAGATCTAGCTCATAAGCCCTAAAAATCTCTATTACTAAGTGCCCATACACCATGTGCTTTGACACTTTAAGAAATCTGTAAAGAATGGCCAATGGCTAGTTTACGCTATGCCCTATGTAATGGCATAAACAAATACCCTCTCAAACTCGGAACATCTACCAGTAGATGCTTTTTTTAGTAGCAACACCTTGGTCACCAGCTCATGGGCTTGCTTGCCCTTCTTTGAGAACATAGAAGCTGTAAGTTCTCTAGCCTTGTAGTCAGTAGGCACCTCAAAATCCACTAAAATATCCACATATTCCTCATCTCTAACTACTCTCATCCTAAGCTCTCTCAATCTCATTTCTAGAAGATTAGCAATAAGTTTAGGGGTTACATAAACCTTTCTTCCCATCATAGTAGTTACGAACAGATGCTCAAAGCCTTCAACGATATGGATTCCATGGAAGAATCTTTGCACTATCTGCTCATAACATCTGCTGGATAGCTCAAAAAATCCTCTGAAATGGTGTTGACAAGTCCATTTACCAAAGTCATCATCGCTTGAAAAGCTCAACATATCTATAGTGACTGGATCATCTACTATTGTGCCTTCCTTTAAAAACATTCGATTGGAGAATAAGCAGTTCTAGCCGGAATGAACACCTCTTCGATTTCTTTATGACTGACAGCAAATGTGGCTAAATGATCTCTTGTGGTAACCCAATAGGTGTCTTCCTCATTTTTGATAAATAAGGATTCTTGTGCAACTGGTCTAGCTGATTGATTAGAAGAACTCTCCACTAATATAGCTATGAGTAAGAATAAGAGAATTAGGGATCTAAGAAGAAGATTGCAGAAGAAATTTGGTAAAAGTAAACTCTCTTTCTTCTTTGTCTCTCCTTAAATAGCAAAAACTCTTCGCTTTAACCTGCAAAGCTTATGTGTACAACTCACAGACAATGATCATATTTGAAAGGTGACATTTATCAACGGTTATCGTAAAGTAAATGATGACATAAATCATAGAGTATAAATGGTTGAATGTGGATCATTTTTTAAACTTACTACCGTTTCTATCAAGTTTAAATTTGAAAAGAAACCGGCGACAATTTTAATGACTTGTCTAAAATTCAAGTGAAGAAGAAATACTTAACCTAATTTCCAGGAGCTCAAAGTGAGAGATAGGTCTGCTCTAGAATAGGTTAGCTGGGAAACATATTTTTTCAAATTGGATTGGACATTCCAATTAATCCTCTCAAAGTGTTGAATTGGTCCTTTCCAATGGGCTTTATGAATATGTCAACTCCCTGTTATTTAGTGGGGATATAAGTTAACTTGTCTTCTCCCTCTAGCACATGATCTCTTATGAATTGATGTCTAATGTTGACATGATTAGTCCTCCTATGTTGAATTGGATTTTTGGATAGGTCAATTGCACTCTTGTTATCACACATGACTTCAAGGCACTCTGACTTTATACCATAATCTTCCAATTGTTGATTAATCCATAACAGTTGTGCTATATAACTTCCTACAACCATATACTCAGTGCCACAAAAGTTTGGTTTTTGCTATACCATGTTACTAGAACATCACTAAGGAAATGACATCCTCCAGTGGTGTTTTTCCTTTCAAGTTTGTCTCTTCCATAGTCAACATCTGTGTATCCTCTCAGAGTGAAGTCTACATTACTTGGATACCACAAACTTGCATCATAGAGCCTAGTAAATAACTAAGAATTCTCTTAATAACAACTATGTAAGATTCTCTAGGGTCAACTTGATATCTAACACAATGGCATACAACATATTGAATGTCAGGCCTACTAGCAGTTAAGTAAAGTAGAGGACCAATAATACCTTTGTAGAGCTTACTCTCTATAGGTTTACCTTCCTTATCTTTAATTAGAATTGTATCAGTGGCCAAGGGTGTTAACATCAGCTTTGCTTTATCCATCTCAAACTTCTTGAGTACTTCCTTCCATACTTTGCTTGACTGATAAAGATCCCATCATCACCTTGCTTGATTTGTAGACTAAGAAAGAAATTAAGCTCTTCCATCATTGACATTTCAAACTCTTTCTTCATCTGCTAGCTAAACTCTTTGCATAGCTTTTCATCAGTTGCTCCAAATATAATGTCATTAACCTACATTTGGACTAGCAACAAATCTTGATGCTTTCCTTTGATGAAAAGGGTTGTGTCTACCTTTCCTCTGACATAACCTTTGCTGAGTAAAAAGTTATTCAATTTTTCGTACCAAGCTCGTGGAGCTTGCTTCAATCCATAAAGAGCCTTCTTCAACTTGAAGACATGATCTGGATACTTTGGATCTTCAAGCCATGGGGCTATCTGACATAGACTTCTTTTTAAATGTAACCATTGAGAAATGTACTCTTGACATCCATTTGAAACAACTTGAAGTTCATATGAGATTCAAAAGCACAGAGAATTCTTATGGCTTCAAGTCTTTCTATTGGTGCAAAGGTTTCACCATAGTCAATGCCTTCTTGTTGATTGTAGCCTTGAGCAAGTAGTCTAGCCTTATTTCTGACAACATTACCAGCTTCACCTAGCTTGTTCTTGAAAACCCATTTAGTGCCAATGATTGACTTGCCTCTAGGTCTCTCCACCAAATCCCAAACTTCATTTCTTCTGAATTGGTCAAGCTCTAATTGCATTAAAATCTTCCAGTTGTCATCAAACTCAGCATCTTCAAACTTCTTTGGTTCAATCAATGAGACAAAGGCTGAGGCTCATCATCCTGTTCAGCTGACCTCTGGTCAGTTCTAGATTTTGCACACTATCAAGGATCTTCTCAACTAGGTGATCTCACCTTTCTCTGACTTCCTTCGATAGATCAGGATCAGCTTACTGAGCTACTATCATTGGTTGAGCATCATTGTCATCACCAAGGTTGATGGATTTGTCCAAGTCAACTTTATAATATTCTTTTTCTAGAATTGGACCAGGAATTACAATGGGCCGACTGACTGATCCACTAACTTGATCTTGTTCCTTTTCATCATCACTGGCTTCTCTACCTGCATTGTTAGTTTCATCGAAATCTACATGCATGGACTCCTCTAAGGAACCAGTTACCTTGACATATACTCTATATGCCCTATTGTGTGTTGAGTAACCCATAAAGATTCCTTCATCAGCCTTAGGATCAAATTTAGCCAATTGGTCTTTAGTATTTAATATGAAACATCCATAACCAAAGGCCTTGAGATGACCAACCTTAGGCTTGCGCCCCTTCCAAAGTTCATAAGGAGTTTTGTTCAAAACTGGGCGAATTAAAACCTTGTTTAGAATGTAACAAGCTATGCTAACAGGTTCTCCCCAGAAATACTTTGTTGGGTTGTTATCACTCAGTATAGAATGATTCATCTCCACAATAGTGTGATTCTTTCTCTCTACAACCCCATTTTGCTGAGGTGTATGAGGGGCAGAAAAATTATGGTCAATACCATGCTTAGAACAGAATTCCTCCAACTACCTATTTTCAAATTTTCTTCCATGGTCACTATGGATTCTTCTATTAATTTTAAGGTCTTTTTCATTCATGATCTGGGTAGCCAACCTAGAGAATGATTCAAATGTTTCATATTTGCTTACAACCAAGACAATCCAAGTGAACCTGGCTAGATTATCTACAAACACTAGGGTGTATTTCATTCCACCTAGACTTGTTGGTGAAATTGGCCGAAACAAATCTATGTGTAGAAGATCAAGGGGACGAGAAGAAGATATATCAGCTAACGATTTAAAGGTCTTCCTAAATTATTTCCCAAGTTGGCATGCTGATCATAGTCTATCTTTTTCAAAGGCTAGATTGGGTAAACCCTTAACAAGTTCATTTTTGGCTAATTTAGATAGATTGGTCAAATTTATATGTCCTAACCTTCTGTGCTATAGCCATGAATTTTCCTCCTTAGAAACTAAGCATATATCATTGGAGTTAGGGGATAAATCAATCATATAAACATTATTAATTCTAGGAGCATAAAGGATAGTTTGGTCAGAGTTACCTTTAATGAATGAGTAGCCTGCTAAGTCAAAAATCACTTTCTTGCCTTTGTCACATAGCAGGGCAACGCTTAGCAAGTTAAACTTTTGGCCTTTCACTAGAGACCCATTTTAAATTGAAGGCTTGACTCTCACAGTGCCATTGCCAAAAATTTTTCCCTTTTAGCTGTCTCCAAAAATGACACTTCCATTCCTATTTTGTTCCAATGTAATGAATTGGCTTTCATCACATGTCATATGCCTCAAGCATCCACTATCCAAATACCACATTCTGCTATCATTAGTGGATCTCAGGCTCATCTATAAAACAATTAAGTTTTCTTAGGTACCCAAGCCTTTCGTTGGCTAGGCCCTCCCTTGTTAGTGGTGTTAATCCTAGACTAGTCATGCTCATTATAGTAACTATTTTTTTGCCTACACATGACAGTTGCATGTCTTGGTTTTCCACAAAAATTACATGCGGCCTTAGGATATGGCTTGCTCACTTTACTTTTTTAAGAAACCTGCTTAGAGTGGTGGGTGTGGTTACTCCAATTATTCCTGTTTGGTTGAGGAGGGACCCATACCTTTTTCAAAGTTGTTAATTCAGTAGCTAACTCATTCATTTACTTAATGATCTTGTTGTTATATCCATCATAGTACTCAACTTTTTCCATAAGGTATAAGATGTCAAGTGAGGTAGAGGAATTACAATCCTCTAGATCATCACACCTCCTCTGGAGTACTTTGATGTACTTGGTTGACTTCTTAGTCATGTTAATAACATCATTAAGTACTACAACAAGTTCATATGATGACAAAGGGGGTTCAAAATTTACCTCAGGGTGTTTTCCTTTAATTTTTTACTATCAGCTGACTGGTTAGCATCATAAGTTGTTGGTTGGTCAGCTAACACTGCATTTTCACTAGGCTGATCATAAATAGTCATTAGACACACATTTGCCGAGTCTTGGGGTTCCTCATCAGAAGAAGATGATTCTTGCTTAGAGTCACTCCATGTTGTAGCAAGAGCCTTCTTATCTCCCTTCTTCTTGAACTTGTCTTTCTTGACTTTAGGACAGCTTGACTGAATATGCCCTTTCTCACCACACTCAAAGCACTTGATATCTTTGCTATTCTATTTGCATGATATTTCATAAGAACCTTTCTTGTACTAGCTAGGCTTCCTATACTTCTAAAGTTTCCATCTTTCTTTAAGAACCTTCTGAAGTTCTTAGCCATCAGGGCTATCTCTTCTCTTCTTTCCACTAGGTATTCTCCCTCTGAGGAATCATCAACCTTTAGAACAACAACTCTGCTAGAGCTTTCTCTTTCCTTGTGCTTGAACTTCTTGGACTCATCTCATACTATTTGAGTGACATCTCATGAGTTAACAATGTTCCCATCAGCTCATCAAGCTTGTAAGTATTAAAATCATGAGCTTCTTCAATAGCACTCTTCTTTGCATCCCATTCATGTGTTAGACTTCTCAGAATCTTCTTGACAGTCTCCTCTACAGTGAAGTTCTTGCTAAGTCTTTTCTACTCATTGATAATATTCATGAATCTAGAGTTCGTGTTAGAGATGTCCTCCTTGGGTTACATAAGTAACATCTCATAGTCTTTCATGAGAATGTTGTACCTTCATAGGTTACTTCCAACTTCTTCTAGATCTCATAGCAGTTTCACATCAGATACTCGATTAAACTTAGTTGCATCAAGAGCACAGTGAATATAGTTGATAGCAGCTGCATTTTCTTTAAGTCTAATCATGTCTTGACTATCCCATTCATCAGAGTATTTATCAACTCTTACTCCATTCTTCATAATGGATGGAATGAATGGCCCTTAAATAATAACCAACCAAGAAAACATACTTTGAGACTGAATGAAATTCTTCATTCTGTTCTTCCAATAAGTGTAGTGCTTATCATTAAACATGGGAGGCCTGGTGACTAACATTCCTTTAGGAAGAATGTACACTTGGGCCTTTCCACTAGATTCTCCTACTTTGTACATCATGGTCTTTATCTCAAGATTGTTAAATCTTTATAATGAGAACTTACTATGATACCACTTGTTAGTCCCTATGCGTACACTTAGTGAGTTTGAGGGAGGGGTGAATGACTCGCTAGATTAAAACAGGTAACTTTTTCGCGATTATGAGATCCTCGCTGAGCAGGTGAGTGGGATGGATAAAAACTGAGTAAAGCTTCAACAATAAAGTAAAGAACATAGATTTTATATTGGTTCGACAACCTGTTCTTACATCTAGTTGCAAGAGAGTGTCTTGGCTTTAATCCACTAATCTTAACTCTACCCTAAGTGGAGAAGCCTTTCATAGAGTGTCCCAATTACAACCGAGTATCCTCCTCACTGTAATCACTTACCCGCTGAGTAGAATACCCTCTTCTACTAGTAACTCAACAGAGTTCTAAACAAGAGCTAGATTCAACTTATAGAAATGTTGATCCAGTTATAGCTAATCAAATATTACAGTTCTATTGATCTATTCTATTCTTTGTTATTGCAAAGAAGATTCTCACTGAGTAGTGCTTTCTTGATTGAATTTCTATAAAGCTTGGAATTTGATGGAGATTTAACTTCTTTGAAATTCAGGTGTATTTACGAAGTTCTAATGCTTGCCTTCTTGCTCCTTTTATAGTTGAAATCAAGAATGTAGCTGTTGAACTTGCTTTGGCATCTTCCTGCAATTCAATAACTCAACTATTTTGCTTCTTCAAATCGATCCATTGGGAGATAGAATCACACCATTGTGAAATAGAAATCAATCTATTTAGATACAAATTGAATCAGAGCTTTAAATTTGAATCTTTGTCATTTGATGCAAAAAATTAGTTAGAGAGAACTTGCGTTGATGTGAGCACTGGATTTTAACGGTCCTTCTAATAAAATGATTATGAGAGCTAGATAACACAATATTTTATAGGTGTATCCATTAGAGGTGTTCCTACTGTAGCAGAATTGAATTTAGCTAGAGTTTGGTGACCTAGACTGCCTTTAGGGACCCCGAACGGGTCAACCTAGGCATACGGGTTTATGGCTGGACCCTTACATCCGCAATCCTCCGTATGCCTCTAAGGGACCCGTATGGGTCCTACTAGGACCCATATGCCTCCCCACTAGTATAGGTGCCATTTTTTCCCAAATAGGCAGAATGGACAGTAAATCATGCCATAATTGGTTGTGGTCTGCAATTAATCCAATTTATTGCGTTCAGACACTCAGAAATGCTATAAATAGAGGCTTTTTGCCTCAATTTCAAAGCGAACCAATTAGAAAAGATATTAAACAAATAATTTATGATTTTTCAGGCAATTCACAAGTATTAACAAGGGTATAGTTGAGGTATATGAGGTATAAAATAGGGAGAAAACTCATTCCTTATGGTTTTGTCCACATTTTATTCATTTCTAGCTTCATTTATTAGGATTTAGGGGAGGTTTTATCCGCACAAACACTTAACTAAATAGTTCTAAAACCATCATTTCATCATCCACTTTAGCTAGACTCTCTCTCAGCATAGGGATCGCTTCAAAGATGATTAACGGCGTAAAGGCACGCTCCTGAGTTCAAAGAGACTCATACCTTATTTATTTTATTGTCATTTTCATTTATTTAATTCCATCTTTTCCTTTAATTTTGTTTTGGTTCTAGTCCTGACCTATATGGGCCTTGTTGGTACCATTATGTCCTTAGGGATATTAAATTGGTGCGCCATACCCATATGAAAGGAAATCCCATTTTTATTATGTTCTTTCTCCATAAATATGCTCTTTTTACTGAAATGACATTCTGTCTAGGACTAGATAGGACCCGTACGGGTCCCCTAGCCCTGTACGGGTCCTATTAGTAGCTGTACGGGTCCTACCCCACCCTTACGGGTACTATCCCCCAGGCAGAATCCAATTTTCCCTTTTTAATCCAGTAAAATGAATCCAACATCACCATTTCCCATATGATCAGTTTCACTAACAATCAGGTAAATCAACCCACAAAAAGTTAAAATGTGTTTTCATAACAAAATGCATTGAAGACCTGTTATTTCTCTCCGATCCTAGAAGCCGTCCGAGCACTATCGATTGCAAAACTGCCACGCTAACATAATCACTTTTTCCTAACAAAATGCTGACTTATGATGTGCCTTTAAGTGTGCTAATCATTATGGATGCAGGGGAATTTATTTATTTTATTTTAAAACTTAGAACAAATATATAGGTTCCCTTGAAATTCCTCTATTTTCCCCTGGTTGTAATTTTCCCCCCTTTTATTGCTTATGCTTTATTATAAACTATTGTACGCATTTATTGAGTGTTGAAAAATAGGATTTCCATAATAATTCCCCAAATGATGAAAAGAAAATGGTTCTAAGTGGCGAATGTAATTTTGAATTAACTAACTGAGAAATAAGTGACTCATCCGATACCCGAATCTCTGATCCAAAAGGTATCAGTCTCCCACCCAATGGAAACCATACAAAAACTCTTTCCCAAGTATACAACTTGGGTGTCGACTCTATCATTTGTATCGAGATTTGGGTCTCGATACTTTTATTCATTAAAATTGGTTAAAATGTGAATACTTGAACTAAATGTTTCCATCATGCCTAAATCAACTAACCCCTAGTGGACCCGCCGCAAGGCGCCAAGGGCGATCCACATATCTTCAACCACCGAGAATTCATAGTGGCGACTCTACTGGGGAAATAATCTTTTAACTTGCAAAATTTTGGTTTGTTTTTGAAAAGCTTAAAAGATTAAGATAAGGACCGAAAATCATTTACTTAATTTAATCCGCTTTCTTTTTCATCATTTAGGAAAATTATTACACTCTATCTTCTCACCTCCTTCTCTCTAGAATTAAATGTGCTCTTCTTCTAGCGCTAGGTTAGGGTGCCTTATTTTTTAGTAAAACTTATGAAGGTGTCACCCATGCTCATAAAAAAATGGGGACATCCTAGTAGGTGGAGCACTCATTGCCATCTCCCTCTAAAAGAGGCTTGATGCGATGGCAACCTACTATATCAACTTTCGTTATGTCCCTACACCATTCTTATCGAAAGACATAGAATTTTACCCTCTAGGTACCTTTTTCAAGTGAGATTTGATTAGCTTGCCTTTGGTTACCCTCACCGTAATCAAAGGAAAATACCCTCAGAATCGGTAGGAGGAATAAGGTTGGAAGACACGCTTTGTTTGTGTTGTGTTATATTCCGTTGTAATTAACCTCATCATGCATTGTTGTATATTGCACATGCATATCCCATCCCATGCATGTATTGATCCTTCAATTGCTACCTCAGTTCAAGGCTAGAATTGGCAACTTCATCCAGTCCTCATCTCAGTTTCCCCCTAGCTTAATTTGGTCAGTCTATTATGCCAGCAAACCCAACGGTCCTCTCAACTAGTAATGGGTCTCACTTGCTTCATCAAGAGGCCATTTTGCAAGTTTACCGTAGTAGGGACTTGAGTCAGTTTCTTGACTTCGTGGTAATGACAAAGGGGAAAATCCTCCTTTATTTCATGGGTTTACCCTATGGTATGACCCACGACCAAAGGATTCATATGACCCTCGATTGCATCTTACCTTGGGAAGCTGCTCTTGAGAAGATTTTCAAGAAATTGAAGAAGTACAGATTGATCGAGCACCTCAAGCCCTATGTTCCACCAAAGCCCAAGGATAAAGGCAATTTCTATGTATACCATGTTAGCTATGGTCACTCGACGAAAGTATTCGAAGATCTCCTTAAAGCTATCACTTTGCTGATCGATGGATGAGAGGGGAGGAAGTAGCCATGATCAACTCAGGATTAAAGGAAGACGAGGTGTGGAAACGCATTTTAGAAATCAAGAGGGTTAGGGAGGAGCCATCAATAATGGATTTGATGGCTATCAGACAATGGAATGGGGAACTCATCCATGATTATTTCTAGAGGTGGTTGACTATTCTGATAACTCTCAAAAGAAGACCTTATGAGAAAGAGCTAGCCGACCAATTCATCTTCGAGTTATGTCCTCACCTCTATAAGATAACATTCGTATGGGCATACAAGACCTTCTTGAATGTTATGAAGCAACTATAGAAGCAGAAAGATGCTCCAAGCAGATGAAAGCCAATGACCCATCAAAGATCGAAGTAGACAAAGCCATCGATACTCTCACTACTTCAATGTACACCATCCTCTACTTAGGGGATAAGAAGAAGACACCTATCCATGAAGCTTTGAGAAACCTAGCCCAAGCTACAAGAGACAACATGGACGACTTGTTGAACAAAGAACAATTGCAAGATCTAGACCGCGACCTGACTCATCTCCTGATGAATGATCACAAAGACCCTCCTTATGTGGAGGATGACAATGCAATTATGGAATCCTAATGATAACAATAATGATTTTTCTTACTTATTTGATGTTTTCCCTAATGGCACCATGCATTCATCGGACCACACGTATAACATTTTTAGCATTCATGACACTTCATTGCATGACATTAATTTGGGTACTATGGAAAATCCAAAAATGGTAACAATATCCAATGACTTGACCCCTATCAAAGTAAGAGAGATGATAAAAGTGCTTAAAAAACATTTTAACATTTTTGCTTAGTCCTACAAGGACATGACTGGGGTAGATCGATAAATCATCGAGCATCATATCCCTACCGATCCTAAATTCAAACTAGTGAAGCAAAAATTGAGGAGGTTACGTCTAGAATGGGCTAACAAGATCAAAGATAAAGTTGCTAGGTTACTAGAGGCTAGGTCCATTAAGATAATCAAATATTCGACATGGTTAGCAAATGTTGTCCCGGTCCCGTAAAAGGATGGAAAAGTTAGGATGTGCGTTGACTTTCATGACTTGAACAAGGAATCTCTGAAACTTGATTTCCCATTGCCACTTATCGATATACTAATAGACAGTTCCACCAGAGCCACGATGTACTCATTTTTAGGTGGTTTCTCTGGGTACAATGAAATCTTAATGGATATCATTGACAAAGTAAAGACAACTTTCAATACAGAATGGTGAGTATACTTTTTATAAGGTAAAGCCTTTTGGGTTCAAGAACGCAAGGGCAACTTATCAAAGGGCCGTGATAGCTTTACTACATGACATGATCCACAAAGAGGTTTAGGTTTATGTAGATGACATGCTAGTGAAGTCTAACACGAGGGAAGGACATACTGAGATTTTAGACCGGTTCTTGATAAGAATTGAGAAATACATCCTACATTTGAATTCAAAGAAGTGCGTGTTTAGGATGACTTCTGGAAGACTCTTAGTCACATTATCAGCTAGAGAGGAATTGAAGTTGACCCTGACAAGGTTAGAGCTTTTCAAGAAATGTCTATTTCTAGAACTGAAAGGGAAGTCAGGTCATTTCTTGGATCGCTTTTGTATGTAAGTTGATTTATTGCCAAATTAACAACAATTTACAAGCCGATCTTTAAGTTATTGAGAAAGAAGCAGCTGATAGAATGGAACAAATAGTGCCAAATAGCCTTGATAAGATAAAGGCTTACCTCATGAGTCCCCCAGTCTTGAGGCCTCCAATGCCCGGTAAGCCATTGGTTCTCTATTTGGCCATAGAAGAGTCATTCGTGGGTGCAATGTTAGTCCAAGAACAAGATGATAAGGGCGAACATGCTATCAACTACTTGAGTAAGAAGTTGTTGGATTATGAGACATGATACAAAGTTGTGGAAAAGACGTGCACTGTGATGGTATGGTTGACCATGAAGTTGAGTCACTATTTCTAGTCTTAGCAAATTCAGGCGAAGGTAGATTCGATGAAGTATCTTTGTCAATCCCCTACATTGGCAGGGAAACTCTCGCATTGGCTTCTTTTACTGTCTGAATTTGATATTGAGTATGTCATAAAGAAAGTAATCAAGGGGAGAGCAGTGTCGGAATTCCTAGCAAGTCAACTAATAAAGTCTAATTACGTAGGGAACCTGGATTTCCCCGACGAGAAGTTAGTAGCTGTGGAAGTAGAGAAAATTGAATGGATCATGTATTTTGACAGGGCTATGAATCGAAGAGGTGCTGCTCTAGGGGTGATCATCATTATGCACTAAGGCAAGATTATCCCATTGAGCAACCACTAAGAGTTCCTAGTCATCAATAATAGAGCATAATATGAAGCTTGTCTTTTTGGTCTTGACGCCTTATTGAAAGTGGGGGCAAAGGAAGTAAGAGTAGTTGTCGATTCAGCACTAGTGATAAAGCATGTTGTACGGGAGTGGGAGATTAAAGAAGATGTGGAGGTAGTTTGAAATTTATCAGTATAGTTCAATCAATGCTTCTTTCAGCATATACCAAGAGATGAGAATTAGATGGCTGACTTACTGGCTACCTTGGCATCTATGTGGGAGGGAGAAGAAACCCTACCCATTCGCCCTTTGGTAATGGAAACATCTCATTCCTTGTTTCATGAGAAAATTCAAGTTATGACAATCGAGGAGCAAAAGGCTTGCTGGTACGATGACATCAAAAAGTTCCTAAAAGAAGGAAATTGCTTGGAAGGATTGTCAAGTTCAAATTGGGTGACTCTCAAGAGATTGGCAACATAATTTAGACTAGTAGATGAGGATCTCTTCAAGAGGACAGTCGAGGGTTTATTATTGAGGTGTTTGACAGAAGAAGTGGCAGAAAAGGTAATGATCCAGACTCACTCAGGGAGTGAAATGGCTTTGGCTAGGAAAATCCAGAGAATGGGGTACATCTAGACCATGATGAATACCGACTGTGTTAATAAAGTCAGGAAATGTCATGAATGCCAGATTCATGGGGATATACATCATTTACCCTCATCCAAACTTCACAATTCATCTACTCCTTGGCCTTTCTCGACGTGGGACATAGACGTAATTGGTGAAATTCGACCATCATAAACCAACGGACACCGATTCATCATAGTTGCAGTTGATTAATTTTCAAAATGGGTAGAGGCCAAATCCTACACTAGTATCACCACCAAGAAAATGGCCAAGTTCATTGAGAGGCATATTTTTGCTCGATATGGGATTCCGTATAATGTGATTTCCGATAATGGGGTCTAGTTTTAAGGGGCCATGACTCAATTATTTGAGAAGTTCAACTTCGAGACAAATCTGCTCTGTATAGAACACAAGCCAATGGGGCAGTTCAAGGTGCCAATAAGTTGATTAAGAGAATTTTATCCAAGACGGTGGTTACCTACAGGTACTGGGCCGATGAACTTTCGTTTTCAGTTTTGGGGTATAGAACTAGTATAAGAACACTCACAGATCAGACACCTTTTTCCTTAGTATATGGAATGGAAGCCGTATTGCCCATCAAAATTGAAGTAAGGTCTCTACGAGTGACACTCGAAGCCCAGTTGAAGGAGTCAGATTGGGCAAGGGCTAGTTATGAAAATTGAATGTGATAGATGAGAAACAACTCAAGGCACTTGACCACCTACAGATGTACCAGTAGCGCATGGCTCAAGCCTACAATAATAGAGTCAGATACTTAAAGCAACCTCTCAATTCTATTTCTAAACAAATATGCCAAGTCAACACAGATGCTAGGGGAAAGTTCAGGTCTATTTGGGAAGGACCGTTTATAATTAAGAAAGTCCTTGGTAACAGAGGAATCAAGCTCGTGGACATAGATGGAAATGAGTTCGTGAATATGGTGAATCAAGATAGGCTTAATCGTTATTATGTCTAGGTCAAAAGAAGAAAGCATGACAACGAATAAAAGAAATAAAAAATAAATAAATCACCCAACGAGTGGTCCTCTACCGCTCGGGCAAAAATTAGGGTGCAACCCACTGATCGGTATTCTACAAACCAATAAGGCAAAAATTAGGGTACTCCAATGCAAATAAAGCTTGCCAAGTTGAAAACCCGAAAAGGGCGGCTTAGGCAAAAGTTAGGGCATTAAGAGAAAAATGTCAGTTTCTTTCTAGAAAGTCTGTAAAAGGACTAGTAGGCAGTAGGGGCTAATCATTGGAAATTATTACCATTGCCTATGCACTCAAATTAATCTCATCAATGAACATGTTATGATTTGCTAAGAATCTCAGTCTTATGAATGTATGCATGTCTTTAGGTGAAATAATCGTAGGTATGTGAACATCAGTTTTTCTCTACATTTTGTGCTCTTTGTTTCCATCTTTACTACGCATATATTATCCAACAAAAGACAAAAGTAACAATCGGCCACAAAAGAAATCAGGACTATGCAAAAGTTGGAAAAAGTCTGCTGGATTGAAAACTCGAAAGGGTGGTCCAGGCAAAAATTAAGATAAAAGAAGAAAAGAAAGAAAGAGTCTGATGGACTGAGTCGCCAAGAACATTTCAGGAAAAAAATAGGATAAAAAGAAATAAAGCAAAGATAAATGTTTGATAGGTCATCTCACTTTGAATGGCCTATGCAAAAGTTAGAACTCAATTCAAAAGCGCCAGTTTGTTATTGCACTTGCCTTTATTTTTTAGACATCATTTGTATTTAAAATGTTTCACAACTAAGGTCCCATGAACTCAGTTCTCCCACTATGAAGTCACACGATAGCACGCGTCCCCAGAAGTGCTAGTTCTAACCAATCAGCCTTGGTAACACTTATCAGTCTAAATTGGGACAGTTCATCGTGGCCAGGGACTTAGAGCGTTTAACGGTTAACTCACTTGCTCATGGTATACTCTAAATGGGCTTCTTTGTTAGTTATGCCAAGGGCCAGTATGGGTCTACAGGTAGCAATATTTGGTGGTTTCAGTTTAGATAATGAAAATTTAGCATGCAAAAGTAAAGTGGAGAAAAGTATCAGTGTAAATAACATCCAAGTTTACATTAAAATAAGCCACGTAGGGCTAAAAAACCAAAAGTCCAAAAAGAAAGAGCAATCATAGTCTAAGCTACTAGAGGGTCCTGTCCTTGGGGCACGTCCTATATATGGTCATTGGTGTCCGCCGGCAGGTCTGCCATGTCGATTGTCATCTGGTCCTCAGCCCCGCCAGCATCCTCAACAGGAAGATCAGGCACCCTGACCCTTAAACTCCCTGCAGCAACCCCAACAATAGCACCAATCATCTCAGCCTCCTACTCTACCTCCTGCTCAGCTTCAGCCGCTTGGGTCACCACCGGCTCAATTTGATAACCAGAGTGATCCTCCGATGATGAGGAAGGCTTGAGTGTCCTCCTACCCTCGGTCATACATGTCAGCTGTGCTTGCAACACCTCTGCCTTAGCTCTAGCCTGAGCCGTATCTCCCCTGGCCCTCTCCAGGTTTGCCTCTAGGATAAGGATCCTATCTAGATCTGCAGTGGCCGCACGCAGCTGCTCCTCCATGAAGCTGACCCAATCCTCAGTAGTGTCCAAGTCTTGGACAGACTTGTCACGCTCCATAGCTAGCAGAGTCTACATGAAAATCAAAAGATCAGTACACATATGTAAATGTCATAACATGCATGCATAGTTTGTTAATTTTAAAAGGAAAATGAAGCTTTCCACAACAAGAGCATCCTGGGCCAGCATCAGGTCTCGAGCCGAGAAGAATCCTCGAGCAATCCTCTCTGCCTCAGCCACATATACCGGTAAAGATCAACCAAATCAGTTCAAAAGACAATAAAAGAGTATGGATTGAATGTGAAATGCAAGAAGCCTTACGAGAGTCGCACTAGGCGGCGTAAAGCGGATGGTATGGACTGACTCCTTGAGCCCGCGTACCATGTGCTTCCCTGAGTGATCGATGAGCTAGAAGGAGGAATCTAAATCGGTCTAAAGGACTCCCTCTCTAAAATCCCTAGTAACCTTGGCTCGCTTTGCCGGTGGCTCAAGATCGACAGGCCCAACAGGATCAACAGCAGCAGTGGTCTTCTTCAGCTTTAATACAGAAGACTACATCATGATTCATAAATTATTAGGTCCACAGATCATGCAAGAAAGAGTAAAAACACATAGAGATTTACAAAGTTGAGTTGAAAAGTTTACTCGAGTGGAAGAAGCAGCAGGTCTAGGAAGACCCTTGATTCGTCGAATGAAGGGGCCCCTGCAATCACCCCTAAATCCGTCTCCATTCTCATCATCATCATCATTATTGCCATCCTCTCTATAGTGAAACTCTAGAACTTGATCGCCCAGATGGATCCTCGGGCACGACTGAATAAGTGAATCCCGGATGAGATCTGGATAGGAGCCCTTGACTGACAGTACATAGGCCCCCTAGCCTAGAAGATAGAATCCCTAGTCCATCCCCAGCATCAGATGTGGCCAGTAAACTATGACAGGAATGGGTATCTCTATTACTGAGCTACTTTGCCAGTCATGAACTCACTCATCGAAGTACTACTCGAGTGAGAGTGGTGACTCCAGCACAAACTGACAGTCATCCATGCCCCACCGCATCTCCTCAATCTCATTGTGGATGACCAGATGAGTCCAAGGATCGTAAATAACCTACATAGAGCCAAAGTGCACTGTAAGAACCCTAACTTTGTAAATACAATTTACTACTAACAGTTTGTTGAATTGAAAGTACAGGGTCAGGTTTAAAAAGATTTCCCAGTCAGAGTGCAGCTGGCGGATGTACTCCCTGTACTCAGATATGGTCCCAGCCTTTTACTGCCAGGGACCCATCCACCTCGAGATGACATGAGGCGTCTTAGGCTAACTAGATAGACCAGGCCTGGGATAAAGCAATGCTTGAATGCCCACATCTGCAATAGGATACCAAAGTCAGCGACTGAACAGTTAAAATCAAAATGTTAAACACAAAGAGAGGTTCAAAATTTACCAGAAGGAGCAAATGGCTAATCTTCAGCTCAGATTACTGACCCCAAACACCGACGTTTAGGCCATAATATAGGTAAGCCAGAATAGCCTGACACCAGTTCTTACCAGGCACACTAGCAAGATCCTCCACAACATATAGCAGCTCGTAGTTGACACTACTCAAGTAGGTGGGGAAGAAAACCATCACAGGAGAATCGGAAGGAAGGACCTGGCGTACTGGTCCCTCCTACCCTCAGCGATCGGGCTCGCTTGAGCTCGCCAATAAGTGTGCAGGTCCCCATACTTGAGCTTGTCCTTCCCGCCAAGATGATCCCTGAGAAGTTGCTCCCCTTACTCCTTCACCTCAACCCATGATTGCCAGTGGTTGGGATACACGTCAAAGTAAATAATCTCTCCATCCCATGCCAGCCATATCAGTGCACACATATTCGATGGGGTGACAGTAACCTCCCCAATCCCGAAGTGGAATGTGTGGGTCATCTCCAACCATCGCTTGGCTATAGCAAAAATCCCAGCGGGGGCGAGTGTCTTCAGCCCCGTAGGAATGGCCTGATTGATATCAGTATAGCCTATGGCATCGATCTGAGTGATCAACTTAATATCCCTAGCAGCATGGATCTCATACCACTTCTGGCAAAAGAGCAAAGCCCCAATAGTCTTGAAAGGGAACGTCAAAGGCAAAATAGTAGTACAACAAGGATAAAATACAATGGATAAGCCAATTGTAAAAAATGGAGTTTTGAACATTATGTCCTGGGAATTGGTACCCGTACAGATGAGCTAGACCCGTACGGGTCCTCCCCACCCATACGGGTCCCCAACAAATAGTCCACTTTGCCAAAAAATTCCCGAATAGCCAAAATTCATCCAAACTCAACTAAATCCTAATCTAACTAGTTCTAAAAGATCCATAAGCTAAAGTTACATGCATTAGGCCCTATTTTAACCCCTAAAATACCCTAAAATCATGCTAAATCAAGGAAATTCGAAAATGTGAAAAAATAGGAAAATCAGAATTGAATCAATTTACCTAGAGTTCCGAGGGGTGAGTGGAAGGGGAACCCACGAGGGGTACTTCTGAGGAGGGGGTAAAGCCGAGAAAGGGATTCGTCTCTCGAAATGCATATCTAAGAGAAACCGGGCATTACTGGAGCTTCGATTCACCGACCCGAGATAATTCCTCATGTTTGAGATTGAAACGACTAGCATCAGGAATCTTTTTATACATCTTTAAGGATTTTTTGGAGGAAATTCATCGAAATTCGACATTAGGAAGTTTATGGAGAAGGTGGAAATGAGGGGCACTGTTTGACTTTTTAAAACTGCCTTGACGCACCCGTACGGATACACACCACCCGTATGGGTCCCTAAAAAGCCATAACCACACCCGTTTGGGTCCTCCTCACTTGTACGAGTCCCAATCTTCAGGGGTAAAGGAGCTTTTCAATAAATCAATCCTCTCCTAGCAGCAAGGGCACATCAAATCAAAATTTAGGGCCAACCCCTTCTCTCAAACCCCTTATTTCAATTAATTCAGGGGCAAAACCCCTAGCTCAACTTGATCCTTGATTTAAGGGGCAAAAATTTTTGTTTACATAAAGTCAATCAAGAATCAAAGTAAGCTATTTTATATCAATTACTAATATGGACAATTTTCATGTGCAGGTCCACCCAAGCGTAGGGAATTCTCCCAACGTACAAGTTACCCAAGTGAATGATTCCCCAACAACGGAATTTTTCAAGGGGCATCCCTCGTCCTCCAGGATTCTAGGGGCACCCTCCAAGGGGCATTCTGGCCCGAAATAGTTGGGCCAAACCCAGCATTTCTAAACCTAGTTTGCATTTCATTAGGGACCAATCCCTATCCACACATCTTCATTCTTGATTGAAGGGGAAATTTTTTTGTTCACCACAAAGTCAATCAATAATTAAGATGCATCATTTTGGACAGTAACTAACGCAATGTTTTTATTGTCTTTTTGGCAGGTAGCTCAAAATCACCGGCAGTAGGAGAGTCATCCGCCTTAAGAAAGGATACGCCATCAGTAGGAGAGTCATCCGCCTTAGGAAAGGGATACACTAGCAGTAGGAAAAATGATTTGCCTTAAGAAAGGGATACACCATCACACGAGGAGAAGACATCCACCTTAGGAAAGAGATATACCAGCATCAGTCAAAGGAAAGTCGATCTGCCTCATAAAAGAGATACATTATCAGCTAGGAAAGTCGATCTACCTTAAGAAAGGATCATTCAAAGGAAAGTCATCCGTCTTAGGAAAGGGATACACATAATGAAAGAAAGTTGATCCACCTCAAGAAAGGGATATGCATAGTAAAGGAGATTCATCCGCCTCAATAAAGGGAAGCTAAGGAAAGGGGTTCACCTCAAGAAAGGAACCCCCAATATCATCTCCTTAGGTACCATTTCCCCAACCCTCACCATATCGTGGGACCATACAGATCCGTATCTATAGTGATCCCATGAGAGGTAGTCTGTAAGCACTGGATTTTAACAGTCCTTCTCACAAAATGATGATGAGAGCTAGATAACACAATCTTTTATAGGCGTATCCATTAGAGGTGTTCTTACTGTAGCACAATTGAGTTCAGCCAGAGTTTGGAGACCTAGACTGCCTTTAGGGACCCGTACAGGTCACACCTAGGCATACAGATTCATGGCTAGACCTGTATGACCTCGATCCTCTACATGCCTTTGAGGGACCCATATAGGTCCTCACCACCCGTACGGGTGCCATTTTTGCCTGAATAGGTAGAATGGACAATAATTCATGCCATAATTGGTTGTGATCTGCATTTGATCCAATTTATTGCGTTCATATGCGTAGAAATGCTATAAATAGAGGCCTTTTACCTCATTTCAAAGGGAGCCCAATTTGAAAAGAAATTAGACACTATAGTTTATGATTTTTTAGCCATTTTAAAAGTATTAGCAAGGGTATACTTGAGGTACAGGAGGTATAAAATAGGGAGAAAACTCATTCCTTGAGGTTTTACCCACATTTTATTCATTCCTAGTTTAATTTATTAGGATTTGGGGGAGGTTCCATCCACACAAACACTCATCTAAACAATCTTAGAACCATCATTTCATCATCTACATTGGCTAGACTCTCTCTCGGCATAGGGATCACTTCAGTGCGGATTCATGGCGTAAAGGTATGCTCCTGAGTTTTAAAGGGACTCATACCTTATTTATTTTATTGTCGTTTTCATTTATTTAATTCCATCTATTCCCTTAATTTTGTTTTGGGTCTGGTCCTGACCTATATGGGCTTGTTGGTACCATTATGTCCTTAGGGATATTAAATTGGTGCGCTATATCCATATGGAAGGAAATCCTATTTTTATTCCATTCTTTCTCAATAAATCTGCTCTTTTAATGAAATGACGTTTTTTCTGGGACCAGACAGGACCCATACGGGTCCCATCCCACACGTACGGGTATTGGTTCCCAGTTAGAATCTAAGTTTCCCTTTTTAATCCTATAAAATGAATCTAGTATCACCATTTTCCATTCGATCAGTTTCACTAATAATCTGGTAAATCAACCCACAAAGAGTTAAAATGTGTTTTCATAACAAAATGCATTGAAAACCCATTATTTCTCTCCGATCCTAGAAGTCGTCCGGGCACTGTCGATCACAAAACCGCCACACTAACATAATCAATTTTTTTCCTAACAAAATGCTGACTTATGATGTGTTATAAACTGCTTTATGGATGCAGGCAAATTTATTCATTTTGTTTTATAACTTAGAACAAATGTATAGGTTCCCTTGTAATTCCCCCATTTACCCCTGGTAGTAATTTTTATCGCCCCTTTATTGCTTATGCTTTATTATAAATTATATACTCATGTATTGAGTGTGAAAGAGTGTAGAAAAATAGGATTTCCATAATAATTCCCCAAATGATGAAAAGAAAATGGTTTTACGTAGCGAATGTAATTTTGAATTAACTAAATGAGAATCAAGTGTCTCATCCGATACCCGAATCTCTGATCCAAAAGGTATGAGTGTCCTGCCCCATGGGAACCATACAAAAACTCTTTCCCAAGTAGACAATTTGGGTGGCGACTCTATCATTTGTATCGAGATTTGGGTCACGATTCTTTTATTCATTAAAATTGGTTAAAATGTGCAGACTTGAACTAAATGTTTCCATTATGCCTAAATCAACCAACCCCTAGTAGACCCTACTACAAGGCACCAATGAAGATCCACATATCTTCGACCACCGAGAGTTCAAAGCTGACTTGCTATGTGTAATATTCCCTTTCCTATTGCTAATCTATCATACTTGCAAAGTCATGCACTTGCAGGAGATACGCGCTGCTTCAATCTAATTTGACTTTGTCTGCATACAGCTTTTCTCCGAAAAAACTTTATCTTTATCAATGCTGGGATTTTTGTCTATTTCGCATCATTAATTCCTTTTGTCTTATGTATGACATCTTTCATTAATGTCTGTAAAAGTAACAAGATATAAAGCAAGATTCCATTGTTCCTCAAATGGAATAGTCAACAATACTAGAAATAAAAATAACTCAGTGAAATGAATAAACAATAAATACAGCTGAAACATAGCCTAAATATCGAGCATTGAGTGAACAGTGCTTAGTCAGTGAACTAAGAACACAGCTCAGCCCAAAACAACTCAAAGTTAAAACTAAATAGCTAGGTCAATGGAGACTTGAAATTCTACCCTCAAATTCAATAACTCACATATAACCATAGACTGTTTATTTTAACATCATTATTGATTTAATTAATTCATACTTAACTTAATTGATATGATCAAAACTTAAGCACTGCTGAGTCATCCATTGAGTCAGCCTATCCTCGTGCTGGGTTCAACAATCTCCCCCATTTTAACCGAGTGAGAAATTAAATTGATAAGATATTTAGATCAGAGTTACCTCATAATGAATGCTTGCTCCCCCATGGTTTAACATCTCTTTTTGCTTAGAGTGAATGCTAACTCCCCCATAGTCCTTAACTCTCTTAGGTTAGCATTCCTTAATACTTCTCATACTTTTCGGCATGGTCAGCAACTCAAGTACAGCAAAAAATACAAGAAGCTAAGAAGTTCTTAATATAGAATAGAATAAATAATCTTTATACATGAATAACTTGAGTACTGATCAACAGAAAGTTAGCCTATACAAAGTTTACAGAAAGCACTAAAGATTACATCAAATTCTATTCTAACTAAAACTTATAAGGCAAAATAGGTCCTTACAAGTTACCAGCCTTCTTTTGAAATGCCTCTTCATCCCATCAGGATTTATTTTTCTTTGGTTGCATGGGATCCTTGCCTTTCTTTTTCCTTAGCTCAGAGTATTTTTTTAGTAAGCTGTAGAGTCTGGGATAGCTCAAAGTTGAATTCAATGATCCTTGCTTCACTCTCTTTCTCTACTTGCTCATGCTTCTCACAATCCTTCTCCCCTATTGCCATTGAATATAAAATTGCTTGAGTTTGAAGATCAAACGAGTTGAGAGCCTGCTCAAAAGTGGTCAGATCAGGAAAGATGTTTGCTGAGAAGTTCTTGACTAGGGATTCATAAACTGTTTGAGAAATGGTGTCTTATTCCCTTAAGCAAGAGAAGAGTGCCACTAAGGCACATGATTAGGACTGATTCACTCTGAATTAGGCATTAAGTCCTTCCCTAAGGATCTGAGTTAAATTGGATAAAGCTCTAGCTTGACTGGTTTTGCGCAATACCTTCTCAAATACTTGAGTGCTTAGAATATGAGATGAGACTTGCTTATATATCTGATCTAATGCTTGATCATCATTATAGACATCATCACAAACAACATTAATCTGATCATGAATGTGACCAAGTTTCTTGTGGCACGATGGTTCTTGTTTAGCTTCTGACATAATGATGTCACTGTTAAGAGCATTAGAAATATTCAATCTCTTCAAAGCAGGCATAATCCCTTCCTCAGAGGCCTTAACTCCCTCCAATAGCTCATTCTTCACCTACTTTAGCTCATTGGAGTTGCGTTGATTTTGCTTAAAAGTATTGATCAGTGCATCAACTGAGCAATTTAAGATATCCAATTTGGTTGTGTTTGAATCATTCTCCTTGCTCAAGATGCTATATCCATTGAGCACAGCTTGCAATCCCTGTAACACTAGATTGAACTTGTCAATCAAGGAGTTACTAAATTCCCTCTAATCGTTAAGGACTTTATTATTGCTCTCATAGATTTTCTGCATTTGATCTTTAAGCTCTACAACTTCTGGCTTTAGATAGTCAGCCTTCCTACCTGTAATATTAAGAATATTCAACACATGTGGCATAATAGCTTTGGTTACCGAAAATGCAGTGGGGATTGACTTTATGTGCTCCTTGATTTCCTCTACAACTTTAAAAAATGCTTGCACTGGCTTACCAGCCCTGATAAGTCTCCTTAACACTTCCTCAAACAGTAATGATTTAGCTATAGCAGCATCAATTTCTTCCTCTGTCCTAAGTGTTGGATACGTCTCTCTTCCTAATCTCTTTATCTCTCCAAGTAGCCCCACTTGAGGGTTGAATTGGGGTTTGGTTGAGGTTGTTCAGTGTGGATCTCAATAGCTGGACCCCCAAAAATTGTTCCTTCTATCATTAATAGTTCATGAACTGGAGACCCAACAAGGGAAAGAAGTGGGATGATTTCTGGTTGTTTAGTTTGGCTAGAAGATGGGATGTTTGGTAGGTCAGAGTTTGAGGTGGATAGTGGTTGGATTTCAGAAGTGGTAAGTGTTTGCCTTTAAATGGGTGTAGGTTAAAGGGGTGGTTTAGTAAAAAGGTTAGGGAAAAGGAATGGTTCTTTAGGTTACTTCTCTTCCACATCTTCAATAATTTGCTCAATGGCCTGAGCTAAATACTACTCAGCCAACTGAGCTCCTTACTCTACTACTTCAACTTCTCCTTCCTCCTTGTCCTCCAAGTCTCCTTCATCTTCATCAAACACAACCTTAGTTCTTTTAAACAACTTCCTCCTATTCTCTCTTCTTTATTCCTTAGCCTCCTAAGCAGTTATCTCAAGAACCTGCGGGTCTTCATCTTCTTCCTCACTAACTTTAAACTTAAGTGAGTTAACAGTTCCAGCTCCATCTTCATGCTCTTCCTAACTATCCATTCCATCCAAGGCTCCTATCATATCTTAAACAACCTCTGGAATAGTCTTCTCAAGCTTGAAGGCTGTTGCCATTGCATAACCTTTCTCCATATCAGCCTTTGCCTTAGCAGCTGACTCCTCAACCCTTTTTTTGATCTCCGCCTCAAGGTCCTCTTGCCTCAGCTGCTTTCACTTTCTCAGCCTCTTCAAGATTCTGGACTACACTAGTTATCTTTCTAGCTATAAATTTCTTTCTAGACTGACCTACTTCAGGCACAGGTACTAATGTAGCTACCTATCCTTCAGCCTTCTCAAAGTCCAGACATGCATAATCAATTTTCCTTTTCTTCAATCTCTTCAAGGGCATATCTTCCTTTAGTTTAGCTTTATCTATCTTCTCCTCCTCCATTTCCTTGGTAGTTAACTACCCAAAACTCACAGCTATTGTCCCCTTAGAAAATCTAGATTGTTTGGGAATAGGGACATCCACTAGGTGAGAGCTGGTAGAGCTTGCTCTCTTTGTCTCCTTCTTGGAGTCTCTCTTGACCTCCTTCCTACTTTCCTTCTTAGCATCAGACTTTCCTCCTTCCTTCTCTCTGAGCTTGGTGATTCTTTCCAATTCGTTAGCCATAAAGGCTGCTAGAGTTTGATCCTCATCCTTGGACTCAATAGGCTTCATCTGCATGGTTGCCTTTGGGTCATTTACTCTGACCTCTCCCTTTTTAAGCATGATGTACTAACCTAGTTTGGACTTGTCCTCATAATGTATATTATGGAAATGGGAATTGCTTACAACTCTGGACTCAATCACCTTGTACATTACATTATTCTTGAGAGCCCTGGACTCAATCACCTTGTACATTACATTATTCTTGAGAGCCCCTCCTTCTAGATCTAGCTCATAAGCCCTGCAAATCTCCATTACCAAGTGCCCATACACCATGTGCTTTGACACTTTAAGAAATCTGTGAAGAATGTCCAGTGGCCAGTTTATGCTAATGCCCTGTATAATGACATATATAAATACTATCTCAACCTTGGAAGAGCTACCAGTAGATGCTATTTTTGGTAGCAACACCTTGGTCACCAGCTCTTGGGCTCCTTCTTTGAGAACATAGAAGCTGTAAGTTCTCCTGCCTTATAGTCAGTGGGCACCTCATAATCCACTGGAATATCTACATATTCCTCATCTCTAACCGCTGTCATCCTAAGCCCTCTTAGTCTCATCCCTAGAAGATTAGAAATGAGTTTAGGGGTTACACACACCTTTCTTCCCATTATAGTAGTTACGAATAGATCCTCAAAGCCTTCAACAGTATGGATTCCTTGGAAGAATCTTTCTAGGGTAGCTCAAAAAATCCTCTGAAATGGTGTTGATGAGTCCATTTACCAAAGCGGTCATTGCTTGAAAAGCTCAACATATATACAGTGACTGGATCATCAACTACTGTACCTTCCTTTAAAAACCATTCAGCTATAGAATAAGAAGTTCCAACCGGAATGAACACCTCTTTGATTTCTTTATGACTGACAGCTTATTGGGCTAAATGATCTCCTGTGGTAATCCAATAGGTGTCTTCCTCATTTCTGATAATAAGGATTCTTGCGCAACTGGTCTAGCTGATTGATTAGAATAACTCTCCATTGAAATAGCTTTAAGTAAGAATAAGAGAATTAGGGATTTAAGAAGAAGATTGCAGAAGAAATTTGGTAAAAGAAAAATCTCTTTCTTCTTTGTCTCTCCTTAAATAGCAAAAACTCTTCACTTTAAGCTTACGTGTATGACTCACAGATATTAATCATATTTGAACGGAGAGATTTATCAATGGTTACTATAAAGTTAATGATGACATAAGTCACATAGTATAAACGGTGTAATGTGGATCATTTTTAAACTTGCTACCGTTTTTATCAAGTTTAAATTTGAAAAGAAACCGGTGGCAATTTTAATGATGTGTCCAATATTCAAGCGCAAAGAAGAAATACTTAACCTAATTCGTAGGAGCTTAGAATGAGAGATAGGTCGGCTCCAAAATAAGTCAGCTAGGAAATATATATCTTCAAATAAGATTGGACATTCCAATTAATTCTCTTAGAGTGTTGAATTGGTCATTTCCATTAGGCTTTGTGAATATGTCAACTCACTGTTCTTCAATGGGGATATAAGTTAACTTGACTTCTCCCTTTAACATATGATCTCATATGAAGTGATGTCTAATGTTGAAATGCTTCATCCTACTATGTTGAATTGGATTTTTGGATAGGTCAATTGCACTCTTGTTGTCACATATGACTTCCAAGAACTCTGACTTTATACCATAATCTTCCAATTGCTGCTTAATCCATAGCAGTTATGCTATACAACTTCCTGCAGCCACATACTCAACCTCAGTTGTACTCAGTGCCACAGAAGTTTACTTTTTACTATACAAGGTTACTAGACAATCACCAAGGAAATGACATCCTCTAGTGGTGCTTTTCCTTTCTAGTTTGTCTGTTCTATAGTCAGCATCTGTATATCCTCTCAAAGTGAAGTCTGCATTACTTGGATACAACAAACCTGCATCAATAGAGCCTAGCAAATACCTAAGAATTCTCTTAGCAGGAGCTAAATGAGATTCTCAGGGGTCAGCTTGATATCTAGCATAATAACATACATCATATTGAATGTCAGGCCTACTGGCAGTTAAGTATAGTAGAGAACCAATAATACCTCTATAGAGCTTACTCTCTACAGATTTACCTTCCTTGTCTTTACTCAGAATTGTATCAGTGACCATTGGTGTTGACATTGTCTTTCCTTTATCCATATCAAACTTCTTGAGTACTTCCTTGGCATACTTTGCTTGACTAATGAAGATCCCATCATCACCTTGCTTGATTTGTAGACCAAGAAAGAAAGTAAGCTCTCCTATAATTGAAATTTCAAATTCTTTCCTCATCTGCTGGCTGAACTCTTTGCATAGCTTTTCATCAGTTGCTCTAAAAATAATGTCATCAATATAGATTTGGACTAGAAACACATCTTGATGCTTTCGTTTAATAAAAAGGGATGTGTTTGCCTTTCCTTTGACATAATCTTTGCTGAGTAAAAAGCTAGTTAATCTTTCATACCAAGCTCTTGGAGCTTGCTTCAATCCATAAAGAGCCTTCTTCAACTTGAAGACATAATCTGGATACTTTGGATCTTCAAAGCTTAGGGGCTGTCTGACATAGACTTCTTCTTGAAAGTAACCATTGAGAAATGAGCTCTTGACATCCATTTAAAAAAACTTGAAGTCCATATGAGATGCAAAAGCATAGAGAATTCTTATGGCTTTAAGTCTTGCTACTGGTACAAAGGTTTACCATAGTCAATACCTTCTTGTTGATTGTAGCCTTGAGCAACTAGTCTGGCCTTATTTTTGTCAACATTACCAGCTTCATCTAGCTTGTTCTTGAAAACCCATTTGGTGCTAGTGATTGACATACCTCTAGGTCTCTCCACCAAATCCCAAACTTCATTTCTTTTGAATTGGTCCAGCTCTTCTTGTATTGCAATCATCCATTTGTCATCAAACTCAGTATCTTCAAACTTCTTAGGTTTAATCAATGAGACAAAGGCTAAGTGGCTCATCATTCTGTTCAGTTGACCTCTGGTCAGCAATGGATTTTGCACACTGTCAAGGATCTTCTCAACTATATGATTTATCCTTGCTCTAACTTCCTTTGGTAGATAAGGATCAGCTTACCGAGCTATTGTTATTGGTTGAGCATCATTATCATCACCTAAGTTGATGGATTGGTCCAAGTTAACTTCATAATCTTCTTTTTCTGGAATTAGACCAGGAATTACAATGGGCTGACTGACTGATCCACTGACATGATCTTATTCCTTTTCATCATCACTGGCTTCTCTATCTGCATTGTTAGTTTCATCAAAATCTACATGCATGGACTCCTCTAAAGAACTAGTTCTCTTGACATATACTATGTATGACCTACTCTGTGTTGAGTAACCCATAAAGATTCATTCATCAACCTTAGGATCAAATTTAGCCAATTGGCCTTTAGTACTTAATATGAAACATCTACAACCAAAGGCCTAGAGATAACCATCCTTAGGCTTGCGCCCCTTCCAAAGTTCTTAAGGAGTTTTGTTCCAAATTGGGTGAATTAAAACCTTGTTTAGAATGTAACAAGTTCTATTAGCAGCTTCTCCCTGGAAATACTTTGGTAGGTTGTTATCACTTAGCATAGAATGACCTATCTCCACAGTAGTGCAATTCTTTCTCTCAACAACCCCATTTTGCTGAGGTGTAAGAGGGGCAGAAAAATTGTGGTCAATACTATATTTAGAATAGAATTATACCTCAAACTGCCTGTTTTCGAATTCTCTTCCATGGTCACTGCGGATTCTATTAATTTTAATGTCTTTTTCATTAATGATTCGGGTAGCCAACCTAGAGAATGATTCAAATGTTTAATCTTTGCTTGTAAGCAAGACAATCCAAGTGAGCGTAGTCAAATCATCTACAGTCATAAGGGTGTATTTCATTCCACCTATACTTGTTGGCAAAACTGGCCCAAATAAATCAATGTGTAGAAGATTAAGGCTAGATTGGGTAAACCCTTGACAAGTTCATTTTCGGCTAATTTGGACAGATTGGTCATATCGATATGTCCTAACCTTTTGTGCCATAGCTATGAATTTTCCTCCTTAGAAACTAAGCATATATTATTGGATTTTGGGGATAAATCAATCATATAAACATTATTAATTCTAGGAGCATAAAGGACAGTTTGGTCAAAGTTACCATCAATGACTAAGCTGTCAGCTGAGTCAAAAATCACTTTCTTGCCTATGTCACATAGCAGAGCAACGCTTAGCAAGTTGGACTTTGGGCCTTTCACCAGAGACACATTTTCAATTGAAGGCTTGACTCCTATAGTGCCATACCAACAATCTTTCCCTTTTGGTTTTCTCCAAAACTGACACTTCCATTCCTCTTTTGCTCCAATGTAATGAATTGGCTTTCATCACCTGTCATATGCCTTGAGCATCCACTATCCAAATACCACATTATGCTAATCAGTGGATCTCAGGCTTACCTACAAAACAATTAAGTTTTCTTAGGTACCTAAGCATTTCGTTGGCTAGGTCCTCCTTTGTTAGTTATGTTAATCCTAGACCAGTCATGCTCATTATAGTAACCATTTTTGTGCCTACAAATGATAGTTGCATGTCTTGGTTTTCCACAAAAATTACATGCGGCCTTAGGATATGGCATACTCACTTTTCTCTTTTAAGAAACCTTCTTAGAGTAGTGAGTGTGGTTACTCTGAGTATTCCTATTTGGTTGAGGAAGGACCTACACCTTTTTCAAAGTTAATTTAGCAGCTAATTCATTCATTTACTTAATGAGCTTGTTGTTATATCCATCATGGTACTCAGCTTTTTCCATGAGGTATAAAATGTCAAGTGAGGTAGAGGAATTACAGTCCTCTAGATCTTCACACCTCCTCTGGAGTACTTTGATGTACTTGGCTGACTTCTTAGTCATGTTAATAATATCATTAAGTACTGTAGTAAGTACATCTGATGACAAAGGGGGTTCAGAATTTACCTTAGGGTGTTTTCCTTTGTCTTTTCTTCTATCAGCTAACTGGTTAGCAACGGAAATTGTTGGTTGGTCAGCTGACACTGTATTTTCACTAGGCTGATCATCAATAGCCATTAGACACACATTTGCCGAGTCTTATAGTTCCTCATCAGAAGAAGATGATTCCTGCTTAGGGTCACTCCATGTTATAGCAAGAGCCTTCTTATCTTTCTTCTTCATGAACTTGTCTTTCTTGACTTTAGGACAACTTGACTAAATATGCCCTTCATCACCACACTCAAAGCACTTGATATCTTTACTATGTTCTTTGCATGGTCTTTCATCAGCACCTTTCTTATACTGGCTGTACTTCTAAGAGTTTCCATATTTCTTCAAGAACCTTTTGAAGTTCTTAGTCATTAGTGCGATCTATTCTCTTCTTTCCTCTGGGTATTCTCCCTTTGAGGAATCATCAGCCTTTAGAACGACAGCTCTACTGGAGCTTTCTTTTTCCTTATGCTTAAACTTCTTAAACTCATCCTCATACTATTTGAGTGACATTTCGTGAGTCAGCAATATTCCCATCAGCTCATCAAACTTGTAAGTCTTCAAATCATGAGCTTCTTCAATAGCACTCATCTTTGCATCCCATTCATATGTTAGACTTCCCAGAATCATCTTGATAGTCTGCTCTTTAGTGAAGTTCTTGCCAAGTCTTTTTAGGTCATTAACAATATTCTTGAATCTAGTGTTCATATTAGAGATGTCCTCCTTGGGTTGCATATGAAACATCTCATAGTCTTTCATGAGAATCTTGATTTTAGACTCCTTAACCTTGTTAGTACCTTCATAGGTTACTTTTGATCTCTTCCAGATCTCTTTCATAGTTTCAAATCCAAATACTCAATTGAACTCAGTTGCATCAAGAGCATAGTGAAGATAGTTTATAGCAGCTGCATTTTTTTTAAGTCTGATAAGGTCTTGATTGTCCCATTCATCAGATTACTTATCAACTATTACTCCATTCTTCACAATGGATGGAATGAATGGCCCTTCAACAATAGCAAACTAAGCAAATATACTTTGAGACTGAATGAAATTCTTCATTATTTTCTTCTAATAAGTGTAGTGCTCACCATTGAACGTGGGAGGTCTGGTTACTGACATTCCTTTAGGAAGAATGTATGCTTGGGCCTTTCAATTAGATTCTCCTCCTTTGTACGCCATAGTCTTTATCTGAAGATTGTGAAATCTTTATAATAAGAACTTGCTCTGATACTACTTGTTGTTCCCTATATGTACACTCAGTGAGTCAGAGGGGGGGTGAATGACTCACTAGATTAAAACATGTAGTTTTTTTCGTGATTATGAAATCCTTGCTGAGTAGGTCAGCGGGATGAACTAAAACTTAGTAAAGCTCCAACAATAAGGTAAAGAACATAGAGATTTTATACTGGTTCAGCAACCTATGCTTACATATAGTCTCTAGAGAGTGTGTTGGCTTTAATCCACTAATCTCAACTCCTTTACCCTAGGCAGAGAAGCCTTTTATGGAGTGTCCTAATTACAACTGAGTACCCTCCTCACTGTAATCACTCACCCCCTGAGTAGAATACCCTCTTCTACCAGCAACTCAATAAAGTTCTAAACAAGAGCAAGATTCAACTTATAGAAACGTTGATCCAGTTACTCTTAATCAAATATTACAGTTCTATTGATCTATTCTATTCTCTCTAGTTGCAAGATTAAAACAAGTAACTTTTTTGCGATTATGAGATCCTTACTGAGTAGGTCAGCGGGATGGACCTATGCTAACATCTAGTCCAAAGAGAGTGTCTTGGCTTTAATCCACTAATCTCAACTCCTTTACCCCAAGTAGAGAAGCCTTTCACAGAGTGTACCAATTACAACTGAGTACCCACCTTAGTATAATCACTCACCCAAGAGCTGTTAATCAAATATTACAGTTCTTTTGATCTATTCTATTCTCTCTTATTGTAGGATTAAAACATGTAACTTTTTCAGGATTATGAGATCCTCACTGAGCAGGTCAACGGGATGAACAAAAACTGAGTAAAGCTTCAACAATAAGGTAAAGAACATAGAGATTTTATACTAGGTCAATAACCTGTGCTTACATCTAGTCCCAAGAGAGTGTCTTGGCTTTAATCCACTAATCTCAACTCCTTTACCCTAGGCAGAGAACCCTTTCACAGAGTGTCCCAATTACACCTGAGTACCCTCCTCACTATAATCACTCACCCACTGAGTAGAATACCCTCTTCCACCAGTAACTCAACAATATTCAAAATAAGAGCTGGATTCAACCGATAGAAATGTTGATCCAGTAATAGTTAATTAAATATTACAGTTCTATTGATCTATTCTATTCTCTCTTATTGCAAAGCAGATTCTCACTAAGTAGTGCTTTCTTGATTGAATTTTTATGAAGCTTGGAATTTGACAGAGATTTAGCTTCTTTGAAATTTAAGTGTATTTATCAAGTTCTGATGCTTTCATTCTTGATCCTTTTATAGTTGAAATCAAGAATGTAGCCGTTGAACTTGCTTTGGCATCTTCTGCAATTTGATAGCTCAACTATTCACCCATCGCTTCTTCAAATCAACCCGTTATGAGATAGAATCACACCGTTGTGCAATAGAAATCAATCCGTTAAGATACAGATTGAATCAGAGCTTGAAATATGAATCTTTGTCGTTTGATGCCAGAAATCCATTAGAGAGAACTTTTGCTAACTTGCTACATGTCATCTTTCCATTCCTTCTATTAATTTTACATACTTGTAGAGTTTTGCACTTACAGGATATACGCGCTGCTTCAATACAATTTGACTTTGTTTGCTTGCAGCTTTTCTCCAGACAAACTTTATCTTTATTAGTGGTGGGCTTTTTATCTTTGCCACATCATTAATTCCTTTTGTCTTATGTATGACATCTTTCATTAATGTCTGTAAAAGTGACATGACCAAAAACAAGATTCCATTTTTCCTCAAAAGGAATAGTCAGCGATACTGGAAATAGAAGTGACTTAGTAAAATGAATAAATAATAAACACAGCTGAAACACAATCTAAATATCGAGTGTTGAGTGAACAGTGCTTAGTCAGCGGACTAAGAACACATCTCAGCCCAAAGCAACTCAGAGTTAAAACTAAATAGCTAGGTAAGCGGAGACTTAAAATTCTACCTTGGAATTCAATAACTCACTTATAACCATAGACTGTTTGTTTTAACATCATTATTGATTTAACTAACTCAAACTTAACTTAATTAATATGATCAAAACTTAAGCACTACTAAGTCATCCACTTCGTTAGTCTATACCCATGCTGGGTTGAACAAGGTGTATTCACCAAGTTTTAACGCTTGCCTTCTTGCTCCTTTTATAGTTGAAATCAAGAATGTAGCCATTGAACTTTCTTTGGCATCTTCTGCAATTTGAAAGCTTAGCTATTCACCCGTTGCTTCTTTAAATCAATCCGTTGGGAGATAAAATCACTCTATTGTGAGATAGAAATCAATCCGTTGGGAAACAGATTGAATGAGAGCTTCAAATTTGAATCTTTGTCATTTGATGCTAGAAATTTGTTAGAGAGAACTTGTGCTGACTTGCGACGTATCATCTTCCCATTCCTTCTGGTAATTTGACAAACTTGTAGAGTCGCGCATTTGCAGGAGATACCCACTGCTTCAATCTAATTTGACTTTGTCTTCTTATTGCTTTTCTCTGAAAAAACTTTGTCTTTATCAGTGCTGAGATTTTTGTCTTTGTCATGTCATTAATTCCTTTTGTCTTATGTATGACATCTTTCATTAATATCTGTAAAAGTAACAGGACAAAAAGCAAGATTCCATTTTTCCTTAAATGGAATGGTTAGCACGACTGGAAATAGAAGTAACCCGACTAAATGAATAAATAATAAGCACAGCTGAAACACAATATAAATATTGAACTATTATTAGTCCGCGAACTAAGTACACAGCTCAGCCCAAAACAACTTAGAGTTAAAACTAAATAGTTAGGTCAGCGGAGACTTGAAATTCTACCCTTGAATTCAATAACTCACATCTAACCATAGACTATTTATTTTAACATCATTATTGATTTAATTAACTCAAACTTATATTAATTGATATGATCTAAACATAAACACAACTGAGTCTATTAGAAATCAATCATTCGAAAGATTTTGCAAAAACCTCAAGAAAGCATCCGGTTCTAAAGGTTTTGAAGAAAACAAAAACGACAAGATTTAACCTTTTTCAAGACAGAAGCATCTGGAGTACATGTGGAACAAAACAAGCCACCAAGTACAAAAACGGAGCCTTCGGACCAAAGTCTAGAAGAGACAAACTTCCAAGCCCTAAGTTCACCTAATCCAGTTTAAGGAAGACAAGATCAAAAGCAGCATGTTAGAGTTTGGAAAGGAAACAAACTTCTAACCCCTTGAAGATTGCATCCAAAACAGATCACCATTGAATAACACCCGGAATCAGAATGAGTCTGAACACATTCGGAAGACTTAGCTCTAAATAAGAGGGAAAAATTCAAATATTCTGTTTCCCCTTAACAATGGTCATAAGTCAAAATTGCCTTGGAAAAAAGAAAAAGTGACAACTTGCACTATTTCAGAAAAAGGACAAAAAGGCTGAGAAAAGAAAGAGAAAAAGGTAACTACCTTATTCTCCTAGACTAATAAGATGGCGTGTTAAGTACACACATGAAGGATAAAGTTGCATAAATTTTGGTTGTGCATAAAATGCCAAATAAATGACGATTGCCAAACTTTTTTTCTCCAATCTCAACAAATTCAATGGACCAATCAATGAGTCTAACAAACTAATCAACGACTCCGAAAGTGCCACTTCATTGATCAATGGTGAAGATTCAACCTTAACCAATGGCTCATCTACAGTCAAGCCTATAAAAGGGAAGCTTCACCAAGTGAGAAGATACTGATTGTTTTAGAGAAGCTACTATATTTGAAATTGCCACACAATCAGTAACTCGATCCCTCTAAGAACAAACAACTTAAATTTGTTTGTAAGAATTTCCAAGTGAAACTATAAACTTGAGGAATTCAAAACCAAACCGTTATAAAAAAACAAAGGTGTAAAATCTCATGCTTGGGTGAGTATTGAGATTGGGACTCAGCTTGAACGTTTGAGTGGTATATCCCTATAGGACTCGGCTTATACTTGGGCAGTTTAAGTGGTATATCCTACTAAAGAGAAAGGACTCAACTAGAAGTTGGTGCTTTTGGTGGTATATCCTACATCCGGACGAGAAGTCATCCTCTGGAGGCAACGTGAAAAGGACTCAGCCAGAAGTTGGTGCTTTTGGTCGTATATCCTACTTTCGAAAGAGGGGAGATTCTACGAAGATAACCTACAAAGGACTTAGAAGGCTAGGGATTAGTTTGGTGGTATATACTACATCTGGTGGAGAAGAAATCTCCGGAGACAACTGTCAAGGCTTGAATTCTACCCATGAAAGAAATCACACTAGTGAATTAAGCTCGAAGGAGGAAACTTTGAGGACTGAACGTAGACAGGGCTAAACCAGTATAAAAATCACTGTGTTTGATTTTCATTTATTGTCAGCTTTTACATTAAGTGCACATTATTTAATACCTGCATCTTCCGAATCCCATAACTCAGGAACATATAAATGCACGGTACACTTGACTTGTCGAAAGTCTAATATTCCGCAAAAAAGGGTCATTCACCCCCCTTCGACCCAAACTATAGTCACACAGGGACCAACAAGTGGTATCAGAGCAAGTGCTCACAATTAGAGATCTAATTATCTTGAGCTAAAGGTCCATTTTTTATTCAAGAATCAAAATGAGTTTTAATAACTCATAGCTTTTTCATAAGGGTATGTCATTACCCGTCCTTCACTCATAACCGGTGAACACTACACATTCTGGAAAAATTGGATGAAGAATTTCGTTCAAGCACAAAGCATACTAGCATGGATGGTTATAAAGGATGGCCCTTATATGGCAACTATTGAGGTTGAAGGTGTTACCACTAGAAAAATATCAAGCCAATGGGATGAAAATGATTATAAAAGGTTGCGTGAAAACATAAATGCTATTAACATGCTTTATTGTGCTTTGAGTGCAACAGAATTTAATAGGATCTTAGGCTGCGAAACTACTCAAGAAATCTGGAAAAACTTGAAGTGACATGCAAAGGAACCAGCAAAGTCAAAGAAGCCATAATTGATCTCCTCTAGAAAAAGATTGAAGAATTCAAGATGGAGACTAAAGAATCAATCCATAGTATGGACACTAGATACATAAATCTAGTAAATGAAATGAAGAGACTGGGAAAGGAGGTTATGGAAGAAAAAATGGTAAAGAAGATTCTCCGAAGTCTCACCAAAGAATGGGACAATAAAAAGGCTGCCAATAAGGAAGCTCATGACTTGAAATCCTATAGCTATGATGAGCTTATTGGCAATCTCATAACTCAATAGTTATCTCTAGAAATATACAGCTAGCAAGAAAAGAAGTCAGAAGAAAAGAAGAAGGGGATTTCTCTCAAGGTAGATTCATCCAGATTAGCCTCAACCAGATCATAAAAGAATCCAAAAGAATCTCCTTACAACAAAGAAGAGATGGCTATGCTAACTAGACAATTCAACAGATTCATGAGGAAAAGAGAAAGAGAGTCAAGAAAGAGTCCCAAAGAGTATGAATCCAAAAGATGAAATGAAGGAAACTCCAGAAGGGATGACACAAAAATTATCCGAAAGATAAAAAAGGATTAAGAAAAGGATACAACCTGTTTTAAGTGTGAGGAGAAAGGACACTTTAGAACAATGTGCCCTAAGCTCAAGAAAGAAAAGAAACATAAGAGGAAGCCAATGGTAGCATCTTGGAGCAACAGTGAAGAAAGCAGTAGCTAATCACCCTCGGATGAAGAGGAAACTGCCAATTGTGCATTCATGGCAGTGGCTGAACCGGAAGCAAAATAATCCAAAAGAAAAACATCTCAACAATTTCCTAAGTCAACAAATGAATCAGAATTTGAGTCGGCAAGTATAGAGGTAAACTCTCACCCTAATTCTTCTTCTAACATTGAACTTGCCAGGGATCTGGGCATTGTGATCAATAATGTAAAGAAGAAAGCAAAAGCTATCAAATCTATGCAAAGATAAGTGATGGAGCTCGCTGAAGATGCCAAGGCAATGTCACAAGATATCAATCTAATAAGGAATAAAAAGCACATTAATATTGTGGAAGATAATTTCTTGAGAAATCAAGTTCAGATATTAAGTACAAATCTAACTGGGTTAGATATGGAACTAGCCTTGATAAAGAAAGCTATCGGAAGAACACCAATGCCAGCTACTGGAAGGAATCCACATCCTTCACACCAAAGGAGAAGGAATATCACCAAACAACCCTAAGCGCAGAGATATACAGCTGTTCAGAAAGAAAAGGGAGCTATAAGGAAACTACCATAAGTAGATAAATACACTGCTCTTGCTTAAAAAGAAAAAGGTGTGATGATTTATAATCATCTAATGGCCACAAAAGGGAGAAAAATCACATAGTGGAAATCACTCCTCCAGCTAACTACCAGATTCAAAAAGAACAAGGAGAATAATCATTGTCCAAAGCTAGATACTCTAGAGATTATGGAAAAGAAGATTTGAAGAAGATTGAGAAGAAGCTTGAACAGAACAATTCAATCTCCGGATGCAGGTTCTGTGGTAAAACTAATCATATAGCTAAAATGTGTAGATTTAAAAATGGTATTATGATGCCAATCCATGGCCGGAAATGATCATTAACCAGAGAGGACCCAAATCTGATTGGGTACCCAATTCCACTTAATTTGTCTTGCAGGTATGCCTTAAATCCACTCAAGATAATCAAACATAGTACTCTGATAGTGGATACACCAGGCATATGATCGATGATGAAAGATCCCTCATCACTTTAAGCCAGAAGAAGGGTAGAAAAGTAAGCTGTGAAGAAAATCAAAGATCAAGGTCTGGATGACATAGTTCCGGATAAAAGTAGAATCAACCAAAGCTCTAAAACTTGTTCAAACAAGAAGGAACTAGGAAGAGGATGAAGGAATCACCTTCTACTTGGATCAACTTTCAGATATGTCTAGAAATGCTACAATCAAAGTCATCACCAATTAAGGAATCTAGTATCATCTCATAAAGGAGAATCAACCATTGGGACAACCTGGATGTTCCGGAACAAGTTAGATAAATCCAGAGCAAATAGTTAAAAAGCAAAGTAAAGTCTGAAGTAATCAGAAACCTAAGCACTTTCGCACTCTATATGAGGTTACTCCATCAGACATATGAGAAAAGGAGCTACCACTGAGAGCTCAGCATTGGAAGCACTCATCATTTCTTATATCTAAAAGATACATCCAGGAAAAGATAACATACTTCTGCTTGACAAGAAGAAAAAGGGGGAAATGGTATGATTGAAAATCTCACACTTAGAGCTACAAATCAGAAGGGAATATAATCCTGATGAATACTCCAATTAGAGGAACAAAGAGCAAAAGTATTTACTAAATCCTTTGGTAAAGATCAAATCAACAAGATCAGGGAGGCAAGTGAAAAATCCAATCCAAATTGAAGAAGACTCTGGAAAATAGAAGTGCAGCTGTCAAGTCTCCAACTATCAAAGAGCAAAAGAGAAGTTAATTAGTTATGAATACGAAAGAGAACATTGCCAGATAAGTAGACATAAGTGAAAAATGGCAAGAAAAGCGCGAAAGGTAACTGTACACATTTCTGAATTTCAAACGTTTATTGGGCAGTCCATTCACGATAAATTTGAATAGTTACAAATGGAATAAAACTGTTCTAATTCTCTGGTTTACACTCTATTAATTTCTCTCTCCAAATTTAACTGCCAACTCATCAATCCAAGTTAAATTTAACTACTTCTAGATTACCAAAATGGCCTCATCTTCAAAACTCTATAAAAAGCCTCCAAAATCACAATCCCCTTCACGCTAGCAACTACCTATTGTTACTCTACAAAAATTTCTATAGAGACCCTAAAACCTTTCAAACCTTCTTCTCAAACTCTTAAATAGAAAACCCAGAAAATCAAACCTCCCTTCCTCATCCTCCAAAGAATATATTCCAGGAGGCTGATCTCCATGACAAGGACTTCATTCCCTTAAAGTTCAAGAGTTCGGACACCATAGTCCCCTCCGATCATCTAGGAGATGAGTATATATTCATCACTGAACCTTATACCGAACTACTCATAAAAGACCAACATTTTGAGGTCTTTCTCCGGATGAACAACCTTACCTACCCTGTTCTTTTTGAGGAATTCTATAAGAACATCAAAGTCCACTCCTTCTATGATGCACTTCGTGCAAAGGTGAAAGGAAAAGTCATCACCATCACTCTTGATTTCTTTACAACTCATTTTAATATGAAGAATGAGGGAGTTTTATTGAGAATTGATAAGGATGAGCAAGGTGTTAAATACAATCCCATCATGTGGCTTTTGAAATGTTACTTTGGGGATAAATTCTCAACTCTTTGGCCATAGATTCCCAGAGTACTTCAGTTTGTAATGGCCAGACTAATTCTCATCTGGAAGGGAACTGTCAATACTGCCTCAGCCTTCCAGCACTGTGTCATACAATAATGGTTTGAGAGCAGTCAAGTAAACATCCTTGTTCTACTAATTCAGTACCTAAAGCAATACAAGTTTTCCCATGGTGATCTAATCACCAAGATTTTGCTTGAGAATAGAATAGATCTGGCAGAATAAATAGAAGAAGAATCAGTTGAAGGGAAGGCTATACTAGAAAAGAACTTTTTGAAACTCTCCTTTGATGAAAAATAGGATGAGGAAAAGGCCTTGAGACAGAAAAGGCAAAAGTAGGAGAAGATCAGAGTAAGGAAGACCAGAGGAACCATGGAGAAAGCTTCAGCAGTTAAAAGGCTAAGAAATGCAAGATCCAAGTCTCAAAAGAAGATTAACCTTGAGCATGTGGAAGAAGACAGAATTGAGGATACTATAACCCTGACCCAAATCCTCCATAAATCCCCCAAGCATAAAAGAAGGCATGTAAAGGCAGCTGCTAAGAAAAGAAAGCAACCTGAAGATCTGGAAGAAGAATATAGCTCTAGTATTAATAGTGAAAAGGAACCAGAGACTTCTCCGGAACCTAAAAAGAAGTTAGTCAAGATGGGTGCCACCTTTTCTCAAGCATTGCAAGCTAAGAGGGCTGCCGTTAAAGAAAATCAATAAAAGCATAATCCGATTCCCACACTAGATGGACTCGAAGGCTCATCCGGAGCAACTGAAAAACTTAAAAGCTCATCTAGAGCGACTGAAATAGATAACCCCTCTTCATTCATCACTCTACCAATTCTTGTATCACCAGTGGACATTCAGCACCTAAGAAAAGGATTTGAAGAGGAAATAATTGATGAACTAAACCTACAACCTCAATCTCAACCCCTTCCAGAGTCACTTCTTATTGTTGAGGGAATCGAAGAAAGAGATGAAGCTAAAATTGTTCAAAATCTGGTAGAAAATCAAGTTAAGAATACAATCATCCCTGAATAGCGAAATATAGAGGTAAGAATTGATCTCAATGCTAATATTATTGAATCTGATCGAACTGTGGAAAAGCAAGGAAACTTGGGTGCAAATGAACATCAAAATGCATCCAAGGAAGATGAGCCTATCCTAGAGACAAGTGCTCCAAAGGAGGGAATTGATTTGAGTCCAAACAAGGATGCTACTCTTGCTATCTCAACGGGCGAGGTCATTCTAGAGAATCTGGTGATATAAAGTGATGATCAGGAAGAAGAGGAAGAAAAAGATGGGAGTAATGATGAGAGTGAGAATGGTGAAGAAGAAAGTGATGAAAATGATGAAGGCAGCTCCAGCCCTAGCTTCTCTCCTATGAGCTCATTTGAATTAAGGCCAAGAATCAATACTCCATCTCAACTAGCAACAAAAGCTGAAAAACTAAAAATGGCCTAGAAACTACTAGAAGAAGCAACCACGGAAGAAAAAGAGAGTAAGGAATCCAACTTTGAACCCATACTCCGGGATATCTATACTAGACTGGGAAAGATTGAGTCCTCTACCTAAAGTCTCCAAATTCCTCAAAATCTGATTGTCGAATTGGAGAGTATCCAAAGTAAGCTAACTAATCTTGAGTAGAAAGTGCTAAACATTCCCAATACGGAGCAGATAGTAAACTCTGTAGTCACTAAGGGAAATCCAGATGTGGAGCAGATATCAAATAATGTTTTTGAAGCCAAAACTTTTGCTACCAAAGCTATGGCAGAAATTAAATCTTGCAAAGCTGCTGTCCTTGAGAATATCAAATCTGCTATGGATGATATGAAAAAGGAACTCAAGGATTTCATGAGGGAAACACTGACTAAACTACTAAACCCAATCTCCACCGCTGCCACTCTAGGATCAAACACCACATGTTCTGGAATTAACTCTCTTACAACTGAGCATCAAGAGTTAAAGAAGCAGCTTACAAAGTTCATCAAGGATGACTTGCCAACTATTCTAGAGGAAGCAGCTGAAGACATTAGAAGTGACTGTCAAATTTGTCTCCTTTCCATGGACAAAACCATCAGAAATTGGCAAGATGCATCAAATATAGAGCTCCACCATCTAAATGATAGGTTCCATAGTAGTACAAAACTAGTCATGAAGGAAATCCAATAACTTGGATCATCACTTTCAAATCTTAATCAGAATGCTCCATCTACCTTTGACTCATTTGAATTCATTCATGAGAGTCTACTTCAGCCATTCTTATAGTAGCTTGTCCAACTCATAGGGGATACAAGTTTCAGAGGCTATAAGGGCATGCTAAGATAATCAGAGGAATGTTTCCCTACTTTGATGAAGAAGACCAAGAATATGCTATCAAGATGCATCCCTATCTAACAAACTCATATGCTGCACTCCAGAAATCCCTCAATCCAATCTACATTGTGCCTTCCACAGTAGATAAAATTGTAGAACATAAACTGGCAGGTAATCCAAATTATACACTCCTATCTGGAGCCTGGGAAAGGCAATGGAGCAAAAGGGAATTCATTGAATTCCCTCAATTGATGCAAACAAAAATGGGGAGAAAGATCAACAGAAGGAAAATAGAAGCCGAAGAAGGGAAAAGAGAAGAAGTTGCCATAGCTTAGCTGTTCATTATTTGTAAATCATCTGTAATAGTTAGCTATGTCATATGCAGTCATTTATTCACTTATAATTTTATGGATTTGTAATCATGTGCTTCATTGATGGTAATACTTGTTAACAACAGAAGTTACATAGTGAAAACATATTATCAAAATTGCTTCTAAACTACAACCATCAATTGTACTAGAAAATATTAGAAGCTAGAATGCAAAAATATTGGGGGAGTAGCATGCTAGAATTATAGGGGAGAAACCTTGTAAATGACTAAGTATCAAGAATCATACTTAGATCATATGTCCTTTAAAATATATGCTTATGTTCTTGGGTTTTTATTTCCATCAAAACGGGAGAGATTGTTGGAAATAAATCATCCGGAAGATTTTGTAAAAACCTCAAGAAAGCATCCGGATCTAAAGGTTTTGAAGAAAACAAAAGCCACATGATTTCATCCTATTTAAGACAGAAGCATTCGAACTATATGTCGTACAAAACAAGCAACCAAGTACAAAAAGGGAGCCTCCAGACCAAAGTCTAGAAGAGAAAAACTTTCAAGCCCTAAGTTCACCTAATCTGATTTGAGGAAGGCAAGATCAAAAGCATCCTATTGGAGTTTGGAAAGGAAACAAACTCTTAACCCCTTGAAGACTGCATCCGGAATAGATCACCATTGAGTAGCATCCAAAATTAGAATGAGTCTGAAGACATCCGGAAGACTCATCTCTAAATAAGAAGGAAAAATTCAAATATTTTGTTTCCCTCCAATAATAGTCATAAGTCAAATTTTCCTTGGAAAAAGAAAAAGTGACAGCTTGCACTATTTCAAAAAAAGGACAAAAAGGATGATAAAGGAAATCTTTTTCTCCTAGACTAATAAGATGGCACGTGAAGTACACACATGAAGGATAAAGTAGCATAAATTTTGGTTGTGCACAAAATGCCAAATAAATGACGACTGACAACTTTTTTCTCCACTCCCAACAAATTCAATGGACAATTCAATGAGTCCATCAGACTAATCAACAGCTCCAAAAGCGCCACTTCATATCTAATCAATGGTGAAGATTCAACCTTAACAAACGACTACATTTATAGTCAAGCCTATAAAAGAAAGGCTTCACCAAGTGAGAAGATGCTGATTGTTTTAGAGAAGCTACTATATTGAATAAATTGCCACACAATCGGGAACTCAATCCCTCTAAGAACAAACAACTCATATATGTTTGTAAGAATTCCCAAGTGAAACCATAAACTTGAGGAATTCAAAACCAAACCCATGTAAAAAGAGGTGTAAAATCTCATACTTAGGTGAGTATTGAGATTGGGACTCAGCTGAACTAGGATAGTTTGAGTGGTATATCCCTATAGGACTCAGCTTAGGCTTGGGTAGTTTAAGTCGTATATCCTACTGAAGAGAAAGGTCTCAGCCAGAAGTTGGTGCTTTTGGTGGTATATCCTACATCAAGAAGAGAAGTCATCCTTCGAAGACAACGTGTAAAGGACTCAGCTAGAAGTTGGTGCTTTTGGTGGTATTTCCTACATCCGGGAGATAGGAGACTCTATGGAGACAACCTTTAAAGGACTCAGCTAGGTTAGGGATTAGTTTGGTGGTATATCCTACATTCGGAGGAGAAGAATTCTTCAGAGACAACTGTAAAGGCTTGATTTCTGCCCGCGAAAGAAATCACACTAGTGGATTAAGCTCAGAGGAGGAAACTCTGAGGATTGGACATAAGCAGGGCTAAACCAGTATAAAAATCATTGTGTTTGATTTTCTTTTATCATTAGCTTTTACATTAAGTGCACTTTATTTAATACCTACATCATCCGGATCCCATAACTCCAGAACATATAATTGCACGCTACACTTGACTTATCAAAAGTCCAATATTTCGCAAAAGGGTCATTCACTCTCTCTTTGACCAAAACTATAGTCGCATAGGAACCAATAGAGTCAACGACTGAGTCAGCCTAAAATAGTGCTGGGTTCAATAATCTCCCCTATTTTGATCAATGGCAATTAAATGAGCGAGAAATTAAATCAATAAGCTATTTAGATCAGAGTTACCTCAAAAAGTATGCTTGCTCCCCCATGGTTCAACATCTCTTTTTACTTAGTGTGAATTGTAACTCCCCCATAATCCTTGACTTTTTTAGGTTAGCATTCCTCAATACTTCTCATATTTTTTTGCAAGGTCAGGAACACATATATATAGCAGCAAATACAAGAAGTTAAGAAGTTCTTAACTTAGAATAGAATGAGTAATCTTTTCATATATAAATAACTCAGTACGTATCAACAAAAAGTTAACCTATACTAAGTTTTACAAGAAGAGCTAGAGATTACATCATATTCTATTCTACTCAGAATTTATTAGGCAAAATAGGTCCTCAAAAGCTTGCAGCCTTCTTTTGAAATGCCTCTTCATCCCATATGGATTTCCTTTGCTTTGGTTGCATTGGCTCTTTCCCCTTCTTCCTTCTGATCTCTTGATATTCTTATTTAATACGCTCTAGATCCTTGGATAGCTCAAAGTTGAATTCAGCAATCCTTGCCTTACTTTCCTTCTCCTTTTTTCACGCTTCTTGCGATCCTTCTCCCCCATTGCCATTGAATCTAAAATGGCCCGAGCTTGAAGTTCAAACAAGCCTAGAGAATTCTCAAAAGCACTGAGATTGCCATAATATTTATTGCAAAATTCTAAACCAGCAACTCATAGATAGTCTGCGAAATGAAGTCCAGTTCTCTAAAACATGAGTGGAGTGCCACTAGGGCATAAGATTGGGATTGATTGACATAAAATTGCGCGTTCAACCCTTCCTTGGAAATCTGGGTGAGACTAGACAAAGCTCGAGATTGGATATTTTCACACATCACTCTCTCAACCATTAAAGAGCTTCAAATGTTGTCAAAGATCTGCATACGTATCTGATCAAGGGCTTGACCATCATTAAATCCATCAGCATGAATGACGTTGATTTTATTATGAATATGACCAAGCTTTTGATTTAGCGAAGGTTCTTGTTCAGCTTCTGACATAACAATGTCACTATTAAGAGTATCAAATATATTCAATCTTTTCAATGTAGCCATAATCCCTTCTTCGGAGGCCTTAACTCCCTCCATTAGCTCATTCTTCACCTACTTTAGCTCATTGGAGCTGCCTTAATTTTGCTTAAAATCCATTATCAATGCATCTACAGAGTTGATTAGAATATCCAGCTTGGTTATATTGGCATCATTCTCGTTGCTTAAAATTTTGTATCCATTTCTGCAATCCCTACAACACTGGATTAAACTTGCCAATTAGAGAGTTTATAAAATCTCCCTCTTCATTGATAACTCTATTTTTGCTCTCATAGATCTTCTCCATCCAATTCTTGAGCTCAGCAACCTCCATCTTTAAGTAGTGAGCCTTCCTACCTATAATATTAAGAATAGGCAAAGTATGTGATACTATAGGCTTCACAAGTGAGAACTGAGTAGGAACTGACTTAAAATGGGCTTTCATCTCTTTAACTGCATCTATAAACCCTTGCATTGGCTCACTATCCCTGGCAAGTCTCCTTAGTACCTCCTCAAATAGTATAGATTTAGTTATTTCAGTATCTATCTCCTCATTTGTCCTAAGTGTTGGATACCTCTCCCTTCCAATCCTCCTTATCTCTCCAAGAAGTTCAACATTGGGGTTAAGGTTATTAGGGTTGAAGTGGTGGTTGGTCATTATGGATCTCCTAAATAGTTGGACCTCTAAGAATTGGTCCTTTTAGGAGTAAAGTTTCATGAACAGGAGACCCCAGTGGGGAAAGCAATGGGGTTATTTTAGGTTGGTCAGTTTGGCTATAAGTTAAGATGTTTGGTTGGTTAGATTTAGAGGTGGATGGTGGTTGGATTTCAAAAATGGTAATTGGTTACATGGAAATGGGTGTAGGTGAAAGGGGTGGTTTTGTAGAAAGGTTGGGGAAATGAAATGCTTCTTCAGGCTGCTTCTCAGCCTCCTTCCCTATAGCACCTTCAACAATTTACTCACTGGCATGAGCTAAGGGTGATTGCTCAATCAGCTGAGCTCCTTGCTCAACTATAACTTCATCTTCCTTATCGTCCAAATCTTCTTTATCCTCATCTATCTCAACTTTAGTTCTTTTGAAAAGCATCCTCTTCTTCTCTCTTCCTTAGCCTCCTCAGTAGTTATCTCAAGAACCTGCTGGTATTTTTCTTCTTTCTCATTAACTTCAAACTCCACTGAGTTGACAATTTTAGCTTCTTCATCATCTCCCTACTCATCCCCACTTTCTATTCCATCCAAGGATCCTATAATCTCATCCACAGCCTTTGGAATAGTCTTCTCAGGCAAAGAAGTTGTTGCCTTCATATAAGCTTTCTCCATATCAGCTTTTACTTTCACAGCTGAATCCTCAACCCTTCTTTTAATTTCTTCTTCAAGGTCCTGTTGCCTCTTCTTTATCCTCTCTGCCTTAGCAACTTTCACTTTCTCAGCCTCCTCTAGATTCTGGGCTACACCAGTTAGCTTCTTAGCTATAAATTTCTTTCTTAGCTGACCAACCTCAGCCACAAGTACTATAGCTACCTGTCCTTCAGCCTTTTTTGAATCAAGTCATGCATCATCAAATTTCCTCTTTTTCAACCTTGCTGAAGGAACATCTTCTCTCAATTTAGCTTCAGTAATCTTCTCCTCCTAAAGTTCCTTAGCAGTCAGCAGACTGGGCTTCACATCCTTGGTTCCCTTAGAAAATCTTGATCTTTTAGAAATAGGAATATCTACTGGATGAGAACTAGCTGAGCTAGCTTTGTTGGTTTCTTTCTTGGAGTCTTTCCTGACCTCTTTCTTGCTCGCCTTCTTTGCATCAGGCTTTCCTCCTTGCTTCTATTCAAGGCTAGTGATTTTCAAAGGTTACGAGAGTCTGATCTTCATCCTTAGGATCAATAGGCTTCAATTGTGTGGTAGCCTTTTGGTCCTTCACTCTGACATCTCCCTTCTTCAGCCTTATATTCTTTCCCGACTTGGATCTATCTTCACAGTATAAATTGTGGAAGTGGGCATTGCTAAGTACTCTAGATTCAATTACTTTGTATTCAACATTGTTCTTGAGACCCCAGCCTTCCAAATCTAACTCGTAAACCCTATAAATCTCTATCACCAAGTGCCCATACACCATGTGCTTTGACACTTTTAGAAATTTACGGAGAATGCCTAAAGGCTAGTTGATACATATGCCCTTCATGATGGCATAGATGAACACTCTCTCAAACTTAGAGCATCTCCCCATTGATCCAGTCTTTGGAAGTAGCACTTTGGTTACCAGCTCATGGGCTTGCTTGAGCTTCTTCGAGAACACAGATGTTGTCAGTTCTCCGGCCTTGTAGTTAGTTGGAACTTTATTTTCCACTGGGATATCCGCAAACTCTTCATCTCCAACCACTCTTATTCATAGCCTTTTTAACCTTATTCCTAAAAGGTTAGCGATAAGCTTAGAAGTAGCATACAGCTTCCTTCCTATCATGCTTATCGCGAATAGATCATTAAATCCCTAGACTAAATGAATGCAATGGAAGAATCTCTTCACTATTTGCTCATAACATCCACTAGGGAGCTCAAAATATCCCCTTAGGTGATGTTGATGAGTCCACTTTCCAAAGCGGTCTTCACTTGAGAAACTAAGCATATCTACTATAATAGGATCATCTACCATAGTTTATTCTTTTGAAAATAGCTCAGTTGGTGAATAAGAAATTCCAGCAGGAATGAACACTTCTTCAATCTCTTTATGACTGATAGCAAATTGGTTTGAATGATCTCTTGTAGTAACCCTACATGTGTCTTCCTCATTTCTGACAAACAAGGATTCTTATGCGACTATTTCAGATGAATGGCCTGATGAACTCACCATTTAAATAGGTTTGAGTAAGAATAAGAGAATTAGGGATTTAAGAAGAAGATTGCAGAAGAAATTTGGTAAAAGTAAACTCTCCTTCTTCTTTGTCTCTCCTTAAATAGCAAAAACCCTTCAAGTTAAGCCTACAAAGCTAAACGTACGATTCACACAAAGTGATCATATTTGAATGGTGAGATTTATCAATGGTTATCTTAAAGTTAATGATGACATAAATCATGGAGTATAAACGGTTGAATGTGGATCATTTTTATGGAGTATAAACGGTTGAATGTGGATCATTTTTAAACTTGCTACCATTTCTATCAAGTTTAAATTTGAAAAGAAACTAGTGAAAGTTTTAATGACGTGTCCAAAATTCAAGCGCGAAGAAGAAACACTTAATCTAATTTGCAGGACCTTAGACTGAAAGATAGGTTAGCTCTAGAATAGGTCAGATGGAAATATATTTCTTCAAATTGGATTGGACTGTTGTGTTAGATATGATTTATGCCCTTAAGGGAATTAGGGCGATATATCTTAATTATGTGTTGGTACGAACATTTGTTTAATTAACAAAGGCATTTAATCTTTTGCTTATAGCGATGTGTTCATATATATTGTGACTGGTTAAAATATATTCATTGATATCTTTGTACAAAGGTCCTTGACATAATATATAGCATGAAGTGAGAGATATTATTGTGGGACTATGTGTAGTGAGACCTGCTTCATGTTCCATTATGATTATGTCTCAACTATCCCTACTCATAGTTTCATCAAGAAAGGATAATGACAGAACAGTAAGACTAGCATGCGATCAACTCTCTTGGAAAGGGTCTGAGCAGTTAACCTCCTAAGACTGAAGGTGGTGCCTAGAGTTTGGCACATGGATATATCTAGAAGATATATTGGAGAATGCAGTAAGATAAACACTTGGTATATATCAATGTGTTAGTGTTTATCTTCGTGCAGTAGCTTTGCGAATATCTTCATAATTGAGATATCAGTTGCCTAGTGTGGTACAATTGCTATACTTTGGGTCATACCTATTCACTCATTAATTCAAGGTGCCACGGGTGATTACAAGTATAGTGATGACAACACATTGGTAAGCTATGTAGTCGAAAAGAATCCATCGCTTCGGATATATTAAGGAGTTTTTACCTGGCCGCTTATTGAAGTGATGATTACTATAAACCTCTAATCAGAGTATGTGATTGATAGAAATAGTTTCTAGTCAAACACTTTATGGTAAAAAGTAATATACTTTGGTAATAAGAAAATAACTGGGATAGCTTAGAGCAAGCTCGCTATTGGTGGGTCAACACTTTAATCAAGCCCAACAATCCAGATGGTACTAAGATTAAAGAATGGAAGGAGTTCATCGCATTGGACAACTATTATATAAACTAGGATTAAGTCATAAGGATAAATGAAGTTCCGAGTTATGGGGGACGGTGAACCCTTGCTAGAGGCGTACTACAGTTATTTAAGGTAATTGAGTTCTATTCACAGTCTAGAACCTCGAGCCAATAGGTCCTATAGAACAAGGATTGGTTAAGCCTTAATAACTCAATACTATGGGATCCTATAAGGTCACACACATTGAACTTTCATCGGACGAAGTAAAGAATTAATAGACTTTATCTATTACAAAAATATTGAAGGGATGGTTGAGCTATTACCTTGTTAGATCAGAGATTTTATTTATTGATCGGTAACCAATTTTATTGGGGTCATAAATAAATTAAAGTGTTGATTAAAATGATTAGATCATTTTATGGTTAAGCTAGAAATTTATTTTGACTAATAACTAATTTTATTAGGGTCATAAATAAATTACAGTGTTGATTAAAATGATTAAATCATTTTATGGTTATGCCAAGAATTTATTATGATCGGTAACTAATTTTATTAGGGCCATAAAATAAATTAAAAGAAAGGAGGATTGAATTTAATCTCGTATTAAATCCGCATTTAATCCTGCATTTAATCTCACATTAGATCCTTATTTAATCCTGCATTAAACCCATATTTACTACGGGGAGCCTTTCCTCCCCCTATATAAAGAGCTCCCGTTCGGCTTTCCCAAATGCACCACAAGCTCATTCGAGCCTTGATTTGAGATTCCAACATGATATCTCTCAAGTCAACTCAAGAGCAAATTCTTTTTATTTCGAGTGAATTTTGGAGTGGTCTAGCAGCTACTCAAAGCTCTTTGGTTCTTCCTCATTGGCAGGTTTTGGTGGGTGGGATTCGTGTGGATACTTATAGAGGTTATCCTATACTTGGAGGCTTGTGTAAGAAGGTTCTGCTAAAGCACGCTTCAACTGGTAAGTCCTCTAATTCTCTTTTAATTATCAAGTCCTTTTATTAACCGTTTTGAGACTTAATAATTATTATGCTTAGGTTATTTTGCATGCTTAGTTTATTTTATACCTTGACTATAACTTAGAGTCATAAAATGTTTAAAATAAAATATTTTTATGCTAGGGTATAATTTAGAATTATGGTACGCCTAGCCTATGCATGCTAACTTAAGTAGAGAATTAATTTAGTTAAGGCTTTAATTAATTTATATGCTACTAATAGGAGTTCCTAGGGACAAAATTTTGAATTTTCGTCGTGCTTGTTATGCATGTTCAAATTGACTATCAGTTCCCAACATGTTGGTCCATGTGCTTATGTATTTAGGATTAGAGGGGGGGTGAATGACCCTTTTTCGTAGAATTTGTAGAATGATTAAAGTCTATGTAGCGTTTTTGCTTTTGGTCTAGAGCTAATTGTTCCGAATGATGCAAATATGATGATATAGTGAAATAAAGTAAAATGCAAAATTAAAATCAAACACATGGAATTTATACTGGTTCAGCCATGCCTACATCTAGTCTCTGGAGTTACCAACCCTGAGCTTAAGTCCACTAGTGAGATTGCTTTCAATGAACAGGAATCAAACCTTACAGTTGTCTCTGGATTTCTTCTCCTCCGGATGTAGGATATACCACCAAACTAACTCTAAGCTTGGCTGAGTCCTTTCTTCTTGTCTCTGAAGATCTCCTTCTTTAGATGTAGGATATACCACCAAAAGCACCAACTTTTAGCTGAGTCCTTTTGATCTTGTCTCTGTACGGTGACCCCTCTTCCGAATGAATGATATACCACAAAGCACCAACTTCTGGCCAAGTCCTCTTTCTTTAGTAGGATATACCACTTAAACCACCCAAGTCCAAGTTGAGTCCTATAGGGATATACCACTAAAAATGTCTAGTTCAAGCTGAGTCCCAATCTTGATACTCACCCAAGTGTGAGGTTCATTTCACTTTGTTTTCTGAAAGGGTGGGTTTTGAATTCCTCAAGTTTATAATTTTACTTGGGAATTCTTAGAAATAGATTTGAAGTTATTTGATTCTTGGAGGGATAGTAGTAACTGATTAAGTAGTAGATTTCTTAAGATGTTACAAACTCTAGAGTCAATCAGCATGTTCCCAACTTGTGAAGCTTGGCTTTTATAGGCTTGAATAAAAAATATAGCCGTTGTGTTCTGTTAGAATGATCTTGAATCTTTACTGTTGATTAAATATCAGGTGGCACTTCTGGAACCAATGATCTGTCCATTAAACCCATTAAATGATCCATTGAATTGTTGGAATTTGAGAGATAAAAGTTGTCAGCAGTCATTTGTTAGGAAACAATGATCCGAAAGAACTAATTCTAGAACATATCTGGATTAGGTTTGATGAAAACAAAAATACAAGAGTTGAAGATAAGTCATACGAACACATATTGAAGGCTTCAAACACCTAAATCCATATGGAAAGCATCCGGTTAGAGTTTGGAAAGGAAATAAACTTCTAAGCCCTCAAAGCCAGCATCTGGAGAAAGATTTATTAAAGAGCAACCGAATAAGTTGAGTTTGAAGACATCTGGAAGACTCAATTATCAAGACAAAGAGAAATTATTTGAAAATCATATTTCCCTCCATTTTGGTCTGAAGTCAAAGATACTTTTGCCTTGAAGAATGAAAAAGTGACATCTTGCACGCATTTCAAAAAAGGACAAATATCTAACTTGGAAAGAGAAAAAGGCAACAACATTTTTAAGCTAGACTAATAGAATGGCGCATAGCGCTAACACAGCTAACAAAGCTCGCCTAAAATTTGGTAGTGCACAAAGAGCCAAATAAATAACTACCAACAGCTTTTTGCATCAATCCCAATAATTTAAATGGGTCAAATTATGTCTCTAACAGATTGATCAATGGCTCCAGATATGCCACATCATACCTAATCAACAGTGAAGATTCAAGATCAACCTCAACAGTACACAATGGCTACATTTATGATCAAAGCCAATAAAAGGAGATCTTCACATATTGAGAAGGTGCTGTTTGATTTTACAACAAGCTATCACAAAGAAAACTCAAGCTAATTCAATCAGTGAATGAAATCCCTTCAAGAACTAGAACAACTCCAAATCTATTTTCTAAGAATTCTCAAGTGTGTTATAAACTTGAAGAATTCAAAAACCAAACCCTTGATAGAACCAGTTGTAATATCTCATACTTGGGGCGAGTATTGAGATTGGGACTCAGCTTAGAGTTAGTGCTTTAAGTGGTTTATCCCTATAGGACTCAGCTTAGACTTGGGTAGTTTAAGTGGTATACACTACTAAAGAAAGAGGACTCAGCCAGAAGTTGGTGCTTTTGGTGGTATATCCTACTTCCAGAGAAGAAGTTTCTAGAGACAAGCTTAAGAGGACTCAGCTAAGGTTAGTGCCTTAGTGGTATATCCTACTTCACGAAGGACTTAGCTAGAGTAGAGAACTTGGTGGTATATTCTGTAACCCAGAGATAATTGTAAGGTTTGATTCCTGCCAGTTGGAATGGAATCTCACCAGTGGATAAAGCTCAAAGTAAGGAAACCCGGGGACTAGAGTAGGCGGGGACAAACCAGGTAAAATCTCTGTGTTTGAATTTACTTACTTTGTATTTACCTTAAGTTTATTTTATTTCATACTTGCATCATCCGGATCCAATATATCCAGATCATCTCAAACACGCTACATAGACTTTTTTATAAGTCAATAAATTCCACGAAAAGAGGTCATTCACCCCCCTCTAAGCTAAAATACATAAGCACATGGACCAACAAGTGGTATTAGAGTATAGTGCTCACAACTAGAGATCAAACAATCTTAAGCTAAAGGTCCAATTTTGATCTAATAATCAAAATGAGTTTTGATAACTCATAACTTATTCCGAAGGGTATGTACATTACCCGTCCTGCACTCTTGACCGTTGAACACTACATGTTCTGGAAAAATCGGATGAAGAATTTCATTCAAGCACAGATCATGCTAGTGCGGATGTCTATTAAAGATGGTCCATATGTTCCTACTTGTAAAGTAGAGGGTATCACTACCCGGAAGCCAACGAATCAATGGGATGAGAATGATTATAACAAATTGCGTGAAAACACAAATGCTATTAACATGCTTCATTATGCTCTTAATGCACCTAAATTTAACAGGATATTCAGATGTGAAACTATACAAGAGATATGGCAGAAACTTGAGGTGACCTATGAAGGCACCAATAAAGTCAAGAAAGCAAGAATAAATCTTCTTCAACAAAAGTTTGAAACTTTCAAGATGGAGCCTAAAGTATTCATCAGCAACATGAATACTAGATACACCAATCTAGTAAATGAGATAAAGAGGCTTAGAAAGGAGATCACATAGGTGGAAATGGTAAAGAAAGTTCTCTGGAGTCTCACCAAGGAATGGGACAACAAAAAGACTGCCATTGAGGAAGCTCATGACTTAAACTTTTACAGTTATGATGAACTCATTGGTAATCTTCTGACTCAAGAGTTATCCTTGGAGAGATATAGCCAACAAGAGAAAAATCCTGAAGAAGAGAAGAAATAAATCGCACTCAAGGCAGACTCCTCCGGATTAGCTTCCTCGAGAACAAGAAAGCGGTCGAAGGAATTGTTGAACCAAGCACGAGTTTGATTGGCTCAGTGGATGACTCAGTAGTGCTTAAGTTTTGATCATAACAATTAAGTTAAGAATGGGTTAATTAAATCAATAATGATGTTAAAATGAATAGTCTATGGTTGTAAGGGAGTTAGTAAATTCAAGGGTAGAATTTTGTGTCTCTGCTGACCCTAGCTACTTAGTTTAACTCTGAGTTGTTCTAGGCTGAGTATCTACTTTAGTCGCTGACTAAGTAATATTCACTTAGCACTTGATATTTAGATTTTGTTTTACCTGTGCTTTACGATACATTATTTCATAGAGTTACTTTATGTCTTTCAAAGCAACTGACTTCACCATTTAAGGTTAAATGAGATCTTTTCTTTTAATGTTGCTTTTTGCAGAACCATAATAAGACAAAGAAAAAAGAATTAATGCCTTGATAAGACTCTGGTTTATGAAGAAAATGACAAAGTCTTCCATATTCAAGCTACAAAAAGTCATTTGCCAATTTAGGCATTTCTTCAGATCTACCTACCTTGTATCGCACACTCTACAATAACGGAAGACTGGCATCAAATGACAAAGAATTCAAATTGAACCTCGAATTTTAATCTGTCTCTAATGGATTGATTCTCTATCTCACAACAGTGTGATTCTATCTCTTAATGGATTGATTCAAACAAGTAATAGGTGAATAGATAAGCTGTCAATTTCAGAAGATGCCAGAGTAAGTTCAACGGCTACAATCTTGATCCTCACTATGCAAGGAGCAAGAAGGCAAGTGCTAGAACTTGGAGATTACACCTGAATTTCTCAGAAGCTAAAACCTTGTCAAATTACAAGCTTTAAATAAGTTTAAGCAAGAAAGCAACTACTCAGCGAGAATCTGCTTTAGAATAAGAGAGAATAGAATAGATCATACACTTGTAATATCTTATTATTGTAACTGGATCAACATTTTATAAGTTGAATCCAGCTCTTGTTTAGACTCTTATTGAGTTGCTAGTAGAAGAGGGTATTCTAGTCAGCGGGTGAGCGATTATTGTTTGGAGGGTACTTACTATAACTAGGGAATTTGTGAAAGGCTTCTCCACTAGGGTAAAGGAGTTGAGATTAGTGGATTAAAGCCGTAAGACTCTCTCAGGACTAGATGTAAGCACAGGTTGCCGAACCAGTATAAAATTCTTTATGTCCTTTACTTTGAAGCATTTCTAGAATTTCACTCAGCCGGCTAACCTCACTCAATGGAGCTATTAATTATCGTGAAAACATTGTATAAGGTTTTGAGCCATTCATCCCCCCTTTGACTCATTGAGTGTACGCTTTGGGACCAACAAGTGGTATCAGAGTAGTTCTCATTTGTAAGATTTCAAAATCTTGAGATAAAGACATTGCGTACAAGGGAGGAGAATCTAGTGGAAGGGCCTAAGCCTATATTCTACCTGAAGGCATGTCAGTCACCAGGCCTCCTATGTTCAACGGAGAGCATTATATTGGAAGAATAGGATGAAGAATTTCATCCAGTCTCAAAGTATACATGCTTGGATGACTATTGTTGAAGGGCCATTTGTCCCCACTATCATGTAGAATGGAGTAAAGGTATATAAGCACTCTGATGAGTGGGACAGTCAGGACTTGATCAAACAGAAGAAAAATGTAGCTACTATTAACTATCTCCGTTGCGCTCTTGATGCAACTAAGTTTAACCATGTTTCAGGCTGTGAGACTATAAAAGAGATATGGTAGAAGTTGGAAGTAACATATGAATGGATTGACAACGTGAAAGAGTCCAAGATTAATATCCTTATGAGGGATTATGAATGGTTCCACATGAAACCCAAGGAGGATATTTCCAACATGAACACCAGATTCATGAATATAGTTAATAAACTGAAAAGACTTGGTAAGACCTTCACAAAAGAAGATAGTATCAAGAAGATCTTGAGAAGTTTGACTCAGGAATGGGAAGCCAAGAAGAGTGCTATTGAAGAAGCTCATGATTTGAAGAACTATAAGTTTGATGAGCTGATTGGAACCTTGCTCACTCATTAGATATCCTTACAGCAGTACGAAGATGAGTCTAAGAAGCATAGACATAAGGAAAGAGAGGGCTCTAGTAGAGCTATTGTTCTTAGAGCTGATGATGAAGAGGATTCCTTAGAGGAAGAATATCCAAAGGACAAAAAGGAAGAAATAGCACTGATGACCAAGAATTTCAAAAGGTTCTTGGGAAAAGACAAGAACTTCTAGAAGTTCAGAAAGACAGGAAAGCACAAGAAGGGTGTTTATGAAAGACCACAAAAGGAGTACAACAAAGAGCATAACAAAGATATCAAATGCTTTAAATGTGGTAAGAAGGGGCATATCCAGTCTAGCTGTCCAAAAGCTAAGAAGAACAGGTTCAAGAAGAAGAAGGATAAGAAGGCCTTTGCTGCTACCTAGAGTGACTCTAAACAAGAGCCATCATTCTAAGATGAAGAGGCACAAGATTCCGCCAATACGCATCTTATGGCTAAGAATGATTTACCCAACTTAGAGTAAGCTGAATAACCAACTACTTCCGCTATAAATTAATCAGCTGAACATAGCAGAGACAAAGGAAATCACACTGAGGTAAACTCTGAACCCCCTTTGTCTTTAGATGAGCTTGTGGCGATACTTCATGATGTTATTAAAGTGACTAAGAAGTCAGCCAAATACATCAAAGTACTTTAGAGGAGGTCTGATGATCTAGAAGATGTCAATTCTTCTACCTCACTTGACATTTTATACCTGATGGAAAAATTTGAGTACCAAAATGGATATAATAGCAAACTCACTAAGAAATTGGATGAGCTAGCTGCTGAATTAATAGCTTTGAAAAAGGTTCGGGTCCCTCCTCGACCTAGCAGGAATACTCAAAGTAACCGCACTCACCACTCTGAGAAGGTTTCTCAAAAGAGTAAAGTCAGCAGGCCTAATCCTAAGGTCGCTTGTAGTTTTTGTGGAAAGGCAGGACATGCAATAGTTATGTGTAGGCACAAAAATGGTTATTATAATGAGTATAAATGCCAAGGATGACCACCACTAACAAGGGAGGACCCAGCCAGAAAAAGGCATGGGTACCTAGGAAAACTTAATTGTTTTACAGATGAGCCTGAGATCCACTGATGACACAAGAATGTGGTATTTGGATAGTGGATGCTTGAGGCATATGACAGGTGATGAAAAGCAATTCATCACATTGGAGAGAAGAAGGAATGGAAGTGTTAGTTTTGGAGACAACAAAAAGGGAAAGATTGTTGGCAATGGCATAGTGGGAGTGAAGCCTTCAATTGATAATGTGTCTCTTGTGAAAGGCCTGAAGTTCAACCTGCTAAGCATTGCTCAACTATGTGACAAAGGTAGGAAAGTGATTTTTGACTCAGCAGACTACTCAGTGATTGATGGTAACTCTGACCAAACTATTCTTTATGCTCCTAGAATTAATAATGTTTACATGTTTGATTTATCCCCTGGCTCCAATGATATATGCTTAGTTTCTAAGGAGGAAAACTCATGGTTATGGCATAAAAGGTTAGGACATATCAATATGACCAACCTGTCTAAATTAGCCAGAAATGAACTTGAGGGATTACCCAAGCTAGCCTTTAATAAAGATAGACTCTACTTAGCATGCCACCTTGGGAAACAATTTAGGAAGACCTTTAAATCTATAGGTGATATAGCTTCTTCTCGTCCCCTTGATCTTTTACACATGGATTTGTTTAGTCCTGTTGTGCCAACAAGTTTAGGTGGAATGAAATACACCCATGTGGTTGCAGATAATCTGACCAGGTTTACTTAGATTATCTTGCTAGCAAGCAAAGATGAAACACTTGAATCATTCTCTAGGTTGGCTACCCAGATCATGAATCAAAAAGACCTTAAAATTAATAGAATCCACAGTGACCATGGAAGAGAATTCAAAAATAGGCAGTTTGAGGAATTATGTTTTAAGCATGGTATTGACCACAATTTTTTGCCCCTCATACACCTTAGTAAACTGGGGTTGTTGAGAGAAAGAATCGCCGTATTGTGAAGATGGGTCGTTCTATGCTGAGTGATAACAATATACCAAAGTATTTTCGGGGAGAGGCTGTTAACGCAGCTTGTTACATTCTAAATTGGGTTTTAATTCGCCCAGTTTTGAATAAAACTCCTTATGAACTTTGGAAGGGACGCAAGCCCAAGGTTGGTCATCTCAAGGCCTTTGGTTGTAGATGCTTCATATTAAACACAAAAGACCAATTGGCTAAATTTGACCCCAAGGCTAATGAAGGAATATTTCTAGGTTACTCAACACATAGTAGGGCATATAGAATGTATGTCAAGAGGACTAGCATCTTAGAGGAGTCTATGCATGTAGATTTTGATGAAACTAATAATGTAGGTAGAGAATGATGAAAGGGAAAGGCAACAAGTCAGCGGATCAGTCAGTCAACCCATTATTATTCCTGACCTATTACAAGAAAAAGAAGATTATGAAGTTGACTTGGACCAATCCATCAACTTTGGTGATGATATAGATGCTCAACTAATGACGGTAGCTCAGTGAGGTGATCCTAATCTACCAAGAGAAGTTAGAGCAAGGAGAGATCACCTAGTTGAGAAGATTCTAGATAGTGTGCAAAATTTAGTGTTGACTAGAGGTCAGCTGAATAGAATGATGATCCATTCAAAATTTGTCTCATTGATTGAACTAAAGAAGTTTAAAGATGCTGAGTTTGATGACAACTGGATGATTGCAATGCAAGAGGAGCTAGATCAATTCGGAAGAAATAAAGTATGGGATTTGGTGGAGAAACCCAGAGGCAAGCCAATCATTGGCACCAAATGGGTTTTCAAGAATAAGCTAGATGAAGCTAGTAATGTTGTCAGAAACCAGGCCAGACTAGTTGCTCAAGGCTACAATCAATAAGAAGGCATTGACTATGGAGAAACATTTGCACCAGTAGCAAGACTTGAACCTATAAGAATTCTCTGTGCTTTTGCATCTTATATGAACTTCAAGTTGTTTCAAATGGATGTTAAGCGTGCATTTCTTAATGGTTATATTCAAGAGGAAGTCTGTGTTAGACAGCCCCCATGCTTTGAAGATGCAAAGTATCCAGATCATGGCTTCAAGCTAAAGAAGGCTCTATATGGACTGGAACAGGATCCAAGGGCTTGGTATGAGAGATTGACTAACTTTTTAATCACCAAAGGTTATGTCAGAGGAAAAGCAGATACAACTCTATTTATCAAGAAGAAATATCAAGATATGTTGCTAGTTCAAATCTATAAGAATTCAGTCAATAGATGAAGAAAGAGTTTGAAATGTCAATGATAGGAGAGCTTAATTTCTTTCTCGGATTGCAAATCAAGCAAGGTGATGATGGGATCTTCATTAACCAAGCTAAGTAAGCCAAGGAAGCAGTTAAGAAGTTTGACAAGGATAAAGCTAAGCTAATGTCAACACCCATGGGCACTGATACTATTCTAAGTAAAGATGAGGAAGGTAAACCCATAAAGAGTAAGCTGTACAGTGGTATTATTGGTTCTCTACTTTACTTAACTGATAGTAGGCCTCACATTCAATATGGTGTATGTCATTGTGCAAGATATCAAGCTGACCCCAGAGAATCTCACTTAGCTGCTATTAAGAGAATTCTTAGGTATTTTCTAGGCTTTATTGATGCAGGTTTATGGTATCTAAGTAATGTAGATTTCACTCTAAGAGGATACACAGATGCTGACTATGGAAGAGACAAACTTGAAAGGAAAAGCACCACATGAAGATGTAATTTCCTTGGTGACTGTCTAGTTACATGGTATAGCAAGAAGCAGACTTCTGTAGCTCTGAGTATGGCTGAGGTTAAGTACATGGCTGTAGGAAGTTGTGTAGCATAACTACTATAGATCAAGTAACAACTGGAGGATTATGGTATAAAGTATAAGTGTCTTGAAGTCATGTATGATAACAAGAGCTCAATTGACCTATCCAAGAATCCAGTTCAACATGGCGGGATGAAGCATGTCAATATTAGACATCACTTCATAATGGATCATGTGCTAAAAGGAGAAGTCAAGCTCACCTGCACTCCTACTAAAGAACATCGAGCTGATATATTCATAAAGCCTATTGGAAAGGGTCAATTCAACAAGTTAAGAGAGCTGATTCGAATCTCCAATCCAATTTGAAGAAATACTTTTCACTCTGGCCAATTCTGAAGCTGACCAAATTAGGGCACACTCTGAGCTTCTGCAAATTAGGTTAAGTATTTCTTTTTGGCACTTGAATTTTGGACACGTCATTAATTGTCACCGGTTATCTTTAAAATTTAAACTTGATAGAAATGGTAGCAAGTTATGAAACAATCCATATTCAATTGCAGTTATCCTGTGTTTCTCGCTATCATTAATCCTATGGTATACTTTGTGCAATCTCACCGTTAAATCTTATAACCATGGATTGTGAGTTGTAGATTTGCAGGAATAGTTAAGAGTTTTTGGCTATTTAAGGAGAATTTCAGAAAGAAGAAAGGTTGCTTTACCAAAATTATTTTCTACAAATCTCTTCCCAAAATCCCCAAATTCTTCTACCCTTCTTCAAAGCAATTTCTCTGGCGAGTTCATCGGAGAGATCAGCAGAACCTAGTTCTGAGAATTTCTTATTCATAAGGAATAAAAAGGATACATACTTTACTACAAAGATCATACTACTCAGACAGCAGTCGGAATTAACAAGATAGAAGAACTGGATATTCCAGCAGGAACCAAGTATATCCCTACCAAATGGTTTTTTATAGAGGAAACTGAAGTGGAGCCACCAATAACTATTGACATGCTGAGTTTCTCAAGTGATGAGTGATTTGGCAAATGGATGTGATAACATCATCTTACAGGATTCTTTGAGATTAGAAGTGGATGCCATGAATAGGTGGTGAAAAGATTTTTTCATGGTATTCATATGGTAGAAGGCCAGAAGGATCTATTTGTTACGACAATGATGGGGAGGAAAGTGTATGTTACCCCCAAACTTATTATTGGGTTGCTAGGGATGCGTGAGAGAGGGCTCAGGTTGCCCGTGATAAAGAATGAGGAGCATATGGACATCCCCATTGACTATGAGGTTCCTAAAGATTATAAGCAGGCAAACTCACAGCCGCAATGTTCATAAAAGAAGGGAAACAAGTGCATGAGCTTCTGATGAAGGTGTTGCTGCCCAAGACTGCCTCAACTAGAAGCTTTTCCAAGTTTGAGAGAGTATTCATATATGCTCTGACTCATAGAATGAACATAAATTGGATGCTAGCTATTCTACACATCCTAAAGGTGTCTAAGCAAATGGTGTATGGACAACTGTGATGGAGATATGTAGGGCCTATGAGCTTGATTTAGAAGGATGGGCAGCGCAGAACATCATTCAGCTGAAGATAATTGAATCCATAATATTGAGGAGTGCTCATTTTCATGGATTGAGATGCAATGAGAGACCTGCCAACACCAAGTACATCAAACTAAAGAAAGGAGAAGTGAGGGGAAAGGATCCAAAGGGTATAATGTCAATGAAGCCTATCAAGCCAAAAAAAGAGGACTTGACTTTGGATGCCTTTTTGGCCAGTGAGCTTGAGAGGATTACCAAGCTTAGAGCAAAAAAAGAAGAGGATATGACTGAGAAGAAGGCTTTGAAGAAGGAGGTCAGGAGAGACTCCAAGAAGGAAACAAAGAAAGGGAGCTCAACGAGCTCTATCCTTGTAGTTTCCCCTATTCCTAAAAAGACAAGATCATCCAAGGGAACTGAGGAAGAAAAGCCTCGTGAGCTGACTCCTAAGGAGATTGAGGAGGAAAGAAAGGCTAAAGAAGAGTTGAGAGAAGAATTGCCCTTGAATAGGGAGAAGAAGAGGAAGAGTGATGAAGCTCAGCTAGATGAGGTGACTACTAAAGGTAAGGAAGCTATATCAGTTCCTATACACCAAATAGGTCTGCCCAAGAAGAAGTTAATAGTGAAAAAGGGAACTGGAATAGTTTAAGATCTTGAAGAAGTAGAGAGTGTAAAGGCTGCTGAAGAAGAAAGGATCAAAAAAAGGCAAGAGGACTTGGAAGCAGAGATAAGAAGGAAGACAGAGGAAGAAACAAAAAGGACTAAGGCTGATATTGAGAAAATTCTACAATCTATAGTAGCCAGTCCTATTGAGAAGGAAGTTCCTCAAGTTGTGGAGGAAATGATAGGAACTCTTGAAGGGATTGAAGATCATGAAGAGCAGGAAGAGGATGAAGTAGTGGAGGTTGATGCTATTGAATTTTATGTTCTTAACTCTGACCACCAGGTCACTTTGACTGCTAAAGAAGCTAAGGAAGCTAGGAAGGAGAGGAAGAGAGGTCTGTTGAAGAGGATGAAAGTAGTGATTAATGAAGATGAAGGTGATTTGGAGGATAACGAGGATGAAGTAGTAGTTCAGCAGGGAGCTCAGCTGACTAAAGAATCTCAAACTCAGGTCAGCGAGTCCATTATTGAATATGCTAAAGAGAAGGAGGAGGAAACCCAAGAACCATTCATTTTCCTAAACCTATCTACTGAAACACCACTCTCACCTACACCTATTTTTGCCCTACCTATACCAGAAACCCAAATACCATCCACATCCACCACTAACCAAACAAACAACCAAGACTCTGACCAAATAGTGATAATTCCATATCTTTCGCCAGTTGGATCTGCAGTGCATGAACCCTTATTATTGGAAGGACCTATTATCAGAGGGCCTCCAATTATTGAAAAGGTTCTAGAACAACCACAACAACAACAACCACCTCAACAACCACAACCATAACCCCAATTCAACCCCCAAGCAGAGCTATTAGGAGATATAAGGAGGATGGCGAGAGCTTTATTTCCAAGACTTAGGATTGAGGCTAAAATTGTTGCTAAAATAGCCAAATCTTTACTGTTTGAGGAAGTCCTGAGGAGAACTGCAAAGATTGCGGAGCCAATGCAAGGTTTTGTTGAAGTTGTTGAGGAGATGAAGACTCATTTCAGATCAATCCCTACTCAATTTTCTCTAGTTAAAGCAATTATGTCCTACATATTGCCTTTGTTAAATATTGCAGGTAGGAAGGCTAGCTATCTGAAGATTAAAGTTGTAGTGCTCAAGAAGTAGATGGAAAAGATCTATAAGAGCAACTACAAAGTGCTGAATGATGAGAGGGATTTTAGAAACTCAATGATAGATAAATTCAATCCCATACTGGAAGCTATGTAGGCAGTCCTAGATGGCTATAGCATTTTGAGCAAGGAAAATGAAGATAACACAACTCGCTTGGATGCAGTTGTTAATGGTCTCCTTGCGCTGATCATAGTTATAACCAGACATCATAGTTTACACACTATGCTAAGAAATGTGAAGGAAGAAATGTTGAAGTGAGTCAAGGACTTAGAGGGAGAAGTGCTTAACGCCTTGAAGAGGCTGAATATTTTTATGCTTTAAATAGTGACATTATAATGGCAGATGTTGAACAAGTACCTACTTTTCATCAGAAACTTTCTCACATTCATGATCAAATCAATACTATTAACTTTGACATCATCAATGATGGTCAAGCAATTGATCAAATCCATGATGAAGTCACTACTTATATAAGGAGCACTCCCATGTTAGAGCTAATTTTAAGGGAAAATTCTCAAGCTAAGGCTCTGGCTAGTCCCACCTAGATATCCAAGGAAGGACTAAGTGCTCAGTACTAGGTCAATCTATCTCAATCCCGCACTTTAGTAGGCTTTTTGCCTTTCTCAGAGAATAGGATGCAATATCGCAAGAAATCTACGAGCTGCTAGTGTAGAACTTTTCAACCAGTACTATGGTTAGCTCGAGACTTTTGAAGATTCTTTGATCTTGTTTGATCATTAAGCCCAAGCCATTTTGAATGCAATGGCAATGAGGGAGAAGAATCATGAGAAGTGTGAGTAAGAGGAAAGAGAACAAGATCAGAGGGTAGCTGAATTCTCATATAATTTGTCCAAGGATCTGGAACGCATTCAGAGAGAATATCATGAGACAAGGAAGAGGGTAAGGAGATTGTGCTGCCCAGAGAGAAGAAATCTAGATGGGATAAGCAGGTCTATGAAGAACGAAGAGCCAATCTTGGAGGACCACCTTTGCCTGAATAGAATAGATCTTTGTAATCTTTAGAGATTATTGTAAAACTTAGTTTAGATTAACTCTTTGTTATCTGTACTTAAGGTATTCATCTATATTTTTTGTTGCATATATATGTGTTGATCTTTTGCAGAAATATATGAGAAGTGTTGAGGAATGTTGAAATCCGAAGATTCAAGGAGTATGGGGGAGTTAGCATTCACTCTAAGTAAAATGAAGATACTGAACAACGATATATCAAGCATAAGTATAAGGTAACTCTGATCTAAATATCTTATTGATTTAATTCTCGCTTAATTAATTGCCATTGATCAAAATGGGGGATATTGTTGAACCAAGCATGAGTTTGGACTGACTCTGTGGATGACTTAGTAGTGCTTAAGTTTAGATCATAACAATTAAGTTAAGAATGGGTTAGTTAAATCACTAATGATGTTAAAATAAATAGTCTATGATTGCAAGGAAGTTAGTAAATTCAAGGGTAGAATTTTGTGTCTCCGTTGAGCTAGCTATTTAGTTTAACTCTGAGTTATTCGGGGCTGAGTATCTACTTTAGTCACTGACTAAGTAATATTTACTCAACACTTGATATTTAGATTTTGTTTTAGCTGTGCTTTACAATACATAATTTTGCTGAGTTACTTTATATCTGTCAAAGTTACTGACTTTACCATTTAGGGTAAAATGGGATCTTTGCTTTTAGTGTTGCTTTTTGTAGGAAATTAGTAAGACAAAGAAAAAAAGAATTAATGCCTTGACAAGACTCCAGTTTATGAAGAAAATGAAAAAGTCTTCCATATTCAAGCTGCAAAAAGACATTTGCCAATTTGGGCAATTCTGCAGATCTACCTACCTTGTATCGCGCACTCTACAACATGTTTGAATACCAAAAGGAATGGAAAGAAGACACGTGGCAAGTTAGCGCGAGTTCTCTAACGGAAGACTGGCATCAAACGACAAAATATTCAAATTGAAGCTCAAATTTCAATCTGTCTCTAATGAATTGATTTTCTATCTCACAACAGTGTGATTCTATCTCTTAATGGATTGATTTGAAGAAGCAACATGTGAATAGATGAGCTATCAATTTCAGAAGATTCCAAATTAAGTTCAACGGCTACATTCTTGATCCCTACTATAAAAGGAGCAAGAAGGCAAGTGTTAGAACTTAGTGATTACACCTAAATTTCTCAGAAGCTAAAACTCTGCCAAATTACAAGCTTTAAAGAAATTCAAGCAAGAAAGCAACTACTCAGCGAGAATCTGCTTTAGAATAAGAGAGAATAGATAGATCATACACTTGTAATATTTGATTATTGTAACTGGATCAACATTTTATAAATTGAATCCAGCTCTTGTTTAGACTCTTATTGAGTTGCTAGTAGAAGAGGGTATTCTACTCAGTGGGTGAGTAATTGTAGTTTGGAGGTTACTTACTATAATTATAGAATTTGTGAAAGGCTTCTCCGCCTGGAGTTAAGGAGTTGAGATTAGTAGATTAAAGCCAAGACATTCTCTAGGGATTGGATGTAAGCATAGGTTGCCAAACTAGTATAAACATCTCTGAGTCCTTTACTTTGAAGCATTTCCAAAATTTCACTCAGCCAGCTGACCTCACTCAGTGGAGCTATTAATTATGGCAAAAAACTTGTATAAGTTTTTGAGTGAGTCATTCACCCCCCTCTGACTAATTGAGGGTATGCATAAGGAACAACAGGAATCTCACTACAACATAGAAGATATGGCTATGCTAGCTAGACAATTCAATAGATTCCTGAGAAAGAAAGAAAGGAGGAGCTCTAGAAAATATTATTCCATAAGAATGAAGGAAGGCTCCTCCAGAAAAGAAAATTTCAAAAAAGCTTCGAAAGACAAGAATGATCCGGGAAAAGAAGTAGCCTAATTTGAATGTAGAGAGAAAGGCCATTTCAGAACCAAATGTCCCAAGCTGAAAAGAGACAAGAAATACAGGAAGAAGGTAATGGTGGCCATATAGAGTAATAATGAAGGAAGCAATAGTTCATCTTCGACAAAGGAAGAAGAAACTGTAAACTGTTCATTCATGGAACTAACAGATTTGAAAATAGGGCAATCTGGAAGAAGCCCATTAAAGCAAGTCACTGAGCAAATTAAAGAATCAGAATCAAAGATAGTAAGTACTGAGGTAAACTCTCACTGAAATTCTGTGTCTAACCTTGATCTTGCTATAGCTTTAGGAATCATAATCAACAACGTGATGAAGAATACAAAGGCCATCAAATCCCTTCAAAGACAAGTAATGGAACTTGCTAAAGATGCTAAAGCAATGGCACTAGATATCAACCTAATAAGGGCCACAAAGCATATTAATCTTGTTGAAGAAAACTTCCTAAGAAATCAAGAGCAGATATTAAGAACAAATGAAATTGGGCTAGATAGGGAACTAGATCTAATGAAAGAGGCATCTGAAAGGAAACCAGCATCTTTAAATCAAAGAAGGGAGTCGGATCTTGCCTCGAGAAGGAATTCAGAACCTACAACATAAAAGAAAATCTAGAAGCAGCCTTAAGCTAAAAAATACAGTGCTCCATTGGGTCAAAGAACTCAAACTCAGAGATATACAGCTACTCAAAAGGGTAAGGCTGTAGTAGTATATAATGATCAACCCATCAAGCAAAGGAAAAACTATAGAGTATAAGTTGCTCCTCCAACCAACTATCGGATCCAAACCAAACAATCTAGTCCGAATCAAGCCACAGTAGGGTATTCTAGAGATTATGGGAAGAAGGATCTCCAAAAGATTGAGGAAAAACTTAAACAGAACAAACCAGTCACTGGGTGCAGGTTTTGGGGTGCAAATAACCATATGACTAAAATGTGTAGATTTAAAAATGGTTATTATGATATTTGTCCTTGGCCTGAAATGATTGATAAACCGAGAGGACCCAAATTTGATCGGGTACAAAAACCCACTTTATATGTTTTGCAGGTATGCCTTAGATCTACAGAAGATTAACAAACGTGGTACATTGCTAGTGGATGCTCAAGGTACATGACTGGTGATGAGAAAGCCTTCATCACTTTAATCCGGAAGAAAGGTGGAAAAGTAGGCTTTGGAGACAATAAAAAGGATAGATGATATGGCAAGGAACCATTGGATCTGAATTAAAAATAGAAGATGTCTCACTAGTTGATGGACTGAAGTTCAACCCGAAGGGTGTTGCACAACTCTGTGACAAAGGGAGAAAAGTCACCTTTGACTCCGGAGGCTACTCAATCATTGATAGTAAGTCAAATCAACTCATTCTTTATGCACCTAGAGTAAACAATGTCGATTCTGTTAACATTAAAAATGAGAAAAAGAATATATGTTTGGTGTCTAAAGAAGAAGAATTATGGCTTTGGCACTGGAGGTTGGGACATGTAAGCATGAACCTCCTGCCCAAATTAGCTAAAATAGGATTGGTTGTGGGTTTGCCTAAGGTTGCTTTTGACAAGGACCACATATGCACTGCATGTCAATTAGGTAAACAACATAGAAAAAGTGTCCCTTCTATCTCCTATATACCCTCCAAGAGAGTTCTTAAGCTCTTACATATTGATCTCTTTGGTCTAATCAAACCACTGAGTTTAGGTAGAAGAGAATACACTATGGTCATAGTGGATTATTATTCTTGGTATACCTAGGTTGCTTTGCTAGCTAGCAAAGATGAAGCCTTTGACCATTTCTCAAAAATATTCAACCGGATAGAAGTAGAATTGGGCATAAGCATTGCATGCATCCTAAGTGATAATGGGGGAGAATTAAAAAATAAGCATTTTATTGAATTTTGTGAATCCAAGGGCATTGAGAACAACTTCTCTACTCCTTGTGCACCTCAACAGAATGGGGTTGTTGAAAGGAAAAATAGAATAATAGTTGAAATGAATCGAATAATGTTGAATGAGAATTGATTTCTTAAATACTTTTGGGGTGAGGCCGTAAACATTGCATGTTACATTTTAAGTAGTGCTCTCATTAGAAAGACCATGGAAAAGACCCCATATGAAATCTGGAAGGGAAGGAAACCAAAGATTGGGTACTTTAAAGCCTTTGGATGTAAATGCTACATCCTAAATGATAGAGAGCAACTAGAAAAATTTGATCTTGAATCTAATGAATCAATTTTCCATGGCTACTCAACACATAGAAAAGCTTAAGAGGTATATAACAAAAGAACACAAACTGTGGTAGAGTAAATACATGTAGATTTCGATGAGACTAACCGTGTAGGAAAGAAAAGCCAAGATCCGGATGAGACAACCTCAGATGAAGAAGAACCATTGAAGGTTAAAGATCCCTTTCAGATCAAGAAGTATGAGGAAGAGAATGAACTAATCAATTTCACCCAAGATCATCTTCCAAACAATCCCTTGAATGGTGAAATTGATTTCAATGATGGACAAGGAGAAGTTGAAGAACCAGATGCATTATTAGAACAAGTCCCAGAATTACATAAAGATCTTCAAAGGGAAACAAGGACATAAAGGAATCATCCAGTGGAAGCTATTTTGGATAATGTCTAAAATCTAGTTAGAACCAGAGAACAACTCAACCGGATGATGAGTCATGCTAGTTTTGTCTCACTCATTGAACCAAAGAAATTTCAAGATGTAGAAGGAGATAAAAGTTGGTTAATGTCTATGCAAGAAGAGCTGGATCAGTTCACCAGAAATGATGTATGGGATCCAGTACCTCCACTGGAAGGAAAATCAATTATATGCACCAAATGGGTATTCTGGAACAAGCTAGATGAATCTAGAGTTGTGGTGAGAAACAAAGCGAAATTAGTTGCTCAAGGGTATAATCAGTAAGAAGGCATTGACTTTGAGGAAACATTTGCTCCAGTAGCAAGATTAGAGGCAATCCGGATACTACGTGCCTTTGCATCATTCATGGGATTTACCCTATTCCAAATGGATGTCAAAAGTGCATTTCTAAATGGAGTCATTCAAAAGGAAGTATATGTCAAGCAACCACCCAGATTTGAAAATTTAAAGCATCTGAAACATGTGTATAAGATGAAGAAGGCCCTCTTTGGATTAAAGCAAGCACCATGAGATTGGTATTAGAGACTAACTTCATTTCTCATATCCAAGGGTTACATCCAGGGTAAAGCAGACACAATCCTCTTCATCAAAAAGAAGACAGGTGATATCATTCTTGTCCAAATTTATGTGGATGACATCATTTTTGGAGCAACAAATGAAAGGATGTATAAGGAATTTAGCTCTCAAATGCAAAAAGAATTTGAGATGTCAATGATGGGAGAACTCGACTTCTTCCTCGGTCTTCAAATCAAATAGAGTCCGGATGGGATTTTTATAAATCAATCCAAATACACCAAGGAGGTTCTAAAGAAGTTTTAAATGGACAAGAGTAAGCCAATATCCACCCCCATATGATCAGATTAAGTCCTTTTAAAGGATTGTGAAGGAGAAGAAGTTGATCAGCAACTCTATAGAGGGATGATTGGATCACTTCTATATTTGACAGGTAGCAGACCTGACATTCATTATATAGTTTGCTACTGTGCAAGATATCAAGCCAATTCAAGGGATTGACATCTCAAGGCAGTGAAGAGAGTTCTTAGATATCTTCTAGGAACCACTAAGTGGTATCCTAGTAATGGAAACTTCACATTGCAATGCTACACTAATATGGACTATGGTAGAGATACCCTTGAGAGAAAAAGTACATCCGGAGGCTGCCATTTTCTTGGAGAATGCTTAGTATCATGGTATAGCAAGAAGCAAGCTTTAGTAGCATTATCAACCACAGAAGCTAAATATATTTATGTTGCTCAACTCCTATGAATCACACAATAATTGGAGGATTATGGTGTTCAAGCAGGATGGTAGGAAGTTATGTTTGACAATAAAAGTGCAATTGATGTGTAAAAGAATCCTGTGCTACATAGCAGGATGAAGCATGTTAATATCAGGCACCACATCATCAGAGATCATGTTATGAAGAAGGATGTAACCTTGGTCTACATTCTAACAAATGAGCAAAGGGCAGATATATTTACTAAGCCACTAAGTAAAGATCTATTCAACAAGCTAAGGGAGGCAATTGGAATGTCAAATCCAATTTAAAGAAAGATTCGGAAGACAAACAATAGTTAATTTTGATCTTCTACAAGTCAAAAGGTTATTTGACTCTAGATCCAAAAGGAAATCCTGCCAGCTTAGCAGACAAGGAGTGATAAATGGCAGTAAAAGCGCAAAAGGTAATCGTACATGTTTTGAACTTCTATTGTTTATTGGGGAATGCATGCATGGTAAAAAGACATAATTATTTTAAAATAAAACCATTTTTAAACGCCATTTACCTCTCTCCTCAAATTTAACTACCACATCATGAATCCAGTTAACTTTAACTGATCCAGATTACCATTCTATCCTTACCTTGAAAACTCTATAAGAAGCCCCTAAAATCCTTCTTCGTCTTCGCGTGAGCAACTAATCTGCTGTTACTCTGCAATTTTATTTCCAGAAACCCTAAAATTCACAAATCCTTTTCAAACCCTCAAATGGCAGAAATTCAAACCCAAACCATTCCTCTTCCTAGAAACGTCTTTAAAAATACTAATCTCAAGAATGGGGAGTTTGTCCCTCTCAAACTCAAAAGCCCAGATACATTAGTTCCCTAGACTATTTGGGAGATAATTTCTTATTCAGCACTGAACCCTACTCCCAACTTCTAAAAGACCAATATCTCAAGGTCTTCCTCATGATGAATCACCCTACCTATCCGGATCTTGTAAGGGAATTTTATGATAACTTTATTGTCCACTACTATTTTGATGCCCTCCGGACAAAGGTGCAAGGAAAAGTCATAACAATCACTCCTGAGTTTTTTGAGACTCACCTCCAGATGAAAAATGAAGGGGTTCTTCTGAGAAATGACAACGATGAGCTCAAGGTCAAGTATGATCCTAAACTATGGCTTCCGGAATGGTATTTTGGAGATAAATTCTCCACTTGTTAGCCAAAGACCCCCAGGTTGCTGTAATTTGTTCTGCCAAAATTTGTCTTGATCTGGAAAGGCTCACTCACCATTGCATCTTCATTTTAACATAGTGTTCTTCAGCACTAGGTGGAGGGTAGAGTCTTAAATGTGCATGTTCTAATCATGCACTTTATGAAGAAACATAAGAACACCCATGGCACGCTCATTACCAAAATACTCCATGAGAATGGAATAAATCTGTCCAGAGTCCAGTTAGTTCAGGAAAGGAAATTCTGGAGAAGAACTTCAAGAAGTTAACTTTTGGTGAAACCTGGGATGAAGAGAAGGCTATAAGACAGAGGAAAGAGAAGTAGGAGTTAAGGTCCAGAAGGCCGGAGCGGAAATTGCTCTGGAAGTAAAAAGGGCAAGAACTACCAAGCCCATAGCTTAAAGGAAGGTCAATCTTAAGCCAATAGTAGAAGAGGATGAAGTGAATGAAGATGCCCTAACTCTCACTCAATTGATGAAAACGACTCCGAAAAAGCCTAAGAGGGGTAGGCTTATCAAAGCTGCTGTAAAGAAGGGTAAAGATGTGGAAACACCGAAGACGATGATTCAGGATCAAACTCCAAAGGTTGTAGCTGCCATGCTGGCCAGAGGAATATGAGCTAGAAAGTCCCTAGAAGAAATTCTTGAGGAAAGTGAGAGCATTGCAACTAAAGATGATGAGCCTGTCCAAAAGAAAATGCATCAAAAGAAGGGTCCAACATTATGTGAAGCTATGAAGGCATAAAGAGTGAAACTTCAAGTGTGCAAGCCTGCCTCTGCAATTCAAATTAAAGAGCATACTCCTAATCCTACTGAAGTGGAAGAGAATACTATTGCCAAGCTAGGCAAGGGCAAAGAAATGATTGTTGTGCTCCCCAAACAAGCCTTTCCACTAACAGCATTAATATGGAGGATCCATAATTCAATGAAATGATGGAGGCCGTGAAGCATAATTTAAAGGCTAATCAACTTATAAAGGAGGGACCCGGAGGCTCTTCTGGCACTACAACTAATATCACTCCACTTATCGCCATCTCTTCTAAAGATTGGAACTTCTTAGAGGGAGTAAATATAGTGAAGAGGAACTATATGTGTTCATGGCAAGAACTGAACCGCTTCTAGAAAACCTCTTGAATACAAAAGTAGCAGTAATTAAAGTTGAAAAACTTGCAAAGGAAACTAGAGAGGACATTGAGGACACTACCAATGATATTGATCAAGTAGAAGAAGTACACACCAAAAGTCTTGAAAAGGAATTTGAAGGGTAGATTGAGGACCATACAAATCTTTCGGAAGATGAAAGTGGGCTAGAAGGATGGATTATTGAGCCAACAGAGCAATAGAACACATAGGTAACTCTTATCTTTGACTCAAATATTGCTGCTAGAAATGATGATGGGGCTCTAGAACAATAAGGCAGCTTAGATGTAACTTATAATGCATCTAAGAAAATTGATCCTAGCACAGAGCATGATCCTTCGGAGGAGGGAGATGGTCTGAGATCCACTGAGAATGCTAATATGGTGGACTCAAAGGGTGAGGCCACTCCAGAGGATAGGGTGGAATAAAGAGTTGAAGAACCAAAGAAGCTTCAACAACAAGAATCCTCAGGCACCAAGGAGATTGAAACCGGAAGCAGATTCAAATCTGAAGGTGAATCCTCTTTAGATGGTGAGGTAAAGTAGAATACTATAAATCCTAAGCCCATTAGAGTTGAGAAGATTAGAATGGCTCTGAGTCTTTTAGAGCAAGCTGCCATTAAAGGGCACAAAGAGGATGAGATCAAGTAAAGGCTCCGAGACATATGTGCAAAATTAATATCCATGGAAAAGCTTATGTAAGACAAATCCATGGCTCTGGTTCTCAAAGCAGAGTTGGGAGAGATAAAAACCGTAGTAAAAAGGGATTAGAAGAAGGTTGATCTATTCCCCATAGCTGAACAAGTCGCTGGAACCTCTCTTTCCAAAATTTCTCCAGAATTGACCCAACTTACCTCTGCAATCACCAGTGTTAACCGAACATCAACTCAATATGCAACTGGAGCAGAGAACAATTATGCCATAATCACGGGCCAAATTAGTTCCTCATCTACTAATATCAAGGTAGAACTGAAGGAGTAAATAGATAGCAAGTTTGAAAACTTCAAAAAATTCATTCCCCAGGCCATCACACATAGTCTTCCAAGGATGTTTCATTCAAATTAACCCTTCCCAATGAGGAGCAATAGGCCTCTCAGGAGATGCTATGTAACTTTCTTGAGGAAGGACTACCAAAGCTCCTGGCGAAATACTTGAATGATGTGAACGACGATTTTCAGTGCTATCTTTCCAGAACTGGAAAGCTTATTAACGCCTGGAGAGACAACTTTAACACTAAATTCTGGCATCTCAATATAAGTCTTCATAATTATCATCGAAACATCATCAAGGAAGTTGAACAACTCCAATTTAGTATATCTCGACTCTCGCTCACCACTCCTTCTTCATCCAGAACTTCACCTATCATTCAGGAAAGCCTTCTCCTCCCAATCATTCAAAACCTTATCCAGCACATTGGGGATATAGGATTCTTAGGGTACTAGTTCAATCTCACTCTTCTCAAGGTACTATTTCCATTTTTTGCAGAAGAAGATAGGCAACATGCTCTTGAAATGTATCCAGATCTAGCCAAGTCCTACTTGGAGCTTTGAAAGCTCATCAAACCACTCTAAGTGGTTAAAGACCCCAATAACGATGCAAACAAAAAGGGGGAGAACAACATAAGCAAGGAAGGTAAAGCTTCTAGGAAGTAGATTATTTTGTATAGAATAGATATTCTTTCATTGTAAAATTTGTAATAGCTAGTTCTATTATATACATCTGTATCTTGTGATATGGAACTTCATTAATGTTAACTATGATTAAGAGCAAAAGTATAAATAGTGAAAAATACTCATTCAAAATTGCTTCTAAGTATAACTATCAAATGTACTTTAAAAACATTGGGGGAGTTAGGATACTAGAATTATGGAGGAGTAAATCTATAAATGACTAAGTATCAACAATCATGCTTAGCTCATGAAACCCCTATGCTTATGTTTAAATGTACATAGGTTTTTATTTCAATCAAATGGGGGAGATTATTGGGAAACAATTATCCGAAAGAACTAATTCAAGAACCTATCCGGATTAGGTTTGAAGAAAAAAAACATAAGAGTACAAGATAAGTCATCCGGACACATATTGAAGACTTTAAACACCTAAGTCCATATGGAAAGGATCTGGTTAGAGTTTGGAAAGGAAGCAAACTTCTAACCCCTCAAAGATAGCATCCAAAGAAAGATTAATCAAAGAGCATCCAGATAAGTGGAGTCTGAAGACATCCGAAAGACTCAATTATCAAGATAAAGGGAAATTATTTAAAAATCATATAACCCTCCATTTTGATCTAAAGTCAAAGTTCCTTTTTCCTTGCCAAATGAAAAAGTGATAGCTTGCACCCATTTCATAGAATGACAAATATCTGACTTGAAAAGAGAAAAAGGCAACCACCTTTTTAACTTAGACCAATTGAATAGCACGTGGAGCTCATATAACTGACAAAGCTCACCTAAAATTTTACAGTGCGCAAAAAGCCAAACAAATGACTATTGACAGCTTTTTGCATCAATCCTAATAATTCAAACGGGTTAAATTATGTCTCTAATGGATTGATCAATGGCTCCGAATGTGCCATATCTTACCTGATCAATGGTGAAGATTCAAGATCAACCTCAATGGCACACAATAGTTACATTTATGATCAAAGCCTATAAAAGGAGATCTTCACATATTGAGAAGGGGCTAGTTGATTTTACAAGAAGCTATCACAAAGAAAACTCAAGCTAATTCAATCAGTGAACGAAATCCCTTCAAGAACTAGAAAAACTTCAAATCTATATTGTAAGAATTCTCAAGTGTGTTATAAACTTGAAGAATTCAAAAACCAAACCCTTGATAGAACCAGTTGTAATATCTCATACTTGGGTAAGTATTGAGATTGGGACTCAGCTTAGAGTTGGTGCTTTAAGTGGTTTATCCCTGTAGGACTCAGCTTAGACTTGGGTAGTTTAAGTGGTATATCCTACTAAAGAAAGAGGAATCAGCCAGAAGTTGGTGCTTTTGGTGGTATATCCTACTTTCGGAGAAGAAGTTTCCAGAGACAAGCTTAAGAGGACTCAGCTAAGGTTGGTGCCTTAGTGGTAGCCATAGTAGAGAACTTGGTGGTATATTATATAATTCGGAGACAATTGTAAGGCTTGATTCCTGCCAGTTGGAAAAGAATCTCACTACTGGACAAATCTTGAAGTAAGGAAACTCCGAGGACTAGAGTAGGAGGGGCCGAACTAGGATAAATCTCTGTGTTTGAATTTACTTACTCAGTATTTACCTTAAGTACATTTTATCTCATACATTCATCATCTAGATCCAATATATCCAGATCATCTCAAACACGCTATACAGACTTTTTTTAAGTCCATAAATTCAGCGAAAAGAGGTCATTCACCCCCTCTAACCTAAAATACATACACACATGGACCAACATCATTTGTTTGGCCTTTTGTGTTTTGCCAAATTCTAGGCAACTTTGGCTTTTGTTTGGACTCCAAGAGCCTTGTTATTGGTCTGCATAAAAATGTTGTTACCTTTTCTCTTTGTGTTAGTCCTTTTGTCCTTTTTCTGAATTATGTGTGAGCTATCACTTTTTCAATCTTCAAGGCAAATAGTACTTTTGATAGAGACCAATATTGGAGGGAAAAGTGTCATTCAAATATTTCCCCAATAATGGTGCTTTGATCAGTTGACTTCTCTGGATGCTACCTTCTTATGCATGGGGGATGCTATCTTCTATTCTTAAGACTGGATGTATATTTCCTTAGACTTAGTGACTTGTTTCCATTGAATGCTAAGTCCAGATGCAATCCTTTTGTACTTGATGGTTTATTTCCTTCAAACCATGATCCGAATGATCTATTTGAGCTCGGAGTTATGCTTCCTTTAGGTCCTTGATCACGATGTATTCTTCTTGTTTCTTTGAAATGATTCGTTCGGACTTTGGATTTTGTTTCCTTTCAAAATTTTGATTAGGACATTGTCTTCTTGAACTTTTGCAAGGGCTTCAGGATGCTTGATTTACAATAATCTCCCCCATTTTGATGGAAAAAAAACCTAAGGAGAAAAGAATATGGATATATGATCTAAGCATGATTCTTGATATATAGTCATTTACATGGCTTCTCCCCTATAATACTAGCATCCTAACTCCCCCAATATTTTTGCATTTTAGCTTCTAAATTTTTGAAGTACAATTAATTATTGTACTTAGAAGCAATTTTGCAAGACGATTTCACTATATAAATTCTATTGTTAATAAATAGTTAACATCAATGAAGTACAATATTACAAATACAGAGAGTTATAAGTGAAAAGAAAGACACAGCTAGCTATTACAAAGGAATTAAATGAATCTAGCTATGCCTTCTTTTTGTCTTTCTTGGCTTCTGCTCTAACTTCCTTCTCTTGGCTCTTCTCCCTCTTTTTGTTTGCAGCAACCAGGGGGACAATTTTAATCACTCTCTTCCTATCCCATTGTCTTTCCTAAGATCTGGAGAGAAATGTGTAAACTGGATTTCTAGGCAACTTTTGCTCAATAATTTTATTCACTATAGAAGGCACAATGTAGATTCGTTTGAGGGATTTTTTAAGTTCAGCTTAAGATTTTGTGAGATAAGTATGATGCTTAAGAGCATATTCTCTGTCTTCTTCTTCAAAGTAAGGGAGATTCCTCTAATAAGTGATAGCATGCATTTATAACCCCCATAGCTTGTATCTCCTATGTGCCGAACGAGCTACTGAAAGAATGGAAGTAGCAGACTTTCATGGATATATCCGGATAGAGCTGATTCAAATGGAGCTGATCCAGATGGGGCAATGATGCTTAGATTGGATAGTGAGGATCCAAGATGATAACTTAATCTTTTATAATTTGGTCACTATTGTGGATGCCTTCATTAAGATACCGGAGTTCAATATCGAACACATCTCTCAAATTTTCTAGTGCTTTCTCTATTGAGTGGAGGTCAATTTGACAGTCAGTACCTAAGTCTTATGAGGATTTCTTTATGATGGAAGGCAGTTCATCTCTAAGAAATTTTGTTAGCTGATCCTTGAAGGCTTTCTGCTCATAATTAATAGTGTTGATTCTGGAGGAGATTGGTTTTGTGCTTTGAGTGACAGCAATTGGGATGGATCTTAGTAGATCTTCAATTTCTTGTCCATGTATTCTCTTAATCCATTTGAAGAGGAGGTGATATGCTCGAGAATTGTTCCCTTGCTTGATTCTACTCTAGATGATATTTATAATGCACGTCGCTTTGCTTCTACAATTTCATCAGATATCTTTTCTAGAGCCGGAGTGACTTTGGATAAAGTCTTTTCTACTATTTGATAAGCACTTTGAGGATTACGTACTTTCCCTTCAATTTCTATAAGCTTATTTCTGACTCCTTCTAGTTCAGATTTTAGATCTTGGCAAATTGATTAATTTTGAGTGGTGGATTCAATCATTCCCAATCTTGCAGAGATGTCCTAGAGTATTTGCTAAATTTCTATCTTTTGCTCATTCTTATTCTCAGCAGCTGCCTTTTGTATCAATTGCCACGTCATTTTCAATTTTTCATCTTTTGTAGTTGGCGTGCTTGGAGCACTTGTTCTGGGTCTGAGGTCAAAGCTTGGAGTGGATGAGCTTTCATCCTCATTTTCTTCCTTATCATCATCAAAATCTTTACTAGCCTAATTAGCATCCTCCTTATCCTCTTCATCAGATTCTTCATTTGTATCAGTATCCCTTTCTCCTTGTTTATCCTTCGGACAATCATTCTAATTGGCATCTCTCCTCTATTCTTCTTCACTATTTTCCCTTTCTCCTTGTTCCTCCAAATCCTCCAGAATGACCTCATCCTTTGAGTTTGCCGATGTGACATCCTCATTGGAACTCAGATCAGTTCCATCCTCTGGTGCCTTTTGCATTGGGCTATGCTTATCTTCCTTGGATGCAATGGGAGATTTATTTACATCCAAGTTGCCTTGATTTTCTTTAAACTCAGTTTCAGTAGAAGCAGTGTTTAGATCAATGTTTACTTCTTTAGTTTGTTGTGCTGGATTACATATTGCTGCTTGAATCTCAGGCAAGTTGGTAATGTCCTCAACTTCCTCTCCAAGTACCTTTTCAGGTCTTTCTAAATTTGCCACTTTCGGAAGAGATTCTTAAGGATTAACACTTTCCAGGTTCAGAAATATTGCTACATTAACCGCTCCGGATGAGTCTCCAAGTCCTTCTATAGTTGGAATAAGCCTATACTCCTTTTGGTTTGCCTGGATAGCTTCTATCATTTCATTAAATTCTGGATCCTCCGGATGCTGTGTCTTAGCAGTGACTTCCATTGTCCTTTTTGCTCTCATGGCTTCAAAGAAGGTTGGCCCTTTTCTGACTATCCTTTTCTTTGGAGCAATTTCATCTTCTTCATCACTAGCTGTTATAGTCTTTCTTAATCATTTTCTTGATTTCACTGGAGTTTGCTTTAGGATCTGAGCAAGAGGTAGATTATCCTCATCTTCTTCCTCTACTCCTACTTCTACCACAGCCTCCAAATCAATTTTCTTTTGGGCCTTGGGTCTAGTGGTTCTTGGCTTTTTCACTACTTGAACTTTTTCAACTGTGCTTCCAGACTTCCTTACTCTGCTTTTCTCCTGCTTTTTCTTCTTCTTTTTGACATCCTTTTCTTCATCCCATTTTTCATCCAATGTAAGCTTTTTGAAATTTTTTTTCCAGTATAGCATTTCCTACAGCACATTCAACTCTAGAGATATCTATTTCATGGGTTGTGGGAATTTTGGTGATGATGGCTCCGTGAGAGTACTTGTGTTGCTTTATACAATGGATAAGCAAAATACGCATATTGACAGTTCTGCTCTCAAACTAGTATTGCAGCACGCAATGTTGTGTTGAGAGATCCTTTTCGGATCAAGATTAGCTTGGATAATATAAATTTTAAGGTTCTTGGGACTTTAGGCTAGTGGGTGGAGAATTTATCCGCAAAGTATCTTTTTGGAAGCAACTTCTTTGGCCCATACTCCATAGTCTATTAATCCCCATCATTTCTCATGATGATGCCTTCATTATTCATGTTCTAGTGAGTTATGAAGCATTATGGGGTTATAGTTATCACCTTTCCTTGTACTGTGGTCCAAAGAGCATCAACATAGTTATGAATCCTCAAGTTATCATAGAACTCCTTTACTAAAAGGGGATAAGTTGGGTTTTTGGTCCTGAGGAATACCACTAGATGTTGGTCTTTTGAAAGGAGTTTGTAGTAAGGTTCTGTGGTGAATAAAAATTCATCAACCAGAAAATCAGAAGGAATAATGGAGTCAGTGTTTTTGAACTTAATTGGGGCAAATTCATCATCCTTGAGAGAAGATTTTGGCTATAGGTGTCTTATGAACACAATGGCTTGTTCTTTAGTTCTTGTCATTTCTAGGTTTTGAGAAAGATTTTGAAGCTCTTTAGGGTTTTGAAAGATTTTTTGGAGAGTAATTGTAGATTGTTGCTCGCGTGAAGAAGATAAGGAATTTTGAGGCTTTTTCTAGGATGTTCAAAGTTAGGGCATTTTCGTAATTTGGAGGAACCTAAAACTAACTAGATTGATAAGGTGGCAGTTAATTTAGAGGAGAGAGATTAATGGCGTGTAAACTAGAGAATGGGAACGGTTTATTAATCTTATAACTATTGGATTTTACCACCCAATAGCTATACAATAAACGTTTGAAATTCAAAAGTATACAGTTACTCACAGTTACTTTTCAATGCCTTTACTTCCGGGCTAAGAAGTTTTATGCATCTCCTTTTCTTCTTTGTTCTCTTCCTCCGGAGTTAGCTTCTTAAGAAAATCTCACTTTTCCTCTCTCGGAACCCCCTTTTTAATCTTGGCTTTAACACTTCAATATCCATCTTTGAGCTTGTTAACTTAGCTTAGTGTGTTGCCTTAATCCTTAGAGGATCTTCTTCAGCTTGTGAACATGATCCGAATGCTCTGAGTCTTTTAAATCCGAATGATTGCTTTATCACAGATCTCTTCTTGAATGGCTTCTTAAAAAAAAGCTTATTCTTGAGGGTTGATCTAGCTTTTCTTGTATGGTCATCATCTTGCCTTCATTTCCCTATCTTATGATTTTAAAGATTATTTGGTGCCAGTTTTGATTTTAGAGTCATCACTAGATCTATTTCAGAGGATTTTTTCTCTCCTCCGAAATTATTTATTCAGATTTTGACTTGTTTTCTCCTCTGGGTTAATGTGATGAAAGTTTTTCAGTACGAGTCACCTGCATTGATCATCCACTATCAATTTGTTAGGCTTGTTGATTTTTGTGTGAATTTAAGACACACAGCAAAATAGATTAAGTGATTTTGGTTTTCCAGTCAAACTTGGGTCCTCTAGGGTTAGCCACCTTTTCAAGTTGTGGATGAGTGTTATGATTATTTTTGAATCTACATACTTGAGCTGTATGATTATTATTACCATAAAAAGTGCATCCAGAGATATGTGTGCTTTGTTCCGGCTTCTTTCTTTGCCTGACTTATTCGTGATAATAAACCTTTACACCTTTTTCTTCTTGAACATCAAAGTATCTCCGTTCTTGAGGTGGTTTTCTTAGAGACCTTTTTCTTTATGTTTGGCTACATGTCTTTGCCCTTGGTATTGTTTGCTATCATTTCTTCTTCTTTGTTGTGAAGGATCCGGATTAGTTCTTTGATTTTTTGGCTCTGGTTTTCGTCCAGATGCTTCCTTTATCAAGGCTAGTTCCCTATCTAGCCCAAATAGGTTGGCGCTTAACATCTGTACTTGATTTTTCAAGTGGTTTGCTTCAGCAGCATCAATGCACTTTGTACCCCTTATTAGAGAGATATCTTGGGTCATAGCTCCATTTAATTTAGTGAGCTCTATTTCTTGTCTATGAAGAGATTTGACAGCCTTTGCATTCTTCCTTACATTGTTAATTATAGTCCCTAGAGCTCTAGCAAGTTCATTGTTAGAAAAATAGTTTGAGTGAGAGTTTACCTCTATACTTTTTGACACTGTACTTATTTCATTGACTTGCTCAGCTGTTCTTCTTCCGGACTGATTTGCTTCCAGCTTTGTTAGTTCCATGAATACACAATTGGCAATCTCTTCTTCTTATGTTGAAGATGAGCTACAGCTTTCCTCACTGTTACTCCATGTTGCCATCATTGCCTTCTTCTTGTACTTTTTATCCTTTTTGAGTTTAGGATAGCTTGTTTTGAAATGTCCCTTTTCTCTACATTCATCTTAGGCAATGACTTTCTCTGGATTCTTCTTCTCTTTCGGACCCTTCATGTACTTATCTTTCTTGGAGGTTCCTTCTTGACAATTTCTAGAGTCAGATTTTCTGAGTCCTCTTCTAGACCTTCTTTCTTCCTTTCTCAGGAATTTGTTGAATCTCCTGGTCAGCATTGCTACATTATTATTTTTGCAGGAAGATGACTTTGATTGCTCTTCTGATCCAGAGGATTCTGTTTTGGTTGACTTTGCCTTTAACGCAATTGTTTTCTTTTTCTCCTTGGGCTTCTTCTCTTGCTAGCTATATCTCTCCAAGGATAGCTCTTGAGTTAGGAGATTTCCAATGAGCTCATTATAGCTATAGGATTTCAGATCATGGGTTTCCTCAATGGCGGTTTTCTTATTATCCCATTCTTTGGTGAGACTCCAGAGTATTTTTTTCACCATCTCCTCTTCAGTGATCTCCTTCCCAAGCCTCTTCATCTCAGTTACTAGACATGTGTATTTAGTGTTCATGTTATAGATTGACTCTTTGGGCTCCATTCTGAAGTTTTCCAGTTTTTGCTGGATGAGATTAATTTTGCCTTCCTTGACCTTGCTTATTCCTTTATAGGTCACTTCAAACTTTTCCTAAATCTCTTCTGCAGTCTCGCAGCCCGATATTCTGTCCAATTCTGGTGCACTTAAAGCACAATGAAGTATGTTAATAACATTTGCATTTTCATCCAATTTTTTATAATCATTGTCATCCCATTGATTAGATGGTTTTTTGGTTGTGATACCTTCAACCTCAATAGTTGGGACATATAGGCCATCTTTAATGACTATCCATGTTGGCATGCTTTAGGCTTGAATGAAATTCATCATCTAGTTTTTCCAGAACATGTAGTGTTCACCGGTGAAGAGTGGAGGATGGGTAATAGAATACCCTCTGGAAGAAGCTGTGAGTTGTTAAAACTCATTTTGACTCTTCATATAAAAATTCTGGACCTTTAGCTTGAGATTGTTAGCTCTCTAGTTTTGAGCACTCGCTCTGATACCATTTGTTGGTCCTTGTGCCTATGTATTTAGAGTCAGAGGGGGTGAATGACCCTTTTTTGCAAAATTTGTAGACTTATAAAAAGTCTATGTAGCATGTTTTATTTTAGTCCAAAGTTAATGGTTCTAGATGATGCAGATATGATGATATAGTGAAATAAAGTAAAATGCGTAATTAAAATCAAACACATGGAATTTATACTAGTTTTGCCTATGTCCAGTCCCTGGAGTTACCTACTTTGAGCTTAAGTCCACTAGCAAGATTCCTTTCAACAGGCAGGAATCAAGCCTTACGATTGTCTCTGGAGATTTCTTCTCCTCCGGATGTAGGATATGCCACCAAACTAACTCCAAGCTTAGCTGATTCCTTTCTTCTTGTCTCTAAAGGCCTCCTTCTTTAGATGTAGGATATACAACCAAAAGCACCAACTTTTGGTTGAGTCCTTTTCAGCTTATCCACGAACGATGACCCCTCTTCCAGATGTAGGATATACCACCAAAAGCACCAACTTCTGGTTGAGTCCTCTTTCTCTAGTAGGATATACCACTTAAACCACCCAAGTCTAAGTTGTGTCTTATAGGGATATAGCACTCAAAATTTCTAGTTCAAGCTGAGTCCTAATCTCGATACTCACCCAAGTATGAGATTCTTTTCACTTTGTTTTCTCAAAGGGTAGGTTTTGAATTGCTCAAGTTTATAATCTTACTTGGGAATTCTTACAAATAGATTTGAAGCTGTTTGGTTCTTGGAGGGATAGTAGTAATTGATTGATTAGTAGATTTCTTAAGATGTTACAAACTCTAGGGTATTAGTTAATGGATGAGCCCAATGCAAAAAAAATGCTTGTTGGGTCTTTTAAAAAGTTTGAATCATTTTGATACTAATAAGTTTGAGCTTTTCAATTTTCTTTAGTTTGCTTTGGTACATGTCTCTTTTCAAGATTTATCGATTTTTTCTATTGTGTTTATTTCAATTTTTGAATTTTTCGAAATTGTTATTTGATATTGCCAGAGTATAATCAGCATGTTCTCAACTTGTGAAGCTTGGCTTTTATAGGCTTGAATAAAAAATATAGCCATTGTCATCCATTAGAATGATCTTGAATCTTCACCGTTGATTAAATATCAGGTGGCTCTCATGGAACCATTGATCTATCTATAAGACCCAATAAATGATCCATTGAATTGTTGGCATTTGAGAGACAAAATTTGTCAGTAGTCATTTGTTTTGCATTTTGTGTTTTGCCAAATTCTGGGCAACTTGGACTTTTGTTTGGACTCCACGCGCCTTGTCATTAGTCTGTGTAAAAAGGTTGTTACCTTTTTCTCTTTTTGTGTCAGTCCTTTTGTCCTTTTCTAAATTATATGCAAGCTGTCACTTTTTCAATCTCCAAGCAAATAGTACTTTTGATAGAGATCAATATTGGAGGGAAAAGTGTCATTCGAATATTTCCCCTTTATCTAAGAGTTGAATCTTCTGGATTTCTTCAGATTTTGAACTTGTCCAAATGGTGCTTTGATCAGTTGACTTCTTCAGATGATGACTTCTTATGCTTGGGGGATGCTATCTTATATTCTTAAGACCAGATGTATATTTCCTTCGACTTAGTGACTTGTTTCCACTTAATGCTAAGTCCAGATGCAATCCTTTTGTAGTTGATGGTTTATTTCCTTCAAACCATGATCTGGATGAGCTATTTGAGCTAGGAGTTTTCTTTCTTTTAGTTCCTTGTGTTTGTCTAGATTAAGGGATTTAGCATGTAAAACAAGTGCAACGGAAATTCAAAAATTTAATCTAGAGCCCAAGATCTCCTAAGCATGGCATGATTGATAACATATACTAGGCTATTATTATTTAGGTCATAAACACTTATTAAAAGGACCTAATAATTATCTAACCATGTACCAATTGAAGCATAAATCCCAATGTCGATAGAATGACCCCATCAGCTACGTGGATAGACTCCAAAGTAGAAGCCCTCTATAAATAGTCCGCACGAGCACCACAGACCAAAACCTTCTAGAAAGGGAGTACCAATAAATAAGTGGAAGATAGCTAGATCTTCCCTACTAATTTATTCTAGAAGAAATTTCCTTTAGTTTTCTATTCTAAATAGATACGTCTTTTGACGGATTACTTTTAGGAACCGGAACAAGTAAGAGATTAATAGAGAGGGAGAGAGATTTCGAAACTGGAGTGAAAAATAATGAAGGATGAGGCTACTATTTATAGTGGTTAAGAAATATTCAAAAGATAATAAAGTCCTTAACCTCAACCAATCATAAATAAAATAAAAACATAACCTTTTAGTCATTTACTAAATAAGAAAGAGTTAGAATCAAATTCATCTTCCTTATTATTATTCAACTCAATTAATTAATCCAATTAATTAATTAATAGAATAAACAATTCCTATTTAATAGGAAACAGAATATAACTTGACTTCCACCTCTTGTTTAATAATCATCCAACTAATTAATAAACAACTAACTAATTTAATAATTGATTAATTAATTAAAGAATAATTAAACTTAATTAATAACAACTAAACAATTAGAAATAGAACAGAAGTTGGACCTTGTGTCCAAGTGGGACATTACTGGTCAAAACCAGCAGTGTTGCACGGGCTTGCTGCCCGCTCATGGTCCTGCACCAACATGAAGGCCCTGCCCACATCAAGGGCTATGTGCGCCACATAGCGCGCAGGCTTTTGACTCCGTGCTGGGCTTGCTATGAGCTGCTCCAAGCAGCCCGCTATGCGCATGGCCTGTGGGCCTTGCGCAATGCTCCCAACATTGCCAAAGGCCCAATTGCAGGCCCACCGTAAGTGCTATCCCATGGCACTTGTGCAAGTCCATACAGTAATTTACCGTGGACCCCACTATGTAGTTTTTATTTCCTTTATGCCTTCTCATTAATTTCGCTACACTTGTCCAACAAGTAAAAATTGGTACAACTAATAAAATGGTCTAACCATTTATTTCCCAATATACTGGTCCAACCAGTAAAAATTTGTCTACTAAATTAAAATGGTCTAACCATTATTTCTCTTCTATATTAGACCTAGTCTAACAGTTCTTTACATGGCTCAGTCGTAACTCAAAGTGTGTGACCTTATAGGATCCTATGATATCGCGTCGTCAAAGTTTGATCAAGCTTAAATTCCTTTTCAGGAATTTGACTGGCTTGAAGCTCCAGACCGTTATGGACTCCAATTACTTTGATCGGTCATAGTGGCTCTCTATCAAAGGCATATGACCCCTCAATATTCATAATGCCACGTGCATGTGACTTAATCCCGGTTCTGCAATAGTATCAATACAATTCACTCCTTCTATCAATTGTTAAGTACCATATGGTTTCTTGGACTCAGTTTAAGTGTTAGTCTACTAGTAGCCTTAGAGGCTACCCTAATAGTTTAATCTTGCTACCAAAGTACACTACTCAACCATATTAATATGCTGACTAGGATCTCATCCTATCAACCCATACTCTGCATAGGTTTATGAGTGTGTCGGTTCTAACAAGTGGCCAAGGTACAACTCCCTTATATTGCTATAATAGAGTGATATATTCCATCTTAACTACTCAGCTTACCAATGGACATATATCAACTATACCCAAAATCATCTGTATCACCTAGTCCATAGAATGTTTAGGTATAACCTAAAGTATAGCAACATCTAAACAAGGAAACTAGTATCTCAAGTCTAAGGCTATTCTTATTGCTATTGTAATGAGATGATAAAACACCAAAACATAATATAGATTACCGAGTGTTGTCTCATAGCGGCTTCCAATGTATTTCCCTGAATACATTCATGTGTTAACCCAAGGTACCACCCTCTAGCACTGGAGATATGCTAGTCTGAATCAAATTCAAGAGGTATGACGACTGTGAGCACTAGATTTTCTTGATCCTTCTCACAAAACTATGATAAGAGCTATATGATGCAATGTCTTTCAGGTGTTGTCCATCAGAGATGTTCCTACTACTGTAGAGTTGAGTTTGGCCAAATTTTAGAGACCTAATCTGCCCTTAGGGACCTATACGGGTGCTGCACGGTGGTACGGATCGATTGGCCAACCCGTATAGGTCATTCCCTCCATACACCTAGGTGGGGACCCGTATGTACGGGTAGGGCCCCACCCATATGGGTACCATTATTGCCTAAACATGCTCTTTTGGAAGCATTTTCACACCTATTTTGGAAAAAGGCAGGTCATAAACACGATTTATTGCATTTAGACCTCCTTTCCCCTAAAAAAAGGGGGCCTTCACTTCACATTTTATAGAGACACTCTCCATACAAAAGAATTATACTAAAATTTTAGCAGTTTCTATAGGTATAGAAAACATATAGTGGGGGAATAGGAGGAATAAAATAGGGAGAAAACCCTTCATTTGAGGTTTTGTCCATATTTTATTCATTCCTAGCTTCTTTCATTAGGGTTTAGCGGATATTGTGCCCACACAAGTACTCTCCTAAATAGCCCTATTCTATCTGCTTTACCTAGGCTCTCTCAACAGTAAAGGGATCACCTCAAAGTGGATTCACGTTGAAAAGGTAATGCTTCTGAGTTTCAAAGAGACTCGCATCTCAGTTATTTCATTATTATTATCGCCTGTTTCTTCTATTATATCCGTTGCTTTCTTTTCTTATTTTGGGTCTGGTCCTAACCCGTATAAGCCTTATTGGCACCATATATCCCCAAGGATATCAATTTGGTGCGCCATACTCATACGGAAGGGAATCCCTTTTCATTTTATTTTTCTGTCACCAATATGTAATCTATAACTTATTTGAACCAAGTTTCTGCCTCGGACCAGATAGGACCTGTACGGGGTACCCCATACTCATACCAGTCCTCCCTAGTACCCGTACGGGGTACTCCCCATCCATAAGGGTACCAGCCCCCAGGCAAAACCCTTAATTCATCTTTTAATCAGTTAAAATCAACCCAACTCACCATTTGCCATGCGATCATTTTCACTAAGAATCCAGTAAATCAACCCACAAAAGTTAAAAAGTGTTTTCACATCAAAATGTGTTAAAGTGCTGATTTATGGTGTGCTATAAACTATGCTAACATCTGTGGATGTAGGGGAAGTAATTTTCATTTTATTTTATAACTTGGAACAAATGTATAGGTTCTCTTTGCAATTTCCCCCATTTTTCCCCCGGTTGTAATTTTTATCCCCCATTTATTATTTTTGCTTTATTGTAATATGTAAATGCATGTAGCGAGTGTGAAAGAATGTAGAAATAGGATTTCTGTGATAATTCCCTAATTGATGAAAACTAAAACGGTTTTACGCGGTGAATGTAATTTTGAATTAGCTAAATGAGAAATAAGTGACTCATGCGATACCCGAATCTCTGATCCAATATGTATGAGTCTCCCGCCCAGAGGGAACTGTACCAAAACTCTTTCCCAAGTAGATAACTTGGGTGGGGACTCTATCAGTTGTATTGATATTTGGGTCTTGATTCTTTTATTCATTAAAATTGGCTTATTGTGCAAACTTTAACTAAAAATGTTTTGTCACGCCTAAATTTAATCAAACCCTCAGTGGGCCCTGCCTCTCACACAGGTGCCAAGGGAGACCCACATGTCATCGGCACCTCATAGTGGCAACTCTGCTGGGGACATAATCTTTTAACTTGCAAAATGTTGGTTTTTTTTAAAGTTTTAAAGATTTAGATGAGCACTGTAAATCATTTAATTGATTCAACCCGCTTTTGTTTTCATCATTTGGGAAAATTATCACACTCTATCTTCTCATCTCCTTCTCTCTTTAGTTAGATGCACTCTTCTTCTAGTGCTAGGATAGGGTGCCCTATTATTTTTATGACACTCGTAATGGTGATACCCTTGACCGCCAGGGATATTAGGTACACCTTAGTAGGTGGAGCACTTATTGCCATCTCCCTCCAAAAGAGGCTTGATGCAATGGGAACCTTCTACATCAACTTCCGATATATCCCTACACCATTCTTATCAAAAGCCATAGAGTTTTACCTTTTAGGTACCCTGATTTCTGTATAAGGCTAGACTAAGGAAGAATACCCTCATACTCGGTAGGAGAAATAAGGACGGAATTGGTTGCTTCGCATTTGTTTTGATTAACCCTTCCATGCATCATTGTAATTTATGCATGCATACACCATCCCATATATGTATTGATCTATTGATTATCACCTCAGCTAAAACCAAACCTCAAAGGGAAAGAGCTTGGCTATGATTTCAAGTTCATTTGACTCACATCTCGATTCCTCCAATGCAGTTAAGGGTTGATCCATGTCAGTCCCCGGGTATTTCATCTAGTGGTTAGTTTTGTCTGGTTGATCTTTCTACCTATTATCCTAAGGAGATGTCTCACATCCTGACTATAGATGGCCAGATTGATGTTGAGGTTGAGAATGTTGCTACTGGGGAGGAGGCAAATGCATCAAGGACCGAGGTTAGGTCAGAGATCGCAAATACCATCTCTTAGTACTTGGGAAGTGATCAGTTATTAGACTGAATGAATGATAAGATGCTAGCTGCCATCAGGGTAATCATGACCATGGAGAGAAGGTCAAATGCCCCTATCAATGCTCTGACAGTGAATGCAGTAATCAATAAGCTGATGCCGGGAATTACTTATAATCCGTTCACTTAGTTTTGATTGCCGCCAGTATAGACTCAAAGGGATTCTTCCAGTCAGTTGGGTTCTATGGGTCCATTTGGTTCAGCTAGCTTGCCATTCCAGTCAGTTGGTATAGTGGCCCCTCTAGTCATTAGTCAGTTTACTCAACCTAGCGAAGGGTTTCTGTCACCGCCATTTCAGTTTGGGGCATATGGTCCGATCCTAAATTTTTTAGTCATGCCTAAGGGGATGACCTTTCCCCAATCAGCAGGTTTACCCTTAGGTGTGATTACCCAATCATAGGGATCATCTCTATCTTTGAAATTGCATGACCTACTTTAGAAATTACTTACTACTAATCCTGGCTCCCAACCATCCATCCAATAAGCTAGAAAGGAAGATTGGGTCCCTGAAAACTTTAGTATGCCTAGCATAGCAAAGTGTAAGGGAACCGGTCCACCTCAATCTAACATCACCACCTATCAAAGGGTTATGAGGATCAGGAAGTTAAGTGATAAGGTCCTATCTGAAATGTTCCCCTGCACCTTTGAAGGTCCTGCTATCGAATGGTACAACACTCTGTCAGACAAGGTAACAAGAAATTGGAAAGCTTTATCGGAGGCTTTTATCGAAAAGTATTGTTTCAATGCCACCATTAAAACTACCATACAAAATTTGGACGCTATCAAACAAGCCCCTAATGAGAAGTTCAAGCCATACTTTGAAAGGTGGATGGCCACTCAAGTTCTATTGAAAGAAAGGCTAAGTCTCCCAAAAATGATCGTGAAGTTACCCTACCCGCTTATTGTAAGGTCCTTGGTATGGATAAATTCTCTAGCTATATTGAGGTTTTTGAAAAAGCTGAGAAGTGGGAAAGGATCGAGGAAATAGAAAGGGCAAGTATGTCGACCAGACCTTAGTTTAAAAAGAACAACTTTTTAGCCCTAGCCCAGGCTTCTAAGTCAAAATCCAGTTCTGACCCTAAAACGACGGTAGTACAAGAAGAAGTGGCTGCAGTTCGTACCATCAAAGACCGCATTTCCCCTTGGAAAGCATCTCTGCCTGCCATCTTCACCAAGTTGAGGGCGCTCGGCCTTCTCCAAAGTATCAAGCCTATATCCTACCCAAACTTAAAGACAGAGATCAGTTTTACACTTATCACGTTAGTAAGGGGCATCTCACAAGTGCCTGTAGGGATCTGCTTGAGGCTATTCACGATTTGATTAAGGATAAGAAGATTTAGGAACCCGAGCTTAAACCCAACACCATGAATAACCCCCTACCAAATTTTGAGAAACAGGTCGCAGCTGTTGAATCAAGCTTGCCCTCCCACCATGTCTTCTATATGATCTCTCAAGCTAATCCCATGGTCCATTCGATAGTGCCCTTGCCAAACAAGCTAACCCCCATTGACATCGATGCATTCAATTTAGAAAGAGTGCATGATGAGGAGGCTATGTTGGTTCAACCACAGCCAATTGATATTGATGCTTATGTACTAGAGAGTCATGAACTCGAGGGGCCGCTTTATTGGTGGAAACCCCTAAAGGGAGAAGTTACATGAAAAATGGGGTTTTGCACGTCACTCAAAGTGGAAGGATTCCTTCTGATCCTCTCCCAAGAAGAAGAAGGGGCAGAGATGTAGATATTCGGGTCATTCCAAGCACCGATTAGGGCCCAATCTTCACACCCGCCATTGAAACTCAAACCTCAGCTAACAATGAGAAGAAAGATTTGAAAGTCACCTCTCTCATCTAGCAATTACAAGTTACCCCCACTAAGTTCAACATCTGGCAGCTCCTCATTGACTCTGAGGATCATCACAAGGGTCTAATAGAAAAGTTGTTGTGTATGGAAGCTACACCATATACTACTCTGGTTGAGGTATTCTCAGTTATCGGGGGGTCTCCTCCTCATCAGATTGAACCCATCAAGTTCTATCCATCGGACCTCCCAGCCGAAGGAAACAAGCATAACGAGGCACTCTTCATTAGGGTGCAAATCTTTGATCGTTCTATTCTTTGTGTTATGGTGGATGACGGTTCTGCTCTTAACCTCTGTCCAGCTAAGATCCTTCCACATTTAAGGCTAGATGAGTCCGTGTTGGAGAAGTCTAATACTGTTATAAGGGCATAACATGATATGAATAGGAGTGTCATTGGGGTCTTTTGAAGCTGAAGTTATAGTTGGGGACATAAAGTCCAAGGTCTTATTCATTGTTCTCGATATTCCTATCACCTACTTATTACTGCTGGATCGTCCTTGGCTCCATGCATTGGAAGCCGTCCCTTCCACTGTTCATCAGAAAGTTAAGCTCATCCACAATGGCAAGCTACTGACCATTGATGTAGATGAACCGTCCGTCTTAGCGGCCATGGAAGCCGAGGAAAAGGAATCTAGGATGACTGCAGCTCACCAAGGCATGAAATATTCAGTTAAGGGGCACATATCACTCAAAATTGAGAAGATAATAATGAAACAGAGTTATGTAAAGGGTAAAGGGCTCAGAAAGAATCTGCAGGGAATGCTGGAACCCCTCTTACCTCTTCCATGGCCATTCAGGCTCGGTTTAGGGAATTGCTCAGGTGCCAAAAAGTCAAAGCCTCAACCCTACCTCATGATAGGAGCTGAAATTATGCAAAGGGAATTCACAGGTAAAGAGGAACCTGTCAAACTTAGTGGGCAAAAGGGTCCCTGGTTTTGAAATCTTCAATGATGTATATGACTTCAAGAAAAGCTACCTGATTGAAACCTCTGTCTTAGTGGAAGTATGTGGGAATGCTGAAGAAGATTAAATGAATGAGGCAATCGAGTCCATCACTAAAGCATTAGTGGTTCTTATGAGGAAGAATTGGAAGATGAATGAGAAAGGCAATCCCATCAATAAGGCTATCAAGAACTTAGCAAAAGTAGTGGCTGAGGAAACACAAGCAGGCTTACACACCAAGGCTACTAGTTCAGCTGTCAATCAACAAGACCCTCCGCCTGTGGAGGATGATTCAAATGATGTAATTTTTAATATTGCAAACATTTTTTATGCAAATAATGCAGCTTATAAGGCATATCATGAATAAGTTGTAAGCATCGGTATCTTTGTTTTTAACATGTCATCAATAAATTGATGCACCTATCATTCACATTTTGCTCGAATATTTCATTCTAATGACATCATGCACTTATAACAACAACATTCTTAAAACTATCATCATGTTCATTAATGAAGTTGACCTTGAGTGCAACGCAATGGTATAAACGTCAAATGGTTAAAACCTATCATCAAAAGAGAGATAATAAAGGTGTTTAGTAAACATGATAAAAATTAGCCCAGGGCCTTCTTTCTTTACGAGAGGGAAAGAGTACAAAAGCATAAAGACTCATGAAAATACCAACAGCATTGAAAGTATGTATGGCGGCACAAAATGCCCGCACCCTTCAGAAGCTCTAAAGAGAAGCTGGTAACTACCTACAGAGATTGGGCTGATAAACTTCTATTTGTAGTTTAGGGGTACAGAACCAGTGTAAGGACCCCCACCGATCAAACACCTTTCTCCTTGCTATATGGAATGGAAGCCATATTACCAGTTGAAATAGAAGTAAGATCTCTAAGAGTGGCACTTGAATTGGAGTTAAAAGAATCAAATTGGGCAAGGGCTAGGTATGAACAATTGAATGCAATAGATGAAAAGCGACTCAAGGCACTCGACCATCCCTAGATCTATCAACAGTGCATGGCATGACCTTATAACAATAGAATCAGATACCCAAAACAACCTCTCAAAGCAGGTGATCTGGTCCTCAAGCAGCTATGCTAGGTCAACACCGACGTTAGGCGCAAGTTTAGGCCTAACTAAGAAGGGCCATTCGTCGTGAAGAAAGTCCTTGGTAGAGGAGGGATCAAGGTTATGGATATGGATGGAAATGAGTTCGTGAATCCACTGAATCAAGATAGGCTTAAGCGTTATCATGTCTAGGTCAAAAGAATTAAATCATAAAAAAAGTAGCATAAAAAATAAAAGAAATAAAGAATAAAGCACCTGGTGGGACGTCCTCTACTGCTCAGGCAAAAATTAGGGTGCAGCCCTCTATTTGGTATTCCACAAACTAGTCAGGCAAAAGTTTAGGCACTCCAATAAAGCCCGCTAGGCTGAAAACCCGAAGAGGGTGGCTCAAGCAAAAGTTAGGGCATCGAGAGAAAAATGTCAGTTGCTTTCTAGAAAATCTGTAAAAGACCAATAGGCAGTAGGCGTTAACTAATGGAAATTGTTATCATTGCCTATGTACTCAAATTAATCTCATCAATGAACATGTTATAATTTTGCTAAGAATCTTGGTCTTATGAATGCATGCATGTCTTTAGGTGAAATAATCGCTGGTATATGAACATCAATTTTTCTCTACATGTTATGCATCATTGTATTCATTTTATTACAGATTTGCAATATTCAGAAATGCATGCTGGATTGAAAACCCGAAAGGGCCATCCAGGAAAAAGTTAAGGCAAAAAGAAAAGTCTATTGGGTTGAGCCCTTAAGGACAATACAGGCAAAAATTAAGATAGCCTGAGGGATCGAAAACCTGAAAAGGCAGTCTCGACAAAAATTAAGGCAAAAGCTTGCTGGGTTCAAAATCAGAAAGGGAGGTCTAGGCAAAAGTTAAAGTTAAAAAGAAAAAGGTCTACTAGGCTAAGCTGTCAAGGATAGCTCAGGCAAAAATTAGGACAAAAAGAAAAGAAAAATAAAATGTTCGATAGGTCCCCTCACATCGAATGGCCTATGCAAAAGTTAGAACTTAACCCAACCCCCTCGCTACAAAATCATTGGATAGAATATAGGTTCACAAGGCAATAATGCACAATAATCTCAATTCAAGAAAAATCCACATGCATAAAAGAAATATCAAAAGTACCAATTCAGAAGTTAACAATTAAAATAAGCCACACAGGGCCCGAAGGTATCAAACGGTCTAGAAAGCAATCATAATTTAAGCTATTGGGGGGTCTTGTCCCTAGTGGCCCTCCTAAGTCTGGCACTGAGTATCTACCAGCAGATCATCCATGTCTATGGTCATATAGCCCTCAGCGTCATCAGCACCGGTACCTGGCTGGGCGGGCCCCTAGTTTCTGAGGTCCCTGAAATAGCCCTAATAGCATCACTCCCCTCAACACACTGATCCACGCCTGTCTAAATCACTAGATATGCGGAAAGATCATCCTCAAACTTATCATCAGAAGGGACTAGTGTTTGCCTCTCCTTAATCATCCTTGCTAGCTAACCCCTCAGCGTCTTAATCTCAGCCCTCGCCCGACCGGTCTCGGTCCTCGCCCAATTAGCCTCAGTAGTGGCTGCCTGTAGTTGCTCCTCTAAAAATTTGGCTCTCTCCTTAGAAGCATCCAAGTCCTAGGCAGATCTGCTCCCCTCCATGGCTAGAAAAATCTGCAACATAAATTATAAGATCATTACACATATACAAATGTCATGGAATGCATGCATAGTTTGTTGAAATTTTGTAGTAAAAGAAACTTACTGAAGCTAGTGTATCCTAGGCCAACAGTAGATCCTGCACTGAAAAATAACCCCAGGCTATCCTCTTAGCCTCAGAAATGGTCAACTAAAAAGAAAGGGTTACATCAGAACAAGGCATCTTAAATAGTAATGAACAAAGTTGAAGGTAAAGGATTCCTTATATGGGTAGAGGTAGAAGGACTAAAACTGATTGGCTGGACCGACTCCTCAAGCTTCTTGACAGTTCAATTCCCTGAATGGTCGAGGAGCTAGAAGAAAATATCCAACTCAGCCCGGAGGATGCCCTTCCTCACAAATACAAAGGCTCAGGATCGCTTCACTGGCGGCTTAGGGGCAGCAGTAGCAACGGCAGTAGCAGACCTCTTTCATGTAGAAACGGGAGGCTATAAACAATGAGGAATCATATCCCTGACCACAGTCAATTATAAAAATCAGTAAGGCATTCACAAAGACTAAGTTATACCTGGGAAGAAGGATTAACTGACCTAACCGAACCTCGGGCATCCCCGACTATAAAAGGACCCCCGCAGTCACCTCTCGATCCGCCCTCATCATCATCATCATCATCATCATCATCCTCACCATCACTCTAGTGAAACTCTAGGGGCTCGTCCCCATGATGGATCCTATTGCAGGGTGGCAGGGGGGAAGATTAATAAACTCAATGTAGGAGCCCTCACTAGATAACACACGAGCCCCCTCGCCCAGCAAGTACAACCCTTGATTGATCCATAGCATAAGATGGGGCCAGAAGATGCCAGCTGAGATCGAGAGGAATTGATCTCTCCACCATAGCACTAGTCCTCCACCCCAGGGTCTGCTTGCCAAAGTACCACTCTAGGGAGAGCGGGGACTCTAGCATGAAGCCGCGATCATCATCACCGACCAGTATCCGCTCAATGGCTCCGTAGGTGGCCAATCTCTCCTATGGATCTCGGACAACCTACATAAAATGAATGCACCGTGAGTGTCATGACCTAGTGAATACAGTTTCTACTAATGGTTTGTTGAAATGTATAATGCAGGTTCAATAGTAAGGAAGATTACCCGATCTGAGTGCAGCTGGCATAAGAACTCTCGATACTGCACCGTAGTCAAGGGCTAATTCTGCCAAAGCCCCATCCACCTAGTTAGGATATGCGGTGTCTTAGGCTACATAGGTAATCCTGGCCTAGGGATCAATCGGTGATTGAAAGCCCAAATCTGTAAGATAAAGTAAGGATTAGTTCCAACACAATTTGGACAAAGGACTAACACATAAGAGATCAGCTGAGAATTTACCAGTAATATCAGATGGCAGATCTTGAGCTCAGACTGCTCACCCCAAAACACTACGTCCAATCTATAATACAACTATGCTAGAATAACTCGACACTAGTTCTTATGAGGTATAATCGCAAGATCCTCCATGGTAGAGAGCAGACCATAGTTGAGATTACCTGAGTAGACGGGAAAGAAGACGGTGGTAAGGATTGCCATCAGGAAATACTGGGCCTACTAGTCCCTCCTAACGGCTGCAACAGGACTCAGCTGCCCGATCCAGTAACTGTGCAAGTCCCCGTACTTGAGCTTGTTCATCCTGCCCGGATTAAGTGCAAGTAATCAAAAAATGTAGGCCTTCACCTCAAGCCGAGAATGCCATCGGTCGGGATAAACATCAAAATGGACCACGTCCTCACTCTAGGCCAAGCTTGTGGTGGCGCACACATCTGAAGGAGAAATAGTGACCTCCCTTATAGGTAAATGGAAGGTATGGGTCGTCTCCGACCATCCCTCTGTTAGTACCGAGACAGCACCGGGGGCCAATGTCTTGGAGGCCTGAGGGATGGCCATGATGATGTCGCTAAACCCAAAGGAATCGATGCGGGTCAGCAGCTCTGTATCCCCTGCAGCACGAACCTCCTCATACCATTTCCTACAGAAGGCTCCCACAGTCTTATATTGGAATTGCAAAAATAGTCACAAATTAACAGGGTTAGAACGCAACAGAAAAATAGAAATTAGAAAAGGATTGCAAAAATCAAAGGAAACAAGATTTTATCCCTGAAGACAGGGCCCTTACGGGGTAAGCCCCATCCGTATGGGTCCGTATACGGAACCCATATCAAAATCGGACCCATACGGGTCCCCGCTGACCCGTATGAGTCCCCTACAAGCAGTCCCTATACAGGCAAACTCCCCAAAAATCCAAAATTGCACAATCTCAACCAAAGTTCATCCGAAGTTATCCTAAAATCATCCTAGGCTAAATTTACATGCATCAGGCTCTATTCCAAGGTCTAAAACACCTTAAATCATGCCAAAATCCGAGGAATCACTAAAAGTTCAAAATTAGAAAACTAAGAATCGAATGGAATTACCTGGTGGGTCTCAGGAGAAGGGATTAGTGGCACTTTAGAAGCGGGAGTAGGTCCTAAAAAAAAGTCTCCCCCACAAAATGCATACCCGATGGAAACTGGGCATTCTAAAAGCCCAAAATCACCAACCGGGGCCAAGTCCTCAAGTTCGAGAGAGAAACGGTCGATCTTTGGGATCTTTTTATACATGTTTGATTGATTTTAGAATAAAAATCGCCGAAAAATGCAAATAGGAAGTTTTGGTGTGAGGCGGGATATGAAGGGGCTAATTTGCCTTTTGAAACCCCCGTCGAGGACCCGTACGGGTCCCACCCCAACCCTACGGATCTCCTTTTCTAAGAACCCTACCTGTATGGCTCTGACCTACCCGTACAGGCCCTCTCTTGCCATTCAGGGCTAGATTTTTGGATTAGTGTTTCAACAAGCACCAGGAGTTCATCCAGTTCAAGCTCGGGGCCAACCCCACTCCCTCTCAACCTTATATTTCCATTATATTTGGACATGTCCCTAAGCTCACCTTGATCCATGATTGAAGGGGCAAAAATATTTTTTGATTTCACATAAGTCAAGAATCAAGGTGAGCCATTTTTGAATTGATCACTAACAAGGATAATTTTCGTATACAGGTCCGTCCTAGCACAAGAATTCTTCCCCAGCAAACAAATCTTACAAGGAAAGACTTCCACAGTAGAAGAGGTTTTATCAAAGGATATTACTTTACTCCCCAGCAGTGAAGTCAACCAAGGGGCATCCCCTTATTCCCCAGCAGCAGAATCAACCAAGTGGCATCCCCTTATTCCCTAGCAGTGAAATCAACCAAGCAGAATCCCCTCATTCCCTAGTAGCGGAATCAAAACCAAGGGCATCCCCCCAACAAACTAGGGACATCCCCCACTTCCCAGTAGTAGAATAAGGTCCAGGGGTATCCCCCCCGCCAATCTAGGGGTATCCCTTTACCAATTAAGGGGCACCCCCTCTTCCAGTAGCGAATTCGGTAAACCCTAGGGGCACTCACCCTAGGAGCATTCCCCAAAAGCAAAACAAGTAGCCATCATGCCAAACCCTAACATTTCCCCCACAAAATCTTTAGTTTATCACATCCACACTTATTTATTCTTAATTGAAGGGGCAAAAATATTTTTGTTTTCACAAAAGTTAATTAAGAATAAAAAGGTATCTGCTTAGACAATGACTAATTCAGTGTTTGATTGTTATCTCTTTTCGGGTTATTCAAAATCCCCAGCAGGTGAGTCATTCACCTTACGAAAGGGATACACCATCAGCAAGGAGAGTCATCCACCTTACAAAAGGGATACACATATCTTCCCCAGAAAAATCATCAGTAAGGAAAGTCAATCCACCTGAGGAAAGGGATACAAGGAGAAGTCATCCGCCTTAAGAAAGGGATACACCGTCATCAGTCAGGAAAGTTGATCCGCCTTAAGAAAGGGATACACATGTTCCCCCAGTAGAGTCACAAGGGATACGCAGTAGCAAAAGGAGAGTCATCTACCTCAAGAAAGGGATACACAGTAGCAAAAGGAAAGTCAACTGCCTCAGGAAAGGGATACACAGTGGCAAGGAAAGTCATCCGCCTTAGGAAAGGGATACACATTGGAAAGGAAAGTCATCCACCTCCGGAAAGGCATATACAGTAGCAAAAGGAGAGTCATCTGCCTCAGGAAAGGGATATGCGGTAGCAAAAGGAAAGTCATCCACCTTAAGAAAGGGATACACCTTCCCCAAGCATAGTCACTAGGGATAGGCGTGGTAGCAAAAGGAAAGTCATCCACCTCAAGAAAGGGATATGCAGTGGTATGGAGAGTCATCCGCCTCAGGAAAGGGATATGCCGTAGCAAAAGGAAAGTCATCAGCCTCAAGAAAGGGATACATGTTCCCCAGTAGAGTTACAAGGGGTGCGCATCAGTAAAGGAAAGAAGTTCACCACAAGAAAGGAACTCACTTAGGATATCGCCTCAGGTATAATTTCTAAACCCTTACTCACATCGTGAGATCATACAGATCTGTATCTGTGATGATCCCAAGAGGGGAACTCTGTGAGTATTGGATTTTAATGATCCTCCTCACAAAACTATGATGAGAGCTATATGATGCAATGTCTTTCAGGTGTTGTCCATCAAAGATGTTCCTACAACTGTAGAGTTGAGTTTGGCCAAAGTTTGGAGACCTAGTCTGCCCTTAGGGACCCGTATGGGTGCTGCTCGATGGTACGAATCCATTAGCAGACATGTATGAGTCATTCCTTCTATATGCCTAGGAAGAGACCCGTACGGGTCACCTAGTACTCGTACGGGGTAGGGGCCCACCCATACGGGTACCATTGTTACCTAAATAGGCTCTTTTGGAAGCATTTTCTTACCTATTTCGAGAAAAGGCAGGTCATGAATGCGATTTGTTGCGTTCAAACCTCCTTTCCCCTATAAAAAGGGGCCTTCCCTTCACATTTTACGGAGATACTCTCCATACAAAAGAATTATACTAAAATTCTAGCAGTTTCTATAGGTATAGAAAAGGTATATTGAGGGTATAGGAGGTATAAAATAGGGAGAACACCCGTCATTTGAGTTTTTATCCACATTTTATTCATTCCTAGCTTCTTTCATTAGGGTTTAGGGGATATTCTACCCACATAAATGCTTTGCTAAATAGTCCTATTCTATCTACTTTGGTCGGGTTCTCTCAACAGTAAAGGGATTGCCTCAAAGTGGATTCACGTTGAAAAGGTAATGCTCCTGAGTTTGAAAGAGACTCACATCTCAATTATTTCGTTATTATTATCGCTTGTTGCTTCTATTATATCTGTTGCTTTCTTTTCTTGTTTCAGGTCTGGTCCTAACCCGTATGAGCCTTATTGGCACCATATATCCCCAAGGATATCAATTTAGTGTGCCATACTCATACGGAAGGAAATCCCTTTTTATTTTATTTTTCTATCACCAATATTCTGATCTATAATCTATAACTTATTTGAACCAAGTTTCTGCCTGGGACTAGACAGGACCCGTACGGGTACCCCGTACCCATACCGGTCCTCCCCGGTTCCCGTACGGGTACTCGCCATCCATATGGGTACCAGCCCCAAGCAGAACCCCGAATTAATATTTTAGTCCGTTAAAATCAACCTAACTCACCATTTGTCATGCGATCATTTTCACTAATAATCCGATAAATGAACCCACAAAAGTTGAAATATGTTAAAGTGCTGATTTATGGTGTGCTATAAACTATGCTAACATCTGTGGATGTAGGGAAATTTATTTTCATTTTGTTTTATAACTTAGAACAAAAGTACAGGTTCTCTTTGAAATTTCCCCCATTTTCCCTCGGTTGTAATTTTTATCCCCCCCTTTATTGTTTGTGCTTTATTGTAATATATAAACGCATGTGACGAGTGTGAAAGAGTGTATAAATTGGATTTCTGTGATAATTCCCTAAATGATGAAAACTAAAACGGTTTTATGCGGTGAATATAATTTTGAATCAACTAAATGAGAAATAAGTGACTCTTCCGATACCCAAATCTCTGGTCCAATAGGTATGAGTCTCCAGCCCAAAGGGAACAGTAACAAAACTCTTTTCCAAGTAGACAACTTGGGAGGCGACTCTATCAATTGTATCGAGATTTGGGTCTCGATTGTTTTATTCATTAAAATTGGCTTATTGTGAAAACTTTAACTAAAAATTTTTTGTCACGCCTAAATCCAATCAAACCCTCAGTAGGCCCCGCTTCTCACACAGGCGCCAAGGGAGACCCCACGTCATCGACACCTCACAATGACAAATGCTAGTCTTTTTGTATTCATCAATGTCTAGTCTTGATGATACTACGACTAGGGATATTTAGACAAATCTTAATTGCACACGAACCAGTTCTTGCCAACATAGTCCCACTATGCCCTTGCAATACATGCTCTGATTTTGTCAAGGACTTTTATAAACACATCAATGAATATATTCTTAACCAATTATAATACATTTTTGCAATCATCGATGTAATAAAAGAAATACCTTTCTATTTGTTCGTACAAATTTAACTAACTAATATATATCGCCCTAATTGCTCTAGGGCATACACCATATCTAACAATCTCCCACTTGCTCTAAAGCCAATTAGCCATGTGCATTTATGCTATAACTATTAACATTCTGGTTATGCTTAATATATGTTAAAGGCTTTATCATATCATATTCCAAGTTTTATCTGTGGGAATGTATTCTATTATTACATCCTTATCCCTCTATCATATCTTATTTGATATTTTCTGTGTACATGCCCATTTCTTGACGAAATCGTGGTTCTTATGCCTGAGCAACAGCCCCAGTGTTATCACAATATAATACTATTGGATCTTCAATATTAGACACCACATCAATATCACCAATAAATCTCATTATTCAGACATCTTATTTTGCTACTTCTAAAGCAACAACGTACTCAGATTCAATGGTTGAATCAGTAGTTGTATCCTATTTGGAACCTTTTCAAACAACTGCCACTCCATTTAACATAAACTAGTAACTTGACTATGATTTGTAATCATCTTTGTCAGATTGGTAATTCACATCAATGTATCCCTTTACTGAGAGATCACCTTCTCCATATATCAAGAACATTTCCTTAGTCCTTCTCAAGTACTCAAGGATTTTCTTAGCGGCCATCCAACACTTCTCACATGGGTTAGGCTGGAATCTGCTTGTGATGCTCAACACTTGTAAGACATCTAGCCGTGTACATACCATAGCATACATGATAGATCCTACTGCGGAATCATAGGGTATTCTACTCATGCGCAATCTCTCCTCTTGTGTCCCTAAACACTCAGATTTAGAAAGTTTGATTCCATGAGACATTGGAAGATAACCCTTTCTTGATTGCTCAAGGTTGAACCTAGTAAATACCTTGTCTATGTATGTAACTTGCAAAAGACCTAGAAGCCTCTTGGATCTATCTCTATAGATCTTTATACCTATTATAAATGCTACTTCTCCAAGGTCCTTCATGGATAAATTTCTTTGATAATCATGATTTAACTGTTAAAAGAAGATAAGTGTCATTTCCTATCAGTAGTATATCATCAACATGCGAATCAAGGAAAATGACTGCACTCCCACTAACAGTCTTATGCACACAAGGCTCATAAGCATTTGATATAAAATCTAACTATTTGATCTTATCATTAAACCTTATATTCCAACTCCTAGATGTCTACTTAAGTCCATAAATGGATCTTTGCAGCTTGCATACCTTGAAGCCATTTTGAGATGTAAAACCCTCAGGTTGTACCATATATGCATCTCGATCTAAGTTTCCATTGAGGAAAGTAGTTTTCACATCCATTTGTCTGATCTCATAGTCCTAATGAGTAGCCGTGAACACGGTCCGTCCTAGGCCTGATGATGTCTAATACCTTTTTTAGGAGATGGTAAGCCAATACTATCAAGGACCATATTTCACCCAAGCTACAAACCCCTCCAAGGAAATAGGATTCTAACATCTTAAGCTTGAGTGTCAATCAACACTGATTACACCCCACATTGCATCGATCGACGCTATCAATTACGACGATTGATGCTGCCATGTGTCAATTTCTCTGCTGACTCATCAAACCTACAACCACAACTCAGCAAAGCTATCACTGCCTAAATTGCATCGATCGATGCTTCCCCATTATGTCGATAGATGCTCGTAAGGGAATCTAGACCTGATGACTAAATGAAGCTATTCTGACACCTATTGCATCGATTGACACTACTATATGTGTCGGTCGATGCTCCCAAAAATTCTATAAAAGGAAACCATTCCCGGGCATTTCAATAACATTCAAGCAACGAAGAAAAATATTCTATCATCCAAAAAAGGAAAGCTGATCAAAGCCATCTCCTCCTTAAAAATCCCTCGTAGTATCGAGACTATACCAAAAATATCCCAAAACTATACCAAGGTATAAACACCCCTCCTTAAAATAGCTTTTAGCTAAAAAGCTGCCCATACATCCCCAAACACTCAAACAAGCCCACTATAAAAACTCCTTGAGATTATCTCCATAGAAACCTTGAAGAAGTCCAAAAGTAAATACGGTTCTAGTTAATAACGGGCCTTCCAGTCATCTTGCAACAAATAAAAGGTAATTGAGGGTCAAAGTGTTATTTTCAGTCATGCTTTCTTAACCACCTCACGAGGTAATCCTGTCATGCCGGACCCATGCTCCAAGGGCTAGGCCCGCAAAGGTCATGTCTCCCTAACTCATCCCTTTTGCTTATTAAAATAACAAAAGATTTCTCAAAATATGTTTTATCCAAATTGAAGTGGTAAGTAACTATTTCATCCGGAGCCAGAATCTCTCTTTTACCGGTATAGGAATCTTGCTTAGATCAGTTATACGACCAATTTCACAGAAGAGCTAATCCAGGTGACTACTCTAATATTATATAAAATAGGGACCCTACTCCCGCAATAAAAAGGCTATTCCCCAAAGGAGTCCTCGACCCCTTTTCCCAATTAGAAATGCTAAGTATGTCCACACATACAATGGGCCCCACCCTCTTACTGTGACTCCCCGCATTAAAACCTGGGAGTCCCACATTGGCTGTGCCAATTTGATCACAGATCTAAAAGAGTCAATCGAAAAAGGTTTGCCCGCTCACAGTGGCCACTTTACTGGGGATTTAAACTCTTTTTATAATTGGTTTTTTCCAAAACCAATCACAAATGAAATAATGAAAATTATTTAGATTTGGAACTACTAGGGTTTTACTGCATAGCATCTGCATGTATCTACAACTAGAACCCCGTTGTTCTTAATGACATGTCTCTAGAACTTGACTCAAGTTCGTGTAGGAGCACAAAGTTGGGATGCACCAGCCGTGTGTAGTACAATATAATCCAATTGGCTTGATTAAGGCCACTAGGTTTGAGTATATTAAACGTGGAAAATAGGCTCTAAACTTGATCAGGGTTCTTGAGCTTAAGTTCATAATGCACGGTTACCATCAACTATAACCCTATTAGACTTAGATCAGCATATAGCAAACATAACCCTAGAAACTTCCCCTAGGGGCACCCCAAGTCTTTCTCAAAATCACAAAAGAGAGTACATCCTCGCCTACCCCAGGCTGGAAATAGAGGAAAGAGCCCCCCACCTAGGAAAGATACTCGCCACGATGAAGTAATAAAGTTGGAAGGGAGAGTTTAAAAAGTACATGTTTGCCTGCTAAAACATTACATCACACATAAACCGTGAACCACGATTTGTGTGTAGCCATAACATGAAATAATCATACCATGTAAGTACACCATTGCACATACCCCTAGTATTACGCAATATGACTATAGAAAAGCCACTCCTAGAGTGCACCATCATTCATACCCCTGGTATTAGGCGATATGACCATAGGAATGCTGCTCCTAGAGCGCACCATCACGCATACCCCCGGTATTAAGAGATATGACCATAGAAAAGTCTCTCCTAGTATGCACCATCGTGCTTGTATTAAGCGATACACAAAAAAGAACAACACCCCACATCATAGGCAATATGCATACATCGCATAAATATGCATGCCCCACATAAACCATACTAGAAATGCCCATAGGCTCGTGCATCATGCGTATAACCATGTACTCGCCTATTTTTGTCTCAGCTCGCTGAAAGTTGCCTGTGCTAGCATCCAAAAAGAAACAGCCTCAAAGAAGAGCCCGGAGGAGATAGATTTTAACGATCCCACTCTCGCAGAACAAAGCGATGAAATGGTCGATAACCATAAGGCAACTCTTGAAGCTATACAGGACATGATCCTTTTTGAGGATTTTGTTAAGAAGTTTAAAGTAATTATAAATAATATGAGAGCTGCCAGAATTTTAAGGTCTGATTTAGGTGAAAAGGTCATAGAGATCGAGAAGAAATTCTCTAATTTTAAAGAAATGCTCCCTAAACTGAAACACATTACGGGACCTTCCAGCACTAAATACACAGATCCGCAAAAGTTTAAGCTCTCAATTCCAGAGCCGCTACCCGCTAATTTTGTCCAACCCTGTATCCCGCCATTTGACGGCACAGGCTCCCCCAAAGATCATTACCTATGCATTATGATGAGTATGGGCATTCCTAAAGTCCATCAGGTAAACTTGTTTCAGACAACACTGTGAGGTCCAGCTACTAATTGGTATATAAGGATGTCCAGCCAAGTAAAGTCATGCTGGAAGTTACTCAATACCACCTTAATTGAGAATTATACCTATAATGTCAGAGTGGAAAAAACCTTAAAGGACCTAGATAGGGTCCAATAGGGTATTAAAGAGCCCTTTGAAGCCTATTATCGTAGATGGGTCACAGTTCAATCACTTGTGGATGGTGCCCCCAAAATGGATGCCTTAGTTATTAAACTGATGGAGGGATGTAATTCTAAATTTAGTCAAGAAATGAAAATGAAAAAGTTCCACACTTTCGGTGAAGTTGTGGAATATGCCAAAAGAATTGAAAAGTACGATGAAGAAGAGCGTATTAGGCAGGAGGAGGCAGCCTATTATGCAAAGAATAAACCATATGATAGGGTGGCTCCCTAAAAATCCTACTAGCCAAAACCTTCATATACCAAAAGGGAAGAAAACAAAACTGAGGCTGTCCTGCAATCGCTCCAGCACTGCCTCAACCAATCTCACCATGCACCAAGTCACTGTCTCAGATATTCACCAAACTAAAATCTGGGGGCACATAAAGCTTAAAGCCCTTTGTACCGCTAGCCCCGGTCAATAGGGATAATTTCTGCGCATACCATGTAGTAAAGGGGCACAGGACAAATGAGTGTATTCGATTGTTACATGACCTCTAGAAAATGATTCAGTAGGGAAACCTAGAAGAACCTCAAAGGAAGCCAAGTACTCAAAATAACCCACTTCCGAACTTCGAATACCTAGTTAATGCCATCCTTCTCCAAGAGGACAATGACGGTAGGAGAGATAATGCCCAGTTCGATCCTGGATTCGGGATAAATGATATTGAGTGGGAACTCATAGAAATAGAACGGGTGGATACCTATGCAAGAGAATTATGGGAGTCCGAGAAAGTCTTGGCTTAGCAATGGAAGGACTTGGTACAAAGGGGATACAGATGCGATCACATTCCTTGCCCATTTTTATGATCTCTTGGTAGTGTACGATATACCACGAGATGGCATAGCCACCATTTTCCCTATACTTCTCATACGAGACGTGATGGACTGGTACCTTACCTTGTCACCTCGACAATTGTGGGACTGGGTAGAAATAGAACACCAATTCTTGGAAGCTTTCCCTAGCAACAGGATTAGGATCTTCCAAGAATCCCTTGATGTAGCCAGTCAAGCAGTATATCTTATCGAGCACGAAGAGGCTCATACATTCGGATGGTGGCAATCAGCTACTAAAAGTATAGCTGTATCCCAACCTCAGAAAGATGAAGCCAAATCAAACCTCGGCGGAACATTATTCAATAATGCCATTTTGCTTGACGAAGAAGAAGAGTGGGGATTGGATAACCAGGATAAGGATCCCTGCTTTGATGATAACCCTATATTCAATAAGATGCACATAACTGTTAGAGTGTAGTCTTATGAAGACGAACTCAGATCATGAGGCCTCCTCTGTATAGCGGATTGGGAAGGAAATGAGATCAAGTTTTTGGGGGACTCTGACCCGATCAAATTCCTGAGGTGGTTCTCCTAAATTTAGAGCTATATGACATCAGTGTCCTTGGGGCACCAGCCCTATTTCCTATGTTTTTGGTTGGGCAAGCCCAAGCTCGGTATTTCCAAATATTACCCAACCAATAATAGGATTAGCCATTAATGTGCCAGAAATTCATCCAGGCATTCGCTTCTCACACGCCTTTCTTCAGGAACGACGATGGGTCCTACTCTTGGGTCCTTCCGTCTCCCCCAAAGTGCATACGCTTCAGGCCTATTTATGAAAGATATGTAAGCATGCCTGAAGACGGAACTGTACATATGATCCATTGTACCACCATCACTACACTCACACAATGTGATAAGATGTTGGGCCTGCACAGATTTGGGGAACAAGTGCCTCACCTAAACCCTTACTTTGAGGTGGGAGAAAGCAGCAGAATCCCCACGCAGGAGGTCCTTTGAATGAAGTAGTACGCCCCAATCCACCTCAGTTTGCTCATCCTCGGCCTGAAGGTAACCACAGATATTTGAGCGGTAATGAACCTGTTCACCTTCCAAATAACACTGAACCAACCTGGCAGTCACAAGGTATGGCGTACCCCTGCCTCATGCCAAGTAGTCCTATGCCATATGGCGCAGCTAACGCAGAACCACAATAGGATAATGTGTTAGGAAACAATGATCTGGACCATAAATTAAACTAAACTATCCGGATCTAGTTTGAAAGAAACAGAAACTTAAATAATGTAATCTTCCTAAATCCAAATGGAAACATTCGGACAAAGAACCAGCTACAAGGTTGCCCATTGAACACATCAAGTACTTAACCATGGAATCATCAGAATAAAGCTTGGAAAGGAAACAAGCTTTAATCCCTCAAGAACAACATCTAGAAGAACTGATTGCCCTATCTCTAAAGGCATAGAGATCCGAAGACAATGAGTCTAAAGACATCCGGAAGACTCATGCTTAAAGACAATAGGAAAAGTTTCAAAGATAACTTTTCCTTCCACCTTTTGGTCTTCATAGTCAAAGATCCTTTCCCCATGAACAAGATAAAAAAAAGGACTGACACCAGACTGAAAAAGGTAACAAACTTTTTCACCTAGACCAATAAGGACGCACGTGGAGCTCACACCAAAAAGCTAATAGTGTAAAAGTTGGTGCATCATAAAAAGCCAAGGAAAAAGATCACTGATAACTTTTCAGCCTCAATTCTAAGGATTTAAATGGGTCAAAAATAAGTCTAACAGATTGATCAATAGCTCTAAAAGCGCCATATACAAACTGATCAAGGGTGAAGATTTAATGCAATCTCAACAACCCACAATGACTACATTTATGATAGAAGCCTATAAAAGGGAAGCTTCACCAATTGAGAAGGTTGGCTGTTAGATTGATAAAAGTAAGTAACAAAGCACAAGCATACAATCAGTTTACAATGCCTCCAAGAATCAATCAATTCTAAATGTATTGGAAGGATTCCTAAGTGAATTATAAACTTAAGGAAATCCAAAACCAAAACCTTTGTGAAAACAAGAGTGTAAGGATCTCCAACTTAGGTGAGTTGAGAGATTGGGATACAACTTAAAGTTGGTGCTTTGAGTAGGAACTCCCTGTAGGACTTAACTTAGATTTGGGGTAGAAATCTAAGTGGTATATCCTACTAAAGACTAAAGGACTCGACTAGGAGTTGGTGCTTCTAGTGGTATATCCTACATCCGGAAGGGGTTACCAACTGGAGACAAGTTATAAGGCTTGATTCCTGCCTGTTGGAAAGGAATCGACTAGTGGAAAAGTTCGGAGGAAGGAAACTTTGGGGACTGGAGTAGGCAGGGACGAACCAAGATAAAATCCTTTGTATTTGATTTCTTTAACTCTTTATTTAATACATTATATTGTCATAACTGCATCATCTAGATCATAATCAAACATGCTACACTAAGACTTTTTAAAGTCTATTTATTTCGTGAAAAAGGGTCATTCACCCCACTCTGATCTTACAAAGACCCTCACAGGGACCAACAATTGGTATCAGATTAAGTGCTCAAACTAGAGATTTAACAATCTCAAGCTAAAGGTCCATACATTTTGATTCGAATATCAAAATGAATTTCCAAAACTCACAACTCCTTCCCTAGGGTATGTCCATTACCCATCCTCCACTCTTCACCGGTGAACACTACACGTTCTGAAAAAAATCAGATGAAGAACTTCATATAATCATAAAGCATGCAACCATGGTTAGTTATTAAAGATGGTCCATATGAGGCTACTTATGAAGTAGAGGGTATGACTACCCGAAAGCCATCAAGTATGTGGGATGAGAGTGATTTTGAAAAGTTGTGTGAAAATGAAAATGCTATTAACATGCTTCATTGTACCCTTAGTGCAGCTAAATTTAATAGAATATCTAGATGTGAGACTGTAAAGGAAATTTAGGAAAAGCTGGAAGTAACCTATGAAGGAACCAACAATGTAGGAGAAGCTAAGCTTGATCTACTCCAGCAAAAGCTTGAAACCTTCAAAATAGAGCCAAAAGAATCAATTAGTAGCATGAACACTAGATATACCAATCAAGTAAATGAGATGAAGAGGCTTAGAAAAGAAATCACTAAAGTAGATATGGTAAAGAAGGTACTCAAGAGTCCCACCAAGGAATGGGATAACAAGAAGAGTGCCATTGAGGAAGCTCACGACTTAAATTTCTATAGTTATAATGAGCTCATTGGTAATCTATTAATCCAATAGTTATCCTTGGAGAGATATAGCCAACAAAAAAAGAAGCCTGAGGAGAAGAAGAAGAAGGCCATTGCACTCAAGGCAAAATCCACCGGATCAGCTTCATCCGGAGAAGAAGAGCAAATCACTGAATCACTGAGCACCAAAGACCAACTTGCGCTATTGACCAGAAAACTCAACAGATTCATACAAAAGAAAGATAGAAGGAAATCAAGAAAGTGTAAATCCTAGAAATCAAAAGAAGGCACATCTAGAAGGGATAAACCCAGAAAGAATCCGGAAGAAAAGAAGGATCCAGAAAAAGAAGCTGCATGTTTTGAATGTGGAGAAAAAGGCTATTTCAAAACAAAATATCCCAAGCTTAAGAGAACCAAGAAGTTCAAAAAGAAGGCAATGGTAGCTACCTAGAGCAACAGTGAAGAAAGTAGCAGCTCATCTTTAATAGAAGAAAAGGATACTACAAATTGTGCATTCATGGCTCTAACTGATCCGGAAGCAGACCAATCGGGAAGATATGCCTCTAAGCAACATACAGTGCAAATCGAAGAATAATAATCAGAAATAGCAAACATTGAGGTAAATTCTTGTTCTAATTTTGACCTGGCTAGAGCTTTGTCTATTGTAATCAAGAGTGTAAAAAAGAATGCAAAAGTAATCAAATCCCTCAAGAGAGAAATGATGGAGTTAGCAGAAGATGTTGACGCAATGGCACAAGACATCAATCTTGTTAGAGCAACCAAGCATATTGATGTTGTGGAAGAGAACTTCCTGAGGAATCAAGTCCAGATTCTAAATGCAAATGTAATAGGACTAGATAGAGAAATCAATCTATTAAATGAAGTTTCTAGGAAGAGGCCAAGGACAAAAGCTCCAAGAAGAGATCATCATCCTCCTGAATAAAACAGATCCCAAAAGGCCCTTAATCAAAAAATGAAGGAGGTTAGCAGGCAACCCCAAGCCTAGAGATATATTGTTGCTCAAAAGGGAAAGAGCAAGATGGCTTACAACTAACAACCTATCAAACATAGAAGAAGTTATGGAGCAGAGGTTGCACCTCCAACCAGCTTTCGGATTCACGCCGAACCATTTACCAGTTTACAAGAAGCTGGATATAGAGGGAACTATGGGAAGGAAGATCTTGAAAAGATCAAAAAGAAGTAGGAGCAAAATAGATCCATTGCAGGGTGCAGCTTTTATAGGAAAAAATCATATTACTAAATTATGTAGATTAAAAAATGCTATTATGATGCTTACCCTTGGCTTGAGATGGTTATTAACATGAGAGGACCCAAATCTGATTGGGTACCCAAACCCACTTGATCTGTTTTATAGGTATGCCTTAGATCATCAATTGATCAACACACTTGGTATATTAATAGTGGATACTCAAGGCACATGATAGGTGATGAGAAGGCCTTCATCACATTGACCTGGAAGAAGGGAGGCAAAGTAAGCTTTGGAGACAATCAAAAGGGATAGATCATTGGTCATGCAACCATTGGATCTGAATTAAAGATAGAAGATGTTTCTCTGGTTGATGGACTAAAATTCAACTTGCTAAGTGTGGCCTAACTTTGTGACAAAGGAAGAAAAGTCACATTTAATTCCGGAGGCTACTCAATCTATGATAGTAAGTCTAACCAACTCATTCTTTATGCACCTAGAGTAAATAATGTCTATTTTGTGAACATTAAAAATGATAAAAAAGAATATCTGCTTGGTGTCTAAAGAAGAAGAATCATGGCCGTGGCACCGGAGGTTGGGACATGTCAATAAGAACCTCCTATCCAAACTAGCCAAAAAGGAATTAGTAGTGGGTTTTCCTAAGGTTGCTTTTGAAAAGGATCATCTATGCACTGCATGCAATTAGGTAAACAACATAAGAAAAGTTTCCCTTCCATCTCATACATTCCTTCCAAAAGAGTACTTGAGCTCTTGCATATTGATCTCTTTGGTCCAATCAAACCATTGAGTTTCGGTAGAAGAGAATACACCATGGTCATTATGGATGATTATTCTCCATATACCTGGGTGCTCTTGCTAGGAAGCAAAGATGAGTCCTTTGACCAATTCTCAAAAACATTCATCCGAATAGAAGTAGAATAGGGCGTAAGCATTGCACTCATCCGGAGTGATAATGGTGGTGAGTTCAAAAATAGGTAGTTTGCTGAATTTTGTGACTCTAAGGGCATTGAGCATAACTTCTCTGCCCCTCACACTCCTTAATAGAATGGAGTTGTTGAGAGAAAGAACAGGACCATAGTTAAGATGGCTAGAACAATGCTCAGTGATAATTGTTTGCCAAAATACTTTTAAGGAGAGGCCGTGAATACAAATTGTTATATTTTAAATAGAGCTCTTATTAGAAAGACCATAGAAAAGACCCCATATGAATTTTGGAAGGGAAGAAAACCCAAAATTGGGTATTTCAGAGCATTTGGATGTAAATGCTACATCTTTAATGATAGAGAGCAACTAGGAAAATTCAATCCTAAATCTGATGAAGCAATTTTCCTTGGCTACTCAACACATAGTAAGGCTTACAGAGTCTTCAATAACTGAACCCAAACTATGGTAGAGTCAAAACATGTAGATTTGGATAAGACTAACACTACAAATAAGAAAAGTTACACTCTGAAAGATCCAGTTTTGGGAGCTAAAAAATCTAGAGAAAAGAAGGAAGCAAGAATTCATGATTCATTCTAAATCAAGAAGTACAAAGAGGAAGATGAAGGAATATCTTTTGATCCAGAAGTACAACAAGTTAATCTCAACCCATAAGAGATGGACTTCAATGAAGCCCAAGAAGGAGTGATTGAAGCTAAAGTGGAACAAATCCCATTTCAACATGAAGGCCTACAAAGGGAGATACAGACACAGAGATCATTCTATTGATAATATTCTGGATAATGTTCAGAATCTAGTAAGAACTAGACGTTAGCTCAACTGGATGGTGAGCCATGCTGCTTTTTTCTCTCTTATTAAGCGAAAGAAATTTCAAGATGCTGAAGGAGATGAAAGTTGGATGATGGCAATGCAGGAAGAGCTAGATTAATTCACCAGGAATGATGTATCGGATCTAGTAGCACCTCCAAAGGGAAAGTCAATCATTGGCACCAAATGGGTTTTCTGGAACAAGGTAGATGAATCTAAAGTATTGGTGAGAAACAAAGCAAGAATTGTTTCCCAAGGCTATAATCAACAAGAAGGGATTGACTTTGATGAAATCTTTGCCCCTATAGCAAGACTAGAGGCAATTCGGATCCTATGTGCTTTTGCATCATTCATGGGATTCACTCTATTCCAAATGGATGTCAAAAGTGCATTTCTCAATGGAGTTATCTAGGAAGAACTATATGTCAAGAAGCCTCCTGGATTTGAAGATTCTAAGCATCCAGATCATGTCTATAAATTGAAGAAAGCTCTTTATGGACTGAAGCAAGAACAAAGAGCCTGATATGAGAGACTCACTACATTTCTAATATCCAAAGGGTACATTAGGGCAAAGTAGATACAACTCTTTTCATCAAGAAGAAGAAGAATGATATTATTCTAGTCCAAATCTATATGTATGATATCATATTTAGAGCCACTGATGAAAAGATGTGTGAAGAATTCAGCTCTCAAATGCAGAAGGAATTTGAGATGTCCATGATGGGAGAATTGAATTTCTTCCTTGGTCTACAAATTAAGCAAAGTCCGGATTGGATTTTCATTAACCAATCAAAGTACACCAAGGAAATCTTAAAGAAGTTTAAAATGAACAAGAGCAAGCCCACAGTCGTATCCAAGGATTGTGAAGGAGAAGATGTTGATCAAAAACTCTATAGAGGAATGATTGGTTCACTTCTATACTTGACAGCTAGTAGGCCTGACATACATTATATAGTCTATTATTGTGCAAGATATCAAACCAATCCTAAGGATTCTCATCTCAAAGCTGTAAAAAGAATCCTTAGATGCCTACTAGGAACCACTAAAGTTGGACTATGGTATCCTAGTATTGGTGATTTCACACTCCAAGGGTTCACTGATGCAGATTATAGCAAAGATACTCTTGAGAGAAAGAGTACATTAGGAGGTTGCCATTTCCTTAGAGATTGCTTAGTTTCATGGTACAGCAAGAAGCAAACTTTAGTTGCCTTGTCTACTACAGAAGTTGAATATATAGCAGCTGGAAGTTGTGTAGCTCAACTTCTTTGGATCAAGAAACAACTTAAAGATTACAGAGTTCAATCCGGATGCATAGATGTTATGTGTGACAATGTGTTAAAGAATCCAGTACTCCATAGCAGGATGAAGCATGTCAACATAAGGCATCATTTCATCAGGGATCATGTAATAAAGAAGGATGTTGCATTGGTATACAACCAATGAGCAAAGAGCTGACATCTTTACTAAGCCACTGAGTAAGGATCAATTTGGGAAGCTAAGGGAGTCAATTGGAATGTCCAATCCAATTTAGGGTTAATCCAAAAGACAGCTTGAAATCAAGCCAGATCCTTGGCAACAAAAATCAATCCGGAAGGGAAGAAACATTGGAGAAAAACCTATACCGAAAGAAACTCTACCACGTAAACAGACAGTAATGACAAATGGCAGTAAAAGCGCATAAAGGTAACATTTAATTTTTGAATTTCAAACGTCTATTGGCTATTACATGCGCTGTAAATTTGACAGTTTATTTTCAAAATAAATAGTTCCCATTCTTTGGTTAAACTGAATTTACCTCTCTTAAAAATATGATTGCCATGTCATAGATCCAGCCAAATTACCAGCGTTCAGATTACCAAACTATCCTCACCTTGACAATTCTATATAAACCCCTCAAAATCACCCTTCTCCCTCTCACAAGCAACTACTCTACTGTTACTCTATAAAAATCAAAACCTAAACCCTAATTCCTTCAATCCTTTCTCTAAAATGGCTGCAATTATGACTAAAGAAGGGCCTGTAATGCTGCCAACCCATAACATCTTTAAAGAGTATGATCTTTAAGATAAAGAATTCATTCCCATCAATTCCAAACCCCCCGACTCCATTATCCCCATAGATTATTCGAGTGATAATTTTTTATTCGAAATGTACCCTTATTCTAGACTCATAAAAGATCAGCATCTCACGAATATTCTCAAGATTAACTGCCCTACGTATCCAGACTTAGTCAAAGAGTTCTATGAAAATCTCTGTGTCCCCGCCAAATTTGATGCTCTGAGAACTAAGGTTCAGGGCAATGTTATTACAATTACCCTAGATTTCCTTGAACAACATCTGGGCATGAAAAATGAAGGGGTTTAACTACGGACTGATGGTGATGAACATAAAGTTAAGTATGAAGCCAAACAGTGGTTGTATCTTTGGAGACAAATTCTCCCCGTACTTTCCTTAAATTCCCAGATACCTCCAACATGTCAAGGCAAAATTAGTGCTCATAAGGAAAGGATCTCTCACCATAGTGTCTTCATTCCAACACTGTATGCTCCAACACTAGGTAAAGAGCAGGGAAGTCAACATGACTGATCATCCACTTCCTCAAGCAACATGTAAACTCTCATGGCGCTCTCATCACCTGGATCCTCCTTGCAAACAAATTCAACCTCACTGGATTTCAATCAGTCACTGGTAAAGAAATCTTAGAGAAGAACTTCAAGAAATTGAATTATGAAGAGAAGTGGGATGAAAAAAAGGCTAAGAGGCAAAGAGATAAGAAGAAAAGCGGAGCTAGAAAAGCTGCTAATCCAACAGAGGCTTAGATTCCAAAGAAGGCCCGGACTACTAAATCCAAGACAGTTAAAAAGCAAGTTGTAATTCTGGATGTAGAGGAAAATGATGACACACAAACAATCACCCGGCTGCTTAATAAATCTCTAGAAAAGCCAAAGTCAAAGGGAAGGCTGATCAAATCAGTTGATGGGTTAAAAAGACCGATTTGTGATCTGAAAGCAAGAAAGTCAACTGCAGTAGCTGCTACTGCAATAAGGAAAGGTTATCAGAAAGGAAAAAAGAGAAAAGTATCATATTTGCTGAGAGAGGGTAATTGGTCTAATGAGGAGGAAACAAAAGATGAAATGCCAATGCCAAAGAAGCAATTCACTCGGAAGGGGTGCACTTTTGATGAAGCAGTCAAGGCATAGAAACATCAAAAGAAGACAGCCAAGAAGCCAACTTCCATTGTGATTAATGAAGAGGCTACGAAGAGGGTTGTCTTGGAAGAGTAGGCTATGGCCAAAATTAGCAAAGGAAAAAATGTGGCAGGAGCTAACGAGGATATCCTTCTAGAAGATCCTTAATATAAAGAGATGATGGCCTCTATGGTAGATAACTATAGGAAAAATAACCTAGCCATAGAGGGACCCAAGGATCCTCTGCTACACCAATCCTCATAAATGAAGCTAACTTGGCTGAGATGTCAAAGATTCCAAAATCCGGCCCATTCAACCTCCTACCCATCATAGAACCACTTTCAAAGAACCAGTTGAATCTAAAAGCAGAGATCCCAGCAGAAATAAAACCTATAAAGGCAATTATAGAGGGTGTTGAGGACATTTCTAACATGCTTGGGGGTAGTACTAAAAGTCCTGAAAAGGCATATGTAGGGGTGATAGAGGACACTTTCTATCATCTGGGGGTTGAGGTGGAAGAAGAAGTAAGAACAGAAGTTGCAACTGTCCTATCTCGAGCGCACATTAGTGAGGTAACTCCTATCACAACTACATTAAACACTACTGCTAATTCAACTATTGATAATGTAGCACTAGATAACTAGGATGTTCTTTCTCCAAATGCATCCAAGGGAGATCTATTCAACCTGGAACACACCATTTCGGAGGAGGGATAGGGTCTAAGATCCTAAGAGAATGCTTCTAAAGTGGACTCTAAGGGCGAGGCTAGTTTGGGGGAAAGGTTGGATGAGAGGAGAGAAGAACAAGATTAGTCTCATTCAGATGAGAGTGATAATGAAGTAGATAAAAAACCCTTCGGAAGTAGCTCTAGTTCCGGAGATGACTCCTCTAGCTCCTATGAAGAACAATTCCCTCCAAAAGTTAGTCCTATGAGAGTTCTGGCTAACAGTACAACAAAGGCCAAGGTTTTGGTAGCTCTTCACTTGCTAAAAGAGGCTACTCAAGAGGAAAATGAAGAAGGGTACATCAAGCAGAGCCTCCGGACTATCTGCACTAATCTAAGAGGAGTTGAAAAGGAATTACACAAACAAGACTCGAGTTTGGATATGAAGAACGAGTTGGGTGAAATCAAACAATCAGTGAAGAATAAAAAGAAAAAGTTTTGGATTTCCCCACTCTAGGAGCTATTGATGAAGCTTCTCTCTCCCAGATCATACCAACCTTAAATGAGCTTAAAGGAAATGTTTCCACAGCTAACCAGACTGCTGATCAAGCCAACACCCTAGCTTCAAACAATTGTTGAACAGCACTTGATAAAATCACTTCCTCCTCTTCCGAGCTCTCAGAAGAAATTAAAGCCTATCTAGATACCAAGTTTGAAAACTTGTTAAAATTCATGGCTGAGAAGGACCTCAAACATGTCATCAATGATCTGGGAGTAGATGAACAAGGTCTCTAGGAAATGCTAGTTCACTTTATTGAGAAGACAATTCCCAAATTCTAAAATAAAATCTTGAAGGATATGGATGATGAAATGCAGAGTCATCTGGCCAGATTAGAGAAGATAATAAATGATTGGAAGGCATTCATCACCAAAGAAATCTCTCTTCAAAAGGAATCCATTCATAATATTCGGAAAGGGATTAGTGAAGAAACAACCCTGCTCCAAATCGGAATCAATAACCTATTATTATCGGATCTTCTTCCTCTCCTGCTATTCTAGAAAGCTAGCTCCTTCCAATTTTCCATAACCATATTCAAGTAATTAGAGATTCTGGCTTCTTTGGTCAGAGGGAATGACAACTCTCCTTAAGGTGCTCTTCCCTTACTTTGACAAAAATGATCAAGAGTTTGTCTTGCCCATTCATTCGTCCATCAAACAATCCTATGATCAGTTGAAGAAGACTATCCAGCCTTACTATCTTACTCCTACTATTGACCACATAATTGCTGAAAGAACCAAAGGTAATCCTTATTACTCAATCTACTCAAAATCTTGGCAAGAGGCCTGGGATAACAAGATCTACAGAGTGATTGACCCCTAAGCTGGCAACAAAAAGGGGAAGATAAGTCTACAAGGGGAAGGAGCAAGTAAAGGGAAAGAAAAGGAAAGAGGACCATCCGGAGAGAATTAGACTAGCTATAATTTTGTAAAATTTTGTAATAGCTAGATTCACTATTATATATTTCTGTAATCTGTAATCTGAATTTCATTGATGTTAATTATTGTTAACAGCAGAAGTTTATATAGTGAAACAATCTAATTCTCAAAAAATTGCTTCTAAAGTACAATCTGCAATTGTACTAAAAAACTTAGAAGCTAGAATTGAAAAATATTGGGAGAGTTAGTATGCTAGAATTATGGGGGAGTAAAACCTACAAATTTCTAAGTATTAAGTATCATACTTAGTTCATATATACTCCATTCCTCAAAATGTATGTACCTTTAGCTCGAGATTGTTAAATCTCTAGTTTGAGAACTTGCTCTAATAAGTCTACAAGGGGAAGGAGCAAGTAAAGGGAAAGAAAAGGAATGAGGACCATCCGAAGAGAATTAGACTAGCTATAATTTTGTAAAATTTTGTAATAGCTAGATTCACTATTATATATTTCTATAATTTATAATCTGAAGTTCATTGATGTTAACTATTGTTAACAGCAGAAGTATATATAGTGAAACAATCTAATTCTCAAAATATTGCTTCTAAAGTACAATCTGCAATTGTAATAAAACAAACTTAGAAGCTAGAACTGAAAATTTTGGGGGCGTTAGGATGCTAGAATTATGGGGGAGTAAAACCTGTAAATGTCTAAGTATCAAGAATCTTACTTAATTCATATATACTTCATTCCCTTGTACTTAGCTTTTGTTTCCATCAAATGGGGGAGATTGTTGGGAAATAATGATCCGGACCACAAATTAGACTAAACTATCCGGATCTGGTTTGAAAGAAACAAAAACTTAAATCATGTAATCTTCCTAAATCTAAATGGAAACATCCGGACAAAGATCCATCTACAAGATTATCCATTGAAAACAACAAGTACCTAAGCATGGAATCATCAAAATAAAGCTTGGAAAGGAAACAAGCTTTAATCCCTCAAGAACAGCATCTGGAAGAACTGATTGCCCTATCTCTGGAGGCATAGAGAACTGGAGACAATGAGTCTAAAGACATTAGGAAGACTCATACTTGAAGACAATAGGAAAAATTTGAAAGATAACTTTTCCCTCTACCTTTTGGTCTTTATAGTCAAAGATCCTTTCCCCATGAACAAGATAAAAGTGAAAGCTTACACTTTTTAGTAAAAGGATAAAAGGACTGACACTGGATTGAAAAAGCTAACGAACTTTTTCACCTAGACCAATAAGTAGGTGCTTGGAGCTCACACCAAAAAGTTAATGGTGTAAAAGTTGGTGCATCACAAAAAGCCGAGGAAAATGATCACTGACAACTTTTCAGCCTTAATCCCAAGGATTCAAACGGGTCAAAATTGAGTCTAACGGATTGATCAACAACTCCAAAAGTGCTACATACAACCTAGTCAAGGGTGAAGATTTAATGCAAGTTCAATAACCCACAACGGCTACAATTATGATAGAAGCCTATAAAAGGGATGCTTCACCAATTGAGAAGGTTAGCTATTTGTTTGACAAAAGTAAGTAATAAAGCACAAATATTCAATCAGTTTACAATCCCTCAAAGAATCAGTCAATTCCAGATCTGTTATAAGGATTCCTAAGTGAATTAGAAACTTAAGGAAATCCAAAACCAAAACCTTTGTGAAAACAAGAGTGTAAGGATCTCCAACTTAGGTGAGTTGAGAGATTGGGATACAACTTAAAGTTGGTGCTTTAAGTGAACTCCCTATAGGACTTAGCTTAGATTTGGGGTAGAAATCTAAGTCGTATATCCTTCTAAAGACTAAATGACTCGGCTAGGAGTTGGTGCTTCTAGTGGTATATCCTAAATCCGAAAGGGGTTACCATCAGGAGATAAATTGTAAGGCTTGATTCCTGCCTGTTGGAAAGGAATCCACTAGTGGAAAATCGCAGAGGAAGGACCCGGGGACTGGAGTAGCCAGTGCCGAACCAGGATGAAATCCTTTGTGTTTAATTTCTTTAACTCTTTATTTATTGCATTATATTATCATAACTGCATCATCCGGATCATAATCAAACACGTTACACTAAAACTTTTTAAAGTCTATTTATTCCATAAAAAAGGGTCATTCATCCCCCTCTGAGCTTACAAAAACCCTCACAGGCACTAACATAATGACCCTGATTATCCAAATACAATGTCAACTGGACATGTAAGGACGATCCCTGCCAATCCACAATTATAGGCACCCGAGCTGGTGTACTTTTGGGATCCTCCACCAGAGGGAATCATGGATGCCCGACTATTGCCAGACCTTGAATATCTACACTCTCGGTCGATAAGAGAAGAATTGTACGGGATTATGGATGGGACCCCTGCTGAACTCAATGCGATTGAAACTGGAAGCTTGACAGAAAGACTAGTCTTCTAGAGAATCCAATAGAAAAAAAGAGACTTCTGCTACAAAGGAGACATTAACCCAATACTCCTATCAACTTGATGGCATTCACAAGCCTACAAGATGACCAAAGATTCTACAAAAGGCTTAATGTAGCCTATTAATCTGCGGTCACTTGGGAAGCTACCCATGGAACCATGCTCTTTCCTAAGTTGCCACCGGAACTCGGGTATTATGGAAGTGGACACCCTTGGGTCTTCCTCACCATATTTACTGAAGTAATGAACTCAAGGGATGAACATTATCGCCATTGGCCCGAAATCTTTAGCGCCACTCTTAGTGGAAGAGCGCTGGAATGGTATAATAGAACGTAGAACAATCCCACCATGCATCGTTATTGCTTCTTCTAGGGCATTCTAAGCCAAGATTTCCTATATTATTTTACCATGGAAGAGCCAGATGAAAGAACAATGGGCAACCCACCTAGGATGGAACCATACCGGAGGGATAGACTGGCAGCCTAGGCTTATCCATTCTTCACAATGATACCCCATCCAGAAATAGTAGAGATACTAGACAAATTGGTCTTAGCTCACTCTGATGTTGTTAGCATGATTAGGGGGATTGAACCACAAGCATATGTGAAAGACGAAATCCTCCAGGAAAACCCCACCATAGTGTTACTAGTAAATGGTGTGAAGGCCACGGCTCCACACATTGCTAGGCCCATATGGCCAAAATACATTCCCCTTGAAGAAGATTTTGATGATTTTATAGTGTTCAAGCGTGAGGGTGCTCCCCAAGAATGACAAGAGCACATCAATCATGATACCCAAAGTGGGAGAATTTATCAGCCTTAGGTCCAGGTCAATCCTAGCCCTACCAAGGTTCCACCAGCATATAACCCAACAAAGGAAATTGGCATTCTTATAGTCGAACAACTAATAAACACCCTTATCAAGATGAGTATCTGGGATCTCTTACGGGGATCCCAAACACATAGAAGGGCTATCATGCAAAAGTTGATGGAAATGGAGGCACCATCACTAGCCTCATCGACAGAAGTATGTGCCTTGATCGGATGCGGGATCCGCGCCGAATCTCCTGACATTTTCTTCTCTAATGCGGACCTGCCAAATGACAGGCTACGCTACAATCAGGCCCTGTACTTGAAAATTGAGATACTAGATCGAGTATTGCCCTGTGTCATGGTGGACAATGGCTCTGCACTCAACGTCTACCTTTAAAAGATCCTACCAATCCCAGGGTTAAATGAAGGGATGCTTAAGAAGTCCTGAACAATTATTAAAGCATATGATAACTCGAAGAGGTTCATCCTGGGGACTTCCTAGGCAACAGTGAAGGTAGGGGAAGTTGAGTCCCATACAACTTTCACCATCATCAACATCCTAGTCACGTTATCCTTGCTACTCAATCAATCGTGGTTTCATGCGCTAGAAGATATCCCTTCCACCTTACACCAAAAGGTAAAAATCCCCTACAAGGGAAAGATAGTAACCCTCGAGGCCAATGAGGAATCCACCGTAGCTACCATACGGGCAAACCCAGAATATGTAGGCAGATTTCTAATAGCCACTATGAGGTGTCGATGACGTGTGGGTCTCCCTAGGTGCCTGTATGAGAGGCAGGCCCACTGGGGGTTTGGTTGGATTTAGGCGTGATAAAACATTTTTTAGTTAAAGTTTGCATAATAAGCCAATATTAATGAATAAAAGAATCGAGACCCAAATCTCGATACAATTGATAGAGTCACCACCAAAGTTGTCTACTTGGGAAAGAGTTTTGGTATAGTTCCCTCTAGGTGGGAGACTTATACCTATTGGATTAGAGATTCGGGTATCGGATGAGTCACTTATTTCTCATTTAGTTGATTCAAAATTACATTCACTGCATAAAATCGTTTTAGTTTTCATCATTTAGGGAATTATCACAGAAATCCTATTTCTACACTCTTTCACACTCGTTACATACGTTTACATATTACAATAAAGTACAAGTAATAAATGGGGGAATAAAAATTACAACCGGGGGAAATGGGGGAAATTACAAAGAGAATTTGTTCTAATTTATAAAATAAAATGAAAATAAATTCCCCTGCATCCATAGATTTTAGCACAGTTTATAGCACATCGTAAATCAACACTTCAGTGTATTTTGTGGTGAAAACACATTTTAACTTTTATGGGTTGATTTACCAGATTATTAGTGAAAATGACAGCATGGAAAATGGTTCGTTGGATTGATTTTTAACCAGTTAAAAATGAGTTTTGAAATCTGCCTATGGCTGGTACCGTACGGGTGGGTGGGACCCGCACTGCTACTAGGGAGGACCGATACGGGTATGGTTTACCCGTACGGGTCCTATCTGGTCCAGGCAAAAACTTTGTTTAGTTCAGTTTATAGATTAACAGATTAAAAAATTGGTGGCAGAAAATTAAATAAAAAGGGGATTTCCTTCTATATGAGTATGGCACACTAAATTGATATCTTTGGGGATATATGGTGCCAATAAGGTTTATTTGGGTTAGGACCGGACCTGAAACAAGAAATGAAAGTAACAGATATAATAAAAAGGAATAGAGAATAATAATGATGATATAACTGAGGTGTGAGTCTCTTTGAAACTCAGGAGCATTAGCTTTACGGCGTGAACCGACTTTGAGATGATCTCTTTATTGTTGAGAGAGCCCGGCCAAAGTACATGGTGAAATAGGATTATTTAGGTGAGTATTTGTGTGGACCGAACCTCCCCCTAAATCCTAATAAAAGAACCTAGGCCCGAATAAAATATGGACAAAACCTCAAAGGAAGGGTTTTCTCCCCATTTTATACCTCTCATACCCCCGCTATACCTTTTCTATACCTATAGGAATTGCTAGAGTTTTAGTATTAATTCTATATGAGATGTGTCTTGAAATGAGGGGTCAGGTCAAAATGCAATAAATCGCATTAAGACCTGCCTTTTCTCAAAAACAGAAAGAGATAGCTTCTAAAAGAGGCTGATTAGGACATTTAAGGATCCATAAGGGTGGGACCCCACCTGTACGGGTACTAGGTGACCCATACGGGTCACCTCCATATGTATGGCAGGTACTCACCTGTACGAGTCTGCCAGTGGATCCGTACCACTAGACAGAACCCGTACGGGTACCTAAGGGCAGACTAGGTTTCCGGCCTTCGGCCAAACTTAACTCTGCAGTAGTAGAAACAACTCTGATGGACAACATGTGAGCACGGGATTTTGCAGTCCCTCTCACGAGACGATGATGACGTATACCCGATTTTGATACCTCGAAATAAAAGTTCTCTTTAGAATTTTTATTACCAAAATAATATTCCTTGTGAATTTTATAATTGGCAGAATCCAGTTCGGTGTGGCCGATAACGCGTCCGGTAGGAGCTTGAACCGATGATTTACACCCAAATTAAATAATACCCATTAAAATATAATTAAAATTCAAAAAGATACCTTTCCACCTACTATTAATCCACTTTTCCCGACTTTTTAGGCTTTTTGACCCGTTGGTTGTCGGTATGCTGGAGAATGATGTTGCCACCGACATCACCATACCGCCGGTGGCATCACCATACCGCCGACGGCATCCCCATACTGCCGGAGGCATCCTCTATACCGCCGGCAATATGATGATATCGCCGGCGGCATGGCCTAAAATGGGTCCCTCCACAGACAGCCTTTCGACCACTTTCGGAGGAATAAGTCAAAAAGGTCTCAAAAAACACCCCAATTTGCCTATAAGAGGCCTCTAAAACTGCAAAAGAAAAGGGGGGACTGAAATTATAGAGGGAAGGAGCTAAATTTGGGCAATTGAGAGGCTGAAATCAAGAGAATAGATTTTAGTGAGATAAGAACTAGAAAAGGCAGGAAAAAGGATTCTAATCCATTTTTTCCCGATTTTTCTTCTTCGAACTCTCTGATTGTGAGCTTAAATCAGTGGGTGTTTGGGTTAAATCAACTTGATAGAATTTAGAGACCTAAAACCTTTAAATTAACAATCAAATTATCATTGCAAGCTCCCCGGAGGTGTTATTGTTCAGTTCATGAAGAGTTGGATTCACTACCCCGAGGTGAAAATCCTGAGTCTCATAGCTCTTTGGCATTATTATTATTGGTTTGCACTAATTTTCGTTGATTTGTGTTCATTTTTGAGTTTTCGGTCACTTTGACTGCAAACCGCTGCTGTCGCTTGAAATTGAAGTCACCGGAGACAGGCGATGTTGCCGGCTGTATCACCTATGTCGCGAGAGACAGCGTTGATACCGCCATTACCATCGCATTCCCCAGAGACCTCACTTTATTGCGGTACCCTTTCTTTGCGGTACTCAGAAAGCCTTGTGCCTATCTGCATGCTGATGTCGCCCGTGACATAATCGATGTCGCCGGCGGCATCATCCATGCCACCAGCGACATCAACTATGTCGTCGGCGATATCAGATGCCCCATGACGGCATGACTTTTTGAACAGCAGTATTGTTTTCGTTTGTTTCCAAACTAATTTATTTTCTCAAAGCTAGGACCTATAGTGTAACGATGGAGGTTCAAAACCTCCTGAAAACAGACCCGCCCCATGACGGGTAGTATATTCACCTGTAATCCGATTAAAGCACTGATCAAATCTGAAATTTGGATAAAAATGGAATTTCCCCGCAAACTCAATTCAAACCTCATTTTAGCCATCCAATTGGGCTTTATGATATTATAAATAAAATATGCCATATTCGTGTCAACCATCCTCTCCAGGTTGATGTATATCGGACATTCGGGTATTTCATTTGTTACATAGAAAATGTACAGGACTTGAAAACCTTTTAATAATTTTACTTTTCGCACTTACTTTTCTTTTACAATTGTAAATATTTTTTTATCGCTTCAATTGCTTGATAAATGCGAAACAACAAATAACTAAAAATACAAATAAATAGGGTGGATTAAATCGATTAAGAAAGAATGAAGTATCCTAACTTGGCCTAATGAAAAATAGATAACATTATCCGAACTTGGAATCTCTACTTAAGGTATGGTCCAACCACCCGATGGGAAAATCGTACCGAAAATTTCCCGGTTGAGCTGAACCGGGTGGCGACTCTATTCTAAGTACGGGATTTCGATATCGTATCTTTTAAGCATTAAAATATGCAAAATCATTTTTTTAACTACATCACACTCATCCACCGACATACCAACAGGCCGGCCCAACCGGGTCCGGCCCCGCGCCACAGCCATGCGAATCGTCGTCCGCTCCTAGTGGCGACTCCGCTGGGGAATTTTCTTTAAACTTGAATCTTCTTTCATAGTTTAAAAGATTTTGATGATGTATTGAAATCATTGGCCAAATTAAGACTTCATTCTTTTCTTATGACGTCTTGTCCTTGTGCGTGTAGATAGTTTGGTAATTTTAGGTACCCTATCACCCGAGAAGCTCACCAAGTATCAATCATGCCCTGTTGGAATTGAGGATGCCTAGTGGGTGGATCACTTGTTTTAACCAACACATAAACTCCTATAATCGCGCCCATTTGGGTAATGGTTGAGTAACGTGGAATCAAGGTAAATGAGAACCTTCTACATCAACAACCCTATACCAAAGCCGCGTTAGAAAAAAGCCTTAGCACATCATTACCCTTAGGATTACCCAAAACAAATAAAATAATTGGGACGCGCTTCCTTCGCCATAACCGGTGAAGCAGCCAAACTCCATCCTACCAAATAGGCATTATACGGGAGCCATAAGGTTGGAACAGGGCCGATTCGCATGCTATGTGCTCTATAATCATGCACCCCTATGCATCAGCTTTAAGAGCCGAAAATGAATCAACTTACCCTTATCACTTCCACCCGTGGAAGAGGTTTAGCAACATATGTAGGACTTCTCTTGTGCCTCTATTGCTATGTAAGACATGAGATACAAATGTCCCACGTATGTTGAAGGGATAAGCCAACACATTATCTCTAACCACATTTACGTGCAGCCATACATATCACGCACCGATTCTAATAAAAAAAAGACATACATATATACCATCCATACCATTTACAACCCATTCATGATCTGACCCACGGCTCATGATCCTAAACAGCCTTCCTCTTAAACCGAGACCTTCACAACCAACCATGTCTCTTCCTCACAATGACAACTCCACCTCGTCTAGAGGACAAACTAGTCTTCCCCCCACCTCAAGAGCAGCAGTTCACTCTCCGTCTCTTGGATCAGAGATCACCGCTGCTATCATTTAGTTTCTGAACTCCGATCAGTTCCAAAACATCATTCAGGAGCTAGTGTGTGTCCGTCAAGAAGGCCCTAGGAAGTTAGGACTTCGACCAGGTCATGCGATCTTCGGGCATGACACCCAATGGCGATACACTCTGGCAATCACCACCAAGCACTTACCCTAGACAAAGAGAAGTAGCCCAGAGTCCAATTCTTCCACCATTCTTTAACACCTTACCACCAACTTTGGTCACCCCATCACAATTTAAGATCCCTGCTGCCCCGATGCTTCCTTAATATGACCAAGTCATGCAATACAAAGTTGAAGACTTCTCGTGTCAATTGATGACAGTAGGCTGCTATCAGAAAGAGGGAAGGGCCCAATTAGAGAAAGACCAGATCTTTCAAAACACTGACTCACCCACACCCCCACCTTAAATCATGGTGGACCAAGAGACCTATTAGAAATCGACACCAGCTGCCATTATTCATCCAAACAACGGTCTTAAGTATAGAACAAATCCGTGGAAACTGCCGCTTAATGTAATTTTCACCGGGTTAAAGGAAGCTGGCATTCTTAAACCTCTTCACGAATTCAATCCCCCCATGAGAGAAGAAGGAAAAGGCTTTTGCAGATATCACATGTTGTCGGGTCACAACACCAATCATTGTAAAGCTTTGGTCCGTACCATTCAACGTCTGGTGGATGATAAGAAGATTACCGACCCTGAAAGGGTATCCTGCCCCTTGCTAGAGTCTGGCAACCAGACACAGATGATTAATCCTGGCTTTTCCAAACAACGGAATGCCCCTCAAGATCTCATCAAGGCCATCTACTCAAATGGTGGGGGAAAATCGCGCTCTGACATTGAGGACGAAGAATCCCAATTTGCAATCCTTAGAGTTCAGACTTTTTAGCTCCATGAACAACTTCCATTTTTCTTACTTATGTCATGTCTATATCCTTTGATCCGCGTCTTCATATGAGCATACGTACGATGCTTTCAGTATTTAAGATATTTTTATTGAATGAAATTAGATTGAGTACATCACGTGGTAATCAAATCCAATAATCTAAACGCTGTCAAACACATGTGAGATAATAAAGTGCTAAAGACCCTGATAATACTTTTGCTCAGCTCAACAACCCTGCAATGGTGCACCTTTAAGCCACCAAAGAAGTACCAACAGGTCCCCTGAAATAGAGAATCAAGGCTTACACCCAATAGAGCCCAACCTCCTTCAAATAAACATCGTAGCCAAATCTCAGACCAATGTCACCAATTAGAACATGATCAAATTTGAAGAGAAACACATCTTCTCCCGGTACAAATCAACCCCATTAAAACCTTCAACTAACAAAGGTCAGGGGACAACCACTTCCAAGAACACCGAGTCTAAAGGCAAGCACCTTCATCCCACAAGCCATGAAGACGATCGCACAACCAATGTCACAATCGGCTTGCCAAAAAAACCAACAAAGCAAACAACCACTTCAAAAGCACCAATCAAAAGGTCCTCAAACCGAACATCACTTGTTCAAAACCCATCACCACCGATATAGAGTGCAAATTCAGGACTAAACAAGAAGGGCTCTGTAGACTAGACTGAAGGAGCAATCAAAATAGCGATCAGGACGACAATCAAACCAATCGATGAAGCTCTAGGTAAGCGCTAAAAACTCCCGCGTGCTAAATAGCTCGCAATAAGGTTAACCAAAATCAAAACAAGATAGAATGAACTGGATGATCCAAGCGAAAACCGAGTGGACACCAAGAATATCTGTAAAGGCACAACTAGGTGCACAACGGTGAATTAGATACTCAACGCCCTTGCTGAGAGTCAGGCCCGACGCTGAACCATCTGAAGACCTTCGATGCTAGTGAAAAGTTCAGACCAGATTGAGAAGGTTGCCATATGACTAAGGATGGTACCAAAGTCATAAGCATAGGCAAGGGCAAGTCCATCGATCTAGTCGACCAGAAAAGGTTTAAGCATTATCATGTCTAAACAAAAGTAATAAATAAGAAAAAGCGGCACACTAAAAAAGATATACAATAATCGCCCGCCTGTCGGTCTTCTACTAACTGGGCAAAAATTAGGGTTACACCCGACGGTCGGTATCCTGCAAACCGGCTGTATAAAAATTAGGGGATAAGTCAATAATGCCTGCTGAACTGAAAACCCGAAAAGGGCGGTTCAGACAAAAATTAGGGCACAAAAAAATAGTGACATGTTAACTCGAAAACCTGTAAAGGCTGGTTAACACCAGGGGTTCCATTAATGGAGATGATTGCCAACATCTTGTACTCGAATTAGATTCACTCGATAAAAGTGTCTTTCGTGCTGAAACATCTGTGTTTGTGATTGTACGAATGTCTGGCGATCGAAGGATGGAAACATCACAAGTAAGCTTAATCGAAGACGCTTCGCAGTCAAAGGTCGGAATAAGTCTGTTATGGTAAAAACCCAAAAGGACAGTCTATGCAAACAATAGGGTCAAGTTGGAGCCCAAAATCTGTGTTCCTCAGGCTCTGTGGGAAACCCCGCAGCTTTTGATTATGGGTTGCCACGATAGAAATGGACAGAATGGTTGGAATCAGATTGTTGGAAGATTGATGCCGCCGACGATATGGGGGATACCGCCGGCGATATGGGCGATATGGGTGATGCCGCCAGCGGCATGGAGTTAATTTTCTGGGCGGCATCAGAAGGATTTCTTCCGTTTCAGACCGGTACAAAAGCCTGTAAACAATCCTATGCTATGTTTCCAATGCCTCATCAAACAACAATTCATTTTTGTATTCAAAATAAAAAGCCCGAAGGCGCCAATCACTCAAATTGTACCAAAACATCTAGCCTACGACAAAACCAAATTATCCATATCCCAATGTATCGAGCGTACAAACCAAGAACTCCAAAGCAAAACAAAAATGAAAAATAAAACTAAGCATGCCCGCCACTACCGGCTGGGCGGGATGAAATGTCATCGGGACCTGCAAACCAGTCGTCAACATCATCCTCGTCTTCCTCCCTTCCCTCTGTCATAGGGACACTACTGGACTCCTCAGCCACAGTAAATGCACGTCGGCCGGCAGACATCTTAATCCCCCTACAACTGGTGCCTCCGGGGTGCGCACGGTCAAAGTTTTGCTTACTTCTCCTTCCTAGGCGGTGGCTGCCAGCTGACCCTCGAGATCACTCATGCGACACTGTATGACCGCAGTCTCCTCCTCATACCGCCGCCGGGCCGCATCAGCATCAGACAAAGAAAGGGCCAAGAAATCCTGCAAACCGGAGAAAATATCAACAATGCATGTCATGCATAACATTCATACATATATCCCATCTTAACATGTGCATAAAATACCTGAACGAGGGCCGACTGCCCAATAAGGGTATCCCGGAGAACAAAATTGTTCTCCGCAAGTTGCTCTACGTGACTCCGTGCCAACTGGAAAAGCTAAAAGGCAAATCCTTAGACACCCGCATCTAAGGCTTAGTAAGAAAATAATTATTAGGCCTTACGTAGGTAGTATTTTCAGGCATGAAAATTGGAGCTTGCCGACTCTAGCCAACATTCCTATGGGAGAATTCGCCTCGGAAGTTCATCAACAGGAAGGTGGTTTCCAACGGATTGACCAATCTCCCCTCAACAAAGTTTATGCCTTCCGGCACACCATAATGCCGGGTCCCACTTTGATTGTCCCGACCCCTCTTTCTCGCAGGTTCTTGCAAAACATGAAAGCCATAGGTCAACAACGACCCTAAACGACTTCAAAATCATACACACAAGCACAATCATACCTCAAAAGAACGTTGCTCCCCTTGGGACATCGGCACGCTCCCACCAGCTACGTCCGCACCTACCTCATCCTCCCCCTCAGGATCGATCGCAACGTCCCCTTCAAGCTCCTCGTCCTCAGCATCCTCCTCCTCATCAACGTCCACAATGCCTTTGCGGTGCCTCTTCTCGTCTTCCAACCGTTGCTCGTTGTGATACTCAATTGTATCGTTGCTATGGATGCGAGGACACACGAGGAGTAGACGCTGAAAAAGCTGCACATAGAGGCCAGGAACGCTAGGGATCACTAGGCCATTCCCTTCAATATAATCAGCTTTGTCAGCCTTGGTAGAGATCACCAAATGAGGCCACCATAAGCCCCTGGGAGGATCGGCAGGCACCGGTCTAGCAGCAATCGAAAGGGACCTCCAGCCCCAGATGAGCTCGCCCAGATACCACTGCTGGGACAGGGGGTACTCGATCACAAATCGGCGATCATCCACCTCCCTCCGGACCCTTGCAACCTCAGCCAAGTTCTCCACCCCATCAAACGGGTCCAAGACGAGCTACATCAAAACAACCAACATAAGTCCATAGACGAAAAAAATAAAAAATAAATAAAAAAAATAATGATAAAAAATAATAAAAAAAATTTTGCATACCGAGCTCAACCACGCGCTCCTTAGGACCTCCCTATACTGCGTAGGGTACTTGGCGTTCCCACCGATGCCCCCACACCAGCAAGCAAGGAAGTGAGAACCCGGCGGCACAACCTTCTTAAACTCCACCGGCGGGTGGATATGATGCTCGAAGGCCCAGTCCGACCAAAGGACAATCACTAAACAAAACTCAAGCCCAACCGAAGGGTAATCTCTTCAAAGCAAAAAGTCCGACCAAAGGACAAATTCTCTACAAAGCACAAGTCCAACCAAGTGATAAATTCGCCGTGAAGCACAGGTCCGACCAAAGGATAAATTCTTTATAAAGCACAAGTTCGACCGAAGGATAAATTCTCCACAAAACACAAGTCCGACAGAAGGACAAATTCTCCATAAAACACAAGTCCAACCGAGGGACAAATTCTCCGCGAAGCATAGGTCCGACCAAAGGACAAATTCTCCACAAAGCACAAGTCCGACCAAAGGATAAATTCTCCATAAAACACAAGTCCGACCGAAGGACAAATTCTCCATGAAGCACAAGTCCGACCAAAGGACAAATTCTCCACGAAGCACAAGTCCGACCAAGGGTTAACCAGTCGACAAAGCGTAATTCCGACCAAGGGAAGAACAATCGACAAAGCATAAGTCCGACTAAGGGACGAACATTCTACAAAGTGTAAGCCCGACCAAGGGACGAACAATCGACAGAGCACAAGTCCGACCAAGGGACAAATTCTCTGCGAAGCATAGGTCCAACCAAAGGATAAATTCTCCACAAAGCATAAGTCCGACCGAAGGACAAATTCTCCACGAAGCACAAGTCCGACCAAAGGGTAAATTCTCCACAAGGCACTAGTCCGACCAAGGGGCAACCAGTCGACAAAGCGTAAGTCCGACTAAGTGGCAACCAGTCGACAAAGCGTAAGTCCGACCAAGGGACGAACAGTCAATAAAGCGTAAGTCCGACCAAGGGACGAACAATCGATAAAGCTAAGTCCGACCAAGGGACAAACAGTCGTCAAAGCGTAAGTCCAACCAAGGGACAAATTCTCCATAAAGCGCACGTCCGACCAAAGGACGATCTACAAAGCGTAAGTCCGACCAAGGGGCAATCAACCTACAAAGCGCAAGTCCGACCAAGGGGCAACCAATCTATAAAGCGCAAGACCGACCTAGGGGCAACCAATCTACTAAGCACAAGTCCGACCAAGGGACAATCTACAAAGTGCAAGTCCGACCAAGGGGCAACCAATCTATAAAGCGCAAGTTCGACCAAGAGGCAACCAATCTACGAAGCGCAAGTCCGACCAAGGGGTAACTAATCTATAAACCGCAAGTCTGACCAAGGGACAATCTACAAAGTGCAAGTCTGACCAAGGGGCAATCAATCTACAAAGTGCAAGTCCGACCAAGGGGCAACCAATCTACAAAGCGCAAGTTCGACCAAGGGGCAACCAATCTACAAAGCGCAAGTTCGACCAAGGGGCAACCAATCTACAAAGCGCAAGTCTAACCAAGGGGCAATCTATAAAGTGCAAGTCCGACCAAGGGGCAATCAATCTACAAAGCGCGAGTCCGACCAAGGGGCAACCAATCTACAAAGCGCAAGTCTGACCAAGGGATAATCTTCAAAGCGCAAGTCCGACCAAGGGGCTATTAATCTACAAAGCGCAAGTCCAACCAAGGGGCAACCAATCTATAAAGCGCAAGTCCGACCACGGGGCAACAATCTACAAAGCGCAAGTCCGACCAAGGGGCAACCAATCTACAAAGCGTAAGTCCGACCAAGGGGCAACCAATCTACAAAGCGTAAGTCCGACCGAGGGGCAACCAATCTACAAAGCGTAAGTCCGACTAAGGGGCAAGCAATCTACAAATCGTGAGTCCGACCAAGGGGCAACCAATCTACAAAGCGCGAGTCCGACCAAGGGGCAACCAATCGATAAAGCGTAAGTCCGACCAAGGGACAAACAATCGACAAAGCATAAGTTTGACCAAGGGACAAACAATCGGCAAAGCATAAGTCCGACCAAGGGACAAACAATCGGCAAAGCATAAGTCCGACCAAGGGACAAACCATTGACAAAGCATAAGTCCGACCAAGGGACAAACCATCGACAAAGCGTAAGTCCGACCAAGGAACAAACCAGTCATCCCTCAGGTATCATTCCTATCCCTTACTCTTTCATGTGATCATACTGACCTGTGGCAGCAGTGATCCCCCGAGGGGCAGCCTGTGAGCATGGGATTTTGTAATCCCTCTCGCAAGACGATGATGACATATACCCGATTTTGATACCTTGAAATAAAAGTTCTCTTTAGAATTTTTATTATCAAAATAATATTCCTTGTGAATTTTATAATTGGCAGAATCCTATTTGGTGTGGCCGATAATGCGTCCGGTAGGAGGTTAAACCGATGATTTACACCCAAATTAAATAATACCTATTAAAATATAATTAAAATTTAAAAAGATACCTTTCCACCCACTATTAATCCACTTTTCCCCGACTTTTTAGGCTTTTTGACCCGATGGTTGTCGGTATGCTGGAGAATGATGTCGCCGCCGACATCACCATATGCCGACGGCATCACCATACCGCCGACGACATCATCATATCGCTGGCGGCATGGCCTAAAATGGGTCCCTCTACAGAGCCTTTTGGCCACTTTCGGCGGAATAAGTCAAAAAGGTCTCGAAAAACACCCTAATTTGCCTATAAAAGGCACCTAAAACTGCAAAAGAAAAGGGGGGAACTGAAATTATAGAGGGAAGGAGCTAAATTTGGGCAATTGAGAGGCTGAAATCAGGAGAATAGATTTTAGTGAGATAAGAACTAGAAAAGGCAGGAAAAAGGATTCTAATCCATTTTTTCCCGATTTTTCTTCTTCGAACTCTCTGATTGTGAGCTTAAATCAGTGGGTCTTTGGGTTAAATCAACTTGATAGAATTTAGAGACCTAAAACCTTTAAATTAACAATCAAATTGTCGTTGCAAGCTCCCTAGAGGTGTTATTGTTCAGTTCATGAAGAGTTGGATTCACTACCCCGAGGTGAAAATCTTGAGTCTCATAGCTCTTTGGCATTATTATTATTGGTTTGCACTAATTTTCGTTGATTTGTGTTCATTTTTGAGTCTTCGGTCACTTTGACTACAAACCGCTGTTGCTGCAAGAAATTGAAGTCGCCAGAGACATGCGATGTTGCCGGCTGTATCACCCATGTCGCGAGAGATATCGTTGATACCGTCATTAGCATCGCATTCCCCAGAGACCTCGCTTTCTTGCGGGACCCTTTCTTTAGGGTAATCAGAAAGCCTTGTGCCTGTCTGCATGCTAATGTCGCCCGTGACATAATCGATGTCACTGGCGGCATCATCCATACCGCCCGCGACATCAATTGTGTCATCGGTGGTATCAGATGCCCCATGGCGGCATGACTTTCTGAACAGCAGTATTGTTTTCTTTTGTTTCCAAACTAATTTATTTTCTGAAAGCTAGGACCTATAGTGTAACGATGGAGGTTCGAAACCTCCTAAAAGCAGACCTGCCCCACGACGGGTGGTATATTCACCTGTAATCTGATTAAAGCAACGATCGAATCTGAAATTTGGATAAAAATGGAATTTCCCCACAAACACCATTCAAACCTCATTTTAGCCAACCAATCGGGCTTTATGATATTATAAATAAAATATGCCATATTCGTGTCAACCATTCTCTGCAGCTAGATGTATATCGGACATTCGGGTATTTCATTTGTTACGTAGAAAATGTCCAGGACTTGAAAACCTTGTAATAATTTTACTTTCCGCACTTACTTTTCTTTTACAATTGTAAATATTTTATTTATCGCTTCAATTGCTTGATAAATGAGAAAACAACAAAATAACTAAAAATACAAATAAATAGGGTGGATTAAATCGATTAAGAAAGAATGAAGTATCCTAACTTGGCCTAATGTAAAGTAGATAACATCATCCGAACTCGGAATCTCTACTTAAGGTATGGACCAACCACTCGATGGGAAAATTGTATCGAAAATTTCCCGGTTGAGTTGAACCGGGTGGCGACTCTATTCTAAGTATGGGATTTCGATCTCATATCTTTTAAGCATTAAAATATGCAAAATCATTTTTTCAACTACATCACACTCATCCTCCGACATACCAACGGGCCGGCCCGACCAGGTCCGGCCCCGTGCCACAGCCTCTTGAATCGTCGTCCGCTCAAACAACACCTGAAAGACATTGCATAGTATAGCTCTCATCATTGTTTTATAGGAAAGATCATTAAAATCTAGTGCTCACAGACTGTCCCTTGAAGGATCATCACAGATACAGATCTATACGATCTCATGATGTGAGCAAGGGTTTAGAAATCAATCCTGCGGTGATGATATAGGTTAGCTCCTTTCTTGAGGCAAACTTCTTTCATTTACTGATGCACATCCCTTATAACTCTACTAGGGAATGTGTATCCCTTTCCTTAGGCGGATGACTTTCCTTTTGCTACTGTGCATATCCCTTTCTCGAGGTGGTTGACTTTCCTTGCTGGTGTGTATCCCTTTCCTGAGGCAGATGACTTTCCTTTTACTACCGTGCAAATCCCTAGTGACTCAACTGGGGAAGGTGTGTGTATCTCTTTCTTAAGGCGGATTGACTTTCCTAGCTAATGATGGTGTATCCCTTTCCTAAGGAGGATGACTCCCCTGACTCATAATATATCCCTTTCCTAATGCGGATGACTCTCCTTCTACTGATGACTTCTTTAGGGAAGATATGTGTATCCCTTTCTTGAGGGGGATCGACTTTCCTGACCAATTCCGGTGTATCCCTTTCTTAAGGCGGATGACTTCTCCTAGTATCTCTTTCTTAAGGCAGATCGACTTTCCTACTATTGATGATGTATCCCTTTCCTAAGGTGGATGACTCTCCTACTAGGGAATTTTAAGTAACCTGAAAAGAGACAACAATCAAACACCAAGTCAGTAGTTATCTAAGTAGACACCTCTTTATTCTTAATTGACTTTTGTGAAAACAAAAATATTTTTGCCCCTTCAACTAAGAATAAAGAAGTGTGGATGAGATAAACTAAAAATTATGTGCGGGAAATGTCGGGTTTACCCCGATCCCTCTATAATGCAATGCCCCTTGAAGGGACGCCTCTCAAAGAATGCCCCTAGGAGGGCTGGATAATGGGGGGATGTCTCTAGATTGACTAATTCCACTATTGAGGGAAGGGGGAATTCCCCTAGGTTGGTGGGGGGATGCCCCTGGGATCTAATGATTTTGCTACTAGGAAATGGGGGGATGCACCTGGGTTGGTGGGGGTGCCTCTGGGACCTAATTCCTCTACTAGGGTATGACCCACCTCTAGGGTTCTTGATGATTGGGGTATGCCCCTCGAGCAATTCCTCGGTTGGGGAGGGAAGTGATATCCTTTGAGTAAAGCCCCTTCCATTGGGAAAGCCTTTCCCGTTAAGATTTGTTTACTGGGGAAGAACTCTTGTTCTAGGATGGACTTGTACATAAAGATTTCCTGGTTAGTGATTAATTCAAAAAAGGCTTGCTTTGATTCAAGATCGATTTGGCAAAATGAAAATTTTTTTCCCTTCAATCAAGGATCAAGGTGAGCTAAGGGTTTTGCCCCATGATTAACTGAAATATAAGGTTTAAGAGAAGCTGGGTTGGTCCCCTAATATGGACTGGATATGCCTATGATGTTCTAACATGAAAACTATCTCTTGGTGGTAGGAGGGGACCCCGTACGAGTGATCTAATCGGTATGGGTGGAAATCTGCTGATAAGGGACCCATACGGGTGTCAAGCACCGGTACAGGTGCTTCAGGAAGTTATAAAATACGAACAGTCCTTATTCCATCTATTTATCAAAACTTCCAATTCTCCCAAATTCTAGTGATTTCTTACCCAAATCAACCAAAATATGTATAAGGAGATTCCTGATGCTAGTCATTTCGGTCTGAAATGCTAGGAATTGCCCCAGATTGGTGATTCAGAATTCCGGTGATGTTTAGTGGACATTCGATATGCTTTCCAGGAACAAACTCTTTTCTCGGCTATAATCCCTCCTCTGAGGTCCCCGTGGTCCCTTCTCTCGAATCACACCCTTCTAAACTCCAAGTAAGTCGATCAAAATCCACCATTTTTTATTTTCTCCTAATTTGGAATTTCTTTGATTTGGCATGCTTTTAGGGTGTTTTAGGTGTTGAAATTAAGCCTAATGCATGTAACTTTAGTCTAGGGAACTTTTAGGATAGTTTTTGTTGAGATTTGGTTGAGTTTTGGTGAAAATGGATCTTTAGGAACTTTTCCTCTGACGAAACTATTTGAGGAACCTGTATCGGTGTGAGGAGCCCATATGGGCCCCTTTTTTATATAGGTGCAGGTATGGTACCATACAAGTAGGGCTCATCCGTACCCGTACCCTTATCTAGGATAGAAAGTCTAAAACTCCATATATCACACTTTTCTTCTAAAATCTGACTTAATCCCTGTATTCTAACCTATTGTACTATTGTTTTGCTTTTACAGTTCCCTTTTAGGACCATCGGAGCCTAGAGTTTTGGCCAAAAGTGGAATGAGGAGATCAATACTAATGGGGATTCTAAGTTGATAGCCCAGATTGATGCTCTGGGCTTCTCTGATATTGTTCTGGCCATTCCTGAGGGACCAAAGACTTTGGCTCCTAATGCCATTGCTACACTAGTTGGGCGGTGGTCGGAGACTACCTATACCTTCCATTTGCTGATAGAGGAGGTCATTGTCACCCCATCTGACATGTGTGCATTAACTGAGTTAGCTTGGAGAGCAGATATTATTCACTTTATTGTGTATGTCAACCGTTGGCATTCATGGGGCCGAGGTGCAGGACTACGTATAGAGGCTTCTTGGGCTTTGTCCTGGTGGGAAGGACAAGCTCAAGTATGGGGAGTTGCACGCCTACTAGCGAGCATAACCCAGGTCGATTGTAGTGGATAAGAGGGATCAGTATACCAGGTCCTTCCTCTTGAGCCTCCTATCGACCATCTTCTTTCCTCTATACTCGAGCAACCTTAATTATGGTTTGCTTTCTACCGTGGAGGATCTTGCTAGTACGCCTGGCAAGAACTAGTGCCAGGCTATTCTGGCTCAGCTATACTATGGCCTGGATGTCAGGGTTCAGGGCCGGCAGGTTGATCTGAAGATCAGCCATCTACTCCTTCTAGTAAACACTAAACCTTCCTCATGCTTTTAGCCCTATATTAAAACTGTCTTGTGGCTGACTTGTGATTCTTTTTACAGATGTGGGCATTCGAGCATCGTTTTATCCCTAAACCATGATTATCCAGTAATCGTGAGATGCCTCATGTCATATCCAGGTGGATGGGTCCCTGGCAGCAGCAGCCTAGGACCGTTACAAAGTATCGAGAGTATATCCGCCAACTGTGCTACCATGGGGTTAACCTTTTAAGCCTGAACCTATATTTTCAAACAAACTGTTAGTGATAAATTGTATTCATAAAGTTAGGGTTCTTACGGTGTGTTCTGATTATTTGTAGATTGTCCATGATCCTTGGGTGCACATGGTCATCCACGATGAGATCAAGGATATGCGGTAGGGGGTGGATGACCGTAGGTTCGTTCTAGAGTCACCACTTTCCTTTAAGTTGTTTGTAGGTGAGTAGGTTTGCGATTGAAGGACAAGCTCTATAGTAGGGAGGCATATTCCTCTACCTGTCCCTGTAGGCATACTCTAGCCATAACTGATGCCAGGGACAGACCGGGGGTTGTATCTGCTTGGCAAGGGAGGCAGGGTGTTATCTATTGAGGGTTCTTATCCTAATTTCATCCGTACCTCACTACTCCAGCCATGCCCGAGGGTCCATATGGGAGATATTCCTCTCGAGTTCCATTATAGTGATAACGATGATGATGATGATGACAAGGGTGGCGACCATAGAGCCGAAGGTGACCGTGGGGCACCTTTCCTAGTTCTTTAGACTGAGGGCATTTGTAGGCCTGTAGGTTCTTCTACTCGGGTATAGCTTTCAACTCAGCTCTGTGAATCATTTATTCTTTTAGCCTTACTTGTACCAACCGTTGGTCTAACAATTTGCAAACTATAACTCTAGTCTTCTACTAAGAAGCGAAAGCAACCTGCTACTACTGCCACTGAGGCACCAACTGATCGGGCTCTGCCGGGGAAGCAGGCCAAGACTGTTAGAGACTTTTGGGAGGGCATCCTCTAGACTGAACTAGATTCTATCTTCCTCCTCCTCGATAATTCGAGGAAGCGAGCAATATGCGGGCTAGAGGAGTCGATCCACACCATCAGCTTTGCTCCTCTTGGTGCGACCCATGTGAGCCCTTATGCCAAACTCTTAGCTTATATCCTTGTTAAATTTATGATATGCATTTTGAGTTGACTAAGTTGGTTTCCATAGGTATCTATAGCTGAGGTAGAGAGGATTGCATGGAGGTGCTTCTCGACCAGGGATCTGATAATGGTATAGGATGCCTTAGTTGCGGTGAGTTTCTTATTTACTTGCAAAATATAACAAACTGTACATGCATGCTATGACATTTATGTGTACTAATCTCATTATTTTCATGCAAACCCTGTTGGCTATGGAGCAGGATAGATCTGCTTGAGACTTGGAGGCTACCGAGGATTAGGCTAGCTTCTTGGATGAGCAGCTGTAGGCAGCCACTATAGAGTTGCATCAGATTCCTTCCTTGGAGGCATAATTGGAGACAGCTAGGACAGAGATTGAGGTTTTGCGGGCATAACTGGCTTGCATGACTGAGGGTAGGTGGACTCCTAAGCCATCCACTGATGAGTCCTAAGTTGATCTTTTTTCATATTGAGTGACTCAGATAGGCACAGATCAGTGTGCTAAGGGAGCTGATGTTGCTAGGGCCATTACGGGGACATCGAAGATTAGGGACCCTACCCAGCCGGCTACCGGTGCTGGTGATGCCAAGGACCATATGACTATAGAGGTGGATGATCTGCTAGCGAATACTTAGGATCAGACTCAGGAGGGTCACTAGGGACAGGATCCCCCGATAGCTTAGGTTATGATTATTTTTTCTGAACCGTTTGTAATGTTTGGGCCCTGCGTGGCTTGTTTTTTATTATGAACTTTGGATTAGTACTTTTGATACTTCTTTTATGCTTAGGGGTTTTTCTTGAACTGAGACTGTTGAATATTGTTATCTTGCGAATCTATACCCAGCAATTTTATAGTGAGGAGACCAAGTGATGTTCTAATTTTTGCATAGGCCACTAGATGTGAGGTGACCTATCAAACCTTTATTTTTCTTTCTTTTTATCATAACTTTTGCCTCAGCTTTCTTTGACAGCTTAGCCCAGCGAACTTTCTTCTTTTTAGCTTTAACTTTTGCCTAGACCGCCCTTTCGGGTTTTCAACCTAGCAAGCTTTTCTCTTTCTTTTTGCCTTAATTTTTGCCAAGACCGCCCTTTCAAGTTTTCAATCCCGCATGCTGTCTTAATTTTTGCCTGAGTTGTCCTTGACGGTTCAATTCAGCAGACTTTTATTTTTGCCTTAACTTTTGCCCGGACCGCCCTTTCACATTTTCAATCCAGCAGGCTTTTTCGAATATTGCAAATGTAGGGTAAAGATGAATACAATGTTGCATAACACGTAGAGAAAAATTGATGTTCACATACCAGCGATTATTTCACCTAAAGGCATGCATGCATTCATAAGACCAAGATTCTTAGCAAAATCATAACATGTTCATTGATGAGACTAAATTGAGTATGTAAGCAATGGTAACAATTTCCAATGGTTAACCCCTACTGCCTACTAGTCTTTTATAGATTTTCCTGAAAGCAACTGATATTTTTCTATCAATGCCCTAACTTTTGCCTAAGCCGGCCTTTTTGGATTTTCAGCCTAGCAGGCTTTATTTGTGTTGGAATGCCCTATTTTTTTCCTGACTAGTTTATGGGATACCGATCAGCGGGCTGAACCCTAATGCCCTAGTAGTAGAGGACCACTCGCCAGGTGTTTTATTCTTTATTTGTTTTATTCTTTGTGCTACTTTTTTATGATTTAATTCTTTTGACCTAGACATGATAATGCTTGATCCTATCTTGATTCACCTGGGTTCATGAACTCATTTCCATTCATGTCTATAAGCTTGATTCCTCCTTTACCAAGGACTTTCTTCACGACGAATGGTCCTTCCAAATTCGACCTGGTGCAGCTGCTTGAGGACCAAATCACCTGCTTTGAGAGGTTGTTTTGAGTATCTAATTCTATTGTTGTAAGCTCGAGCCATGCCTTGTTGGTACATTTGGAGATGGTCAAGGGCCTTGAGCCACTTTTCATCTATCGCATTCAATTGTTCATACCTGGCTCTTGCCCAATCTGATTCTTTTAACTGTGGTTCAAGTGCCACTCTTAGAGATCTTACTTTTATTTCCACCAACTACACGGCTTCCATTCTATATACCAAGGAGAAAAGTATCTAATCGGTGGGAGTCCTTACACTAGTTCTATACCCCCAAACTGCGAATGGAAGTTTATCAGCCCAATCTCTATAGGTAGCCACCGTCTTGGAAAAAATCTTTTTGATTGACTTATTAGCAGCCTCGACTGCCCTGTTAACTTGTAGCCTATATGGAGAAGGTCTATGATGCTTAATGTTGAATTTCTCAAATAATTCAGCCGTGGCCCCTTGAAATTCAACTCCGTTGTCAGAAACCATGTGGTACGGAATTCCATATCTTGCAAAAATATGCCTCTCTATGAACTTAGCCATTTTCTTGATGATAATGTTGGTGTAAGATTCGGCCTCTACCCATTTTGAGAAATAATCAACTATGACTATGAGGCATCAGTGACTGTTGGTTGATGATGGCCGAATTTCACCGATTATATCTATCCCCCATGGCGAGAAAGGCCAAGGAGTAGATAAAATTGTGAAGTTTGGGTGAAGGGAGGTGTTGTATGTCCTCGTGAATCTGACATTCATGACATTTCCTGACCTTATCGACGCAATCAGTGATCATTGTGGTCTAGTAGTACCCCATTCTCCAAATTTTTCTTGCTAGAGCCATCCCATTCATGTATGGGCCGCAATCCTCCGAATGTACTTGAGTCATTACCCTTTCTGCTTCTTTTGTCAAACACCTCAACAATAAACCTTCAGGTATTCTTTTGAAGAGATCTTCATCGACTAGTCTGAACTAGGTCGCCAATCTCTTGAGAGTTAGATTGTTTGAACCTGATGACCCTTCGGGGCACTTCCCTCCTTTTAGAATCATCTTAAGGTCATTGTACTAATAGGCCTTTTTCTCCTCTACAACAATAATCTGAACCTTCTTATAAAATGGCGAACGAGCCGTTTCTACTATAAGCGGACGAATGGGTTGAGCCTCTTCTCCTCCCCATATAGAAGCTAGGGTAGCCAAGGAATTTATCATCTAATTCTCATCCCTCGGTATATACTAGAAGAGGCATTCGCTAAATTGTGTTGGCAAATCCCAAACTATCTGAACATATGGTCAGAGTGACTCTTCCCTGATTTCCTATTCTCCCACGACATGCTTTATCACTAATGTGGAGTCCCCCATCACCCTAGCTTCCCTTGTCCCTATTTTTAAGAAAGCATCAAGACGAAAGAGACAGGCTTCATAATCGGCCTCGTTATTAGTGACTAAAAATTCTAATCGCTTGCTTAGTGGAATAACCTCACCTTGTGGTGTAATGGTGACTACCCCAAGGTCTACGCCCTTTCGATTCATAGCCCCATCAAAATACATGGTCCATTTGACCTTTGCAGCCTTCACTTCTGCTAATTGCTCATCGGGGAAATCCATATTTCTGACATAGTAAGACTCTAGGGGTTGACTTGCCAAAAACTCAGCCACTGCTCTCCCCTTAATGACCTTCTTCATACATACTCGATATCAAACTCAGATAATAACAGAAGCCAATAAGAGAGCTTCCCTGCCAATATAGGAGATTGACAAAGATACTTTAATAGATTAACCTTCGTAACTCCTTGAATTTTGTAGGACTGAAAGTAATGCCTCAACTTCTTAGTCAACCATACCATCCTCGTACAGGTCTTTTCTACCACCATGTACTTCATCTCATATTCCAATAACTTCTTGCTTAAATAATAGATGGCATGCTCACTCTTATCTTCTTGTTCCTGGACCAACATTGCCCCAACAGACGACTCTTCTATGGCTAAATAGAGAATTAATGGCTTACCAAGCATTGGAGGCTTCAAAACTGGGGCGCTCACAAGATAAGCCTTTATCTAGTCAAATGCCATCTAGCATTGCTCATTCCATTCTATTGGCTGGTTCCTTCTTAACAACTTAAAGATTGGCTCACACCCGGTCATTAACTTGGAAATGAAATGACTCACGTACTAGAGTGATCCAAGGAATGACCTGACTTCCCTTTCAGTTCTAGGAATAGACATTTCTTGAATAGTTCTAACCTTATCAGGATCGACCTCGATTCCCCTCTGACTGACGCTGTGTCCCAAGAGTTTTCCCGATGTAAACCTAAACACACACTTCTTTGGATTCAAGCGCAAATTGTACTTCTCGATTCTAGTCAAGAACCTCTCCCAAATCTTAGGGCTCTCTTCCCTCGTATTAGACTTTACTAGCATGTCGTCTACATAAACCTCGACCTCTTTGTCGATCATGTCTTGCAATAAGGCTGTCACTGCTCTCTAATAAGTTGCCCCTGTATTCTTCAGCCCAAAAGGCATTACCTTGTAACAATACATTCCCCATTCTATGATGAAGGTTGTCTTAACCTTATCGATGATGTCCATTAAGATCTGATTGTACCTAGAGAACCCATCTAAGAATGAGTACATTGCGACCCTAGTGGCGCGGCCCACCAATACATCGATGTAGGTTAATGGAAAGTCATCCTTGGGGTATGCCTTGTTCAAATTACAATAGTCGACACACATTCTACTTTTCCATCCTTCTCAGAGGCCGGGACAACATTTGCTAACCATGCTGGGTAGTCAATTACTTCAATGAACATAGCTTCTAGTAACCTTGAAACTTTAGCTTTGATTTTATCAGCCAATTCAAGATGCAACCTTCTTAAATTTTGTTTGACTGGTTTGAATCAGGGATCGGTTGGGATGCGATGCTCAGCGATTTGGCGATCTACCCCGGGCATGTTTTTATAGGACCAAGCGAAAGTGTTAACATGTTTTTAAGCACTTTTATCATCTCTCTTTTTTCAATAGGGTTCAAACCATTGGATATTGTTACCATTTTTGGATTTTCCTTAGTACCCAAATTTATGTTATGCAATGAAGCGTCATTAATGCTAAAAATTTTATGCGTATGGTCAGATGAATGCATGGTGCCGTTAGGCAAAACATCAAACAAGTAAAAAAAATCATTATCATTATCATAGGATGCCCGAAGGCTACATCATTTTCATTACGTATAATTGCATTATCATCCTCCACAAGCGGAGGGCCTTCTTGGTCATTCATTAGAACATGAGTCAGGTCACGATCCAGGTCTTGCAACTGTTTCTTAGTCAACACATCATCCATAGCTTCCTTCGTAGCTTGGGCCAGGATTCTCAAGGCTTCCTGAATCAGTGTCTTATTCTTATCCCCTAACCATAAGATAGTGTATATGGAAGTGGTAAGGGTATCAATGGCTTTGTCTACTTCAATCTTTGATGGGTCACTGTTTTGGCAAATTTTTCTGCTTCTATAGCTGCCTCGTAGCTCTCAGGGATAGTTTTGTGTGTACTCACAAATGCTATCCTACGGAGGTGAGGAGATAACCCGAAGATGAACCAGTCAGCTGATTCCTTCTCTTGAGGTTTCCTTTTAAGGGATACCGCTATCGTTAACCATCTCTGAAAGTAGTCATGGACAGGTTCCCCACTCCACTATCTGACAGCTATAAGATCAAATAAGGATGGCTCTTCTCTCACTTTTTTGGTCTCTATGATGCATTTCCATACCTCACTTTCTTCTAATCCTGAGTCGATCATGGCTACTTCATCCCCTCTCCTTTGAGGCTTACAAACTTTTCCTTTATTGATTAGTATTGTGATGACTTTGAGGAGATCCTCACATGTCCTAGTTGGATGATTAGGACTGATATGATATATGCAGAAGTTGCCCCTCTCCTTAGGTTTTGGTGGAACATACGGTCGGAGATGATCAATCAATTGGTATTTCTTCAGCTTCTTGAAAACGTTCAACTAAGGAGTACCCTAAGGTAAGATTTAGCTTCTTGAAAAGGCTTAACTAAGGAGTACCCTAAGGTAAGATTCAGCTTCTTGAAAAAGCTCAACTAAGGAGTACCCCAAGGTAAGATATCATCAAGAGTCATAGGATAAACTACTTGGTCGTGGGTCATGCCATAGGGTAAACCCTTGAAGTAAGGGAGGACTATCCCCTTTGGCATAACCATGAAGTCTGGCAGCTGACTCAAATCCTTGCTACGGTAAAACGGCAGAATAGCCTCTTTACGGAGTGAATGAGTCCCACTAATGACTGCGCAGAGCGATGGGTTCGCTAGTTGAACTGACTGACCAAGCTGAGCCATGATAGGGATTGGGATGAGTAATGGATGGGATTGTTGATTCTTGAACTGTGGCAGTAACCAAGAGATCAATACATGCATGGGATGTGGTATGCATGCATAAATTACAACGATGCATGGAGGGGTTAATCACAAGGGTATGTAGAACAAAACATGCGAAGCAATCGATTCCGTCCTTATTTCTTCTACCGAGTCTGAGGGTATTCTTCCTTAATCTAATCTTATATAGAAATCAGGGTACCTAGAGGGTAAAATTCTATAGCTTTTGATAAGAATTGTGTAGGGACATATCGGAAGTTGATGTAGAAGGTTCCCATTACATCAAGCCTCTTTTGAAGGGAGATGGCAATGAGTGCTCCACCCATTAAGGTGACCCTAATATCCCTAGCAGTCATGGGTATCACCATTGCGAGTGTCACGGAAATAATAGGGCACTCTAACCTAGCGCTAGAAGAAGAGTGCATCTAACTAAAGAGAGAAGGGGATGAGAAGATAGAGTGTGATTATTTTCCCAAATGATGAAAACAAAAGTGCGTTGAATCAAGTAAATGATTTTCGGTGCTCATTTTAATCTTTTAAGCTTTTAAAACAAACCAAAATTTTGCAAGTTAAAAGATTAATTCCCAAGCAAAGTCACCAAGGTGAGATGTTGATGACATATGGGTCTCCCTTGGTGCCTGTGTGAGAGGCGGGGCCAACTGGGGGTTTGGTTGGATTTAGAAGTGACAAAACATTTTTTAGTCGAAGTTTGCACAATAAGCTAATTTTAATGAATAAAAGAATCAAGACCCAAATCTCGATACAATTGATAGAGTCACCACCAAAGTTGTCTACTTGGGAAAGAGTTTTGGTATGGTTCCCTCTAGGCCGGAGACTTATACCTATTGCATCAGAGATTCGGGTATCGAATGAGTCACTTATTTCTCATTTAGTTGATTCAAAATTACATTCACCACGTAAAATCATTTTAGTTTTCATAATTTAGGGAATTATCACAGAAATCCTATTTCTACACTCTTTTGCACTCGTTACATGCGTTTACATATTACAATAAAGCATAACCAATAAATGGGGGAATAAAAATTACAACCGGGGGGGATAGGGGAAATTGTAAAGAGAACCTATAAATTTGTTCTAAGTTATAAAACAAAATGAAAATAAATTCCCCCGCATCCACAAATGTTAGCATAGTTTATAGCACATCATAAATCGAACACTTCAGCTTATTTTGTTGTAAAAACAAATTTTAACTTTTGTGGGTTGATTTACCAGATTATTAGTGAAAATAACTGAATGGCAAATGGTGAGTTGGATTGACTTTTAACAAGTTAAAAATGAGTTCTGGAATCTGCTTGGGGTGTGTACTCGTACAGGTGGGTAGGACTCATACGGCTACCAGGGAGGACCGGTACGGGTATGGTGTACCCCATAAGGGTCCTATCTGGTCCAGGTAGAAATTTTGCTTAGTTTGGTTTATAGATTAATAGATTAACAGATTGGTGGTAGAAAATAAAATAAAAAGGGATTTCCTTCTGTATGAGTATGGCGCACCGAATTGATATCTTTGGGGGATATATGGTGCCAACAAGGCTCATACGGGATAGAACCAAATCCAAAACAAGAAATGAAAGTAACAGATATAATAGAAGGAACAGAGAATAATAATGATGACATAACAGAGGTGTTAGTCTCTTTGAAACTCAAGAGCATTACCTTTGCGACGTGAATCCACTTTGAGATGATTCCTTTACTGTTGAGAGTGCCCGACCAAAGTAGATGGTGAAATAGGATTATTTTGGTGAGTATTTGTGTGGACGGAACCTCTCCCTAATAATAAAAGAAGCTAGGAATGAATAAAATGTGGACAAAACCTCAAAGGAAGGGTTTTCTCCCTATATTATACCTTCTATACCCCCACTATACCTTTTCCATACCTACAGGAATTGCTAGAGTTTTAGTATGATTTTCATATGAGATGTGTCTTGAAATGAAGGGAAAAGGCCCTATTTAGAGGGTGAGAGTCAGGTCTGAATGCAATAAATCGCATTAAGACCTACCTGTCCCAAAACTAGTAAGAGATACCTTCCAAAAAAGGATGATTAGGAAATCAGAGGACCCGTACGGGTGGGGCTCATACGGGTCCTAAGGGACTCGTACGAGTCCCCTCTGCATGTATGGAAGGTACTCACCTATACAGGTCTGCTAGTGGATCTGTACCACTAGACAGAACCCGTACAGGTACCTAAGGGAAGACTAGGTCTTCGGATTTCGGCCAAACTCAACTCTGCAGTAGTAGGAAGACCTCTGATGGACAACACCTCAAAGACATTGCATAGTATAGCTCTCATCATAGTTTCGTGAGAAGGATCATTAAAATCCAGTGCTCACAACCACCATATGGAAGGACAAAAATCCAACCCAATAGTCCGAGTGGGTAAAAAAACTACATGGACCAGCACTTACCAGGAGCTAAACTCGAGGCACAAGAACAAGGACCCCTTGAGTTCAAATTTGCAATACGCTCCCATAGCCCCTCCGAGCTCAGTTAATGGGGCAGAAGCCGATGAAGGGCATGGTCTAGAAGGTGCCAAGTGTCGGATATCTTCGTTTGTCCCAGGGAAATCCTATACCAAAGCGAGCCTAAGCCAATCAAAACTGAAGAAGGAGAAGTGCCCTGCTTTGAGATATTCTCAGATGTCAAGGGCTTTGAAGGCCTTACTCGCCCTTATGAGAAGCAAACTAAGAAAAGAAAGACCTCATTCAAGGAAGAGGCCCCCAAGAGGCAAAAGAAGATGAACCAGTCAAGTGTCGAAGAACTAGCGGTAATGCTACCTAAACTAATGGAAGCCCACGTTGAAGATAAGAAGGTTGAGTCAAAATTGCAAAGAGAAGAACCTACAGAGGAAGGAATGGACAAACAATCGCTGAGCTGGCCGAACTCATGATCAAGGGAAAGCCCAAGGTCCAAAGACGTTATCGCCAGCAGTAGCATAGAAATTCCAAACAAAAAAATTCTTGTCCCAAAAGTCGATAATGATATTTCAATTTCTGATGTCTTTGAGCTAAACAACTTGTATTGTGAGAATGACAATGACAATAAAATGAACGTCTTCGCTTATTTGAGGTGCTTTCGATTGCATGCATTCACCTTGCCATACGTCGAGCATTTTTAGTATTCATGATACTCTTACAAAAGAAATAAATTTGGGAATCGAAGATGACCCCAAGATAATATCAATTTCTAATTACCTTAGTCCCAAACCTGAGACAGAATTACTAAGAGTAGTCAAATTGCATGTAAAAGCATTCGCCTGGTCCTATGATGACATGCCCGAAGTCGACATGACCATTGCAGAACACAAAATCCCCACCAACCCAAAAATCTAGCTGGTTAAATAAAATCTGCAAAGGTTGATACCTGAGTGGGCCGAAAAGGTCAAGGAGTACCTAACCAAACAGATCAAAGCTAAGTTCCTAGAAGTCATGGAATACCCGGAATGGTTAGCCAATGTAGTGCCAGTTGCAAAGAAGGATAGGAGAGTCCAAGTTTGTGTCGACTTCCGCGATCTCAACAAGGCTTCATCAGAGGACGACTTCCCTCTACCTCATATAGATGTACTAATCGATAGCGCAGCCAGAGCAGCCATGTATTCCTTCATGGACGGCTTCTCAGGATATAACCAGAAATTGATGAATATTATAGACAAATTTAAGATAGCCTTCATCACAGAATGGGGAGTCTACTGCTATAAAGTCGCGCCGTTCGGACTCAAAAACCCAGGGGCAACCTATCAAAGGGCAGTCACCACTTTACTCCATGACCTAATCCATAAAGAGGTAGAAGTATACGTGGATGATATGCTGGTAAAATCACCAACCCGTAAAGAACACCCAGTTGTGCTCAATCGCTTCCTCACCCAGGTAGAAAAATATAATCTATGACTCAACCCAAAGAAGTGTGTCTTTGGGGTGACCTTTGGAAAATTACTAGGTCATATCATCAGCCAACGAGGCATAGAAATTGATCCTAATAAGGTGAAGGCAATCCTAGATATGCCTTCTCCTAAGACCGAGAAGGAAGTTTGAAGTTTCCTTGGATCCCTATAGTGTGTCAGCAGGTTTATCGCAAGATTGACCACTGTTTATGAACCCATATTCAAGCTCTTCAAGAAACAGCAACTGGTCATCTAGAATCCGCCATGCCAAGAAGCCTTAGAAAAGATCAAGCCATACTTGTCTAACCCGCCGGTACTAAAGCTGCCTACACCGGGTAAACCTCTTACCCTTTCCCTAGCCATTGAAGAAACCTCTATAGGGGCAATGTTAGTACAAGAGCATGAAGACAAGAAAGAACACGCCATTTATTACCTCAGCTTGGAACTCTTGGAGTACAAAACCCGGTACACCATAGTTGAGAAAACATGTACCGCCATGGTATGGTTAACTAAGAAGCTCAGACATTACTTTCAATCCTATAAAATCCAGGCAGTTGCAAAGGTAGATCCCATGAAATACCTTTGTCAAGCACCCTCCTTGTTCGACAAATTATCCTGATGGTTGTTACTCCTATCGAAGTTTAACATCGAGTATGTCACCAAAAAAGTAATCAAAGAACGAGTCGTGGCAAAATTTCTGGCCAATCGACCTTTGGAATTCAATTATATTGAGAACCTTGAATTCTCGGATGAACAGCCAGCCACGATAGCAAATGAACCCTGGAGGTAGACTATGTTCTTCAACGGGGTGGGGAACCGCAAAGGAGCTGGTCTAGGAATCATAATTATATCCTATGAGAGAGGATTGATCCCGCTTTCCAAAAGATTAGAGTTCCTAGTAACTAACAATGGCGTTGAATACGAGGCATATCTATTTGCCCTGAGTTCGATACTCACTTTAGGGTAGAAGAAGCAGAAGTTGTTGGAGACTCTGCCCTTGTCATTAGACAAGTAGTAGGCTACTGGTAAGTGAAGGAAGAATCACTTCAACCATACCTTGAATCCGAATGGACAAAGGCAACTCTCTTCAAGAAATGCAAATTCTAACACGTATTGAGGGAAGAAAATCAAATGACAGACTCACTAGCCACCTTGGCCTCTATGTGGGAAAACCCTAAGCAACAACCCATAAAACCGATAATAGTGGAAGTCACAAACATTTCGTACCATCTCACCTCGGTCATGTGAATCTCCACAGAGCAAGAGCCTTGTTATAGCGACATATTTCAATACCTCAAAAGTGGGACTTTCCCTACAAAAGTTACGGACGCCAATAAGACCACCCTACGAAAGTTGGTAGTTCATTTTAGACTTATCAAGGGGCAATTGTTCCAGATATCCTTCGACGGAATCCTTCTCAAGTGCTTAGGATAAGCAGAGGCTGACAAGGTTATGCGAGAAATTCATGCAAGAACATGTGGTCCTCACATGAATGGAGTAATGCTAGCCAAGAAGATACAATGAATGGGTTACTTCTGGCTAACCATGATAGCTGACTGCACGCACCTAGTCAGGAAATGCCATAAATGTCAAATTCATTGTAAGATCAGTCACCTGCCACCAGTCGAGCTATAACACCTAGCCACACCCTGGACTTTCTTTGCCTGGGGCATCGACATCATAGGAGAAATTAGACCATCCTCAACCAACGCCCATAAGTTCATCATAGTAGTAATGGATGACTTTTCAAAAAGGGTTGAAGCTGAATCCTACACAGGAGTCACCGCCAAAAAGATGGTGAAATTCATTCAAAAGCACATCTTTGCATGATATGGCGTACCTCATCCTATGGTATCCAACAATGGAGTACAATTTTAGGGAGAAACCACAGATCTACTAGAATGACACAACATCGAACATCACCAATCATTGCCATATCGCCCTTAGGCTAATGGGGCGGTGGAAGCGACCAATAAAGCCATGAAGAAGATTCTCTCCAAAATGGTAGTTACCCATCGAGATTGGGCCGATCATCTCACTCACGCTCTCTGGGGCTATCAAACCAGCATTAAAAACCCCAACGGGGCAAATGCCGTTCTCTTTGGTATACAGGATGGAAGCAGTTCTTCCTGTAGAAATCGAAGTCAAGTCACTCTAAATGGCACTCAAGCCAAGATTACACAAAGACGAGTGGGCCAGATTACATTATGAAATGCTTAACACCACCATTGAAAGGAGCCTAGAAGCCCTTGATAGCCTAAGGATGTACCAACAACGAATGGATCGGGCCTGCAATAACTAGGAAAGGAAGATCGACACTCCTCTTAAAGCTGGCGACCTTGTGTTGAAATAGGTCAAAGCCACTTATATTAACCCCAGAGGTAAATTTCGTCCCAACTGGGAAGGTCCATACGTAACAAAATGAGTACTTAGTAAAGCAGCTATAAAAATTATGGATATGGACGGAAACAAGTTCACAAATCCTATCAATTGGGACAAGCTTAAAGCATATTACGTTGAAAAGACCAGTTTGAGGCAAAAGAAAATTACGTTGAAAAGTCATCATCCCACACTCTGTATCTTCGTAAAGTCGTGAATATTAAAAGTGAAAGTTGTAAGATGAAATGAAATGCATTAAAGAGAAGCACACATATAAAACATTCATGCCTAAAACAAAGTCAAGGCTCTTTTACAAAAGCTCAAAAACATAACTTAGTTGCTAGGACCTACCACATGATGTCTATAGAGGTGAGAAATTGCCAGCCTATCTGCTCTAGTAGGCGCTACCTTGATGGCAGAGAGCCACCCCAAAAAGGTCTCATCAAGTGACTTGTTAAAGGGCAGCTCGTAGTTCATGATGACCAATGTGCAACTCACCCATTTGGTACAAATATAGGCCAGCCACAAAGCCCTACAGGGCCTCATAGGCGAAGCATGAATATATTCGAGCACAGACTAAGGATAGCCGTATTGTCTCCTCACACATTTTGGAAAGTAGTACACTATTAGCTCTAGGCCCAGCAAGTGAATGCCTTTAGGAATTGTTTGGGTGGTCACCTCGTCAATTTTCCACTAGGGGCAGATCCACCTAATGTCCCTTTCAGTTAGCCTCTGCAGAAAATACAACCCTTCATATGAGGATTGATTCCTATGATAACCAGGTTGCTTTCCTTAACCCCAAAAGTCCTTAGGGGCATAGGAATTTGGTAACCCAGTTGGTGCTCTAATGACCTTCAAACTCTCCATCAGCCATATCTGCCATGATATAAATCCATCAGCAGGCCATTGCTGATAAAAGTCCACGATAATAACAATAAAATGGTTAGCATACCTGAAGGAGGGGCCAAATCCCTCTTACCATTATATCCCTGTCTTGATGAATGGAGTCCATGTAAATGAAGGTCTAAGCTAGGACCATGCCCATGGATGATGATTCTTCTAGAGTTTTTTAGATCACAAAAACTAACCTAGGACTGCAAACCCCATTGTCAGACTCACACAAAAAACCTCCCATCAATAGTATAACCATGAGAGGATGGAAGAACATATTTCAAAAGCCACTACTAAAATCAATTTAGGTTGCTCGGGGTTGGTAGACATGATTCTATTCCTCCAACGATCAGAAAATCTTAGGAAACCGACATCATGTTGCTCTATAGTAGCTCCATAATCAGGCACCATAGTGTCCTAGTTATAGGAAACGTCCATTATGGCACAGAACTCTTTATAAAGTGGACACAACTCTTGGTTATTGAAGTAGAACACATGGTCAAGTGCATACCACAACCTTATTGCGCTTTGCAAAAGCACGTCATCCAGTGTGACATTGTAATAGTGCCACATGTTGAAAAGGCGCCCAGCTTGGAGCAGATTCCAATCAGTCGGACTTAGAGTATGAAGATGGTCCACCAATTATGTCTTGAACTTATCTATGTTGATTTGATCGTCGCTCAAAGAAGGAGATGATTGATCGTAAGATCAATACCAAGTGCACAAGAAGAAGATCATTTTCAGAGAAAGGGCATCTAAATAATGAAGCTAGCATGTAAAGATAGTAAAATAAATCACCCATCCAAAAGTAAACAAGGCCTTGAAGGACCCACTAATCTGCAAAAAGGAGATAATAAAGGGGCAAAAACACGCCCAATCTAACCATCAAATGTACTAGATAAAATTTCCACATAAGGCCCACAATAAAATATAATATATATATATATATATATATATATATATATATATATATATATATATATATATATGCCAAGATAAGGCCTAAATATCATATCCTAAATTTGCTGGAGTGGTGGGGGGCATCAAAGCCCGCTCATGGTACCTCACTGCTATCTTTAACTCCCTCTTGGGTCCCTAGACCTGGTAAGGTCTGAAGCGGCTGCACAAACGAACGGGTGGATGCAAATGGTGGAGCCGATGGAAACTGAGAAGGCATCCCTGCAAAACCAACCTGGGCTAAATAACCAGCCATGTAAACCTACGCTCCATAGCCAAACGGATGCTGGGCATATGCCGCCAGATGAGCCTACCTGTACTAGCTATAGCCTAAAGGCCCTATCATTGGAGGCGCCCTGTAACCAGCTCTAAGTTGGTCCACTTCCGTATTTAGTTCCCAAATCTTACCCTAAAAATATTTCACACACGCATGATCACTCATCCATGCATATCTACTAAGGAAAAAGAATGAATAAACTTGTCCGATCTTACCGCCATCGCAAAGTTGTTCCCCAGCATGATATTCTGGAAATCAAAAAGCAGACGTCCATCCCTTTTGCTATCTTCTCTCAGCACCTGACAAGAAAAGTAAATCACATTAGCACAAGCCAAGGATAATAGCAATATGCACAATAAACTCACATGAGTCACATGGTGAGGCGTAAAAGGCATATCCACCCTGGTCGAGTTGTCTGCACCGAAGGGATGAAAGTAGAGTGATAAGTCTGATTGATAAATGTTTAACCCCATAGGAACCTGATAATCTTGATGCCCTATGATATGGCAGGGGGCATTGCTCAATGTATGTGGACCCCTTGGCTTTTTGCCCCGTAAAATGAAAGGGGATTAGCACATAAAAAATAAATAAATAAATAAAGGAGAGAGCGAATATTTAAAGACGCACCCCTTGAGATGTGGTGTGGTCCTCCGAAGGCCAACCAAGCAAACACTCGGTCACAAAGTCAGGATACAGGCTGGCCACGCCAAACAGCTCCACAGTCTCGCCATCCTCTTTTAGAGTATCAAGATTCTTGGCCAAATCCGGCTAGAATAGCCACCTCGGGAGCTCAGGCGGTACCGATATCTCCTCCAAAAGTGTGTCACATTGAACTACCCTTTCCCCTAAATACCTCTCGAGGGAGGAGGGACTTTCCAAGATTAGCCGCTTCAGCACCAACTCTCCCGCAGCCGCCATAACCTCGCTCCAACCGAAAGCATCCCTCCATGGAGCATGAATGATCTGCGAACATATGCATCATTAGTAAACACCGCATGGAAGAAATAAAATCTGAAATATTGCAAGACTTACCTCATTAAAAGTAAGATTCCTAATCCTCTTTTCAGCTTCGGTAGAATCCAGATTCCCTCAGGCCAATAACCAGGAGGGGAGAGGGGGAAAGTAAGAAATGTCTTTTCAGACCTTAGCCTTCTTCGGCCAAGGTAGAATTCCTTTCTCAAAACCCCAAATCTACAAGAAAATAAAATAAAAGTCAATAAGTGACACGAACACATATGTAATATATTTCTTAATAAGTTACCTCAAGAACAAGTTTCGAAGACTTCAACTCCAAAGTATGCTTCCTCGCACATTGATCAAGGGCTAAGTACAACTATCCCATTGTAGCTCTACCCCAAGCCATATCCTTGAACTTCCTAAAATTCATCAAAGAGCCCAAAAGATTCAAGTTGAGGGTCAAATTACCGACAGGGAAAAAGGCATTAGTGATGGCATACAGTATAAAAGAATGGGCACATTGTTCTTGAGATTCAACACCATTAGGGGCCCTATTTCCCAAGGATGACCAAAAAATGTACAAGTTGTTAGCAGAAATTTCCTTGCTAGCACTAGTAAACTCCAACAATTTGAGCATAAGTGCAGGATCATAGTTGCCCATGTTCATGGCACAGTTGAAGTGAATAATCTCCCTGTCAAAATGCAAACTAGTGATGATGGCAAAGTCTAGCATCGTAATGGTATACTCCCCGTATGGCAAATCAAAAGTGTGGGTCAAATTTGACCACCACTTCAAAATTGAAGGCAAGATCGCACGAGAATACAAACAAGCTTCACCAAAATGAATCTTTCAATAAATGCACTAAAACCTGAGTCCTCCAGAATCTCCTTCACTTCAGGAGAAAGAACTCCCCACCAAGTGATAAGATCCAAGAAGTTGTCCGCGCCCTGATGGTCGACTTTCTACAAAGCAAAGACAAATAGGGACTAAATCAAAAGATTGCTTATAGTAATTAAGCATCTAGGAATTTCCTACCTAAAGTCATGATTATAGTTATTAAGCACAAGTCACCAACATTTAAAAAAAATACCCACTTATAGTTATCAAGCAAAGATCCATTGAGCTACCCAAAAATCACACCTTATAGTTACTTAAGATAAAATCATCATCAAAATCACACTTATAGACATTAAGCACAAATGTCGAAAGCAAATCTTTTAGTTACTAAGCTATGATCAAGTACGGGAATGCCTGAGGCATCACAAGGCTTATAGTAATTAAGTTATCCTAAAAAGTTCTAGAATTTTGCACAAACACCAGTAGCATATGCACAACCAGACATCACAAAATGTTTCACGAACTACAGAAAGCTCTAGAACACTCAAAATCATGAAAAAATAGGCTTTTGGAAAATAGTGTTGATCGACACTAAGGAGCGTCGATCGATGCATCCTGAAGAATCAAAACCTTTGATCGATGCTAAGCCTAAATCCCAGAATTACAGGACGACATACAGGCAGTTTATAGTGATACAAAACCAGCAGCAAATTCAACAGAGCATAAATTATCATGAAACTCTAAAAAGCATCCCAAACTTAAAAAAAAGGAGCATCAAGGAACTTACCAAAACCCGAGAGAGGTGACACTCAGGCTAGAGAATAAGAGGAATAGCAGTGCCTTTGCCCACGCCATGAAATATTGGCCTCACAGGAAGCCCGTAATTATCTTCCATGCCTAAAAATGGGATTTTGACCATCTCCTCGTGAATATCTACCTCTATCACCGACGTAGGAGTACGAACGTGGTCTCTAGACATCACAATTTTCATCCACATCATAACAGACAAGATTCGGATAACGATCGGGAGAAAAGAAAGCATAAAAAGCCCCAACATTGCTTCTTTTTTTGAAAGAAAATGCAGGAAGAAAGAATTTCAATATGAGGAGTGCTCTATTTGTAGAAAATTGTTGAATTTATAGAATTCCCTATTACGTCGATCGACACAATCATTGGCATGACTTTTAATTGTCTACAAGTGTAAGAATTCAAACGTTCAAAATTTAAGACACAACCCCTACGTGTCGATCGACGAATATAAAAAAATAACTATTTTTCTGCCTTCCCAGGATAAGATTGTAGTGTCAATTAAATCCTGATTTTGAAAATTGCATCTTTCATCATGAAAATCATTTTCTAAAATACTAGCTGACCCGATACAAAAATTTCCAATGATACACCACGGGAATCCAAATGATTTTCCTAAAACTTTTTCAAAACCCGTCAAACATTATTTGATCGAAGGGGCAAAAATATTTTTTTTCAAAAATTTGGTCGATCAAATAATGTTGACTAAATTCCCTCAAAATTTCGTGCACTTTTCACTCACCATACTCACTTTGTGTTTGCAAAAACTATACCTCCATGGTATAAGTTATTGTATATGAGGGACAGCCTGTGAGCATGGTCCGTCCTAGGCCTAATGATGTCCAAGATCTTTTTAAGGAGATGGAAAGCCAGCACTAACAAGGACCATGTATCACCCAAGCTACAAACCCCTCTGAGGAAACAAGATTCTAACATCCTAAGCTCGAGTATTGATCAACACTGATTACACCCCACATTGCATCGATCAACTGTATCCATTATGATGAAAATTGCTACCATGTGTCAATTTCTCTGCTGACTCATCAACCCTAAACCATGACTCTACAAAGCTATCACCGCCTGAATTGCGTCGATCGACGTTTCCCCATTATGTCGATCGATGCTTATAGGAGAATCTAGACCTGATGACTCAGTGAAGCTATTCTGACACCTATTACTTCGATCAACACTGCCATATGTGTCGATTGTCGCTCTCAAAAATTCTATAAAAGGAAATTGTTCCCCGGCATTTTAACAACATTTAAGCAACGAAGAAAAATATTCTATCACCCAAAAAAGGAAAGCTGATCCAAGCCATCTCCTCCTTAAAAATCCCTTGTAGTATTGAGCCTATACCAAAAATATCCCAAAACTATACCAAGGTATACACAGCCCTCCTTAAAATAGCTTTTAGCTAAAAGCTGCCCATACATACCCAAAAACTCAAACAAGCCCACTATAAAAACTCCTCGAGGTTATCTCAATAAAAACCTTGAAGAAGTCCAAAAGCAAACGAGGTTCTAGTTAGTATCGGGCCTTTCAGTCATCCTGCAACAAATAAAAGGTAACTAAGGGTCAAAGTGTTATTTTCAGTCATGCATTCTTAACCACCTCACGAGGTAATCCTATTATGTCAGGCCCACTCTCCAAGGGCTAGGCCTCCAAAGGTCATATCTCCCTAACTCCTCCCTTTTTATTATCAAAATAATAAAAGATTTCTCAAAATATGATTTATCCAAATCCAAATGGCAAGTAACTATTTCATCTAGAGCTAAAATCTCTCTTTTATGGGTATAGGAATCCTGCTCAGATCAAGTACCACTAATTTCCCAAAAGAGCTGATCCGGGTGATGACTCTAATATTGTATAAAATAGGGACCCTGCTCCCGCAGTAAAAAGGCTAATCCCCAAAGGAGTCCTCGACCCCTTTGCCTAGTTGGAAATGCAAAGTATGTCCACACATACAACAGGCCCCATGCTCTAGCGGTGACTCCCCGTATTAAAACCTGGGAGTCCCGCATTGGTCATGACAATCCAATTGCTTATCCAAAAGAGTCAATCGAAAAAGGTTCGACAGCTCATAATAGCAATGGCCAAGAGTATCCTAATGAATTTCAGCATGGCTACTAGTGAAAAGGATTTATCATAGTCAATCCCTTCTAATTGACTATAACCTTTTACAACTAACCTTGCCTTATAGGTAATTATATTACCATCCATGTCAGTTTTCTTTCTTGAAAACCCATTTGCAACCATTGGGTCTAACATCATCAGGTGCATCGACCGATTCCCATACTTGGTTTTCATACATGGAATCCATTTCTGATTTCATGTATTTTAACCATTTATTAGAGTTTGAGCTCTCTATCGCTTCCTTGTAGGTCTTAGGTTCATCATCCACCATTATAAAGATTCGTTTATTATCCATGATGAAAAATCCATATCTTTCAGGAGCATTGGGAACCCTATCAGATCTATGCAATGGCTATTGTATAACAGGTTATTCCTCAATCACACTTCCTTGTGTATCAGGAGTAGGAATCATCAGTTGATCATCCTATTTGCCTACCTAAATTCCAAGTTCAAGGTCGCTCCCGCTAGCTTTTGCAAGCATGTGTTCCTTCTTAAGGAACAGAGTGGTCCTAGAAATAAATACCTTTTATTCCTCAGGATCATAAAAGGTATATCCTATTGTCTCTATAGGATAACCAATGAACAAGGACTTGTCAGATCTAGCTCCAATCTTATCTGATATTGTCCTTTTAACTTAGGCAGGACAGCCCCAAACTCTCAGGTGAGATTGAGTGGGTTTCTTACCATACCACCTTTTGTATGGTGTAGCATCAACTGATTTTGAGGGCACACTATTTAGAATATAAACTGCGTTCTCAAGTGCATATCCTAAAAGGATTTACTGAGACTTTCTTGGCTCATCATGTACCAAACTATGTTTAACAAAGTTTAATTCCTCCTCTCAAACACACCATTGTGCTGAGGAGCATAAGGAGGGGTCCACTTGGACAATATTCTATTATCCCTTAGATAATCTTGAAACTCTTGGCTTAAATATTTTCCACCTCGGTCTAACCATAGTTCCTTAATATTCTTTCCAAGTTGTTTCTCAACTTCATTCCTATATAGTCTTTGAACCTTTCAAAACTATCTAATTTGTGTCCCAAAAGGTAAAAATACCCATATCATGAGTAATCATCGATAAAAGTGAAGAAGTAAACAAATCATCCATGTGTTTAGACATTCATTGGACCACATACATCTGAGTGTATTATTTCCAATGTACTCATGGCATGTTCCCCTTTTTCCTTAAAAGGGCTTCTTTGTTATTCTGCCTTTTAAACAAGGTTCGCAAGCCCTATATGACTCCTAGTCTATTAGTCCCAAGTTAAAACCTTTGTGTAACTTAGTTAAGTGGGTTTTGTTTATATGGCCAAAACGACAATGCCATAAGTAAGATGACTTGTCGTTATCTAATTTCTCTTAACATGGTTAATGTTGAGCATATGTTTTTGTAATCATAAAATATCTTTCATTACAGTTCTATCCAGAATATTTTTTATAATCTTTGATAACATCTTTTATTAAATTGGAATCAACTCCATCTGCTGTAAAGCAGGAAACAATATTCATAGAAGTATGACAATAATTTTGTCCTTATTAACAAATAGCCAAATGGAGATTTTAAGTTCCTACATCAATAGCAGCTACCAAGCTCTAATATAGGTACAGCTCTCCTTTTGCTAATCCTCTACTTCTCTTCAATATCTATACCTTGTATAGATATGTGATTCACGCACTTGGTATCTCATACCTATGCTAAATCCCCAAGAGATGTGGAACTTTCACAATTATAACATCTTGAAGTGGAAGTTTCCAAAACCTTCTCTTCTCATGCTATGAGACAAAATCTTGTCAATCTCATATTAAATGAATATTGTGTTTCTAATATCCCGTATTGAAACAATTACTTTTTCCCAAAACAAAGCACTCAAGATCCTTTCATTTTCTCTTAACTTCGCTCTTTCCTGCTTCTATATTGGACAACCCGTGTCCTTTACATCCTTAGAATACCCTTGAATCATTTTTCTTTTCTTGGAAAAAATCCTTTCTAAGATGTAAAGACATAGACTTCCAATTCCACGATTTCATGATGCTTCTAATGCTTAAGGTAACATAGATCCTAACATCTAACTTGATGTTTATCCGTGTTTCCTTTAAGCTACTTACATAAGGTAACATGGATCTTAACAACCTCCAAGGTGTCGTATCCCCATTTCCTTCATGTAATTTGTGCATTTCTACCCAAGGTAGAAATACTTGCATCATGTTGTTTAGTATTGGGCTCATATAGTATATGGGCCAAGCCCTAGGCTTTGAGGACTATCCTCACATTTCTAAGCAAAACCTTTGAAGCTAGAACAAGTCAAATACAATTATCAAAAGATTTGAAATTTATATAAGAAGTAAAGATTCAAACCGAGATATAATAAATAGAATAAATGCTTAGACTTAGTTTTGTACATTCATTTAATTTTTATGGTCTTTAAATTAAATACATTTTCCTACTATTTTATTAAGATTCATTCAAAAACGTAATGGCCCCTTCTACTATCTTTCAAGAAACATGGTCTAACCATTCTCCTTAGTAGGTAGCATCTATAACTCATTTAAGCTAACCCCATTATCATGAGTCAAACTAACTTAAATAGCTATGGGAGGTTCTAGTCCATTTGCATCTAATGCAATTGCTAATCCATTTAAGATCCAACTAATGGACGTGCATAACCAATTATATGACTCCTCAAATGATGCCTCCAGCCTAGCATTAGCTCTAATTTTACTGACAACTAACCTAGTTCGGTTAAGACTTAACCCTAACTCAAGTCATATGAATAGATGGTGTCAAAGAAGAAGGCATGCTTTGCATGAGCAATTCATTTAGTAAAAGGGCCTAGAATCATACTTCGTCTTTTAGGAAGGCTAACTTTGTCGTAATATTTTAATGGGGATTCATTGGTGCAACCGGTCTCGCCTAATCTAGAACTTATACATGGACATGATTATGAAATTATAACTAATTCCGGGCAATATAGAATTAGTAGGTCCAACCTAGGGGTCATGCTCAGAATCATTCCATCATGCCAAGACTCCAAATAGCATGCAAAATAAATAAGGGGGTTCATTGTTCAAGTTCTTGCACCTATGTCTATAAGTTTTAATTGAACAATTTAAACTTTCATTGTAAAACCATATAATGAATCCATTTCACTATACTAGAAATCAACTAATTCAAAATAGTCCCTTTGGTAATTAGAATCTAGAATCGATGGAAATTCTTAGGTATAAGAAGCCCCCTTAAAGTGAATGAGCAGTCCTATCCAATCCTTGCCAGAATAAACACGGGCCCTTCTGACTCAGTTAACCATAGACTAATTTAAATTAAAGATTTCGTTCTTTTCTAATTTAAGAATTATTCCACTTAATTCAAAAATTTAAGCATTTACAATTTAAAGTAAAACATTGTTAATTCTTAGATAACTACCCTGACTACGTTTGAGCAACAATTAATCTAGTTATCACAATATTTTCTATTGCGAGAAATAAATTCCTAGGTATGGCATAGCATACTTGAAAATATTTTATAGAAAATTAGACCTTGCACGTTTCTAGTCAGTCATACAATTGCATTAGGCAGACTCTGATACCACTGTTGGTCTAGATTAAGGGATTTAGCATGTAAAACAAGTGCATCAGAAATTCAAAAATTTAATCTAGGGTCCAAGATCTCCTAAGCATGGCATTATTGATAACATAAACTAGTCTATTATTATTTAGGTCATAAAAACTTATTAAAAGGACCTAATAATACTTTAACCACATACTAGTTGAAATTGAATCCTAATGTCGGTAGAGGCTACCCCATTAGTTTAGTCTTGCTACTAAAGTACACTACTCAACCATATTAATGTGGTAACTAGGATCTCATCCTATCAACCCATACTCTGTAGAGGTTTACGAGTGTGTCACTTCTAACAAGTGGCCAAGGTACAAATCCTTTATATTGCTATAACGGAGTGATAGATTCCATCTTGACTACTCAGCTTACCAATGGACATACATCAACTATACCCAAAATCATCCGTATCACCCAGTTTATAGAATGTTTAGGTATGACCCAAAGTATAGCAACATCTAAACAAGGTAACTAGTATCTCAGGTCTAAGGATATTCGTATTGTTATTGTAATGAGATGATAAAACACCAACATATATTATGGATTACCGAGTGTTGTCTTATAGCGGTCTCCAATGTATTTCCCAGAATACATTCACATTTTAACCCAAGGTACCACCCACTTGCACTGGAGATATGCTACTCTGAATCAAATTCAAGAGGTATGATGACGCATTCTAGTCATTTTGTATTCATCAATGTCCAGTCTTGGTAATACTACGACTAGGGATATTTAGACAAATCATAATTGCACACGAACCAGTTCTCACCAACATAGTCCCACTACGCCCTTGTAATGCGTGCTATGATTTTTTCAAGGACTTTTGTAAACATATCAATGAATATATTTTTGTAGTCATCGATGTAACAAAAGAAATACCTTTATATTTGTTCGTACAAATTTAACTAACTTAGATATATCACCCTAATTGCTCTAGGGAATACACCATATCTAACATCCAGATGATTACTTTGGACTTTGGATTTTGTTCCCTTTCAAAACTATGATTCGGATGTTGTCTTCTTGAATTTTTTCAAGGGCTTCCAGATGCTTGATTTCCAACATGGGCATTCCAATTATGTCAGCTCGCTGTTCTTCAGTGGGGATATAAATTAACTTGACTTCTCCCTTTAGCACATGACCCCTTATGAAGTAATGTATAATATTGACATGCTTCATCCTGCTATGTTGAATTGCATTTTTGGATAGGTCAATTTCACTCTTATTGTCATAAATGACTTCAAGGCACTCTAACTTTATACCATAATCTTCCAATTATTGTTTAATCTAAAGCAGTTATGCTACATAACTTCCTGCAGTCATATACTCAGCCTCATCTACACTCAACCCTACAGGAGTTTGCTTTTTGCTATACCATGTTACTAGACAATCACCAAGGAAGTGACATCCTCCAATGGTGACATAAACCTGCATCAATAGAGCCTAGAAAATACCAGAGAATTCTCTTAACATTAGCTAAGTGAGATTCTCTAGGGTCAGCTTGATATCTAGCACGATAACATACAACATATTAAATGTCAGGCCTACTAGCAGTTAAGTAAAGTAAAGAACCAATGATACTGTTATAGAGCTTACTCTCTACAGGTTTACCTTCCCCATCTTTACTCAGAATAGTATTAGTGGCCATGGGTGTTGACATTGGTTTTTCTTTATCCATGTAAAACTTTTTGAGTACTTCCTTGGCATACTTTGCTTGACTGATGAAAATTCCATCAGCACCTTGCTTGATTTGAAGACCAAGGAAGAAATTAAGCTCTCCCAACATTGACATTTCAAACTCTTTCTCCATCTACTGGTTGAACTCTTTACATAGCTTTTCATCAGTTGCTCCAAAGATGATGTCATCAATATAGATTTGGAATAGCAACACATCTTGATGCTTTCTCTTGATGAAAAGGGTTGTATCTGCCTTTCCTCTGACATAACCTTTGCTAAGTAAAAAGTTAGTAAGTCTTTCATACCAAGCTCTTGAAGCTTGTTTCAATCCATAAAAAGCCTTCTTCAACTTAAAGACATGATCTGGATATTTTGGATCTTCAAAGCCTGGGGGCTATCTAACATAGACTTCTTCTTGAATGTAACCATTGAGAAATGCACTTTTCACATCCATTTGAAACAACTTGAAGTTCATATAAGATGCAAAAGCACGGACAATTCTTATGGCTTCAAGTCTTGCTACTAGTGCAAAGGTTTCACTATAGTTAATGCCTTTAGCTTTGAGCAACTAGTCTGGCCTTGTTTCTAACAACATTACCAACTTAATTTAGCTTGTTCTTAAAAACCCATTTGGTGCCAATGATTGACTTGCCTCTAGGTTTTTCAACTAGATCCCAAAATTCATTTCTTCTGAATTGGTATAGATCCTCTTGCATTGCAATCATCTAATTGTCAACAAACTTAGCATCTTCAAACTTCTTGGATTCAATCAATAAGACAAAAGCTGAGTGGCTGATCATTCTATTCAGCTGACCTCTGGTCAGCACTAATTTTGCACACTATCAAGGATCTTCTCAACTGGGTGATCTCTTCTTACTCTTGCTTCCTTTGGTAGATCCGGATCAGTTCGTTGAGCTACTGACATGGGTTGAGCATCATTATCATCACCAAAGTTGATGGATTGGTCCAAGTCAACTTCATAATCTTCTTTTTCTAGAATAGGATCAGAAATTTCAATGGGCAGACTAACTAATCCATTGACTTGATCTTATTCCTTTTTGTCATCACTGGCTTCTGTACCTACATTGTTAGTTTCATCAAAATCTACATGCATGGAATCCTCTAAAGAACTAGTTCTCGTGACATACACTTTGTATGCCCTACTATGTGTTGAGTAACCTAGAAAGATTCCTTCATCAGTCTTGGGGTCAAATTTAGCCAATTGGTCTTTAGTATTTAATATGAAGCATCTATAACCAAAGGCCTTAATATACCCAACCTTAGGCTTACGCCCCTTCTAAGTTTCATAAGGAGTTTTATTCAAAACTGAGTGAATTAAAACTTATAATACAACAGGCTGTGTTAATAGCTTCTCCCCAGAAATACTTTGGTAGATTATTATCACTCAGCATAGAATGACCTATCTCCACAATAGTGCGATTCTTTCTCTCAATAACCCCATACTACTGAGGTGTATGAGGGGCGAAAAAATTGTGGTCAATACCGTGCTTAGAACAGAATTCCTCAAACTGCTTTTTTTTGAATTCTCTTCCATGGTCACTGTGGATTCTATAAAGTTTTAGGTCTCTTTCATTCATGATCCGGGTAGCCAACCTAGAGAATAATTCAAATATTTCATCTTTGCTTGCAAGCAAGAGAATCCAAGTGAACCTAGTCAGATCATCTACAATCACATGGGTGTATTTCATTCCACCTAGACTTGTTGGCAATACTAGCCCAAACAAACCCATGTGTAGAAGATCAAGGGGCTGAGAAGAAGATATATCAGCTAATGATTTAATGGTCTTCCTAAATTGTTTCCCAAGTTGGCATGCTAGGCAGAGTCTATCTTTTTTAAAAGATAGATTGGGAAATCTCTCAACAAGTTTATTTCTAGCTAATTTGGACAGATTGGTCATATTTATATGTCCTAACCTTATAGGCCATAGCCATGAGTTATCCTCCTTAAAAACTAAGCACATATCATTAGAGCCTGGGGATAAATAAATCATATAAACATTATTAATTCTAGGAGCATAAAGAATAGTTTGGTTACCATCAATGACTGAGCAGCCCGCTAAGTCAAAAATCATTTTCCTGCCTTTGTCATATAGATGAGAAATGCTTAGCAAGTTGAACTTTAGGCCTTTCACTCGAGACACTATAATGTATTGTGGTCTAAAATACGTGGATTTCCTTTGGTGCCTTGCGGTGGGGTCCCCTGGGGGTTTGCTTGATTTAAGAGTGATGGAACCATTTAGTTCAAGTTTGCACATTTTAACCAATTTTAAAAAATAAAAGAATTGAGACCCAAATCTCGATACAAATGATAGAGTCGCCACCCATGTTGTCTACTTGGGAAAGAGTTTTGGTACGGTTCCCATTGGGCAGGAGACTCATACCTTTTGGATCAGAGATTTGGGTATCGGATAAGTCACTTATTTCACATTTAGTTAATTCAAAATTACATTCGCGCGTAAAACCATTTTCTTTTCATCATTTCGGAAATTACTATGGAAATCCTATCTTTCTACACTCTTTCACACTTGATTCATGTGTTCAATAGTTTATAATAAAGCACAAAAAATACAGGGGGGTAAAAATTACAACCGGTAGAAAATGGGGGAGTTACGAAGGAACCTATACATTTGGTCTAAGTTATAAAACAAAATAAATAAATTTGCTTGCATCCACAAAGATTAGCATAGTTTATAGCACATCATAAGTCAACATTTTGTTAGGAAAAAAGTGATTATGTTAGCGTGGACATTCTGCGATCGATAGTGCCCGGGTGGCTTCTAGGATCGAAAAAAAATAACAAGTCTTCATCGTATTTTGTTATGAAAACAAATTTTAACTTTTTGTGGGTCTATTAACTGGGTTATTAGTGAAACCGATCACATGGCTAATGGTGGAGTTAGGTTCATTTTACAAATTAGAGTAGAAAATGACATTTTGCATGGGGACTAGTACCCGTACGGGTGGGGGACACCCATACAGCTACTGGGGGGACCCGTACGGGTCCTATTTGGGCCCAAACAAAAACTCATCTCTGATTTATACAAAGCAAGTTTGCAGAAAAATAACTGAATAAAAATGGGATTTCCTTCCATATGGGTATGGCGCACCGATTTAGTCTCCCTAGGGATATAAAGGTGTCAACAAGGCCCATATGGGTCAAGACCAGACCCAAAATTGATTAAAGGATATATCAAGGCAAATAAATGAAAATGACAATGAAATATATAGAAAGTGAGTCTCTTTATGCCGTGAATCCACTTTGAAGCGATCCCAATGTCGAGAGAGAGTCTAGCCAAAGTAGATGATGAAATGAATGATTTAGGACTATTTTAGGTAAGTGTTTTATTGGATAAAACCTCCCCCCAATCCAAAATATGAAGCTAGAAAGGAATAAAATGTGGGTAAAACTAATGTGGAATGGTTTTTCCCCTATTTTACAACTTCTATACCTCTTCTATACCCTTTCTATTACTAAAAAATGCTGGAAATATGGTAAAGTATAGTATGTTTTTGCTCTTGAATTTTGGTCCTTTTGAAAGTGGCAAAATGCCTCTATTTATAGGAAAAAACAGAGTCTAAATGCAATAAAGACAATTTATGACTAATTTTCTCCAGATATGGTATGATTGCAATCAAACCTATCTGACTGCTCGTGAATGGGACCCGTATGGGTCCCTCTAAGGCATATAGGGGATTTAGGCCTTATGGGTCAACCTGTGGACCCGTACCCCTAAGTGTGACCCGTACGGGGTCCCTAAAGGTAGTAAAGGTTCCCAAACTCTAGCTAAACTTATCTCTGTTTCAGTAGGAATACTTCTGATGGATAACACATGTAAAAGATTGCATTATCTAGCTCTTATCATCCTCTCATGAGAAGCACCGTAAAAATCCAATGCTCACAGACTGCCCCTCATGGGATCATTGGAGATATGGATCTATACGATCTCACGATATAAGCGGGGGTTTAGGAATCAACCCTGAGGTCATGACATGGGTGGGTTCCTTCCTTGAGGAAAACTCCCTTCCTTGGTGTCCCTTTCCTTAGGTAGACAGCTTTCCTTTTTGTTTCTTTCTTGAGTCAAACATCCCTCCTTGTATCCCTTTCTTAAGGCAGATCAACTTTCCTACCAATGGTGTACCCCTTTCCTAATGTAGATGATTCTCCTACTGATAATGTATCCCTTTCCTTAGGTGGATGACTATCCTACTAATAGTGTATCCCTTTCTTAAGATGGATCAACTCTCCTACGGATGGTGTATCCCTTTCTTAAGGTAGATGACTCTCTTGTAGATGGTGTATCCCTTTATTAAGGCGAATTACTATCTTATTGGAGATTTTTGAGTTACCTATCAATAGATAATGAAAACATTGCGATAGTTACCATCTGGAATGACACGTCTTAATTCATGATTGACTTTGTGGTGAACATAAATTTTTTCCCCTTCAATCAAGAATGAAGATGTGTGGATGGGGGTTGGTCTATAAATGAACCGAAAACTGGGTTTAAAAATGTTAGGTAGGATGGTGCTCCTTGGAGGTATCCCTAGGATGGATGCCCCTAGAGTGTCGAAAGGTGGGGGATGCCTCTTGACTGATTCTGTTGCTAGGGAATGAGGTAATGCCCCTTGGTTAATTCAGGTGCTGAGGAAGCGTCTCCTTGAATGACTTGTTTGTTGGGGAAATTTCCTATGCTCGGGTGAACCTTCACACCAACATTATCCATGTTAATAATTGATCTAAAATTACTTAACTTGATTCTTGATTGACTTTGTGTAAATAAAAAATTTTGCCCCTTCAATCAAGGATCAAGGTGAGCTATAGGTCTTTGCCCTAATTAACTAAAATTGGGAGTTTAAGAGAAGGGGGGTTGGCCACAAATTTTGAATTTGATGTGCCCTTGCTGCTGGGGACGACTTGTTCTTCTAAAAATTGCTTCATCCTTGAAAGTTGGGACCCATACGGGTGGTCTTGTACTTTGGGAGGACCCCGTATGGGTCTTAGGGATCGATATGGGTGGTGTCAAGCAGACTTTAAAAATCGAATAGTCTCTTCTTTTCCCCTTATTTACCAAAAACTTCCCATTCTCAAATTTCGGCGAATTTCGTCCTAAAACTCACAAAAATATGTATAAAAAGATCCCTAATGGCGACCATTTCAACTTAAAAATGCAAGGAATCACCTCGAATTGGCAAATCGGAGCTTCGATGATGCCCTGTGGTCGTTGGATATGCATTTTGGGAAAACAACTCTTTTCACGGCTATTCAACCTTCTTGGAAGTTCCAGTGGTCCCTTTTCCAACTACTCACCCCTCCGAACTCCATGTAAATGGATATGAATTTCCTATTTTGGATTTTTCTCGATTTTTAAATTTCTTGGATTCAACACAAATTTAGGGTGCTTTAGGGATTGAAATAGAGCCTTGGCATGTCACTTTAGTCTAAGGAATGTTTTAGAATAGGTTAGACTAAGTCTGATTGAGTTTTGGATGAAAATGGCTTGTTTGGGAAATTTTCCTATTTGAGAACTATTTACAGGGACCCGTACGGGTGGGGAGGACCCATATGGGGTCCCGTTTTTCATACGGGTGCTAGAGGGGCACCCGTACGGGTCTCACTCACCCATACGGGCACTGCTTCCTAGAATAGGATGTCCAAAACACTTATTTCCACAACTTGCTTCTGATTTTTTATTTTCCACTATATTATAACACTATTGTACTATTGTTTTATCTTTGCAGTTTCCCTTCAAGACCATCAGAGCTTTGAGCTTCTGTCCGAAATGGTATGAGGAGATCTGCTCTATAGGGGATGCTGAGTTGCTAACCCATATTGACTCTTTGGGCTTCAGTAAGATTGTTCGGGTCATTCCTTTGGGACTGAAGACTCTTGCACCTGTTGCGATTTTGACTTTGACCAAGCGATGGTCTAAGACGACCCATTCATTTCACTTTGCTATCGGGGAGGTCACTGTCACTCCCTCAAACATGTGTGCACGTACAAGATTAGCTTGGGATGGAAAGATTATCCACTTTGTTGTCTATACCGATCGATGGCATTCCCAGGATGAGGTGAACAACTATGTGGAGTGACTTCTTAAGCTTTGTCCTGGTGGGAAGGTCAAGCTCAAGTATGAGGATCTCCATACTTATTGGCAAGCGCAGCCAAGCTCGATCATTGAGGATATGAGGGATTAGTATGCCAGGTCCTTTCTTTTAGCCCTCTCATTGACCGTTTTCTTCCCCACCTGCTCAAGCAGAATCAATTATGGGCTGCTATCTGCTGTTAAGGATCTTACCAGTGTGTCTGGCAAGAATTGGTGTCGGACTATCTTGGCTCAACTGTACTATGGCCTAGACGTTGGCTTTCGAGGTCAACATGCTGAGCTGAAGATCAGTCACTTGCTCCTTCTAGTAAACTTTGAACTTCTCTTTGTGTTTTCATTTTGATTTTAACTGTTTGATCACTGACTTTGATTTTTTTTACAGATTTGGGCATTCAATCACTGCTTCATCCCACAGCCGGGCTTATTTGGATAGACTGAGACACCTTATATTATTGCAAGGTGGATGAGGCCCTAGCAATAGAAGACTGGGACTATAGCTGAGTACTAGGAGTATATCCACCAGTTGTGCTATGACAGGGTAAACTTTTAAACCTAAACCTATACTTTCAATCTTGTTACTATTAGTAGCAAACTGTATTTACAAAGCTATAGGTTCTTATAGTGCATTTGACAATGTGCAGGTCATTCGCGATCCATGGGCTCAATTGGTCATCCATGATGAGATCGAGGAGATGCGGCGGGGCGTGGACGGCCGTCGGTTCATGTTGGAGTCACCACTCTCCCTCGAGTGGTATTTTGGTGAGAGGGTCTATGACTGGCATACAAGCTTAATGGTGGAGAGGCCTATCCCTCCCCCTGTACTAATGGGGTATACTGGTCACACCTGATGCCTGAGAAAGATCAAGGTCTATATCTTTTGGGTGAGGGGGCCCATATAATATTGGTCCATGGCTCATATCCCGACTTCATTCACACTTTACTTCTCCAGCCTTGTACGAGGATCCATCTGGATGACACACCCCTTGAGTTCCATTATGGAGATGATGATGATGACGAGGACAACAATAGAGTTGGAGGTGATCGCGGGGGTCCTTTCATGGTTCGCAAGACCAAGGGTATTTCCAGGCTGCTGCTTCTTTTACTCGGGTAAACTTCTTCACTTGACTTGTAAAATTTTTTTTGCATGCTTTTACTTTTGCTTGCATGAACTGAGGACCTGAAAATTTGTGAATTAAAATGTATTCTTTTGCCCAAATCAGAAGAAGACTGATGCTGTCGTTGCTCCCGCTGGGCCTATCGATCCTGAGCCACTAGTGAAGCAAGCTAGAGCTACGAGGGACTTCAGGGAGGGAGTCCTTCAGACTAATCTGCATTCCTCCTTCTGACTCCTCAATCATTTAGGCAAGCGTGCTGTATGTGAGCTAAAGGAGTCAGTCCATACCATCCGCTTCACTACTCCCAGCGTAACCCACATAAGGCTTCCTATCTTCAACTTTCATACCTTTCCTAGATGTCTTTTGAACTAATTTAGTTGATCCTTATAGGTATCTATGGTCGAGGCGGAGAGGGTTACTAGGGGATTCTTCTCGATCTAGGACCTGATGCTGGTATAGGATGCCCTCGCCATGGTAAACTTTATTTTCTTGCAAAAATTTAACAAACTATGCATGATGCTTGCCATGATATTTACATATGCATACTAATCTTTCAATTTTCTTACAATCCCTGCTGGCTATTGAGCATGACAGGTCTGGCTGAGACTTGGACACTACCGAGAACCGATCCAAGTTCTTAGAGGAGTAGCTGCTAACGGCTACTGCTAAGCTGGATAGGATCCTACTACTGGAGGAGGATCTAGAGAAGTCTAGGGGGAGATGGCTCAGGCTAGGGCCGAGATAGAGGTGTTGCAGGCGTAGCTGGCCCCGTATGAGTGAGAGCAAGCGGACACCTGAGCCATCCTCTTCTTTGGAGAATGTCTCTGGTTATTAGATTGAGCTGGTGGTGACACATGTGGCTGGAGCAGAGTAGGAGGTAGAGCAGCATGTTGAGGTGACTGGTACTGCGGTTGAGGGTGTTGTAGGAGATTCAGGGGTTGGGGTGCCTGACTTTCCTAATGTAGATGCTACCAGGGTAAAGGATCAGGTGATGTTTGATGTGGCTAACCTATTGGTGAACACTTAATACTAGACTCTGGACTTGCCCTAGGGCTAGGATCCTTCTGCAGCTTAGGCTAGGATCACTTTGACTTTCTTTTTGAACATTTTTAGCACTATATGGCTTAGTTTGGTGTAAACATGAATGCTATTTACACATACATTTTTATTGCTTTACTTCATACATGCTTGAATTTTACTTTTTTGTACTAAAACCACTAAATACTGCTGCTAGTAGACTTAGCCCTTGGCATAACCAACAACAAAGATCGTTTAGAGTATGAGCAAGTGAGTTAACCTTTGAACATTCAAAGTTCCTGATCACGATGAACTGACCCAATTTAGGCTGATAAGTATTACCAAGGCTGGTTGGTTTGAGATTAGCACTTTGGATGGCACGTGCTATCGTGTGGCTTAACAGTGGGGGAATAGAGTTCAAGGGATCCCAATAGTGAAACATTGCAATTACAAATGACGCTTGAAAATAAATGCAAAAACAAAATACTAGCAATTTGGAATTGAGTTCTAATTTTTGCATAGATCATTCGTTGTGAGATGAACTATCGAACATTTTCGTTTCTTTATTTCTTTTTGTCCTAATTTTTGCCTGAATTGTCCTTGGTGGCTCAATCCAACAGACTTTTTCTTTCTTTTTCTTTGTCTTAACTTTTGTCCGAATTATCCTTGATGGCTCAATCCAGTAGACTTTTTCCGACTTTTGCATAAGCCTTATTTCTTTTGTGTCTTATTCGTACTTTTGTATTTTGTTGAATAATACACACATAGTAAAGATAACAACAAAGAACACAAAATCTAGAGAAAAAACTGATGTTCTCATACTTGCGTTTATTTCACCTAAAGACATGCATGCATTCATAAGACCAAGATTCTTAGCAAATCATAACATGTTCATTGACGAGATTAATCTGAGTACATAGGTAAATGGTAATAATTTCCAATGGTCAACCCCTACTTCCTACTAGTCTTTTTACAGATTTTCTAGAAAGCAACTGACAATTTTCTCTCGATGCCCTAACTTTTGCCTAAGGCGCCCTTTTCGGGTTTTCAACTTAGCGGGTCTTATTTTTGAGTTGGGGTACCCTAAATTTTGCCCGGCTGACACAAGGATCACCAACCGAAGGGTATTTTATTCTATTTATTATTTTTTATTTATCGTGCTGCTTTTCTATGATTTATTTCTTTTGATCTAGACATGACAACGCTTAAGCCTGTCCTGATTTACTGGATTCACGAACTCATTTCCATCCATATCCATGAGCTTGATTCCTCCTTTCCCTAGGACTTTCTTAATCACAAATGGCCCTTCCTAATTAGGTCTGGACTTGCCCTTAGCATCAATGTTGACTTGGCATAGTTGTTTGAGAACTGGATCACCCGTCTTGAGAGGTTGCATGGGGTATTTGACTCTACTATCATAAGCTCAGGCCATGCGCTATTGGTACATCTATAGGTGGTCAAGTTCTTTGATTTGCTTCTCTTAAATTTGATGTGAAAGGAACAGGTTCTTCTCTTCTGTTGAAAGTAGGAGATCATGTTATTATGGAGGCTTGGGATCATTGTGTGAGGTAAAGGGTCTATTCTCTTTTTAACAAATGGAGAAAGCATTTTTGGTGGGGTATTTTGGTATAAATGTAAGAAATGCCCATTCACTTGAAGGTGAACATTTTTTTAAAAGGTTTTGGAAGATCATTGGGGCTTTCCTCATTTTGAAGGTTTTGGAAGAGCATTAAGGCTTCCTCTTGCTTTGATTTTAGATAGGTGTGGACTTCAATCTTTTCCTCTAATGGTGGCATGTTTCCTTTACTTCTCCTTGGAGTTCTTGGTCTTCTTTCTTGATGATGTGCACCCTTTCCCCCTCATGAAGAAAGATGGAGTAAGACATAAGACTATCATGTTTGCTAAGCATTTTTTATCTCTCTTTTTGGTGGTAAGTTTTAACCATTGGAATTTTATGCCATTGCGATGTACTCAAATTCAACTTCATTAATATATATGGTAATATTTTGAAGAATATTGTCGTTTTGAGTGCATGATGTTTTAAAAATGAAATACTCAAATAAAATGTGAATGGAATATGCATCAATTTATTCATGATATGCCTTATAGGTGGCATTGTTTGAATCAAAAATGTTTGGAACATTAAAAATTACAGCATTTAAATCATCCTCCATGGGTGGAGGGGCTTCTTGGTCAACCATGGCAACACAGGTAGCTAAACTGGTAGTGTCGGCTTGCAGGTTCTCACGAGCTTCTTCGGCCACTACCCTTGCTAAGTTCTTTATGGCCTTGCTTATAGGATTGCCCTTCTAATCTCCCTTCCAATTCTTTTTCTTAAGTACAGCCAGGGCTTTGGTGATAGAGTTGACTTCCTCACTCATCTCATCTCCTATATAAATTAAGGACTCAATCAGGCAACCATTCTTGAAGTCGTACACACCATTAAAGATCTCAAAATCGGGTATCTTCCCCCTATCTTGACAGGTTCCTCCTCTCCTATGAAACCTTTTTTTAACCTCTGCCCTTATCATTAGACATGAATGGGGTTTGGATTTCCTAGCACCTGGGCGATTTCCCAAACCAAGTCTGTATGGCCATGGCACAGGTATAATGGGCTCCATCATGCCCTGAAGATTCTTCCCAAGCCCTTTTCCTCTCATGTAACCATACTTCATCTTGATCTTCTCAATCTTAAGGGATGTGTACCCCCTAACTATCCATTTGGTATCATGCTGAGCTACAGCCACTCTCAATTCCTTCTCTTCGGCTTCCATAGCTGCTACAACTGATGGTTCATCTGCCTCAATGGTCACAAGCTTGCCATTGTGGATGAACTTGACTTTCTGGTGGACTGTAGAAGGGACGGCCCCTAATGCATGAAGCCAAGGGCGGCCAAGAAATAAAAAGTAAGTAATAGGAATATCAAGGACGGTTAACAAGACCTTGGATTTCACCTCCCCAACTATAACTTAGGTCTCAAAAACCCAATCATGCTTCTCTTTGTATCATCATATGCCCTTATAACAATATTGGATTTCTCCAACATAGACTCATCCAATCCCAAGTGAGGAAGGATCTTGGAAGGACAGAGGTTAAGGGCGGAACCATCATCCACCATAACACAAGGGATAGAACAATCAAAGATTTTCACCTTGAAGAAAAGTGCCTTGTTATGGTTGTTCCCTTTGGCTGAAAGATCGAATGGATGAAATATAATGGGTTCAACATGATTGGGAAGAGATCCCCCAATGACTGAAAGCACCTCAACCAAGGAAGTTGATGGCACGACCTCCATGCTCATCAACTTCTCGATCAAACCACTGCAATGATCCTTAGAGTCGATGAGGAGTTGCTAAATACTATACTTGGCTTGGGTAGCTTACAACTACTGGATAAGGGGGCTGACCTTCAAATCCACCTTCTCATTGCTAGGTGGGATCTAAGTTTTAACAACAGGTGTAGTGGTCAGGCTCTGGTCTGTACTTGGAATGACTTGGATGCCGACATCTTTGCCCCTCCTTCTCCTTGGGAGGAAATTTAGGGATACCCTCCCATTTCAGGTAACATGCAATACCCCATTCTTTATATAACTCCTTCCCTTTGAGGTTTCCACTAACAAAGACAGTCCATGAATGTCATCTTCTTCCTATACATAAGCATCGATGTCAATGGGCTCAGGTTGAACTAACATGGTTTCCTCATTGTAGGTTTCCTTTAACTCATATGCATCAATTTCAATAGGGGTAGGCTCATCGGGTAGAGCTACTACTGAATTAACCACAAGATTGGCTTACATGATCATATTGAAGACATGATTAGAGGGTAGTCCTAAGTCAACAACTGCAACTTGCTTCTTAATCTTCGGCAAGGGATTATTCATGGTGCTTCATTTGAGCTCAATTTATAAGTCTTCTTCTCTCTAATTAGGCCACGGATAGCCTCAAGTAAGTCTCTACAAGTGCCCGTGCGATGACCCTTGCTAACATGATAAGCACAAAGTTGATCCCTCTCTTCGGGCTTGGGCGGAATATAGGGCTTGACACTTTAAAGAAGGCCAACCCTCAACTTGCTAAAGATGGCAAGTAAGAGTGCCTTCCAAGGAGAAATACCATCCTCCATAGTACGAACTACAGTAACATCTTCCTATACGGCTGCGGTTTTAGGAACTAGACTAGATCTCGGCTTGGAGCTTGAAGCTGGGGCTAATAAGTCATTCTTTTTGAACCAAGGCTTGGCCGACACACTCGCTTTCTCCAATTCCTTGATCCTCTCCCATATCTCGGCCTTCTCAAAGGCCTCAACATAACTAGAGAAACTATCCATACCAAGAACCTTGTAATATGTTGGGAAATAATGATCCGGATCATAAAATTGAACTAAAATATCTGGATCAAGTTTGAAAGAAACTAAAATTTAAACTCCTAAATCCAAATGGAAACATCCAGATAAGATCCAACCACAAGGTCATCCATTGAAGACAGTAAGTACCTAAGAATGTACTAGAACTATCAGGATAAAGTTTGGAAAGGAAACAATCTTTAATCGTTCAAGACCAGCATCCAAAAGAACTGATTGCACTAGCTCCAGAAGAAGACAGATCCAAAGATAATGAGTCTGAAGACATTCGGAAGACTCACACTTAAAGAAAATGGGAAAAGTTTCAAAGATAATCTTTCCCACCACCTTTTGGTCTACAAAGTCTAAGATCCTTTCCCAATGAACAAGACAAAAGTGACAGCTTGCACTTTTTAGAAAAAGGATAAAAGGACTGACACTGGACAGAAAAAGCTAACAACCTTTTCACCTAGACCAATAAGGAGGCACATGGACCTCACACCAAAAAGTTACTATTGTAAAAGTTGGTATGACACTAAAATATAAGAAAAACGATTACTGACATCTTTTCAGCCTCAATAGCAAGAATTTCAATGGGTGAAATTACTATCTAACAGATTGATCAATGACTCTAAAAGTGCCATATTCAACCTGATCAAGGGTGAAGATTAAACTCAAGCTCAACAACCTACAATGGCTACATTTATGACAGAAGCTTGTAAAAGGGAAGCTTCACACATTGAGAAGGTTGGCTGGTTAATTTGAAAAAGCTATTCACAAGAACATTTGCTCATGCAATTAGTAATCATAATCCCTCCAAGAATCAAACAAATCCAAATTTGTTGTAAGGATTCCTAAGTGAGATATAAACTTAAGGAAATCCAAAACCAAAACCTTTGTGAAATCAATAGTGTAAGGATCTCTAACTTGGGTGAGTTGTGAGATTGGGATACAACTTAAAGTTGATGCTTTGAGTGGGATCTCCCTATAGGACTCAGCTTTGATTCAGGGTAGAAATCTAAGTGGTATATCCTGCTAAAGACTAAAGGACTCAGCTAGGAGTTGGTGCTTATAGTTGTATATCCTACATCCAGAAGGGGGTACCATCCGGAGATAAATTGTGAGGGTTGATTCCTACTAGTTCGAAAGGAATCCACTAATGGATAAGCTTGGAGGAAGGAAACTCCAGGGACTTGACGTAGGTAGAGCCGAACCAGTATAAAATCACTGTGTTTGATTTTCTTCTCTTTACTTATTGCATTATATTGTCATACTTGCATTATCTAGATCCATCATCGGGATCATAATCAAACATGCTACACTAAGACTTGTTAAAGTTTGTTTATTCCGCGAAAAAGGGCCATTCACCCCCCTCAGCTCTTATAAAGACCCTCACAGGGACCAACAAGTGGTATCTGAGCAAGTGCTCAAACTAGAGACTTAACAATCTCGAGCTAAAGGTCCATATATTTTGATTTAAAATCAAAATGAGTTTCCAAAACTCGCAGCTCCTTCCAGAGGGTATGTCTATTACCCGTCCTCCACTCTTCACCGGTAAACACTACATGTTCTTGAAAAATCGGATGAAGAACTTCATCTAAGCACAAAGCATGCAAGCATGGTTAGTAGTTAAAGATGGTCCATATGAGCCTACTCATGAAGTAGAGGGTATGACTACCTAAAAACCCTCAAGTATGTGGGATGAGAATGACTTTAAGAAGTTGCATGAAAACTCAAATGTTATTAACATGCTTCATTGTGCTCTTAGTGCTACAGAATTTAACAGGATATCTAGATGTGAGACTGGATAGGAGATTTAGCAGAAGTTGGAAGTACCCTATGAAGGAACCAACAAAGTAAGAGAAGCCAAGCTTGATCTACTCCAACAAAAGCTTGAATGCTTCAAGATGGAGCTAAAAGAATCAATCAATAGCATAAACACTAGATATACCAATGTAGTTAACAAGATGAAGAGGCTCGAGAAGGAAATCTCTGAAGTAGAGATGGTAAAGAAAGTGCTTCGGTGTCTCACCAAGGAATGGGACAACAAGAAGACTGCCATTGAGGAAGCTCATGACTTAAATTTCTATAGTTATGATGAGCTCATTGGCAATCTCCTAACTCAAGAATTATCCTTGGAGAGATATAGCCAACAAGAAAAGAAGCCTGAAGAGAAGAAGAAAGTCAATGCACTTAAGGCAGAATCCATTAGATCAGCTTCATCCGGAGAAGAAGAACAAGTCACAAAATCTCCAAGTACTAAGGAGCAACTAGCTCTGTTGACTAGACAGCTCAACAAATTCATACTAAAGAAAGAAAGGAGGAAGTCTAAAAAATATGAATCCCAAAGACCAAGGGAAGGCACATCTAGAAGAGACAGGCCTAGATGGAATCTAGAAGATAAGAAGGAATCGAAAAAAGAAGCTACCTATTTTGAATGTGGGGAGACAGGTCACTTTAGGATAAAATGCCCTAAGATTAAAAGAATCAAGAAGTATAAGAAGAAGGCAATGGTGGCTACCTGGAGCAACAGTGAAGAAAGTAGCAGCTCATCTTCAATAGAAGAAGAAGAGACTACCAACTGTGCATTCATGACACTGACTAATCTAAAAGTAGAGCAATTCGGAAAGAATATCTCTAAGTAAGATACAATGCAAATCAAAGAATCAGAATCAGAAATAGCAAACACTAAGGTAAACTCATATTGTAATTCTGCTTCTAACTTTGATCTTGCTAGAGCTTTATCTATTGTAATCAAGAGTGTAAAGAAGAATGCAAAAGCAATCAAGTCCTTAAGAAGACAAGTTTTAGAGACTGCTAAAGATAATGAAGCATTGGTGCAAGATGTGAACTTGATCAGAATAGTAAAGCACATTGATGAAGTTGAGGAGAACTATCTGAAGAATCAAGTGCAGATGCTAAGTGCTAATCTGCTTGGTCTGGATAGAGAAATAGCCCTGATGAAGGAGGCATCCGGATGGACAACTAATCCTCCAAAAAGAATGAAAAACCAAAGGCAAGCTATATAAAGAAATCAATCTTAAGGTGCCAAAGAAAATCCAAAGTATCTTAATCAAAAGGTGAAGGAGGTTAGCAGGCAACCACAAGCCCAAAGATATACTAGTGCTCAAAAGGGAAAGGCTAAGGTGGTTTACAACCAACAACCTACCAAACAAAGAAGAAATTATGCAGCAGAAGTTGTACCTCCAACCAGCTTTTGGATACACATCGGACCATCTACCAGTGCATAAGAAGCTGGATATAGAGGGAACTATCGGAAGGAAGATCTTGAAAAGATCAAAAGGAAGCAGGAACAGAACAGATCCATTGTAGGGTGTAGGTTTTATGGGAAAAACAATCATATTACTAAATAATGTAGGTTGAAAAATGGTTATTATGATGTTAATCCTTGGCCTGAGATGGTTATTAACCCAAGAGGACCCAAATCTGATTTGGTACCCAAACCCACTTGATCTATTTTGTAGGTATGCCTTAGATCCATAGTAGATTAACACACTTGGTATATTGATAGTGGATGCTCAAGGTACATGATAGGTGATGAGAAGGCCTTCATCACATTAACCCGGAAGAAGGGAGGCAAAGTTAGCTTTGGAGACAATCAAAAGGGACAGATCATTGGACATGGAAGCATTGGATCTGAATTACAGATAGAAGATGCCTCACTAGTTGATGGACTGAAATTCAACTTGCTAAGTGTAGCCCAACTCTGTGACAAAGGAAGAAAAGTCACATTTGATTCCGGAGGCTGCTCAATGTGTGATAGTAAATCCAATCAACTTAAACTTTATGCACCTAGAGTCAATAAGGTCTATTCAGTTAACATTAAAAATGAGAAAAAGAATATCTACTTGGTGTCTAAAGAAGAAGAATCATGGCTATGGCACCAGAGGTTGGGACATGTTAGCATGAACCTCCTATCCAAATTAGCCAGAAAGGAATTGGTAGTGGGTTTGCCTAAGGTTGTTTTTGATAAGGATCATCTATGCACTACATGTCAATTAGGTAAACAACATAAGAAAAGTTTCCCTTCCATCTCCTACATTCCTTCCAAAAGAGTACTTGAGCTCATGCATATTGATCTCTTTGGTCCAATCAAACCATTGAGTTTACGTAGAAGAGAATACACCATGGTTATTGTGGTTGATTATTCTCGATATACCTGGGTTCTCTTGCTAGCAAGCAAAGATGAAGCCTTTGACCAATTATTAAAAACATTCATCCCGATAGAAGTAGAATAGGGCATAAGCATTACACGCATCCGGAGTGATAATGGTGGTGAGTTCAAAAATAAGCATTTTGCTGATTTTTGTGACTCTAAGGGCATTAAACATAACTTCTCTGCCCCTCACACTCCTCAATAGAATAGAGTTGTTGAAAGAAAAAATAGGACCATAGTCGCGATGGCTAGAACAATGCTTAGTGAGAATTGTTTGCCAAAATATTCCTAGGGTGAGGCCGTGAACATAGCATGTTACATCTTGAATAGAACTCTCATTAAAAAGACCATAGAAAAGACCCCATATGAAATCTGGAAGGGAAGAAAGCCCAAAATTGGGTACTTTAAAGCATTTGGATGTAAATGCTACGTCCTAAATGATAGAGAGAAACTAGAAAAATTTGATCCTAAATCTGATGAATCAATTTTCCTTAGCTACTCAACACATAGTAAGGCTTACAAAGTCTTTAATAAATGAATCTAAACTGTGGTAGAGTCTATACATGTAGATTTTGATAAGACTAACCCTGTAGGAAAGAAAAGTTCCGCTCCAAAAGATCCAGTTCCTAAAGTTGAAAACTCTGGAGAAAAGAAGGATGCAGAAGTTCCTGGTTCATTTCAAATAAAGAAGTACAAAGAGGAAGATAAAGGAATATCCTTTGATCCAAAAGTACAACAAGTAAATATCAATCTATAAGAGATTTATTTCAATGAAGGCCAAGAAGGAGTGGTTGAAGCAGAGGTAGAACAAGTCCCACTTCAATATGAAGGCTTACAAAGGGAGATTCGAATTCACAGAAATCATCCAGTAGAAGCTATTTTGGATGATGTCCAAAATCCAGTTAGAACTAGAGGACAACTCAATAGGATGATGAGTCATGCTACTTTTGTCTCTCTCATGGAGCAAAAGAAATTTTAGGATGCTAAAGGACATGAAAGCTGGATGATGGCAATGTAGGAAGAACTAGATCAATTCACCAGAAATGATGTATGGGATCTAGTGGCACCACCAAAGGGAAAGTCAATGATTGGCACCAAATGGATATTCTGGAACAAGCTAGAAAAATCCAGAGTCATGGTAAGAAACAAGGCAAGATTGGTTGCCCAAGGATACAACCAGCAAGAAGGAATTGATTTTGAAGAAACCTTTGCCCCTGTAGCAAGACTGGAAGTAATCTGGATTCTATATGCTTTTGCATCATTTATAGAATTCACATTGTTCCAAATGGATGTCAAAAGTGCATTTCTTAATGGAGTTATCCATGAGGAAGTATATGTAAAGCAGCCACCTTGATTTGAAGATTCAAAGCATCTGGATCATGTCTACAAACTGAAGAAAGCTCTCTATGGATTGAAGCAAGCACTCAGAGCCTGGTATGAGAGACTCACTACATTCCTCTTATCCAAAGGGTATATCTAGGGCAAAGTAGATACAACTCTTTTCATCCAGAAGAAGAAGAATGATATTATTCTAGTCCAAATCTATATGGATGATATCATATTTGGAGCCACTGATGAAAAGATGTGTGAAGAATTCAGCTCTCAAATGCAAAAGGAATTTGAGATGTCTATGATGGGAGAACTAAATTTCTTCCTAGGATTACAAATCAAGCAAAGTCTAGATGGGATTTTCATTAACCAATCCAAGTACACCAAGGAGATCTTGAAAAAGTTTGAAATGGACAAGAGCAAGCCTATGTCCACTCCAATGGGATCAGATACAGTCCTATCCAAGGATTGTAAAGGTGAAGATGTTCATTAGAAGCTCTATAGAGGGATGATTGGTTCACTTCTATACTTGATAGCTTGTACGCCTGACAAATATTATGCAGTCTATTACTGTGCAAGATATCAAGCCAATCTTAAGGACTCTCATCTCAAAGCAGTAAAAAGGATCCTTAGATACCTACTAGGAACCATTGAAGTTGGGTTATGGTATACTAGTAATGGAGATTTTACACTCCAAGGGTTCATAGATGCAGATTATGGTAGAGATACTCTTGAGAGAAAGAGTACCTAAGAAGGTTACAATTTCTTTAGAGATTTCTTAGTATCAAGGTACAGCAAGAAGCAAACTTCAGTTGCTCTGTATACTACAGAAGTAGAGTATATGCAGCTCAAAGTTGTGTGGCTCAACTCCTTTGGATTAAGCAACAACTAAAAGATTATGGAGTTTAATCTGGATGTGTGGATGTTATGTGTGATAACAAAAGTGCCATTGATGTGTAAAGAATCCAGTACTCCATCCAGTACTCCATAGTTGGATGAAACATTTTAACATAAGGCATCATTTCATTTGGGATTGTGTGATGAAGAAGGATGTTACATTGGTATACATTCCAGCCAATAAGCAAAGAGCAGATATCTTTACTAAGCCACTAAGTAAAGATCAATTTGGGAGGCTAAGGGAATCAATTGGAATGTCCAATCCAATTTGAAGTTAATTCGGAAGACAGTTCAAAATGAAATCGGATCATTGGTAAGAGAGTTAATCCGGAAGAGAAGAGGCATAGAAGAAAAATCAATACTAGAAGAAACACTGCCATGTCAGCAGATAGAAACGACAAATGGCAGTAAAAGTGCGAAAAAAGAACTACGCCGGTTTTGAATTTGAAAGGTTTATTGGTTGTTGACAACTATTACAAATTTAAACCGTTCCAATTATCTGGTTTAAATGCCATTAACTTCTCTCCTTAAATTCCATCTACAATGTCACTAATCCAGTTAACTTCAACTGTGTCCAAATTACCAAAATACCCTCACTTTAAAAATCCTATATAAACCCCTCCAAAAACCCCTTCTTCCTTATGCGAGCAACTAAACACTGTTACTGTGCAAAAATCAAAACCCAGAACCCTAATTTTTATTCAAACTCTCAAATGGCAGCAATCATGACACCAGAAGGACCCGTATTGCTTCCAATGTAGAATATCTTTACAGAGTATGATCTGAAAGATACAGATTTCAAACCCTTCAAACTCAAAGAAAATGATTCCATTGTCCCCCACTGACTATTAGGGTGACGAATTCCTCTTTAAAATCGATCCCTACTCTAAGTTTATTAAAGATCAACACTTGAAGGATTTCCTCCAAATCAACTACCCAATATATCCAGATTTGATGAAGGAGTTCTACGACAATCTAAGGTATAGGGTAAGGGAATCATGATAACTCCCGATTTCTTTGAAGAATATTTCCATATAAAGAATAGTGGAGTTCAAATGCATGTTGATGAAGATGAACTAAAGGTGAAATATGATCAGAAAATGTGCCTTCCAGAAAGATACTTTGGAGACAAATTCTCCACTTACTGGCCACAAGCAACAAGGATCCTACAGCACACACTTGCCAAGCTGATCCTCATTCGAAACGGATCATTAACCACAGTGACAAATTTTCAACATTGTGTGTTACAACACTAGGTAGAGAGTAGATAAGTCAATATGCCAGTGCTTATAATCCACTTCTTGATGCATCACAGGAACTCCTATAGTGCTCTTATCATCCGAATCCTCCAGGCTTCTGAAATTGCCTCACTGGATTCAAGGGTACCAAAAGAAAAGCCATCTTCAAGAAGAATTTTCTAAACCTAAGGTTTAATGAGACTTGGTATGAGGATAAGGCTAAAAAGGTTAGAGATGAGAAGAAAACTAGAGCAAGGAAAGCTACAAATCTAGATGCTATTGCCCCCGCACCTAAGAAGCCAAGAATAGCTAAGTCAAAGGTTGAACAGCAATTGGCTTTGGTCTCAATAGAGGAGAAAAGTAATAAAGATGCTAAAACTCTAACCTAGCTCTTGGCCAAATCCACAGAAAAGCCAAAGTCGAGAGGCAGATTGATCAAAGTTGCTGATAAATTGAAAAAGCCTATATGTGATTTGGAAGCAAGAGAAACCATCACAGTGGCTGCTACTGCGATTAGGAAAGGCTATCAAAAGAGGCAAAAGATAAAGATAATAGAGATGCTGATAGAGGAGCATGGGTCTGATGAGGAAGAAACAGAGGTTGAGCCCCCTATGCCAAAGAAGCAACTCACCCCAGAAGGGGTGTACATTTGGTGAGGCAGTACAAGCTCAAAAGCATCAGAAGAAGAAGGCTAAAAATCCTGCTGCTATTATGATTGATAAGGAAGCAGTCACCAGAGTACTAATGGAGGTATTGGCTAAAGCTAAGGTTGCAAAAGGCAAGAATGCGCATGGATCCACTGAGGCGATACAACCGGATGATCCGCAGTTCGAAGAGATAAGGCAAGCCATGAAGGAAAACACTCCAATCAATAAAAAGCTCATAATAGACAGACCTGGGGGCAGTTCTGACACTCAACCCATCTGAATTGATTCAGTAGATCTGGAAGAAATCACCAGGGATCTGAAAGTAGAGATTTTCCCCTTTCTACCAAGATTTGAACCTCTGCAGAAAAAATTGTTGTTTGTGGAGCGTTCAATCCAAATTGAAATAAGTCATGGGGGAGGTATTCAAAGTACTATAAAGGCATATGTAAAGGGTGTTGAGGACATTTCCAACACGCCTAGGGATGCTATCAAAAGTCCTAAAAAGGCAAATGTGGGGGTGATAGAGGACATTTCCTGTCATCCGAGGGTTATAGTAGAAACTAATAAAGTAAGAAGAGAAGATGCAAACCTCCTGCTCCAAGCACAAATTAGTGAGGTAACTCCTACCATAACTCTTTCTTATATTAATGTTGACCCTGCTACTAGTAATGACACAACAGTTAAAATCAAGGACAACTTAGACACTAAAAATCAAAATGTGTCTAAGGAACCAGTGCCTAACCCGGATAACCTCATTCTGGAGGAGGGACAAAGTCTGGGTTCCCAAGGGAGCACTTCTAAAGTGGATCCTAAGGGCAAGGCTAGTCCAGGGGAAAGGGTGGAAAAGAAGAAGAATGAGATGTTAGGTGAAATGGAGGAAGAAGAAGAAGAAAGCAGTGGTTCTTCCGGCTCATCCGGAGATGACTCTCCTAGCTCATCTAAAGACAAACCTCTTCAATCTACTAGCCCTATTAGAATACTAGGAGTCAACACCAAAGAATCTAAAGTTGCAGCAGCACTTAAACTATTAAAAGAAGCTACTCAAGAGGAGAATGAGGAAGGATATATAAAGCAGAGTCTCTGGAATATCTATATCCATCTGAGAACTGTTGAAAAAGCAATGCTTGAATAAGCTTCTAGTTAGGATTTGAATTAGGAGTTGGGCAAGATAAAATAATCAATGAAGAAGATAGAACAGAAAGTTCTAGATTTACCTTCTCCTGGAGCAATTGTTGAAGCCTCCTTATCCCAAATCAATCCAACATTCACCGAGCTTAAAGCTACTATTGTAATAGCCAATCGGACTGCTGATCAATCAAATACATTAGCCTCCAATAACTGTGGAATAGTGCTAGACAAGAGTACTTCTTCCTCCTCCGAGCTATCAGACGAAACCAAGGCATACCTAGATTCCAATTTTGAAAACTTGTCAAAATTCATGGCCAAAAGGGATCTCAAGCTAGCAATCACGAAACTGGGAATAAACCAACAAGCAGTCAAAGAAATGCTTGAGAACTTTCTGGATGAATATCTCCCTAAAATCTAAGAGAAAAAGTTGGATGATATGGGTGTAGAGATGGAAGTCGCCTGGCCAGACTCAAAAAGATAATAAATGACTAGAAAGCCTCAAAAGAAGTCCAGTTCCAAGTGGAATCCATCCATAACATCTGAAAAGGTATCAGTGAAGAAATCACTCTCCTTCAAACTAGAATTAATAACTTATCATTATCCGGATCTTCCTCTGCACCATCAATTCTAGAGAGCCAACTCCTTTTGGTCTTCAACAATCTTATCCAAGTCATCGGGGACTCTGGCTTCTTTGGACAAAAGGGAGTGATAACTCTGCTAAAGGCACTATTCCTCTACTTTAATAAGAAAGATCTAGAGTTTGTGCTCCACAGCCATCCTATAATCAAACAGACATATACTCAACTGAAAAAAAGCCATCTGACCCTATTACCTCACTCCAGCAACCGTTGATCAAATCATTGAGAAGAGGAGCAAAGGCAATTTTGACTACTCTATATACTCCAAAGCTTGGCAAGAAGTCTAGGACAATAGAACCTATATGGTAATCGATCCTCAAGCTAAAAACAAAAAGTGGGAGAAAAGTTAGCAAGGGGAAGGGACAAGCAAGGGCAAGGAAAAGGAGGGAGGACCATCTAGAGAAAATTAGACTAGCTTATTCTTGAATGTAAAATTTTGTGATAGCTAGATTCACTTATATATCTCCGTATTTGTAATCCTGCAATTCACTGATGTTAACTACTGTTAATAGTAGAAGTATATAGTGAATATCTAATTCCTAAAAAATTGCTTCGAAAGTACAACCTGAAATTGTACTATAAAAATATTAGAAGCTAGAATTCAAAAACATTGGGGGACTTAGGATGCTAGAATTATATGTTGGATATGATGTATGCCCTTAAGGCAATTAGGACGATATATCTTAATTATGTAATAGCATGAATAATTTATTTAATTAATAAAGGCATTTGTTCTTTTGTTTATATCAATGTGTTTCTATGTATATATATATTATAGCTGGTTAAATATATTCATTGATGTATGTATACAAAAATCCTTGACATATCATAACATGAAGTTAGAGAAATTATAGTTGGACTATATCTGGTGGAACCTACTTCATGTGCAATTATGATTATGTCTAAACTATCCCTAGTCATAGTTTCATCAAGAAAGGATATTGATGAAGCGGAAAGACTAGCATGTGGTCAACTTTCTTAGAAAGGGTCCAAGCAGTCAATCTCCTAAGGACTGAAGGTGGTGCCTTAGGTTTGACACATGGATATATCTGGGAGATATATTGGAGACTGCAGTAAGATAAACACTTGGTATATATATAAATGTGTTAGTGTTTATCTTCATGTAATAAGCTTTGCGAATGTCCTCATACTTAAGATGCTAGTTGCCTTATGTAGTATTATTGCTATACTTTAGGTCATTACTGTGCACTCATTAATTTAGGGTGTTACAGGTGATTATAAGTATGGTGATGACAGCATGTTGGTAAGCTGAGTAGTAGGAAAGAATCCATCGCTCTGAATATATTAAGGAGTTATACCTAGCCACTTGTTGAAGTGATGATTGCCATAAACATCTGATAAGAGTATGTGTTTGATAGAAATGGTTTCTAGTCAAACACACTATGGTAAAAGGCAATATACTTCGGTAATAAGTAAACTACTGGGATAGCTTGGAGCAACCTCACTATAAGTGGGTTAACAGTTTAACCGAAACCTATAAACCAGATGGTACTAATATTAAAGAATGGAAGGAATTTATTGCACTGGATAACTATTACATTAACCATGATTAAGTCATAAGGATAAATGATGTTCGGAGTAATAGGGGATGGTAGACCGTTGCTAGAGGCATAGTACAGTTGTTTAAGTTAATCGAGTTCTATTCAAGGTCTAGCGCATCAAGAGAATGGTTCTATTAGAACAAGTGTTGGTTAAGCCTTAGTAGCTCAATACTTTGGGATCCTATAAGGTCACACACATTGGACCATCATCGGACTAAGAAAAGAACTAATAGATTTATTCTATTACAAAAATATAACATAAATAATAATTCGATTATTATTTGATTGGTTAAAATTGATTAGATCAATTTTGGATAAACCAAGGAATTTATTTTGACCGGTAACTAATTAATTAGAGTCATAAATTAATTATAATCGATTAGATAAATTTTGGTTGGACAAAGAAATTTATTTTGATAGGTAACTAATTTATTAAGGTCAAAAATAAATATTTCTTTGAAAGGATTAAAATGGAATTTTGCATTGGCGAGTTAAAACCGAAAAGTATGAAATATTTTGTACAAAATTTGGTTGCGCGGAGTACATCGAAAGGTGTGCGAACACTACTAGGCAATGTTCTCAGCAGCCCATGAAAGGCACCACGAGCTGGGCTCCCGGCATGGGCTGCGAGGCCCAGCTTACTTGTAAGGCAAGCTCGCAAGGGCTTGCCTTGCAGCTGCCACATACAGCTTGCTATGCACGCTACATGGCAGGCGGGTAGAGCCCGCGGATCCACGTGGGATGTGCCAATCTGCACAACCCACATTGCTTTTTAGGAAGCAAACTTTTGCTCCCCAAGCCTATATATAGGCTTTCCCCTCACCCTTTTCAAAGTGCACCATAGATTAGAGTATGAATCCTAAGTGTGATTCGAAAAGAATAATCTCTCGGGTAATTGAGCAAGTTATTTTTTATGAGCCTGAATTTATTCGGGCACCTCTAGTTTATATTTTCGGGTGAGGCTTCTAGAGTGGTCTAGCAACTACTCGAGGCTTCTTAGTTCTTCCTCCCAGGGAGGTTTTGGTTGGTGGGGTTCGTGTGAATACTCATAGAGGCTATCCTACACTTGGAGGCTTATACAAGAAGGTTCTGCGAAAGTACGCTTCAACTGGTAAGTTCTTTTTCTTTCTCTTTTAATTATTAAGTCTTTTTCATTGAGCGCTTTTAGACTTAATAATTATGTTTAGGTTGTTTTGCATGCTTAGTTTATTTTATGCTTAGGTTATAGCTTAGAGTTATAACATGCTTAGTATAAAATAAATATGCTAGGATATACTTTGGAATTATGATATGCCTAATCCTTTTGCATGCTAACCTAGGTAGAGAATTATTTAGTTAATGCTTTATTTAATTTATATGAAACTAATAGGAGTTCCTGGGGACAGGGACAAAATTTTGAATTTCCGCCATGCCTGTTATGCATGTTTAATCTGACTGTCAGTTCCCAACATTATAGGGGAGTAAAACTTGTAAATAACTAAGTATCAAGAATCATACTTAGCTCATATATACTCCATTCCCTTGTTCTTAGTTTTTGTTTCTATCAAATGGGGGAGATTGTTGGGAAACAACGATCCGGATCATAAAATTGAACTAAAATATCTGAATCAAGTTCGAAAGAAACAAAAACTTAAACTCCGAAATCCAAATGGAAACATCCGGACAAGATCCAACCATAAGGTCATCCATTAATGACATCAAGTACCTAAGCACAAACTGGAACTATTAGGATAAAGTTTGGGAAGGAAACAAACTTTAATCCTTCAAGATTAGCATCCAGGAGAACTAATTGCACTAGCTCTGGAAGAAGACAGATCCAGAGACAATGAGTCTGAAGACATCTGGAAGACTCACACTAAAAGAAAATGGGAAAAGTTTCAAAGATAACTTTTCCCTCCACCTTTTTGTCTAAAAAGTCAAAGGTCCTTTCCCCATGAACAAGACAAAAGTGACAGCTTGCACTTTTCAGAAAAAGTACAAAAGGACTGACATTAGACAGAAAAAGCTAACAACCTTTTTCACATAGACCAATAAGGAGGCGCGTGGAGCTCACACCAAAAATTACTGGTATAAAAGTTGGCATGACACTAAAATACAACGAAAATGATTACTGACATCTTTTCAACCTCAATCCCAAGAATTCAAAGGGGTCAAATTACTGTCTGACGAATTGATCAACGGCTCCGGAAGCACCACATTCAACCTGATCAAGGGTGAAGATTAAACTCAAGCTCAAACAACCCACAATGGCTACATTTATGACAGAAGCTAATAAAAGGGAAGCTTCACACATTGAGAAGGTTTGCTGGTTGATTTGAAAAAGCTATTCATAAGAACATTTGCTCAAGTAATTAGTAATCACAATCCCTCCAAGAATCAAATAATTCCAAATCTGTTGTAAGGATTCCTAAGTGAGTTATAAACTTAGGGAAATCCAAAACCAAAACCTTTGTGAAAACAAGAGTGTAAGGATCTCCAACTTGGGTGAGTTGTGAGGTTGGGATACAACTTAAAATTAGTACTTTGAGTGGGATCTCCCTGTAGGACTCAGCTTAGATTCAAGGTAGAAGTCTAAGTGGTATATCCTGCTAAAGTCTAAAGGACTCAGCTAGGAGTTGGTGGTATATCCTACATCTGGAAGGGGGTACCATATGGAGAAAAATTGTAAGGCTTGATTCCTGCCAATTGGAAAGGAATCCACTAGTGGATAAGCTCGGAGGAAGGAAACTCCAGGGACTGGATGTGGGCGGGGCCAAACAAGTATAAAATCACTGTGTTTGATTTTCTTCTCTTTACTTATTGTATTATATTATCATACTTGCATTATCTGGATCCATCATCCGGATCATAATCAAACACGCTACTCTAAGACTTGTTAAAGTCTGTTTATTCCGCAAAAAAGGGCCATTCACCCCCCTCTGCCCTTATAAAGACCCTCATAGGGACCAATATAATATGCAAGCAAAGCACCATCCACCAATTTTATTATCATCTCGGGGAGACTAAGACGATGCTTCAACAAGATTTGGGTGGCCATCCACCTCTCGAAATAAGATTTGAACTTCTCATTAGGGGCTTGCTTGATAGCCTCCAAATCTTGCATGGTGGTCTTAATAGTGGCGTTAAAACCATACTGCTCAATGAATGCCTTGTATAAGGCCTTTCAATTCCTAGTCACCTCATCCAACAAAGTGTTGTACCACTCGATAGCAGGACCCTCCAAGGTGCAAGGGAACATCTCAGCAAGGATCTTGACACTTAGCTTCCTCACCCTCATCACCCTTTGATAACTAGTAGTTTATGACTGAGGAGGACTAGTTCCCTTATACTTCACTATGCTAGGCATGCTAAAGTTTTAGGGACCCAATCCACCTCCCTAGTTGCTTGAATAGATGGTGTTGGTGACTGAACACTTGGATTGGTAACAAGTAACTTCTGTAACAAATCGATCAACTCACAAACAAGAAAGACCTATCTAACTTAGTAGTCGCACCTAAGGGTAAACCTACTAATTGACGAAAGGTTGTTCCCTTAGGCTTGACTACAAAATTAGGGGCTGGACTAGATGCCTCAAACTAAAATGCTGGTGGTATGAACCCTTAGCTAAGCTGAGCAAACTGACTGATGGCTAGCAGAACTATCGTACCCACTAACTACAATGGCTGACTAATTGAACCAAATGGACCAACTAAATCCAACCAACCAAAATAACTGGAAGACCCTCCTTGGGCTTGAAGAGGTGGCAATTGAGACTGAGCGAATGGATTGTAAGCAACCCTTGAAAGAGGAGGCTACTCACTGACCACTTCTTGGACTGCTGGAGCTCTGATAGGTGTACCTTGAGAGACATTGGCCATCCTCTACTCGGCTAAGATCTCCCTAATAGAGGTCATTATCTTATTATTCACATGATCGAGGAACTGATCACTCCCCATATACTGAGAGACGGCATTTGCAATCGCCGGACTAATATCGGCCCTTGACGCATTTGCCTCTATATCGAGATTTGCATCCTCAACCTCAACATCTACTTGGCCATTATGAGTCAAAATGTGAGACATATCTTCAAGCTGGTGATTAGTATCGGGATTAAACAGACCAAATTGACTGCTCGATGCATTTTTTAGAGACAAAGGCGGAGTTTTAACCCTTAACTAAACTGGAGGAGGTGGTGGTAGAATTGGAATGCAAACTAAACAGACTTAAGATTGTGGCCAAGCTTTGACTCTAGCTGAGGTAGTAACCAAAAGATCATTATATGCATGGGTTTGGTTTTGCATGATCGATTTACAATAATGCATGGTGAGGTTAATTACAAGGGAATAGAACACAACACATGCGAAGTGTATTCTTCCAACCTTTTTCCCCCCGCCGATTCTGAAGGTATTTTCCTTTGATTACCACGAAGATAACAAAGGGCGACCTAGTCTAATCTCATAGGAACAACGTACCTAGAAGGTAAAATATTCTAAGTCTTCGATGAGAAGGGTGTACGGACATAACGGAAGTTGATGTAGTAGGTTCCCATCACACCAAGCCTTTTTTTGAGGTGGATGACAATGAGTGCTCCACCCACTAGGGTGTCCCCAATTCCTGGCGGGCATGGGTAACACCTGCGTAAGTTTTACAAAAAATTTGGGCACCTTAACCTAGCTTTAGAAGAAGAGTGCATTTAATTCTAGAGAGGAGGTGAGAAGATAGAGTGAAATAATTTTACCAAATGATGAAAAAGAAAACAGGTTGAATTAACTAAATGATTTTCAGTGCTCATCTCAATCTTTTAAGTTTTCAAAAACAAACCAAAATTTTGCAAGTTTAAAGATTATTATCCCCAATGGAGTTGCCAATGTGGTGTGTCGTGGTCGAAATTATGTGGATTTCCCTGGGTGCCTTGCGATGGGGTTCACTAGGGGTTTGTTTGATTTAAGCGTGATGGAACCATTTAGTTCAAGTTTGCACATTTTAACCAATTTTAAAGAATAAATGAATCGAGACCCAAATCTTGATACAAATGATAGAGTATCTGCCCAAGTTGTTTACTTAGGAAATATTTTTTGGTACGGTTCCCATTGGGTAAGAGACTCATACCTTTTGGATCAGAGATTCGGGTATTAGATGAGTCACTTATTTCTCATTTAGTTAATTCCAAATTACATTCACCGCGTAAAACCGTTTTCTTTTCATCATTTCGGGATATATTACGAAAATCCTATTTTTCTACACTCTTTCACACTCAATTCATGCATTCAATAATTCATAATAAAGCACAAATAATGAAGGGGGAATAAAAATTACAATCGGGGGAAAATGGGGGAATTGCGGGGGAACCTATACATTTGTTCTAAGTTATAAAACAAAATATATAAATTCTCCTGCATCTGTAATGATTAGCACAGTTTACGACACATCATAAGTTAGTATCTTGTTAGGAAAATTGTGATTATGTTAGCGAGGCGGTTTTGCGATCGATAGTGCCTGGCGGCTTCTAGGATCGAAAAGAAATAATGGGTCTTCATCATATTTTATTATGAAACTACATTTTAACTTTTTGTGGGTTGATTTAACGGATTATTAATGAAACTGATTGCATGTCAAATGGTAGAGTTAGGTTCATTTTATGAATTAGAGAAGAAAATGACATTCTACTTCGGGGACTAGTACCTATACGGGTGGGGGACACCCGTATAGCTACTGGAGGGGACCCGTACGGGTCCTATTTGGGCCCAAACAGAACCTCATCTCTGATTTATACAAAGCAGGTTTATGAAAAAGAACTGAATAAAAATGGGATTTCCTTTCATATAGGTATGGCGCACTGATTTAGTATCCCTAGGGACATAAACGTATCATTAAGGCCCATATGGGTCAGGACCAGACCCAAAATAGATCAAAGGATAGATCAAGGCAAATTAATGAAAATGACAATGAAATAAATAGAAAGTGAATCTCTTTGAAACTCAGGAGCGTACCTTTAAGTCGTGAATCCACTTTGAACCGATCCTAATGCCGAGAGAGAGTCTAGCTAAAGTAGATGATGAAATGAAGGATTTAGAACTGTTTTAGGTGAGTGTTTTTATGGACAGAACCTCCCCCCAATCCTAAATATGAAGCTAGAAAGGAATAAAATGTGGGCAAAACCAATGTGGAATGGTTTTCCCCCTATTTAATAACTTCTTTACCTCTTCTATACCCTTTCTATTACTAAAAAATGATGGAAAAAGGCCAAAGTATAGCATGTTTTTATTCTTGAATTTTGCTCCTTTTGATAGTGAGGCAAAATGCCTCTATTTATAGTAAAAAAACCGAGTCTTGACGCAATAAAGACAATTTATGACTTATTTTCTCTAGATATGCAATGATTGCAATCAAACTTATCTAATTGCTCACAAATGGGACCCATATGGGAGGGGAGGACCAGTATGGGTCCCTCTAAGGCGTATGGGGGATTCGGGTCATATGGGTCAACCTGTGGACTAATACCCCTAGGTGTGACTCATACGGGTCCTTAAAGGCAATCCAAACTCTGGCTAAAATCATCTATGTTATAGTAGTAACACCTCTGATGGATAACCCCTATAAAATATTACATTATCTAGCTCTCATCATCATTTTATGATAAGGATAGTTAAAATCCAGTGCTCACAGACACATTTTCAATTGAAGGCTAATCTCCCATGGTGCCATTGCCAACAATCTTTCCCTTTTGGTTGTCTCCAAAACTGACACTTCCATTCCTCTTTCGATCCAATGTGATGAATTGGCTTTCCTCACTTGTCATATGCCTCGAGCATCCACTATCCAAATACCACATTCTGCTATCATTAGTGGATCTCAGACTCACCTACAAAATAATTAAGTTTTCTTAGGTACCCATGCCTTTCATTGGCTGGGTCCTCCCTTTTTGCTGGTTTTTATCTTAGATCAATTATGCTCATTATAGTAACCATTTTTGTATCTACAAATGACAGTTGCATGTCCTGGTTTTCGACAAAAACTACATACGACCTTAGGATTAGGCCTGCTCACTTTACTCTTTTGTGAAACCTTCTCAAAGTGGCGAGTGTAGTTACTCCGAGTATTCCTATTTGGTTGAGGAGGGACCTGCATATTTTTCAAAGTTGTTAATTCAGTAGCTAACTAATTCATTTGCTTAGTGAGCTTACTATTATATCCATCATGGTACTCAGCTTTTTCCATAAGGTAGAAGATGTCGAGTGAGGTAGAGGAGTTATAGTCCTCTAGATCATCACACCTCCTCTAGAGTACTTTGATGTACTTGGCTGTCTTCTTAGTCATGTTAATAATATAATTAAGTACTACAGCAAGTTCATCTAATGATAAAGGGAGTTCAGAATTTACTTCAGAGTGTTTTCCTTTGTCTTTTCTCCTACCAGCTGACTGGTTAGCAGCGAAAGTTGTTAGTTGCTCAACTAACACTGAATTTTCACATGGCTGATCATCAATAGCCATGAGAGACACATTTGTCGAGTCCTGTTGTTCCTCCTAAGAAGAAGATGATTTCTACTCCGAGCCACTCCATATTGCAGCAAGAGCCTTCTTATCTCTCATCTTCTTGAACTTGTCCTTCTTAGATTTAGGATAGTTGGACTGAATATGCCCCTTCTCACCACATTCAAAACACTTGATATCTTTGCTATGCTCTTTGTGTGGTCTTTCATCAACACCTTTTTTATACTGGCTAGTCTTCTTATACTTCTAAAAGTTTCCATCTTTCTTCAAGAACATTTTGAAGTTCTGGGACATCAGGGCTATCTCTTCTCTTCTTTCCTCAGGATAGTCTTCCTCAGAGGAATCATCGTCCGTTAGAACAAAAGCTCTACTGAAGCTTTCTCTTTCCTTGTGCTTGAACTTCTTAAACTCATCCTCATATTGCTTGAGTGACATCTCATGAGTCAGCAAAGTTCCTATTAGCTCATCAAACTTATAAGTCTTCAAATCATGAGCTTCTTCAATAGCACTCTTCTTTGCATCCCATTCCTATCTTAGACTTCTCAGAATCTTCTTGGCAGTCTCTTATTTAGTGAAGTTCTTGCCAAGTCCTTTCAGCTCATTTACAATGTTCATTAATCTAGTGTTCATGTTAGAGATGTCCTCCTTGGGTTACATATGAAACATCTCATAATCCTTTATGAGAATGTTGATCTTAGACTCTTTGACCTTATCAGTACCTTCATAGGTTACTTCCAACTTCTTCCATATCTCTCTTTTGAAGTTTCACATCCAGATACTCGATTGAACTCAATTGCATCAAGAGCATAGTGAAGATAGTTGATACAAGCTGCATTTTCCTTCAGTCTGATCAGGTCTTGAATGTCCCATTCATTAGAGTACTTATCAACTCTTACTCCATTCTTTACAATGGATGGAACAAATGGCCCTTCAATAATAGAAAACCAAGGAAACAATCTTTAAGACTGAATAAAATTCTTCATTCTGTTCTTCTAGTAAGTGTAGTGCTCTCCGTTGAACATTGGAGGCCTGGTGACTGACATTCCTTCAAGAAGAATGTATGCTTAGGCCTTTCCACTATATTCTTCTCCTTTGTATAACTTGATCTTTCTCATAAGATTGTAAGATCTTTAGAATGAGAACTAGCTCTGATACCACTTGTTGGTCCCTATGCACTCAATGAGTCAGAGGGGGGTGAATGACTCGCTAGATTAAAACAGTTAACTTTTTTATAATTAATGAATCCTTACTGAGTTAGTCAGCGAGCTAAACAGGAACTGAGCAAAGCTTCAACAATAAAGTAAAGAACACAGATTTTCTACTAGTTCGGTAACCTGGTCTTACATCCAATCCCAAGAGAATGTCTTGGCTTTAATCCACTAATCTTAACTCCTTTACCTTAGGCTCAGAAGCCTTTCACAGAGTTTCCAAATTACAATGGAGTACCTTCTCATTGTAATCACTTACCCGCTGAGTAGAATACCCTCTTTTACCAATAACTGAACAGAGTCTAAACAAGAGCTGGATTCAACTTATAGAAATGTAGATTCAGTTACAATAATCAAATATAACATTTCTATTGATCTATTCTATTCTCTCTTATTGCAAAGCAGATTCTCGTTGAGTAGTTGCTTTCTTGATTTAATTTATGTAAAGCTTGGAATTTGACAAAGGTTAGCTTTTTTGAATTTTAAGTGTATTCACCAAGTTCTAACGCTTGCCTTCTTGCTCCTTTTATAGTTGAAATCAATAATGTAGCTATTGAAATTGCTTTGGCATCTTCTGTAATTTGACAGCTCAGATATTCACCCATTGCTTCTTCAAATCAATCCGTTGGGAGATAGAATCACACCGTTGTAAGATACAAATCAATCCGTTACGAAAAAAATTGAATCAGAGCTTCAAATTTGAATCTTTGTCATTTGATGCCAGAAATCCATTAGAGAGAGCTTGCGCTGACTTGCTAAGTGTCATCTTCCCATTCCTTCTGGTAATTTGACAAACTTGCAGAGTCACGCATTTGCAAGAGATACGCGCTACTTCAATCCAATTTGACTTTGTCATCTTATAGCTTTTCTCCGGACAAACTTTGTCATTATTAGTGTTGGGCTTCTTGTCTTTGTCACGTCATTAATTCCTTTTATCTTATGTATGACATCTTTCATTAATGTCTGTATAAGTAACAACACAAAAAGCAAGATTCCATTTTTCCTTAAATGGAATGGTCAGCATTACTAGAAATAGAAGTAACTCAGCAAAACGAATAAACAATAAACATAGCTGAAACACAACTAGATATCAAGCACTAAGTGAACGGTGCTTAGTCAGGGAACTAAGTACACAGCTCAACCCAAAACAACTCAGAGTTAAAACTAAATAGCTAGGTCATGAAAGACTTAAAATTCTACCCTTGAATTCAATAACTCACATCTAACCATAGACTATTTATTTTAACATCATTATTGATTTAACTAACTCAAACTTAACTTAATTGATATGATCAAAACTTAAGCACAACTGAGTCATCCACTGAGTCAGCCTAAACTTATGCTGGGTTCAACAATCCTTATGTTTGGTATTATTTTTCGTACCTGGTATAATGCTGGTAAAAAGTTGTTTTCATTAGATTTCTTTCATAAAATATATGCTTATAGTTTTGGTTCTTCACACGTGGTAAAATGTTGTAAAATGTTGGAATAAATGTGACTTTTGTTTGATTTCATTCATAAAAATTTGGGTTAACTTCAAACCCCTCATAGTTTCACTCATTTTCAAAAAGTCTCTTGTGGAATTTTTTTTCAAAAGGAGGCCTTTGTTTTCAAACATTAGCAAAAAGACAGATTTTTCCTTAACACCGTCAAGTATGCTGACGTGGCAAGAGTATTTTTGGTAAACTAAAATTTGACCATGACTCCTTCCTTCTCCCTCAAATCAATGAACCCTAAATCAATTCTAAGCTTATTATTCTAAAATCCTAAACGAAATTTACAACTCAATTGAAATTGAAAATGGATTACTATTTTTTCTAGAATAATTTTAATGAAGGAGAGGTTTAGTGTGAAGAAGGAAAAATTTTATGCAGGGAGTTTAATTTGTCATTTTTACTAAGTATAATAGTGAAGCTCGCACTCTTATCGGTGGCCGTTACTGCTCTTGGTGCTGCTGAGGCCGGTGCAGATGTGGATGAGCTTGGCTTTGAAGGCCAGAAGAATTTATTGAAGGTTTGCCTAAGAGTTTAAGAGGGAGTTTCTGAGGAAGAGGTAGAAGAATAAAAGAAGAAGCTCAAAGAGGATGGAGCCAAGAATGAAATTGCTTGAGTTCGGGTTTTGATTTCATAAGTTAGTGGTTGATTTGGTGAACCTTTTGATTTCATATTGTTCTAATTCTCAGAAAATTATAGTCTATACTTTCTGCAACTTATAAAATGACATGTATTTGAATTCTCAAATTTTCAAACTCTTCTGCGTTATTTTTGTACAAATTTGATGCTACAAATTTTACAAATAGGTTGGTTTGAACTTGAACCATTTGAAATTTGAGATTCGTGCCTCTTTGATTTCGATATCTTAGTTTTTTTTGCTCCAATTCAGATTTCTAGTTCAATTTGATTTTCCCCTGCAATTTAGAGATGCCATCTATCTTTGCCTTTCGTTCTTCTGCCGATTCCTTTCTCTTAATGGCAAAATTTTTTATCTCTGTAACCATCCGATTTATCCTCAAATCTTGTTTCCGTTGAAAATTACATAAGAAAGGAATAAAATTTGTTCAATTTTGAGAAGGTATGAGATGAATTTTGGGATTTAGGGTTCATCAATTGGGGAAAGGTTGACAAAGATTTTTTTTGGTCAATTTTTAGTTTGCCAAAAATATCCCCCGCCACATCAGCATATTTGACACTGTTAAGGAAAAATCAGTTTTTTGCTAACTTTTGGAAACACAGATCCCCTTTTGAAAAAAAATTCTATAAGGGCCTTTTTTAAAATGAGTGAAACAACATGGGAGCTTTTGAAGTTAACCCTAAAAATATATGCTTATGTTTTGTATAATGCCGGTATAATGCTGGTACAAAGTGGTTTTTGTTTGATTTCTTTCATAGAAATGATTGTTGTGGTTTTGAATCTTCACACCTAGTATATTGCTGGTAAAATGCTGGTATAAAGTTGTTTTTATTTGATTTCTTTCATAAAATAGATGTTTATTTTGGTTATGTTTTCCACACCTGGTAAAATATTGGTATAAAGTAGTTTTTGTGTTATTTCTATCTTAAAATAGATGTTTAATGTTTTGTTTGATCTCACCTGGTAAAATATTGATATAATTTTGATATAAAGTGGTTTTGTTTGATTTTATTCATAAAATAGATGCTTATATTTTGTTTTGTTTTTCACACCTGGTAAAATGCTAGTATAAAGTAGTTTTTGTGTGAATTCTATCATAAAATAGATGTTTAATGTTTTGTTTGATCACACTTGGTAAAATGCTGATAAAATGCTATTTTTGTTTGATTTCATTCATAAAATGGAATGCTTATGTTTGGTTTTGTTTTTCACACCTGATAAAATGCTGGTATAAAATGGTTTTTGTGTGAAATCTATTATAGAATATATGTTATAAAGCTGGTATAATGCTTGTTTTGTTTGATCACACCTGGTATAATGTTGGTATAAAGCTGTTTTTTTATTTATTTCTTTCATAAAATAGATGTTTAATGTTTGTTTGATCACACCTAGACCGGGGCACTAAACCGTCGGCCCGCGAGGCCCGCACATGCTCGCCTTTCATGGGTTGGGTTTGGACAAACTAATTTGTGAATAGGCCCTGCCCGAACCCGAATAGCCCGAATAAAGTATGGGATGGGCTTAGTTTTAGTCCTAAAACCCAAGCCCGGCATGAACTAATAATAAACATATTAAATAAATATATATTTATTATTTATAACTCTAATAATTGTTGAAAATTTCAAATTTTATTGTAAAGTTTAACATCTAAACTCAATTTTATGATTTATAGTAGAAATTTAGCTATAATTATTTTATCATGATGTTTTTTATTATAAATATTTTAATATTTTAATTATATATATTAATTGGTAGTCCCGCGGGTCGGGCTTGGATTTTGATTATTTTACAAAAGCCTGCCATGGTCCTAGCCCGACTTTCATTTTTTATGGGTTAGGTCGGGCTTGGGCTACTACTTTTTTAGCTAGGCCCAATTAGGCCCTGCCTGAACTCGGCCAAGCCCGACCCATGCCCAGGTCTAATCACACCTGGTATAATGGTGGTATAATTCTTGTGTAAAGTTGTTTTTGTGTGATTTCTTTCATAAAATAGATATTTGATGTTCGGTTTAAATCACACCTTGTAAAATGCTAGAATATAGTAGTGTTTGTGTGATGTCTATCATAAAATAGATGTGTAATATTTTGTTTGATCATACCTGGTAAAATGCTGGCATATCACACCTAGTATAATGCTGGTAAAATGCTAGTTTATCATCGGTTACATATATACAAAAATAAAAACTCAAAAAAATTATATCATCATAGATCTAGTTTCGAAGATAAAAACAAGACGAATAAAAAAACTCTAAAGCGGCATATAAAAAAATCAATGGTTTGCAAGATAAATGCAAAACAAAGTAAAAAAAATAAAAAAAAGGAAGGAATTGCATTCATTGGAGGGACATACGAAATAAAAATGAGAAGTTTAAAAAATGACCAACGAGTTAATTATAAAAGTAGTAGGTAGAGTGGTATTTGCTAAACCCTATATTCCTTAGAATTTCCCCATATTCTTCGGGTATGTTCAACTGGATTCCTATTTACCACCCTAAATCTCCACTTACTGATGCATTGAATTCATGCCATCTAAATCATGCATTTTATACTAACAAATTGCCAAAAAAAATCAATTTCTATAGAGACCTCCATAGATTTACAAGTTTTTACTGAAGAAGGGGATCTCTAGCATGTTGTTGCAAAAAGGACAAAAACCAGCTCAAAGACCCAGCTAATAATGGAGATTACTGTAGCAGCATGGTGGGTGGTGGCTGATTTGACTTTCGTCAGAGAGAGAGAAGAAAAAGTAGAAAAGTAGATTTTGACTAGTTTTGCTCTTTTTCGATTTTACGCCTTTCTAGAAGCTTTCATACAAGTGGGGATTTATTTAGTATTATTTTTGGACAAATATCTAGATATTTTGTTGTCTATGTAATATTTAATTTGGGATATTTTTCTTCTCTCCTTTGAGGATTAGCTCCTATATAAATGGCATCTTCCTCATTGGTGAGTAAGCTGCTGCTACCTAAAAACTACTGTAATTTCTTTCCCTTTAATGGTAATAATTTCTTTCAAAAGCATGAGTGAGTAGTCTTTCTCGTAGTGAGTCTACTTAGGCAGACAGTCGAAGGAGATCTCTTCAGTAGCAATGTAATGTATTTAATCCTTTGAGCTTTATAAATCTTGCTGTGTTTGCATGCTTATTTCTTATGAGTCTTGGATCCAACTCATACCGAGTTGCAAGTCTACAAGGGACTTTTGTAACTGACTCAAACACACGCGTATGATTCATGAGTCCGAGAGGAGATTCATTATATGCCTAAGGTTTTAGATTTGATCTAAATGATCAAATACACTTTATGCATTGTTATTTGCCTATTGAGTCTGAAAAGAGATTTAGGTTAAATAGCTTTAGTGTCTAAGATGGCCGAAGGGAATGCTTAGACTACCTTGGTTGAGATACTTAGGAGATCTTTATATTGCTTATTGATTATGCATGTTATGTTTGCTGTTGGCAGAACTCTATGATTGTTTAGCCAAGTAGACAAGCCTGGACCCTTTAATATTATTAATTTCATTATCTTAATTCATGCTCTTTTATATTTATGAGAACTTTATACAAATTGTTGGGAAATAATGATCCGGAAGAACCAGTTTAACATACAATCCCGATAAAAGTTTGAAGAAAACAAAAACATAAGAACAAAAAACATGTTATCTCCTTAATCTAAAATGGACGCATATGGTCCAAGACAGATCCTCAGGACATATATTGAAGATTATAAATACCTAAGCACAAAATGGAAGCATCCGGTCAAAGTTTGGAAAGGAAACAAACTTTAAACCTCTCAAAAGCAACATCCAGTAGAAGAACTGATTGAAGAAACATCCGGATATATTCAGTGTAAAGACATCGGGAAGACTAAAATATCAAGACAAAGGGAAAAGTTCAAATTTACCTTTTGCCTCTCATTTTGGTCTGAAGTCAAAGATCCCTTTTACCTTGAAGAAAATAGGTAGCATGCATTTAAGAAAAGGACAAAACGACTGACACAGGAAAGAGAAAAAGGTAATAACCTTCTTAACATAGACCAATAGGAATGGTGTGTGGAGCTCACACCAAAGCAAATGACATAAAATTTGGTGAGTCACCAAAATCCAAACAAAATGATCACTGACAACTTTTTACCTCAATCCCAAGAATTCAAATTGATCAGTGGCTCTGGATGTGCCATATCATACCTGATCAATGGTGAAGATTCAATTCAAACATCAACGGTAAACATCAGCTACATTTATGATCAAATCCTATAAAAGGGAAGCTTCACAAGTTGAGAAGGTACTGGTTGTTTTTATAGAAGCTATTACTAGAGAATTCAAGCTATTGCAATCAATAATAGAATCCCCCATGAACCAAACAATTCAAAATCATTTTGTAAGAACTCTCAAGTAAAAATAAACTTGGAGAGTTCAAAACCCTTTCAAAAGAAAAATCAGTTGTAAAGATCTCATACTTGGGTGAGTATTGAGATTGGGAACTAGCTTAGAGTTAGTGCTTTAAGTGGAATCTCCCTATAGGACTCAGCTTAGGTTTGGGTAGAATCTAAGTGGTATATCATACTAAAATGAAAGGACTCAGCTAAGAGTTAGTGCTTCTAGTGGTACATCCTACATCCGGAAGGGGTCACCTTCCAGAGACAAGCTTAAGAGGACTTGGCTAAGAGATGGTGCTTCTAGTGGTATATCCTACATCCGGAGGAGAAGAAATCTCTAGAGACAAATTATAAGGCTTGATTCCTGCCAGTTGAAAAGGAATCCATTAGGGGAAAAAGCTCATAGTAAGGACACTCCAAGGACTGGAGTAGGCAGAGCCAAATCAGGATAAAATACTGTTTTGATATTCTAACTCTTTACGTGTTGCGCATTATTTCATATTTGGATCATCCGGATCCATTTCATCTGGAACATATCAAACACACTACACAAGACTTTTTAAAGTCTGTTAATTCTACAAGAAGGGTCATTCATCCCTCTCTAACCTTATATAGACCCTCACAGGGACCAACCAGTAGTATCAGAGCAAGTTCTCATAACTAGAGATCTAACAATTTTGAGCTAAAGGTCCAATTTTGATCCAAGAATCAAAATGAGTGTCCAAAACTCATAACTCCTTTCAGAGGTATGTCTATTACTCATCCTCCACTCTTCACCGATAAACACTACTTGTTCTTGAAAAATCAGATGAAGAATTTCACTCAGGCACAAAGCATATAAGCATAGATGGCCATTAAGGATGGCCTATATATTCCTAGTTATGAAGTAGAGGGTTTAACTACCCGGAAGCCATCAAACATGTGGGATGAGAATGATTATAAAAAGATGCATGAAAATGCTAATGCTATTAACATGCTTCATTGTGATCTTAGTGCAGCTAAATTCAATAGGATTTCCAGATGTGAAACTACATAAGAGATCTGGCAGAAACTGGAAGTGACCTACGAAGGAACAAACAAGGTCAAAGAAGTCAAAATTGATCTCCTACAACAAAAGCTAGAATCATTCATGATTGAGCCTAAAGAATCCATCAATAGCATGAATACTAGATATACTAATCTAGTAAATGAGATGAAGAGGCTTGGGAAGGAGATCTTTGAAGTAGACATGGTTAAGAAAGTGCTTCGGAGTCTCACTAAGGAGTGGGATAACCAAAAAACCGCCATTGAGGAAGCTCATGACTTAAACTTCTATAGTTATGATAAACTCATTGGTAATCTCTTAACTCAAGAACTATCCTTAGAGAGATATAACCAATAAGAGAAGAAGTCGGAAGAAAAGAAGAAAGAAATTGCACTTAAAGCAGACTCTTCCGGATCATCTTCCTTGAAATAGAGAAGTAGTTAAAGGAATCTCAATGCAACAAGGAACAAATGGCTATGCTAGCCAAACGGTTTGACAGATTCCTTAGGAGAAAAGAAAGGAGAAGTTCTAGAATATATGACTCCAGAAGAATGAAGGAAGGATCTTCCAGAAGAGACAAACCAAGAAAGGTTCTAGAAGATAAGAAAGATCCAGAAAAAGAATTAGCTTGCTTTGAATGTGGAGAGAAAGGCCACTTTAGAACCAAATGTCCTAAACTTAAAAGGGAAAAGAGATATAAGAAGAAAGCAATGGTAGCCATATGGCACAATAGTGAAGAAAGTAGTAGCTCATCTTCAACAAAAGAAGAAGAAACTGCAAACTGCGCATTCATGGCTCTAGCTGATCCGAAAGCAGAGCAATCCGGAAGGAATCCTTCTAAGCAAGACATTGTGCAAATTGAGGAATCAAAATCGAAGACAACAGTTCTAAGGTAAACTCTCACTCTAAATCTATTCTAACCTTGACCTTGCTAGGGATTTAGGGGTTGTAATCAATAATGTGAGGAAGAACATGAAGGCTATAAAATCCCTTAAAAGACAAGTAATGGAGCTCACTGAAGATGCCGAACCATTGGCCCAAGATGTTAACCTGATAAAGGATCTCAAAGCACATTGATATAGTTGAAGAAAACTTCCTGAGGAATCAAGTGTAGATATTAAGTGTCAATCTAACTGCGCTAGATTGAGAACTAGCTTTAATAAAGGAGGCATTCGAAAAGAAACCAGATCCTTCACAAAGAAGAAGGAACCCAAGACAAGCAGCATAAAGAAATCCTACTGCTAAGAAGAATCTGGAGCCCCTAAATCAAAAAGAGAAGAAAGTTAGCAGGTAACCTCAAGCACAAAGATACACAGCTACTCAAAAGGGAAAGGCTAAAGTAGTTTATAATGAGCAACCTATCAAGCAAAGAAAGAACCACAGAGCAGAGATTGCACCTCCAACTAGCTTCCAGATACACATAGATCAACCAGATCTACATAAAGCTGGATACATTGGAAACTATAGAAAGGGAGATCTTGAGAAAATCCAAAAGATCCATGAGTAGAACAAACACATTTCAGGTTGCAGGTTTTTTAGGAAAAATAATCATATTACTAAATTATGTAGATTGAAAAATGGTTATTATGATGTTTATCCTTGGCTTGAAATGGTTGATAACCCAAGAGGACCTAAATTTGATTAGGTACCCAAACCCACTTGATCTATTTTGCAGGTATGCCTTAGATCTACAGTATATCAACACACATGGTATATTGATAGTGGAAGCTCAAGGCACATGACTGGGGATGAGGAAGCCTTCATCAGTTTAAGCCAGAAGAAAGGTGGAAAAGTAAGCTTTAGAGATAACCAAAAGGGGGAGATCATTGGACATGGAACCATTGGATCTAATCTAAAGATAAAAGATGTCTCACTAGTTGATGGACTGAAGTTTAACTTGCTTAATGTAGCAGAACTCTGCGACAAAGGGGGAAAAGTCACCTTTGACTCCGGAGGCTGCTCAATCATTGATAGGAAAATAAGCTATAATCTAGAAGATTTAACTCCATAAGCTGAAAATACTAGAGAAAAAGAAGAAGTGCAGATTCCGAATTCCTTCCAGATCAAGAAGTGTAAGGAAGAAGATAAAGGAACCGTTCTCAACTCAGAAGTTCCACAAGGTTATCTTAATCATCATAAGATAAACTTTATGGATAATCAAGAAGAAGAAGTTGAGGTAGTTGAGGAACAAGCTCTAGTATAACATGAAGACCTTCAAAGAGAAATCCGAACTCACATGGATCATCAACCGAATGATGAGCCATGCTGCTTTTGTCTCTCTCATTGAGCCAAAGAAACTCCAAGATGCAGAAGGATATGAAAGTTGGATGATCACAATGGAAGAAGAGCTAGATCAATTCACCAAAAATGATTTATGGGATCTAGTACACTTTTGAAAGGAAAATCAATGATTGGCACCAAATGGGTACTCCGAAACAAACTAGATGAATTCAGAGTTGTGGTGAGAAACAAGGCAAGATTGGTTGCCCAAGGATACTATCAACAAAAAGGAATTGACTTTGAAGAAACCTTTTAACCAGTAGCAAGATTAGAGGCAATCCGAATTCTATGTACTTTTGCATCATTCATGGGATTCACATTGTTCTAAATGGATGTCAAAGGTGCATTCTTAAATAGAGTAATCTAGGAAGAAGTATATGTCAAGCAACCACCTGGATTTGAAGACTCAAAGTATATGGATCATGTATAAAAACTGAAGAAAGCCCTCTATGGATTGAAGCAAGCACCAAGAGCCTGGTATGATAGACTTACTTCATTCCTTATATCAAGGGTTACATCCGGGGTAAAGCAGACACAACTCTCTTCATTAAGAAGAAAAAGGTTGATGTTATTCTAGTTTAGATCTATATAGATGACATCATCTTTGAAGTAACAGATGAGAAGATGTATGAGGAATTTAGCACTCAAATGCAAAAGGAATTTGAGACGTCAGTGATGGGAGAACTAAACTTCTTCCTTGGTGAACAAATCAAGTAGAGTCCGGATGGGATCTTCATCAATCAATCCAAGTACACTAAGGAGAAGAAGTTTGAAATGGACAAGAGCAAGCCAATGTCCACTCCCATAGGATCAGATACAGTCCTTTCAAAGGATTGTGAAGGAGAAGAAGCAGATCAGAAGCTATACAGAGGAATGATTGGATCACTTTTATACTTGACAGCTAGCAGACCTGACATACGTTATGTAGTTTGCTACTGTGCAAGATATCAAGCCAATCCAAAGGATTCTCATCTCAAAGCTATAAAGAGGGTACTTAGGTACTTGCTGGGAATAATTGAAGTTGGGCTATGGTATCCCAACAATGGGAATTTCACCTTACAAGGATACACTAATGAAGATTATGGGAGAGACACTCTTGAAAGAAAGAGTACATCCGGAGGCTGTCGTGTTCTTGGAGATTGCTTGGTTTCATGGTACAGCAAGAAGCAAACTTCAGTTGCCTTATCAACTATAGAAGCAAAATATATGGCAGCCGAAAGTTGTATTACTCAACTCTTATGGATCAAGCAACAATTGAAAGACTATAGAGTTAAATTCGGATGTGTGGATGTAATGTGTGACAACAAGAGTACAATGGTTGTGTCTAAGAATCTAGTGCTACATAGCAAGATGAAGCATGTTAATATTAGGCACCATTTCATTAGGGATCATGTCATGGAGAAGGATGTTGCATTGGTCTACATTCCAACAAATGAGTGAAGGGCATATATCTTTACTAAGCCATTAAGTAAGGATCAATTCAACGAACTAAGGGGGTCAATTGGAATGTCTAATCCAATTTGAAGATGAATCCGGAAGACATTCTGGAGATAGTTTGGCCCTCTACAAGTCAAGGAATTCAGGAAAGAAGAAAATTTCAAATCACTAAATCCGGAAGGAATATTGCCAGCTCAATAGATAGAAGTGACAAATGGCAGTAAAAGTGTGAAAAGCTAACTATACATGTTTTGAATTTCAAGTGTTTATTGGGCAGTCCACGCACGGTAAAAATTACATCTGTCTTAAAAATTAAACCTTTGCAATTCTCTGGTTTGAACGCCATTTACCTCTCTCCTTAAATTTAACTACCACCCCACCAATTCAGTTAAGTTTAACTGCATTCGGATTACCAAACTACCCTCACCTTGGAAATTCTATAAGAAAACCCCCCCAAAAATCCCTCTTCTACTTCACGCGAGCAACATCATCTACTGTTACTCTACAAATTTATTTCTAAAACCCTAAATTCCCAAACTCTATTTTTCAAGCCTTCAAAATGACAAGAACCAAATATCAAGCCACTTTTTTACCTAAACACTTACCTCTAGTAGAATCTCTTAAAAAGGAAGACTTTATCCCTATCATCTTCAAAGATTCAGACTCCATCCCTCTATATGATAATCTAGATGATGAGTATCTTTTTACTACTAAACCATACACATAACTCCTTTTAAATTCTATGCAAACCTGAAAATCCACAAGTATTATGATGCAATCCGAACATCAGTACAAGGTAAAGAAATCACAATTACTCCTGACTTCTTTGTCAATCACTATAAGATGAAGAATAGTGGGATCGTTATGCGAAATGACAGGGATGAGCTCACAGTTAAGTATGGTCCAAAGATGTGGCTTCCAAAAAGATTCTTTGGAGATAAGGCAGATACTCACTAGCCACAAATTTGTAGAACTTTGCACTTTGTGATGGCCAGACTCATCCTAGTTCGAAAGGGATCCGTGAACACTACTTCGGCTTTCTAACACTGTCTCATTCAACATTGGTTTGAGAGTAGAGAAGTAAATATGCCAATTCTGCGGATTCACTATACTAAGTAGCACAAGTTCTCTAATGGTGCTCTCATCACTAAGATACTGATAGAAAATCAAGTGGATATTTCTGAAGTAGAGCCTGTGGAAGGAAGGGCCATAATTGAGAAAAATTTCCTTAAGCTCACCTACAACGAAGTATGGGATGAAGCCATAAGATAGAGGGAAGAAAAGAAGGAGAAAAGTAGGGTCCGGAAGGCCGGAGTGGAAATTGCTCCGGAGGCTAAAAGAGCCAGAACTGCTAAGCCTAAGGCTCAAAGAAAAATTAACCTCAAGCCTGTGATTGAGTAAAAGAATGAGGATGAAATGACCATTACTCAGTTGATGAAGACAACACCAGAAAAGCCTAAGAGAGGTAGGCTCATCAAGGCTGCAAACAAGAAGAAGAAGACTATCAATCTTGATGACAGTAAGGCATTTGCAATAGCTGCTGCTTCCATTGAAGCAGGAAGAGTAAAGGGAGCAAAACAATCTCTACAGTAGATAATGAATGATTCAGATGAGCCCAGCAGTGCTACTGAAGAGGAGGAACCTATTTCTAAAAGAGCCCTCATCCAGAAGGGATCAACGTTTAGTGAAGCATTGAAGGCTAAGAGGGTAAAATTGGCAGTACAGAAGCCTACTACTGGAAACACCATCCAAGAGCCAATTCCCATGATTCCAGAAATAACAGACATGAGTAAAGGACAAGAAATTGTTGTTTTTGCTGAAAAGCCTATTCTTCCGGACAATATCATTCTAAAAAATCCTTAATATAAAGAAATGATGAAAGCAGTCAAGGCCAATCCTAAGGAGAATAGGCTAACCACCGAAGGAATAGAGGCTCTTCCAGAACAATGACTAACATCCCACCAGTTCTCATTTCTTTGATAGACCTTGCAGTCCTTAAAGATAGTGAATATCCGAAGGAAGACCTGTCTATCTTTAAGGCCAGAACTGAACCTCTTCTGGAGAACTTGCTAAATTAAGGAGTTGAAGTAATCGAAGTGGAAAGTCCGGTAAAGGCAACTGCAGGGGATGGTGAGGACAATGCCACCATTCTAGAAAATGAAGAAGTAGTGCAAGTCATAAGTCATGTAAAGGCAATTGGAGGGGAGACTGAGGATAATTCTAGTCTTCTAGAATCTGGGATTGAAAAACAGACATAAATAGAACATATCTAGCCACAACAGACGAATAAGGTAATCCCCAACTTAGATTCTAATAATGTCGCTGATAATCTGCCTGGTGATGGCAATGCCACTCTAGACAACTTAGGTACGGAAATCCAAACTGCAACTAAGGATAAACAGTCTATTCTGGAGCAAAATGCTCTAGAGGAGGGAACTAGTCTAGGACCCACTGAGCACACATCTGAAGTGGACTCTAAGGGTGAGGCCAATCTAAAGGATAGGTTGGAGGAAAAGAGCGAAGAACAAAGGAGGAAAGAGAGCAGTGGAGAAGAATCTTCTATATCGGAGAAATCCGGAAGCAGCTCTGGATCAGAAGAGACTTCATCCTCGAATAGCAACTTAAAGAAGCCAATAGTTAATCCAAAGCCAACCAGAGCTAAAAAATTAAGGGTAGCCATAAAGATGATTGAAGAGGCTACAGTTGAGGGATTTAGAGAAGGAGAAATCAAGAAGAGTCTCTAGAGTATCTGTGATCAGCTTAAGTCTATGGAGAATCTTGTGAAAGACAAATCATTAACTCCATATCTCAAGTCAGAATTATGGGAAATCAAGGGCTCCTTATAGAATACAATCGCAAGAGTTCAAGCCTTCCCAATAGCAGAACTGATTGCACAAACTTGACTCTCCAAAATCACTCCAGTGCTGGAATAGCTAAATTCAAATCTTGTAAGAGCAAATCGCTCTGCAAATCAAGCACTCACCAAAGCTGACAATAACTGCGCAACTATCATTGGTTAGATCACTTCCTCCTCCACAGATCTAATAATTGAGCTAAAAGAGCATATTGATTGCAAGTTTGAAAGCTTGGAAAAATTCATTCTCGGAGCTATAGTTGAATCTGGAAAGGGCATCATATCAGGACTTACACTTTTGAATGAAGAACAACAAGCTGCCTAGGAAATGCTTTGCAACTTTCTGGATGAAGGACTACCCAAGCTCCTAGAAAAGCAAATCATAGAAATAAGTACTGATTTTGGGAGTCATCTATCCAAAATAGATAAGCTCATCAATAATCTAAAGGATGCTTTCAATAAGGACATGACAATGCTCAACTCCTGTGTTCATAATATCCGGAGAGACATAATCCAGGAAATAGAGCAACTAAAGTCAGGTATGGCTAATCTATCTCTCAAAGCTCCTTCCACCTCCAAATCTTCATCCTCCATTCTGGAAAGCCATCTCCTTCTGGTTTTCCAGAATCTCATCCAATACATTGGAGACATCGGATTCTTTGGGTATAAGTGTGGTATAATGCTTCTTAAAGCACTCTTCCTATTCTTTAAAGATGAGGACAGGAAGCATCCTCTTAAAATGATTCCAGATATGTTTAAGTCCTACAAGCAGCTCTGGGACCAACTCAAACCTGTCCATCTCCTTCCAGCTACTGTTGAGACTATAATTGAGAAGCTCTTGGAAGGAAATGTTGATTATTCTATCTATTCAGAGGCCTGGAAGAAGAATTGGGACAGCAGAACTTACATGGTAATAGACCCCCAGTCTGATGAAAATAACAAGGGGGAGAAGAGCACAACAAGCAAAGGAGATGAAGCTATGGAAGTAGATGAGTAGAATAGTGCATAGAATATAGAATAGCTATTTCCCATTGTAAAATATTGTAATAGCTAGTTCTACAATTTTTCACTTATATACTCTCTAATTTGTAATCCGGAACTTCATGAGGCTAACCATTGTTAACAACAAAAGTATATATAGTGAAAAACATTCTACTTAAAATTGCTTCTAAGTACAATCCACAATTGTACTTCAAAAACTTAGAAGCTAGAATGCAAAAACATTGGGGGAGTTAGGATGCTAGAATTATGGGGGAGAAGATCTGTAAATGACTAAGTACCAAGAATCATACTTAGCTCATAAAATTCTTTGCTTATGCTTATATGTGCTTAGTATTTGTTTCCATTAAATGGGGGAGATTGTTGGAAACACTGATCTAGAAGAACCAGTTTAACATACAATCCGGATCAAGTTTGAAGAAAACAAAAACAAGAACAAAAAACATGTTATCTCCTTAAACCAAAATAGAAGCATATGGTCCAAGACAGATCATCAGGACATACATTGAAGACTATAAATACCTAAGAACAAAATGGAAGCATCCGGTTAAAGTTTGGAAAGGAAACAAACTTTAAACCTCTCAAAAGCAACATCCGGAAGAAGAACTAATTGAATAAGCATCCGAATATATTCAGTCTAAAGACATCGGGAAGACTAAAATATCAAGACAAAGGGAGAAGTTCAAATTTACCTTTTCCCTCTCTTTTTGGTCTGAAGTCAAAGATCCCTTTTGCCTTGAAGATAACAGCTAGCACGCATTTAAGAAAAGGACAAAAGGATTGACATAGGAAAGAGAAAAAGGTAACAACCTTTTTAACATAGACCAATAAGAATGGCGCGTGGAGCTCACACCAAAGTAAACGACATAAAAGTTGGTGAGTCACTAAAATCCAAACAAAACGATCACTAACAACTTTTTACCTCAATCCCAAGAATTCAAACTAGTTTGCCTAACGGATTGATTAATGGCTCCGGAGATAAATTGTAAGGCTTGATTCCTGCCAGTTGAAAAGGAATCCACTAGTGGAAAAAGCTCAGACTAAGGACACTCCGGGGACTGGAGTAGGCAGGGGCCGAACTAGGATAAAATACTATATTTGATATTATAACTCTTTACTTATTGCACATTATTTCATATTTGTATAATCCGAATCCATTTCTTCTGGGACATATCAAACATGCTACACAAGACTTTTTAAAGTCTGTTAATTCTGCAAAAATTCACCCTTCTCTTACCTTATATAGACCCTCACAGGGACCAACCAAACCACAAAAAAACTGTTTAGCCCGTTTACCACGGAGAACTTTGGGCACTTTACATGCTTCTTGTGTATACGACACTTGTTCTTGCCACTATACATAAGATAGACCCTAGTATACTTGCTAGGTACGCTTTGGGTGCAACAAGTTGTTGGCACCATTGCTAGGGAACGACGCTAGAAGAAGCCTTAGAATTTTAACTACAAACAGGTGCTATACACCTATCTTTTGTCTATTGTGTGTTTCAGATTATAGGTCATTTCAAGCAGAACTCTTTGCATGCGAAGAAGAGCTGGTCTACCCCCTGGTATTCCTCTAAATCCAAAAATTGAAAGAACTTGTAGAAGACTTAGCGGTGCAGCAAGAAGAGCTCGTGCAAGAAAAGCAATGGATACAAATAGACCTCTTAACCCTAATAGGGATGATGAGGTCGAAGAACCTCATAGACCTACACAAAATGAAGACCACAATCAAAACTACAATGGAGATGAAAAGGATGAAGTCAATCCACCAAGAAGGAGAACTCTTCGCACATACTTGCAACCCAACATTGAGGGAGACTCATCATGCATAATGATACCTCAGGAGGGAGAAAATATGTTCGAGGTGAAGCCCTCAATGATTCATATGCTCCAAGCAGCAGTTCAATTTGGAGGACTTCGCATAGAGGACCCTAAAGCACATATTCAGGATTTCATCAATATGTGCAATACCTTTAGAACCAACAGAGCTGTCTCTGATGATGTCATTCGGTTGAAACTCTTCCCATTCTCTTTAAGGGATAAAGCTAAATTCCAGTTGAAGACCTTACAGCTAGGGTCTATTACAACATGGAGTGATATGGCAAAATCTTTCCTCAACAAGTAATTCCCTCCTAGACAAGCTCTCCGCCTCAGAAATGAGATTACCCAATTTGCACAATTTCCCAACGAATCACTTTCTGAATGCTGGGAAAGATTTAAGGAGATGCTTAGAAAGTCCTAAGTCATGGAATTCATGTATAGCTCCAAGTTCAGCACTTCTATAATGGTGTTGCAAATGCTCACAAAATGCAAATCGAACCCATTGCCAATGGAGATATCGAAGACTACGCCCCTGAATAGATCTTTGAAATTATTGAAAGACTGGTTAATACAAGTTCCAAATGGCACTCTGTCCTAGAAGAACTCCACAAAAGCTCTAATTCTCAAACTACTGCCGAACTCTCTAACAAGGTTGATGCTCTCTTACAACATTTCAACAAGAAAAATGTATCCGTCATAACAAGTCCTTCACCAAGCTATTGTGAATTTTGCGAAGGTAATCACAGAAGTATTGATTATAAAATGACTCTCACTGACAAGCAGTGCAACTTCTTATAAGGAAATCACAAAGGAGCAAATCCTTTTTCTAACACTTACAATTCTAGATGGAGATCTCATCCTAATTTTTCATGGAGATCTAGTCAAACCCAAAATCAATTTCAACAACCTCAACAATTTCAATAAACTCAGTACAACCAAGGAAATCAACAAGCAGGCCCTTCACAACCACCAAGGAAATCGAAAGTAGAAGAGATAAAGGATATGTTGAACCAGTACATAAAGCAAAACCAAGTGCATTTGAAGAGCTTGGAAACCCAAATTCATTAGATTTCTCAAATCATAGCCCTACCTAACAAAGGAACTCTTCCATGCAATACTGAGAAGAACCCCAAAAAAGACTGCAATGCCATATCCATCCGTAATCATGAGATGACTGATTCTACTAACCCAAAGGTTTTTTATGCTAATAATGATGTAGGTACTATGGCTGGAAAGGAGAAGATCCTTAAGGAAAAAGCTAAGGAGATCTCTACAGAGAATCCACTTAAGGAGAACCTCTCAGAAATAAGAGCTAAAAATTTCAGAGCAATGAAGAGCACTCCACACTAGATAAGGAAACCATCTTGTCACATCTAAAAGATCTCTTATCCATAGAAAGTAAAGGACTAGAACATAGCTAAGCAGTTTGATAAATTTCTTGATATATTTAGAAAATTGCACATTAACATCCCTTTGGCAGAAGCTCTTGCTCAAATGCCCCTGTATGTGAAGTTCTTGAAAGAGTTGTTGACAAACAAGGCCAAGTTAGGAAGCGTGTCGATGATCCAACTGAATCAGCATTGCTTTTCCATCTTGTAGAGTAGGAGACCTCTTCCTACAAAACTTAAAGACTCAGGGAGTTTTTCGATTCCTTGTTCAATTGGAAGTCTTTTCGTTGATAATGCATTACGTGATCTTGGAGCTAGCATAACTTGATGCCCTATTTCATGTATGCTAAATTAGGATTAGGAGAACCTCAGTCTACTAGAGTAATTATCCAACTTGCAGATAGCACTATAAGGTACCCTAGAGGAATAGTGGAAGATGTCCTAGGAAAGATAGGAAATTTTATTTTGCATGTTGACTTTATAATCATGGATACGAATGAGGACATGCGCACACCTATCATCTTAGGAAGACCATTTTTAGGTGCGGATAGAGCCCTTATAGATGTGCATGCAGGAGAACTCGTGTTTACGATTCATGATGACACAATCACATTTAAAATGAATGACAATAAAAGAACTCTTCCTATAGAAAACCACTACAATGTTGTTGAAGCTACTCATGTGAACCTGAATCCATACTTTTTTATAGGAACTTCATGAGAAGGAATGGAAGGAGAAGTACAAGACTAATCAGAACGAAGAATAAACCACTGAGGAAAATCAAGACTCTGGAGAACTCGAGCCACGAAAAGAAACAAACCCTTAAGAGAACGTGAACTTTCATCCAGCTCAGGAAAACTTTAGGAGGATCAAGAAGAGAACTCCATGATAAAGGCATTCTATCTAGGAGAAAGAGCACTCTTGTTCCACTACAACATGGAGACCTCGCCAGGGCAGATTAAGGCACTATGGATTGGTCCTTATATCCTTAAGAAGCTCTCTTTCCTTGATCATGCTGAACTAACCAATCACAAAGGTGAAACCTTTAGAGCTAAGGTGGGTAGAATAAAATCCTATAAATCATGCAGAGTACTCTACAAAAAGGAGGAGACCTTCGTCCTCCTTGACACCTACTGACAACATCTCAACACTGGTGCCCACTTCACGCACCAAGGGAAGCAAATTTTGTAAAGGACCCTTCATGAAGACCTCTTTGTACATATGGGGAGGCTGGGTTGATGGAGAACTCTTAATGTATCATTACTTGGCTTGCATGCATGGCTGTTCAAATTTATCTCTAGTTAACCTCTCTCATATTTTATCGGAAAACGTGCTAATCATGGGAATTGCAGGCGTGCATAGCGTGTAGCAGTTGCCAACCACCCGTTAAAGACTTGATTGATTTCGCTCTTTACACTCAAACCCCATTTTTCTTTGCTTTCTTTTATTTATTTCTTTGTCTTTTTATTTTTGTTACTGTATCATTGGGTGGTTATTTTTTAAATTCAAATATTTTTGAAATTGTAATTTTTCTTTTAACCGTTCATTTTTGTATTTTGCTAACCCTAAGTTTGTTTTGAGCGGATGAAAGGTAAACCCAAAAGCCACTCTCTTTCCTATTTAAGTACACACTTAATGATTTTCACCTCATAACTCTTCTCTCTCACTGCATAATTCATTATATTTTTCTTCTATTTTCCTTACGCTAACCCTAGAAATTGTAGTGATGGCAAGAAAGAAAAACAATCCACCATCACAAATAGAAACTTCCTCTGCCTTGATTCCTCTGGCGAACACTAAAATCCCAACTAATATCATCCCAATTCTAGTTTCTCAACCCTCAAATCCTCAAAACCAAAGCACTCAACTAGCTCTTACTTCCCACTCTGCCCCAAATTCTCAATCAAGTGAAAGTGCCGCTGAGAAACAACTCCGACGAATCACCACTTTCGTTGGTGGGGCTGAAAAAGAAAGACTGGATATTATCCAGAAAGTTCCATTTGCCCCCCTCTCAATGTTTGACTGGATAAGTATGATTTTTCTCAACATTAACAAGGAGGTCTCTATGCTACTAGTTAATGGCGGTCTGCTCAATTTCGCCAAGGCCACTGATCCAGCATACAAAGAACTCACCTAGGAATTCCTTACCACTTTCTTTATGGACACCACTATAGCAAGCCACACTGATTCTAGAAAGATTAACTTTAGGCTGTTGGGAAGGCAAAAATCCATGTCCTTGAATTAGTTCAATGTTTGTTTAGGAGTTATTATTGAGGCCGAAGTGCTGGATGGAGTTCTTGATGATGCAATCTTCACTCCTCCCCCTGAGTATAACAGAGAAGCTTACTAGAAGGAGATCTCTAAGCCCCCCCACAACAACTCCCCCAGAGCCCTAAGGAAATAATGGCACAAAATCATTCACAAGTTTTTCTCTAGAGCTCTCTTTGGTAGAGGTAACACTTCAACCATGTCCTCTAATGATATCTTTATCCTTTGGTGTCTTGATAACAAGAAAATAATCAACATGGGAGCTATTTTTACCAAGTACATCTCAAGCACTTTCAAAACCTTGGCTAAAATCCCTGGGAAAATTGTTTGCAGGACTTTTGTAACCCGAATTGCCCAATATCTATTTCCCAAATTCACTATAGAAGGGCTCACAATTGGAGTTCTCTAATCAACTTAAACTCAATGAACCAAATGGGAATATGTAGGCAACACAAATCACTAGCCAATGGGTTCTGGAGGATGAAAATGCATAGATAAAGACCTCCACCAGGCAAAGCTTGAGAAAGAAAGCTACCTTGAACACTCCATCTGCTTTGCCTCCTATCACAAAGAGAACTTCTTAAAAAAGGAAGACCTCTATATTGGATGAAGATCTCCCCATAACTGACCAGGACAAGCTTCGCTAGTATGATGCTAAGCATAAGTATAGGAGATATGTGTATGATGTTCCATAAAATGAAAGAGGTTCTCAATCAGAATGCAATGGAAATTGAGATGCTGAAAGGGAAGGTGAATGAGTTGTGTGAAAAGGCTAATATTAAAACCCTTATACTTAAGGAAGAGATCTCTGGTCCTGCGAAAAAGAAAAACAAGGCAACTCTTGAAGAACTCACAACTGCAAATTCAAAAAAGGATGGGAGTTCTCCTACGGAAGGGGATGATGTAATGAAGGAAATTGATGATTTTGAGGAAGAGGAGGAGGAGATCTCCTCCGATCTGATGGTGCTTTAAGAAGACATGCTCTCTCTCTAACCTTGGTGAATGGTACACATTTTAGCTTCTCTTTCTTTAGTAATTTATGAATGTCCTTTTCTTTTCCCTGCCTGTGTTGCATTCGTATTGCTTTGGGGATAAATCAAGTTTTGAGTGTGGGGAGGAGATTAAGAATTGCAGCTTGGTTAATTGTGGAAGATTTTGTGCTTATATGATTATTGATTACATTGTATTCATGATAGTTTTTGGTTGTAAAAATGTGGTAAAATTTTTCATTTTTAATATCTTCTACTTGAATGATTGATTTCTACAAGTAATTTGTTTCATGTTTTGATTGGAGAACCTATTTAGCAACTCTAGGAAGCATAAAAACCTTGGAAATTTGTTATGCTTGAATAAGAATAGAAGAATGAATTTTTGAACTTAGAAGAAATTGGCATAATAAGCTAGCAAGACTTGTTTGACATGCTGAAAGTTTAAGAATTTTTAATTTTTACTTCAACCAAGTGGATTGAATCAGAATGTGAACCCCAAATTGGAAAGAACTTTGAGACAATTTATTCATTGTAAAAATCATATGCTTTGAAGTTCTTCTGAGTGAGCAGATTAGTTGTTTAGCTAGAACTTACTATGACTGTTGAATTGTTGCACTAAATGATTTAGCCACTTAGGTTCACACTCTAGCCCAAAGCCAACCCAGACATTATCCCTTAGAGAACCCCCTTTGAGCCTTAAGACATTCTTTCTTTTACACACGTTACAACCCCAATTCCCTTCACTTTGATCCCTCAAAACACCCCAAGGTCTTCTAGTAATGAAATCAACAAAAGGAGCAACTAAGTGATACAAGATGAAGACCTCGTCAAACTAAGAAGAACTTGTGAAGATGGAGAACCTTGGAAGCAAAAGTTGAAATTACCTTGTTGTAATTATTTCTTTCAAAAAAATTTTTTTGTAAAGTTCTTGTGTTGTAAGAATAATTGTTTGAGCACTGTAATAGTTAGAAATCTCCCACAATAAGAACTCCATTGAAGAAGAGGATCTCTAATCAAAAGAAAAAGTTGCTAGAATCAATTGTCTATTAGAAGACCCCTATGCACACAAAAATCCCCTTCATAACAACACCCCTAACCCTAGCCAAGTTACAACCCATAAAGACCTTTATGATAATGCAGGTTTTTCAATGACTATATGGTGGAGACTTGACCGAGTAGTAAGCCTATGGTCTAAATCAACAAGATCTTGCTGAATGAGGGCGAAGACTGGAGGACTAGACTCCATAACTCAAACACTCAAACACATTGAGGGAACTCCTGGTGAGAAGTTCAGATTTGATATACTCAATTGATGTAAGAAGTTTAAATTCTTTTAAGTTGCATGACTTGTTAGGAATTGTTAGAATAATATGTTGATAGTTTTTCTCTGTTTTGAAGTTCTCTTTTGATCTTGCTCGTGCATAATTTTTTTCCCAAGGTCTTTACTCTTTCTACGGCTATTAATTAAGCGGTGCTCTTTCTTAACATGGAATGAATTGTTTGAGGACAAGCAATTATTTAAGCTTGGGGATATTTGATGCGTTGAATTTATGCCATCAAAATCATGCATTTTATACTAACAAATTGCTGAAAAAGAATCAATTTCTATAGAGACCTCCATAGATAACAGGTTTTTGTTTTAAATTACATAAATGAAAAATAAGAGAAATTGAGACAAGAGAAATGGAGGAATTGCTTTTTATTTTGGTGTATTATTTCAAAAGCTTTACACTGGCTTTTATAGTAGAATACAAAGGCATATACAAGGTAAATAATCATTACACAAGGAAACACATTAAAAAGAAATAATAAGACTTGAATGAGCCTTCCATAATTATTTCCTCAAATCTTTCATATTTGATTGGGAATTGATGACTAACAAATCTCATTCCAAATAAATTCATTCTTTCCTTTCTAACAAAATTCCGTTCCAAATGAATGTATTCTTTCCTTTCTAACACTCCAAATCAAGTTGAGTAGTGGGGTCTCCGATGCATAACTTGTCTAACACTTCTTTAAACACCTTTCCATTTATAGCCTTTGTCAAAATATATGCTAATTGGTCTTCAGATCTTATGAAGGGTAGTTTTACAATTTCTGCTTCACTCTTTTCTTTCATGAAATGTTGATCAACCTCTATATGTTTCGTTCGATCATGCTGCACCGGATTTTTGGAGATTCGGATGGCCGCTTGTTTATCATACATTATCTCGCAGGTCTTTGATGGTGGAAAACCAATTTCGGTTAGTAGCTTTTGTAGCCACAAGATCTCTGTTAACCCTCGAGATATTCCTCAAAATTCTTCCTTTGCACTTGATAATGCAACTACCTTTTGTTTCTTACTTCTCCATGTGACTAAATTACCTCCTACAAAAGTAAAATAGCTTGAGGTTGATCTTCTATCTACTAGATTTCCTGCCCAGTCAGAATTAGTGTACCCTCAAATATTTAGATGACCATGTGCCCTATACAAAACTCCATATCCGGTTATTCCTTTGAGATACCTTACGATCCTCCATACAGCTTCCAAGGGATTTGTTTAAGGTCGGTGCATGAATTAGCTTACTACTCCAACAATATATGAAATATTTGGTCGGGTATGTGATAGGTAAATCAATTTTCCTACAAATCATTGGTATCTCTCTTTGTCGGCTAATTCTGCTCCATCTTCTATCTTAAGCCCATGATTTACCACTATGGGCGTATCAACTGGTTTGCGGTCAAGCATCCCCGTTTTAGATAGCAGATCTAATATATACTTTTTCTGACATATGAACATTCCTTGTTTGGATCTTAGCACTTTGATTCCAAGGAAGTACTTCAATCTTCCCAAGTCTTTCATTTTGAATTTTGTGAACAAGCTTTCTCGAAGCTTGGCAATTTCTTCTACATCATCACCTGTAATGATCATGTCATCAACATAGATAATCAAATAGGTTACAAGTTTACATAAGGAAAAGGCTATGGTTAGAATTACTTTGCGTGAACCCATACTTTCTCATTGCTACTGTGAATCTCCCAAACCAAGCTCTAGGTGATTGCTTTAGCCCATAGAGAGATTTTTTCAGCCTACAAATTTCCCCTTTCTTGAATTCCTTTTGAAAACCTGGTGGAGCTTCCATATAGAATTCTTCCTTCAAGTCTCCGTGTAGAAAGGCATTCTTGACATCAAATTGATAAAGTGGCCATTCTTTTTGCTGCTATCGAGAACAGTCTCTTAATCGTATCAATTTTTTAGACGGGTGAGAAAGTTTCTGAGTAGTCAATGCCATAGGTTTGAGTATATCCTTTAGCTACCAACCGTGCTTTTTATCTCTCAACTGAGCCATCTAGTTTATGTTTCACAGTAAAGACCCAGCGGCAACCAATTGGTTTCTTTCCTGTGGGTAGAGTACATTTCTCCCATGTATTGCTTTTTTTTGAGGGCATTCATCTCATCCATCATTGCATTAGTCCAGTTGTCTGATGCTAAAGCATGTTCGACTATGGACGGAATCTCTTCCTTACATAAATCTGTAATGAAGGCTTTAGCCTCTACAGACAGACTCCCCCTTGCAATCTTAGCTATTGGATATCTTGATCTCTTAGCATATTTCTTTGGGGAATAGCTATCAAGAGGAACTCCTTTGTTATGCTTTGGAGGTAGTGCAAATACTTCCTCCCTCTCTATCTCCTGTTCTGTCACTTGCTCTGTCACCTGTTCTCTCATAACTCTATATTCACCATGATCAGTCGAAATAGAAATGGGAGAAGTTTCAAAATCAGATTCTCTTACCTCAAATACCAGTTTGGGATGATTACTTTCTGATACACTAAGCTCCTCAAATTATACAGAAGTATCCAAAGTATGCCCAACAGTACTGTTATTTTTTTATCTCCACTTCTTCTAAAATTACAATGTTAGGAAGCCAACTAAGTGTGTCTGTATCTCTGCTCTCCCCCTGACCACTAAGTTAGGTCTAGTACAAATACTCAATTTCAAGGAAATTGCAGTTCATTATGGTGTACATATGATGTGTCTTAGGATTATAACATCTATACCGTTTTTTATTAATTCCATATCCGACAAAAACACATTTTTCTGCACATGGGTCAAGTTTGGTTCGCTCTATTTTAGGAATATGGACAAAAACCGAACAGCCAAAAATTCTTAGTTGAAGGGTTAAAGGTGGGTATATATCAGTAAATTTGGCTAGGGTTTGGACTGGTGTATGTAGGTTGAGAGTTTTGGTTGGAAGTCTATTGAGTAAATATGTGACTGTGGCTAATACTTCAGGCCAAAAAATTTTAGGGACTTTGGATTCAATGATAAATGCTTGGGTCATTTCTAGTAGGATTCTATTTTTCCTTTCGGCTACACCATTTTGTTCATGGGTATGTGGACAAGAAGTCTGATCAACTAACCCATGTTTTTGGAAAAATTGTTTCATATGTGTATTCACAAATTCCCCCCCCCCCCCCCATTATCATATCGTAGTATTCGAATGGTTCTTTTGAATTGGGTTTGGATCATTGTGTATAAGTGGATAAATTTCTCTACGACTTCTAATTTGTTTTTCAAGAAAAATACCCACGACATACGAATACAATCATCAACAAAAAGGAGAAAATATCTAAATCCATGGCCACCCATAACATGTGATGAACCCCATACATCTGAATGAACGAAGTCAAATGGTGATGCAACTCTGATATTATTTGGTCTAAAGGTTTTTCGATGACTTTTGGCCATAACACATGTTTCACAATGTAATTTATTGCTGGAATTAAAAAGCTTAGGGAATGGAGATGTAAATAACCCGTGGATGGATGTCCCAATCTCTGGTGCCAAAGCCAAGCTTCCCTATCTGCAGTTCCATGGGCAAGCATAACAGTACTGTATTGGGCAACTTCATCCATGTAGTACAATCCTTGGCGTTCAGTGCCAGGTCCAATAATTTTTTCCATTCTGATATCCTGCAGTACACAGAAAGTTGTGTGCATTAGTACAGTACAATTGAGCTCTTTTGTGAGATGACTAATGGATAAAAATTTGTGTGATAGTGACGGAACGCAGAGACAATTTGATAATTTTAAAGTTGGTGATATATCAATTGACCCAGCACCATTTACTGGTATTATTTTCCCATTTGCCACCATAACATGTGTTTTTGAGGCCTTGGTTTAAACTTTGATATAATTGAAATCAAAAGTCATAGTGTTTGTGGCACCACAATCGAAAATCCATGAAAAACTTTTTGGTTTATGAAAATTTCCTTGGCCTTCGTTGTCTTTTCTGACTTGGCCTGATTTCCGTTGATCTTGTGTTTCAATTCCTATTGTTTTCTTGCTAGAAATTACTAGTCATCTGCCTAGTATATGATAAGCACTCCTTATGGTCGTAAGACCGAAACACGCTCTGATACCATGTTTTAAATTATATAAATGAAAAATAAGAGAAATTGAGACAAGAGAAATGGAGGAATTGCTTTTTATTTTGGTGTATTATTTCAAAAGCTTTACATAAGGAAAGACATTATAGTAGAATACAAAGGCATATACAAGGTAAATAATCATTACATAAGGAAAGACATTAAAAAGAAATAATGAGACTTGAATGAGCCTTCCATAATTATTTTCTCAAATCTTCCATATTTGATTGGGAATTGATGACTAACAAATCTCATTCCAAATTAATTCATTCTTTCCTTTCTAACAAAACTCCATTCCAAATGAATGATTCTTTCCTTTCTAATAGTTTTTGTTGAAGAAGGAGGACTCCATCGTGTTGCTACCAAAAGGACAAAAACCAGCTCAAAGACCTAGTTAATAATGGAGATTACTTTAGCAGCATGGTGTATGGTGGCTGATTTGACTTTCGTTAGAGAGAGAGAAGAAAAAGTAAAAAAGTAAATTTTGACTAGTTTTGCTCTTTTCCGATTTTACCCCTTTCTAGAAGCTTTCATGCAAGTGGGGATTTGTTTAGTATTATTTTTGGACAAATATTTAGATATTTTACTTTTTATGTAATATTTTATTTGAAATATTTTTCTTCTCTCCTTTAAGGGTTGGCTCATATATAAATGGCGCCTTCCTCATTGATGACTAGTAAGTTGTTACTACCCAGAAACTGCTATAATTTCTTTCCCTTTAATGGCAATTATTTCTTTCAAAAGCATGAGTGAGTAGTCTTCCTCCTGGTGAGTTTTCTTAGGCAGACAGTCGAAGGAGATCTCTTTAGTAGTAATGTAATGTATTTAATCATTTGAGCTTTATAAATCTTGTTGTGTTTGCATGATTATTTCTTATGAGTCTTAGATCCAACTCATATTGAGTTACAAGTATAAGTCTGCAAGAGACTTTAATAATTGACCCAAACACATACGTATGATTCATGAGTCGAAAGGAGATTGATTCTATGCCTAAGGTTTTAGATTTGATCTAAATGCTCAACTACACTTAATGCATTGTTATTTGCCTATTGAGTTTGAAAAGAGATTTAGGTTAAATAGCTTTAGTGTCTTAGATGGCCGGAGGGAATGCTTAGACTACCTTGGTTGAGATACTTAGGAGATCTTTATATTGCTTATTGATTATGCATGTTATGTTTGCTGTTGGGAGAACTATATGACTGTTTAGCCAAGTAGACAGGCCTGGACCCTTTATTATTGTTAATTTCATTATTTTAATTCATGTTCTTTTATATTTATGAGAACTTTATACAAACCACATAAAACTGTTTAGCCTGCTTACTAGAGTGAACTCTAGACACTTTACACGCTCCTTGTGGATATGACACTTGTTCTTGCCATTATACACAATATAGACTCTAGTATACTTGCTAGGTACACTTTGGGCGCAACACTTACCGCCCCTTTAAATGTCGAAAATAGCCTTTCCGCATTAAAATAAAATTTAAACTTATTTTTATAATTTAATTTAAAAAAATTACACATCCATAAAGCTAGGCAAAATTAATTGTTACTTAGCCTTTTGGCTGGGTGAAAAGATTATTCACCCAGACTTTTGGCTAGCCGATAATGAATTTTGCCGGGCCCTTTGGTTCGGCAAAAATCAGTTTTTGCCCAGCCTCGTAAAAATTAATTTCACCTAAATTGGCAGCCCTTTAGTTCGGCAAAAATCAGTTTTGCATAGCTTTGTAAAAATAAGTTTCTCTCAAATTGGCAAAATTTATAATTCCAAGATATAAAAAAAATTACTCATCCATAAGGCTGGGCAGAATTCATCGTTGTTTAACCTTTTAGCTGGGTGAAGAGATTATTCACCCACCCTTTTTGCTAGACAATAATGAATTTGGCCCAGCCCTTTGTCTAGGCAAAAATTAGTTTAGCCTAAATTGACAAAAATCAAAATTCCCGGATAAAAATTTTGAGATCAAGAGTTTGATTTCAAAGCTGATTGATTTCTTCTTTTTTTCTAACTTAATTTGTTTTCACTTTTGATCTTTTGATTTCTCTCTACCGAAGTTTTTCGGCTACCGAATTAGTTTCCTCTACTGTCTATTCCGGGTACTCTCTATTCTTCCTCGATTGAATTTATAGTTGTTGATTTCTTTAGTTTATTACTTTTTAGACAAATTCTCTAAATCTCAAAATTGTCTCCCACTCATGGTTTGTGAAAAAAACTTGGCTTAATATATTTTTGGTTAGTTATTTTTATTTTTATAAAAATTTAATTAGATAATCTTGAGTTATAATATAAGAGAAACTGAAGGTTAGTCGTTAAGTAGTTTTTTTTTGATATTTAGTTGTCAGTAGTTTAGTGTTAGCAATATTGTGTCATGGATAATTTAGCTATAATTTTGATATAAGGTTTTATGATTATGCACACATGATATGATTATGCACACATGATGGATTCTGGAGAATGTCACATGAGAACTTGAGGCGTTACTGCATTTGTTAGGAGGAACTTTTTATTTAATTAACCATTTTATTGTTAAAATGGTATTTAAGTAATTTTGTGGGCAGTAGCTATAAATTTATAGGTGATAAATAACAACAAGACACATTTTCAAACACTAAAAATAACTTGAAAAATTATAAAAAGTTACTTAAAATTTTATATTCCAAACATTCCAATTCAAATGGTTAAATACTTAAATCTATATTTTTAAGAATCGGATCGATCACTGAACCGAAAAAGAAACTGGTTCATAAATTTAAGATTTAATTGGATTAAATCAGTGGTCGAATCGAATTCTCTTATTACTATTAAAGTATTAATATATTTAATAATTTATTATAAACATTTGATTATGGTTGAGATGAACCTTGAATAATAACTATTAATTTGGTTATAAAATTTAAAAATTAAATAAATTACATTTTAAATTAACTGTATTATAAATATATATGTATAATTTGAGTTAATAAACATGGTTAAATAAAATAGTAAAGTCCATTGTTGCCTCGAATTAAAAATCATTTTACTTTCTTTAAAATGTAAAATCATGGCAGCTGTAAGTCATTATCACTATGTTATCAAACTCTATTTTTCAATGATGCATATTTCAATCTTCTTCTTCATTCACTTCTCTCTCAAACTTTCTTCCGTTCATCTTCATCATGTAGTCTCTCATATAAAATCCAAAAGATATTGAGTGAAGTGGACATCGATACAAGATAAGTCTTATATCCCAAAGATTTAGAAAGTTAGTGCAGAAGAAAAAGGAAAAAAAAGAATAATTCAAGAGAAAAGTGAAAACAGAAGATTTTTCATGGATGGATTTAGAGTTTTTTTTCAAGTAACAAATCTGAATTTTTTTTATGTTTCTGGCCTGTTTTGAACCGGAACTTGGTACCGGTTTCCGGTTCACCGATTAGACCGGCCGGTTCACCGGCTGCCTTGGATTTTTTAACACAGACAGAATTGGCAGAAACCGGACCGGACGAGCCACTGGTTCCGGTTGAACCCGGTCCGACCGGCCGGTCCGATTCGGTTTTCAAAACCATGCTTAAATCTTTATCATTCGTCGGCGCCGGCGCAGGCGCAGGCGCAGGCTTCTGTCTTCTTCACCGGAGTTGTATGCAGTTAATTTCTCCTTCTTCATTCTAATGTCAATTCCTAAGCCTTAAATTATCCACTGCTCCCTTGCAGGTAAATTTTGCTCTTTCCCGATTACCCTACTTTATCTTCTCTCTGATTTTCTCTGGGATTTTGAGCATTAGGTTTTCGGTTATTGAACTCCGTGCTGTGGATGAGAACATGTGGGAGAATGAATTTTTTTTTTTTATAATGTGGGCTTTTCGGATCTTCTTGAATCAGAATCTTGTCCTATGAATTAGTTTTGCCATTTGTCTTTGAAGATGAATTGAGATTTTTTGCAGTATTGTGTTGAATTTTGAAAGTGAATTCCCTTTTTTTGGTAGTTTCGCAGCTTATTGGATTATTTTGCAGTTAGTGAAGTTGAATTTGTTTGGCAGTTTGCGAAATTGAATTGTTTTTCAGTTTGTTGGATTATTTTGCAGTTTGTGAGAATTTCCATGTCTTGTGGTTTTGCAGGATTATTTTGTGAACTGGTGTGTACCGCTGAGGCTTATTTTACCCCTCCACTTTATCTAATATCTAATATCTTCCAAATTTTGTCCATTACAGTGCTTTCATATCTATTTTGTTTTCAGATGCTGTAACACTGTTAATTTGGAAGAATCTCTTTTCCACAATGAATTTGTCTCCATTCAAGAAGGATATTGATGAGCTTATCCATGAGTTTGTTGAGGTGAACACTGCGATGACATGCTCCTGCTCCATTTATGTTTTTTTGCAGATTTTCAATTGTTTTGGTAGTTTTTAACAGAGTTTTTTTACTGCTAGGGTGATTCAACAACTTTGGCCGATATGAAGAAAGTGTGGCTCTCGAGGAAATTTACTTGCATCTACGATGCTATGCCTTCTTCAAAGTTGGCCTTGTTTATGCAGTCTTTGTATGCTCATGCAATTGGTAACCTTATCCTCATTTTCTTTTTTGTGATTCGAAAATTAGGTCCATGGTTTGAATTTCATCACTTGAACTTTAATGATGCTGTATTTAATCAACTGTGGAATTATTTGATTCATGTTTGTTGGTAAATGTATGTTAACTAAGCATCCAAGTTGTTATGAGTCTTCTTGAATTATTTTATATTTTGCTAGACTGCTATATAATCTCCTTGTATCCTTTGGAAGTCACACCAGACCCCAATTTATGCCAGTTTTCCTTTTTATATCCCGTATTGCGTCACCTGTTGCCAATGAAACTAACTTTCTGTTTATTTAATCGGTTCTTTTTTACTTCTGTTCTCTGCTTATTTAGCTGAAGCCTATGCCAGTTTAACCATTCAAAGAACAATAGTGTTCTAATTGATCTTCACATTATCTTTGTTATTTTCATTGGCTAGAGACAGAAAAGTCTTGAAGCTCTGTAACTCAAATGCAGTATGAACTAGTTTTTATTTGTTTATTCTTGATATTCATGTCGCCTTACTCGTTTGTGGATTCATTTCTGTTATTAAGAAGCTACTGTTGATAGCTTTTCCATGTGGTCATGGGTATATTATCAAATGATTGTTTCTCCAAGTGAACTGAATTTTAGATGATATATGGAGCTATAGATAAAGCTAGCTGGTAAATGTTTGAATATATTACTTACCTTAGAAGTTTTTATTTACTTTTGTTTATTTTCGTCTCTCTTGTACAGGTTGTATGGTGAGTACTGCTTCTTTGTCTCAAAGACTTGGTGGGCTATATTGCCTTTACTGCCTATATGAGGCTCAACCATATAAGCCTCCTTTTAAGATATATCTCTCTCTTGGTATGTTATAACTATCAATGCACAATACATCTATAAACTTGAATTTGAATCAACACTATTTTTTATGAGTATGTTTAATACATAGTGGTAAGTGATATGTTGACTTTTCCTTCTCTTGGTGGAACTGTCAAATTAAATACTGATAGATTATTAATTTTGGACCTAATATGGATTATCTATCTGCCGTTTGGTTGGTACAGTAACTTTGTCATTGTATTACATTCTTGATCAACTGTTTTCTTTGTATTGGCTACTTAATCTTCACTTTTCTCATTTTTCTTGCAATAATAGACCTTGTGAAAGGTAATTCTGATATGCAAATCGAACCAATGTAATTTCACTGAATTAAATATCTTATTTACAAAGATGTAGAGAGTCTAGATCCATAGTAGTTAATGCGCTAGGCACACCCAAGGCGACAGGGGGTCCTGTTGCCTAGGCGCACAAAAAGGCGCATGAACTTAAAAAAATATAAATAAAAAGTTTTTCACTTCACTTAAAGGAAATTTAAGAATTCAAAGTTTATAACCATAAAACTAATTCCTATCAATCCAAAACATAAGTAAAGGAAATTGTAGAAGAGAGAAAGTGGAGGCAGCTTCGAACTAGAAGCATTGGTGATTGATCGGCCAGATTTTCAACCGCAAATAAAATAGAGAAGAGAGAACAGATATTATAGAGTAGAAGAGAGACAAAGGACGATTAGTATTCTGTGTTAATTAGGAATAAGTTAATTAGGAATAAATAAATGAGAGTTCTATAGGTTTTATTACTAAATAGCCAAATAGGAAAACTAAAAGTAGTTGGCACTTGGTGGGCTTTAGAGTTTTAATAGGTGTCGATCACGATAAACCTAATTTTAAAAAAAACCCTAAATATTCAATTATTTGCGCCTTTTGCACCTCGCCTTGCGCCTTGCACACCTAGGCTCACGCCTTTGCCACATACACCGCCTAAGAAGCTGTGAGGCACCAGGCTAATCGCCTAGAGCGCCTAGAGTGCCTAGCGCTTTAAGCGCGCTTTTGACTACAATGTCTAGATCATAGTAGTCAAGGTGCTAGGCGCAGCCCAAGTGCCAAGCGCGCCCAGGCGAGGCACGCGGCTGAGTTACGCTAGGCGCAAAAAAATTGCAAAAATTATTTGCTTGAAAAGTGAAGTTAAATGCATTAACATTACCATAAAAAGAATTAAGAGAATTGTTGGATGCACATATATATGTAAAATTTACATATTGCAATAAGAATATCTAGTCTTCTTTTAATCAAGCCATAATAAGCTAGGTAGCACGGAAACGGACACGGAAACGGAAACCGAAACCGGGAAATGCCATTTCTAAAAAATATAGGTTCGTAAACTGTGGGAAAACGTGTAAATAATAAAAATATAGGGGTATATTTATAAATATTAAAAAATATAAAATTTCCATGAATGCAATTTCATTCGAATATAAAAAAATGAAATACTAAAATACTCTACACTTAAAATATATTTATTAGTTAAAAAATTATGCTACAGTAAATAGTTATAAATAGACACCTATAAGATCATATTCATCTCATCAAGGTCACCTAGCATTTGAAAAATTCTAATTCAAAAATAATATATATATTTAGGGACTTGCACAATAAATGCATAGGAAGTTTGGTTTTGGAATGAACCAAAAATGAGTCATACGGTTGAAGGAATTTCTAGGAATCAGTTCCCGAAATTTGAAGAAACGAGTTTCCAACTTTCTTTAATTGCGAAAACTGCCCCGTAAACGTTTTGTAGGGGTTTCCGAGAGTTTATGTTTCTGAAACGTTTCGGAAACGCCGAAACGGCAAGTCACGGGAGTTTCCGTGTTTCATAGATAATAAGAATTGAATTAGGAATATCTAGCCTTGAATTAATTTTAGAAGTCCTAAAAATAGATGAATAACACATTATAAAGTAAGTTAATACCCTGAAAAAGAAAGTGTCGCCGCTCCTGAGGCGCACAAGGTGTGCCCGAGGTATGCTACCTTGCCTGAGGTATAGTCGCGCCCTCTGTGAGGCGCGCCTTTAACAACACTGGTCTAGATACAGAATTTTTTACCCATGATACTATGTTATTTTTATCCTCTTTCCTACCATTTTATTTCTGTTGTTTATCTGATAGGAGAACTAAGGAAGCTTAAGATTCTTGTTATCGATGCGAAAGAGCAGAGCATAATAGTTGTACCTACTTTGGTCAACAGAATGCTAGTGAAGAACATGTTCCTATTTGGGTATGTAGAGGGCTCTAAAACCGAGACAGTAAGCCAACTGACAGAGTTACAGAATGCCCGGGTCAAGGAAGCAAATAACAAGTAATTCTCGGATAACTATTACTAGGCTTGCATACTTTTTGGTATTCTCTGCATCTTATTGTTTTATTGCTTTCCTCTTGACAGGTTATTTAGAGATACCTGCATCGAACAGTTCCTGCACATGGACATGGTGAGTTAATTCACTTGAAAACAATAATGTTTTTTTCACATGTGACACCCAAAGAAAATTTTGTTATGATAGATACCTTGGAAAATCACTTGGTTTAACATGAAAGAACTATATCGAGTGTGTTCAATGCCTAAGAAAACGTGAAAGATGAAATTTGATGTGTTTCACATGGAAAGATTGTCTAAAAATTGCCTTAATTTTTGAATTGCCACGTCGGTAATTTACTAAAAATTATAAGCTTATGCATTTACCGAGGCTAATACTTAATATTATAGCTGATTAGCCCAAGCTGGAACCTGAGAAAATTATTATTTAGTTGAGGTTATTAATTTATAAAATATCCATTTATTAAGGTTTAGCTGTAATTGACTAAATATTATTATTGCTCTTATTTTATCTATATTTCTCTGGAGTCTGTGCACTAATCTGTGTGCTTTTAGTTTTATTTTGCCAAAACAAGTTCCAGCCAACATGTCTGCGTAACAGCTTAAGTAGTAAACTGTTGAAAGAGATACTACTAACTAATAACTAAATGCAACTGCAAAAGTTAAGCGGTAGTGTTCTGTTTTATTATAGTAAACACCATCAAGTTATGATTTTGTAATACTTGTCCCATGATTATCCCCTGGCTATTATTTCTTCAAATAAAGTAGCTTATTCATTTCTCAATCAGGGTATGGAATTTGAGATTAATGCACTAAAAACAATGTCAACTGAGTATGCAGAGGCCAAGAAGCAAGCTGTTGAAGGTAAATCTTTTTTTTTTCTTTTCAATTCCACCCTAATGTTTCCCCTCTTTTTGAATTTCGGACTCTTTCCACTCATTAATTAACACAGCACCATTTTGTATGATAGTATAAATAGTGATGATGTGTTAATCAATGAATGGAAAGTTGTTACAATTCACTAGTGGAATTAGAATTAAATTAGGAACATGTTAGAAAAAGTAGAAGAGTAGAGAAGAATGGTGGGAAAGGAAACAGAATAGATAGGAATGAGAAGAGAAAATTGGGGAAGATAACTGAACGCTTGGTAATTTCATTGAGTGAGGGTTGGTTTACTTTCCCAATACAAATATTATCAACCCAAATAGAGGGGTTGATTATACATTAAGTAACACAAACAGAGGCCATTAGTGGCTGAGTCAGCCTTATGGAAATACCAAAAATAACATAGAAGTAAACCGCTTCAGTTTTTCTTCTTATCCTTTTGCTCATGTGTACACTGTACTTGGTATAATTTCCCCTTGATGCACATCTCTCAAGTTTACGGGTCATCTGATAATTTTCGATACACAAACTAACTCACTCACTCTATAACTTGAGGAATTTTGAACCCTCTGATATATTTGGGCATTTTTGGATGTGATATCCAGGAATGGTTATTCTTTTCTTCTGTAATCTCTGCTGTTTTGACCTGCATTTTTTTTAATTATTGCACGCTTACGTTTGTGCTCATTTGTTTCTTTCATCCTGCTCTTATTATGTTTGTATTTTCTTTCCAAAGAAGCCGGAAAAGAAGTAGATGTTGAAAACATTCAGCACATAGCAAACGACAAGGAAACCATTGGAGACGTAGTTGGGAGCATAGTTGGGGCCTGGAAAGTCCAGAAAGAGGCGTTTTGTGAGCGAACTGGATCGAACCACAATGCAGCAGCTCAAGAGCATCAACAGAACGAAGAGCAAAATAAAGAAGAAGACGATTTTGAGTACGAGGATTTCGGCCGTGAATTAGAAATGCAACTCTATGAAGAAGAGCCACTACAGCAGAAGGATGAGGTCGATGAATTTAGTCATTACTATTTGGAATGAGTTAAGAGGGTGAATTTACTTGTTAAGAAACCGAAATTCCTTTCTAATAGGTTTGAGATGGGTATCATTTTAGCGGGGAGAAAACATTTAAGGTTCTGTTAGGGCTTGTGAGCCAAATCTAATTTTTGCCAGAGTAATATGGTGTTCTTTAGGTAGCATGGAAACTCTTGTGTGCTAAAGTTTCTGTATTTTGTGTCCGTTTCGAAACCGGTAAGATATGTTTTCCTGGCGTTTTTGTATAAAAGTTAGAAATTCATTTCCTTGTGATTTGGGAAACAGTTTTTTGTCAAATTATTTTTACATTCACTCTTCTAAACCAGGCTCGGCTCTGACATTTCCGAAATCTTAGGCAAAATAATATATGAGGCAATGCATATGCCCTTTAATAAAAAAAATTATTATTAAATTATATAAATACATATTTAATTAACTAAATCTAATTACCTTTTTAGGAAAATGGAACTAAGAAATTGAATGAGTAGTTATAAAATAAAAATTTTAGCCTCTAAATTCTTTTTTTTTGTTCCAAAAAAAGAAAATTTAAGAATTAAAAGTGTTTCGTCACCTCTAATAATGTTTAAAGGTTACTTTTTAGGATTCTTACATAGATACTCATAAATTTTAAATTAATTGGGTCCTATCATGAACAATCTAAAAAAAAAAGTAAAAGTAGGAAAATTAATTACATAAATACGGTCTATATATATATATAAAATCTCAACAAATTCCTTTCTCACATGTGTACATGTTTAATTATAATTTCTTTTACCTTATTTTGCATTTATCTCTCAAACCGTTCATTTTTTTGACATGTTGAGTTTTTTGTTCGTCTCTTTTTTATCTTTGAAACGACATCCACTGTGACATTTTCGAAAATTTTTAACTGATAGACATCTGATAGATGTCTAGTAGAAATTTGGTAGAACTCTAGTAGAGTCCAATCGCCTAATGCTACAATTGCTAAAAATATGTGTTGATCTTTGCCCCTATCTGTTGCTGTTCATGTTTCTATTTAATTGTTTTGCTTTATTTTGCATTTATCTTATAAACCGATCGTTTTTTCGACATGCTGCTTTAGAATATTTTTTTCTCTTTTTTTATCTTCAAAACGACATCCACTGTGACATTTTCCAAAATTTTCAACTGGTAGACATCTGGTAGATGTCTGGTAGACATCTGGTAGACGTCTAGTAGATGTCCAATCATAAGGCCACAATTGTTGAATTCGCAATTTGAACAACAAATAGAGCAAAACCTCATCGAAAGCCGAAAGCAGCACTAGATATATTCAAAGAAACAACAACACAAACTAGCATAATGGTTCTATAAAAAAAACTATTAAAACTTAGATATATTAGAGATCTACTATATATCTACCATGTGTTTACAAGACAACTACTAGATGTCTACCAGTTGAAAAAGTTTGAAAATATCACAGTGGATATCATTTCAAAGATAAAAATAAGACAAACAAAAAACTCTAAAGCGGCATGGAAAAAATTAACGGTTTGAGAGATAAATGAAAAATAAAAAAATAAAATCAGAAGAAAAAGAGGGAGAAACAAATGGATAATATGGCATGTAAATAGAATTGAAGAGACCGTATGTTTAATAATAAATTTATAAATATTTTAATAGGGGTAAACAATCTTGATAATTGCCCTTACTTTTTTTATAAGGGCTCTAACTGTTTTTTTTAAAAAAAAACAACAAACTGATACTTTAGAGTGTCTTTTTGTGGTTTAATTTATTTTAAACTAATTACTTTTTTTTAATTAATTTACTTTGATTTTAAACATACCAATTTTGATCATTTTACATCTCTAACCGCTAATGCAAATCACATTTTTCATTGATTACTTAGTAAGAATCAATTAATAGTAAACAACAAATTGTGCAATAAAATACTATAAACCGTAACAACAAACAACAACGACATTAACAACAAACAATAATACTTTGACAAAACATTCCCTTAATGTATGTTATTATACTATATTGTCCATTTGAAAATATATTAGAGTACTATATAAAAAAATAGCAATATTAAATTTTATTTCTTTACATTCAATTTTTTTTAAAAAAATTAAATAATTGGCCCTTGTTGCTATGGGCACGTTTATAAACTAATTTCGCCATCTTAATGAACTTTTACTATCTTTTGTTTTATAGCACAACGGTCAAAATATTTTCATATCCTAATTCTATATTTCCTAATTGCCCACCACAGTTCCAATTAATCTATTTTTTTTTCTCCATCGCATGATCCGAGACCAGGCTCGGTTCGGTTATGGAGAGATCCGGTGGTTCCTATACAGAGAACAAATTGTTAGAGGGCTAGGTCGGGAGAGACGACGTAGCCTCTCCGACGCTCAAGTCAGTACTTAGCATGGGAGATGATGTAAGCATTACTAAAAGGGGATGAATAGTGAGTGATTAATTACCTGAGGATTTGTGCCCTCATTCCTTATATAGAGGGTGTGAGGCATGGGATGAATGCCTTGTGTCCGGGCTTCATAGGCAAGAAACACTTAGATGATTGACATGTGGCTTTGTCCTTTTTAGCTTGGGGGTAAGCTTGGTGTATGGGCTTTGTGGACCTTATTGATGTTTGGGCTTTTATATATCTTGCTATCATATGTCCCCCCTCAGGTCGGTTCGAACTCTTTCAGGGTTCGAGGGTTGCTGCGAGTTTGACCGTTTCTGGAGACAAAATGTGTCGTTGCATTTTGTCTCTGCTTCCAAAGATGTCCCCCCTCAGATTGGTTCGAACTCTTTTAGGATTCGAGGGTCTGTCCAACTTTGGAGACAAAATGCATCCTCGCATTTTGTCTTTATTTCCAGAGATGTCCCCCCTCAGGTCGGTTTGAACTCTTTTAGGGTTCAAGGGTCACATTTTGTCTCTGTTTCCTGAGATGTCCCCCCTCAGGTTGGTTTGAACTCTTTCAGGGTTCGATGGATTTGGGGTTTTATTCTAATGTGTAGCTGCGGCTCAGCAGTGAAGCTGGGTTTGACAAGGGAGGGAATCGATCCTCTACTCATCGACTATTGGAGATGTTCGATGATCTAAACTTTTGAGCAGGGAGATTTTTTGAATTTTGAAAAGGGTAGCGTTTCAACTTTTCAAACTTTCAACCATTTTGCACGTTTCCAACGCCTTGAATTTTGCTAGCATTAATTGTGAGTATTAACTCTCTTTATTGCCTATAAAAGGAGGGGGTAGTCATCTATTGTTTCTCATTATTTCTTGTATTCAGGGTGTTTCAGTCGAACCTATTTCATCCGCTTTCTTTCATTTGTTAAGGTCGACCATGAGTCGTACTTCTGATGTTACCGAGCCTCGGCCTCCTGACGATCTTTAAGCAAGATGTGTGGTTCGATCTGAAGAATTTTCTTTGCCCAGGGACGGATGTAGCGTGATGGCTGCCCAGGGGAGGACATAGTACTTGCACATCAGCCGGAGGTTTTATTGGAACCTTCCTTGTACACACTTGAAGAAAGTTACTCCTTTTCCTGTTGTGTACAAGTAGGAGCGCCACCGTCGGCGATGTGATGGTCTACTGACCTCTCCTAACTTGCCACTTTGCACCACTTAGGCTAGTGGTTTTTTTATTTCTTATAGGCCACGAGCTCGGCCCTTATGAGCTCAGTTTTACATTTTAAGTTGATTTACTTATATAGGTTACGAGTTCGGCCTTTGTGAGCTCGGTTTTATATTCTATAAATAAAGTGTTGTTCTCATTTTGCATGCTCTATTTCGACTATCGTCTATTATTCTATTTATTTACTATTAAACTAGGGTCGTTCCCCTATACTCTCTATCAGCTCTATCTACTTGGGAGATGGCCGAATCGAGGTTTCCACACTTGCAATGCGAAAAGGCATAATCGTTCCCCTTGTAGGTTTCACGCGCACCTCTTTGGTTTTAGCGTGTTGGACACACGGTCGTTTGGGCTTCTCTAGGTCATAACTACCCGACGGTTCAGTTTTTGAAGTTTAAATTTCAAATTCTTACCGCCCTTTCTCCCTTATAAATAGCGTAGCAATTCTTTCATTCCGCATTCTTGCTCTCTAAAGTATTTGCTCTGACCTTCTTTCATCAGATTATGAAGCATCAATAAGTTTTATAATATTAATGGATTTATCCAGCTCTTCCTCGACCTCGGGCACCGCCTCTACATCGACCTCCTCATCCTTGGCCACTCCGGGCCTAGTGTCTTCGAGCCATCAACAACACAGCCACACCCCGGAGCCCATAGCTATGGCTCCCATCTGAACCATGCACGCCCAGCCTCACGCTGAATCATCCAACGCCCGACCCGCAGAGGACTCATATAATTCTTATACTTTTGGATATGAGGGTCGGGATACGGAACCATACACCAACGAGACTGAGCTGACACGTACCTAATTTCCGCTAAGGTTTTAGAATCCTGAATCGAGCAACGATATGCTAAAATCCATGGCTCCATAGTTGATGCAGTCGTCCATTAAATATCAAATCTTGACCAAAAAGTGGTTGATCATTATATGGGGACCTTACTAACTGACCGACCTTGCGCTTATGGGACGGTGCCCGAGGTGACAGATAGGATGGATGACCCGCCTACCGATGCCTTTGCCATATACACCCAGCATATTAACTGTGGGTTCCAACTCCCCTTGTAAGCCGATCCACTCTATATTGGTTGAATTATGAGTTTGTCTTTCACAAGTGTCGCCCAACGCACTTATGAAACTACTCTTGATTGACAGGTTATGCCAGTAAGTGGGCGTGTGGTTAGATGATGCAGTTTTTCAACATTTTTATCATGCAGCGCAAAAGGGTGGGGGTAATTGTTTGTATTGGTGCAAGGCCCGACTTAAGATGAATAAGCTAGTGCACCAAAAGGACTGAGTGAAGTGCTTCAAGACTAAGTGGTTTTGGGTTCACCTTGATACCGATGCCAAGATAATATACCCCAAAGCTGCCCTCTATCGACGCGGTTTCTGGCCCTTTCCGGTGACTTGGAACACCCAACATGGCAACCCCTCAACTTGGAAGCCTGACTATAGATTGACACGTCGTTAAGCCATTTCTGTAAAGTATTTGTCCCGCGTTCGGGTTCCTAAACTATCCTAGACCGATGTTGCACTTTTACTTTGCTCTAATCATAGCAAATATAGCGAGACCGAGGATGAAGTGGTGGAGCTTGTGCCGAGGTTCAAGGGGATGCAAGGAGCTGCGCCTGCGACCATGCAAGGTAAAAGTCGCTTTCTGTTGCACTTCCATTTTGAATTTTTCTTTTTGCCTATGTGTAGGTATGTCTAACTGAGGTGATTACTTTACCATTCTGGCAAAAGGCAAAGGTGTCCGAACCTTTGGTAGCTGTGGGAGATACCCCAATGGGGGTGGCTTTATCTGGGCCCCGTGGCCTTGACCAGGAAGTGAGCTCTCAAAATGAGGTTGCAAGAGTATAGGGAGGCCCTATCCTTGCACTAGGCCCCAATGGATTAATTGACATGACCGATGATGTCGATGTTGACAAAGAAAGTCTCCTCGAGGCCATTCACCTTGACTCGAAAATTGAAGCAAAGGGTGAAGGTGAGGGGGCGAAGAAGAGGAAGTTAAGCACTGGGGAGAAAGGGAAGGTCGTGGTTGAGGCTGAGGGGACGGCCACCTGGCATCAAAGGGCATGTATATGCCATCGACAGACGTAAGATCGAAATTCCTCCTTACTCTCTCGTAGCATATCATTAGTTATTATTATTGTTATTTTTTACATCTTTTTCTATGGTCAGATGTGGATGCTTACCGTCGGTCCAGATGTGAAGCTAGAGAATGATGCGGTTGTTCAGGACTTTGCTAGTTTCATGCACCTCCCCTCCGAGTTTGAGAGGCAACGGCAAGGGAGGGTCACTGATCATGCTCTTCGCCATCAAGCTCATCTTATCATCACAAGTTTTTGTTTCATTGGCCGACTACTTTATTTCTTTCTTACCTTATCCTCTAACGTCGTACTGCACCAATACTAGCCCTATCTAATGCTGTCTTTTTGATCGAGGCTCTGGTGGAGAAGGATTGCCAGATCAAGGCTCTTTAGTGTTCAAAAAAGCAATTTGATGCTCAAATTTCTCAACTGAAGAAAGAGAGAGAAAAGAGAAAAGAGAGGGCGCTAATGAAAGAGCAAGAAATGAAGCATCTTCAAGAGGCAATGGCATTTGTGGTTAAGGAGGATGGACGGAAGCATAGAGAAGAGATGGATGTCGTGAAGGAGGAGAAGAGTGCTCTAGATACTGAGGTGGAGAAGCTGAAAAGTGAGGCTCGTGCAGCGGCGAAGAAATTGGAGGAGGTGAGCAAGAGTCGTGTGTGAGGAGTCAATGACGTGTGGGTCTCCCTTGGTGCCTTTATGAGAGAGGCGGGGCCCACTAGGAGTTTGGTTGGATTTAGGCGTGACAAGAGATTTTTAGTTAAAGTTTGCACAATAAGCCAATTTTAATGAATAAAAGAATCGAGACCCAAATCTCGATACAAATGATAGTGTTGCCACCCAAGTTCTCTACTTGGGAAAGAGTTTTGGTATGGTTCCCTCTGGGCGGGAGACTCATAACTATTGGATCAGAGATTCGGGAATCAGATGAGTCACTTATTTCTCATTTAGTTTATTCAAATTTACATTCACCGCATAAAACAGTTTTAATTTTCATCATTTAGGGAATTATCACAGAAATCCTATTTCTACACTCTTTCACACTCATTAGATGAATTTACGTATTATGATAAAGCACAAGCAATAAGTGGGGCAGTAAAAATTACAATTGGGGGAAAATGGGGTAGTTGCAAGAGAACCTATACATTTGTTCTAAGTTATAAAACAAAATAAAAATAATTTCCCCTGCATCCACAGACTTTAGCACAGTTTATAGCACATAACAAATTAGCATTTTATTGAGAAAAATGTGATTATGTTGTAAAGCCATATTTTAACTTTTGTTGGTTTATTTATCGGATTATTAGTGAAAATGATCGCATGGCAAATGGTTAGCTGGATTGATTTTAACCGATTAAAAGATGAATTCTAGATTCTGCCTGGGGGCCGGTACCCGTACGCGTGGGTGGGACCCGTATGGCTACCGGGGACGACCGGTACGGGTATGGGGGACCCCGTACGGGTCCTGTCTGGTCTGACAGAACCTTTGTTCTATTTACTTTAACAAATTAATGGAGGATAAATGAGATAAAAATGAGATTTCCTTTTATACGAGTATGGCATACCAGTACAACCACTATAATGGTATATTAGGTACCAATATTAATTAGGACCAGACCCAAAAGAAGAGGAGGAGAATCAAGCTAAACAATAAAAAAGTAATTAAATAAATTGAGTGTGAGTCTCTTTGAAACTCAGGAGCGAACATTTACTTGGTGAATCGACTTTAGAACGATTCCAATGCCGAATGGAAACTTTGTCAAAGTGGATGTTGAAATGGTGATTTTAAGGCTATTTGGGTGAGTGTTTATGTGGACAAAACTTCCCCCAAATCCTAATAAACGAAGCTAGGAATGAATAAAATATGGACAAAACCTCAAGGAATAGGTTTTCTCCCTATTTTATACCTCCTATACCTCAACTATACCCTTTCTAAACCAATAGAAAGTTGCTAGAGCTATTGCCTGTGTGTTATGTGTAGTTGTGTTGTATTATGTTCGTCTCCTCCTGAAATGAGGAAAATGGCCTCTATTTATAGGGGAAAAATAGGTTTGAACGCATTAAATGGCTGATTAATGCGTTTATGGTAAATTATCTTCTTTTATGTCAAATTATATTCGCATATGGCAAAGTATATTCGCATATGGCAAAGTATATTTACTATATCGAATTATATTCTTTTATGGCAGATTTGGGCATTAAAACTGACTATTTGGGCATCTTGGGGACTAGTACGGGGTGGCCTGGAACCGTACGGGTCCCGTTGGTACCCAACTAGGTAATTCGGGAAGTTTTCGGACCTGTACGGATGGGAACTAGTCCATCCGCATGGATCCGAGGTTGACCCATACGGATCCGTACTGACCGGTTTTACCCATTTTGATCGAAACGTCCCTGAATCACCCGAAACTGCCCGGAATCGATTGATTTTGACTGGTTTTGACCATTTTAGACCTTTTAGGGCTTAGGCACTAGTTTTCTAAGGCTTTAGGTTTGCCAAAGTTTGACTAATCAACATTGAAACCATTCCAAGTAAACAACACCTGAAGAAGAACGCATTATATAGCTCTCATCATCGTTTCGTGAGAAGGACTATTAAAATCCAGTGCTCACAGACTGCCCCTTATGGGATCATTGCAGATACAGATCTATATGATCTCACGATATGAGCAGGGTTTAGGAATTATACCTGAAGTGATGATATTGGTGAGTTCTTTCCTCGAGGTGAACTCCTTCGCTTGGTGTACCTTTCTTGAGGCAAATTGCTTTCCCTTGCCGATGCATATCCCTTTCTTGAGGCAGATATCTTTCCTTCGTGTTCCTTTCTTGAGGTGAACAACTTTTCCTTTGACTGATGCTAATGTATCCATTTCCTAAGATGGATGACTTCTCCTCGTATCCCTTTCCTAAGGCGGATGACTCTCCTGACTGATGTATCCCTTTCTTAAGGCAGATGACTCTCCTGGCTAATGTGTCCCTTTCCTAAGGAGGATGACTCTCCTGGCTGATGTATCCCTTTCCTAAGACGGATGAATGTATCCCTTTCTTAAGGCGGATGACTCTCTTGGCTAGGGATTTTGAATAACCTGTCAAAAGACAATAAAAACACTGTGTTACTTACTGCTTTAAATGACACATCTCAATTCTTGATTGACTTTGTTGGTAAACAAAAAATATTTTTGCCCCTTCAATCAAGAATGAAGCTGCATGGGTGGGGAATGATCCCCAAATAAACTAAAAACTGAGTTTGAGAAATGTCAAGTTTTGGCCCAATTATTTTGACTGAAAGTCGTTGCAGATAATGACCCTAGGATGGATGCCCCTGAGGTGATGGGTGATGGGGGATTGCCTCTTGATTGATTCCACTACTGGGGAAATGTCCCTAGGCTAGATGTCCCTAGGGTGCTAGGTAGGGGGGATGCCTTTGGGATGGTTCTAGTTGGGGGAATGCCCCTAGACTGACTCCGCTGCTAGGGAGTGGGGCAATGTCCCTTGATAGATTCCCTTTCTGCTGGGGGAAGTGTCTCCTTGTAAGACTTGCTTGTTGGGGAAGAATCCCGCACTTGTGCAAACCTGCACAAAATTTTATTCCTTGTTAGTAAATGTTTTAAGCTAGCTCACCTTGATTCTCGATTGATTTTGTGAAAAAACAAAAATATTTTGACCCTTTAATCAAGGATCAAGGTGAGCTAGGGGTTTTGCCCCTAATTTATCTGAAATAAAGAGTATGAGAGAAGTGGGATTGGCCCCAAATTCTTAGTTTGATGTTAGTGTCCCTTCCTTAAGGTGGAAGGCTTTCCTTTACTGTGCACATCCCTTTCTTAAGGTGGACGACTTTCCTTTGCTTTACATATCCCTTTCTAGAGGTGGATCGACTTTCCTGTATCCCTTTATTGAGGCGGATTGACTTTCCTGCAACTAGCGACTTCACTGGGGAAGATGTGTGTATCCCTTTTCTAAGGTGGATCAACTTTCCTGAATGGTGTATCCCTTTCCTAAGGCGGATCAACTTTACTGTACATTCCTTTCCTGAGGCGAATAGCTCTCCTATAACTGGCAACTCCATTGGGGAAGATGCATGTATCCCTTTCCTAAGGCGGATCAACTTTCCTGTAACTAGCAACTTTACTGGGGAAGAAGCGTGTATCCCTTTCCTAAGGTGGATCGACTTTCATGCATGGTGTATCCCTTTCCTAAGGTGGATTGACTTTCCTATGCGTTCCTTTCCTGAGGCGAACAACTCTCCTATAACTAGCAACTCTATTGGGGAAGATGCATGTATCCCTTTCCTAAGGCAGATTGACTTTCCTGCTAATGGTGTATCCCTGTCTTAAGGTGGATGACTCTCCTGTTGAAGGTGTATCCCTTTCCTAAGGTTGATGACTCTCTTGCTGATGGTGTATCCCTTTCCTAAGGCGGATGACTCTCCTACTGCTGGTGTATCCCTTTCCAAAGGCAGATGACTCTCCTGTTGTTGGTGTATCCCTTTCCTAAGGCGGATGACTCTCCTATTGTTGGTGTATCCCTTTCCTAAGGCGAATGACTCTCCTATTGCTAGTGTATCCCTTTCCTAAGGCGGATGACTCTCTTATTACTGGTGTATCCCTTTCCTAAGGCAGATGACTCTCCTACTGATGGTGTTGAGCTACCTGCGAAAAAGATAAAAGAAACGTTGCATTAGTTACTGTATGAAATGATACATCTTAATTCTTGATTGGCTCTGTGGTAAAATAAAAAAATTTGCCCCTTTAATCAAGAATGAAAATGTGTGGATCGGGATAGGTCCCTAATGAAATGTAAACTGAGTTTAGATATGTTGGGTTTGGCCCAACTATTTTGAGCTGGAGTGCTCCTCGAGGGGTGCCCCTAGGGGAGCTGACTGCTGAGGAGATAGCCTTTGAATGGCTGGTCCATTTGGGTCGCTGGAGAGAAACTGCCCGGGGGCAATTTCATTTGTTTAGAGGAAGGTGTTTCTGGGACATCCTAGCTACTGGGGAGTATCCTTGGAAATCATCTCAAGAAAGCTTGACTAGTTGGGGATATGCCCCTAGAACTTTGCCCTTGGGAGGCTTTAGGGTAGACGCCTCTCGGGTATTCTTCTGACTGAGGGAATGGTATCTCTAACTGCCAAGCCACTGAATACTAGGATTGAATCTTTATGGGGATAGGAGGAACGCCCCTTGAATGTTCCGTCTGCTGGGGAATAAGTTATCCTGATGTGGATGCTCTGCTGGAGAAAATGTGCCTCTTTGGTTGGCATTCAGGTTTTAACTTGTCTGACCAGCAACGAAAAAACAAGTTTTATCAGAATATGACCTAAGACGTACTAGGATTCTCCCTAATTAACTGTAAAGATTGAGTGAAGAGATGTTGGGTTGGTCCCAATCTCATTTTGGTATGCCCCTAGAGCGGCCTGACTACTGGGGAAAATAGCCCATGAGTGGCTTAAATACTTGGGAGCAAGTTTCCTAGATGACTTGGATTGCTAGGGGGTGCCCTTGGAAAGAGAAACTTAGCTTTCGGAGGGGTGCCCCCGGGAATTGCTCTATATGGCTTGACCGGTTGGAGAGGGGATGCCCCTCGGATGGTTCACTTGTTGGGGAAATGATCCTTCCAATAGTCCGGTTGCTGGGAATATTTCTTGGGAGAATGCCCCTCAGATGGCACCTTTGTTAGGTACGTCCTTTGAATGATGCCCCTCAGGTGGTAGTGTGGCTGGGGGAATTCCTTCTTTTCCCACGGATACCTCTCCTTGGGTTCCTACACATGATAAAGAAACTGGTCAGTAAGACTTTGAGACATGTAGGTCGGGACTTGCCCTTATAACAAGAAAAGACTGAGTTTAGTGATGTTGGGTTGGTCCCAACTCAAACCGGGGTGCCCCTAGTATGCCCCTTCAATTGGCTGGCACTGTTGGGGAGTGCCCCTAGGGTGTTTGATGATGGAGGGGATGCCCCTCGATGGTGCCCCTTTGGGGAGTGCCCCTAGGGTGGGTGCCCCTAGGGTATTTGATGACGCGGGGATGCCCCTTGATTGGTTCCACTGCTGGGGAATGGAGGGATGCCCCTTGATTGACTACTTTGTTGGAAAGGAGTCTTCTTAGATGATTCTTCTATTGGGGATTTCTTCTAGGATAACATTTCCTTGGTTTCGGCCAGAATCTCTTGTCTTGTGGGGATTGTTGCCCCTTGATATTTTGACAGCTTGGGGATCCTCCCCTTGAATGAACCTGCACATGAAAAGATATTCACGTCATCAATTGCTTTGACATGGCTTACCTTGATTCTTGATTGACTTTGTGTAGAAAATTTTTTCCCTTTCAATCAAGGATCAAGGTGAGCTAGAGGGTTTAGCCTCTAATTAGCTAAACGAAAGGGGTTTGAGAAGTGGGGTTTGCCCTAATTAGGATCTGATATGCCCTTGCCGCCGAGGAGTTCTAGTTTCACTTGGAAAACCATTCTAAAATAAGATGGAGGAGCCGCATGGCTAGGTAGGAGCCGTACGCCTGATAATGACCCATATGGCTGAAGAAGCTGTTGGATGGGATGCTTGCGCCTGCTGTTTGAGGAATCCTGCTCCCATTTGAAAAAATGCCCCAAGGTGTGAGGAGGGGACCGTACAAGTGGTGTTTTGCCAAGGTGAGACCCGTACGGGTGGGGATGGACCTGTACGAGTCCCTTTTTTAGGGACAGAATGTCCGAAACTAGATTTACTGCAACCTTTTTGTGATGGATGGGGTCTTGGTAGCGTCAGGCCTTGAATATAGTGAAGTATAGAGAGTTCCTTTGTCAGCTACGCTCTAATCAGGTAAATTTCTTTTATGCTGAAACTATATCTTACGTTTCAACCAACCATTAGTAGAAACTGTATTTACGAGGTTGTGATACTTACAGTGCCTTTTCTTTGTATCGATCGTTTGAGACCCATGGGGTCAGATGGTCATACATGGAGACATCGAGAGGATGCGAGTAAGCGTGGATGATAGCCGCTTCAAGCTAGAGTCCCTGCTCTCCCTAGAGTGGTACTTTGGCGAGAGGGTCTGAGATGTTGGCAAAACAATGATCCGGATAATAAAGACTAATATCAATCCGGATCAAGTTTAAAAGAAACAAAAATAAGTGTAAAGAAACTCTCTAAAAATCCAAATAGAAGCATCTGGACAAAGCTAAGATCAACTATTGAACAAAATCAGAAACCTAAGCAATGGAGAAAAATCATCCGGGCAAAGTCTGAAAAGAAAACAATCTTCCGTCCTCAAGACTTGCAAATGGAAGAAATGATTGACGCCCTATCTAGAAGAAAGATCCAGAATATATACATCCAAAAGTCATCCGGAATACACATCTGGAAAACATATACCAAAAAGCTAAGGAAAGAATAAAACACAGCCTTCCTTATACCGCCTTGATCTACAATAGTCAAAGAACCTTTTTGGAGACAGCTAGCAAAGATTAAAGAAAAGTCAAAAGGAACAGATAAAGGACAGAGAAAGTCTCAATTACTTTTAGACTAGACCAATAAAGGCATGCGTGGAGCTCACACCATATGACAATTGCTGTAAAAGTTAGCAGTATCACAAAAATGACAAGAAAAACAATCACTGACAACTGTCAGCATCAATTCCAAGAAAATGGTCTAACATTTTAATCAAGGATCCAAAAGCTCCACCTCACAACCTGATCAAAGGTGAAGAGTAAATGAAAGTTCACCAACTACAAACGGCTACATTTATGATCAAAGCCTATAAAAGGAACTCTTCACCAAATGAGAAGGTTACTGATTGAATTATAAAAGCAACAAACAAAGAAATACATTCAGTCACTAGAAATAATCCCTCCAAGAAACTCCGAAATTCAAAATTTGTTTGTAAGGATTCCCAAGTGAAACTATAAACTTGAGGAACTTCAAAACCAACTTTTTATTGTAAATCAAAAGTGTGATAATCTCCAACTTGGGTGAGTTAGGAGATTGGGATAGAACTTAAAGTAAACACTTTGAGTGAGATCTCCCTGTAGGACTCAGCTTAGATTCAAGGTAGAAGGCTAAGTGGTATATCCTATTAAAGATGATAGGACTCAGCTAGAAGTTGGTGCTTCTAGTGGTATATCCTATTTTCGGAAGAAGTCATCATCCGGAAGAAGTCATCATCCGGAGACAAATCTGTAAGGCTTAATTCCTACCCGTTGAAAAGGAATTCACTAGTGGTTAAGCTCGGAAGAAGGAAATTTCGGGGACTGGACGTAGGCAGGGCCGAACCAGTATAAATTACTTGTGTTTGATATTTGTTTATTTTTACTATCTTGCGTACACATTGCATCACCCAGATACATCTTCCGGATCACATTTATCGTTCGGATTCATCTTCCGGACAATAATCAAACACGCTACACACAGACTTCTTTAAGTCTATAAAACCCACAAAAAAGGACCATTCACCCCCTTCTGCCCTTACAAATATTCTAACAGGGACCAACAAGTGGTATCAGAGCAAGTGCTCAAACTAGAGATCTAATAGTCTCGAGCTAAAGGTCCATATATTTTGATTCATAAATCAAAATAAGTTTCCATAACTCATAACTTCTTCCCGAGGGTATGTCTATTACCCACCCTCCACTCTTCATCGGTGAACACTACACATTCTGGAAAAACCGGATGAAGAACTTTATCCAGTCACAAAGTATGCAAGCATGGCTAGTTATTAAAGATGGTCCATATGAACCTACTTACGAAGTAGGAGGTATGACTACCCGAAAGCCATCAAGTATGTGGGATGATAATGATTTTAAAAAATTGCATGAAAATGCAAATGATATTAACATGCTTCATTGTGCTCTTAGTGAAGCAGAGTTCAACAGAATATCCGGATGCGAAACTGCTAAAGAGATATGGGAGAAGCTGGAAGTAACCTATGAGGGAACTACCAAAGTAAGAGAAGCCAAACTTGATCTACTGCAACAAAAGTTTGAATCCTTCAAGACGGAGCCTAAAGAATCAATTAGCAGCATGAACGTTAGATACACAAATCTAGTAAATGAAATGAAGAGGCTGGGGAAGGAAATTCCAGAAGTAGATATGGTCAAGAAAGTGCTCCGGAGTCTCACCAAGGAATGGGACAATAAAAAGACTGCCATTGAGGAAGCTCATGACTTAAATTTCTATAGTTATGATGAACTCATTGGTAATCTTCTAGCTCAAGAACTATCCTTGGAAAGATACAGTCAACAAAAAAAAGAGACCCGAGGAGTGAAAGAAAGCGATTGCTCTTAAGGCAGAATCTACCAGATCAGGCTCATCCGGAGAGGAAGAGCAAATAGATGAGTCAATGAGTACCAAAGATCAACTCGCTCTACTGACAAAAAAGTTAAATTGATTTATAAAAAGGAAGGATAGAAGAAGATCTAAAAGGTATGAATCTCAGAGATAAAGAGAAGGCACCTCCAAAAGAAGTAAGCACAGAAGGAATCCGAAAGAAAGGAAACATCTGGAGAAAGACGCTGCTTGCTTCGAGTGTGGCGAGAAAGGCCATTTCAGAACAAAATGCCCAAAGCTCAAGAAAGCTAAGAAACTTAAAAAGAAGGCAATGATTGGTATGTGGAGCAACAGTGAAGAAAGTAGCAGTTCATCCTCAACCGAAGAAGAGGAGATCACTAACTATGCATTCATGGCCCTAACAGAGCCAGAAGTAGAGCAATCCGGAGGAAACACCTCCAAACAAGAAATAGTGCAAATTGAAGAATCTAAATCAAATTCAGCAAACACTGAGGTAAACTCTTACTCTAACTCTACCTCTAACTTTGATCTTGCAAAAGCTCTTTCTATTGTTGTGAAGGGAGTAAAAAAGAATGCAAAGACAATCAAATCCCTGAAAAGAGTGATCCTAGAATTAGCTGAAGACGCTGAGGTAATGGCTCAAGACATCAATCTGGTTAGAGCAACCAAACATATTGATGTAGTAGAAGAAAACTTCATGAGAAATCAAGTCCAGATTCTGAACGCAAATGTTGTGGGACTAGAAAGAGAAATTAGTCTGTTAAAGAAAGTATCTGGAAGGAAACCTGAAAATTCAAGAAAAGATGATCCTCCTCCTTCTCAGAACAGGACTCAAAGGAATCCAAATCAAAAGACCAATGAAGTTAGCAGGCAACCACAAGCTCAAAGATATACTGTGGCTTAAAAGGGAAAAGCTAAAATAGCTTACAACCAACTACCTATCAAATAGAGAAGAAATCATAATGCTAAAGTTGCACCTCCAACCAGCCTTCAGAATTATACCGGACCATCCACTAGTGTACAGGAAGCTGGACATAAAGGCAACTACGGAAGAGAGGATATGAAGAAGATCAGCAGGAAGCAAATGCAAAACATGCCTATTTCAGGATGCAGGTTTTATGGAAAAAATAATCATATGATTAAATCATGAAGATTAAAAAATGGCTATTATGATGATTATCCTTGGCCTGAGATGATTATTAACCCGAGAGGACCCAAATCTGATTGGGTACCCAAACCCACTTGATCTGTTTTGTAGGTATGCCTTAGATCGACAGTAGATCAACACACTTGGTATATTGATAGTGGATGCTCAAGGCACATGACAGGTGATGAGAAGGCCTTTATTATATTAACCCGAAAGAAGGGAGGCAAAGTGAGTTTTGGAGATAATCAAAAGGGACATATCATTGGTCATGGAATCATTAGATCTAGGCTAAAGATTGAAGATGTCTCACTAGTTGATGGACTACGATTCAATCTACTAAGTGTAGCTCAATTATGTGACAAAGGAAGAAAAGTCACATTTGACTTAAAAGGCTGCTCAATCTATGATAGTAAGTCAAATCAACTCATTCTTTATGCACCTAGAGTAAATAATGCCTATTCTGTAAATATTAAAAATGATAAAAAGAATATATGCCTGGTGTCTAAAGAAGAAGAATCATGGCCATGGCACCGGAGATTGGGACATGTAAGCATGAATCTCCTGTCCAAATTAGCCAAAAAGGAATTAGTTGAAGGTCTACCTAAAATTGCTTTCGATAAGGATCATCTATGCACTGCATGTCAATTAGGTAAACAACATAAGAAAAGCTTACCTTCTATATCATACATTCCTTCCAAAAGAGTTCTTGAGCTCTTACACATTGATCTTTTTGGTCCAATTAAGCCACTAAGCTTAGGTAAAAGAGAATACACCATGGTCATTGTGGATGACTATTCTCGATATACCTGGGTTCTCCTACTAACAAGCAAGGAAGAGGCATTTGACCAATTCTCCAAAACATTCATCCAGATAGAAATAGAATAGGGCATACACATTGCTCGCATCTAGAGCGATAATGGTGGAGAGTTCAAAAATAAGCATTTTGCTAACTTTTGCGACTCCAAGGGCATTGAACATAACTTCTCTACCCCTTACACTCCTTAACAAAATGGAGTAGTTGAAAGAAAAAATAGGACCACAGTAGAAATGGCAAGAACAATGCTAAGTGAAAATAGTTTGCCAAAATATTTCTGGGGAGAGGCCGTAAACACAGCATGCTACATCTTAAATAGAGCTCTCATCAGAAAAACTATAGAAATAGAGCTCTCATCAGAAAAACTATAGAAAAGACCCCTTATGAAATCTGGAAGGGAAGAAAACCAAAAATTGGATACTTCAAAGCATTTGGATGTAAATGTTACATCCTTAATGATAGAGAGCAATTAGGAAAATTTGATCCTAAATCTAATGAAGTAATTTTCTTAGGCTACTCAACACATAGTAAGGTTTATATAGTCTTCAATAAACGAACCAAATCTGTAGTAGAGTCTATATACGTAGATTTCGATGAAACTAACACTGCAGAAAAGAAGAACCTCACCCTGGAAGATCAAGCTCCGGAAGCTGAAAAAGCTGAAGAGAAGAAAGAAAAAGATATCCCTGATTCATCTCAAATCAAGAAACACACAGAGGAAGATGAGGGAAAATCTTATAATCCAAAGGCATATCAAGTCAATCACAATCCACAGGAAATCAACTTTAACAAAGAAACAGTTGAAGCTGAAGAAGAACAAATTCAACATGAAAATTTGGAAAGAGAAATCCGGACACACAGAGACCATCCCATTGAGAATATTCTGGATGATATTCAGAATCCAGTCAGAACTAGAGCACAGCTCAACCAGATAATGAGTCACACTGCTTTTGTCTCTCTCATAGAGCCAAAGAAATTTCAAGATGCTAAAGGAGATGAAAGCTGGATGATGGCGATGCAGGAAGAGCTAGATCAATTCACCAGGAATGATGTATGGGATCTTGTGTGCTCTCCGAAATGAAAGTCAATTATAGGCACTAAATGGGTGTTTTGAAATAGACTTGATGAATCTTGAGCAGTAATAAGAAATAAGGCAAGATTAGTTGCTCAAGGATACAATCAACAAGAAGGAATTGATTTCAAAGAAACATTCGCTCCTGTAGCAAGACTGGAAGCAATCCGGATCCTATATGCTTTTGCATCATTCATGGGGTTCACATTATACCAAATGGATGTCAAAAGTGCTTTTCTAAATGGTATTATTCAAGAAGAAGTATTGTCAAGCAACCACCCGGATTTGAAGATCCAAAGCATTCGGATCATGTCTACAAACTAAAGAAAGCCCTCTATGGATTAAAATAGGCACCAAGAGCCTGGTATGAACGACTAACCTCATTTCTCATATCCAAGGAATATACTAGAGGCAGAGCAGATACAACACTCTTCATCAAGAAGAAGAAGAATGATATTATCCTAGTTCAAATCTTTGTGGATGATATCATTTTTTGGTGCCACAAATGGGAAGATGTGCAAAGAATTCAGCTCCTAAATGCAGAAGGAATTTGAAATGTCGATGATGGGAGAACTAAACTTCTTTCTTGGCTTACAAATCAAACAAAGTCAAGACAGGATCTTCATCAATCAATCAAAATACACCAAGGAGATTCTGAAAAAAATTTAAAATGGACAATAGCAAACCAATGTATAATCCCATGAGTTCCAACACAGTCTTATCCAAAGACTGTGAAGGAAAAGATGTTGATCAAAAGTTATATAGAGGAATGATTGGCTCACTCCTATATTTAACAACCAGCAGACCTGACATTCACTATGCAGTATGCTACTGTGCAAGATATCAAGCCAATCCAAAGGACTCTTATATTAAAGCTATCAAAAGGATATTGAGATACCTCTTAGGAACCACTAAAGTCAGATTATGGTATCCTAGTAATGGAGATTTTACTCTCCAGGGATTCACAGATGTAGATTATGGCAGAGATACTCTTGTAAGAAAAAGTACCTTCGGAGGATGTCATTTTGTTGGGGACTGCTTAGTCTCATGGTATAGCAAGAAGCAAACTTTAGTTGCCTTAGCCACCACGGAAGTCGAATATATGGTAGATGGAAGTTGTGTTGCTCAACTCCTATAGATCAAACAACAACTTGAAGATTATGGAGTATAATCCGAATGCGTGGATGTATTATATGATAATAAAAGTGCCATTGATGTGTCAAAGAATCCAGTATTTCATAGCTGGATGAAACATGTCAACATAAGACATCACTTCATCCGAGATCATATAATGAAAAAGGTTATTACATTGGTATATGTCCCAACCAATAAACAAAGAGCTGACATCTTTACTAAACCACTAAGCAAGGATCAATTTTGGAAGCTAAGAAAATCAATTGGAATGTCAAATCTAAATTAGAAAAACTTCAGAAGATAGCCCTGAAACATACTGGATGTTAAGATAAAATACTCACTCCAGAAGAAAACAAAAATTGGAGAGTATATTCCAGAAGTCTGTCATATCAACCGACAATAATGATGTTTGGCAGAAAGAGCCCATTAAGGTAACAATTACGTTTTGAATTTCAAAAGTCCAATTGCTGTTACACGCACCGTAAATACAGCAGTTAATTCAAAAATAAACCGTTCCCTTTCTCCGGTAAAACTGAATCTACCTCTCTCCTAAGAATCCGACTGCCATGTCATCAATCCAGTCAAAAACACCGTAGTCCGTATTATAATTATACACTTACCTTTGAAAATCTATATAAACCCCCTCAAAATCTCTTCTCTTGTTCACACGAGCAACAATCTAACTATTACTCTGCAAAATTCAAACCTTAAGCACAAATTCTCAAGTACTAAAAAATGGCAGCCAAAAACGCCTCAAAGGCTCTCAAAACCCTACCAAAAAAAAACCTCTTTCAAGTATCTGACTTGAAAGAAGCAGATTTTGAACCCTTAAACCTCAAAACCTCCAATTTCGTTATCCCTACTGATCATCTAGGAGATGACTATCTATTTAAAACTCTACCCTTCTTTACCCTAATTGAAAATCAGAATCTGGGTAATCTTCTCAAAATAAACTGCCCAAGAGTTCTACTCAAACCTAAGTGCGCATAATCATTTTGATGCCCTACGCACTGAGGTACAAGGAAAGACTATCCTCCTAACACCAGAATTCTTTGAGAAGAATTTAAACATGAAAACTCTGGAGTTTTGTTAAGAAAAGATAGGGATGAGACCGGAATTGAGTATGACTCCAAGTTGTGGCTGCACCAGAATTATTTCGGTGACAAATTTTCAACCTATTTTCCCAAAATGCCTAGATTCCTACAGCACGCTCTGGCAAAACTCATCTTAATAAGGAAAGGATCATTTACTACAGTCTCTTCACTCTAGCATTGCATTCTGCAACACTGGGTTGGCAGCATAGAAGTAAACTGGATAGTCTTGATCATCCACTATATAAAGAATCATGTCAACTCCCATGGTGCCTTGATCACAAGGATCCTTCAAACGGAAGGAGTGGATCTCATTGGATTTGAAGGAATTTATGGAAAGCCAATCCTCAAGAAGAACTTCCAAAATCTCCGCTTCAGTGAAGAATGGGATGAAGAAAAAGCGAAATTAAGAAGGGATGAGCGAAAAGTTAAATCCAGAAAGGTAGCTGATCCGGAAGTAGAAGCTCCAGTTCCCAAGAGACCTAGAACTACAAAAGCCAAAGCCAAAAGGCAGACAGAACTGGTACTGGAAGAAGTTGATGAGGACACTTTACCTCTCACTCAAGTTCTAGCCTCTGAATAACCAAAACCTAGAGGCAGATTGATTAAAGCAGTACCCAAGAAGGGACTGCATGGGGTTACTACTGGGCGACCAAAAATTGCTATAAAGGTGATTGAAGCAGGAACGAATAAAGCCAAGAGAACTTTGGCTGAAATGGAGGAAGAAGCTGATGAGGAAATAGAGGATGAGGATCCTCCTCAAAAATAGCTCCAAAGAAAAGGGCTAACACTTGATGAAGCTTTAGCTGCCCAACAAAAGAAAGCTAATGAGGGCAGAAGGCTTGCTGGGATAATCTTAAATGAAGAGGCCAAGCAGTACCAAGAAAAAGCTGCAAAGTAGAAGAAAATAACTAGAGGTCCAGGTGAATCATCTCAAACTCCCCAAATATTAATACACCCAGAAGACATGGAGACTATATCCAAAATTTCGGAATCATACATATTCCCATTTGCTGAAAGAGCAGAATCACTTCCGGAAAATCTGCTTGGACCAAACTCTGAGATCATAAGCCTTGAAAGTCCTGAAAAGGCATTGCAGAAGGCTGTTGAGGACAGTGCCAACATGCCAATGGTAGAAAGCCCCGAAAAGGCATCTAAAATGGCTGAGGTCAATTCCAGCCATTCGAAAGAAGGGACGGAAGAATAAGGAAGGGATGAGAGTCAGACACAACAAATAAATGAGTTAATTTCTAATCCTATTCATCCCTCATCTGATACTAAAAAGCACAACTTAGCTACAATCTCTCAAAATGTGGCTAAGGCCATAGTGCCAATCCCGGATGCAACCGCTCTGGAGGAGGGAGAAGGTCTGAGTTCCAAGGGACACACTTCTGAAGTGGATCCTGCGGGCGAGGCTAATCCAGAGGAAAGGGAAATAAGCAACAAGGAAGTAGGAGAAGTTGGAGGCTCACTAACGCCAAATAATAGCCACTCCGAAAGCAGTTCAAGCTCCAGAAGTGAATCATCCGGACCCTCCAACAAGAAATTCCCTCCTCATACCAAGTCAATAACCCTTCCTGACAAAAACTCCAAAGAATCCAAAGTAAGTGCAGCTCTTAAACTTCTTTAGGAGGCAACCATTGAACACCATGAAGAAGGGATTATCAAAAAGAGCCTTCTGACAATCTGCACCCATCTCAAGGCTGTGGAAAAGGAACTATTGAGGCAAATATCGAATAAGGTGGTAAGAAAAGACTTGAATGAAATCAAAGAAAGGTTGAACTATCTGCCCAAAATTAAGCAACAAGTCATGAACTTCCCAACACTTGGAGCTCTGGCGATAGCCTCCCTCTCCGAAATTAAGTCTCTCCTAAATGAAATAAAGGAAAGCACCTCAGAATCCAATCGCAATGCCAGTCAAGGAAATAACCTAGCCTTTGATAACTGTGCAACTATGCTAGAAAAGGTGTCCTCCTCAGCCATAGACCTATCCACAGAACTTAAAGACTACATTGATACCAAGTTTGAAAACTTGTCAAAATTCATGGGGGATAGGGATCTGAAACCAACTCTTCTCAGTATGGAGACTGATCAGCAAGTCATTTAGGAGATGCTTGCAAATTTTATCGACAAAATCCTCCCCCAACTAAAAGAAAAAATTCTTGATGATATCGACGACGAAATGCAAGCAAGAAACTCTAGTATAGAACAATCAATAAATGAGTGGAAGAAAACCGTCTTCAAAGAGATCAAAGATCAGACGGAATCTATTCATAATATCCGAAAGGGAATTAGTGATGAAATCACTCTTCTTCAAGATAGAATAAATAAATTATCTATCTCCGGACCCTCCTCCTCTCCGGATACTCCAGAGTGCCAGCTTATTCCAATCCTGCACGATCTGGTTCAGTCTATAGGGGATTTAGGGTTCATGAGCCAAAAAGGCTTAACTATCCTCACTAAGCCCATGTTCCCTTATTTTGATCCGAAGGACCAAGAACAGATTCTGCGTATCCTTCCTCAAGTCTCACAGTAATATGATCAGCTTAGGAGGGCCCTTCGTCCTTATTACCTGACTTCGCCAATTCTAAATTAGATCATTGATGAGCGAGCCAAAGGTAATAGAAACTATTTTGTCTACTCCTCTATATGGCAGAAGTCTTGGGATAAACATACCTACATGGTCATTGACCCCCTTAATGGAAGCAAAAAGGGGGAGGAAGAAGATAGTCATGGAGACAGAAGGGGAAAAGGAAAAACAGTGCAAGTCCGGAAGAGTGGTCCATCCGAAGAAATAGTTAGTCTAGCTAAATAAAAATGTAATAGCTAGATACTCTTTACATATATTTTTGTATCTTGTAAACCTGAACTTCATGATGTTAACTATTGTTAACAGCAGAAGTATATAAAAAGAGAGAACTCTTAACTATCAAAACAATTGCTTCTAAAGTACAATTTATAATTATACTACAACAATCTTAGAAGCATAAGTCATAGAATTTTGGGAGAGCCTGAATACTAAAATTATGGGGGAAAAACTTAAATTAAATATGTTAAAAGTTTTTGTTTCCAACAAATGGGGGAGATTGTTGGAAAAACAATGATTCAAATAATAAAGACTAATATCAATCCGGATCAAGTTTGAAAGAAACAAAAATAAGTGTAAAGAAACTCTCTAAAAATCCAAATGAAAGCATCCGGACAAAGCTAAGATCAACTATTGAACAAAATCAGAAACCTAAGCAATGGATAAAAATCATCCGGGCAAAGTCTGAAAAGAAAACAATCTTCCATCCTCAAGACTTGCAAACGGAAGAAATGATTAACGCCCTATCCAGAAGAAAGATCTAGAATATATACATCCAAAAGTCATCCGGAATACACATCCAGAAAACATATACCAAATAACTAAGGAAAGAATAAAACATAACCTTCCTTATACCACCTTGATCTACAATAGTCAAAGAACCTTTTTGGAGACAGCTGGCAAAGATCAAAGAAAAGTCAAAAGGAATAGACAAAGGATAGAGAAAGTCACAATTACTTGCAGACTAGACCAATAAAGGCGCGCATGGAGCTCACACCATATGATAATTGGTGTGAAAGTTAGCAGTATCACAAAATGACAAGAAAAATGATCACTAACAACTGTCAGCATCAATTCCAAGAAAATGGTCTAACATTTTAATCAAGGATCCAAAAGCTCCACCTCACAACCTGATCAAAGGTGAAGAATAAATGAAAGCTCACCAACTACAACTGGCTACATTTATGCTCAAAGCCTATAAAAGGAACTCTTCACCAAATGAGAAGGTAACTGATTGAATTACAAAAGCAACCAACAAAGAAATACATTCAGTCACTAGAAATAATCCCTCCAAGAAACTCCTAAATTTAAAATTTATTTGTAAGGATTCCCAAGTGAAACTATAAACTTGAGGAACTTCAAAACCAACTTTTTGTTGTAAATCAAAAGTGTGATAATCTCCAACTTGGGTGAGTTAGGAGATTGGGATAGAACTTGAAGTAAGCACTTTGAGTGAGATCTCCCTATAGGACTTAGCTTAGATTCAAGGTAGAAGGCTAAGTGGTATATCCTACTAAAGATAATAGGACTCAGCTAAAAGTTGGTGCTTCTAGTGGTATATTCTATTTCTGGAAGAAATCATCATTCGGAGACAAATCTGTAAGGCTTGATTCCTGCCCATTGAAAAGGAATTCACTAGTGGATAAGCTCGGAAGAAGGAAATTCCGGGGACTGGACGTAGGTAGGGCCGAACTAGTATAAATTACTTGTGTTTGATATTTGTTTATTTTTACTATCTTGCATACACATTGCATCATCCGGCTACATCTTTCGGATCATATTTATCGTTCGGATCCATCTTCCGGACAATAATCAAACACGCTACACACAGACTTCTTTAAGTCTTTAAAACCCACGAAAAAGGGTCATTCACCCCCCTCTGCCCTTACAAATACTCTAACAGGGACCAATATGAGACTAGAGGACCAATGCTATTTTAGAGAGATCGATCCTTCCCCCTACCCCAGTGGGAGTCTTCTGACTGTTCCAATGCCTGAGATGGAACAGGGGCGGTACCTGTTGGGTGAGAGGGCTCGAGTGATGTCGGTGGGGGACTCCTATGCTGAGCTCATCGATTCTTTGCTTCTTCCTCCCTGTGAGAGGATCCATTTTTAGGACATCCCCCTCGAGTTCTACTAGAGCGATAGCTGAGGCAAAGAGGATTGCTAGGGGTTTCTTCTTCGCCAGGGACCTGCTGCTAGCTCAAGATGTACTAGCCTCGGTAAGTTTCTTTTACCTGCAAAATATAACAAACTATGCATGCCATGACATTTATATACATGTTTATGATTTCCATTGCAGAATTTGTTGGCCATGGAGCATTGTAGGTCCGATCAAGCCTTAGAGGCTACCGAGGAGAGGGCTAGATTCTTGGAGGAGTAGCTACAGGCCGCAACTGCAGAGGCTGATCAGGCTAGGGATGAGACTGCTTGAGCGAGGGATGAGATTGAGATGTTGTGGGGTTAGTTGGCCCAAATGACTGAGGACAGACAAACACCAAAGCCACCTAATCTTATGTTCGAGGAGGACCTTTCTGTATACCAAGTGCCGCCTGCCTTGACCCAAAGGGGTGGAGCCAAGCAGGAGGTGGATCCGTGTACTGGGGTAGGTGATGCTACGGCTAGGGGTGCCATAGGAACTGATGACCATGTGATGATCAACATGGATGACCTGTTGGCAGACTCATAGGATCATACTCTGGAGGGGCGCTCGAGACAGGATCCCCCAGTAGCTTAGACCATGATATACTTTCATTTTCTGGATGTTTGATACTTTTGGGTCCTGTATGGCATACTTTTGTTGTGAGCTTAGATTGACACTTCTATCATTTTAATTTTATGTATGCTGAACTTTTCGTTCTCTGAATGATGTTCTAATTTTTGCATAGGCCATTCGGTGTGAGATGACCCAACAAACTTTTATCTATCCTAATTTTTGCCTGAACTGTCCTTGATGGCTCAGCTTAGCGGACTTTTCTTTTCTTTGCTTTAACTTTTGCCTGGACTGACCTTTTAGGTTTTCAATCTAGCAACCTTTTTCTTACTTATTTGAGCCTTTGATTGATCCTTTGCCTCGAGGATATTGTTATCTTATCCTTCTTTGATAAAGGCTTAATTTGTTGGTGAATTTGACTAGTAACCAAACTTTTGAAGCTTTACATTATTGAGAGGCTGGCCCAATTGAGACCGATGAGTATTACCAAGATTTTGGATGAGATCCATATGCCTATTGTAGACTTGTACAGGCTTGTATGGATGCCTATACTTCTTCATAATGGCAACTTGATTGGATGAGATTCATTCTTTGCACATTATGGGAATGTGCCTTTAAGGTTCCAAACCGTAACATGGTGCAAGCTGGATGATGCTAGTGGAAACACTTAGCACTTTGGGTGATGTGTGCTATCAAGCAGCTTCACAGTGGGAAAACTAAATTGGAGGGATCCCAACTGTGAAACATTGCTATTACAAATGATGATTGAAGAACAAAAGTAAATGCAAAATACTGGCATTTTTTAATTGAGTTCTAACTTTTGCATAGACCACTTGATGTGATGTGATCTATCGAACTAATTTTGTATTTTTCTTTTGTCTTAACTTTTGCTTGAATTGTCCTTGGCGGCTTAGTTTAGCAAACTTGTTCCGACTTTTGCATAAGCCTTATTATTTTTTTTCTTCTTTTTGTGGCTTATCGATATTTTGTCTTTTGTTGAATGATAAGCACAGTACAGATAATAACAAAGAGTACAAAATGTAGAGGAGAAACTGATGTTCACATACCCTTTATCATTTCATCTTAAAGACATGCATGCATTCATAAGACCCAGATTCTTAGCAAATCATATCATGTTTATCGATGAAATTAAATTTTAGTGCATAGGCAATGGCATTAGTTTCCAATGGTTAACCCTTACTCGCTTTCTAGTCCTTTTACAGATTTTCCAGAAAGCAACTGATTTTTTCTCTTAATGCCCTAACTTTTGCATAAGCTGCCCTTTTCGGGTTTTCAACTTAGCGGGCTTTATTTGGAGTACCCTAACTTTTTCCTGGTCGGTTTGTGGAATACCGATCAGTTGGTTGCACCCTAATTTTTGCCTAAGCAGTAAAGGACCACTTGTCGGGTGATTTATTCTTTATTTTTTTTTATTATGCTGCTTTTTTGTGATTTAGTTCTTTTAACCTAGATATAATAGCACTTAAGCCTTTCTTGATTCACTAGATTCACGAACTCATTTCTATCCGTGAGCTTGATTCCTCCCTTACCCAGGATTTTCTCAACCATGACCCTTCCTAATTAGGGCTGAACTTGCCCCTAACATTGATGTTGACTTGGTGTAGCTATTTGAGAACTAGATTACCTATCTTGAGGGGTTGCTTTGGGTATCTGACTCTATTTTTGGTAAGCTTGGGCCATTTAGTGTTGGAATGAACATGTTCCTCTCTTTTTTAATAGAAAGAGGTCATGTTATTGTGGGAAAGGTTTGGGATTATTATGTAGGGTGAGGGATCTGTGCATTAAGCATTTTTGGAGGGATATTTTGATGGGAATATGGTCCAAGGTAGGTACCCACATTGGTAAGAAATTCCCATTTGTTGGATGTGATGGTTTACCCTTTTGGAGGTTTTGGAAGAGCATTGGATTTAAGCTTGCATTGATTTTGGATTTGTATTGTAAGATCTTTTCCTTCAATGGTTTTTTTAATGTGAAGTATGTCTTCCTCCTTTCTTTTTCTTTTGGACTCTTGGGTTTCTTTCTTAGTGATATGTATCTTCCTCCCCCTTATAGAGAAAGATGAGCTAAGACCCAAGGCTATCATGTTTTCTAAGCACTTTTCATCTCTCTTTTTTTGTGATAAGTTTTAACCATTGGAACCTTATGCCATTGCAATGTACTCAAATTCAATTTCTTTAATAAACATGATGAAATTTTTAAGAATATTGCTTTTATGAGTGCACGATATCTTTAAGAATGAAATAGTCAAGCATAATGTGAATGCATCAATTTATTTATGCTATGCTTTATAAGTGGCATTGTTTGCATCAAAATACCAGCAACGTTAAAAGGTTACCTCATCCTTGAAATCATCCTCCTAATATGGAGGGTCTTCATCTTTAATCTCGGTAGGATCCATTGGTGAATCGGTAGTCTCCTAATTCTAAGCTTCTACTTGTTTTAGCACTAATCTTGTCCATGGTTTTGACTGAAGGAGAAGATCATTGAGCACTTGTAGTCACACCAAAGGGTAGAACTATTGGATGATGGAAGGTTGTCCCCTTAGGCATGGCTACGTGGTTGGGACACCTGGCTAGATCCCCTAAACTAAAACATTAACACCATAAATCCTTTGCTAGGCTGAATAGACAGGTTGACGACTGGCAAAACTGTCATATCCCTTGAATCATACGGACCAACTAAACCCCACTATCTAAAATTGGCTGGATGATGGATCGTTGAGAGATAGAGGTGGTGATTCATTCCTTAACTGAACTGAATTTAGTTGAGTGCAGACCAAATGAACTTGAGATTGTTGCCAAAATTTGATTCTTTCTCATGTGAGAACCAAATGATCAATACATGCATGGGATGCATTATGCATGCACAAATTACAACGATGCGTGGTGGGGTTAATCACAAGGTTATGTAACACAACACATTTGAAGCGATCGATTCCGTCCTTATTTCTCCTGCCGAGTCTGAGGGTGTTCTTTCTTAGTCTAATCTCACTAGAAAAAGTTACCCTAGAGGATAAAATTCTATGGATTTCTATAAGAATGGTGTAGGGACATATCGGAAGTTTGATATGGAAGGTTCCCATCATACCAAGCCTCTTTTAGAGGGAGGTAGCAATGAGTACTCCACCCCCTAGAGTGTCCCTAATTCTAGGTGGGCATGGGTAACACTTTTGTGAGTGTCACGAAAATAATAGGGCACCAATCCTAACTAAAGAGAGAAGGAGATGAGAGGATAGAGTGTGATAATTTTCCCAAATGATGAAAACAAAAGCGGGTTGAATCAAGCAAATGATTTTCGGTGCTTATCTTAATCTTTTAAGCTCTTGAAACAAACCAAAATTTTGCAAGTTAAAAGATTATGTCCCCAGTAGAGTCGCCACTGTGAGGTGTCGATGACATGTGGGTCTCCCTTGGTGCCTTTTTGAGGGAGGCGGGGCCCACTCGGGGTTTGGTTGAATTTAGGCGTGACAAAACATTTTTAGTTAAAGTTTGCACAATAAGCTAATTTTAATAAATAAAAGAATCGAGACCCAAATCTCGATATAATTGATAGAGTCGACACCCAAGTTGTCTACTTGGGAAAGAGTTTTGGTACGGTTCTCTCTGAGCGAGAGACTCATACCTATTGGATCAGAGATTCGGGTATCGGATGAGTCACTTATTTCTCATTTAGTTGATACAAAATTACATTCACTGCTTAAAACCGCTTTAGCTTTCATCATTTAGGGAATTATCACAGAAATCCTATTTCTACACTCTTTCACACTCGTTACATGCGTTTACATATTATAATAAAGTACTAGTAATAAATGGGGGAATCAAAATTACAACTGGGGGAAAATGGGGCAATTGCCAGAGAACCTATACATCTGTTCTAAGTTATAAAATGAAATAAAAATAAATTCCCCTGTATCCACAGATGTTAGCACAGTTTATAGCACATAACAAATCAGCATTTTATTGAGAAAAATGTGATTATATTGTAAAGCCATATTTTAACTTTTGTGGGTTTATTTACCAAATTATTAGTGAAAATGATCGCATGGAAAATGATGAGTTGGATTGATTTTAATCCATTAAAAGATGAATTCTGGATTCTGCCTGGGGGCCGTTACCCGTACGAGTAGGTGAGACCCGTACGGCTACCAGGGAGGACTGGTACGGGTATGGGGGACCCGTACGGGTCCTGTCTGGTCCAACAAAACCTTTGTTTGATTTACTTTAACAGATTAATGAAGGAAAAATGAGATAAAAATGGTATTTCTACAGGTCCTGTCTGGTCCAACAAAACCTTTGTTTGATGTACTTTAACAGATTAATGGAGGAGAAATGAGATAAAAATGGGATTTCCTTTTATATGAGTATGGCGTACTTGTACAACCACTATAATGGTATATTTGATACCAACAAGGCTCGTATTAATCAGGACCAGACCCAAAAGAAGAGGAGGAGAATCAAGCCAAACAATAAAAAAGCAATTAAATAAATTGAGTGTGAGTCTCTTTGAAACTCAGGAGCGTACCTTTACTTGGTGAATCCACTTTAGAGCGATTCCAATGTCGAATGGAAATTTTGTCAAAGTAGATGTTGAAATGGTGATTTTAAGGCTATTTGGGTGAGTGTTTGTGTGGACAGAACTTCCCCCAAATCCTAATAAATGAAGCTAGGAATGAATAAAATGTGGACAAAACCTCAAGGAATGGGTTTTCTCCCTATTTTATACCTCTTATACCTCAACTATACCCTTTCTAAACGTATAGAAAGTTGTTAGAACTATTGCCTGTGTGTTATGTGTAATTGTGTTGTATTGTATTCCTCTCCTCCTGAAATGAGGAAAATGGCCTCTATTTAAAGGGGAAATATAGGTCTGAATGCATTAAATGACTGATTTTTATGTTTATGGTAAATTATCTTCTTTTATGGCAAAGTATATTCGCATATGGCAAAGTATATTCGCATATGGCTAAGTATATTTACTATATCAAATTGTATTCTTTTATGGCAGATTAGGGCATTAAAACCGACTGTTTGGGCGTCTGGGGGACCCGTATGGGTATCGTTGGTACCTAACTGGGTAATTCAAGAAGTTTTTGGACCGATACGGATGGGGTGGACCCGTACGGGTCCAATTAGTCCACCCTTACTGATCCGGGTTGACTCATATAGATCCATACAGACCAGTCTGACCGATTTTACCTGAAACTTCTCGGAATTGCCCAAAACTGCCCGAAATCGATTGGTTTTAACCGGTTTTGACCATTTTAGACCTTTTAGGGTTTAGGCACTAGTTTTCTAAGGCTTTAGGTTTGACAAAGTTTGACCAATCAACATTAAAACCATTCCAAGTAGACAACACCTGTAGTAGAATGCAATATATAGCTCTCATCATTATTTTGTGAGAAGGACTGTTAAAATCCAGTGCTCACATTGTGATTTTCATGTTAACCGTGGCAAGGCTTTGAAGCATCACTATAAAAAAATGAAGTTATAGTGGAGGATCGGTCGCGGCGCTACAAATTAAACTACCACTCCAACTTCCTTCGAAAAGTACAAGAGAAGTTTAATTTCCTTGCCTCAGATTTAAACGAATTGGCTCTTCTTCGAGAGTTGGAAGCCGATGCAAAAATGATGCCTTGGTCTGAGGACGTTCGTTTGTTTAACCTCGGCAGCGATGAAGGGGAATCTGATGAGGAGGATGGTGAGAATGAAGAGAACAAGGATGAGGGTGAGGAAGCTTTATCTTACTCCCATGCCACCTTGGTTCTTAGTGAGATGGATAAGGCCGAGGATGAAGTTCTATCTTGGTCCCCCAAGGACTTTTAATTCCATGTTATGTTTAAATTAATGAACTTCCTTTTTAACTTTGGTTTGTTCTTTTAATTTGGCATTTTCTCTTTACTGTAAAGGGTTGGGCGGCTAGCTCTTTACATCAGTTCATACAGTACTTGAAGGTTTTCTTCACTTGAAAGAAAATTGGAATTATCATTAATATTAGTCGAGGAGTACATCAAGGTATTAAATCACATCGACTTAACTAAAATAAACTAGAATCCAAGACTGACGCTCATATAGGATTGACACAAAACAAGGACTATTGTCTAAGACCACAAATAGGACCGATGCTCATGCAAGACGGACTACTAAATTATTCAAAAGTTATAAAATGGCCAAGGTTGACTACTCCTCGGCAAAAAATTTCCTCAATGATGCGGCATTCCATGTCCAAGGCAACAGTTCCCCTTCCATATCTTGTAACTTATAAGTATTAAGCCCAATATTATGACTAATTTTGAAGGGGCCTTCCTAGTTGATACCGAGCTTGCCCTTGCCTATCCGCGTTCTTGATGCCTTAGTCGATCGTAGGACAAGCTCTCCGATTTGGAAGCTCTGAGGTTTCACTTTTTTATTGAAAGCTAAGACAACCCTTTACTTGTATGTGACTATCTTAGCGTATGCTCGATCTCGTCTCCCTTCTCAGTTATCCAAATCTAGCCTTAGCTTTTCATCATTGTTGGTTGGGCTGACATAGTGCGATACCCTCTCGCTGGGGGTGCCTATATCGATCGGGACCACGACCTTAGTTCTATATATACCAGTGCAAAGGCCATCTCCCCAGTTGCAGTTCTTAGTGTAGTATGGTAGGACCATAGGACATTTTGTAGCTCATCGGCCCAACTTGATCTATTCTTGAGCACCCTCATTTTAATTCCATCAACGATTGTTCTATTGGTTACTTTGATCATACTATTGCACCACGGGTAAGACATAGAGGAAAATCGCAGCTTTATTTTGAGGCCTTTGTAATATACCTTGAAGGTCTCACAGTTCAACTGCATGCCGTTGTTAGTGATTAAGGTGTGCGGCATTCTGAACCTTGTGATGATGCATTTGTGGAAAAATTGTATAACTTGGTTTGAGAGATTATTAATATGGCCTCGACTTTGACCCAATTTGAGAAGTGGTCGACTGCAACGATGATCCATTTCTTTTGATATTGTGCCACAGGTAGTGGCCCGACTATATCCGTGCCCTAAGTAGAAAAAGGCCATGCCGCTCGGATAATTGTCATTTCTGTGGGTGGAGCTCCGATGTTCTTTGTATAGGCCTAGCATGGTTTGCATCTTTCTATCATCTCTTTAGCAGCTAATTCCATTATCAGCCAGTAGAATCCTTGTAGCTTGGCTTTTCTAACTACTGCAACTTTCTTCTCATAGCCGCCACAGATTCCTTCGTGAATTTCTCGTATGACATAATCAGCGTCTCTCTTCGCTAGGATTTTCTTCCAGGGATGACTGAATGACCGTTGTATAACTAATTACCTAGGATCGAGTATTAGAACGACTTCCTTACTATCTTTGTGATTTGACTTCATCTTTCAGGAGGATGAGTCTTTCAAGTACCTCCATATTAGTGAATACCACTCCTTTATTAGTTCAAGCTCCTCTAGTATTACTAGGACCTCGCTCCCTCTAGTGCTGGGTCGATCAATGCTGCTAATGGTACAGTGAATGATATTATCTCCATCGGGGTCCGAGTCTACCTTGACTAGCTTAGTGGTTATGGCATTCTGGGTTTGAGGTATGTGTCGTATTTCCAGTCTTGTCCCTGCCTTCTTGATTCTATCAACAAGTGCTCTAATGAGGCTAAGGTATTATTGCATGGTCGCATCTTTTATCGTATACCCTCCTCCTAACTGATTGACCATAAGCTTTGAGTCACTACAAATGTGGACCCAATCCAGCTATATTGCTTCAATTAGTTGTAAGGCGTAAATGAATGCCTCGTATTCGGCCGCATTATTGGTTGCTACGAAGGACAATCTAGCTGCTTGATTAACAACTATGCCGTTTGGACCTACCATGTGTACCCCTATTCCACCTTGGCCTTGAGTCAAACTTCCATCAATGAAGACCTTCCATATCTCTTACAATAATGTGGTAGGTTCAGGCATCGAGGCTTCTTATATGAAATCATCCAAGGCTTGGGCCTTCATCGCTCTCCTCGATTTGAACCTGATGTCAGACTCAGATAATTTGACCACCCATTCTGCTAGCCTACCTGATGTTTCAGGTCTTTGGAGGACCTTTTTCAAGCCTAGATCGACTCAGACTATAATTGTATGAGACTAGAAGTAGTGCCTTAGTCTTTAAGATGCAATGATGACAGTGTAATCGGCTTTCTCAAGGCAGAGATACCTTAACTCGGCATCTCTCAAAACTTTACTGCAATAGTAAACAGGGTATGGCTATACCTTCTCCTCCCTAACCAAGGCCATGCCTAGAGCCTCTTCAGAGGTGCTGATGTAAAGGTATAAGTACTCGCCGGGGGTGGGTCGGCTTAACAGTCATGGCGAGGATAGGAATTGCTTATATTCATCAAATGCCTTAGTGCAATCCTCGGTCTAATAGGTTTTGTAGAAAGGCATGCAGCGCCGGGCCGAGCATGATATGAATCGGACAAGGACATTGATCTTTCCATTAAGCTTTTGCACGTCGTCCATGGTTTTGGGCGGCTTTAAATCCATTATTGCCTTGATTTTGTCTGGGTTGGCCTCAATTCCTCTATGGGAGATTAAGAATCCCAAGAATTTTCCTACGGCTATGCCAAAAGCGTACTTCTCTGGGTTTAATTTTAACTTATACTAATTAAAGACATGGATCACCTTTTCTAGGTCGGTAGGATGCGCATCGGCCGTCTTGCTCTTTATTATCATATCATCAAAGTACAACTCCACCGTTTATCCTATCATGCCTTCAAATATTTTGTTTACCAAGTGCTGGTAGGTCTCTCTCGCATTCTTCAATCCAAATGGCATAACCTTATAACAATATGTTCCCGCATGGGTTATGAACGAAGTTTTTTCCACATCCTCCTTGGCCATAGGGATTTGATTATATCCTACCTTCATATCCATAGTAGAATAAGACCGTACCCCGTGGTTGCATCTACCAAGGAGTCGATGTTAGGTAGTGGGTAACTGTCTTTAGGGCATGCCCTGTTCAGGTCGGTGAAGTCTACACACCTCCTGTACGCTCATGTGAGCAGACGACCTCTTTCCCACCCGCGAGGACCGCGTGAGATGCATAGCATGGGGGTTGGAAAATAATAAGTGTTGTGAAGCATGCTAAGGGATAATCCTTATTTAAGGCCTGATGAAAATAATAATGAAAATGATGTTGATGTTGAATTTAAGTCCAATTCACGTATTAAGGGATACGAGACTAGAAATCCCATATTTTAAGATAAAGTCACCACCCAGTTTAGCTCCACCGGAAATTTGGGTACGATATTCCACCGGGTGGTTGGACCGTACCTTAAAACAGAGATTCCAAGTTCGGATGATGTTGCTTACTTTTCATTTTTAAATTAAACCATTTACATTTTAATAAATGCGACTTTAGTTCTTATGCAATTTAAATCCGGTTATTCCTAAATATTTTTCTAGTGCAAGAAAATAAATAAAGCGACATAAATAAATAAAGGCAAAACCGGGTCCTAACCGAGCTTACCAAATCGAGCCCGGCTCCAAACGAGGCAAAATATATACGAGAATAATTGTAAATGATGCAACAATAAATAAAAGCAATAAACAAAATCAAACAACGAAAAACAGTTCGGGATAGAAACACAATTTTCGGGCATTTATTAAATATCTAAGTAGCCTAAAAATTAATAAAATAAACTAAACAACCTAAAATAATAAAGGAAAAACAGAAAATATTTTTGGGGATTTTTATATATTATAAAAGATTTATTTAGATTTTATTTAGTTAAAGAAACCATTATTAAGCCATTAAAAGGCAATTTAATTAATTAAATAATTAATAATAATATGAAAAAAAGATTGAGAATTATATTATGATATTATAAATTAAATGTGATTTTTCGGGTGGAAATTGGGGTAAAAAATGCAAGAAAATGATAAAACAGGGCTAAAAATACAAAATAAAACACATAGGGACCATTTGCACATTTTTTACCAGTAGGTCGATTCAGTGACATGGTAGGCCGACTCAGTGGGTCGGCCTAGATGACACTCAGTCGGCCTTCCGCCCACTGAGGTGGTCTACCGGAAGAAGCGTCTAAACAGTCCAGAATCGACATTTTTGTGCCCGAAAACCCAAGATTATTGACATTTCAAGTCGTTTCCTACATTATTCAAGTAGATTTGGACTTAAAATGCTAAAATAACTTTGGATTTTTCAGTTTGGGGGGAAAAACCCAAGAAAATCCTGTGAAAAAGCGATTGGTCGTTTGAGCAACACGTAGGCCGACAAAGCGACACGGTAGGCCGACTCGCCGAATCGGCCAACCATGTCGTTCAGGTGGCCTGCTGGTCACCGAAGCGGTTAGCCGGAGGTCTTCTGAAAAATCACGAAAAAGTCGAAAACAAGGGCTAAACACCCGAAAAAACAACAAAAAATATAGCAAAAAGCAATAAATAACTTAAAGAAATAGATTGGAACTCAGAAAATTACCTAAAGGCCGTGAATCAACTCTTGAGACTCGAATCAACCTTTGGTGAGCTTTTGACAATTTTGTGACGGGAGAATTGACAAACCAAGACTGATTTAGCAAGGAATTTAGTGATTTTGTGAGGAAAAAGTCCTTAAATCTTATTTAAATCAGTTTTTACCTAAGATTTCTACTAGATTTTAATATTTAAGCTACAAGATTGAGCCTAATAAAGCTTAGGAAAACTAAATCATTTGAATTTCCATAGCTTTATTAAACTTGCTCTTTCCAAAAGCCTAAAAAAATGCTAAAATATGAAATTTCGACTTAAAATGAGCCAAAAGTCCATTTTTAGTGATTATGGTGTTTTATATAGACTTGAATAAGTGAAAATAGTTTATTTGGTCCCTTAAAAACATGAATTTTGTGGGTAAAACGGGTCAAAATTTTTAGACAAAGAAAACGACCAAAACGCGAAAGTACAGTCCCTAGAGCAAGGCCGCTTCAGTGACGCGGTAGGTCGCTTCGCTGACGTGGTTGGCCGCCTCGCTGACCTGCCCTGGCCGCTGCAGTGGCCATCGCCGGAGTCCGGTGAAAGGGCAGATTTTCTAAAAAAAAGCCGTTAAACTTAAAAAAATCTTAACTTTCACTATGGTTATCCCTATTCAAGCGATTCTTGACATTTCGGAAACCTCAGAGAGTCTAGAACCTAGGAAAATTAACCAAACTCGCTGAAAATGTTTGGGTTTTTCAGAAAACTGTGAAATAAATTACTGCACATGAGAGAAAGATAAAAGCTCATTTTAAATACAATTTTAATTATTTTTAATGACTTTAAGTACGGTCAAAGGTCATAAAATGCCAAAAGGAGCTTTCCAAACGTGATTCGACTCTCAAAGAATAGAATAAATAGTCTATAAAAGGTTAGAGCAAAAAGTCATCATCGTTCCGCAAAACCCTAAAAGCCCGTGCTCACAGGCTGCCCCTTATGAGATTATCACTTGGCGGGCCAAGTGTGATCTCACAAAAGAGCAAGAGAAAGAAGGTTATACCTTACATGCGGATTCTCAAACCGGTTATCCTCTGGGATTGCCATAAATAGACCTATCAAGAACCAGGTGGACTTCAAAATTTTGGTTCAATATTGCCCTTGTTGCCCCTAGCAGATTTGAGGTAGATTGCTGGTTGCCTTGCGCTTGGATTTGCCAAGAGTACCTGAAGAGTCTCTCAGACTTTGAGCATTGCCGGGAGCATCTAAAGAGATCCTTGAACTAAATTGATTGCTGAGAGCATTTAAGGAGACCCTTGGACTACTAAGACGATTGCCGTGAGAATCCGAAGAGACTCTTGGACTAAAATGATTACCGAGAGCATCTGAGGAGGCCCTTGGACTAAATTATTTGCCGAGAGCATCTGAGGAAACCCTTGGACTAAATTGATTCCCAAGAGCGTCTAACGAGATCATCAGACTAAGAAGAACTGCTTGGACCAAAATGCATGCCGAGGATGACTAATGAGATTCCCGGGCTAGAACGCATACCAAGACATCACTGAATGATTTTGAGGATGACTAACGAGATCATCGGACTGAGGAGACTAGTTCGAATTGAAGCGCATGCCAAGGATGAGTAACAAGATCCCTAGACTGGAACGCATACCAAGGACATCACAAAAAGATGTCGAGGATGTCTAACAAGATCATCGGACTGGGGAGACTTGCTAAAAACACCTGAGGAGACCGTCAGACTACAGGATTTGCTGAAAATCCCTGAGGAGACCATCGAACTAATAGATTTGTCGAAAATACCTGAGGAGATCGTCGGACTAAAGGATTTACCGAAAATGCCTGAGGAGACCATCGAACTAGAGGATTTGCCAAAAACGCCTAAGGGGATCGTCAGACTAAAGGATATTGTGCCTGTCAAAGAAGTTTTGAGATATTAGTAATTGATATGAGTTGCGTTTTTATTGCTTAATTGTTTTTATGGAACAAAAATTTTTTTGCCCCTTCAATTAAGCAATAAAAACGGAAGAATGAAATATAAACTGAGTTAGGAGTTTTGGGAGTCTGGAGAAACTGGGGTGCCCATCAGGACTCGCTGATATACCCCTTGGATTCTCTATCTTTGAAAGCAGTTTAGAACATGTGTTAAGATGCCCCTGATGATTATATTGAGGTGCTCCTAGGTAATTGCATCAAGATGCCTTAGGAGAAAACCTGAGTTCTGATTTTAGAATCCATTGGATTAGTTGTCCATCTGGATTGCCACATGGTGTACCTGTCAAGGAAATTTTGAAGCATCGGTAAATGATATAAGTTGCATTTTTATTGCTTAATTGATTTTGTGGAACAAAAATTATTTTGCCACTTCAATTAAGCAATAAAAATGGAAGAATGGAATATAAATAGAGTTAGGATTTCTGGGAGTCCGGAGAAACTGCCGTGGTTGAATGAGGAGCTTAAAGACATTAGTTGACATGCCCCTTAGGGACGACCTAGAATATAGGATTGAAAACAATTCTGAGATGCCCCTTGATATAGATGCTTATTTGGAAGTCAAGCGTATGGCTCGAGGATACTTTTCTGTGCTTTGTTTCCTGCAGAATTCAGCATAGAATAATAGACATGAAATTTATGAACATTATGCATGGATGTATGAATGCATGAGCTGATCATCCTCCACATCTAAGCTGCATGACTTTTTGTCTGATCGGTTTTTCCTGGTTTGGTGCTTGCTCGGAGAGAGAATATATGGAATTGCTTTGCAGCACGGACAAAATAAGAATGCCTCTAGCAGAGAATTAGGGGAGTCGTACATAAAGGTGGGAATGCCCCTGGTGGAGAACTATGGAAGCTGCGGCGAGCATACGAGGCTCGAGTGTTTGGATACCATGGCTGAGAAAGGACTTGCGAATTATGTGTCGCTAGTATGACAAGTGACAGAGGGCTCCTTATGAGCTATTCAAAGCGGCGAGCTGACCGCAAATTGATTTTTGGATCGAGCATGTTAAAGACAAAGAGGATGCATGAAGCGAAGTTCAAGATTCTGGATAATGAATGACTAGGCGCTATCGCTAGCAATGAATTCTACCAAAGATGGTTTGAGGAGATTGCGGACTCGAGATGCTTGGTCACGGTCAAGATTGGAGTGGACACATGCAGAGGACGGGTTTGAGCCCTTCGAATCCACTTAACCGGCGAATGCATTAGGCACTCTAATGAAGTTGATGATAATGCAGATATCTCAATGTGATCGATGGCAGTCATTTATATTTATTTTGATTGTCTTAATTTTTGCATAGATCCAAACCTTGAGATGGGCCTATCAGACTTTGATAATTTTGCTTTATGTCCTAATTTTTGCATAGACTGCCCTTTTAGGGTTTTCAATCCAGCAGACTTTCCCGACTTTTGCATAGACCTAGATGTTTTTAGTCTATCAGGATTTTTGCCTTTTATTGTTCTTTTCTTTTGAGGAATTGAGATGATTGCATGGAACCCCACATTCGACTTACTTGCAACATTTTGCCTTTTGGGCCCAATATATTCATTCAAGCACAAACATAAAGGATTCAGTAAAATGTCATTTTAATTAAATGAATTAAGTTTGAGTACATGATGATGATAACCATATCTATTGACCCAAACTCGGGTGTTAACTAGCCTATGTAGGTTTTCTAGCCAACACACTCTCGTTGCTCACTTTGCCCTAGCTTTTGCCTAGACCGCCCTTTTTGGGTTTTCAGTCTAGCGGGCTATTCTTGCGACCTAACTTTTACTTGATCTATTTGCAGAATACTGATCAACTGGATACACCCTAATTTTTGCCCCGAGTAGTAGAGGACCACTCACCGGGTGATTGATTCCATTTATTTTTTTATGTGCCACTTTTCTGGATTTGATTCTTTTGATTAGGTATGATAACATTTCAACCTGTTTTGATCGATAGGGTTTACGAATTTGCTACTGTCCAAATTCTTCATGTCCCTCGTACCGAGAACTTTCTTAATCACATAAGGTCTTTCCCAATTCAGTCGGAACTTCCTACTTAGATCAGTGTCGGTGGGCTTCATTTGTTTTAAAATCAGATCACCGGCCCTTAACGGATACTCATGATGCTTGGCTTAGTCATTGTATGCTTTTGTGCTATTGATATATCTAAAGTGTGTTTAATCTTGTTCAAACTGTGCTTTAGTCCATAGGGGTCCCTTTGACTTGGATTCAGTGCGACTCTCAAGGATTTCATCTTGGCATTGGTTGGTAGCACGACTTCCATTCCACAGACGAAGGATGAAGGTGTTCAACTTGCAAGAATTTTGACATTTGCTTGACATCTTCAAAGGGTGAATGGTAGCTCATCGGCTTAATCATGACATCCAGCATTGGTCTTAGAAAGGATTTTCTTAATAGACTTGCTTGCAGCTTTGATTGCCCCATTAGTTCATGGTCTACACAGTGAGGGTCTGCAGCGTTTGAACCTATATCTCTTGATCAATTTGGTGGTTGTCCCTTGAAACTAAAACCCGTAGTCTGAGGCGATGTGATGAAGTAATACATACCAGGTGAAGATGCATTTCTCGATGAACTTGGCCATCCTCTTAGCTGCAATGTTTATGAAAGACTCGGATTCCCCTTATTTTGAGAAGTGATCTGCCCCTATGATGATGAAGCAATGTTCATTTACTGAGGAGGGTCGAGTCTTGTCAATCATATTTTTCCCCCTTATTGGGAATGGTCAATGAGGAGAGAAATGGGGAAGGTTCGTGGTTGTAAGGGAATGGATATTAGGAAGAGTCAATGCTGTATTGGGGGTGGGAATTTTGAGAATGGGTGGGCGAAGAAAAGGTATGCCATAATTCTGCCGAAAGATGATCCGGAGATACTTTTTCTCTATAATCGACTAATGCCTATTTTGTAGTTCGAAAACAGGTTTGCACATAGTGGTATGCTATGAACTGATTGACATATTGAACCTATCCAAGGAAGAATTGAGCTTCTCTTTCTGCTTTAGGCATGAAGATGAAATGCTCGGCATTCTGAAAATAAACCCTGGGCATGTCTAGGTATGATCAGGAGGAAGCGTTATTATGATCTTTAAGCACTTGTTATCTCTCATGTTCTTTCAGAGGTTAGGTCATTAGAGAATGGTTACAATTTTATGTAATCAAATTTATTTTAGTTAGAGAAACATCATGAATACTGAACACATTACGCTTATGATAAAATGAATGCATAGACCCATCGGGCAAAACATCAAGCAGATAAGCAAAAATAGAGTCTTTGATTGAAATAAAGTGCCTTAAAGGCAGAGTTGTTCACATCTAAATACTAGCAAAAGGAAAATAAAATTACATGAGTAGATACTAGCAAAATGAAAATAAAATTCATTGGCATGTCATCCAGGACGATATCTAGAAGTTTCACTTCTTTGGCTGATAACTTGTCTCCTTCTTTCGCTAGAGACCTCGCGAGATTCCTATTAGATTTGGCAGTAGAATAGGCTTGTATAGTGGTGTCGGCTGAATTAGAGAAGATTGAAGCCAACCCAAATTCTTCAGGTAGACCGAAATTGATCACCCCTACCTCGTCGCTCAAGTTTAGTCATTGTTTCTCCTTAGTATCGGTCCTTCTAGCTAGCTGATCCATTTTCCCTTCTCTCACCAAGCGCCAGATGGCCCTGCATAGAGGTTTGCACTGATCTATTGTGTGCCCTACCTGAATGTGATAGCGATAAAAGTTTCCTCTTTCTTTGGGTGCAGGAGCACGATATTCACGAAGAGAGGTAAGCATGCTTTTCTCCAAAAACTTGGCAAATAGATAACTAAGAGGGAGCTTCCATGGAGATACAAACGCTTTTTGAACAAGCGTCCGGGCAGGTGCGGCTTGAGCTGTAAAAACATTCTCTTGACTAATGACTTGAACTGCAGCTGTCTTCTCCTCGATCAGAACCTGAGTAACTTCAAAAGATTAAGAATTGTTGTTCTTGTTAAACCAGGGTTTGCCGCCACTTGGCTTGCTAGCTTTCTCTTTCTCCTCATGACGCTCATTTTCTCAGCCTTTTCAAAGACCTTCTGATAAGATTCAAGAGAATCGGTTTTTGTTTCCTTATGAAGAACTATAAGGGCCCCGTCAAGTAGCTTCGGGATCATTTCTTTAAAACTAATCTTTTGTTTCAATAGGACTTGAGTGGCCATCCACCTATTGAAGTAGGACTTAAAGGGTTCACCTTGCTTTTGCTTAACGGCTTCGAGATGTTGGATGGTTGTTTCCATGGTGGAATTGAGCCCATAGTGACCAATCAAGGCTTTGGGAAGGAGCTTCCAATCTAGGACTATTGACTCAGGAAAAGTATTATACCATTTGAGTGTTGACCCTACTAGGGTACACAGAAATAACTTAGCCAGAACTTTGTCCCCGATTTTCTGAACACTCATAATCCACTCGTACATCACGATGTGGGATTTGGGAGGTCCCTTACAGGAGTAGTCTTCCATTCAAGGCATTAAAAAGTTCTTGGGAACCCAATCTGCATCCCTAACCTCTTCCTTCTCTTCATTCTTACCTAGAAGCTGCTTAAAGAATGCTGCCATTTTAGGTGTCACGCCCGAAAGTTGTATGACCTGGTGAATTGGTGTCACGTCCGGAGGCTGCATGACCTGGTTGTGGTGCACATAAAAGGCCCCAAATTAAAATGGCAGAGGAGGAGTTAGAACCTCAACTTGGGGATGGATTTGTAAGTTAGAAGCAAAAGGATTTGGGGGATAAATAGTCCCCCTTGGAGAGATTGTGAAACTAGGAGGAGAGAGCGAAAATAATGTAGGGAGTGCCAGAGGAAGGGGTAAAACCACTTGAAGGCACAATCATTTGTGGAGTAAATCCCCTTGAGAATGCGGGGAAAGTAGGAGCTAGAGGGGAAGGCCTCGGGTTTGAAGGAGGAAAGCCAAAGGTTGGAGGAGAAAAGGACAAGGGTGGCTGAGAGGAACTCTGATCAAACTGAAACTGGCTCTGTTAGATAAGTCAAACAAGCGGTACTGGGTGAAAGATAGGCAGAGCTTGAATTGATGAAATCTGACTCAAACTATTCTAACCTAAACTGTCTTAAACTGCCCCATTCTAAATGATCCTAGACTATCCCTGAGCTTGAGAAATTTGACCGTGATGGTCTCTGAACATTCCTTTCTTCTCTAAGAGCCGATCAAACTTGGTCTTGGATGGAATTTTTAAAGAGATCAGATTGAAGAAACTGAGCCATAGTATTGGCTAACTCTATACCCATCTGAGACTAACTCTAACCCTGACTCTAATGAGGTGGGGAGGGAGAAGGGGAAGGAGTGCTCTCATGAGGCGCATCATTCAAATGCGGATCAGATATGGTAGGAAGAACTGATTCTGACACTGAACTCACTGGATGGCAAACTAAATGGCGATGAAGTCAGAGCTAAAGAGGACTATAGCAATGAGGTTATCTTGACCTAGCTAAAGAAACCAGGAGATGATCAGCCCGAATCAAACCATGAATGAAATGGATGATTAAATAATAATTCGAGTGATGAATGCAATTTATACGGGGGTGGTTTAGAGAGGTAGAGAGTAGAAGAGCTTATGATGCGAAGCTTAACCCTAAAATATATGAGACGTGCGAACTCCTCGCTATGCCTAGCAAAATAGATATGGGTCGTTGGGACTCAAACGATCTCAAGCATTTTATTAAATTCCCCCTTCAAGCGAGGGGAGAGTAGATGTAAGCAAAAATAGAAATTAAGAGTCGGCCACAGTCGGCCTATACATGAGTTTTACATGAATAAGCACAACATAAGTAGCACACGAAAGCAAATAAATCTCTTCCGACCTTATGACTCCCATGCAACACCAATTTGGAATATGGGGATAACTCTAGCGCTAGGGAACGACAAGAGAGTATGCGACCTGGTCCTAAATTGTTTTGGTGAACCTAAGGGGAAGTTGTTATGCCTAGTTTTATCACGGTTCATAGTCTCAAACTATTGGTATCATAGAACGATACTGTAGAAGAGTCTTGTTTACCATGATTCCGTGTAACTCAACCACTCTTCAAATGAGTGCGACCGTGGGAATTACACGTTGGTTGAAATGAGCGATCCACCCACAAATATCCCCAATTCCTGGCGAGCATGAGGTATACAAGTGACCTTCACGTAGGTGAAATAATGGCACCTTAAAACTTAGAATCTAACTAAGCGGTGCATTCAAAAGGCATAAGAAATAAAGCGTTGATTTAAAAACGATTTAGGCACATCATCAAAATCCTTTAACCAATTATCAAAAATAAAAGCGATTTTTCAAATTTTAAGTTAAAAGGAAATCCCTAGCAGAGTCGCCACCATGAGCGGACAACCTCTTTCCCACCTATGAGGAGTGCGTGAGATGCGTAGCACGGGGGGTGGAAAATAACGAGCATTGTGAAGTGTGTTAAGGGAGAATCCTTATTTTAGGGGTGATGAAAATAATAATGAAAATGATGTTGATGTTGGATTTAAGTCCAATTCACGTGATGAGGGATACGAGACTTGAAATCCTGTATTTTAAGATAGAGCCGCCACCCGGTTTAGCTCCACCGGGAATTTGGGTACGATATTCCACCAGGTGGTTGGACCGTACCTTAAAACAGAGATTCCAAGTTTGCATGATGTTGCTTACTTTTCATTTTTAAATCAAACCATTTATGTTTTAATAAATGCGACTTTAGTTCTTATGCGATTTAAATTCATTTACTGTTTAGAGTTTTCAGTTTATATGCCATACATCACACAAAAGCGGTAAATAAAGCAAATAGATAATTATTACAAGGCTTTATAAATACCTATACATTTTTCTAGTGGGGGAAAATAAATAAAGCGAGATAAATAAATAAAGGCAAAATCGGTTCCTAACCGAGTTTACCAAATCGACCCAGATCCAAACGAGGCAAAATATATACGAGAATAATCGCAAATGATGCAACAATAAATTAAAGCAGTAAATAAAATCAAACAAGGGAAAATAGCATTTTTTGGATTTTTTGGGACAAAAACATAATTTTCAGGTATTTATTAATTATCTAAGCAACCTAAATATTAATAAAATAAACTAAACAATCTAAAATAATAAAGGAGAAACAGAAAATATTTTTGGGGATTTTTATATATTATAAAAGATTTATTTAGATTTTATTTAGTTAAAGAAACCATTTTTAAGCCATTAAAAGGTGATTTAATTAATTAATTAATTAATAATAATATGAAAAACAGATTGAGAATTATATTATGATATTATAAATTAAATGTGATTTTTCAGGAATTTTTTGGGAGGAAATCGGGGTAAAAAATGCAAGAAACTGATAAAATAGGGTCAAAAATACAAAATAAAACACACATGGACCATTTGGACATTTTTTTACCAGTAGGCCGACTCAGTGAGGTGGTAGGCCGATTCAGTGACATGGTAGGCCGACTCAGTGAGTCGGCCTAGATGACACGTCGGCCTTCCGCCCACTGAGGTGGTCTACCGGAAAGTGTCTAAACATGCCAGAATTAACATTTTTGTGCCCGAAAACCCAAGATTATTGACATTTCAAGTCGTTTCCTACATTATTCCAGTAGATTTGGACTTAAAATGCTGAAATAACTTTGATTTTTCAGTTTGGGGGGAAAACCCAAGAAAGTTCGGCGAAAAAGTGATTGGCCGTTTGAGCGACACGTAGGCCGACTGAGTAACTTGGTAGGCCAACTCGCCGAGTCGGTCAGTCATGTCGTTCAGGCGACCTGCCGGTCGCCGGAGCGGTTATCCGGAGTTTTGCCAGAAAATCACAAAAAGTCAAAAACAAGGGCTAATCACCTGGAAAAAACAACCAAAAACACAAAAAAGCAATAAATAACTTAAAGAAATAGATCGAAACTCAGAAAATTACTTAAAGGCTGTGAATCCACTCTTGAGACTCGAACCAACCTTTGGCGAGCTTTTGACGATTTTGTGACTGGAGAATCGATGAGCCAATGCCGATTTAGCAAGGATTTTAGTGATTTTGTGAGGAAAAAGTCCCTAAATCATGTTTAAATCAGTTTTTACCCAAGATTTCTACTTGATTTTAATATTTAAGCTAAAAGATTAAGCCTAATAAAGCTTAGGAAAACTAAATCATTTGAATTTCCATAGCTATATTAAACTTGCTCTTTCTAAAAGCCTAAAAAAATACTAAAATCTGAATTTTCTACTTAAAATGAGCTTAAAGTCCATTTTTAGTGATTTTGGGGGTTTATATAGACTTGAATAAGTGAAAATAATTTATTTGGTCCCCTTAAAAGCAAGGATTTTGTGGAAAATATGGGTCAAATTTCGAATTTTAGATAAAGAAAATGGCTGAAATGCGCAAGTACAATCCTTGGAGCAAGGCCGCTTCAGTGACGCGTTAGGCCGCTTTGCTGACATGGCTGGCCGCTCTGGCAGCCAGATTTTCTAAAAAAAAGCCGCTAAACTTCTTAAAATCATAACTTTCACTATGGTTATCCGATTCAAGCGATTCTTGACATTTCGAAAACCTCAAAGAGTCTAAAACCTAGGAAAAAAGCCGGACTTGCTTAAAATGTTCGGGGTTCTTCAAAAAACCGTAAAATAAATTATTGCGCGCAAGAGAAAGATAAAGCTCATTTTAAATGCAATTTTAATTATTTTTATTGACTTTAAGCGCGGTCAAGGTCACAAAATTGCCACAAGGAGCTTTCCTAATGTGATTTGACTCTCAAAGAATAAAACAACTGTTCCGTAAATGGTTAGAGTAAAAAGTCATCATCGTTCTGCGGGATACCGAAAAGCCCGTACTCACAACTCCGCTTGGCTTCCTAACCAATACTACATTTTCCATCCAGTCTGGGTATTGCACCTCTCTTACATGGCCGACCTTCAAAATTTTTGCTACTTCTTCCTCGATGGCAGGCTGCTTCTAGGGACCGTGGTTCCTTCGCTTTTACTTTACTAGGTTGGCCTTTGGGTCGACATTGAGCTTATGCTCCATGATTCTAGGATCAACCCCCACGACATCGGCCTCGAACTAGGCAAATGAACCTTTATTCCTTTTGAGTACCTCTATTACGGCGGCTTAGCGTCGGACCGCATGTCCTCTGAGATGAATATTTCTCTATTCTAACTCAAGACCAATGTCTTTAATTTCCTGTGAGGCGCAATTCCCTCTGGGAAACTTTCCTCTATATGGTGGGCTGGTTCAGAGCATAACGAGGCCAAGTATGTTTCTCGTGCCACCTGCTAGTTACCTTTCACCATGGCCATACCTTATCTAGTTAGAATTTTCAGCATGAGGTAACATAGGCTAATAACCGCCTTGGACTCAATAAAAATGGTCTTCCCAGAATGACATTATATGCGAAGGGCATATCCACCGCTAGGAATTTGGCTTGGGATTTCAATTTGGTTGATTCATCACGCATCATGATCTAAAGAGTAGACGATCCTAGAACCTCTATAGTGTGGCCACCCAAGCCCAGCACCGGGTCCTGGCCGAACCGTAGCTTATTTGGATCTAACCCCTTATCACAACTAGTGTTGCTAATGGGCGATGTTTTTCTTTTTCTAGATGTTGGTCCTCCACATATAATATTGATTACTCCTCATCGAGCTGGGGGCATGGGCCGCTCTCTCAATGGGAGTGGCTCGGTGCCTCTTTACTCACTCCTCTTGCCACCAACCTTGTCAAGGTGTGGCCAAAAAAGGTTGAGCTTTCCTTTAGTTGCCTGATTATTGAGTTCCATAGCTAGGTAAGCGACATTCATCAGTGTTGTGTCCTTCGGACTTGTGAAAGTCACAATAGGTGTCCGGCTTCCCAGGGCGCCTCCTCTTTGGGGGTTATTCGATGTATTATAGGTTCTTTTCTATCCAGTACAATACCTCTCTCTGATCCACTCTTAAAGGAATTAAGTCCTTGGGGAAGTCACGTCACTAGTATTCATATCTGGGTGGCTTCGGGGGTAAATTATTTGACTGAGGTGGGCTTTACTATCGTCCCATATATTCATGTACAAGTACCCCTTTCTTGTGGGCCTCATAAGTTACCCACTCTCACACCTTCTGCATCATTAATGCCAAGCTCTCCAGCCTCTTGGTGAGCACGTGCTTCTTTAGATCAACATTCCTATAGTTGCTAGCTAAGATATCAATGGCCACATCGATGTTGCACCCCTTCACTTCTAGCTTCGCTTTTTAGAACCGCTCCATAAAATCTCCTAGTGGTTCATTCCAAGCTTTCTTTATTAGTTGTAACTCTTGAACTATCTTATATGGTGGGATGGAGGTTACGAAGTACAAGAGGAAGTCTTTTATCATTGCTTTGAAATTCATGATTGATCCTAGCTTATGATTCTCGAACCAAAAGGTGGTCGGGCCCTCAAGGGTTGTGGGAATTATATTGCACAACATTGCATCAGTTGCTCTGGTAGTCGCTAGTTTCTGTTTGAAGTTCTTGACATGTAGGGTCTGGTCTTCAGTGCCATTGTAATCTCGCAGTTTGGGCCACTTAAAACTATCGGGGAACTCTTCTCTTAATATTTTAGGAGAAAAGGGGGAGTAGGGATCTTCTATTTTGGGGATGGCTGGTTCCATTCCTATATCGGCTAGAAGGGCCTTCACATTGTTCATGACATCACCTGCCCACTTGGGTTCTAGGTTCCTTTCAATCTCTCCAATTGCTTGCTTTGGGGCTATGGTTTGGTCCGACCTAGTGTTAGATATGATGTATGCCCTAGAGGCAATCAAGGCGATATATCTTAGTTATTTTTATTTGTAAGAACAAAGTTACAATAATAAAGGCATTCTTTTGTTATATCAATGATTGTGAAAGTATATTATGACTGGTTTAGAATATATTCATTGATGTGTTTGCAAAAGTCCATGACATAATCATAGCACGTATTGCAAGGGTATAGTTGGACTATGTTGGTGATAACTGGTTCGTGTGCAATTATGATATGTCTAAATACCCTAGTCATAGTATCATCAAGACTGGACACTGATGATACGGATAGACTAGCATATGTCATCATACCTCTTGAATTTGATTCAGAGTAGCATTTCTCCGGTGCTAGAGGGTGGTACCTTGGGTTAACACATGAATGTATTCATGGAGATACATTGGAGATCGTTATTAGACAACACTTGATAATCTATATTATGTGTTGGTGTTTTAATCATCTCATTGCGATAGCAATATGAATATCCTAAGACTTGAGATACTAGTTACCTTGTTCAGATTTTGGTATATTTTGGGTCATACCTAAGCACTCTATAGATGGGTGATACTGATGATTATGGGAATAGTTGATGTCTGTCCATTGGTAAGCTGAGTAGTCGAGATGGAATCTATCACTCCACTATAGCAATATAAGGGAGTTGTACCTTGGCCACTTGTTAGAAGTGACACACTCTTAAACCTCTAATCAGAGTATAAGTCGATAGGATGGGATCCTGATCAACACATTAAATGGTTGAGTAGTGTGATTTGGCAGCAAGATTAAATATTAGGGTAGCTATTATAGCTACTAGTGGACAAAAACTTAAATTGAGTCCTAGAAACCAGATGGTACTTAACAGTTGATAAAAGAAGTGAATTGTATTGATACTATTGCAGAACTAGGATTAAGTCACAATGCACGTGATGTTGCGAATATTGAGGGGTCATATGCCCTTTGCTACAGAGCCGCTATGACCGATCAAAGTAATCGGAGTCCACAATAGTTTGGAGCTCCGTGCCAGTCAATTCGTAAAGGGATTGAGGTAGGTTAAACTTTTGACTGCTTGATATTACGAGATCCTCTAAGGTCACACACTTTGAGTTACGACCGTGCTATGTAAAGAATAGTTATACTAGGTATAATCTAGAAGAGCAAGGAAATATAGTTAGACCATAATATTGGCTAGTCCAATATTCATTAGTAGGTCGAATGAACATGTTAAATAATAAGGAGGTTAAAATAGAAAAGGGGGAAGTAGAAACACAAACTGAGTGAGGTTCAGGGAACCTGCATGAGTGGATTTGCATATGTACTGTTGGACAATACATGCGTATGATCTACGCGCGGGCTGATGCAGAAATGTACAAAGGCACGCAAGCCTAGCATGAGCGGGCTGCCTTTAGCAGCCTGTGGAGCACGCTGTGCAAGCCTATAATCGGCAGCATAAGTGCGCAGCCCAAAAGGGGATTGTATGGGCTGTGCTGGACTCGCGTGCGTTGGGTCTACGTGCCGCGTATAGTGGTGCCCACTGGTGGGCTGCACCACTAGCGGGCTCACTAGCCCGCGTAGGCTGCGCCCCTACGTAGGCCGCAGCCCTAGCAGGCTGGGCTTACACTCCAGTGCAAGCCCAGCTACACTAGTGGGCGCTGGCCAGCAGTGTTAGGGTTACATTGGGAAGCTTGCTCCCCAAGCAAGCTCCCCAGTGTTTGTGTGAATCTCTACTTCCTAATTTAATTAGATTGTCTTAAATACCCTTTCTATTTTAATTTTGATTGGTTTAGGTTAGGGACTTTATTATCCTTTGAATAATTCCTAACCACTATAAATAGAGGCCTCCCTCTTCATTATTTTTCGTCCTTAATTTCATACTCCTTCTCTTGCTCTCTATTATTCTCTTAGTTGTTCTAATTCCTAAAAGTAATCCGTCAAAAGACGTATTTACTTAGAATAGAAAACTAAGTGAATTTCTTCTAGAATAATTTAGTAGGGAAGATCTAGTTATCTTCCACTTATTTATCGGTACTTCCTTTCTAGAAGGTTTTGGTCGGTGGTGCTTGTGTGGAATATTTATAGAGGGCTTCTACTTTGGAGTCTGTGCACGTAGCTGAGGGGTCTTTCTACCGATTACGGGATTCATGCTTCAACTAGTAAGTGGTTAAATTATTATTAGGTGCTTTTAATAAGTGTTTATGACCTAGAATAATTTAAGACTAGCACTATTATCAATCAAGCCATGCTTAGGAGATCTTGGACACTGGATTAAATTTTTATATTTCTGTCGTCTGTTTAACTTGCTAAAACCCTTAATCTAGACCAACAGTGGTATCATGAGCCTATCTAATGCGATTGTATGATTGACTAGAAATATGCTAGGTCTAATTTTCTATGAAATATTTTCGTGTACACTATGCCATGCCTAGGAATTTATTTCTTGCAATAGAAAATTCAGTGATAACTAGATTAAGTGTTGCTCAAACTTAGTTAGGGTAATTATCTAAGAATTAATAATGTTTTACTTGAAATTGTAAATGCTTTAATTTTTTAATTATATGAAATAATTCTTAAATTAGAAAAGAGCAAAATCTTTAATTTAATTAGTCTATGGTTAACTAAGTCAGAAGGGCATGTGTTTATTCTTACAAGGATTGGACAAGGCTACACCCAATTGGACCAAAGGGACTGCTTTGAATTAGTTGATTTCTAATATAATAAATTGGATTCAATATATGGTTTCACAAATGAAAGTTTAAATTGTTAAATTAAAACTTATTGACATAGATGCAAGAACTTGAACAATGAACCCCCTTGTTTGTTTTGCATGCTATGTGGAGTCTTGGCATGATGGAATGATTATGAATTACCAGTTGAGCATGACCCTAGGTTGGACCTACTAATTCCTTTTAGCTTGGAAATTAGTTATAGTTTCATAATCATGTCCATGTATAAGTCCTAGATTAGGCGAGACCTGTTGCACTAATAAATCGCCATTAAAATATTAAGACAAAATTAGCCTTCCTAAAAATCAAAGTGTGATTCTGGGCCCTTTTATTGAATGAAATGATCACGCATAGCATGCTTTCTTCTTTAACATTGTATGTTCACATGATTCGAATTAGGGTTAAGTCTTAACCAGACTAGGTTAGTTGTCTGTAATGGAGCTAATGCTGGACTGGGGGCATCATTTGAGGAGTCATATAATTGGTTATGCATGTCCATTGGTTGGAACTCAAATGGATTAACAATTGCATTAGATGCAAATGGACTAGATCCTCCTATAGCTATTTAAGTTAGCTTGACTCATGATAGCGGGGTTAGCTTAAATTAGTTATAGATGCTACCTACTAAGGAGAATGGTTGGACCATGTTTCCCAAAAAACAATAGAGTGGCTATTACAATCTCGAATTGAACCTTGATAAAATAGTAGGATTATGTATTTAATTAAAAGACCTTAAATTAAATACATGTACAAGAACTAAGCCTAAAGCAATAATTCTTTTCTCATATCTAGGTTAAATGTGTCTTCCGACATTATTAAACGCATAAGACAAATACAAAAGTTGACCGATCCAAATTTCAGTGATTGGTTTAGATCCGTTAAGATAATACTTGTGGAGGAACAATTGGCATATGTGTTAGACAAGCCAATTCATGAACAACCTAGCACTGACACTCCTATAGAAATGCATGTAGCATGGGTAAAGTATATAAGAGATTCAGTGGAAGTGACTCATTTGTTGCTAGACACAATTTCTCTTACATTACCTTCACAGTGCGAGGGCATAGGATTAGAGACCATATTGCTCCATCTTGTTGGCATATCTAATGAGATAAGGTCAAATAGAAAGAGTGTTTAAATCTAAGATGCAGAGAGGAACATCAGTTGTGGAACATGTTAATGAGTTCAGTGGATTGATGGACAAACTTGACAAACTAGGTTCACCTATGAAATTAGACATGCAGTGTTATTTCATTCTACAATCTTTACCAAAGAGTTATTCACACTTTGTGAATGAATTATATTCTACAGATATTGATTGTCTTATCCCTGAACTAATTAAAATGTTAAAAGATTATGACAACAGTGCTAAGGGAATTGTCGTCACCATAATTGATCCTCTTACAAGGAAGAGGAATTACATGATATAGGTATAAAAGAAGAAGATTGCTGAGAATGTCTGTTTTCAATGCGGTGGGACTAATCAATGGAAGAAAGATTGTATGGCTACATTTTCTGAGCATGAGAAGACAAAGCTGAAAGATGCTTATACTTCAGGTATGTTCATAATTGAAATTTTCACTACAGTTCCTTATGAGTCTACATGGGTATTAGATACTGGATGTGGTACTCATATCTGTACTTCTGTTCAGTTGTTGGGGAACTGTAGAAGGCTGGTTAAAGGAGAGTAGGACCTACGAGTTGGAAATGGAGCACGGGTTGTTGCATCAACTGTAGGAACATATAGTCTAAAATTGCCAAGTGGCCTAGTTTTAGAATTAAATAAATGCTATTATATTCTGGGTGTTACTAATAATATTATTTCTGTTGCGTGTTTAGCAACAGAAGGATTTGAAGTTTTATTTAATAATAAAGATTGTCAAATTCGTAAAAATAGTGTTCTTTATAGCAATGGAATTTTGATTGATGGCATATATGTTTTAAATACTAAAACTAAAAGCTTTGAAATGAATGATGCTAAGAGATTGAAATTAGATATAGACAAATCATCCTACTTATAGCATTGTCGTTTGGGCCATATAAATGAAACACACTTAACTAAGTTACACAAAGGTGGTGACTTGGGCCGAATAGACTGGGAGTCTTATGGGGCATGCGAACCTTGTTTATTAAGCAAAATGACAAAGAAATCCTTTAAACGTAAAGGAAATGTACCACAAGTACATTGGAAATAATACACACAGATGCATGTGGTTCAATGAATGTGCAAGCACATGGAGGATTGTCTACTTCATATCTTTTATCGATGATTACTCACGATATAGGTATTTGTACCTTATGAGGCACAAATCAGATAGTTTTGAAAGGTTCAAAGACTATAAGAATGAAGTTGAAAAATAGGTTGGAAAGAATATTAAGACACTACGATCTGGCGGAGGTGGCGAATATTTAAGCCCAAGATTATCTAAGGGATAATGGAATATTACCCCAATAGACCCCTCCTCATACTCCTTAACACAATGATGTGTCTGGGAGGAGGAATAAAACTTTGTCAGACATGGTTCGATCCATGATGAGCTAAGCAAGTCTTAGCAAATCCTTTTAGGGATACGCACTTGAGAGCGCAGTTTATATACTAAATTGTGTGCCCTCAAAATCGGTTGATACGACACCATACGAGAGGTGGTATGGTAAGAAACCCTCTCTTTCTCACCTAAGAGTTTGGGGATGTCCTACCTATGTTAAAAGGACAATGTCAAACAAGCTGGGAGCTATGGCTGACAAATGCTTGTTCATAGGTTATCTTAAAGAGATAGTAGGATATACCTTTTATGATCCTAATGAACAAAAGGTGTTTGTTTCTAGGACCGCTCAGTTCCTTGAGAGGGAACACATGCTTGCAAAAGCTAGTGGGAGTGACCTTGAACTTGATGTTCAGGTAGGCAAACAAGATGATCAACTAATAATTCTCACGCCTGATACACATCAGAGTGTGATCGAGGAACAACCTGTTATACAATAACCATTGCGTAGATCTAGTAGGGTTCCCAATGCTCCTAAAAAATATGGATTTTTCCTAACAGATGATAAACAAATCTTTCTAATGGAGGATAATGAGCCTGAGACCTATAAGGAAGCAATGGAGTGCTCAGAATATGATAAATGGTTAAAAGCCATTAAATCAGAAATGGATTCCATGTATAAAAACCAAGTATGAGAATTGGTTGATGCACCTGATGAGGTTAGAACCATAGGTTGCAAATGGATTTTCAAGAAGAAAACTAACATGGACGGTAATGTGATTACCTATAAAGCAAGGTTGGTGCCAAAAGGCTATAGTAAAAAAGAAGGAACTGACTATAATGAAACCTTTTCACCGGTAGCCATGCTTAAATCCATAAGGATACTCTTGGCCACTACTGCTCATTATAATTATGAGATTTGGCAGATGGATGTGAAAACCGCTTTCCTGAATGGAAACTTGTATCGAGATGTATACATGATATAGCCAGGGGGTTTTACATCTCAGAATGGCTCGAACGTATGCAAGCTGCAATGATCAATTTATGGAATTAAGCAGGCATTCAGAAGTTGGAAAATAAGGTTTGATGATACGATCAAAGAGTTAGTTTTTATATCAAATGCTTATAAGCCTTGTGTATACAAGAAGGTTAGTAGTAGTGCAGTCATTTTCCTTGTGCTATATATTGATGACATATTGCTAATAGGAAATGACATTTCTCTTCTTCAAATGGTTAAGTCGTGGTTGTCAAGAAAGTTCTCCATGAAAGACCTTGGAGTAGCAGCTTTTATACTAGGTATAAAGATCTATAGAGATAGATCCAAGAGGCTGCTAGGTCTTTCACAAGATACATACATAGGCAAGGTATTGACTAGGCTCAACTTTGAGCAATCAAGAAAGGGTTATCTTCCAATGTCTCATGGAATTAACCTTTATAAATCTGAGTGTCCGAGGACACAAGAGGAGAGATTACGCATGAATAGAATTTCCTATGCATCTGTAATAGGATCTATCATGTATTCTATGGTATGTACACGGCCTGATGTATCACACGTGTTGAGCATCATGAGCATATTTCAATCTGATCTAGGTAAGAAGCACTAGAAGGCTATTAAGAATATCCTAAAGTACTTGAGAAGCACTACGGAAATGTTCTTTGTATATGGAGGAAGTGATCTCATAGTAAAGGGATTCACTAATGCGAGTTTTCAATCTAATAGAGATGACTGCAGGTCACAATCAGGTTACCTGTTTATGTTAAATCAAGGGGCAGCTGTTTGGAAGAGTTCTAAACAGGATACGAATGTCAATTCAACCACTGAATTTGAGTACATTGCTACTTAGGAGCAGCAAAACAAGCTGTCCAGACAAAGAGATTTATTGGTGATCTTGGCGTTTTGAGTAATAGTGAGGATCCAATAGTATTATATTGTGATTACACTAGGGCTATTGCTCAGGCAAAAGAACAATGATCTCATCTGAGAAATGGACATGTACACAGAAAGTATCATATAGTTCAAGATATGATAGGGGATAAGGATATGCTAATGGAATATGTACCCACAGATCAGAACCTGGCGGAAGGTCCAAGCAAGCCCTTAACACAGATTAAGCATGACCATCATATTGATAGTTATGGGTTAGGGCATGTAGCAAATTGGCTCTAGTGCAAGTGGGAGATTGTTAGATATGATGTATGCCCTAGAGGCAATTAGGGCGATACATCTTAGTTTTATTTGTACGAACAAAGTTATATTAATAAAGGCATTCTTTTGTTATATCAATGAGTGTGAAAGTATATTATGACTGGTTTAGTGTATATTCATTGATGTGTTTGCAAAAGTCCATGACATAATCATAGCACGTATTGCAAGGGCATAGTGGTACTATATTGGTGAGAACTGGTTCGTGTGCAATTATGATTTGTCTTAATATCCCTAGTCAAAGTATCATCAAGATTGGACATTGATGATACAGATAGACTAGCATGTGTCCTCATAACTCTTGAATTTAATTCACAGTAGCATATCTCTGGTGCTAGAGGGTGGTATCTTGGGTTAACACATGAATGTATTCAGGGAGATACATTGGAGATCGCTATGAGACAACACTCGGTAATCTATATTATGTGTTGGTGTTTTAATCGTCTCATTACAATAGCAATACGAATATCCTTAGACCTGAGATACTAGTTACCTTGTTTAGATGTTACTATATTTTGGGTCATACCTAAGCACTCTATAGATGGATGATATGAATGATTACGGGTATAGTTGATGTCTGTCTGTTGGTAAGATGAGTAGTCGAGATGGAATCTATCACTCCAATATAGCAATATAAGGGAAATGTACCTTGGCCACTTGTTAGAAGTGACACACTCATAAACCTCTGATTAGAGTATGAGTTGATAGGATGGGATCTTGATCAACACATTAAATGGTTGAGTAGTGTGCTTTGGCAGGAAGACTAAATACTAGGGTAGCTATTATAGCTACTAGTGGACTAACACTTAAATCGAGTCCTAGAAACCACATGGTACTTCATAGTTGATATAAGGAGTGAATTGTATTGATACTGTTGCAGAACCGGGATTAAGTCACAATGCAAGTGACGTTCTGAATATTGAGGGGTCATATGCCCTTTGCTAGAGAGCCTCTATGACCGATCAAAGTAATCGGAGTCCACATCGGTCTAGAGCTCTGAGCAAGTCAATTCATAAAAGGGATTGAGCTAGGTTAAACTTTTGATGGCTTGATATTATGCGATCCTATAAGTTCACACACTTTAAGCTACGACCGAGCTATGTAAAGAACTGTTAGACTTGGTCTAATCTAGAAGGGAAAGGAAATATGGTTAGACCATAATATTGGTTAGACCAATATTCATTGGTAGGTCCAATGAACTTGTTAAAAAATAAGGAGGTTAAAATAGAAAAGGGGGAAGTAGAAACACAAATTGAGAGGGGTTCGATGAATCTGCGCGATTGGATTTGCACATGTACTGTTGGACAGTACATGCTCAAGAGTTTTTGGCGGGCCAATGTAGAAGTGTACAAAGGCATGCAAGCCTTGCTCGAGTATGCAAGCCCACAAGGGCTTGCGCAGCCCGCTAGTGGCCTGTGCACAACCCGTGGAAGCCTATAGTGGGTTGCACAGGCGTGCAACCCATAAAGGGCTTGCGCGGGCTATTCGCAGGCCACTAGCGGGCTGCGCAAGCCCTCGCGGCCTGTTCTCCTGCGCAGGCCACTGCCCTAGATAATCTGATTCATTGGGAATCGTGAAGGCTCTATCCTGCTAGCTTTGATCATACGTCAAACATCTTTTTAACCCCCTCAAGCCCCTCGATGCCGAGCCAGAGTGAGCCAAGGTAGCTGCCTTCCTTTCCAAGTTCCCGACTTTGCTCTAGGTGGTCAAATGCTTCGCATTTAAGTTTTTTTACCGAGTCCTCCATATTACCCACCTTATATATAACTTCCTTTGTAAACGTTGCCAACAGCTTCAGGTCAGGCGAGGCTTTGGGCTTTGATACCATCGCGTCAATTTGCGCGTCAAACTCAGGTCCGAGGATTGTGTTGGCCATGGTATTTCCCAAAGCATCAACTGGTTTTGGAGAGATGATTAGCTCACTAGCCGATCCTGGAGTTGTTCTAGCAATGCTTATGGTCATAGCTGATTTCAAGACTGGCTTCTTCTTAGCTCGGTTTTTCATTACTATCGTGAAATCTGATGTGAAAAAATAACTATTGCTATGGGCACGTTTATAAACTAATTTCACCATCTTAATGAACTTTTTACTGTCTTTTGTTTTATAGTACAACGGTCAAAATATTTTCATATCCTAATTCTATATTTCCTAATTGCCCATAACAGTTCCAATTGATCTATTGGTTTTTCTCCATCCAACAACTTTTCTTCCTATGGAGTCCCTTATTTGTAGACTATAACCCCATCTCTTACAACTAAAAGATCCTAATGTTGTAAACAAACATAAATTATCGTATCAGACATTTTTCCTGGTAAAACATAAGCACATACATTATGTATTGTCTCAAGCTAAATAAGATTCTTATGTTTATATGATAAAAAAAGTTAACAAATCCAAACAATTATACAACAAATATGTGTTAGAATTAACTCTAGATCTGAAAATACATTTGATTTAGCCAAATAAAATTTGTTTAGTGGAGTCACTTTATTACCTAGTCTCTAGGAGAAGTTGCAAATTTTGTGCTTCATTTAGTTGCTTGTTTTTAGCTATTTTAGTTTATGTAAAGCTCTATAAAAGAGCTCATTAATTTGCTCAATAAACGCATCATAAATTCTATTCCATTTCCTTTCATCGTATCTTATATGTTTATGCTCCTCGCTGTGCTGTTTTATTTCTTCAATATTTTCTTCTATGTTTTCATATCAATAAACACAACATGGTATTCGAGCTATTTTCTTGAGGGACCTATGATCTGAAAAAAGTACAAAACCCACAACATAAATTTTTCTTCTTTCAAACCTACAAGCAGCCAAAGATGAAAATATAACTTTCTTCTGCTTTCCCCTCAATTTCAATACCCATATTTGACGGAACAAATCATCATATGTGGGCTATCAAGATGGAAGCCTATCTCGATGCAAATGATTTATGGGAAGCCGTAGAGAATGTATATGAAGTACCTAAGTTACCAGCTAATCCAACTGTGGCTCAGCTCAAAGTTCATAAAGAAAAGAAGTTCTTTAAAACCAAATCCAGGTCAATCTTATTCACTGGCGTCTCCTCTGTCATTTTCAACCGAATAATGACACTAAAAACAACTCATGAGATATGGAAATTCAAGAGATCTATCAAACATTACCTTGGCAGAGTTATTAAATGCATTGTAGGCTCAAGAACAAAGAAGGCTTAAGAGAGAAGAAGGCACGGTGGAAGGTGCGTTTCAAGCAAAATTAGTTGGTGAAAATCACAAGGCTTGTCCACATTATAAGAAGACAAATCATCCACAGCACAAGTGTTAGTGGAGACCGGATATCAAATACAGAGGATGTGGAGAAGTTGGTCATATCGAGAGAGTTTGCAAAAAACAAATTGAAGCCAAAGTTGCCATGAATACCCAAGAAGAGGAGGAGTTATTTTAACTTCATGACTCATGCCCATGACCCATGCCTATGACACATGCCCATGACATATGCTTATGACTCATGCCAATGACCTATAATATGAACCATAACTATGACCCATAAATTTTTTTATAGCTTTAAGGAGTGTTAGAATTAACTCTAAATCTGAAAATGCATTTGATTTAGTCAAATAAAGTTTGTTTAGTAGAGTCACTTTATTACCTAGTCTCTAGGAGAAGTTGCAGATTTTGTGCTTCATTTAGTTGCTTGTTTTTAGCTATTTTAGTTTATGTAAAGCTCTATAAAAGGGCTCATTAATTTGCTCAATAAACACATCATAAATTCCATTTCCTTTCATCATATCTTATATGTTTATGCTCCTCTCTTTGCTGATTTTTTTTCTTCTATATTTTCTTCTATGCTTTCATGTCAATAAACACAACAATATGTCCATGATCACTGTTACAAACTTCAAAAACTACTCACTAGGATCAAATGCATGTTCAACATTTGAAATGCATGCCTAACTGAAAACTAGTTGCTTCTTAACAATACAATCAATTTCGAAATACAGAGAGTTTAATTTCTCAATCGTGAAAATCACCCTCTATTTTCAATGGAGGTGAATTGTTTTTATTTTGAAATTATTTATTTTGTCATTGGAGAAGCAACAAACTTGTTCATCGCTATGTTTTTTCAGTTACTGATAAATGTTGGAGATGTGAGATTATATCCCACATTGGAAATATAATGGAATCATGAGTGGTATATAAGTGGTGTAGATTGGACCTTAACACAAGACAGTTGGTTTTGTGTTAGATGGGCTTAACCCCACTGTGAGCGGGCGAACTTTTTCTTGGCACTTTTTGGATCGTCGATTGGATTTGCACGGCCAATGCGGGACTCCCAGGTTTGAATGTAGGGAGTCGCCACTAAAGCGCGAGGCTCGTTGTATGTGTGAACAGACTTGGCATTTCTAACTGGACAAAGGGGTTGAGGACTCCTTTAGGGATTATCCCTTTTATTGCGGGAGCAGGGTTCCTATTTTATACAATATTAGAGTCTCCACCCAGATCAGCTCTTCCGGGAAATTGACGGTATAGTTGATCCGAGTAGGATTCCTATACCGATAAAAGAGAGATTCTGGTTCCGGATGAAATAGTTACTTGCCATTTGAATTTTTATAAATCATATTTTTATTATGAAAAACCTTTTGTTATAATAATGGATTCATATTGAACAAAAGAGATGAGTTGAGAGATATGACCTTTGCGGACCTAGCCCCTAGAGCGAGGGCCCGGGTAGGGGCTTGCTACTTCATGTTGAAATAGTAATTAAAATGCATGATTGAAAGTAATAATTACCCTCAGTTACCTTTTGAGTGTCCTGAAGGTCGGTATGTTCTAGAATCGAATGATTGAGATATTAGAGTTCAGAACCTTGAGATTTGCGGAGACGGTTTATAACTAAAGCCCGTCAAGGATAATGGACTATACCTGGGTATAGTTGGTATTTGGAGAACAATATGAGGAAGGTTTATAGCTAAAACTTGTCGATGATATTGAACTATAGTATCGGGATGGTGTTTAGGAAATAAGGCTAGGCCAGTTTATAACTAAAACTTTCCAAGGGAATGGTTCTATACCCGAGTATAGTTTTGGGATAAAGGAAGGGCTTTTTTGTATGGATTCAGGGAATCCGCAAAAAGGAACTTTTTAGAGAGTTTCACATGTTTTTCTGCATCTGAAAGTTGTTATTATCATCTGAAAGTTGTTGGAAATGAGCAGGGTTCACTTTCCTTTTATAGGAATTTTGGCAGCGTTGATTGACACATCTTGGGAGCATTGAATGACTCATATAGGGTGATTGTAGCTTCATTGAGTCATTACTAGACTTGACACATATCCAAGGGCCACCAATTGATGCATCTGGGAGCATCAATCGATGCATGTGTAGGTTTGATGAGTCATCGCTAGACTTGACACGTGTCAATAGTAGTGAGCGTCGATCGACGCATATGGGAGCGTCGATCGACATAAATCCAACCGTTGGATTTTTGGAAATTTTGACATGTGGTTCCTAACATCAAGGGCTAACTATTGACCATTGGAAATTTTATTTAGAGTTTCGGAGAAAATTTTGTTGAGGGCAGTAGTTCGGACATAAAATTACTGGTTTGAGGTTCTTTCCTTTAGGATATTTTAAGGATTATTCAAGGGATTTTGGACAATAAAAGAGACATTCGATTCATAGCACTTTCGACATTTGGACACCTATGTGAATAGGTATTAATCAACATCAAGCCTGGCGGACCGTGCTTACAGGCTGCCCCCCACATTTTAAAAGTTTCGACCGTGTTGGAAATTTTGGGTACGCAAAATGAGCGCGTTGAACAAAATAGGTTCTTTCATGTATGGTAAGTCACAGGGAGACAAAGGTTTAAAAAGAGTTAACATTACTTGATCGATAATTTTGAAAACAAAAATCTTTGCCCCTTCGATCAAGAATGTTGACAAAATTGTTTTTAGCTTAAAATCCTACTGGGGATGAAAACAAAAATCAAAGAAGGTAATGAAAGGAAAAATTTGCTGGGGAAAATGAAAATTAAGAGCATTTCAAAAGGTTTTGTGCCCCTAGTGACGTGTTATAGGTTTTGAAAGTTTGGTTTGCCAATTTTAAAATGGTTTTGAGATGATGCGAAGAGCAAGTAGAGAATTATACCTGTGGGCACTGCCTGCCACTATTGAATAGTTTTCTCAATAGGGAGTGTGGCACTGTCAGCCACCGTTTACCAGTTTTTTGATCAGGGAGTGTGGCACTATCAGCCACCGTCGATCAGTTTTCTCATCAGGGAGCGCGGCACACCGTCGATCAGTTTTCTCATCAGGGAGCGTGGCACACTGTCAATCAGTTTTCTCATCAGGGAGTGTGGCACTATCAGCCACCATTGAACAGTTTGTCTCACCATTGGGTTGGGCACTATCTACCACCATTGACCAGTTTATCTCACCATCGAGTTGGGCATAGTCTGCCACCATTGAGCAGTTGTCTCACTAGGGAGTTGGGCATTGTCTGCCACCATTGAGCAGTTTGTCTCACTAGAGAGTTAAGCGCTGTCTACCGCCATTGAGCAGTTTGTCTCACTAGGGAGTTGGGCACTATCTGTCGCTATTGAGTAGTTTGTCTCACTCCGGAGTTGGGCATTATCTTGCCACCATTAAGAAGTTTGTCTCACCATCAATTTAGGCATAGTCTGCCACCATTGACAAGTTTGTCTCACCAGGGAGTTAGGCACTGTCTGCTGCCATTGAGCAGTTTATCTCACTAGGGAGTTGGGCACTGTCTGCTGCCATTGTATAATTTGTCTCTCTAGGGAGTTGGGCACTGTCTGCCACCACTGATATGTATTTAAGATTTCCTTTCGTAAAGATATATGCAAGGTCTTTGATAGAGGATTGCCTCCTTATATTCTAGAGGAGTGGAAGGTTCGACGTTGGTGTCGATGCATTATATAGGAGCTGCTTGTCGCCATTTCTATGTGGTGAGTTACCATGATGAATGGCTATGCCTTTGTTTCCACATGTAGAGGTTATGCCTTGATTTTTTCCTAAACTGTAGAATAGCGGGCTACATTTTCACTTTAATTTTTATATAAATCGCCTTTTCAGGTTTTCGATTTATCGGGTTGCCTTAAATTTTGCCTGGATTACCCTTTTGGGTTTTTAACCCAGCAGGGCCTTTCTTTTTTTTTCTTTTTTTGTCTTTTTTTTGTTGACTTTCGCCTTTCTCACCTTGCCCCAGTTTACAAGAGAAGGTGAAATATTCTAGATCTATTTGTTTGTTTGCGAGCTTTATCTCACTGATTCTTCTTGATTGTCTTAGTCGTGTGCTGGACATCACTTTGATATTTCATGCATGTGATGGTTTGAATGATGTATGAACATTAGTCGCAGGGACTAGGGTACGTTATAGTCCTAATTGATGTGTACCAAGGGTAAGCTCTAAGTCCTTTATGGACTAATGCATAAGGAATCCTTCCAACCTTATCACTCCAATGTGGTGAGTATCTTTCCTAGGTGGGGGGTTTTCCCTCTATTACCAAATTAGAGTTGATGAGGTCATGCTCTCTCTTGTGATTTTAAGAAAACCATTGGGTATCCCTAGGGGAAGTTTCTAGGGTTGTATTGCTATATGTCGGGCTAAATCTGACAAGGTTGTAGTTGATGGTAGCCGTGCATTATGTACTTAAGCCCAAGAAACCTAATCGAGTTCAGGTGCCCATTTTCCACATTTAATATACTCAAACCTAGTGGCCTTAATCAAGCCAACTGGATTATATTATACTACACACGGCTGGTGTGCCCTAACTTCGTGCCCCTATACGAACTCGAGTCAAGTTCTAGAGATACGTCACTGAGAACACTAGGGTTCTAAGTGGGGATATATGCAAATGCTATGTAGTAGATCCTAATAATTCCAAATTCAAATGACTTTCATTATTTCATTTTTAATTGATTTGGGAAAAACCAATAATAAAAAGAGTGTATCCCCAGCAGAGTCGGCACTATGAGCGGGCAAACTTTTTCGTTTGACTCTTTTTGGATTGCCGATTGGATTGGCACGGCCAATACGAGACTCCCAGGTTTTAATGCGGGGAGTCGCCGCTAATGCGTGGGCTCGTTGTATGTGTGAACATACTTGGCATTTCCAACTAGACAAAGGGATTGAGGACTCCTTTGGGGATTAGCCCTTTTACTGCGGGAGCAGGGTCCCTATTTTATACAATATTAGAGTAGCCACCCGGATTAGCTCTTCTGGGAAATTGATGGTATAGCTGATCCAAGTAGGATTCCTATACTAATAAAAGAGAGATTCTGGTTCGGGATGAAATAGTTACTTGCCATTTGAATTTGGATAATCATATGTTTATTATGAAAAATCTTTTGTTATAATAATGGATTCATAATGAACAAAAGAGATGAGTTGGGAGATACGACCTTTGCGGGCCTAGCCCCTGAAGCGAGGGCCCGAGTAGGGGCTTGCTACTTCATGTTGAAATAGTAATTAAAATGCATGCTTGAAAGTAATAATTACCCTCAATTACCTTTCGAGTGTCCTGAAGGCCGGTACGTGCTAGAACTGAATGATTGAGAGATTAGAGTTGAGAACCTTGGGATTTACAGAGACGGTTTATAACTAAAGCCCGTCAAGGATAATGGACTATACCTAGGTATAAATGGTATTTGGAGGACAATATGAGAAAGGCTTATTGCTAAAACCCGTCAATGATATTGAACTATAGTATCGGGATGGTGTTTAGGAAATAAGGCTATGCCAGTTTATAGCTAAAACTTGCCAAGGGAATGGTTCTATACTTGAGTATAGTTTTGGTATAAAGGAAGGGCTTTTTGGTATATACTTAGGGAATCCTCAAAACGGAACATTTTAGAGAGTTTCACATGTTTTTCTTCGTCTGAAAGTTGTTATTGCCATTTGAAAGTTGTTGGAAATGAGCAGGGCTCGCTTTCCTTTTATAGGAATTTTGGCAGCTTCGATCGACACATCTTGGGAGCGTCGATTGACGCATCTAGGGCAGTTGTAGCTTCGCTGAGTCATCACTAGACTCGACATGTGTCCAAGGACCATCGATCAACGCATCCGATAGTGTCGATCGACGCATGTGTAGGTTTGATGAGTCATTGCTAGACTTGACACGTGTCAGCAGTAGTGAGTGTCGATCGATGCATATGGGAGCGTAAATCGATGTAAATCCAACCGTTGGATTTTTCTGAAATTTTGACACGAGGTTGATAACCTCCAGGGCTAACTTTTGACCATTGGAAATTTTATTTAGGTTCTGGATAAAATTTTGTTGAAGGCAGAAGTTCGGACAAGAAGTTACTGGTTTGAGATTCTTTCCTTTAGGATATTTTGAGGATTATTCAAGGGATTTTGGACAAGGAAAGAGACATTCGATTCATAGCACTTTCGACATTCGGACACCTATGTGAATCGGTATTAATCGTCATCAGGCCTAGCAGACCGTGCTCGCACCCACTTATATACTCACTCAAGCTATACAGCCCAACACTCTCGAGACCCATAAATTCTCTACAGTAAAGTGGTGTTCGTCAATTATATGAAGAGTTAAATTTCTCAGTGGTGAATTCAACCGTGATATTGAGAAGCAAGATGAAGAGGGAAATGAGCAAGCAATATAAGTTAATCAAGGGGTAGAAGTAATTAGGGTTTTGCTTTTACTTTTTAATAAATATATTTAGACATGCAGTATTGTAGCAAGCATTTCATGCATGTCTCACATGTTATGGCACGTATTATCTACGCCATGAGCCTAAACTGGTTTAAACAAATGCAAGGGGTTATGTAGTGCAGTTTTTTAAGTTGAAGAGGGAAAGTCGACTGGCACTAGGTTGTTTGAACCAACTACGTACAAGGGGCTATTGATGCATTAAGCCTAAAACGGAAGTAGAAACTTAGAAAAAATAGGATAAATTACAAAAATATAACATGTAGTTTCACTTTTTCAAAAGGGGTTTGTTGATTTTTCCCCAAAACGAGGCATGTAGTTTTACATAATTAAAGAAAACGATAAAAAAATATAGTTTTTTCTTTAAGAATAATGATGTTAGTGGGGACATTTTAATCAATTCATCAATATTCATAATTTAACCATGTTATTTAAGAATTATACATTAAGATTCATAAATTTTTCAGTTTGTTCTAATTTTTCAAATTTTATCACCGATTAAAAAATTATTCAAACTTCTAAGAAATTTTCAAAATTTATCATGTAAGTGTATTGTATTTTTCATGGATTTCAGACCCAGACCGGCCATGAAACCAATGAAGGGAGATGATCATGAATATAAGGCTCAACCGAATTCAACCAGCGGTCGAATCAAATTTTCTCAAAATATGTTAAAATACTGATATTTTTAATAATTTGAAATTAAACATGTAACATAAGTTCCTATATAAATAAGTAATAATATTCAATTTAATATTTCAATATTATTTAAAATTCTATTTTATATAAAAATAAAACACAAAATAGAAAGAAATATAATCTGGTGAAAGAATGAGTCACTAAACAATAGTACTTGATAAATTTGATAAAAAGAATTAACAGAATTGATTTTAGTATTATATAGTTATAAATTTAAGCACATTATATTTGAATGCATCAGCTCAAAAGCATTAGTTCAATAATAACATAGTCAATAATCGGTTATCGACAGTGGCGGAAGTAGAGGGGGTAGGTGGGGCACGTGCTCCACTTGTCGCCAGAAACCCCTCACTCTCCCATCAAAATATGATTAATTGTGAGCCTTGGTGTCCCACTATATTTATCGGAGTTGTGTTGATAAATTTGGTTCATTGCTTTGAAAGTAGAGAAACAAAAGATAAGATTAAAGATGATGATTCATTTTCCATTTTTAATATATAGATCCCACATTTTACTGTTATAAATTCACCTCTTGATCATGGCTCATCAATGTTATTATTTATTGCAGATTTAAATAATGATTCTCTTTACTATTTCAATTCTTTTATATATATTTGTTCTTTTTTTTTCTTGTTTCTCAACTTCTTTATATAAATCCCCCAAGTACAAAATTAAATGTTAAAAAAAGTAAAATATTTGATATTAGTAATTTCTTCCAGGTAAACAATTGTTTAAATTCAGGCTATATTCTTTTCAACTTTTGATAGTTGAATTAAACTAAACTGAATTAAATTGAACTGAAGTAATTAAATTGAACTGAACTTATTTTATTGTAGATTTATAACAACACATAGCTGAAATGAACTAAGCTGAATTGCAGTGGATTAAAATGAACTTAAGTGACTTGGACTAAACTGAAGTGGTCTAAACTGAACTGAAGTAATCTGAATTCTAGTCCAAGAGAACAAAGCCTTAAAATGACAATGAATATATATTATCATTTAGTATAAACTCTATTTTTATGGTAAAAATAACACTAAAGATTCTAGCTACTACGTTATATATATATATATATATATATTTAAACCTCAATACTCAATTGATACTATAACTCTAATACTCAGAACTCAGTTATAACTTTTCTTTTTCAAATTTTAGTTATAATTTTGTAATATTTTTGTATAATTTGGTTATGTTTTTGTATAATTTGACTATACTGATGAATAATAATATGTTATAAGTTTTTGTTGGCTCGATCTTAAATTTTAATTTACAGAAAGATTTCTTCTAATTTAAAAATTTTTTAATATAGAATAAGCAAAAGGCCTTGGGAAATTTTTGGGCAAAAGATGTAAGTCCCTCTTTCAAAAGTACCAGTTGGATGAGCTAAATAAATACAAAATTTTTTAATTTTGAAGAAATCTGGAAGTAATAGGAGCAATTGAATTTTAAATGTCAAGCTGAATTTTAACAAGAGTTTTTGAGTTGAATTTCAAAGTCCTTATTAAAAAACCTCTTAGTAGGTTATCTGGATAAAGAAATCCAGGTTAGGTGTTTTCAACAAAACTTCTTTCAAAAAATTCTTGCCACATTTAAACTTCTGAAAGGTTTAATGCCAAAGGTAATAAATTAATAATACTCCCTTATAAGGATTCAGATATACTAGAAAATAATACAGAGATAAAAAACAAAGTTATATTAATAACGTAAGCAATGACGACATACCCCATAATAATTCAGACAGACAAAAGTGATGAGTCATACTTGCAATAATAATTACCAAGACGTAAGCAATGACGTCTTTGAAAGATCCGGTAATCTAACAAGTAGCCGGTATACTCCCCCTTTATCAGCTATAAATAAGACTGATTCTCTGCATAATATACACAACATCTCAAAACTTTCAAATCTCTATAGCTTGCAGAAAATCATCAACATAGAGAATTATAAGCTGAAAAGGTATAATTTAAATACTTTGTTCATATATTCAAATAAGTATCCTCTCCTTTCTGGATTGCACCTTGAGTGATCTATCCAGTTAAGTGACGAGAAAATCTTTTGTTTATTATGAATAGAATCTTAGAAATAAAAGACAAAATAGAAAGAAAGGAGTTAGAACTACAGAGATCAAGAATTTTAGTTAGATTTTATACTGATAGAATAAGAATTCATACTGAAGAACTAGGAAATCAGAATTCCAGATTTTTTAGATTCTGTACTATACTTTTAGACTATATGAGAAAAACAATAATTAGATATACAGAAGACTTAGCCCGTTATAATGAAAGAATACCAATCTTAGAAAGAGAAATACAGGAACTAAACTTAGAATTAACTTCTTTAGTTCTACTAGAAAGTAGAGATACCTCTTTTAGAATTTAAGATGAATAGAATTCTTAGAGTAAGACAGAAATTAGAATCTATAATAGAAAAACTATTAAGAATAAATCATAATCTTGAATTTTATCAGAGTAGCCTAGATTTTTGTAATAATGAACTTATAAATTATGAAGGATGCTTTGATTTATATAATTGGCATAGAAAACATATAAAAGAATATACTAATCAAATAATTAAACTTAGAATTTCTAAAGAAAAATTAGAATCAGAAATACGCTGTTATAATCTCGAATTAACTTCAATTATTTTATCTGAATCTGACCTTTTCAATATACGTTTTTAATTGAAGCTTTAATTCGTACCAGGATTGGGACGGGGTCCGAATTAAAGCTTCAATTAAAAACGTATATTGAAAAGGTCAGATTCAGATAAAATAATTGAAGTTAATTCGAGATTATAACAGCGTATTTCTGATTCTAATTTTTCTTTAGAAATTCTAAGTTTAATTATTTGATTAGTATATTCTTTTATATGTTTTCTATGCCAATTATATAAATCAAAGCTTCCTTCATAATTTATAAGTTCATTATTACAAAAATCTAGGCTACTCTGATAAAATTCAAGATTATGATTTATTCTTAATAGTTCTTCTATTATAGATTCTAATTTCTGTCTTACTCTAAGAATTCTATTCATCTTAAATTCTAAAAGAGGTATCTCTACCTTCTAGTAGAACTAAAGAAGTTAATTCTAAGTTTAGTTCCTGTATTATACATGTTATTTTAATAGTATAGCTTGTATATGGTGCTTCATAGGGTTGTCTATTAATTCTATGGTAGTGAAATCTTTTTTCATATAGTTCTAATAAGATTTCATCGTTTATGTCTAGTTCTAATAGTTCCAGTATATTTTGCTGACTATTCTCTTGTATATATTGTTCTAGTTTTTCTTCTTCTAATAGACTAATTCTGTTTTCTAAGTTAGCAATTCTGTCTTCCATTAGTCTAAACCTTTCTTTCCAAGTTATTTGTTCTATATTATCTCTAAAAGTATAAGAGCTTCTAGCTTCTGTTATTAATGTTGGCCATTCTGAATCGTTATGTTCTTCCCAACAAAATTTACAAATTTCAGTATAACAATTATTACATTGAGCTCTTAATTCTATAATTGGGTATAAACGACATTTATAACATTCCTTATCATCGTTTCCCTTTCTATAACTCCAAGTATGTTCTATACATTCTGTTTTATCCATAAATTCTATATTTATGTTTTTATATTTCTCCATTGCTTCTAGTAAGTCTGTTGGTTCATTATCATCTTCTTCTTCAGAAGTATATTCTTCTATCTCACTTACAATTGAGTATATTGTTTCAGTATCACTAACTTCTTCGGTTATTGCTAGTAGATCTAGATTAATATTTTCTACTAATCTTGATTCTCTAGTATGTATATTATGCTTATTAGGACATTTAGTTGATAAATGACCTATTTCTCCACATGCATAGCATGTAATAGTATCTTTATATTGCCTTTTGTCATTAAACCTTCTAACATGTCTTTTTGGATTTAAAAAAGGTTTTCTAGCATTAGTCTTAGATTTTCTAATATAGTATGATTTTCTTTTATTACTAGTATAGGGTTTTCCCCTTTTATAATACTTAGTATTTTTACTTCTTAGTTTTCTGTTACAAGAAGTACAAGCTTCTTGTCCGTATTGTTGTGGTGTATAAATATTATTACAAAATCCATAATTGTCTTTCATTTGTCTTTTTATACTTATTTCTGTACATTTCTTTTCTAAGTGTTTCATTATTTGATACACTAAGGTATTTATGTTTAGAGTATAATTGCTTTCCTTTTCTAAGAACTTATTTCCTTCTTCCTGTATTTCCTGTCCTAATGGTCCAGGTAATTTGAGGAGTAATTTCTTCATAAATTCTTTATTATAAGTGTTTTGACTTTTGGCTGTGAAATGTATGTAATCGTTTAAAAACGGTACAATATATTTCCAGTCATTAAGCTTTAATTGTTTTAAATTTCTTACTGCTTCTTTCTGTTGTATAATTGATCCTATATTAGGGTCTGTAGCAGTCAGAAGATTGCTTATAGTATTACAAAAGTTCCATGGATTATTTCCCACATTTATTAGTTTAGTATATTCCTGTGGAAAGTTGATTTTAAAATCATCCCATGCTCTTTTTGCAGTATTTCCTAATGTAGTTTCAAGAAAACTATACATTTGTTCTGGGGTATGATTAAAATTCTTTTCTAAGTAGTTCTTAACAATTAAACTTTTCCATTGCTGTATAACTTCAGGCCATACTTGAGGCGAGTATTTTTCTAGTTGCAATAGACTTTCTTCTTTGTATATTCCTATAGGAAATCTATTTCCTTGAGATTTATATTTTCTATTCTCAGTTTGGTATTCAGAGTATTGTCTTGGTGGTATATTTCCTCTATTATAGTTTATAAAAGTAGGTCTATTTCTTGGGGGTTCTAAAGGTGTTTCTGTTTTAACACCTGAAACTCCTTCCATTAATTCTTTCGGTAAGTTATTAAGAAATTCTTCCATTTCTTCTGTATCCATTAAATTTCTAGTATAATTGCTGTGAGTTTCTTCAGTTTCTAGGACTTTTATTATTTCTTCTAAATATATTCTTTTCTCAAAAATATCTATTATTTTCTGAGGTCTTTTATTTTCATATGCTTTCTTAATCCATTCTTGTCTTTCTTCTAAAGTTTGATTTATAAATTGTATAACAATATTATTATAATTCTCTCTGGTTTTAAAATATTCTTCATCGTATAAGTCAAAGAATATTGTTTCTAAAGGGTCTAATTTTATATCTACTAAGTCTATATTCTGGTTATTAAGAGTCTGGTCATTAATAGCCCAAGAGCTATTAGATTGATTATCAGTTTCTAAATCCTCTGTATAATTTTTATAGTTATCAAACCTTATACTAATTCTTCCTTTATTATCTTCAAAGATTTGACTTTGGTCTGGTATTAGTTTTTTCTGACTTTCTTCAAATAGCCTAGTTATATTCTATTCTATCCCAGCATGAGTCTCTGCTGAAAACTTTGGTGGTTTTATAAATCTAACCCCTTTTGATACTAGGGCTTGTATTATGTCTTCCACCTTACATTTATATTTTATATTAGTCGAATTAATTGATTTACCAATTAATCCAATTGTTATAACAAGATTATTTCTGTTTATTAAACCATAACCTTTAGTCATGATTCCTATCTTTATTTGATGTAAGTCTTTTAATTCTAAGAAAAATTCTGGAACACAATAGAATAATCCTCTATTGTCATTCATGTCTATATCCATTATACTTATCAATTTCTTAGTTTCTTCTTGTATAGAATCATCGTATATCGTTATTACTGTATGTGCTCCTAGATCTTGTCTAGTCATGCCTTTTATTCCTATTATAATAAGGCCTAGATGAGTATATTTATATCCATCTTTAGTTATTTGCTTAGCTACAGATTTCTCAAGAAGTGGTATTCCAACTATGTCTTCATCCCCACATTTTATAGATTTTTCTTCTGTTTTTCTAAGAAGTCTATATTTTTCTGTCCAATTTCCTTTCTGATAAAGTATTTTTGGGTTTAATAGTTTCTTTTCATTTTGTTTATAATTTTCTAAGTCTTTCTCAATGTCTATTACTTCTGTTAAATTTAATTCTTCTGTATGATTTTTTGGTTTTATTCCAAAAATCTTCTTTATTTTATTCTCACTTTGTATTTCTGTATTAGTAGCATTACTACTACTACCTCTTAAAGTATAACTTCTTCCGAAAAATTTATTATTCATTATCAGGAGGATTATAAGTTATAAAAGTATCTGTTATAATTGGGTTTAGTCTAATTTGTCCTTGTTCTGCTAAACTTTTTATTATATTATTTTGATTATTTAAAATTATATTTGATAGATTGTCTAATCCTTCGTTCTTATTCTTTGCGTCTTTATATATATTTTCTAATAGATTCTCTAAATTCTTTAATTGTGGTTCTAAATTATCAGATATTTGTGTGTCTCTAGGTATTAATTCGAGTTTATTATTTATTTCTTCTAATTTTAATAAATTTTCTTTAAAAAATTTATTAGTATCTAATATTAGTCTTTGAATCTCGTCTAATTTTTTATTTAATTCTATTAATAGTTTAGAATTATTAGGCTGTATTTCTTGATTATGAAGAGTCCGGTCTATTTTAGTATTAACTGATTCTAATGCTCTTTCTATTACCTACTTTTCAGCTTTGGTTTCTAACTGTAGTTCTTTAACAGTATGAACTAAAAGTTGTATTTGATCGTCTAATTCTGAAAATCCTATAGTTCCAAGAGCTATAAGATTATTTAGCTGGCTGGTCTGTATTTTGTCTTGTCTAGTAGCAAATTGATTGCTATTTATTAATCCATCTGGATTATCTTGGTTATATTCTCTGGTAGCTTGTTTAGCTTTGTTGTATAGTATTATTTGTTTATTATTCATTCACCAATATAAGTCTTTTTAAATTCTAAAATCTGTTTCTGAATTTGGTCTATTTTTTCTTTAATTTCTTTTCTTAGTTCTTCTAAGATTATCTGAGTTTGTCTTTCTAATTGTTCTGGTAGTATAAGTAATTCTTTTATTTCTTTTTTATTAGGAAATTTATCAGCTTTATTCAGAGTTTTTTCAACTCGGTTTCTAAGAGTTTCTATCTGAGTCTTAAGATATTCTTGATTATCAAGTTTCTGATCCTTAATAAGAGTATTTAGTAAATTTATTATAACTTTATCAGTTTTGTTTAAATTTTCTGATAAATTTATAATTATATCTACTATAGTATTTAGTTGGTATGCTAAATTATTTTCTTCAGTATTATGATAAATATGTCTGTATCTATTATTAAAATTACAAGTATTTAGATTATGAGTCTTATTTAGTATTTCTAAATTTAAGTATTCTAATTTTCTGTATTTTTCCAATGTATCTACTTCCGTACGCTCTGATACCAGGATTGGGACGGGGTCCGAATTAAAGCTTCAATTAAAAACGTATATTGAAAAGGTCAGATTTAGATAAAATAATTGAAGTTAATTCGAGATTATAACAGCGTATTTCTGATTCTAATTTTTCTTTAGAAATTCTAAGTTTAATTATTTGATTAGTATATTCTTTTATATGTTTTCTATTCCAATTATATAAATCAAAGCATCCTTCATATTTTATAAGTTCATTATTACAAAAATCTAGGCTACTCTGATAAAATTCAAGATTATGATTTATTCTTAATAGTTCTTCTGTTATAGATTCTAATTTCTGTCTTACTCTAAGAATTCTATTCATCTTAAATTCTAAAAGAGGTATCTCTACTTTCTAGTAGAACTAAAGAAGTTAATTCTAAGTTTAGTTCCTGTATTTCTCTTTCTAAGATTGGTATTCTTTCATTATAACGGGCTAAGTCTTCTGTATATCTAATTATTGTTTTTCTCATATAGTCTAAAAGTATAGTACAGAATCTAAAAAATCTGGAATTCTGATTTCCTAGTTCTTCAGTATGAATTCTTATTCTATCAGTATAAAATCTAACTAAAATTCTTGATCTCTGTAGTTCTAACTCCTTTCTTTCTATTTTGTCTTTTATTTCTAAGATTCTATTCATAATAAACAAAAGATTTTCTCGTCACTTAACTGGATAGATCACTCAAGGTGCAACCCAGAAAGGAGAGGATACTTATTTGAATATATGAACAAAGTATTTAAATTATACCTTTTCAGCTTATAATTCTCTATGTTGATGATTTTCTGCAAGCTATAGAGATTTGAAAGTTTTGAGATGTTGTGTATATTATGCAGAGAATCAGTCTTATTTATAGCTGATAAAGGGGGAGTATACCGGCTACTTGTTAGATTACCGGATCTTTCTATGACGTCATTGCTTACGTCTTGGTAATTATTATTGCAAGTATGACTCATCACTTTTGTCTGTCTGAATTATTATGGGGTATGTCGTCATTGCTTACGTTATTAATATAACTTTGTTTTTTTATCTCTGTATTATTTTCTAGTATATCTGAATCCTTATAAGGGAGTATTATTAATTTATTACCTTTGGCATTAAACCTTTCAAAAGTTTAAATGTGGCAAGAATTTTTTGAAAGAAGTTTTGTTGAAAACACCTAACCTGGATTTCTTTATCCAGATAACCTACTAAGAGGTTTTTTAATAAGGACTTTGAAATTCAACTCAAAAACTCTTGTTAAAATTCAGCTTGACATTTAAAATTCAATTGCTCCTATTACTTCCAGATTTCTTCAAAATTAAAAAATTTTGTATTTATTTAGCTCATCCAACTGGTACTTTTGAAAGAGGGACTTACATCTTTTGCCCAAAAATTTCCCAAGGCCTTTTGCTTATTCTATATTAAAAAATTTTTAAATTAGAAGAAATCTTTCTGTAAATTAAAATTTAAGATCGAGCCAACAAGAACTTATAACATATTATTATTCATCAGTATAGTCAAATTATACAAAAACATAACCAAATTATACAAAAATATTACAAAATTATAACTAAAATTTGAAAAAGAAAAGTTATAACTGAGTTCTGAGTATTAGAGTTATAGTATCAATTGAGTATTGAGGTTTAAAATCAGATTGAAGTTTTATTTCTTCTCTCTGAAATTAAATCTGCCTTTCACTCTAAAAACACATCTTATTTATAGTATCTAATGGTGGGGACATATACCCACTACATTATTAAATCTCTTATTCTAAATTTTACAGCTGTCTCTTTTGCTCAATCAGTCTTTACAGCTGTTCTTCTTGTCTATTTTGGAGCCTTCTAGAGAGGAATATTCTGGCTCTTTGCACTAGAGGCTGAGATGCCTTCCTTTTGGGCTTCCTTTTGGGCCCTTCCTTCTGTTGAAGTCTCAATTGTCTCGTTTCTTTGCCCAAATTCTAGATCCATATTTTGAGTATTATTAAAGTTTATATTGGGCCTTTGTAACTTCAATTGTAACTGACTGGGGAGCTCAAATATTCTATTAAACCAGTCGGGCCAACCTTCCGAAGGTTGAGTATCTATTGCTTCTAAGCCTTCTTTTATATTATTTTGTTCCTTTTCTATTTTCTCCGTAGTATTTTTTATGTCTAGTGCTACTTCTTTGGTATTCTCAGCACTTTCGTATATCATCTCTAACCTTTCTAATATTAGGTCTTCTTTGGTCTTTCCCTGATCACTTATAACTCCTGCATAGGATGTCTGATTCTTACTATGTTCTAGTCTAGTTTCTAAGTCTGATATCTTCTTTTTCAAGAGGTTTTCTTGTTCCTCTTTATTAATTATTTGTCCTTCTAATTCATGTATCTTTTTCTTCATGTTTATCATCTCTTGTGGTATGTCTTTAGGTATCTCAACTTGCATGGCCAGTATGTCTGAAGTATCCAAGGTCTGTCCTGTTATCTCAGGACTAGTATAGAAATTGGTTAAGTATTTCTTTATTAGGTATATCATAACCATTATTTTCAGTATTATCATTAAGCTGTTTATAATTTATAACCATTCTAGGTTTTCCTCGCTTCTTTTCTGCATTATTATTTACGAAGAAACTAGAGGATCTATGTCTTGATTCTGATCGTCTAATAAATTTATTTTTTATAAGTTCTTCTAAGGCTTCTTTATACCATTCTAATTCTTGATTATTAGCTGGTATTGCTTTTGCTCTTATAGTTATATCAGGGTTTATAATTTCTAATTTGTATTCTATAGGGTTTTTATCCCAGTATTTTTGAGGATTTTCTCCTATTATTTCTAATTTCTCAAGTCTAGATTGGTATTGTAAAATTTCATTATCTAAAATTATATTATTTAGTTGGTTTGAGTATATATAATCTGATTCTATTTCATAGAAGTCAAGTTGTCTTTCTAAATAGTCTTTATCAGTATTTGTCTCTGTACGTAGTATATATTTGTCTAACCTTTCACCATTATCGAAAGAAGTTTTAGGGACAATAGGTATTGAAAAATTATTGAAACTAAAACTTATATAGTCTTTTGTTATAATTGCCATTCTATTATCATGTATAAGATAGTCTAAACCTAAAATGGCTAAATATCCCAATTGGTATAAATTTCGTATTGGAATATCCTTTATAGTAGTTATTAATTTATCTTTGTTAATATCTATCATTTCTATTAGGATTTCTGGTATATATTGTGAACGTGTAGTTATACAACCATCCATTTGTCTACTACAAAATATCCCAATTGATACTATAACTCTAATACTCAGAACTCAGTTATAACTTTTCTTTTTCAAATTTTAGTTATAATTTTGTAATATTTTTTGTATAATTTGACTATACTGTTGAATAATAATATGTTATAAGTTCTTGTTGGCTCGATCTTAAATTTTAATTTACAGAAAGATTTCTTCTAATTTAAAATTTTTTTAATATAGAATAAGCAAAAGGCCTTGGGAAATTTTTGGGGCAAAAGATGTAAGTCCCTCTTTCAAAAGTACCAGTTGGATGAGCTAAATAAATACAAAATTTTTTAATTTTGAAGAAATCTGGAAGTAATAGGAGCAATTGAATTTTAAATGTCAAGCTGAATTTTAACAAGAGTTTTTGAGTTGAATTTCAAAGTCCTTATTAACCTGAAGTCCATCAGGTGAACTTGTTTCAAACAACATTATGAAGTCTAGCTATAGATTAGTACATGAGAATGTCCAACCAAGTAAAATTGAGCTGGAAGTTGCTCAGTACTGCCTTCATAAAAAATTATGCCTACAATAGGGTGAAAATAACCTTGCAAGACCTAGAGAGGGTCCGGCAAGGTATCAAGGAACCCTTTAAAGCTTACCACCATAGATGGGTTACTGTTCAATCTCTGGTAGATGGTGCTCCAAAGATTTATGCCCTGGTTATCAAATTGGTAGAATTATGCAATCCAAAGTTCTGAGAAGAGATGAAAATGAAAAAATTCCACACTTTCGGTGATGTTGTGGAATATGCTAAAATAATCGAGAAATATGATGAAGAAGAGTGTATTAGATAAGAGGTGGTGGCATTATGCCAAAAATAAACCATATGACAGGGTGGCTCCGCTAAAATACTACCAGCCCAAACCTTCCTATGTGAAAAAGGAAGAAAAGAAAACGGAGGCTGTCACTGCTGCAATCGTGCCAATACATCCTCAACCGATCTCATCGTAGACTAAATTGATGTCTCAAATATTCACCAAACTGAGAAAATCTGGGGGCATGCAAAGCTTCAAGCCCTTCGTACCCCCATCTCTGTCTGACAGGGACAATTTCTGCACATATCAAGTAGTGAGGGGACACAGAACTAATGAATGTGTTCGATTACTATGGGACCTCTAGAAAATGGTTCAGGAAGGGAACCTAGAAGAACTAGAACAGAAACCAAGTACTCAAAAAAACCTGCTCCCGAACTTCAAATCCCCTATCAATGTTATCCTTCTCTATGAAGATGTTAACGCTAGGAGGGATAATGCGTAGTTCAATCCTAGTTTGGGGATAAATGATATTGAGTGGGAACTCATGAAAATAGATAGGGAAGACACCTGTGCAAAAGAATTGTGGGAATTTGGAAAGCTCGCAACTTTAGCGATGTAAGGACTCAGATACAAGGGAGATATAGATACGGTCGGATTCCTAGCCCTTTTCTATGCCTCCTGGTAGAGCACGATAACCCACCTTATGGTATAGCCACCGCCTTCCCTATACTCCTCACAAAAGACGCAATGGACTAGTATCTTACCTTGTCACCTAGACAGTTATGGGACTGTGTGGAGTTAGAACACTAATTCTTGGAAGACTCCCCTAGCGACAAGATTAGAATCTTTCAAGAATCCCTTGGTATGGGCAATCAGGCAATATATCTTATAGAACACAAAGAGGCCCTTGCACCTAAATGGTTACAACCAAACAATACAACGGTATGACTAGCAGACTTAAGGGCTGTTGGCCCTGTAGGAATCAAAGATGATGGGATCGAGGTAGGGCTTGACCTGGTTAGTCTCCTTGATTCATTCTGTCAACTCAGTAGTACCACAACCCCGGCTCTACTTGCCATATTCCTTGATGACAAAGTTTCCAACTGGTATAACGGGCTACTAATTGAGCATTATTGGAATCTCTCCACTATAAATGCTAGCCTAGCACTTACCTTTATGGGATGTGATTCTTTGAACTTGGTATTGAGCCGAGAATCGGCCACTAAGAGCATGGCTACGTCTTGGTGACAGAAAGATGATGCCAAGTCCGTATCTTATGAGGTGCTATTCATTAATGCCATCTCTCTCGATGAAGAAGAAGAATGGGGGCTAGATAACTAGGATGAGAACCCTTACTTTGATGACAATCCTATATTTAATGAGATGCACATGATCGAAAGGGTGTCAGCCTATGAAGATGAGCTTTGGTGACAAGGTCTCCTCTATGTAGCCGATTCGGAAGGAATTGAGATCAAGCTTTCAAGAGACTCTGATCCAATCAAATTCTTGAGGTGGTTCCTCCAAACTTTGGAGCTATATGACATCAGCATCCTACGAGCACCAACCTTGTTCCTATGTTCCAGGTCGGTCAAGCCCAAGTCTGGTATTTGCGAATCCTCCCCCACCGATGGTGGGACTAGCCACTGATGTGCCAGAAATTCATCCAAGCATTTGCTCCTCACATGCCATTTTTCAGGAACGATGATTGCTCATACTCTTTAGTCCTTCCACCTTCCCCCTAATGCATACGTTTCAGGCCTATTTATGAGAGATACGTAAGCATGCCCGAAGATGGAACTATGCACATGATCCATTATACCACCATCACCACACTCAGGTTATGTGAGTAAACACCGGGCCTATACAGGTTCAGAGAATATGTGCCTCACTTGAATCCTCACTTTGAGGTGGGGGAAAGTAGCAAAAATCCCAATGAAGCAGGTTCTTCAAATGAAGAAGTTTCACCCCTCAAGCTACCTCAGTTTGCTTAACTTAATGGTGACCAGAGATACTTGAGCGACGAAGAGTTCGCTCACATTCCAAGTCGACACACCCGATCGTCCTCATACCTTATAGGTGAAACGGAGTTTACCCATCTAAGACCAGGGAGTGTCCCAAGTAGCAGCGAATTAGCCTAGCAACCAGAAGTCATAGCAAAACCTAACCCCATGCTAAGTAGGCCAATGCCATATGGTGTGACTACCATAGATCCGCGATAGCATGACAACCTTGATTATCCAAGCGATAATGAATATACGCAGATGTCAAATGAGTATGTCAGGACGATACCTGCTAATCCTCAATTATAGGCACCCGAGCCGGTATACTTTTGGGATCCCCCACTAGAAGGGATTGTGGATGCCCAACCATCGCCAGACCCTGAACCCCCATATTCCCGGTTAATAAGAGAAGAATTACTGGGAATTATGGATGGGACCCCAATGGAACTCAATGTGATCGGAACTGGAAGCTTGTTAGAGAAACTGGTTTTCTAGAGAATCCAACAAGAAAACAGGAGGCCCCTACGCCAGAGGAGACATTAGTCTAACACTCCTGTTAATCTGATGGTAATCTCGGGTATATAAGATGATCAAAGATTCTACAGATGGCTTAATGTAGCCTATCAATCTGTAGTCACCTGGGAAGCCACCCATGGGACTATGGTCTTTCCTGAATTACTGTCAGAACTCGAATATGATGGGAGTGGATACCCTTAAATCTACCTCTCTATATTCACCGAGGTGTTGAATTCAAGGAACGAGCATTATCACAGTTGGCTCAAAATTTTTAGGACCACCCTTGAAGGAAGAGCATTGGAGTGATATAATCAAACTTGGAATAATCCTGCCATGCATGGCTATTGCTTCTTCTGGGGAATTCTAAGTCAAGCCTTCCTCTATCACTTCACCATGGAGGAACCCGATGAAGGGCCAAGGGGAGATCTGCCCAGGATGGAGTCATACCCCAGAGATGGGCTTGCAACCTAAGCATATCCATTCTTTACAACGGTGCCCCGGCTAGAGATTATGGAGATACTAGGTGTGTTGGCACTAGCTCGGTCGGATATTATTAACATGATCAGGGGGAATAAGCCTCAAGCACATGTAATAGATGAGATCCTTCAGGCAAAACCCGCCATGGCCTTGCTGACGGACGTTCACTGTAAGCCAAGGGGAACCAAACCCCTGACTTTGCACGTTATTAAACCCATACAGCTGAAAGACATCCCCCTAAAAGAAGATTTAGACGAGTTTATAGTGTTTGAGCCAAAAGTCAACTCTGAGGCTTGATTAGAGGACATTAACCACGTCACCCAGAGTGAGAGAGTTTATCAACCCCAGGTCCAAGTTATCCTTAACCCTGTAAGTACTCTACCAACAAACAACCCGATGAAGGAAGTCGGCACCCTTGTGGTCAAAAAATTGACAAATACACCTGTCAAGATGAGTGTTTGGGATCTCCTATGAGGGTCCTAGGCACACAGAATGGCTATCATGCAGAAATTGATAGAGATGGAAGCACCATCACTAGCCTCACTAATGGAAGTATGTGCTCTAATCGGACGCAGGGTCCCTGCAAAATCCCTCGACATCACTTTCTCCGCTATGGATTTGCCAACTGATGGGCAACACCATAACCGAACCTTATACTTAAAAATTGAGATCTTAGATCGAGTGATGCCTTACGTCATGGTAGATGATGGCTTTGTACTCAACGTTTGTCCGTGAAAGATCTTGCCAATCCTGGGACTGAATGAAGGAATGCTCAAGAAGTCTGGAACAGTTATTAAAGCATATGACAACTCGAAGAGATTCATCCTGGGAACCTTTGAGGCAATGGTAAAGGCAAGAGAAGTCGAATCTCTCATAACTTTCACCGTCATTGATATTCTGGTTACATTCTCCCTACTGCTTGGCCGACCATGGTTCCATGCATTAGGGGGTGTCCTGTCTACCTTACATCAAAAGGTGAAAATCCCCTACAGAGGGAGGGTAGTAACCCTTGAAGTAGATGAGGAATCTACTATGGCTGCCATATGAGCCACCCTGGAACACATAGATCCATTCCTCATAGCCGTCATAAGAAATAATGAAAAACCAACTTAGTTGTTTGAATGAGTAAAAAATTACATGCATCAACGCTTAACCCCAGGAGCCTATCTCGGGGCACAAGAACTATATCCTCCCTAGTTTAAATTTGAGATAGGTTCCTATAGTCCCTCAGGACTTGGTTACTGGGGCTAGGGCCTACAAAGAAAAGGTTCCAAAAGACTCCAAATGTCCGAGATCTACTGTCGTTCTGGTGATATCTTGTATCAAGGCGAACCAGAGCCAATTAAAATTGAAGGATAAGAGGTGCCTGACTTTGAGATATTCTACAATGTCGTGGATTTCAAAGGCTCCACCCACCTGAAGAAGAAAACCCTAAAAGGAAAAAGACAACAAGTCCGTCACGACAGTCAAGTGTTGAAGAACTAGCAGCGAGATTAACCAAGATGATGGAAACCCATCTCGAGGACAGGAAGGCTGAATAAAGACTATAAGGAGAGGAACCGACAGAATAAGGGATGGAAAAAGTGATCTCTAAGTTGGCTCAGCTCATGATCAAAGGGAAGTCCAAGGTTAGAGATGCAATTGCCAGCAGTAGTGCCGATGCTCCAAAGGGGGAAGTTCCTGTCCCGGAAGTTTATAGTGATCTTTCACTTTCTGGAAGTTTTTGAGTTGAACAACTTGTATTGCAAAAATGATAATGGCAATAAAAAGGACAATTTTGCTTATTTGTGTGGTGCTTTTGATTACATGCATTCATTTCATCAAACATCTAACATTTTTAGTGTTCATGACACTCCTACGAAAGAAATAAATTTAAGGACCAAAGATGACCCTAAAACGATATATATTTCCAATGACCTTAGTCCTGAACTTGACACAAATTTAGTAGAAGTACTCAAATCACATGTAAAGGCATTCGCTTGGTCCTAGGACGACATGCCTGGGGTTAATAGGACCATCAAAGAACATAAAATCCCTACTGACCCAAAAATCCAGCCGGTCAAACACAAACTGCGGAGACTAAGGCCTGAATAGGCTAAGAAGGTCAAGGAAGAAATAACCCAGCAACTCAAGGCCAAATTCCTGGAAGTCATTGAGTACAGAGAATTGTTACCCAATGTGGTACCCGTTGGAAAGAAAGACGGGAAGGTCGGAGACTGTGTCGATTTCTGAGATCTCAGCAAAGCATCACCAAAAGATGACTTTCCTTTACCCCATATAGATGTGCTAATCAACAACACCGCTAGAGTAGCTATGTATTCCTTCATGGATGGATTCTTAGGATACAACCAAATATTAATGAATGTCATTGATAAATTCAAAACAACCTTCAACACAGAATAAGGGGTGTACTACTACAAAGTCATGCCATTCAGACTAAAAAATGCAGGGGCAACGTACCAAAGGGCAGTCACCACCTTACTACACGACCTAATCGATAATGAGGTTGAAGTATATGTGGATGATATTCTAGTAAAATCACCAAACCCCGAGGAGCACCCAGCTGTGCTAAAGTGCTTCCTCACCCGGGCAGAGAAGTACAATGTATGGCTCAACCCAAAGAAGTGTGTCTTTGGAGTGACCTCTGGTAAATTGCTAGGTTATATTGTTAGCTAATGAGGTATATAGAATGATCCAGACAAGGTAAAGGCAATCCTTGGTATGCCTACACCTAAAATTGAAAAGGAGGTCTAGCGTTTCCTTAGGTCACTACGGTACGTTAGTAGGTTCATTGCCAAATTGATCACTATCTGTGAGCCTATATTCAAGCTCCTTAGAAAGAAACAACCAGTCTCCTAGGACCCACAGTGCCAGGAAGCCTTCGACAAATCAAGGCTTACTTATCCAATCCACTAATGTTAAAACCCCCTACCCCGGGTAAACCTCTCACTTAATACCTAGCCATTGAAGAAACCTCAGTAGGGGCAATGTTGGTCCAAGAGCATGAAGACAAGAAAGAACAGGCCATCTACTACCTAAGCAAAAAGCTCCTTGACTACAAAACCCGATACACCCTAGTGGAGAAGATTTGCACTGCCATGGTATGGTTAACCAATAAGCTCAGACACTATTTTCAATCATGCAAGATACAGGTCGTCGCCTAGGTAGATCCTATGAAATACATCTGCCAAGCCCCATCCTTAGAAGGGAAGTTATCCCGATGGCTTCTACTCCTATCAGAATTTGACATAGAGTATGTCACTAAAACGGTCATCAAGGGATGAGCAACTAGCCACGGTGGCTCAAGCGCCTAAAAAAATGACAATGTTCTTCGAAGGTGCAGTAAAACGCAAAGGAGCAGGGCTAGGAGTCATTATCATCACTACCAAAGGAGGGATTATTCCACTATCCAAACAATTGGAATTCCCAGTAACCAACAACGGCATGCCTATTCGGCTTAGGTTTCTTACTTACGTTGGGGGGTAGAAGAGGCAAAAATCATTGGAGATTCTGCTTTAGTCATCAGACAATTTGTCGGTGATTGCAAAGTAAGGTAAGAGTCCCTTTGACCTTATCTTAAAGCAATTTGGACAAAGGCATCCCTCTTCAGGAAGTGTGAATACCGACATGTGCTACGAGGGGAGAACTAAGTTGCAGACTCCTTGGCCAGTTTGGCCTCCATGTGGGAAAACCCCAAATAGCAACCCATGAAACCCATTATAGTGGAGGTTACCAATATACCTTATTACCTCACCACTGTCAAAAAAATCTCTATCGATCAACTACCATGGTATAAGGATATATCCCAATACCTGGAAACTGGGACTTTCCTTGCAGAAGCTGCAGATACCGATAGGACAACCCTGTAAAAATTAGTCATTCGGTTTAGGCTCATCAAGGGGTAGTTGTTCAGAATATCTTCTAACGTAATTCTCCTCAAGTGTCTAAATCAAGAGGAAGCTGCGAAAGTCATGAAAGAAGTTCACGTAGGATCATATGGCCCCCACATGAACGGTATTATGCTAAGTAAGAATATTCAATGGATGGGTTACTTTTGGCTAACCCTAATAGCTGATTGTATGAGCTTAGTTAAGAAGTTCCATGAGTGCCAAATTCATGGTAACATTAGTCACCTGTCGCCAGTCGAGCTGCAACACTTGGCTACACCATGACCTTTCTCAGCCTTGGGCATCGACATCATAGGAGAAATCAGGCCATCCTCAACTAACAACAATAAATTCATCATAGTAGCCGTGGACTACTTTTCAAAATGGGTTGAAGCTGAATCTTACGCAGGAATAACCACCAAGAAGATGGAAAAATTCATTCAAAGGCATATCTTTGCATGATACGGTGTGCCTCATCATATGGTGTCTGACAATGGGGTACAATTCTAGAGTGAAACCGCAGATCTACTGGAATGACACAACATTGAACATCACCGCTCATCGCCCTATCGTCCTTAGGCCAATGGGGTAGTAGAAGCAACCAATAAAGCTATGAAGAAGATTTTGTCTAAAATGGTAGTTACCCATTGAGATTGAGCCGATCATCTCCCTTTCACTCTCTAGGGCTGTCAAACCAGCGACAAGACCCTAACGGGGCAAACACCATTCTCTCTAGTATATGGAATGGAAGTGGTTCTTCCTGTAGAAATTGAGATAAAATCACTCCGTGTAGTAGTCGAGCCAAAATTGTGTGAAGATGAATGGGCCAGATCCCGTTATGAAGCACTCACACTATCGACAAAAGGCATCCACAAGCCCTTGATAGCTTAAGAATGTACCAACAACAGATGGCTTGAGCCTACAATAACGGAATAAGGGAGGTCGACACACCTCTCAAGGTCGGCGACCTCATGTTAAAATAGGTCAAAGCCACTCAAACTGGCCCCAGAGGCAAATTTCGCCCAAATTGGGAAGGACCATACATGATAAAATAAGTTCTTAGCAAAGGAGCCACAAGAATCACGGATGTGGATGGGAACAAGTTCACATTACCCATTAATCAGGACAAGCTTAAGTTGTACTGCATGTAAAGACCAATTCGTGATAAAGGAAAATCACGTTGAAAAGTCATCAGAAACACAGATATCATTCCCCAATTTGTATTTTTGTAAAATCTTGAATGCTAAAAATGAAAGTCGTAAGATGAAATGAAATGCATTAAAAAGAAGCACGCATACATTAAAATCAAAACATTCATGCTTGAAGAAAATTCAAGGCTTTATTACAAAACTCATAACATAACTAATGGCTAGGGATTGCTATTTAATGACTATAGCAGTGAGTAATCGCTAGCCTAGCTGCTCCAGTAGGAGCTACCTTGATGGCAAAAAGCCACTCCAAGTACATTTCATCGAGTAACTCATCGAAGGGTAGCTCATAATTCATGATAACCAACATGCAGCTCTTGCACTTGGTAAGAACATGGTTCAGCCACAAAGGACCCCAGAGCTTCGCAAGTGAGACAGAAACATACTCAGGCATTATTTGAGGATGACCATACTATCACCTCACACATTCTGGGAAATAGTAGGACACTCGCTCTAAGCCTAACAAATGGAAACCCCTGGGTATGGTTTGGGCAGTCACCTCATCAATCTTCCACCAGGGGCAAAACCACCTAATATTCCTCTCGGTCAACCTTTGTAAAAAGTACAACAATTCGTTTGAAGATTGATTCCTATATTGCCCAGGTTGCATCCCTCGACTCCAAAAAGCCTTTGGGGTATAAGAGTTGGGTGGCCTGGATGGTTCCTGGATAATCTTCAAATGCTCCACTAGCCATATCTAACATAAAATTAAACCTATAAGCCATGAACAAAAAAATCTGTGACAACAATGAAGGAAAAGAATGGTCAATATACCTGAAGGATGAGACTGCTTCCTCTCATGGTTGCATCCCCATCTAGGTGAATGGAGTCCATGTAAATGAAAGTTTCGGCCAGAACCATAGCCATGAGGGATGAACCCTATAGAGTTTTTTGGATCATGGAGACTAATCGAGGACTATAGACCCCATTATCTGACTCAAACAGAAAGCTGCCCACAAGTGGCACGATCATGACAGGAACCCAAATCTGGTGATTGGCAGGGATGGAGGAACATATCTTTAAAATTAAACTGGGGTGTTCAGGGTTGTTAGACATAATTTGATTCCTCTGGCATTCTAAAAGTCTGACAAAATGCTCCGTGGTAGCACCATAATCAGGCATCGCGATGTCCTAACTGCACGAGATATCCATGATAGCACAAAATTCTTCATAAAGTAGACACAACTCTTGATTATTGAAGCGAAACATGTGGTCAAGAGGCTCCCATAAGCTTAGTGCGCTTTGTAAAAATGCGTCATCCAAAGTAAAGCTTTAATAATATCATATATTAAAAAGATTTTCGGCTTGAAGCTGATTCCAATCATCCGAACTCAAAGTTTGGAGGTAATCCACCAGTCGTAATTTAAACCTATCTATGCTGACGCAATCGCCGCTCAATCACGGCTATGATGGTTTGCAAAATCAAGGTTAACTGCAGAAGGAAATCACCACTGTCAGAAAGCCTAGCGAAGCTATAAGACATGTATGTTAAAAGCAAAAAATAAACCATCCATAAATAGGGCCACAAAGAACCCACAAGTACACAAGAAACAAAAAGGGGCAAAAGCACACCTAATCCAACCATCAATGTACTAGGTACTACTTCCACGTAGGGTCTACACAAAAAAGGGGGGAATAATAGTAAAGGCCTAAAAACTAGTGCCTAATAATAAAATCCTCCTAAGTTGCCTAGATGGACGGGGTTGCCCGGATGTGCTTGCGATACCTCACTGCTGTCTCCCTCCTGGCTCTTTGACTCGGCATGATCTAAAGAGGCGTCATAAGTGGGGAGAAACTGATGCAAATGATAGAGTTGGTGGAAATTACGAGCTCATCTCTGGATAAATTGCCTGACTAAAATAGCCTGGCATAGAGCCCAGTGCCAGATACACATGCTGAGGCTGTGAATATCCTGTAGGAGGGGGTGTCCATATTGGCCTTATTGAAATCTCGAAGAAGGAGGCTATCCATATTGGGCCTTCTGATATCTAGAAGACTGTCCGTACTGGCCCTGCTGAAAGCCCGAGGTCCCTACCTCTGGAGCCACCCGATGGCTGGATCTAAGCTGATCTGCCTCCGCCTGCAATCCCTGAATCTTATCCTGCATACAAACCATTTATACATGAGCAAACATCCACACATTCTTATTGTATTAACACTTTCAGGTCTTACCACCATCTGGTGATTGTTCCTAATCAAAATGTTCTGGAAGTAAAAAAGCAAGCGCCCGTCCCTCTCACTATCTTCCCTCGGCACCTGTCGAAAGAAGCAAGAGATGTCAGCATAGGATGAATAAAATACAAAACACAAAGTGATGAACTTACATAGGTTGTATTGGAAGGCGTAAAAGTCATATTCATTCAAGTCGACTCATCTGCCCTAAAACCCGAAAAATAGAAAGACAAGTGAGATTGATAAATATGTTGCCTAATTGGGATATTGTAATCCCGGTGGCCTGTAACAACACTGTCACTGACACCCGCCGAATGTGGACCCCATGCCCTTTTACTGTACAAAACAAAGGCGAGATCAGTATCTAAAAAAACCCAGGAGGCAAGAAAGCGAGCACAAGGGCACAAAGGAATACCCCCTAAGATGCGATCAGTTCCTCCTCTGGCCACTCCAATAATGACTCGATCACGAAACTAGGGAACAAGCCTGCCTCATCAAACGGCTCCACAACCACACCATCACCTTTCAAAGTGGCAAGATCCTCGGCTAGCTTGGGCCGAAATATCCAGCTCGGGAGTTCTAGGGGCACTAACCTCTATGTAGGAGGGGCTCTCCAGAATCAGCCTCTTTGGCACTAGCTTCCCAATGACTGCCATAACTCCACTCCATCCCGACTTGTCTCTCCAAAGAGCACATTTTACCTACAAAATATGCAATGTCAATTTCAAGTTACCATAAAGGCACGCGGCCTAAAAAATCCATAAAGCAAAGAAACTCATCATCAAAAGAGAGCCCTCTGAGCCATCATTGGTAGTGTCAAGGTTTCCCCAAGAAAAAAACCAAGCAAGAAAATTAGGGAACGTAGGAATATCCGCGCGAGCCTCAGCCTTTGAAGGCAGTGGAAGAATGCCCTTCTCAAAACCCCAACTCTACAAAAGACACAAAAATCAGCACACAACAAAATATATATATATATATATATATATATATATAAATATATAAAAGGAAGAGGAGAAAACACTTGGCTTCACCTCAAGAACAAGCATAGAAGATTTCAACTCCTTAGTATGCTTCCTCGCACAATGATCCAGCGCCAAGTATAATTGACCAAGCGTGGCTCTACCCCAAGCCATTCCTTTGAACTTTTCCAATTTAATCAAAGAGCCCAGCAAATTCAAGTTAAGGGTTGAATTACCAATGGGAAACAAGATGGTGGTCAAGGCATACAGCATAAAGGAACGAGCACATTGTTCTTGGGCTTCAACGCCGGCAGGGGCACAATTTTCCTAGGCTGACCAATAAAGGTATAATGCCTTAGCAGGGATCTCCTTGTCCTGACTAGCAAACCCCAACAGGTTTAGCACGAGAAATGGATTATAGTGGCCCATATTCATGGCACAATTTAAATGGATAACCTCCCCATCAAAGTGCAAGCCCGTAATAGCGGCAAAGTCAAGTGGTGTGATAGTGTATTCCCCGCATGGCAAATGAAAAGTGTGAGTCCTGTTGGACCACCTGCTCAAAATTGGCGACAAAGCCGCATGTGAAAACCATATAAGCTTCCCCAAGATTAGCTTCTCGAAGAACGCACTAAATGTTGAATATTCTAAGACCCCCTTTACATCGAGGGAAAGAACTTTCCACCAGGTAGAAGGTCCGAGAAATTGCCAGCATTGCGATGATTGACCCTCTGTGAAAACAAGAGCAATACTGTATCAAAAATTATACTTATAGCTATTAAGGCAAGATAGATAAAAGATTGCTCAAAACATCAAGATTAGCCTTTCCTAAATCATGCTTATAGTCACTAAGCAAGACTTCCCCTACTTACGACCATTACACCTAGACCAAAATTCGTCAATTCACAAGCTTATAGCCATTAAGCAAAGTTCACCATGCCAAACACAAATGTCCAAGTTTATAGCCATTAAACTACCCTAAAATCAAACAAGCTTATAGTCATCAAGTTCTAGCCAGATACAGGAATTCCCGAGACATCATAGGGCTTATAGTCATTAAGTCATCCTAATATTCCCAAGATTTGAACAAAACAGTAGTAGCTTACGCAAAATAGAACATTATCCAAGCCACAAAATGTTCCTGAATCGCAAAAAAAAACAAGTTTTCAAAGACTTGTGCCAATCAACACTCATGTGCATCGATCAACATTTCTCCAAAATCCAGAAGTGTCGATCGACGCTTATCCCAAATTTCCAAAATCACAGAATGTCATGCATATAGTTTATAGCAATATAGGATCAGCAATACGTTTAATAGAGCATGTAAATTCCTAAAAGCATGTCAATTCTCAAAATCAAAAGAGAAAATTAGAAATTTGCCGGGACATGAGAAGGATGGTGGGTAGGTTTGAGTACGAGGGGAATAGCATTGCCCTTGGCCACGCCGTGAAACCTCCTATTTACCGGGAGTTCTTAATTATCCTTGGTGCCCACGAACGGGATTCAGACCACTTCTCCATGAATATCCACCTCCACCATCGATGTGGCCTCACAAACACAATCATTAGACATCATGATTTTCGTCCACAATATAACGGATGAAAACTGAATGAAGATCAGAAGAAAGGAAAGTGTAAAAAGGCCAAACATTGCTTCTATTTCGACAAAGAAAAGGCAGATAGGAGTGGTTTGATGAGTAGTGTGTTCTGTCTGCAGGAAAATTGCTGAATTTATAGAATTCTGAGTTACGTCGTTTGACACAATTCATATGTATCGATCAACACATCTCTAGGCTCTCCTTTTAATGTCAGAAAATTCTTCGGACTTAGATTCAAAATTTGAAAAGTTGCACCGATCGACGCATCCCCCTTGTGTCGATCGACACATGTCTAAAAAGTAGCTGATTTTTGTCTTTTCAAATAAGATTGCAGTGCCAATTAAAATCATGAAAATCGTTTTCCTAAAAGTGGCGGACCCAAAAAGAATTTACACACAATGGGATTCTTTTTCCTAAAAACTTTTGAAACCCGTCAAACATTAATTGATCGAAGGGGCAAAAATATTATTTTTCAAAAATTGGTCGATCAAATAATGTTGACTAATCATCATAGAAACACATGCACTATTTCACTCACCGCGCTCACTTCACCTGCAAAAACTTTACCTCAACAGTGTAAGCTATTGTACGCGAGGGGTAGCTTGTAAGCATGGTCCGTCCTAGGCCTGATGATGTCGAAGACCTTTTCCAAGAAGTGGCAAATTGGTACTAACAAAGATCATGTTTCTTCCTAAACTACAACCCCCTCTGAGGAAAATAGGATTCTGACATCCTAAAAACAAGCGTCGATCGACGCTTATTAAGCCCCAACATGCGTCGATTGACAGTTCCTACTTATGTCAATCGATGGGGACACGTGTCAAAATCCCTACTGACTCATCAAACCTACAAATTTGACTCAACAAAGATATCACCGCCCAAAGTTGCGTTGATCGACACTTCTCCATATAAGTCAATCAACGCTTATAGGGAATCTAGGGCAATGATGAGCCTACTTTGACAACAGTTGTGTTGATCAACACTACCACATGTGTTGATCAATGCATCTAAAATTCCTATAAAATGGACGGGATCCCTGCCCATTCTAGACAGCAATAAAAAAGAATAACGAGATTTTGATCAAGAAATTCGAATTAAAAGGATTTAATCCTTCCCCTCTCTTAAAATCCCTCGTAGCAACGAGCCCATACCAAAGAAACCCTCAAACTATATAGAGGTATAGACACCCTTTCCCAAACTAGCTTTTAGCCATAAAGCTACCATTAAACCCCTAAAACACTCAAGAGTCCACCCACACAATTTCCCGAGCTTATCCATGTAGAAATCTAGAGGAAATCCTAACCAAAACACGGTTCTAGTTAGTACTGGGCATTCCAGTCTTCCTGAAGCTAACAAAAGGTAACTGAGTATCAAATTCTCAATTTCCCATACATTTTTAATTATCGTACCTGTAAGAAGTAAGTCAGCCCTAAATGGGCCCACGCTCTATGGGCTAGGTCCGCAAAGGTCGTATCTTCAAACTTATCTCCTTCGTTTATTACAACAAAAAGGATTTCCCTATAACAAAATTATGCTCTACCCAAATTCAAATGGCAAGTAACTATTTCATCCGGAACCAGAATCTTTCTTTTATCGGTTGTTAGCATTGGTTCATTCCGGCCCGATAAGGAATAATTCCTATTTTGTTCAGATCATACAAATGAGCCAAAAAGGACCGAATTGTCATCCAAAATCCGAAATTCAAAAATCCACATTCCAGGGAAGCTCCGATTTAGCATTTTCTATTGAAAAACCAAAACATGAAAATTTGGTCAAACAAAGGTAAACCTCCCGTCGGGGTAACTACCTATCTACAATAAAAAAAATCAAATCTTACCGAAATCTGGCAAGATTTTACTGGATCTGATCTAACATCTTGTCAGAGAGGTAATTAGCCCGCCGGCGAATTACCTACGTAATTAGCCCGCTGGCTAATTACCTCCCTATTATAAATACGAAGTCACCCCCCTCATTTCAATAGAGACGCAAATTTTTAGAATTCCCAAAATTACCTTTGTTTCCTTTTCAGTTTTGGGAGTCGCAAAAGCCCCAAATCTCTGTCAAAACACTTCCAGATTCAAGCTTTATCACCGACATTCGGTATAAGTTCAGTTTCTGGTCTTTTTAGATCAGGATCCTGCAGTGATCTTTGGTCTAAAAACGACTTAAACTTTGTATTTCCTTTAGAAATAATCCAAGATTATAATCATAACTTATGTTAAATCTATTTTCCAATCGAATCACACTCTCTGATAACTTCGGTCGTACACCAGCTCTCAAGTCATCCCGGACAGACGAAAAGGTAAACTGAGGGTAATTGGTTCTAAGCCCAACTTTAAAATTCATTTTTATTAATTTTATTATCACATATTGCATTCCATTTCTTTGGTTAAGTGAGCCACTGGTGCCACTTAAACTATAATATGTGTAAATGAGCTTACGGGTATGGATAAACATCAAGAATGTAAGGAAACTCTATCCAAGTTTCCGGGCCAAGACGCAAATGCTACCGGTACTCTACCAAAATTTTGGTAGAAAATATTAATTTACTATGCCATTATAATGCGTGTTTTATTTCTTGAATTTATTTCTTAAATAAAGCCGTTATAATGTAGAAATTACCACAAATTTCAAAATTTTAAAATTAATTCAAACAATTTAAACAGTATGAGTAACTATCATGTCCGAACTCAGAATCTCGTTTTCTCTTCGGTATAAAAATCTCCTTTTGGATCAGTATACCACAATTCTCGGTGGAGCTGAACTAGGTGGTGACCCTATTCTATTTTATTTTTAAATAAAGTAAAAATGCTTTATTTTAAAAATATATTTTCTTAATAAAATGTGCAAATATATTTCTCAATTTAATCACATTTTTGGCGTACAAAGCCACGACATTTAAGCAAATTGAATTTTCTCAAACCAGTCAAAAACCTCGCAGTTTCCTCAAACTGCACCAAACCCGAATCATGCCTCGAGCACCGTACTCCGCTTGCACAACCAGACCCAAAAATGTCCGCCCGCTCACAGTGGCGACTCTACTGGGGATAGAACTATTTTTATAAAATCCCGATTATAATTAAAATATTATTCAACTTAAATTTTGGAAGTATGGAATTTGTGATAATTTCTATGTTACACAAATTTTTAGGATTGCATAGTATCTGCATTCTTTACCCCTAAACCAATTTAGGTGTCTTTCGGTAAAGTATCTCCAAGTTTGCTTAAGGCTTGAGGGGTATGGATCTGATCACACCCCTTGTGTAACGTACGAAGAGATTGCTCGCTTAAGGGCAAGACTACTTACGTATATTACATTTGGAAAAGTTTCCTTTGGTTTGCTTAGGGCCACTGGGACTCGGTACACAAAGGCATAGGATACCCTAAATTGCACCCAATCCTGAGACCAAAACCCACATATAGATGAACCATAGATACTTCCCCATAGGTTTGCCCTCAAAACCTTGAGCACGCGCAAGCAGACTTTGTTAAATCCCCAGTTGGCTTTAAAGCGGAGTAATCCAATGCAGTTAAAAGGGTGGTAGGTGTGATCTAACCATTTGCTGCATGTGCAGGTTTATTGAATATAAATAAACTGAAAACGGACATCATAAAAATCATGATTGTGTGTAAACTAACCACATCTTTGTGTCACCATGACATTAACGTATTCCATACCATTTCATTCCCGAGACTAGTGAGTCCACCTAGGCTCATCCCATGAGCCAAAATAAATGGAGACTAGTGAGTCGAGCTAGGCTCAGCCAGTGAGCCAAAATAACCGAGACTAGTGAGTTCGCCTAAACTTAGCCTATGAGCCGAAAGACATCAAACATTTCAAGTCACCCTAGAGTCAGCTCACCCCTTGGACCAATGAGTCAAACCTTTCGAGTGACCTGAGAGTTAGCTCTCCCACAGACCAATGTGTCAAAACCCTTTGAGTGACCCTAAAGTCAGCTCACCCCTTGGACCAATGACTCAAACCTTTTGAGCAACTAGAGACTCAGTTCACCCCTTGGACCAATGAGTCAAAATGCTTTTAGTGACCTTAGAGTTAGCTCACCCCATGGACTAATGAGTTAAAACCTTTGAGTAACCCTAGAGTGTGCTCACCCCTTTGAGCAATAAGTCAAAACCCTTTGAGTGACCCTAGAGTCAGTTCACCCTTGGACCAATGAGTCAAAGCCCTTTGAGTGACCTTAAAGTCAGCTCACCCTTAGAATAATGAGTTAAAAACTTTTGAGTGACCAACGAGTCAGCTCACCCTTGGACCAATGAGTCAAAGCCCTTCGAGTGACCAATGAGTCAGCTCACCCTTGGACCAATAAGTTGACCCGCTTTTGACCAGTGAGTCAACTTACCCCAGGGCTATTGAGTCTAATCTGACTCAAAACCTTGGTCTTTATACTGCGCATTTGTGATGTTCCATGAATATCGTAGACTACCCTCGCCGATTGCTCCTCGAATAATTGGCATATGCCCAACTCCCTTATTGTTTGTACGTATCTACTCATTCATTCACTCACTCATTCATTCATTCATTCATGCATCCCAATAGGCCGAGGTAAATGAAGCTTAGAGCCACCTCCGATGCACTTACTAACACTTGATCTCTTGCATTTTTAGGTTGGAAATGAGAGAAAAGGAGGTTAAGACGTATTACGAGAAGTCCAAAAGTCACAACCCCGCCACCAATTGAATCTCTAACCGGATTTTTCTCTAATCAAGAACTTGAAACCATAATGGCAGGCGAAGATGCAGTTGGATAGTCACTTAGGAGGATTTTAGATGATCCGAAATTTTATGATGTCTAAGAAAGGCTGAGTGCTGCTAATGCTCAGAAAACCCAAGAGCAAGAGGCCGAGATAGTGGCACTAAAGGCAAAGATGGTAGACATGGAGAAGTTGTCCCCATCTAAAGACAAATCTATTGCTCCCTCCATCGAGCAGTATATAAATATTGACCAGTTCTTACCAAAGGAGTCAGAAGCCCTTCTAGCTAACTTTGTGATGCCTTATATAGTCCCATATGCTGGTAGTTGACCTCCTTACGTGCATATGAAGGGTTACCTTTGGATCATGAATAGCATGAACATCCCCAAAGTTTATATAGTTAATCTATTCCAAGCTACTCTTCGAGGACCCACCTCTGAGTGGTACATGAGGATACCAACAGACAAGAAGTCCAATTAGAGGAAGCTATGCTCGATAATCCTGGAGAATTATGCCTTCAATCTGAAGGTCAAGACTACTTTGCAAGACCTTGAGAGAATTAAACAACTGCCAAATGAGTCCTTCAAAGAATTCTACCTGAGGTGGATGGCTATTTGTGTGCTTAAAACTGGGGCACCTGACCAAGATGCTCTGGTAGTGAAGCTTATTAAAGGCTCTAGCCTGAAATACCGTGACAATATGAAAATGAAAAGATTCAACACCTTCAATGATATGGTAGACTATGCTGAGAGGCTTGAAAAGTATGAGGAAGAAGATTGAGCAAAGAACCAAGAATAACAAGCTTATACTAAACCTCGATACTGGGAAAAGGGCGGATCCTCCATGCAAGGTAGTTTTGAGTCCCCAAAGGCTCCAGACAAAGTTATAGCGACCACTCAGGTGTAGACTCACCAATCTATCTCCCCATGGGTAGAATCATTGTCACAAATATTCACCAAACTGTGAAAGTCTAACCAACTCCAGAGCATCAAGCCATTCGCTCCACCTTCGGTAGTAGACAGAGACAACTTCTGTGCTTATCACGTAACCAAAGGGCACCACACTAATGATTGTGCCTGACTAATAAAGGATCTATAGCAGATGATAGCGAATGGGATAAATAGCCTGAGAAGAAACCCAACATTCAGACTAATCCTCTGCCAAACTTTAAAGCTACAGTAAAAGCCATTGGTATTCATGTGGGAGCCAACGAATACGGTATCCATACAACAGACAACTTTTGGCATGACCCAGGAAGGGGGGACTATATGATCTTTGATAACATGGATAGCATCTACATGGTTAACCAGTACATCTTGGGAATGAGAAGAGAAGGGTTGGATCAATACCAAGTGCTACCGCACCTCATATATCGAGGAGACTCTAACCTAAATGAACATGTAGAGGAATTCCTTTAGTTTATGCAACATGGAATAGCTATGATGGGTTTTGCACCTCAGTTCCCCAGATTCTTAGAAGGCCCAGCCATGGACTAGTACGACATAATGCCACTATAAGGGCATTAGAACTGGTACTATAGGGAGAGATCTTTCCTCCACTACTTTAGGGCATCTCAGCCATACTTGGATGAACTCTGGTGATGGTTAGCACCATAGGTAGATAGACATTGTATCGGCTGGTAGGATATCCCTCCTCCATCACCCCCTATGCACACTCCTTCGGATTACATGAGTCCAAACTTTGTCGAAACAAGTTTGTTCGAATTTGGGAGCTCCTCCAGAGCAGCACACCTAGAAACATAAGAACTATATGATCCTAAGTAGGCATGGAACAGCCATAAAGACCAGCGAAGGTATCTCAGCCTGAGTCTAGATGAGGGTACACGAGACCCATTTGGAGGAATCCATGCCGACATTACAGCATATGGTACCCATATGGAGGAAACATTCACTAGCATACGAACCATGGTGTCTGAATTTCATATAGCTATCGTAGGAGTCGAGGCCAAAATAAATCCCGAGGAAGATCTTGAGGAAGAACCCAAGGAAGAACCTGAGGAGGAACCTGAAGAAGATCCTAAGCAATATCCAGAAGAAGTGGAAGAAGGTTCTAATGACAACATCCTAGCTCAACACGCACCAAATTGGGTCTTTAAATCGTGGAATGGGTAGCAACCTTTTGAGGATTCAGATGACGAAGTAGAAGAATTTGTGGACTCCAGTGAATCAAATCACGAAGATGAAAAAGAAGTAGATAACTTGGGGTATGAATCAGAGGTCTTTTCAGGCAATGAGCTAAATCACTTACTAGGAGATTTTGAATACGAGGCTCCCTTCCCTAATGGTATGACGGTGGATTATGATGGTGCTGAGAGATACGCCTTGTCTTTAGAACATGACTCCCCGGGCGCCTTATGGTATGCAGCAAGTGAGGATTCTGGAGACTTTATGGACTACAACTCAGGTAGCCAACATATCATTAATATGATTCAAGACGAGGAGCAAGAACCCTCTTGGGAGTACATCATAGAGAGAATCCGCGTCGAGAACAAGTTAGCTCGAGCTAGTTGTCAGGTTCGTAGTCTGGACTTGAGGGAAGCTTATCCCATATTTTACAATAGAAATACGAGGCCCCACCCCCACATCCGTGAATTCATGCAAATGATGAATGATGGGTACATTCACTATGCCTATTGGCCTGAAAGGTTCCATTGGACTCTCTAAGAGAAGGCAGTCGTTTGGTATGAAGGGCTGACATTTTACCAGAAGTCATTCTGGAATATTTTGGTTGGGCAATTTATTGACTACTTCACATGGGTTGATCTGCCAGAAAACTCAATCCCTAAGTTAGATAGACATGGAAAACCCTTACGGTAGTAGGAGTGGGAAGCAACCAATGCTATCTGTCGGACATCAATGGAATCAGCCAGAGAATACCTATAGTACATGAATAAATATAACTACAAGCAAATCGCCTATGACGATGCACCAAATATTCTTGATGAAGGGGAACCAACTGACGGAGCCTCCTTATCCATCCACATGATCAGACAGGAATCCAACCCTGTCCTATGCTAAATTCTGTAAGAGAACCCTGTCGTTCCAGGAAAGCAGCCTTAAAAGGTCCCCTTTATATAGTGGCCCTTCATCACCAAAGCACCAGCCCCCATAAATAAACTAATTGACTTGGGAGAGATACCACTCGATGAGGATTTCAACAAGTTGGAGGTCTTCAAAACAACACATTTGCCAACCCGGGTAGTCAGCCCTATCACCAGAGGAGGAAAAGTCACTAGGTCAGTAACCCCAACCTTGCCAAGGTCAGAACCTCTAGCACCTCCTTCTTTTGTCAAGCCCTCAGAATAGATAGAAAGCCCGATTGTGGATCAATTAAAAGCCACTACAACTAAGATGAGTATCTGGAAACTACTCCTTGGTTCTTAAGATCATAGGCTCGCTATCGTCAAAAAGTTGATGGAAATTGAAACATCACCCCTAGCATCACCAGAACAGGTCTGCGCACTACTTAATAATGAGACTAGCACTGTTATCCCTAACATTGTCTTTTCAAGCTTGGATCTACCCGATGAAAGCATTCGCCATAATAAGGCTCTCTACTTGAAGGCTAGTGTCTTCGGGCGCATAATGCCCTGTATAATGGTTGACTACGGTTCGTCACTGAATGTCTATCCTAAGGATATCCTGCCAATCCTAGGACTAACCAAAAGGGACTTGAAGAGATCTAATGGTCATCAAGGCCTATGACAACTCTAAGAGGACCATCATTGGCACATTCAAAGCTAAAGTTACCATTGGCAAAATCTCATTTTTAGTACTTTTCACGGTCATAGATATCCTAGTAACCTTCTCTATACTACTCGGACGACCATGGTTCCATGCTCTAGGAGGAGTTCCATCCACTCTTCACCAGAAGATCAAGATCCCATTCCATGGAAAGATCGTTACTCTAAAGGCTGATGAGGCATCAGTGGTGGCACCACTAAAAATGGAAGAAAGCCATATGAAAGGACTTACCACAGCCATAATTGGGCAATAATCAAATACGCAATCAGACATGCATTGGGGCTAATGGATTTAGGGATACATGAAAAAGCACCATACTCCTGGCAAAGGACTAGGTGCCCATGAATAGGTAATGCTGACCTTCAATACAGGGGCAGGAGAGTAGATACCCACAGGACTCGGTTGCACAAGCCCTAGAAGAACCACCCACAAGACAGGATTTTAAAGAAAGTCACAACAACCCTACAATGAGGCATCCGAGCCTGTTACTCATAAAGGAAAGACGGTTTCGGGATTCAAGATTTTCTCACACATAGTTAACTACTGTAAGCATGGTGGAAGCTCCATAACCTGCATGTTGAAAGGAGAGACCCATTAGCCAAATGTAGGGGCAATCCCAGATCGGATCAAGTTTGACAAACAGGTACACCCTAAGAAGGTCAAAAAGCTGAGTAAAGAGGTGGAGATCCTCGACACCCTAACCAAACACCTTCAAGCCCAACTCAAGATAGTGGAGGAAGCAAAAAGTAAGGGAGGTGACTTGAGCCAAACCATTATGGACATGGTCATAACCATGAAAGGTAAGGCAAAGGTATAAGAAGAAGGTGATGAGGTCATCCTGTTGAAGCCAGCCGCCATAGGGAATCATCCGCTGTAGAGCTAAACACTACTAATCGGGATGAGTCTTTTGTTTCCATTTCCAGTTTGTTTAAAATGAATAATGTACTTTATGATGATAATAAGATGAAGAACTTTGCTTATTTGGATTGTGTTTTTGATTACGATTCCATGCATCCATTCCAGCATTCATCTAGCATCTTTAACATTAATAACAATATTACAAAAGAAATTAACTTAAATACAGAAAATGATCCCAAAATGGTATACATTTCCAATCAATTGCCATCAAACAAGAGAGAGAATTTATAAAAGTATTGAAAAATCACATGTTAGCCTTCACTTAGTCTCACGAAGATATGCCAGGACTTGATCAGCATATCATCGATCAAAAGATCACCATAGACCCGAAAATTTAGCCGGTGAAGCAAAAGATGAGAAGCATGCACCCGCAACGGGCCGAAAAGGTCAAAGTAGAAGTAGCTAAACAGATCAAGGCTAATTTTTTCGAGGTTATAAAGTACCCCACTTGGCTATCCATTGTAGTTCATGTACCCAAGAAGAATGGTGACGTCCGAGTTTGCGATGACTTCTGGGACTTGAATAAGGCCACCCTAAGGACGATTTCCTACTACCACACATTGATATTCTAGTAGACAGCATAGCAAAAGCAGCCATGTATTCCTTTATGGATGGATTCTCGGGATATCACCATATCCTTATGAACGTAATAGAAAAGTTCAATACCACATTCATCTCAGAATGAGGGACTTACTATTTCAGGGTGATGCCTTTCAGACTCAAAAACACAGGGGAAACTTACCAACAAGCAGTCACAACATTGCTACACAACCTGATCCCCAAAGAAGTTGAGGTCTATGTAGATGACATGCTTGTAAAGTCTACCATGTCAGAAGAGCACCCAGTAGTGTTAGAACGATTCCTCACAAGAATAGAGAAGTACAATCTCTGTCTCAACCCAAAGAAGTGAATATTTGGTGTCACATCAGGCAAGTTACTCGGGCATATGGTTAGCAAAAGAGGCATAGAGATGGATCCCGATAAAGCTAACACCATCAAGGAAATGCTTGTACCAAAAACTAAGAAAGAAGTGAGAAGTTTCTTGGGGTCCATACAGTACATCAGTCGCTTTATAGCATGGTTGACAACCACATGCGAGCCCATCTTCAAGCTCTTGAGGAAGCATCAGCTAATAGAATGGAATGACCAGTGTTAGGAAGCCTTTGACAGAATTAAAGCTTACCCATTGAACCCTCCAGGGTTGAAGCCACCAATTCTCAGCAAGCCACTCATTCTCTACTTGGCAATAGAAGAGACATATGTGGGAGCTATGTTGGTTCAAGAACACGCAGTTTAATACCTTAGCAAGAAATTGCTAGAATATAAAACCTGATACACCATCGTGGAGAAAAATTATTATGCCATGGTCTGGCTCACCAAGAAGCTCAGACATTACTTCCAATTGCATAGAATCCAAGCAGTCGTGAAAGTGGATGAAATAAAGTCTTTGTCACAGGCTCCCTCATTAACTGGAAAAATGGCCAGGTGGCTCTTGTTACAGTCAGAATTTGATATCGAGTAAGTCACTGAGAAGATTATCAAGGGTAGGGCAGTGGCTGAATTCCTAGAAAATCAGCCACTTGAGGAAGGAGAACAGGAAAACCTAGAATTTCCTAATGAATGTTTTACAACCACTATGAAGAATATCAAAAAATGGACCATGTTCTTCAATGGCATCGTTAACAAGTGAGGTGCTGGTTTTGGGGTCATCATCATAACGCTGGATGGAGCACTCATACCTCTGTCAAAGCAACTGAAGTTTCTCACCATGAATAATGGGGCAGAGTATGAAGCCTGCTTATTTGGGATGTCTACCCTAATCACTCTCAAAGAGTACAAGGTAAAAATCATTGGAGATTTAACTTTGGTCATCAACCAAGTCATAAGTGACTGGGAATTAAAGGAGGAATCCCTCAGACCTTACCTAGAGGCTATATAGAGAGAAGCCACAATGTTCAGCAAATATGAATTTCATCATATGCCACGTAAGGAGAATCAAATGGCGGATGCATTGGCCACTCTAGCCTCCATATGGGAAGGGCCCCAAAAGCAGCCAATCAAGCCTCTTATCATGGAGACAACCTGATCTCCGTATTACTTCCACACAATAAATGATGCCATAAGTAAGAAAGAGCCCTAGTACTCTAACATTGCCAAGCTCCTTGAAAATGGTGAATTTCTGGCTGAGGTTATGGATTTCGACAGAAATACGTTGAGAAAGATTGCTATGCAATTCTGCCTGATTAAAGGAGATCTGTTCAAGAGGCCCTCCGATGGCCTATTGTTAATGTGTCTGGCCCAACAGGAAGCTGAAAGGGTAATGAAAGAGATAAATTTGGGAGACTACAGTCCATATATGAACGGTGTCATGATGGTAAAGAAAATCAAAAGAATGGGATATTTTTGGTTAACCATGCTAGCTGATTATATTTAAGAAGCAAAGACTTGCCATGCTTGTCAGATATACAGGGATGTGAGCCACTTACCTCTAATAACCTTGCAAAGCTTAACAATGCCTTGGCCATTCTCAACCTGGGGCATCGACATCATCGGTAAAGTAAGACCATCTTTGACTAATGAGCATCGCTTCATTATAGTGGTCATCAATTACTTTTCCAAATGGGTTGAAGCAGAATCATACACTAGCATCACAACCAAGAAGATGGACCGGTTCATTCAGCGATACAAGTTTGCCAGATACGACATTCCTTACCAAGTAGTAAGTGATGACGGTGTACAGTTCCAAGGAGAAATAAACGACCTTATTGAGAAGCACGAGATTGAGCACTATCACTCTTCACCCTATCGCCCTCAAGCCAACAGAGCTGTTAAAGCAGCTAATAAGGCAATTAAGAAAATCATCTCCAAGATGATATCTAACTACCGTGATTGGGCCGATCATTTGCCCTAACCCTTATGGGGATACAGGACTAGTGTCAAAACCCCTACAGGTTAAACTCCTTTTTCTCTCGTCTATAGGATGGAGGCGGTATTGCCTGTTGAAATGGAAATCAAATCTTTGCGCATAGCTCTCAAAGCCAGACTTCCCGAAGATGAATGGGAAAAAGATAGACACGAGGAATTGGCTCTAATTGATGAAAAACGATTAATTGCCCTAGAAAATCTACAGTTGTACTAACAATGCATGGCCAGGGCTTACAACCAAAAAGCCTAGGGGCAACACTGACCTCTAAGAACGGGTAATCTGGCCTTAAAGTAGTCTTGTAAAATGCACACAAATGCTCAAGGGAAGTTCCAACCAAACTAGGAAGGCCCGTACATAGTAAGAAAGACTCTCAGTAAAGGGGCAGTGAAAATCTCAGACCGGGATAGCAAAGAGTTCATGAATCCAGTAAATTGCGATAAGCTGAAGCGCTATCTCGTGTAAGAGAAAAATAATATAAAGTTCTGTCAAGAGCTAGTGAGGGCTCTTGGGCAAAAATAAAGACCCCAAAATAGAAGAGCGAAGCCTTAGGTAAAATCCATTTGGAACCTTAGGCAACGATGGGCATTTCTTGGGAATAACTACCATTTGCCCTTCCTATTTAAATAATATCTTTAGTAGTAACATGTTCATGTTAAAAATACTAAATGAGCACATTAAATGGAAACTGTGAATTGTTTAATGAAACATGCATTCAAATAACATCATTTTATCTTTATTACATATAAAAGTACATTACAAACAGGAAATAGAAACGACAAAGGCAAACCACGAAGCCTGAAGCCTGAAGCCTTTATTTTTCACAAGAGGGAAGATACACAAGCTCAAGGACCCTTAAGGAAGATGCAAAGTCTCTGCATCTCAATGAGCCTCTCTTTAAGGGTAGTAAGCCTGTGAGTACACACAACCCAGATATAACAAGCCTCGAAAGGACGGATGTCAAAGTGGACAGAGTAGTTCATCTCCAGCTGAGTACGACTAATTCACCCCATGTCATGACGATAGACCAAAGTATACGAAAGCTCTGAGCTAATCAGGGTGTACAGTTATGTAGGGAACCCCTAAGAACTACCATATTGCCTGTACAAGTGACCAGGAGAGTAGGTAATAACCTCGGAAAGGCCGATAAGGACCATGCCACCTCTAGCAACATCGATAGTCACATACGAGATACCCCACCAAGGGCAAACCTAATAAATATCCTTAGCAGGTTGGCTACTCATAAAATCAACCCACTCCTCGATGATGAAATCTCTGTGAGGATGATTGCCGATACGAACTATGGAGCCCCCCCGCCCAGTAGGCCCTCGGATGATAATCCATGCTTGTGGGAACAGACAACATATAAAGTTTGTCCCAGAGCCAAAGCTACAAAAGCAACAAATGAGAAAAATGAAAAGAAAAAGAGAAAAAAAGGAAAAAATTGCGTGCTAGATTAAAAACCTAAAAAGGCAGTCCAGGCAAAAATTAAGGCAAGCTTGATGAATTGAAAACCCAAAAGGGTGGTTCATACAAAAATAAAGGATCAAATAAAATTTACCTAAAGGAGAAGCCTGCTGCCCCTAGTAGTAGCTTTAGTCCCATTCTGGGAAGAACGCACAAAGATTAGTGTCTCAGTCAAACTCACAACAATGGGAGATTTCCCCTCTAACATCTAATCAACAATAGTCAGGCAGGCAAAGCCGTAAATCATAGTGGGAACCTCACAAAGGAAGAACCCTAATAAGAGCAAGCAAATGAGAGGAAGGTAACTCGCGTTGTTAGGAGGAACGCCCCTGACTATGTCAAAAGCCACATCAAACCTCAAAACCTCATCACAAATCAATCGAGGCATGTCGAATCATTATAGCTAAAAATGATTCATCAGTGGATCAGAGAACTCAGGACTATACATCGAAATGGCTATAGGCATATCAGCTGAAGATCTCAGGAGCTCGCAAAATTCCTAATACAAGGGGCACAACTCATGGTCTCCAAACTGAAACTCATTGTCAATAGGGTCCCAAAACTTGACAGCGGCTTGAATCATAGTATTCCTTCATATGCACCAGACCACAGACCACAGACCCAAGGCGGTCCCAACCGTCACAATTCTTTAGATAAACATTCAAATCTGCATGGACACGGATATAGCCCTCCATGGCAAAATTTCACAAGAGTAGCAGTTCGCTATACGTAGTTTATAGGGTAATCTATCAATATCTGGCAAATTATACCGACAAACTCGATCAATGACAAAAGAAAGCGCAAAGTGAAGGAATAATGAAAAATCCTTTTATATATAAAAAATGTTCATACAAGGAAAAGGCATTGGAAATGGCCCAAAGAAAAAAGAAAATGACAAAAGAAAAAAAAGGGAAACCTATCTACTACCTGCTGGAGCTTGGGTGGCTAGGATTAAAAGGAGGGTAACCACCCTGTGAAAAGAATTCAAGGGTATCACCCTATCCCTACTACAGCTGCTGCTGCGGGTCGTCCACCCGGAGCATCCCCGAAAGACCTTGGAGCTGTCGGATCTCCAACCGCAACATTTTAACACAGATCATTCATATGCATTTCATGACATACCATACATAATCATAATAAAATAACGAACATACTGCCATATCAGATTTTTGGTTCATCATGAACCGCTACTTCCCTTGAATATATCCCCAATTGGATATACTATCAGCAATGGGCACCTACAAGAACAAAAGATAGGGGACAAGTCAGAACCATCATAATCTGAGATTCTAAGGAAAAATAGAAGAAAAGGCAAAAGAAGCTCACATGAGTGGTATCGACCAGATGGAAGGCCACCAGGTGATCGAGATCAAGATAAGGAGGGATCACCGGCGTATATGTACTTAGGTCAGGACGGTACATCAGAGACATGGATGGTTGATACTAAAACCCCCGATTTCCCTCTACCATCGCCAGACCCTGAGGTGAGACAGATGAGCTAAAGAGCTTCCCATGTGAACCGAAGTAGTCACAGGTCTCTTCCTACCCTATTGATCCTATAAAGCCAACAAAGCAGAATCAGCACAACAATAAAAAAAAGGGGGTAAATTCAAGCCGATGAAAAGAAGGTACCATCATCCGAATAATCTCAAGCAATCCCGCCTGGCCGTTAGGCATAAGTCGAAGGGCCATCATCCTCAGAAGGGTTATGAATGTTTGGGTCAGGCTTGATAGGAATGGGATCCATCTCTGGCCATCGAAGCAGCTGTGAATGGCAAAACTCCTCGTATCCCCCAACCAGCTCTAGGAAGGCACTGAGTAAACCGCCGGAGGCCAATTGCACAAAGTCTGGCGAGCTATGAGGCTAGAAAATCCACTGAGGCACCTCAGGAGGGATGGAACGTGACCTGGGAGGAAGATGCAAACCCTAGATGCGCTCTCCTAAATACCACTCCAAAGAGAACGGGGGTCTCTATGATCAGTTGGGTGTTCAAAAACTCCTTAGCTCCCTCATGAACTCTGGCCAGTGAAGAGCATGACCCCAGGGCTTCATCTTGATCTGCAAGAAAGAAAAGACCAAACAATGATACAATGATTATAACAGATATAACAATTAAAGCAAATCAAGGGATCATAAAGTATACCCTCTCTGAAGATAGATTGCAAAGATGAGCGGAAAGCACAGATTGAGACTCCATCTCCCAACCATGTCAGTAAACCGCTAGCCGAGGGCAAAATGGGTAGCTACTGTGTCACACAAGCTTGATGTTGGGAGGATCCCCATCACAAAAAACTAGATCTGTGAGAAGACAAAAGAAATCTGAACACCAAAAGACAAACCAAGAATGCTCATAAAAAGAAGGAAAAGAGCTAAGTCCTTACGTAGATAATCTGGAGGCAAGATTTGAACTTGCCGATCCTATTCCTTGCACCCTAATCGAGGGCCCAATACAGATGACCTAATACAGCTCGGCCCCAAGCATACTCATCAAAATGAGATGGGTCAATCAAAGCCGGCACGATATGGAGTTTCCCAATCGAACCCCTAGTGGGAAAACATAACCATGATAGAGTAGCAGCCATAAAAGCTCTAGCCTCACAGGTGGAAGTCAAATGCCTTCTATCCCCAGTAGTCCATAAGGTCATAAGTTTCTCGCAAGAAATTTGCCCAATCTTGTCCCCAGAATAGCGGACCAAAGCCTCGATGGTCTCCACATTGAAGTTGTGGTAAGTAAATTAGCGTTGAAGTGGATCACATTACCGTGGAAGGGAAGACCTGTGATGGCGTAGTAATCCAATAGAGTGATGGTATATTCCCCACAACGGAAGTGGAAAGTATGGGTACTGTCGGACCACTGCTCAGAATGTGGGTCGAAGTGCTGGTAGGGATGTATGGGTACTTGTGAGATCTCGAATACCTACAATTCCTCACCATCCTACCCAAAGATGTCTCATCGATAATGACCTTAGCACTAGGAGACAGCACATTATACCACTTATAAAAGTGGGTAGGGCTAGCACCCTCATGCTTGGTTACCTGATTCAATGCATGCACACATATCACACACCAGTTCCCGATAAATCGCATGATTATCCAAAAAAATCATTGCATTAAATAAATCATTGTATAAAATAAACAAGCAATAAAATGGATAAGTCATTACGCAAAATAAAAGTAGTCGTACAGCTTACCAGAATCCGATAAAGATGATCAGAAGGCTTCAAGGCTGGCGAAATAAAATTCCCCGGACAAATCCCGTGGTACGTCCAATTTGGCAGGAGCCCATATAAAGCATCGGCAGGAACCTCAGACAATTTCACTTGCAGACCATCAATGAGCATGTTTTGAGTAGCCACTTGAACGGCTGGCAGATCCAAGCGAATATTATAAAGCTTGAACCATATGGAAACCCTGTAAAATCTGAAAAGAAGGGGCAGAAAAGGGAAAAAGATGAAAGAAATCATTGTCAAAAATAGCTCCGAGGAAGGAATTTTTGAAAGAGAAGAGCAGAAAACGCAAAGAGAGAAGAGAGAATTTTTTTGGTGTGGTGAAAATGGGAGACAAGCTGTTGCTTTTATAGACCATATGTAATTAGCCTGCCGGCTAATTACATATGTAATTAGCCCGCTGACTAATTACCTATCCAGCTGTCATGCATTTACGCATCCCACACGTTTACGCGTAACGACTATAAAAGTTACTGTTACATAGGTAATTACCCCGTCGGGCTAATTACGTATATTTTGAAAATTTATGCAATTTTGCATAATTCATCCATCTTCTGCATTGTTTAAAAAATGAGCGGACCTAAAAGCTATTTTACACTGTCACTCATACAATAAGCATCCAAAAATATTTATTTCGACCCCCGTTCAATTTTAACCTCATGCAACTCCTAAATAAATTTTTAATCGAAGGGGGAAAAATATATTTTGTTTCAAAATTTGTCGATTAAAAATATTTTAACTCATTGCATTCCACATACGTTGTTTCATTTGTTTCGCATACGACAAAATTTCTAGCACGAAATTTATGTATATGAGGGGCAAACTGTTAGCACAGGTCCATTTCGACCCGATGAGGGATAATGCCTATTTCATTCAATGATCAGACAAATGAGCCAAAAAGGACCGAATTGCCATCCAAAATTCGAAATTCAAAAATCCACATTCCAGGTAAGCTCTGATTTAGCATTTTTTACTGAAAAATCAATAAGTCAAAATTTGGTCAAACATAGGTAATCCTCCCACCGGGTAATTACCTATCTATAGTAAAAAAATCAAATCTTACTGAGATCTGACAAGATTTCATGGGATCTAATGTAAAATCTTGTCAGATAGGTAATCCGCCCGCCGGCTAATTACCTCCCTATTATAAATACGGGCTCACCCCCCCTCATTTCAATAGAGACGCAAATTTTTCAGAATTCCTAAAATTACCTTGGTGTCATTTTTCAGCTTTGGGAGTCCTAAAAGCCCTGAAACTCTGTCAAAACACTTCCAAATTCGAGCTTTATCACCGAGATTTGGTATAAGCTCAGTTTCCGGTCTTTTTATATCAAGATCCCACAGTGAGCTTTGGTCTAAAAATGACTTAAACTTTATATTTCCTTCAGAGATAATCCAAGATTATAATCTTAACTTGGGTTAAATCTATTTTCCAATTGAATCACACTCTTTGATAACTTTGGTCGTACACCTGCTCACAAGTCATCCTGGACAGACGAAAAGTTAAACTGAGGGTAATTGGCTCTAAGCCCAACTTTAAAATTCATTTTTTATTACTTTTATTGTCACATATTGCATTCCATTTTGTTGGTTAAGTGAGCCGCTGGTGCCACTTAAACTATAATATGTGTAAATAAGCTTGCAGGTACGGATAAACATCAAGAATGTGAGGAAACTCTATCCAGGTTTCCGTACCAATACCCAAATGCTGCCATTACTCTGCCAAAATTTCGGTAGAAAATATCAATTTATTATGCCGTTATAATGCATGTTTCATTTCTTGAATTTATTTCTTAAATAAAGCCGTTATAATGCAGAAATTACCACAAATTCCAAAATTTCAAAATTAATTCAAACAATTTGAACAATATGAGTAACTATCATGTCCAAACTCAGAATCTCATTTTTTCTTCGGTATAAAAATCTCATTTTGGATCAGTATACCACAATTCCCGGTGGATCTGAACCGGGTGGTGACTCTATTCTATTTTATTTTTAAATAAAGTAAAAATGCTTTATTTTAAAAATATATTTTCTTAATAAAATGTGCAAATATATTTCTCAATATAATCGCATTTTTGGCCTACAAAGCCACCGCATTTAAGCAAACTAGATTTTCTCAAACCAGACCAAAACATCGCGATTTCCTCAAACTGCACCGAACCTGAATCCCGCCCCACACACCGCACTCTGCATGCACAACCAGACCCAAAAAGTCCACCCGCTCACATCTATATAGGAATCCTATTCGGATCAGCTATACCACCAATTTCTTAGAAGAGCTAATTCAGGTGGCGACTCTAATATTGCTTAAAATAGGGACCCTGCTCCTACTATAAAAGGATAATCCCCAAAGGAGTCCTCGACCCCTTTGTCCAGTTGGAAATGCCAAGTATGTTCACACATATAACGAGCCCTTCGCTCTAGAGGCGACTCCCTGCATTAAATCCCGGGAGCCCCGAATTGGCCGTTAGAAAATACGATCAATGAAAGAGAAAAGCTCATTTGCTTATAATACCACCATTCTGGATCAAGAAGAAGAGGTGAGAGCTATAAGTCTTGGAAAGCCATTTGAAGGGGAGGCTAAGTATAATACCAGTCTTCCAGAAACTAGGGTTGAAGAGCAAACTGAAGAAGAGCATTCTGCGCCACCACAAAACAATGAGGTAATCCCCATCTCAATTCCGTCTAATACTACTACTGATAATATGAATGGTGATGCCAATGAAATTGAAGACAACTTAGTTGCAGAAATTCAAACTACATCTAATGAAATTCAGTCTATCCCAAAGCTCAATGCTCTAGAGGAGGGAGTAGGTCTGGGACTCATTGAGCACACTTCTAAAGTGGACTATAAGAGTGAGGCTACTCCAGAGGGAAGGTTGGTAGGGAAGGCAGAAGAAAAGAACAAGGCTTAAGAGAGAAGTGGGGAAAAATCTTTCGGATCTAAAGAATCTAGAAGCAGCTCTTGGTCTAAAGAGTCCTCTTCTTTAGATAGTATCTTAAAGAGGCCAACCATCAATCCCAAACCCCCCAGAGATGAGAAGTTGAGGGTAGCTATTAAAATGATAGAGGAGGCTACCATTAAAGGACATAAAGAAAGTGAAATCACGTGTAGTCTCCGAAACATATGTGATTAGCTAAAATCCATGGAGAAACTGATAACGTAACAAACTATGACTCCAGATCTTAAGCAAGAATAGGGTGAGATAAAGTTCGGGGTAAAGAATATTGAAAGAAAGGTGTATAAGTTCCCTAGTGCTGCCCAAGTTGCAGAAACTTCCCTAGCTCAGATCAATTTGGTTGTAAACCAACTCTCCTCTGCAATTACAACGGATAACAGAACATCAGCTCAAGCCTCTACTGGAGCCAAAAAATAATTGCGCCATAATTCTAGGCCAAATTACTTCTTCCTCAATCGATTTGAAAACTAACCTCAAGGAGTACATGGACAACAAGTTTGAAAGCTTGGAAAAATCGATCCTTCAGGCAATCATCAATTCTGCTAAAGGCATCACCTCCGGACTGACATATCTTAATAAGGAACAACAAGTTGCACAGGAGATGCTATGCAATTTACTAGATGAAGGGTTACCTAAGCTCCTAGAGAAGTATATTGAAGAAATAAGTAATGATTTTAGGAGTCATTTCTCCGGTACCGAAAAGCTAATAAATGCCTAGAAGGAAAATTATGATAAAGAGCTTTAGACCATCAACACTAGTGTTCATAATATCCGGAGAGATATCATCAAAGAAATTGAGCAACTCAAGACTAGTATGTCAAACCTATCAGTCAATGCTCCTTCTACTTCTATATCCAGATCCTCACCAGTAATTCCAGAAAGCCTTCTCCTCCCGGTCATCCAGAACCTCATCCAATACATAGGAGATACCTGATTCTTTGGCTATAAATACAACCTAACCCTTCTTAAAGCTCTCTTCCCATTCTTTTAAGATGAGGACATGAAACATGCTCTTAAAATGATTCCAGATATGGTCAAATCCCACAAGCAGCTCTAGGACCAACTCCAACCAGTCTATCTCCTTTCAACTACTATTGAGACCATCATTGAAAAGTGCCTGGAAGGAAATGTTGATTACTCTGTCTATTCTGAGGCTTGGCAGAAGAATTGGGACAATAGAGCATATATGGTAATTGACCCCCAATCTGATGCAAACAACAAGGGGGAGAAGAGCACAAGCAAGGAAAATGAAGGTGAGGCTATGGAATAGTAGAGTAGTACAGCTTACAAAATAGTTATTTTCCATTGTAAAATCCTGTAATAGCTAGTTCTATAATTTTTCACTTATATATTATTGTACTTGGAATCCGGAACTTTATAAGGTTAACTATTGTTAACAACAAAAGTATATATAGTGAAAATATTCTACTTAAAAATTGTTTCTAATTACAATCTATAATTGTACTTCAAAAACTTAGAAGCTAGAATGTAAAAATGATGGGGGAGTTAGGATGCTTGAATTATGGGGGAGTAAATCTATAAATGACTAAGTATCAAGCATCATACTTAGCTCATAAAACCCCTTTTGCTTATGCTTAAATGTGCTTAGTTTTTTGTTTCCATTAAATAGGGGAGATTTTTAGAAAATAATGATCCGGAACAACCAATTAAAGAACTATCCAGATCATGTTTGAAGAAAACAAAAACATACAAACAAAAACATGTAGTCTCCTATGTCCAAGACAAGCCATTTGGACATATATTGAAGACTATAAATACCTAAGCACACAAGGAAAGCATCCGGTTAAAAGTTTGGAAAGGAAACAAACTTTAAACCTCTCAAAAGCAGCATCCGGAAGAAGAACTGATTGAAGAAGCATCCAGATATATTATTCTGAAGACATCCGGAAGACTCAAATATCAAGAGAAAGGGAAAAGTTTAAAGTTACCTTTTCCCTCTCTTTTTGGTCTAAAGTCAAAGATCCCTTTTAGCTTTGAAGATGACAGCTAGCACGCATTCTAGAAAAGGACAAAAAGGACTGACACAGGAAAGAGAAAAAGGTAACGACCTTTTTAACATAGACCAATGGGAATGGAGCATGGAGCTCACACCAAAGTAAACAGAATAAAAGTTGGCAATTCACTAAAATCCAAATAGAACGATCGCTGACAACTTTTTTCCTGAATCCTAAGAATTTAAATGGGTCAAGATCTATGCCTAATGGATTAATCAATGGCTTCGGATGCGCCACATCATACCTGGTCAATGGTGAAGATTCAAAACTACCTCAATGGTATACAACGACTATATTAAGGATCAAAGCCTATAAAAGGAAAGCTTCACAAGTTGAGAAGGTGCTAGTTGATTTTAAAAAGAAGCTATTACAAAGAGAATTCAAGCAACTTCAATCAGTATACACAATCCCTCCAAGAACTAGAAATATTCAAATCTATTTTTGTAAGGATTCTCAAGTGAGTTATAAACTTGAAGAATTCAAAAACCAAAACCTTGAAAAATCAGTTATAAAGATCTCATACTTGGGTGAGTATTAAGATCAGGAACTAGCTTAGAGTTGGTGCTTTAAGTGGAATCTCCCTATAGAACTCAGCTTAGGTTTGGGTAGAATCTAAGTAGTATATCCTACTAAAGTGAAAGGACTCAGCTAGGAGCTGGTGCTTCTTGTGGAATTGTTGGATATGATGTAGACCCTTAAGGCAATTAGGGCGATATATCTTAATTATGTAATAGTACGAATAATTTGTTTAATCAATAAAGGCATTTAATCTTTTGTTCATATCAATGTGTTTCTATGTATATATATTATAGCTTCAAATATAGTCATTGATGTATGTATACAAAAGTCCTTGACATATCATAGCATAAAGTCAGAGAAATTATAGTTGGACTATATCTGGTGGAACCTGCTTCATGTGCAATTATGATTATGTCTAAACTATCCCTAGTCATAGTTTCATCAAGAAAGGATATTGATGAAGTAGAAAGACTAACATATGGTCAACTTTCTTGGAAAGGGTCCAAGCAGTCAATCTCCTAAGGACTGAAGGTGGTGCCTTAAGTTTTACATAGTATATATTTGGGAGATATATTGGAGATCCCAGTAAGATAAACACTTGGTATATATATCAATGTGTTAGTGTTTATGTTCATGCAATAAGCTTTACAAATGTCCTCGTACTTGAGATGCTAGTTACCTTGTGTGGTACTATTGCTATACTTTGGGTCATTACTATACACTCATTAATTTAGGGTGCTACAGGTGATTACGGGTATAGTGAATACAGCACGTTGGTAAGCTGAGTAGTCGGAAAGAATCCATCGCTCTGGATATATTGAGTTGTAACTAGCCAATTGTTGAAGTGATGATTGCCATAAACCTCTGATCAGAGTATGTGTTTGATAGAAATGGTTTCTAGTCAAACACATTATGGTAAAAGGTAATATACTTTAGTAACAAGTAAACTACTGGGATAGCTTGGAGCAACCTCACCATTAGTGGGTTAACACTTTAACCGAACCCAATAAACTCGATGGTATTAATATTAAAGAATGGAAGGAATTTATCGCATTGGATAACTATTATATTAACCGGGATTAAGCCATAAGCATAAATGACGTTCCAAGTAATGGGGGTTGGTAGACCCTTAATAGAGTCGTACTACAGTGGTTTAAGGTAATCGAGTTCTATTCACAATGTAGAGCATCGAGCCAATGGTTCCATTAGAACAAGGGTTGGTTAAGCCTTAACAACTCAATACTTCGGGATCCTATAAGGTCACATACATTAGAACTTCATCGGACTAAGTGAAGAACTAATAGATTTTTTCTATTACGAAAATATAACATAAATAATAAGTGGATTATTATTTGATTGTTTAAAATTCATTAGATCAATTTTGGATAGACCAAGGAATTTATTTTGACCCGTAACTAATTAATTAGTCATAAATAAATTATAATTGATTAGATCAATTTTGGTTGGACCAAGAAATTTATTTTGGCTCGTAACTAATTTATTAGGGTTGAAAATAAATATTTTTTTAAAAAGGGGCTAAAAGGGAATTTTCTAATCAGGGTATAAGGGTCGGACCCTATGAAAATGGGGCCCAAATTTTGGGGCCCCATACAGGCTGGCTAAAGGGCAGTGGGCTCGCCGTAGCGAGCCTACGTGCGGGGACACACCAGTGCCGCTAGGCACTGCTGGGTGTGCCCAGCACGGCCCAGCCTGCAAGTTGGGCTTGCAGGTGGCCCTCAAGCCCAGCTTATGGCACACACAGTGTGAGCTGACGCTATGTGTGACGGGGTAGCCCGCGGGTCCTGTTGGACTCGTGTGGCTGACCCATTTGCACATCCCACATCAGAAAGAGGGGGAGCATCTTTGCTCCCCCAAGCCTATATATATGTCTCTCTATTCCCCCTTTCAAAGTGCACCACAGCTCAGAGTGTAAATCCTAAGCGGGGTTCAAAAAGAATAATCTCTCGGGTAATTGAGCAAGTTTTTTTAGGAGCCTGAATTTATTTGGGCACCTCTTTTTTATATTTTTGGGTGAGGCTTTTGGAGTGCTCTAGCAAGTACTCGAGACTTCTTAATTCTTCCTCCTGGGGAGGTTTTGGTTTGTGGAGTTTGTGTGGATACTCATAGAGGTTATCCTACACTTGAAGCCTTGTTCAAGAGGGTCCTGCTAAAGCACGCTTCAATTGGTAAGTTCCTTTTCTTTCTCTTTTATTATTAGGTATTTTTCTTCAAGCGTTTTTTGACTTAATAATATACTAAGGTTGTTTTGCATGCTTAGTTTATTTTATGCTTAGGTTATAACTTAGAGTTAAAACATGCTTAGGTTATAGCTTAACATGCTTAGGTTATAGCTTAGAGTTATAACATGCTTAGCATAAAATATACATGATAGGATATAATTTGGAATTATGGTATGCCTAGCCCTTTTGCATGCTAACCTAGGTAGAAAATTATTTAGTTACGGCTTTATTTAATTTATATACAACTAATAGGAGTTCCTGGGGACAGGGATAAAATTTTGAATTTCCGCCATGCCTGTTATACATGTTCAATCTGACTGTCAGTTCCCAAGAGTGGTATCAAAGCCTGCCTATTTAGTGCATAATTAAGTTATAAGCGAACTAAATATTATTTTCTATATGTAATGATTTGTTTATTTAATTATTTGGAACAATACATATGAACTTGTGCCTTTCATTTCAAGGTTAGAAAATGGTTATGAATAATTTTGAATACGCCTGCTCAACTTACTTAAATTATACAAGTGTCAATAATTTATTTAAATTACATGGGTTATAGATGCTTCCAATTTACATGAATTGGAATAATGAAATTTATTAGTTCAAGAGAATTCATTGGTCTTCAGGTTTGTGCCCATATTTGTTCTGGCTAGGGATTGGACTTGGTGTCTACTCCTAGTAGAGCACCTCTCCTACCTGGGAACCTATATCGGTGAAATTTGAATTGACCAATTGGGGGATTAATATGAACTAATTTATTTCTAGTATATAAGGTGGTGCTTATATATGTTTCTATAACAAAGTAAAAAAATTAAATTTATTGAATAAAAGCTTAAAGGAAATGAAATATAAATAGAGCAAATAAAAGTGTTAATTATTTTTCATATAATCTAGGTTGATGGAATAATTATAATAAAGAGCTGAACCCACCTAAGGTTAGACCATATGAATTAATTCTAAAATTCTCTGAACTAATGCAAGTTATTATAATTTTGTCCATCTGATAAAATCCTAGGTTGGGTGAGACGTTTAACACCAATAAAATCCCAAAGTAAACATATTAAGGCAAGTTGCAGTCTTCCTAACTCAAATTTATAATATGGTCTCTTTGGGCTATCAAAGTGCTATGCAAAGCATTCCTTCTAGTTCATATTGATTGGTTGTAAAGTTTGGGATAGGGTCTGCCTTAATAGAGCTGGGGTAGTCCACTATAAAACTGGGGCCTAGGCCCAGATCTGAGACATATTCATTGAGATGCTAATATAAGAGCACACGTCCCTTGGGATTAGGGAACTTGAATGAATTAGCAATTGCATACGATGCAAATGGAATGGGATTCCAACTATGACTTACTATTATGACTTGACTCATAAAATTGGGGGTTGTAATAGACTAGTTATAGATGCTACCTACTAGGAAATTTACCTTGGCTAAAATTCCCGAATTCAATAGAATGGGCTATTGTAAATATCAAAGAAAATAGTAGGACAAATGTGTTTAATTAAAAGACCTTATATTAAATGCATGTACTTAAACTAATATTTGAACTTTTTCTTTTCTTATATCTTACGTTGAAAATGACTTCCAATGTTAATCTCCGTATGTTACTTGACACCAAATTAATTGGCTCGAACTTTTCTGATTGGTTCAGAGCTGTGAGAATAGTTCTTAGATCCAAGGGAATTGCCTATGTTCTAAGTGAAATTTTCCTTATAGAACCTGATGTTGAGGATCATGTGGAATATGATGCCTGGTTGAAGCACAGGAAAGATCATGAGACTGCCATGTATATCATGTTGGGGTCCATGAATCCTGAGCTTCAGAAACAACATGAGAACATGCCCTTGGAGGACATGGTTCTCCATCTTAAGAGACTCTTTTCGGAGAGGAAAAGGGCAGAGAGGTATGTGACCTCAACCTCCTTTTCGGGACCAAGATACAGGCAGGCACCTCTACCTCTCAGCATATATAGAAACTCTTGGGATACCTTGAGAAGCTGAATTAATTAGGATTCGAGATCAATCATGACTTGAGCATTGACCTTCTGTTGATGTCCTTGATAGATAGTTACTCAGGGTTCGTGACTAACTATTACATGAACAAGATTAATTCTAGTATCTCTAAATTAATCAACATGCTAAAAATCGTAGAACCTCATATCAAGAAGGATCAGAAACCTCTACTGCTGGTTGAAAAAGGCAAGGCTTCTAAGAAGAAGAAGTAGGCACTGGATGCTAAGAAAAGAATTAGTAAGAAGAAGAAGAAAAGAAGGGATCTAAGTATGTCTGCTTCCAATGTAGGAAACCGGGACATTGGAAGAGGGATTGCAAAGCTCCTGCTTCTTAGCATTTGAAGAAGAAGCCTACAGAGGCATCTACTTTAGGTATGTTTGTAATTGAAAATTTTGCTACTTTTCCCCTTGAATCCACTTAGGTATTAGATACTGGTTATGGTTCTCATATCTGTACTTCTGTGTAGGGACTAAGGAACTATAGAAAAGGGGAGATGGACCTACAAGTAAGAAGTGGAGCCAGAGTTGCTGCATTAGCCGTAGGGAGTTTTAGTCTTGTTTTGCCAAGTGGACTTGTTTTAGTTTTGAATAATTGTTACTACATTCGAAGTGTTACTAAGAATATTGTATCTATTGCGTGTTTAGCAACAGAGGGATTTGAAATTTTATTTTTGAATAATAATTGTCAGATTCATTTGAATAATATTCTTTATGGTTATGGAATGTTGAAATCTGTCATTTATGTTCTTGATACTAAAACAGAAGTTTTCAATATAAAAAATGTGAAGAAATTTAAATTAGATAATGAGAATTCCTTCTACTTATGACATTGCCGTTTAGGCCACATAAACAAAGATCGCTTAACCAAGTTGCATAAGCGTGAAGACTTGGGCCAAATAGACTTGGAGTCTTATGGTGATTGCAAACCTTGTTTCAAAGGAAAAATGACAAAGTTACCCTTTTAAAGAAAGGGTGAGCGGGCCATGAGTACATTGGAACTTATACATACTGATGTGCGTGGTCCAATGAGTGTTCATGATTACTCACGATACAATTATTTGTACTTGATGAAGCATAAGTCTAAAAGTTTTGAAAAGTTCAAACTATTTAGAGCTGAAGTAGAGAAATAGCTTGAGAAAAGTATTAAAACACTTTGATCGGATCCAGGTAGAGAATACTTCAGTTAGGAGTTTCAGGATTGTCTAAAGGAAAATGGGATAGTTCCCCAGTGGACCACTCCTTATATACCTCAACATAATGGAGTGTTAGAAAGGAGGAATCGGACTTTATTAGATATGGTCGGGTCCATGATGAGCCATGCAAATCTTAGTAAATCTGTTTAGGGATATACACTAGAGAGAGCACTTTATGTTTTAAATAGAGTGCCCTCTAAATTAGTTGATTTTACACCTTAAGAAAGATGGTGTAACAAGAAGCCATCTCTAAGTCACTTAAGAGTATGGGGCTATCCTGCTATGATAAAGAGGATAGCGTCAGATAAGCTGAATGCCAAGACTGACAAATGTCTATTCATTAGATATCCAAAGGAAATAATTGGATAACTATTTTACCAACCGAAAGCACAAAAGGTATTTATGTCTCGGAATGCTCACTTTTTGGAAAAGGAACACTTACTTGCAAAAGTCAGTAGGAGCAAAATTGAACTGGAAGTTCAAGAGGAAGAAATAGACAATCAACTGATTGACCCCATTTTAGACACACAAGAGAGTGTGATCCAAGAACAACCTATCGAAACACAATCATTATGAAGATCAGGTCATGTTTATAAGGGTCCGAGTAGATATGGGTTTATCATCACTAATGATAAGGAACTATATCTTATAGAGGATGATGAACCAAGGACATATGATGAGGCAATGAAAAGCTTAGATTCTGATAAATGGCTAAATGCCATGTAATCAGAAATGGATTCCATGTACGAGAACCAAGTTTGGAATTTGGTTGATGCACTGTAAGAGGTTAGACCAATTGGATGAAAGTGGGTCTTCAAGAAGAAGATAGACATGGACGGTAATGTAATTACCTATAAAGCAAGGTTGGTTACAAAAGGTTATAGTCAACGAGAAGGAATTGAGTATGATGAAACTTTCTCACTAATAGCCTTGCTTAAATCGGTAAGGATACTCCTCGTCATTGCTACTCATTACGATTATGAGATCTGGCAGATGGATGTAAAAATAGCATTCTGGAATAGGGATTTAGACTGGGATGTGTATATGACACAACCTGAGGGTTTTACATCTTAGAATGGCTCGAAGGTATACAAGCTATAAAGATCCATTTATGGACTTAAGCAGGAATCCAGGAGTTGGAATATAAGGTTTGATCAAATAATCTAGTAACTAGATTTCTGACCAAATACTAATGAGCCTTGTGTTTACAAGAAGGTTAGTGGGAGTGAAGTCATTTTTCTAGTATTGTATGTTGATGACATTCTGCTAATAGCAAATGACATTTCTCTTCTTCAAAATGTTAAAGTGTCGTTGTCAAGAAAGTTCTCCATGAAAGACCTTGGTGAAGCAGCATTTATACTAGGTATAAAGATCTACAGGGATAGATCCAACAAGTTGTTAGGTCTTTCTCAAAGTACATATATAGACAAGGTATTGAATAAGTTCAACCTTAAGCATTCTAAGAAAGGTTATCTCCCGATGACAAAGGGGATAAACCTATCTAAGGTTGAGTGTCCGAAGACAGTTCAAAGAGAATGCACATGAAGGATATACCCTATGCATCCACAATAGGATCCATCATGTATACTATAATATGTACTAGGCTGGATGTCTCTCAGGCTTTGACCTTTACGACCATATATCAGTTAGATGTAGGTGAAAAGCATTGGATGGCCATCAAGGCAATCCTTAAGTACTTGAGAAGGACTGAGGATGAGTTCTTGATTTATGGAGAAGGTGACCTCATAATTAGAGGTTACATTGATGCGAGTTTTCAATCTAACAAGGATGACTTTAAGTCTCAGTCAGGTTTTGTGTATGTGTTAACTGGAGAGGCGGTATGCTGGAAGAGTTCCAAGCAAGAAACTACTACTGATTCAACCACGGAATCTGAATACATTGCTGCATGTGAAGCAACAAAAAAAGCTTTCTGGTTAAAGGGATTTATTGGTGATCTCAGTGTGCTGCCTGAGGCTGTTGATCCAATTACTTTGTATTGTTATAACAATGGTGCCATAGCTCAGGTAAAGGAACCACGGTCTCATCAGAAAAATAGACATGTATCCAAAAAGTATCATATAATCAGGGAGATTGTTGATGCTAAGATAATAAGATTACAATATGTACCCACTGATCAGAACCTCGCAGATAGTCTGACAAAGCCATTGACTCAAGTCAAACATGACCAGCCTGTTAAAGCATATGGATTAAGACATATGGCTAATTGGCCTTAGTGCAAGTGGGAGTTTGTTGGATATAATGTATGCCCTTAAGGCAATTAGGGTGATATATCTTAATTATGTAATAGTATGAATAATTTGTTTAATCAATAAAGGCATTTAATCTTCTGTTTATATCAATGTATTTCTGTGTGTATATATATTATAGCCGGTTAAATATATTCATTGATGTATGTACACAAAAGTCCTTAACATATCATAGCATGAAGTCAGAGAAATTATAGTTGGACTATATTTGGGGGAACCTGCTTCACGTGCAATTATGATTATATCTAAACTATCCCTAGTCATAGTTTCATCAAGAAAGGATATTGATGAAGCGGAAAGACTAGCATGTGGTCAACTTTCTTGGAAAGGGTCTGAGCATTCAAGCTCCTAAGGACTGAAGGTGGTGCCTTAAGTTTGACACATGGATATATCTAGGAGATATATTGGAGACCGCAGTAAGATAAACACTTGGCATATATATCAATGTGTTAGTGTTTATTTTCATGCAATAAGCTTTGCGAATGTCCTTGTACTTAAGATGCTAGTTACCTTGTGTGGTACTATTACTATACTTTGGGTCATTACTATACACTCATTAATTTAGGGTTCTACGGGTGATTAAGGGTATAGTGATGACAACACGTTGGTAAGCTGAGTAGTCGGAAAGAATCCATCACTCCAAATATATTAAGGAGTTGTACCTGGCCACTTGTTGAAGTGATGATTTCCATAAACCTCTTATCAGAGTACGTGTTTGATAGAAATGGTTTCTAGTCAAACACAGCATGGTAAAAGGCAATATACTTTGGTAACAAGTAAACTATTGGGATAGCTTGGAGTAACCTCGCTATTAGTGGGTTAACACTATAACCAAACCCTATAAACCAGATGGTACTAATATTAAAGAATGGAAGGAATTTATCACACTAGATAACTATTGCATTAACCGGGATTAAGTCATAAGCATAAATGACGTTCCGAGTAATGGGGGATGGTTGACCCTTGCTAGAGGCATACTACAATTGTTTAAGGTAATCGAGTTCTATTCATGGTCTAGAGCATTGAGCCAGTGGTTCCATTAGAACAAGGGTTGGTTAAGCCTTAACAGCTCAATACTTTGGGATCCTATAAGGTCTCACACATTGGACCTTCATCGGACTAAGTAAATAACTAATAGATTTATTCTATTACAAAAATATAACATAAATAATAATTGGATTATTTTTGTGATTGGTTAAAATTGATTAGATCAATTTTGGATAGACGAAGGAATTTATTTTGACCGGTAACTAATTAATTAGAGTCATAAATAGATTATAACTAATTAGATCAATTTTGGTTGGACCAAGAAATTTATTTTGACTGGAAACTAATTTGTTAGGGTCAAAAATAAATATTTATTTGAAAAGGGGCTAAAAGGGAATTTTTCAATCGGAGCATAAGGGTCGGACCCTAGGGAATTGGGGCCCAAATTTTAGGGCCCCATACAGGCTGGCTAAAGGGCAGTCGGCTTGCCATAGCGAGCCCTTGTGTTGGGACACACCAACGCTGCTAGGCAGAGCTGGGTGTGCCTAGCATGGCCTAGCCCACAAGCTGGGCTTACGGGTGGCCTGCAAGCCTAGCTTGCGGTACATACAGTGTGTGCTACATGGTGTGTGTGGCGGGGCAGCCCGCGGGTCCTGTTGGACCCGTATGGCTGACACACGTGTGGGATGTGCTTTTGTACATCCCACATCGGAAAGAGGGGGATCATCTTTGCTCCCCCAAGCCTATATATATGTCTCTCTATTCCCCCTTTCAAAGTGCACCACAGCTCAGAGTATAAATCCTAAGCGAGATTCGAAAAGAATAATCTCTCGGGTAATTGAGCAAGTTTTTTTTTAGGAGCCTGAATTTATTCGGGCACCTCTAGATTATATTTTCGAGCGAGGCTTCTGGAGTGGTCTACCAACTACTCGAGGCTTCTTAGTTCTTCCTCCCAGGGAGGTTTTGGTTGGTGGGGTTCGTGTGGATACTCATAGAGGCTATCCTACACTTGGAGGCTTGTGCAAGAGGGTCCTGCTATAGCACGCTTCAACTGGTAAGTTCCTTTTCTTTCTCTTTTATTATTAGGTCTTTTTCTTTAAGCATTTTTAGACTTAATAATATGCTTAGGTTGTTTTGTATGCTTAGTTTATTTTATGCTTAGGTTATAACTTAGAGTTGTAACATGCTTAGGTTATAGCTTAGAGTTATAACATGCTTAGGTTATAGCTTAGAGTTATAACATGCTTAGCATAAAATATACATGCTAGGATATAATTTGGAATTATGGCATGCCTAGCCCTTTTGCATGCTAACCTAGGTAGAGTGTTATTTAGTTACGGCTTTATTTAATTTATGTTCAACTAATAGGAGTTCCTGGGGACAGGGACAAAATTTTGAATTTTCGCCATGTCTGTTATGCATGTTCAATCTGACTGTCAGTTCCCAATAGGTGTATCCTACATCTAGAGGAGAAGAAATCTCCAGAGATAATTGAAAGGTCTTATTCTTGTCGATTGAAAAGGAATCCCCTAGTGAAAAAGCTCAGAGTAAGGAAGCTCTAGGGGAGGGAATTGATTAATTGAGCATGCTAGTTTCATTATTAGGGCTCGTGGGCAGAGTCGGGATGATTTTTGAACCAATTATATTGTCGTGGGACTTGGTGTCACTTAGGTCGACTAACGCCTCAAACTAAATAATTCATAACTTGGATCTTGATACTATTAATTTTTTCTTTTACGATTGAAGGAATGAATAATTCTGGACGGTAGATCCATTATTATTCTTGTTGGAACGGGTCCAGTTGATTTCTATAGCCATTCTACTGCGGAGCGACTTGAAGTGACTTTATCCGACTTCAATCATTACACTAGATAATTTGAAATTGGTCCCAATATCATTTTATTCACAGGATAAGGGGAGGGAATTGATTAATTGAGCATGTTGTTTTCATTATACGTTGGGATGATTGTTAAAGTTATTCTATGGTCATCAGACTTGGTGAAACTTAGGTTGACTAAAGGTTAAAACTATATAATTCATAACATGGATCCAAATTCTTTTTATTTTTTCTTTTAGGAGTGAAGGAATGAATAATTATGAACTGTAGATCCATTATTGTGCTTGTTGGAATGGGTTCAGTTGATTTCTATAGCCATTCCATTATGGAGCGACTTGAAGTGACTTTATCCGACTTAATGAATTACATAAGATATTTTTCAATTGGTCAAAATATCATTTTATTCTCAGGTTAAGGAGAGTAAAATGATTAATTGAGCATGCTTGATTCATATTTCGGGCTTGTGGGTAGAGTCGGGATGATTATTAAAGCAATTCTATGGTCGTGGGATTTGGTGTCACTAAGGTCGACTTACGGTTAAGACTAAATAATTCATAACTAGGATCCTAATCTTTATTATTTTTTTCTTTCAGGAGTGAAAGAATGTATAAGCTTGGTTGGTAGATCCATTATTGTGCTTGTGGGAATGGGCCAAGTTGGTTTCTATAGTCATTCTATTACGGAGCGACTTGAAGTCACTTTGAGAAAAACTCTCACTCCTTTAGTCCAGCCCTACAACACCAAATCTTATTTTCCTCTATAATTTGACGTCGATACAGTGTCAACATCTCCAACCATTCACTCCAAATTTTTATACTAACCTATGGATTACTTTCAACCTAAGCTCTATTGTTATTATATTCCCTTTTACATATACTAACATAAACATTTAAAATATAAAATATTTAGATATTTATTTCAATAAATCATTTTACAAAATTTAAAAATAAAGTAAAACCTTAATAAAGTAATATTTGGTAAAAAAAATTCTCGTTACATAAAATTTTTTCTCCGATCCCGACTTGAGCTAGTTATATTAAAGTAATATTATCGTTAGATTATAATTAAATTAGAGTATTAAAGACCCAGAAAAAATATAAAGTAATAACTACTAGAACTAATCAAGAATTTATATATATATTTCTAGATTGATAATACAAGACCAATAACTATTTCTTTTTAAAATATGAATCTATAGTTGCTTTTTTTTGTTCCAACAAAATAAGAGGTAATCTCATCCTTAAATTTTTGAAGAGCGAACATAATTTCCAAAATATTTTGTTCATGTTGTGCCAAATAGTTTGACAATGTGGGCATCGCTTGAAATGTTCCTCCTTTGACGACACATGTGGAACAATGCTACTATCATCTTGTTTATGATCATTCTTATCATCATTGTTCATTACTAATTGAGGTGATTCCATAAATATATCATTCTCGTTAGGATAATTCTGTTGAAAACTGACAGTCAGATTGAACATGCATAGCAGGCATGGCGGAAATTCAAAATTTTGTCCATGTCCCTAGGAACTCTTATTAGTTGCATATAAATTAAATAAAGTCTTAACTAAATAATTCTCTACCTAGGTTAGCATGCAAAAGGGCTAGGCATACCATAATTCCAAATTATATCCTAGCATGTATATTTTATGTTAAGCATGTTATAACTCTAAGCTATAACCTAAGCATGTTATAACTCTAAGTTATAACCTAAGCATGAAATAAACTAAGCATGCAAAACAACCTAAGCATATTATTAAGTCTAAAAATGCTTAAAGAAAAAGACCTAATAATAAAAGAGAAAGAAAGAAAACTTACCAGTTGAAGCGTGCTTTAGCAGAATCCTCTTGCACAACCCTCCAACCGTAGGATAGCCTCTACGAGTATCCACATGAACCCTACCAACCAAAACCTCCCCGGGAGGAAGAACTAAGAAGCCTCGAGTAGTTTCTAGACCACTCCAGAAGCCTCACCCGAAAATATAAACTAGAGGTGCCGGAATAAATTCAGGCTCCTCAAAAATAACTTGCTCAATTACCCGAGAGAAAAATATCTCCCTTAAGATTTATGCTTTGAGCTTGGTACACTGAAGAAAGGTGGACTAGGGTGCCTATTTATAGGCTTGGGGAAGCAAAAGTGTTTCCCCACTTCCAATGTTTGCCCAATCCTATATGGGACAACACGCGGACCCCTATGGGTTCGCGTTGGCCTGCCTTGTACCCACAAGCCGGGCTTGTGGGCTTTTTCCCCACAAGCCCAGCTTGTGGGTTGGGCCTTGCTGGGCACACCCAGCGTTGCCCAACAGCGCTGGTGTGGCCCAGCGTGTGGGCTTGGCCAAGCGCCAAGCCTACAACCCTATAGCTACCTTTTGGGGTCCCTAAAATTGGGCCCCATTTCCGTAGAGTCCTACCCTACAATTTCGATTGGAAAATTTCCTTTTGGTCCCCTTTTTCAATTATTTATTTTCCGACCCTAATAAATTAGTTACCAGTCAAAATAAATTTCTTGGTCCGACCAAAATTGATGTAATCAATTTTAACCAATTCCATAATTTATTTATCACTCTAATTAATTAGTTACCGGTCAAAATAAATTCCTTGGTCTATCCAAAATTGATCCAATCAATTTCAACCAATTAAATAATAATCCAATTATTATTTATATTATATTTTCGTAATAGAATAAATCTATTAGTTCTTTATTTAGTTCAATGAAGGTCCAATGTGTGTGACCTTATAGGATCTCGAAGTATTGAGCTATTAAGGCTTAACCAACTCTTGTTCTAATGGAACCATTGGCTCGATGTTCTAGACCGTGAATAGAACTCGATTACCTTAAACGACTGTAGTACGCCTCTAGCAAGGTTCCACCATCCCACATTACTCGGAATGTCATTTATGCTTATGACTTAATCATGGTTAATGCAATAGTTATCTAGTGAGATAAATTCCTTCCATTCTTTAATATTAGTACCATCTGGTTTGTAGGGTTCGGTTAAAGTGTTTACCCACTAATAGCGAGGTTGCTCCAAGCTATCCTAGTAGTTTACTTGTTACCAAAGTATATTGGCTTTTACCATAGTGTGTTTGACTAGAAACCATTTATATCAAACACATACTCTGATCAGAGGTTTATAGCAATCACCACTTCAACAAGTGCCTAGGTAAAACTCCTTAATATATCCGGAGCGATGGATTCTTTCCGACTACTCAGCTTACCAACGTGTTGTCATCACTATACCCGTAATCATCCGTAATACTCTAAATTAAGAAGTGCGTAGTAATGACCCAAAGTACAGCAATAGTACCACACAGGGTAACTACTATCTCAAGTATGAGGACATTCACAAAGCTTATTGCGTGAAGATAAACACTAACACATTGATATATATACCATGTGTTTATCTTACTGCGGTCTTCGATATATCTCCTAGATATATCCTTGTGTCAGACTTAAGGCACCACCTTCAATCCTTAGGAGATTGACTGCTTTGACCCTTTCCAAGAAAGTTGACCACATACTAGTCTATCCGCTTCATCAATATTTTTTCTTGAAGAAACTATAACTAGAGATAGTTTAGACGTAATCATAATTGCACATGAAGCAGGTTCTATCAAATATAGTCCAACTATAATTTTTCTGACTTCATGCTATGATATGTCAAGGACTTTTGCATACATACATCAATGAATATATTTTAATCATCTATAATATATATACAAACACATTGATATAAATAAAAGATTAAATGCCTTTATTGATTAAACAAAATATTCGTACTATTACATAATTAAAATATACTGCTCTAATTGCTTTAAGGCAATATATCATATCCAACAAATTCAAAATTTGTTCAACATCCATCTCATTTTGTATGCTAAATTAGTGATGACATCATTTAATTCACTAGTAGTATTTAATACTACTTGTTTATTTAAATTAGGATAAAGTACATAGAAACATTAAACTTCACTAAATTCTTTCACCTTTTTAAGATTTGAATAATAAATATACAAAGACTACACTTTTAAAATTTCCATGTATATGCATAAACTCATTAAATTCAAGTATTTTTTTTATGCATAAACTCTTTAAATTCAAGTATTTTTTTCTTTCTTATGGCACATGCTATAATATATTCTCTACACATAATAAATAAAAAAATCTCATGTCACATACTACAATATATTCTATGTACATGCAACACTTACATTTAGTTTCTTCTGTTTGGTACAAATTAAAAAAAAAACCTCATTTTAAATTAATGTCATAATGAAGGTTACTTTTATTCATTTTGAACTAAAATTTTACAATTTGGTAAAAAAAAAAATAAGCCTAATGCATTCAGACCTGTGAACTTTCAAAAGTTTTTTCTCACCCTATTAAATTTATCTAAAGTGCATCACTTAACCCCAATTTAATGACGTGGACGCAATTACGATAAATTTCAATAATTATAGCGGGTGAATTGTTTTTTTTAAAGAAAAATTTTAATAAACAGAAATATTAATTATCATTATCCATTCCCTTCATCGACCATTCACCATCTTCATCACTGTTTCAATTTCAAATTGAATCCAGCATTCATTAGCTTTGCTTCATTCTTTTTTTTTTTTTTATCTCATCATGAAATTATCCTATTCAATTACTTTTTTTTCCTAATTTCCTCTTCTTTGTATTTTCCTTTCTTTGATTTCTTATTTCGCATTTTTTGTTCTCTTACTACTGCTCTTTCTCTCTCAACTTTTGCTTCTTAAACCTAAAATCAAACCATAATTTGTGCTTTATTTTCTCCGTAATTGGTCTGATTTGGTTCTTGTGTGCATAGCATTAGCACCCATTATGGTTGTCATTCTCCACAATCTAATTGTGCATCTCGCCGGAATTAGTTACCGTTTACGCCTTATGGAATTCCATTCTCATCAGTCAGCAGGATTACTTAACTCAAACACAAATGAGTCAGTCCAACGGAGAACTGGAGGCGGCCTGTGAGATTAGGAAGTCGGAGTTCATATTGGGCAGTTGGTGGTGTTGCGGCCAGACAGGTGGCCGGCGGGAAGTGTGGCTCATGGCGTAGCTTCAATTTAGGGAACGAAATATTAAGATTTGAAATGAAAAATTGATTTATGCATTTGAAATTGAGAATGAAAGTAGAGACATTGGATTTTAATTTTTGGTTACAGCTGAAGTGAAAAGGGGAAACAAAAGATTTGAATTTGTTGGAGAAATTGAATGGAGGATGAGTTGCCGATGAAATAAATGAAAAATCAATTTTTAATTAGTTTTATTACCTGCCACGTGTCAATTTTCAAATCCATTGACTTTTCAAAAACAACACTTAGCTGAGCGTGTAAGCTACTCAGCATTGGGTGGTTTTGTGTCATTTAGGGGTGAGATGCACTTTAGATAAGTTTAAGGAGGCGAGAGAAACTTTTGTAAGTTTAGGGGGGCGAGGGGCGATTAGGGACAAGTTCAGGGAAGTCCGGATGCGTTAGGCTAAAAAAATATACAATATACCTTACTGATAATTGTTGAATTTTTTGAGAAGTTTAAGTATGTAACTTTTTGTAATTAAAAGATGGTAATAATTTTAAAAAATCGTAACAAAATGATACATCTCCGAAATTTATTCAAATATTTATATATATAGTAATTCATAAATATTATGATTAAATTATATGTATGTTGCATTAATTAAAATACCATTTATACATTATATGTATTGTCAACTAGATTAAGTTTTTCCAGCATTAAAAATTATTGTTACAACAAATAATGGTCTCTACTAGGGTTTCCTACCCTAAAATGTTTTCGAGTGGGAATGGCTCTACTACACCACGGCCGCCACGGCCAGGGTACTATGGCGACAGGAATGAAACTTATGGTAGGTTGGACGAGGACATGGATGGGGCGGTGGACAGGCCTCAAGACCTGCAGATGGGTAAGATTTCCTTCAAGGATTCGCTTCTTAATACGAATAAGGGGGGTAGTCATAGTGATCAAGATATAGATATTTTTCTTGAGAACAAGGATGTATGTATTGATACGCAAGCAAAGATCACCTCTATCTCTTTCTCGGATAGGGTTCATGATTTAATGGCCGAGAATATGAAACTTATAGTGTTTGTAAGATTGATGGGGAGGGCGATTGGCTTCCGAACTCTTAATGCACAGCTCTTACATTTGTGGCGGCTAAGTGGTATGTTTTCTATGGTTGATGTGGGAAACAATTGTTTTATGGTTCGATTTGGAAGTAACACGGACTATCTCCGTGCAGTTCTTGAGGGGCCATGGATGATATTTGGACACTATTTGGTGGTTCAACCTTGGACACCAAATTTTAATCCAGCGAAAGCTGTTGTGGAGTCAATAGTAGCCTAGATTCGCCTTCCTAGCCTTCCGGTCAAATACTATATTCCGAGCATCTTAACGGCGATTGAGGGTGTGCTAGGTGAGGTGATGAATGTGGATAGCTATACATAAACTAGAACATATGGTCGTCATGCTAGGATGGCGGTGAAGGTGAATTTGAAAAAGCCTTTAATCTCCAGAATTGACATTGAGGGTAGTGTGCAGTTACTAGAATATGAGGGGTTGCCATCTATTTGCTTCCATTGTGGTATGTATGACAACTTAAGAGAGAAATATGAAGATTTGAAGAAAAGTTTAAATGAAGGGGAGAGGGTGGAACCGGTCCAAGAGGGACTAGTGATTGGTGATGGCTCTTTTGGCCCGTGGATGCAAGTGAGGTGTCGAAATGTAAAGAAAGGGGATGCTGGGAAGCGCAAGGTTGATAATGGGCTGCAAGGGGGATATCAGGTGAGAAGAGAAGGTAGTGGTCCTTCAAATGGTTCTCGATTGCATATGTTGGAGACCATGGACCTAGAGGAGGAGAAGAAGCTTGTGGTGGAGAAACGTCAGCCTGTAGTGGATGGTAGGAATTCAGTAGATAGGGAGGTCGGGAGGAAGGGAGTGAGTGTATTGGAGGGAGTTGAGGGGTGGAGGATATTTTGAAAAAGAATAGTGATTGCATGGCAATGTATGAGAATAGTGAGGGTGGCTTCGATGCTAAATATTCTAATGAGTTGTTTGGGGAGGATATGTGCATGGGAGTGCATGGGGAATTTATGGAGGAACAAGGGGACGTGAATATATGCGTTGAGTCAAATATTGAGGTGAGTGAAGGTGTAAGTAAGAAGGGGGAAGGCGGCTAGTTTAAAGGGTAATAGAGTACCGCTTAAGGAAGTATCTTCAAAACTGTTTGGTTTGAACTAGGAGAACCATTCGATTGCACCTATTTCAAAAACCTTGATAATATCCTCGAATGAGGGTAAGATGGCTTTTAATGCCAGCTTTGGCTCGGAAAAGAAGAGGAAGGAAAAGTTAGGAGTAGTGGTGGCAAAGCAGAATAAGTCCTTGAAGATTAATAAGAATAGTCTTAAAGTGGTTATGGCGAAGGAGGGGCATGGTCGTATGAAAGACCAAATTCCATCTTCTTTTGGGGGGTCCTCGAGGAATGCTCATAGTTCCTAGGGGTTGTCTGGAATTGGGGGTTGCAGTTTCCTAATCTAATTTGCTATAGATTTGAAACTATTAGTGTGGAATATACAAGGTGTGTGTAGCTCGGTATGTATCTCGAAGGATATGATTTCTAGACATAAACCGAGAATGGTGGTTATTGTTGAGCCTCAGGTTAGTGGGGAAATGGCAAATGGGGTTAGTAGTAAAGTGGGGTTTGAAAATTCGCATAGGGTTGAAGCTGTAGGTTTCTCGAGGGGAATATGGGTGCTTTGGAAAAGTGCGGTCTCTATTGAAATTATGGAGAATAATTGCCAATTTATTCACATGTGTATTCGACTAGGTGCTGTGGAGGTGGGTTCTTTACTGCTATGTATGGAAGTCCTCATTTAGCAAGGAGACGTGAGTTATGGAATGATTTGAATAGAATTACAGGTGTGATGAAGCGTCGGTGGATGTTAGCGGGGGATTTTAATGTGCTATTATCTGATTCGGAGCACATGGGGGGTAGAGCTAGGAGATCTCGAGTTTGTGGGGGTTTCTCCAATCTGATGCAATCTCATGATTTGGTAGATTTGGGGTTCATTGGTCCTAAATTTACTCGGAGAAGAGGCGTGCTTTTGGAAAGACTAGACCGAGCCATATGTAATGAACAATGGATGAATTCATTTGATAATACAAATGTAAGACACTTGGCTAAGATGGGGTCGGATCATTGCCCGTTGTTGATTTCTGTAGGGGGCGCGACTATCATGGGGAGTTCCAATAGACCATTCTTATTTCTCAAATGTTGGCTTAAGCATGCCGATTGTAAGGGGAAGATCCATGATAGTTGGGAGGTGGATGGAAATATTCGTGATAATATGTAGAAGTTGGCTACTAACTTGTCTAAATGGAATCGTAACATTTTTGGTAATATATTCTATAAGAAGCATAAGCTGGAAAATAGGATTTTAGAGGTGCAAAGATCATTGGAGAGGGGTCACACTTCCTTTATGGCTAATCTAGAAAGGGAATTGATTGAGGAGTATGAAACCATATTGGTACAAGAAGAGGAGTTTTGGAAATAGAAGGCTAGAAGGGAGTGGTTTATCAATGGTGATAGAAACACGAAACTTTCCATAGGTCGGTGATGAAGAGAAGATGTCAAAACAAAATTTTAGGGTTAGTGATTGATAATGTGTGGAGTTCAGATGAACAAGAGTTGAAAGAGCAGGCCATTAAGATTTATAAGATGTTGTTTTCTACAAGTGATGCATCTTCGAGTGAACTCGATGAGGTTTCGGTCTTAGATCCTATGAACTTTAAGGGTTCATTTACTAAACTTTTAAGTAGTGATGTTATCGGGCTTGGGGCAGATATTACTAACGAAGAGGTTAAGAAGGCGCTATTTGATATGGAACCCTGGAAGGCTCCTTGGCACGGTTGATTTTAGGCAGGCTTTTATCAGATGTTTTGGGAAGATGTTGGACTGGAGGTTTGTGAGTTTGTGCGTAAAATTTTTGCTGGTGGACCATTAGATGAATGGTTTAGTATAACCCTTCTTGTTTTAATTCCTAAGAAGGATAACCCCCAATCTTTGTCAGATTTCAGGCCTATTAGCCTTTGTACAATGCTTTATAAGATTGTTGCGAAGGTTATTTCGAACAGATTAAAAAGCGTTATGCCTTATCTTGTTTTCCCAAACCAGTCAGTTTTGCACCGAGGAGGCATAATACATATAATATTCTGATTACCTAAGAAATCATGCACTTAATTCGTATCAAGAAGGGTAAAGTGGGATGGATGGCAATGAAAATAGATTTAGAAAAGGCCTATGATCGGTTAGAATGGAGGTTTATTGAGGATACTTTGAAAGATGTGGGCTTGCCTAACGTTCTAATTTTGGTTATTATGAAATGTATCTCAAGTTTTTTGATGCAGGTGGTTTGGGATGGGTCACTCACTGAAACTTTTCTCTCATCAAGAGGATTAAGATAGGGGGATCCGATTTCACCATATCTTTTCATTCTTTGTATGGATAGGCTTGCACAAGGAATCAATAGGTCAGTTATGAATAGGCTATGGAAGTCGATCTCCTTAAGCTGAGGGGGTCCTCCACTCAAGCACTTTTTCTTTATAAACGACATGTTGTTGTTTGCCGAGGCCAATTTACAGCAAATGGATCATGTGCGCGAGGTTTTGGAATGTTTTTGCTACTTTTCGGGTGCTAAAGTTAGTTATGAGAAATCAAGTATTGTCTTTTCTTTTAATATAACGAGATTTGTTGGGGCGAAGATAGCTGATTGTGCGGGGGTTCAGGTGGTGAATTGTCTAAGCAAATATTTGGGTATTCCCTTCACTGAGAGTCGATTGGAAGTGCAGAGGTTTGCGCCGCTTTTGGAGAAAATTAAGGCGAGGTTGGATTGTTTCTCTACTCATTTTTTGTCGCTTGCGGGCAGACTAACACTCGTTAAATATGTGTTATGCTCTATTGCCTACTATACAATGCAGATTGTTCGACTTCTTGTTAGGGTTTGTGGTCGGATAGAGGAACTAGTGCGTAGTTTTATATAGGGCAGTTCGAGAGAAGCTCAGAAGATTCATCTTATTAATTGGGATGAAGTGTGTGGGCCATTGTATGATGGTGGATTGGGAATTAGGAAGCCGAGGCTTATGAATTCGGCCTTTTTAATGAAATTGGGGTTCTCTCTCATTGCCGACAAGAGTTCTCTTTAAGCCCGAGTGTTATTGGGAACATATCGATGTGATGATTTTACTCAAGCGGAGATCACACCTGGACGTCCTATCTCACATCTTTGGGGTGCATTGGTTCAGGTTAGAAATGACGTTTTATTGGGGTTAAATGGTGTGTGATGAATGGTGAGTATGTTAGGTTTTGGTCGGATGCTTGGGCTGATGATCTTGGCCAGTTACAATTCCTAGCTACATGGCCGATTGATGAGATTGATCTTGAAATTAAGGTGTGTGATATGCTAAAGTTTGATGGAAGTTGGGATTATGACCGTTTTAAAGATAAAATCCCTTGCTCAGTTTTATTTCAAGTGGCGGCTGGTTGCGAGGTAAGATATGGTAGGGGGAAAGATAGCTACTTTTAGAATGGTACCACCTCAGGTATATTCTCTGTGGGGTCAGCTTATAAACATCTTGTGGAGGATGACGAAGGGGGGTTAGGGTATGATTGGATGGTAGTGTGGCAATGGAAGGGTCCTGAACATATTTGGTCCTTCTTATGGTTGTGTTTAAAAGACCATCTTCTTACTAATGTCGAGAGAGGGAGGAGGCACTTGACTGAAGACTTAGCTTGCTATAGATGTCGGTGGCTCGGTGGCTCGAGAAGTTTGGGATATTTTGATTCGAAGTGAGAATTTGGTTGAATTTCTCTCAGGTAATATTGGTGAATGGATATGTAGTAACTTGTGCGAGAAGTCAAAGTTTGGGATAAATGCATGGGGGTTGTTATTTGGGGTGGTGTGTTGGTTATGTTGGAAGAGGAGGAATTGGCTTGTTTTCTAAAATAAAGATACGGTCAGCCAAGCGTTGATAGCACAAGCACAGGGGATGGCTTCATCATTTATCAATGCTTGTGATTAGCGGGGAGGTCAAGGAAGGGAGCGCGAGTGGCTGTTTGTGCGGTGGAAGCCGCCTTTAGGGTAATGGCTAAAATTAAATTCTGATGGTTCGATGAGGGGGCCGGATTACAAGGCTTCCTCCAGTGGTTTGTTGCGTGATCTTAATGGTCGATGGATTGGAGGATATGCTAGGAATATTGGGTCATGCTCTATTTACCACTCAAAATTATGGGGGGTGTTATATGGTCTTCTTTTGGCATGGGATAAGGGAGTTTGGAAACTGCTAGTGGAAGTGGATAGTCGATACATTAGAGCAATCATTACGGGGTGATGAAGTTGTGGCTAATGTGCATACTAGTTTGATGCTTTGCTGTGATTGGGAAGTTGTTGTCCAACATGTATATCGCGAAGGAAATTGGTGTGCGGATTTTTTGGCTTCATATGGTTCGTCTTCTCCCTTTGGGTAGTCATGTTCTCGACGAACCGGTCCTGCAACTACAAGATCTTCTAATTCAAGATGTTAGGGGAGTCTGCTTCCCTAGGCTTAGCATAATATTATTTTGCTCCACTTTCTCTTTACCAAAAAAAATAATTAAAATACCATTTGCAACATTAAAAAGGAGATGTTTTATAATTTTTTTTCTTTTTTTTCCTAACTTTTGAAACTAGTCCTCATTTTTGAAAACAACACTTTTATTATCTCTTTTTTGAGATTGCGGAAATCACATGGTTTGTTTTGTGTAATTACCCAAACCTAAAAGGGGGCTCTGTTAGAGCTCCCACACTCATAACAATGCATAACAAATGGCTCTCTCTAGCTTCGGCTGTAGCCTGTTCCACGATGCTCTTTGTCCTATTAGATGCCTATGGTATTTGGATCTCGTATAAAACTAAATACTTCATAACTTGGGACCTAATTCATTTTATTTTTTCTCCGAGGAATGGAAGATAAGTTTGAACGGCAGATTCATAAATGTGGTTGTGGAAACAGTATAAGTTGATTTCTATAGCCGGACTGATTGATTTCTATAGCTATTCTATTTCGGAGCGACTTGGAGTCACTTTATCCAACTTAAAGAACTACATTATATAATTTGCGATTGGTACGAATATCGTTTTATTCTCCGTTTAAGGAGAGGAAAGTGATTAATTGAGCAAGCTAGTTTCATTTTTTCATCTCATGGGCAGAGTCGGTATGATTTATAAAACACTTATATAGTTGTTGGACTTGATGTCACTAAGGTCTACTTACGGTTAAAACTAAACAATCCATAACTTGAATCCTAATTCTTTTTATTTTTTCTCTAAGGAGTGAGATGATGAGTAAGTTTGAATGGTAGATCCATTATTGGGTTTGTGGAACGAGCCGAGTTGATTTCTATAGCCATTCTAATACTGAGCGACTTGAAGTCACTTTATCCGACTTAATGCATTACGATAGATATTTTGCATTTTGTTCGAATAACATTTTATTCTAATGTTAAGGAGAGCAAAATGCTTAATTGAGCATGCTAGTTTCATTTTTGGGTTCGCGGGCAGTGTCGGGATGATTTTTAAAGCAATTCTATGGCCGTGGGACTTGGTGTCACTTAGGTGGACTTACGGTTAAAACTAAATAATTAATAGCTTTGAACCTAATTCTATTTATTTTTTCTTTTAGGAGTGACAGAATGAATTAGTCTGATTGGTAGATCCATTATTGTGCTTATGGGAACAGGCCGATTTGATTTCTACAGCCATTCTATTACGGAGTTACTAGAAGTCACCTTATCCGACTTAATGCATTACACTAAATAATTTACAATTGGTGCCAATATCAATTTAATCTCAAGTTAACGTGACACAATTGATTATTCGAGCATGCTAGTTTCATTTTTTGGGCTCGTGGGCAGAGTCGGGATGAATTTTAAAGCTATCTATGATCGTGGGACTTGGTGTCACGAAGGTGGACTAACCATTAAATCTAAATAATTAATAGTTGAATCTTAGTTCTTTTTATTTTTTCTCTTAGGAGTGAGATAATGAATAAGTTTGAATGGTAGACCCATTATTAGGGTCGTGGGAACGAGCCGATTATATTTATATGACCATTCTATTAGGGAGCGACTTGAATTCACTTTATCTGACCTAATGCATTACACTAGATAATTTGCAATTGGTCCCAATATTGTTATATTCTTAGGTTAAGGGGAGGGAATTGATTAATTGAGCATTCTAGTTTCATTATTCGGGCTCGTTGGCATAGTTAGGATGATTTTTAAAGCAATTCTATGTCCGTGGGACTTGGTGTCACTTAGGTCGACTTACGCGTAAGACTAAATAATTCATAATTAGGATCCAAATCCTTATAAAAAAATTTAGGATTGAAAGAATGTATATGTTTGGTTTGTAGATCCATTATTGTGCTTGTAGGAATGAGCCGAGTGTGTTTCTATAGCCATTCTATTACGGAGATAATGAATAAGTTTGAATTGTAGACCCATTATTGGGGTCGTGGGAACGAGCCGATTATATTTCTATAGCCATTCTATTAAGGAGAGAATTGAAGTCATTTTATCCGACCTAATGCATTACATTAGATAATTTGCAAATGGTCCCAATATCGTTATATTCTCAGGTTAAGGGGAGGGAACTGATTAATTCAGCATTCTAGTTTCATTATTCGGGCTCGTGGGCAGAGTCGGGATGATTTTTAAAGCAATTCTATGTCCATGGGACTTGGTGTCACTTAGGTCGACTTACGGGTAAGACTAAATAATTCATAATTAGGATCATAATCCTTATCAGTTTTTTTCAGGATTAAAAGAATGTATACGTTTGGTTTGTAGATCCTTTATTGTGCTTGTAGGAACGGGCCGAGTTGGTTTCTATAGCCATTCTATTACAGAGCGACTTGAAGTCACTTCGTCCAACCTAATGCATTACACTAGATACTTTGCATTTGGTACCAATATCATTTTATTATCAGGTTGATGGGAGGCACTTGATTATTTGGGTAAGCTAGTTTCATTTTTCGGGGTTCATGGACAGAGTCTAGATAATTTTTAAAGCAAAATTATGGTCATGGGGCTTGGAGTTAGTGAGGTGGACCAACAGTTAAAACTAAGATTTTCCCGCTAGGAGGGGAAAATGATTCATTGAAACATCAATTAGTGATTTTTTTGGTACAACACTGATATACAAATCAAACAAAATATCGTACCAAAATCATAAAAATGTAATATCATTGGAGATAGTGACAAACATTCCATAAGAGCAAGAGGAAGATATAAAGAAAATTACATACAAATAATACTCCTTCAACCTATATTTTAAGTATCCTCAATAATATATAATGGAGAATTCACCACCAGTCCTACTCCATAAACCCAACTAGTTTTGCAGATTTGGAATAATCTAGTTTCTGTCTACAATCAAACAAGCTATTCAAACTGGATCTATATCAAAATGTTGGCGTAATTAATCGTCTGGTGTTCAGATTGTGATTTTCGATACAACTTTTCCCAATTCATTGGAGAAGAATATGAAGTTTATAAATTAAGAAAGGACGATAGATCAGGTGACACCGATGAATTCGTCATCTAGGAGTTTAGAGTCGCTACATCAATATAGGATGACACCTCATCTTGAGCAGACACTGGTATGTTACATCCTCCCTCATGGAGAGATTAACTTGTTACATCCTCCCTTGTGTAGATTTGTGGTCGAAACATGAACCCCATAGTTCACGCCAAGTCCTGTTCATGTGTAGTAGCCGAAGCATGTTCATTAAATGAATATCGCAAGGTTTTACCTGCAGAAAGAATCCGAAGGAGGCCATGTCAAACCACAACCCAGCATGCGCCCTCGATCGCTAAACACCAAAATCTCTGAATCAGAAATATTAATAAGCATGGGAAGAGTAAGAGCATTAATGAAGGACAATGAAGGATGAAAAATAACGCAAGAAACTCAAAATATTTTGCTGGAAATCAGTCGTGGAAGTGCGGGAAAGATGATAATTGAAATGTAAAGAATTATCCCCATTTTATAGGCACATATGGAGTTAATGTTCTCAATCAGATTTGTAATCTGTATAGTTTAGAATTGGTAGGGCTACAATACATTTAATCTCAGCCATCCACATCCACTAAATTATAGTCATTGCGATTTAATTAGTTCTCTTTTCATGAGTTGTTAATTTAGATTATTAATGCCCTTTTTAAAATAATGACACTTTACCTTATTTGCCCTTGTATTAATACTATTGTGTAGAAGTGAAAGTTGTCGCAAAATAAAGTAAATCAATAAAGTGAATGAATGTTAATGTAATCATGAAATATACTTAGATCATAGATGTATTATTGAATTAAAATATATTAGTATAACCTGCTCGATCTTAGTATCCGAAATGTGTTAATGTAACAAGGGGCGAAGGTGCAATAATAAGATGTGGATGGGCTAGGAAAACAACTTGACAATGGGCGGGAAAAGGTCATGAAATTTTGGAATAACCATGCATGTGGCGGGAAAGTAGACCCCTACGACTAAAAGGACACTCAAATACTGTAACTGAAATGACTGCACTTCTGATGCTGATGTCTACACACGAAACCTCTGTAGGGTAACCCTCATATCCTTTAAACCTGTCTCTCGCACAATTTTTTGGAAAAAAGATTCTATAAAGTTGGCTCTTAACATTAGAGTAAAGTTAGGAGCATCTTAACCCTAATTCTCAAAATCAATGGATGATATTTGATGCTTTATAATGTTAAGAGCCAACTTTCGAGATTCCTTTCCCCATTTTTATCCATACCTCAGCAACCCTTTCACGCTTTCCAAGGCTACTACCGAAATCGATATGATTGCACATCTCAAACTAATGGCTGTGCACGCAACCTAAGGGGGGATTTAGATTCTGTAAAGTTGAAAAAATGGTGAAGTTGTACATTTTAGCTAATCTCAACCATTCATCGAGTATCAAGGGTTTAGATTGAAATTGACTTTTGTAACACTTCACCATTTTCTAGCTTTATGGAATCCAAAATGATTATAGAAAGCCGGGTGGTGGTAAAGTTATAAATTTTAGTGAATCCCAACCATCCATTCAGTCTTAATAAATGTATAACCTACCCATTGGAATTCAAATGGATGGTTGGAATTGACTTAAGTGTACAACTTACCCACAACCCATTTTTAGAATGGTTATAAAATCCATCCACACTTGTTCCTACAAACCCATAAATAGTACCATTCAAACATAATCATTTTTTCACTCTTCAATGTAAAATAAATGGAAGGGTAAACTTAAAAAAAGTACCTTGTGGTTTTAAAAAAATTGCAAAGGAAGGGCCTATGTATTCAAATAGTGGTGTTACATTGAATATTTTTAACAATTCAACATTCTAATATTTTAACTTTATTATTTAAAAATTATACTTCATGATTTGAGTAATATTTGGAGAATTATTTTTATTTTTCATGATTTTTTGAAATTTGTTATCATAATTTAATTAAAAAAAATATTTGCAATATTGGAAAATTTTCAAACAATTTCGCCGATGCGTATTGTATTTTTAATGACCATCCCGCAAAAATTCAGATAAAAATGAACAGGATTACCCATTTTCGTGACATAATTTAATATTGAGGATCCCTTATTCATAAAAATATTGAAAACACATACCCTGTATAGCTTGTGCGAATTAAATCCAACTCGCTTTGTGCATATTAAAAGGGTGATAATTCTTCACATTTTGATATTCATCTTCCCTGCACCTCCACTACTGATTAAAAATAAAATATTTTCAGTTCCTTTGGTTGTTCATGGTGTTTTTATCTTTATTCCTTCATTGTTCTCCTGATTTTGATACTCATCTTCCCCTGAACTGAGATTATATTAATTAATGATCGATTTATTCTTAGGTTAAGGAAAGAGAAATGATTAATTGAGCATTTTAGTTTCATTTTTCGAGCTCTTAGGTAGAGTCGGGACGATTTTTAAAGAACTTCTATGGTCGTGGGACTTGGTGTAATTTAGGTCGACTAAAAGTTAAAACAAAATAATTAATAGATTGGATCATAGTTATTTTTACTTTTTCTTTTAGCAGTGCAAGCATGAAAAAGTCTGAACGGTATATCAATTATTGTGTTTGTGGTTATAGGCCGGGTTTATTTCGATAGCCATTCTATTACGGCGTGACTTGGATTATCCGACTTAATGACTTAGACTAGATAATTTGCAATTGGTCGCAACATCCTTTCTTTCTCATGATAAGGGGAGGAAATTGATTATTCGAGCATGCTGGTATTATTTTTCGGGCTCGTGGGGGGAGTTGGGATGATTTTTAAAGCAATTCTATGGTCGTGGTGTTGGAACTGATAGTAACTTTGAACATGCATAACAGGCACGGTGGAAATTCAAAATTTTGTCCCTTGTCCCTAGGAACTCGTATCAGTTGCATATAAATTAATTAAAGCCTTAACTAAATTAATTCTCTACTTAGGTTAGCATACATAGGCTAGGCATACCATAATTCTAAATTATATCGTAGAATAAAAATATTTTATACTAAGTATGTTATAACTCTAAGTTATAGTCTAAGTGTAAAATAAACTAAGCATGCAAAACAACCTAAGCATAATTATTATTAAGTCTTAAAATGCTTAAAGAAAATGACTTAATAATTAAGAGAGAATTAGAAGACTTACCAGTTGAAGTGTGCTTTAGCATAACCTTCTTACACAAGCCTCCAAGTATAGGATAGCCTATATGAGTATCCACACGAACCCTATCAACCAAAACCTCCCTCAAGGAAGAACCACAGAGTTTGAGCAGCTGCTAGACCACTCCAAAACCCACCCAAAATATTAACTAAAGGGACTTTGTGATCTCTCGGTGGTCGAAGATATGTGGATCTCCCATGGCGCCTTCCAGTAAGGTCCACTGGGGGTTGGTTGATTTAAGTGTGATAGAACCATTTAGTTCAAGTTTGCACATTTTCACCAATTTTAATGAATAAAAGAATCGAGACCCAAATCTCGATACAAATGATAGAGTCGCCACCCAAGTTGTCTACTTGGGAAAGAGTTGTGGTATTGTTCCCATTAGGTGGGAGAGTCATACCTTTTGGATCAGAGATTCGGGTATCAGATGAGTCACTTATTTCTTATTCAGTTAATTCAAAATTACATTTGCCGCTTAAAACCATTTTCTTTTCATCATTTGGGGAATTACTACGAAAATCCTATTTTTCGACTCTCAATTCTTGCGTTTACAATTTATAATAAAGTACAAATAATAAATGGGGGAATAAAAATTATAACTGGGGGAAAATGGGAGAATTGCAAAGGAACCTATACACCTGTTCTAAGTTATAAAATGAAATAAAATAAATTCCCCCGCATCCACAAAGATTGGTATAGTTTACGACACATCATAAGTTAGCATTTTGTTAAGAAAAAATGTGATTATGTTAGCATTGCAGTTTTGCGATCGATAATGCATGGGCGACTTCTAGGATTAGAGAGAAATAACAAGTCTCCAGCGCATTTTGTCATGAAAACACATTTTAACTTTTTGTGGGTTGATTTACCGAATTATTAGTGAAAATGATTGCATGGCAAATGGTGATATTAGACTAATTTTACAGGTGAAAGTCAGAACTTTGGGTTCTGCCTGGGGGTCTATACTTGTACAGGTGGGGTAGGACCCTGTACGGCTACTGGTAGGACCTATACGGGTTCGGGGGGACTCATACGGGCCCTTTCTGGTCCTAGACAGAACCTTAGTTCAGATTTATAATCAAGAAGATTTTACAGAAGAGAGCACAAAATGAAGATATAATTATAAGATGTGAGTCTCTTTGAAACTCAAAAGCATACCTTTACGTTGTGAATCCACTTTGGAGCGATCCCTATGTTGAGAGAGAGTCTAGACAAAGTAGAGGATGAAATGATGATTTTAGGACTATTTAGGTGAGTATTTGTGTTGATAGAATCTCCCCTAAATCCTAAGAAACGAAGCTAGAAATGAATAAAATGTGGACAAAACCTCAAGGAATGGGTTTTCTCCCTATTTTATACCTTCTATACCTCAACTATACCCTTTCTATACCTATGAAAACTGTTGGAATTTCTTATGAATTGCTTGATATTATTTTTATCTTTGCTCCCCTTTGAAAATGAGGCAAAAGCCTGGGTGAAATTGAGTCTAAACAAAATAAATTGCATTCATGACTGATTTCCTCTAAAAAAGGTATGGATCACCTGCCATATTGCCTATTTGGGCAAGTACTTATGGCTTTGAGTGGGACCCGTATGGGTCCTTCCAAGGTAGGTAAGGGGTTTTGACCCCGTACGGGTCAACCAGTGGATCTATACCACCAGGTGTGTCCCGTATGGGGTCCCTAAGGCAGTCTTGGTCTCCAAACCTAGCTAACCTCGTCTTTGCTATAGTAGGAACACCTTTGATGGATAACACCTATAAAGAATAGCATTATCTAGGTCTGATCATTATTTTATGAGAAGGACCATTCAAATCCAGTGCTCACAGACTGCCCCTCGGGGGATCACTACAGATACGAATTTGTATGATCTCACGATATGAGCGAGGGTTTTGAAATCATACCTGAGATGATGACATGGGTGGGTCCCTTTCTTAAGGTGAACTCCCTTCCTTGGCATCCCTTTCCAGAGGTGGACAACTCTCCTTTGATGATGCGTATCCCTTTTTAAGGCGAATGACTTTCCTTCGCCAATGCATATCCCTTTCCTAAGGCGGATGACTTTCCTTTGGCAATGCGCATCCCTTTCTTAAGGTGGATGACTTTCCTTTGGAAATGCGCATCCCTTTCTTAAGGTGGATGACTTTCCTTTGGCAATGCGCATCCCTTTCTTAAGGTGGATGACTTTCCTTTGCCAATGATTATCCCTTTCTTAAGGCAGATGATTTTCCTTTGCTAATGCGCATCCCTTTCTTAAGGCAGATTACTTTCTATTGCCAATGCATATCCCTTTCTTAAGGCGGATTACTGTCCTTTACCAATGCATATCCCTTTCTTAAGGTGGATGACTTTCCTCTGCTAATGCGTATCCTTTTACTAAGGCAGATGACTTTCCTGACCGATGATGGTGTATCCCTGGCAACTTCACTAGGGAAGGTGTGTGTATCCCTTTCTTAAGGCGGATCAACTTTCCTGACCGATGATGTTATATCCCTTTCCTAAAGCAGATGATTGTCCTTGTATCCCTTTCTTAAGGTGGATGACTTTCCTGTTGGGGGTTTAGAATAATCCGTCAAGATACAATAAAAAAATGTTGAGTTAGTTAGTGCCTGAGATGACATGTCTTGATTCTTGATTGACTTTGAGGTAAACAAATTTTTTTGCTGTGGATGGGGGTTGGCCCTTGAATAAACTATAAACTGAGTGTGAGAAATGTCTGGTTTGGCCTAAATATTTAGGAAGAAATGAGCTTTAATTGGCTCTATTACTGAGGATGCCCCTAGGGTGAGTGCCCCTAGGGTGTTTGATGATGGGGGATTCTCCTTGACTGATTCCATTGCTGGAGAATGGGGGAACGCCCCTCGATTCACTTCCTTGTTGGGGAGGTGTTTTCCCAGATTATTTGTCCACTGTGAATTTCTTATAGGTTAACACTTCCTTGGTTCAGGCCAGAAACTTCTTGTTCTTCGAGGGTTGTTGCCCCTTAATGTTTTGATTGCTTGGGGATCCTTCCCTTGAATGGACTTGTACATGAAAAATTGTTTATGTTAGTAATGGACCTAAAATAGCTTACCTTGATCCTTGATTGACTTTGTGGTGAACAAAAAATTTTGCCCTTCAATCAAGGATTAATGTGAGCTAGGGGTCTTGCCCCTGAAATAAGGAGTTTGAGAGAATTAGGATTGGTCTCTAAGTTAGACTTGATATGCCCCTGCTATTTAGACAATTCTGTCCTTAGATGAAAAATTGTCCTTTAATGGGCAAAGGGACCCGTATGGGTTGGATGGGATATGAGTGTCATATTATGGAAATGAGACCCGTGCGGGTGGAGGGGGGACCCGTACGAACCCTAGTCGACCATTTCTACTTCCCGCTTCTCGCTTCACACCAAACTCTTCTATAATTTGAATTCCGGCAATGTTTTCTTAAACCTCAATCAAAATTTATAAAAGGATTCCCCCAAGCTTATTATTTCACTTTGAAATGCGATGATTTGCCTCAGGTAGGCAATTCAGAGTTTCAGGGATGTCTAGTTTCCATTAGGTATGCTGTTCGGGATGATGACTCGTTCCTTGATCTCACACGCTCCTCTGATGTGCCACTGATCCCTTCCCCCATGACTCATGCCTCTAGAATCCAGGTAACTTGATATGATTTAGGATGTTTAAGGACTTACAATAGAGCCTAATGCATGTAACTTTAGCCTAGAATGCTTTTAGGACAGGTTTGGATGAGCTTTGATTTAAATTTGGACTATTTTGGATTAGTCAGGAAATTTTGGTAAGGGGACTATTTGTAGGGGACCCGTACAGGTAGGGTGGGACCCATATAGGTCCTGTTTTTGGTATGAGTAGGGTAAACAGTCCTGTATAGGTCCCGCTTCCTAGGATAAAATGTCTAGAACTTTGAATTTGCCAGCTTTCTTCTGATTTTTGACTGCTCCACTATATTCTAATCCCATTAAACTATGTTTTTATCCTTGCAGTTCCAGTATAAGACTGTGGGAGCCTTAGCCTCTACAGAAAGTGGTATGAGGAGATCCGTGTTGTGGGGGATACTAAGCTACTAGCCCGCATAGACTCGTTCGGGTTTAGTGATATCATCAGGGCCATCCCTCAGGCTCTAAAGATGGTAGCCCCGGGTGCTATCTCATCTTTGGCAGATAGGTGGTCGGAGCTGATCCATACTTTTTATCTACCGATCGGGGAGGTTATGGTGACTCCCTCTGATATGTGCGTGCTGATCGACTTGGACTGAAGTGGGGATGCCATCCACTTCGATGTTTATGCCGACTGCTGGCATTCCCGGGCCTAGGTGAAGGCCTATATAGAGAAACTGCTTAGGCTTTATCCTGGAGGGATGGATAAACGGGGATCTCCATGATTATTAGATTGGGCAGCTGAGCCCTGTTGCTGAGGGGAGGAGGGATCAGTACACTTGGTCCTTCTTGCTAACCTTCCTCACCACGGTTTTCTTTCCTATCTACTCTGGCTGCCTTAATTTTGGACTGATGTAAGCTGTTGAGGATATTGCTCCTATGCTAGGAAAGAACTGGTGCCGAGCCATCCTGGCGCAGTTGTACTATGGGTCAGATGTTTGTGTTTAAGGCCAGCAGTCCGAGCTCAAGATCTGCCATATGATCCTTCTGGTAACCTTTAAACTTCATGCTTTATACTTTATGCTGTCATTTGAACTGCCTTGCAATTGACTTTGATACTTCTTACAGATTTGGGCCTTTGAGCATCGGTTCATCTCGAGGCCTGGCCTTCTTAGACAGCTAGAGATGTCTCACATCATCTCGAGCTGGATGGGACCTTGGCAGTAAAAGGCCAGAAATACAGTGAAGAATATGAAGTTCCTTCGCTAGCTGCGCTGTGATGGGTAAACTTTTCTAGCTTCACATCTGTACTTCACACTTCAACAAACCGTTAGTAAAAACTTTATTTATAGAGTTAGGATACTTATAGTGCATTTACTTTGTACATGTAATTCAGGACCCATGGAAGAGGATGATCATTTGTGATGACATCGAGAGGATGCGGGTATGCTTGGAAGACTGCCATTTTGTTCTGGAGTCGCCACTCTCCTACAAGTGCTACTTTGGCGAGAGGATCCGCGACTATCAGAAAAGTGCTATAGTGGAGAGGTTAATCCTTCCCTCAATTCCAATAAGGGTTTTCTGGCCACATCTGATGCCCAGGATAGACTACGGGCTGTATCTACTAGGCAAGGGGGCTCGAGTGATGTCTGTGGTGGGTTGCTATACCGTGTTTATTGACTCTTCACTTCTTCCTCCCTATGAGAGGATCCCCCATGGTGACCTCCGCCTTGAGTTCCACTAGGGCAATGGAGGTAGTGATGATGATGATGATGATGGTGACACCGAGGGCAGACCGAGGGGTGATTATGGAGGTTCTTTCATTTGTTGGACCGAGGGTGCTACCCGGCCTACTGTTTCTTCCACTCAGGTAAACCATTTAACCCAACCTTGTAAATCTCTGCATGTTTTTACTCTCATTTACATGAACTGAGGATCTGACAGTTTGCCAATTATGATGTAGACTCTTGCCTCTAAGTAAAAGAAGACCACTACTGCCACAACTCCTTTTGAGCCTGATGTCTCCATTCCTGCTGAGCCAGCTAATCCAGAGCCGTCTACTAAGTAGTTCAGGGCTACTAAGGACTTTAGGGAGGGAGTCCTCTAGACTAATTTGGACTCCTCCTTCCGGCTCCTCGATCATTCGGGGAAGCGAGCTATACATAATCTCGAGGAGTCTGTCCATACCATTCGGTTTGCTCCTCCTTGCATGAGTCACATAAGGCTTCTTACTTTTAATGCTTAACCTATATCCTTGTTACCTATCTGGATTATCTTCAAGATGGTCTGGTAGATTCTTTCCGGTATCTGTAGCTGAGGTAGAGAGGATTGCTTGGAGATTCTTCTTAGTCCAAGATCTGATGATGGCATAGGATGCTCTTGTCACTGTAACTTTCATTTTCCTGCCAAAGTTAACAAATAAACTATCCATGCATGTTATGATATTTACATTTGTGTACTGATCCTTTGGTTTTCATGCAGACCCTACTGGCTATAGAGCGTGACAAGTCTTCTTGGGACTTGGAGACTGCCGAGGATCGAGTTGGTTTTATAAAGGAGCAGCTGCGCATATCCACTATAGAGCTGGATAGGATACCTGTACTAGAGGCAGACCTAGAGAGGGCCAGGAGAGAGATAGCTTAGGCTAGGGCTGAGGTAGAGGTGCTGCGGGCGTAGTTGACCCGTATGATTGAGGGTAGGCAGACACCTGAGCCATCTGATTCTTTTTCTAAGGATGACCGATCTGCATATCAGGTGGCTCTGGTAGTGGCACAGAGGGGTGAAGCTGAGTAAGAGGTGGAGCAGCAGGTTGAGACGACTGATGCCGCCTTTGAGAGTGCTGTAGGGGTTCTAGGGTCTGGGGACCATGTGATGATTGATATGGATGACCTGCTGGTAGATACGCATGATAAGACTAAGGATGGGCCCTAGGGTCAGGACCCTCTGACAGCTTAGACAAGGATTGCCTTTACTTTCTTCTTTCTGAACATTTGAGACTTTCAGCCCTGCATGGCTTATTTTGATGTAAACTTGGATGATACTGAGAGACTGCTTTAATTTATGCATTATTGAACTTTCTATTTTCTGAATTAAGACCATTGAATACTTCTGCTCGTAGACCCGCGTTGCCCCTTAGAATAAGTAATAAGGAAGCCTGTCTAGAGTATACCATAAGCAAGTGAGTTAACTGTTGAATGCTCAAAGTCCCTAATCACGGCTAGCTGACCGAATTTAAGCTGACAAGCATTATCAAAGCTGGTTGGTTGAAATTAGCACTTCTGGGGATACGTGCTGTCATGTTATTTCAAAGTGGGAGAACTAAATTCAAGGGATCCTAACTGTAAGACATTGCAATTATAAATGATGTTTGTCAAAATGAGTGCGATACTAAAATTGCATTTTTTAGTTGAGTTCTAATTTTTGCATAGGCCATTCGGTGTGAGATGACCTATCGAACATTTTATTTTCATTTCTTTTTGTCCTAATATTTGCTTGAATTGTCCTTGGCGGCTCAACTCAGCTGATATTCTTTTTTCTTTTCTTTGCCTTAACTTCTCCCTGGACCACCTTTTCGAGTTTTCAATCTAGCAGGCTTTTTCTTTCTTTTGCATAAACCTTATTTCTTTCATGGCTTATCGGCATTTTTGTCTTTATTTTTTGGTTAATATATGCGCATTAAAGATAACAATAAAGAGCATGAAATGTGGAGAGAAACTGATGTTCACTTACTTGCGATTACTTCAGCTAAAGACATGCATGCATTCATAAGACCAAAATTCTTAGCAAATCATAACATGTTCATTGTTGAGATTAATTTGACTACATAGGGAATGATAACAATTTCCAATGGTTAACCCCTACTGCCTACTGGTCATTTTACAGATTTTCTAGAAAGCATCTGACATTTTTCTCTCAATGCCCTAACTTTTGCCTAAGCCGCCCTTTTTGGGTTTTCAACTTAGCGGGCTTTTTTTGCCTCAGAGTACCCTAACTTTTGCCTGACCAGTTTGTGGAACACCGATCAGCGGGTTACACCCTAATTTTTGCTCGAGTAGTAGAGGACCACTCGTCGGGTGATTTATTCTTTATCTCTTTTATTCTTTGTGCTTCTTTTCTATGATTTATTTCTTTTGACCTAGACATGATAACGCTTAAGCCTGTCTTGATTCACTGGATTCACAAACTCATTTCCATCCATGTCCATGAGCTCGATTCCTCCCTTGCCAAGGACTTCCTAAAAAATAAATGGTCCTTCCCAATTAGCCCTGAACTTGCCCATAGCTTCAACGTTGACTTGATGTAACTGTTTGAGTACCAGATCACTCACCTTGAGGGGTTTCTATGGGTATCTAACTCTGCTATTGTAAGCTCAGGCCATGCACTACTAATACATCTGTAGGTGATGAAGTGCCTTGAGCTGCTTCTCATAATGCCGGTGATAAAGGGAGCTGGTTCTTCCTCTTTATAAAAGAAGGAGATTATGTTATTATAGGATTTGGGATTGTGTAGCGTAAATGGTCTCCTTTCTTTTTAACAAAGAGATAAAGCATTTTTGGAGGGACATTTTGGTGGAAATGAGGAGGATTGAAGAAACCTATACTAATAAGAAATGTTCCTTCATTGAAGGGTTTTGAAGAGCACTAGATCTTTAGTTAGCTTTGATTTAAGATTGGTGTGGGTCTCAATCTTTTTCTTTGATGTGGTACTTTTGAAGTGGGACATGTTTCCCTTGTTGCTCTTTGGGTTTCTTGGTCTTTCTTAATGATGTGTCCTCTTTTCCTCCTTCATGAAGAAAGATTACCAAAGACCTAAGGCTATCATATTTGCTAAGCATTTTTCATCTCTCTTTTTGGTGGTAAGTTTTAACCATTGGATTTTTATACTATTGCAATGCACTTATACTCAATCTTTTTTAACAAACATGATTAACTTTTAAGAATGCTATTATTATGAGTGCACTCTACTTTTAAAATGAAATACTAAAAAATGTGGATGCATCAATTTATCCATGATATGCCTTATAAGCGGCATTGTTTGCATAAAAAATGTTTGCAACATTAAAAATTACATCATTTGAATCAACCTCCACAGGCAAAGGGCCTTGTTGGTCAGCATTGGTAACACTGGCGGCTAAAATGGTAGTCTTGGCATGTAGGTTCTCATGAGATTCTACGGCCACTGCCCTTGCTAAGTTCTTGATGACCTTGCCATTGCCTTTCTCATTCCCCTTCCAGTTCTTCCTCATAAGGACAGCTAGGGTTTTGGTGATAGCGTTGACTGCTTCACTCATCTTATCTTCTTTAGCATTTCCACAAATTTCCATAGAAATCAAGGCCTCAATCATGCAACCATTCTTGAAGTCGTATACATCATTGAAGATCTCAAAACTAGGGACTCCCCTTCCCCCTACCTTGACAGTTTCCTCTTCCCCTATTAATACCTTCTTTTCAACCTCAGCTCCTATCATTAGGCATGAATGGGATTTGGATTTCCTAGTACTTGTGTGATTTCCCAAACCAAGTCTATATGGCTATGGCATAAGTATAATGGTCTCCAACATGCCTTGTAGATTTCTGCCAAGCCCCTTTCCTTTTACGTAACCTTGCTTCATCATAATCTTTTCAATTTTAAGGGATATGTACTAACGATCCATTTTGACACCTAGTGGGCTATGGCCACCCTCATCTCCTTCTCCTCAGCTTCCATAGCTGCTATAATGGATGGTTCATCTACCTCAATGGTCTTGAGCTTCCCATTATGGATGAGCTTAACCTTTTGGTAGACCATGGAAGGGATGACCTCTAATGCGTGAAGCCAGGAATGACCACGCAATAAGGAGTAAGTGACGGGAATATCGAGGATAGTAAACAAAACCTTGTATTTCACCTCCCCAATCATAACCTCGGCCTTAAAAACTCCTACTAATGCTTCTCTTTGTGTCATCATATGCCCTTATAATAGTATTGGATTTCTCTAACATAGATTCATTTATCCTCAAGTGAGGAAGGATCTTGGAGGGACATAGATTAAGGGTGGACCCATCGTCAACCATAGCATATAGAAGGGAACGATTAAAGATTTTCACTTTGATGAAAAGTGCCTTGTTATGCTTGTTCCTTTCGGCTGGTAGATTAGAAGGACAGATCGCAATGGGTTCAATATGATCAAGAGCGGATCCCCCCATGACAGAAAACACCTAGATCAAGGAAGTAGATGGCATTGCCTCTATGCTTGTCAATTTCTCGATTAAACCTCTGCGGTGATCCTCAAAGTCGATGAGAAGTTGGTAAATGCTGTACTTGGCTTCGTTAGCTTGCAACTATTGGATGAGGGGGGTATCTTAGAGTCTACCTTTCCACTATTGGGTAGAGTCTGAGTCTCAAGAGCAGGTGTAAAGGTTGGAACCTGACTGACACTTGGGATGACCTGGATGTCAACATCTCTACCTCTCCTTCTTTTCAAGAGAGGGGTGGAGCCACCCTCTCGATGTGGGTGACGTTGAGCACTTTATCCTTCATATAACTCCTCCCCTTGGAGGTCTATACTAATAAAGTTGGTCCTTCGATATCATCCTCATCAATACGTAAGCATCGATGTCAATTGGCCTAGGTTGAACCAACATGGTTCTCTTGTTATGGGTTTCCTCTAACTAATAGGCATTAATGTTGATAGGGGTAGGCTCATCAAGTAGAACCACTATTGAATGAACCACATGATTGGCTTGCATGATCAGATCGAAGACGTGATTAGAAGGTAGCCCCGACTCGACAGCCGTAACTTGTTTCTTAAAATTCAGAAAAGGGTTATTCATGGTGATTGGTTTGAGCTCAGGTTTATGAATCTTCTTCTCCCTAATCAGGCCACGTATACCCTCAAGTATATCTCTGCAAGCACTAGTGTGATGACCATTGCTAACATGATAAGCACAAAATTGATCCCTATCCTTAGGCTTGGGTGGAACATAGGGCTTGACTCTTTGGAGAATGTCAAGGGCCCTCAACTTACTAAAGATGGCAGGCAGAGGTGCCTTCCAAGGGGAAATACCATCCTCAATAGTACAGACTGCAGCAACTTCTTCTTGCACTATCCCGATTCTGGGATCTGAACTAGACTAGGGCTTAGAGGCCTGGGCTAGGGCTGATAGGTCATTATTCTTGAACCAGGGTTTGGCTGGCACACTTGCCTTCTCAGACTCTTCGATCCTCTTCCATTTCTTGGCCTTCTTAAAGAGCTCAAGATAGCAAGAGAAATTATCCATACCGAGGACTTTCCAATATGCGGACAAAGCACCATCCATCAACTTCACAATCATCTTCGGAAGACTAAGAAGTTCCTTTAATAGAATCTGGGCAGCAATCCATTTTTCGAAATAAGGCTTAAAATTATCATTGGAGACTTGCTTGACAGCCTCCAAGTTTTGCATGGTGGTCTTAATGGTGGCGTTAAAACCATATTATTTGATGAAAGCCTCAGATGAAGCTTTCCAATTTTTTGTCACCTCATATGACAAAGTGTTATACTATTCAATACCATGACCCTCTAAAGTGCAAGGAAACATCTCGGCAAGGACTTTGTCATTCAGCTTCCTTATCCTCATTACCCTCTGGTAGCTAGTGATATGAGATTGAGGTGGACTAGTTCCCTTATACTCTTTACTATGCTAGGCATACTAAAGTTCTTGGGGACCCAATCCTCCTCCCTAGTGGCTTGAACGGATTATGCTGATGGTTGAATACTGGGATTAGTAGCACGTAACTTCTGTAATAGATCATATAATTCCATAGACAAAAATGATCCCTCCGATTGAGCAATCACACCCAAGGGTAAACTTGCCAATTGGGGAAAGGTTGTTCCCTTAGGCGTGAGTACAAAATTAGGGGTTGGACCAGATGCCCTAAATTAAAATGATGGCGGTATGAACCATTGGCTAGGCTGAGCAAACTGATTGACGGCTAATGAAACTATTGTACCCACTGACTGCAATGGCCAACGAATTGAACCAAATGGACCAACTAAATCCAACTGACCAAACTAACTAAAAGATTCTCCTCATACTTGAAGAGGTGGTAATTGATACTGAGTGAGTGTTTTGTGAGAAACCCTTGAAAGGGGAGGCTTCTCACTAGCCACTACATGCACCGTTGGAGCCCTGATGACTCCACCCTGATAGATATTAGCCATTCACTCTTCGATTAAGATTGCCCTAATGGAAGCTAGAATCTTATCATTTACCTAGTAGAGGAACTGATCACTTCCTAATATCGGCCCTTGACGCATTTGCCTCCTCACTAGGAAAAATATCTTCAACCTCAACATTTATCTGGCCATCTGGAGTCTAAATATGAGACATTTCTCCAAACTGGTGGTTACCTTCGAGGTTAAAAGGACTAGACTAACTGCTTGAAAGATTACCTGGAGAAGGAGGTGGAGGTGTATTCTTGACCCTTAACTGAATAGGAGGTGGCAAAGGTAGAATTGGAATGCAAAGCAAATGGACTTGAGGTCATTGCTAAGCTTTGACTCTTGCTGAGGTAGTAACCAAAATATTAGTGTATGCATGGGATGGGGTATGCATGCTCAATTTACAACAATGCATGGTGAGGTTAATTTCAAGGGAATATACAACATAACACATGCGAAGCATATCATCCAACCTTATTCCTCCCGCTTATTCTGAAGGTATATTCCTTTGATTACCATGAGGATAATTAAGGGCAATCTAGTCTAATCTCACCAGAAAAAGGTACCTAGAGGGTAAAATTCTTTGGATTTTGATAAGAATGATGTAGCAAGATGACAATGACATCAAGCCTCATTTGGAGGGAGATGACAATGATTGCTCCACTCACAAGCGGGCATGAGTGACACTTTCGTAAGTTTTGTGGAAAAATAGGGCAGTCTAACCTAGCGCTAGAAGAAAAGTGCATTTAATTGTGTAGAGAAGGAGGTGAGAAGATAGAGTGTAATAATTTTCCAAAATGATGAAAAAAAAAATGGGTGGAATTAAGTAAAAGATTTTCGGTGCTCATCTTAATCTTTTAAGCTCATAAAACAAACCAACGTTTTGCAAGTTAAAAGCTTATAATCCCCAGCAGAGTCACCACTATGAACTCTCAGTGGTCGAAGATATGTGGATCTCACTTGGTGCCTTGCGGCGGGGTCCACCGAGGGTTGGTTGATTTAAGCATGATAGAACCATTTAGTACAAGTTTGTGCATTTTCACCAATTTCAATGAATAAAAGAATTGAGACCCAAATCTCGATACAAATGATAGAGTCACCACCCAAGTTGTCTACTTGGGAAAGAGTTGTGTATGGTTCCCATTGGGTGGGAGACTCATACCTTTTGGATAAGAGATTCGGGTATCGGATGAGTCACTTATTTCTTATTTAGTTAATTCAAAATTACATTCACCATGTAAAATCGTTTTCTTTTCAACATTTTGGTAATTGCTACGGAAATCCTATTGGTCTAGACTCCTTCACACTCGATTTATGCATTTACAATTTACAATATAGTGCAAACAATAAATGGGGGAATAAAAATTACAATCGGGGGAAAATGGGGGAGTTACAAAGGAACCTATACATTTTTTCCAAGTTATACAACAAAACAAAATGAATTCGCCTGCATCTATAAAGATTAGCACAGTTTACAGCACTTCATAAGTCAGCATTTTGTTAGAAAAAATGTGATTATGTTAGCATGGCGGTTTTGTGATCGATAGTGCCCGGGCGACTTCTGGGATCAGGGGAAAATAGGTCTTCAACATATTTTATTATTAAAAAATATTTTACCTTTTTATGGGTTGATTCACCGGATTATTAGTGAAAATGATCGCATGGCAAATGGTGATGTTAGATTGATTTTATAGGTGAAAATGGGAACATTGGGTTCTGCCTGGGGCTAGTATCGTACAGGTGGGAAAGGACCCGTACGGCTATTGGTGGGACCTATATGGGTGTAGGGGGGCCCGTACAGGTCCTGTCTGGTCCTAGACAAAACCTCAGTTCAGATTTATAACCGAGAAGATTTTATAGAATAGAGCACAAAAATTAAGATATAATTATAAGATGTGAGTCTCTTTTAAACTCAGAAGCGTATCTTTACATCGTGAATCCACTTTGAAGCGATCCCTATACTGAGAGAGAGTCTAGCTTAAGTAGAGGATGAAATGATGATTTTAGAACTATTTAGGTGAGTATTTATGTGGACAGAATCACCTCAAAATCCTAAGAAACGAAGCTAGAAATGAATAAAATGTGGATAAAACCTCAAGGAATGGGTTTTCTCCCTATTTTATACCTTCTATACCTATAAAAACTGCTGGAATTTCTATATGAAATGCTTGATATGAATTTTATCTTTGCTCCCCTTTGAAAATGAGGCAAAAAGCCTCTATTTATAGGGGAAATCGAGTTTGAACACAATAAATTGAATTCATGACTGATTTCCTCCAAAAAAGGTATGGATCACCTGCCATAATGCCTATTTGGGTATATACGGGACTCATACCAGTTTGATGGGACCTATACAGCTCTAGATGGGACCTATGCAGGTCATTCCCAGGCAGGTAAGGGGTGTTGACCCATACGGGTCAGCCATTGGATCTATACCACCATGTGTGACCCTTAAGGGTCCCTAAGGGCAGACTAGGTCTCTGAACCTAGCTAAACTCATCTTTGCTGCAATAGGAACACCTCTGATGGATAAGACCTGTAAAGAATAACATTATCTAGCTCTCATCATCATTTCGTGAGAAGGATCGTTAAAATCCAATGCTCACAGACTCCTTAATTTTTATCTTCTAAGTTGACTTGAGAAAATGCATTAGAATCTCACGTAAGAGCTCATAGGAAGATGTGGTGCAAGAAATGAGAAGGAGAAGCATGGTTTATATAAGAGCAGTAAGGGCTCTCTAAAATAAATGTGGGATGGGAAATTTCCCATCCTATCCTTGGGCAAACACGCGAATCCCAGTGGATCCACTTGTGTCCCAATCATGACCCGGCTTGCTCTACAAGCCTGGTCAGTGGGCTTATGCAAGGTAGGCTCTCGTGAGCCTGCCTTACCCCATGAGTTGGGCCTCGCAGGCTTTCTGCGAGCCTAGCTTGTGGACGACCCTTTTAGGCTATGCAAGCACTGCTTGCGCAACACTTGCTCAGTCCAAGCCGTAAGCCCGTGCAAGCAAGGCTTGCACGGGCTTGAGGCCTACAAGTGCACCATGCACTCACGTGGCCTTTTAGTGCAGACCCCCACAAGTTCTTTCCGGCTTGCAGGGCCCACTTGTGTAGGGTCCAACCGTCGCTCGGCAATCTGATTTTTAAGCTCTCTCTCCAATTCAAATAAATATTTACCCTAATAAATTATTTACCAGTCAATAAATAAAATCTCTAGTCTATTACGTAATAGTTTAACCATCCCTTATTCAATTTTCTCGTAATAGATCAAGTTCATTAATTCTTTACTCAGTCCAATGAAAGTTGAATATGTTTGAACTTATAGGATCCCGTAGTATTGAGCTATTAAGGCTTAACCAATCCTTGTTCTATAGGAACCACTGGCTAAAGAATCTAGATCGTGAATAGAACTTGATTACCTTAAACAACTGTAGTATGCCTCTAGAAAGGGTCCACCATCCCCCATTACTCGGAATGTCATTTGTGCTTTATGACTTGATCCTAGTTTATGCAATAGTTGTCCAATGCGATGAACTACTTCCATTCTTTAATATTAGTACCATCTGGTTTATTGGGTTTGATTAAAGTGTTAACCCACCGATAGTGGGGTTGCTCCAAGCTATCCGAGTTATTTTCTTATTACCAAAGTATATTACTTTTTACCATAATGTGTTTGACTAGAAATAATTTCTATCAATCACATACTCTGATAAGAGGTTTATAGTAATCATCACTTCAACAAGCAGCCAGGCACAACTCCTTAATATATCCGGAGCGATGGATTATTTTCGAATACATAGGTATATCCGAAGCGTTGTCATCACTATACCTATAGTCACCCGTGGCACCCTAAATTAATGAGTGAATAGGTATGGCCCAAAGTATAGTGATAGTACCACACAAGGTAACTAATATCTCAAGTATGAGGATATTCGCAAAGCTACTGCATGAAGACAAACCCTAACACATTGATATATATACCAAGTGTTTATCTTATCTCAGTCTCCTTATATATTATCCAAATATATATCCATGTGTCAAACTCAAGGCACCACCTTTAGTCTGATAAGACCATTTCCAAGAGAGTTGACCACATGCTAGTCTTATTGTTTCATCAATATCCTATCTTGATGAAACTATGACTAGGGATAGTTTAGATATAATCATAATGAAGCAGGTCTCACCAGATATAGTCCCACTATAATATATCTCACTTCATGCTATGTATTATGTCAAGGACCTTTGTACAACGATATCAATGAATATATTTTAACCAGTCACAATATATACGAACACATTAATATACACAAAACATTAAATGCCTTTATTTATTAAACAAATTATTCGTACCAATACATAATTAAGATATATCGCCCTAATTGCCTTAAGGGCATACATCATATCTAACATGTGGGACTTCGTGTCACTAAGGTCGACTAAAGGTTAACACTAAATAGTAATTAATAGCTTGGACCTTAATTCTTTTTATTTTTCTCTAAGGAGTGTGGGATGGAATAAGTTTGAACGGTTGATCCATTATGGTGCTTATGGGCCAAGTTGATTTCTATAACCATTCGATTGCGGAGCGACTTAAAGTCACTTTTTCTGACTTAATGCATTACTCTAGATAATTTGCAATTAGTCCTAATATAGCTTTTATCTCAGATCAAGGGGAGGAAATTGATTATTCGAGCATCTTAGTTTCATCTTTCGGGGCTCATGGGCAGAGTCGGAGATTATTTTTAAAGCAATTATATGGTCGTGGGACTTTGTGTCTCTAAGGTCAACTAATGGTTAAAAATAAATAATAATTAATAGCTTAGACCCTAATTCTTTTTATTTTTCTCTAAGGAGTGTGAGAATGAACTAGTTTGAATGGTTGATCCATTGTGGTGCTTGTGGGACCGGGCTAAATTGATTTCTATAGCCATTATATTGCGGAGTGACTTGAAGTCACTTTTTCCAACTTAATGCATTAGACTAGATAATTTGCAATTGCTCTCAATATCGCTTTTTTCTCATGTTAAGGGAAGGAAATTGAATATTCGAGCATGCTAGTTTCATTTTTTGAGCTCATGGGCAGACTCGGGATGATTTTTAAAGCAATTCTATGATCGTGGGACTTGGTGTCACTAAGGTCGTCTTAAGATTAAGACTAAATAATTCATAACTAGGATCCTAATCCTTATTTTTTTTCTTTTAAGGGTGAAAGAATGTATAATTCAGGTTGGTAGATCCATTATTGTGCGTGTTGGAATGGGTCCAGTTGATTTCTATAGCAATTCTATTGCGGAGCGACTTGAAGTGACTTTATCTGACTCAAGCATTACACTCGATAATTTTTCAATTCATCCCAATATTATTTAATTCACAGAATAAGTGGAGGGAATTGATTCATCGAGCATGCTAGTTTCATTTTTTGGGCTCATGGAAAGAGTCGGGTTGATTTTTAAAGCAATTCTATGGTCGTGGGACTTCGTGTCACTAAGGTCGACTAACGGTAAAAACTATATAGTAATTAATAGCTTGGACCCTAATACTTTTTATTTTTCTCTAGGGAGTGTGAGAATGAATAAGTTTGAAAGGTTGATCCATTATGGTGCCTGTGGGACCGGACTGAGTTGATTTCTATAGCCATTCTATTGTAGAGCGACCTAAAGTCACTTTTTCCGACTAAATGCATTAGACTAGATAATTTGCAATTGGTCCCAATATCACTTTTTTCTTATAATAAGGGGAGGAAATTGATTATTCAAGCATTCTAGTTTCCTTTTTCGTGCTCGTGGGAGAGTAGGGATGATTTTTAAAGCAATTGTATGGTCGTGGGACTTCGTGTCTCTAAGGTCGACTAACGGTTAAAACTAAATGCTAGTAATTAATAGCTTGGACCCTAAATCTTTTTATTTATCTCTAAGGAGTGTGAGAATGATTAAGCTTAAACGGTTGATCCATTATGGTGCTTGTGGGACCGGGCCGAGTTGATTTCTATAGCCATTCTATTGTGGAGCAACTTGAAGTCACTTTTTTTGTCTTAATGCGTCGGACTTGATAATTTGTAATTGGTCCCAATATCGCGGTAAATTATGTTGACAATTTACACTACACGGTGAATTTACTTAAATCAATAAATATGTTTACCTCACAAATTGTCACGGTAAATTCAAACATATGTAAAATTCATTACAACAAACATACTAAAACAGAAATCATTCACTCCATTCGCAATGAATTAAAATAAATACTAAGTAGGAATATGTGGCATTTGAAATACAATATAAACAATATAGTAAGTTGCAATATGTTGCACCATGCCATTACACATTCAATTAGGTATTAATTTGCAATTTTTTATTTCAGGGATTTGGATTCTCTAAAGTTAAGATTATCTAAAGTTGTAAATTTCAGTTAATCTCAACCATCCATTGAGTTAATGGTCTAGATTGCATTGCATTGTGGACCCAAAAACCACTAAAACTGAATCTGGACTATTAAAACTCAATTAATGGTTGAGATTTACTGAAATGTGCAACTTTAGAGAATCCTAACTTCATAGAATCCAAATCCGAGAAGGAATTGGAGAAATAAGAAAGGAAAATAGAGGAAGACCAAAGAAAATGGACAGAGGAAAAAGGAAAGAGGAGACGTAGGACCTACTAATTAAATGCTTAGGGTGCGACATCAAATGCCATAAGGAAGCAAAAAACAGAATCACCCTTGCTCCCTAGGCTCTATGATGTGGCATTTACACCCTAGGCGGAGGAAAGGGCATTACGTACTCCCCTAGGCGAAGCCCCATATATAACGTCCACCTGAACGCGATGAGAGGTCCCAGATCAACTGATCAACAAAAAATTGATAGCCGGCATAATCACTAAAAGCCTTACGAATACTATCAAATAAGAAGCATTGAAGGAAACTATGAACTCGATCAGAACTACCATGGGAGCAATGGCAAAGGCGGGAAGTAAATCCGATTCCCATGATAAAGTAGTCAATTCTTCAACATCACCTGTTCCATAGGGATAAATTATTTTAACAAATAGTAGGGAAGGAATATAGAACTCCGGTTCAAGAGGGGGAATAGCCTACCTTTTATAGGTGTGAAAAATAAAATAACACCCCCATGTAATGGTAGAGACAATTAAGGCATCATGAGCACGCATAATACGGGTAATGGTTCCTAAGCCATTATGAATATTGGAGTAACGATTCCTAAGCCATCATGAATAGTAGAGTAATATCATGCTCCTAAGCATTGCCCCCTACTCCTTGCATGAATGACAAGTGTCCCAAAAATGAATAAACTAGAAACAGTATATACTAGTTTCTGGGACACTTGTCATTGAAGCAAGGAGTAGGGAAAACATTTGAGTTATTTTGAACCATTGATCATAAAATGAATGGTTGAGAATTTTCCAACATTTTTTAATACTATAAAATAAAATTTTTAATTTCTATCTCGCTCTCTTTCCTACTCTACTCTGTATTTAATGTAGATAATACATTTCCTAGAGAGAGCGTGGAAATTGGTACAATTCAGTCAATTTCAACCTTCCATTGGAATACAAAACTAAATGGATGGTGAGTGATGGGTTGTATTTCTAACCTATTTTCATCCTTATTTTCTTATCATTATGAGCATGTTAGTCTCTTTGGATGATATTACTTCCATTTCTATCTTTTCATGTTTTGATGATAATTTGGTGAAAAGATGCATTTTTGGGCAAAAAATGAGCAATTAAGGAGACTCCGGATGGATGTAATTAGAATAGTCTGGTCTTGGTGACCTGGAAGCCTTCTAGAACATAAGAAAGAATTAAAAGAGGAGGTTTCGCTAAAAAGTTACCAGTCACTGAGGTCATGGTGTGTTAACCATGACCAACGAGGTCATGATGATGTGGCAACATTCTAGAGCAAAAGTCAAAGTCAAAGAGTCAATGGTGATTGGAGCCCAAGATATGAAGTGACGTGCATATTATGTTGATTAATTCATTTATTTATCCTAAAGAGGAGCATTTGTCATATAAGGAAGGAGACTTCCTAAAAATCCTAATCAAGAAGAATCCTAATCAACAAAGAAGACTAATCAAGGAGAAACCTAATCAAGCAAGAAGTGCTCAACAAGTCACATTTGAGGAGGTGAAACAACTATAAATACCCATTGACAGTTCTTCCATTCTCGTCTCTTTATTTTATGCAATTTAACTTTATGTTTCTTTACTTTTATTTGAAATTTATTCTTTACCATGAGTACCTGGTTATAATTGTGACTTAGCCATGGAGTAAAGAGCCATAATTCTTATCGTGTGAGGACTGAAATCCACATCATGACCTATTCATCGGTCTTAGTGCATAAAGGGTTTTGAAGGAAGATCTCTTTATCTCAATGTTGGTTTGGCCAACCAATTGGTAAGTCTTTGTGATCTATAGTTAATCCTAATCCTGCATCCCTAATTGTGTTTGTTGAAGGATGAAGTAACATTGGTCTCTATGGAGATTGTGAGAGCGATTGATCAAATGCCCGTTAGGAGTTCTTCACTACCTGTCAGTTGGGACTTGGGACTTTCTAGATTGTAATGCTATTTTTTGGTGAGCTCTTTGGCGTGACTTCGAGAGTCATGATGAGTAAGAAGGTGGTCGTGGTGCGAAGTCCAGTCGTTTTGCAAAGTATGGAAATATTGCTAGTAATGGACGGTGTGGAACATTAGTATAACTAATTCTGGGTCTCAATGTGGTTCATCTTTGGTCCCATTATCAAATATGAAGTTTGGTTTCCCTCCTTTGGTTAAGTCACTATATTGTCATTAGGAGTTAGTTTAGTCTTTACGTTTTATTTTACTTTCCCTGCTTTAGTTTTTAGTATTTATACCTCAATTACATTCATTGAGACTTGCTTAGGTCATAGTAAGGTCATTCAAAGTGATTATATTTAGTTTCCGTTCCTCGTAGGATCAACCCCTACTTACCACTACCTCGATTTTGTTTTGTAGGGATTATTTTTGGGGTCTCGACATGCATTAAATTTTTGCGCCGTTTCTGGGGAACAGTTCCAACTAATTTATTTTCACCTTGATTGACCAAGAAAACTCCCTCTGATTTTGCGAATGATTTCTTACTTCTTTAGTCATTGTGACCATGGCTTACAGAGAAAATTAGAGAGAGCCAACAATAAGAGACCTCATCTAGGTCACGGTAGATCAACCGCCATCCTTATGCATCACGTATCTTTTGGAGAACGAAAAAGATTTTTTTGAGATGAAGACTGGTTCATTCAAACCCTACCTAAATTCATCGAGAGCACTACTGAAGATCCTTACAAGTATCTGCAGCTATTCAACATGACTTGTACAGCAACGAAGCCACCAAGAGTCTCTATCAAAATCGTGAAGATGAAAGATTTTCCTTTCTCTCTTGAGGAAAAAGCTAGAGATTGGTTTTGTTATCTTGCACTAGGATCTATCACAACCTGGAACAAGATGACTGAAGCGTGTTTGGACAAATTCTTCCCACCATCAAGAGTTATCGCACTAAGGAGACAGATTTACATAATTAACAAGAAGGATATGGAGAGTCTCTATGATTATCATGAAAGATTTCAACACCTTTTGTCTTGTTGTCCACCACATGGGTTTACAAGACTTTCTTTGATACAATTTTTCTATGAAGGTCTCCAACCCATAAAAAGAGACTTGATAAATGCAGCAAGTGGAGGTTCTCCATTAGATAAGATGCTCACTGAAGCTTGGGATTTGATCAAGAACATGGCCGATAATGTTCAAAAATTTGGAGGTCGTGATGAAACACCAAGCAGTAGAATGCACAATGGACGAAAACTTGAGGGAGTAAATGCTATTAGGATCCATGAGGAGAGGCACAACTTTTCCCCACATCAAAGTGACTCCAATAAGAATTGGAGGGATCATGCATCTTTACGATAGGGAAGAGACAATGAGAGGTAGCCTCAACCACATTAGAACACAAAGAGACCTCAACATCAGTTTTAAGGATATCAAGACCAAGGGCCTCTTGCTAATTTTATAGCTAATCTTGCTGATAGAACCTACAAGCGATTAAGGAGCATGGATGTCACCATTCGAGGGATGCAAGGGAGCATACAAATCATTAGGAGGAAGATGAACAAAATTGTTGATTTTCTTACGAGGATTAAATCCATGGGGACACAACCTTCTTAGACTGAGAGCTACCTAATCAATAATGTCAGTACAATCTCTGTGCTATCTCTGAGACCTACACTGAGTGATCGGAAGGTCTTGACGAGAAAAATAAATGACATTGAGAGCTTAAAACATGGAGTAGTGATCACATCTTCATTAGTTGGTCCTGATGAGAATGTCACACCTATTGAGACTAAGAGGATCTTTGAGCAAGACCAGAAGGATCAAACTGGGGTTGTGTTGAGTGGAGATCCTAATGATTCAAGTTCTAATGAAACTTCTGATGATTCAAGTCTTAGACAACAAGAGCTGAAACTGACTAGGGTATCAAAGATGACAACTATAATTGCAAATCCAATGTGCAAGGTGTTTAAGAAGACTCCATGAAAAGGCAGAGTGACCTTCATGAATTCAGGAAGACCTCTTATGCAGAACTACAAGTCCTGATGTCCCAATATTATCTCAAGTTTTTTACAGAACAACATCATCCCCAGTGGAAAGACCAGTCCATTGTGACTAAGGTGTTACCTTAGGAAGCAGTCGTGGTACAGAGCAAGAAGACCAATTGCACATCCAAAGTCAACAGTCCTCACCTGAAATCGTATTATAAGGGATTCAAAGCTTGCTTGAATGAACTAAGTCTTAAGGAGGCTCATTATAATACACCCTGACCATGATGCAATATCGCGCAAGCGATGATAAAACAATGGGCTCTTGGGAGGTAGCCCAAGCTCGCTATGACTTCAGCGATTTTCTATCCTTTTCTTTTCTTTTAATTTTTATCTTTGCTTTTTTTATTTTATTATGTTCTCTCTCTATCTCTATCTCTCTCTACTGATATGTGTATCTTTGAAGGACAAAAGGAGTTGGACAGTCTCCATGAGAAAGCATATCCTAGTGGATAGCATAAATCAAGTGTGGGGAAGACCATTGTGTAACGTTGGAGCTAAAATAAATGCCAAGATGAGGAGCACTCTTTCTAAACACACAAATTTTCAATTGGATCAATATGTTCTACAATAGCTAAAGTTCAACGGGAGTCCTGCAGTTCATTAACTATAATGGTGAAGAGATCTACTACTCCTTCTATCCAAGAGTCACCTTCTGCAATTTTGGTGACATTAAGACCTGCTCAATCAAAGATGCCCAATTATGATATGAATAGAGACTTTAATTCCTTCTACCAATCTGGTCTCCATGCGAGTGTAAAGACTCTCTATGAGAAGGAAGTATATATTTTGTGGTGCATACTGTATAAGAAGAACTCCACCTAGGCATTGTGATATTGATGATTTATTATGGCATGATCACATTGATTCTGCCCCTTACACCACTTATCCCGAGACACCTTGTCTGGATATTATAACTCTCTATGGCATACTGATGATGAAAACCATTTGGGACATAGATCATATACACTCTCATGGTCCTCCTGAGCAAAACAGCTTTTTCCAATCATTAGTGGGAGGAGCAGCAGAGCCAAGTAGTAGTAGCATGACCATCAACACTGGTAGATTTAGAGCTGAATCACATGAGCACGATTGAGATGAACATAGAGACCACTCCAGTGCACAAAGACCACTACAGTGCACTAAGAGTCATGATGTCTGAAGTCCATCCTTTTGTCCTCCTCTCACTAGGCCAATAACTTTCTTTTTAACCTCTCTTTATCTTTATTTTTTTGGGTTTTACAAGAATTGAGAGTAATGCTTGATTTAAGTGTGGGGAGGGTGTTTGTATTTATATGTTTTCCTTTGTTTTTACTCTTCTCCTTTCCTTTATTTTTACATCATGACTTGTTCTTGCTTATCTTACCCTCTCACTGATCAGATTTATACTCTAATCTGTTGCAAAGAAATAAGGAAAAATAAGAAGACGAATGTTGTGTATATGGCTAATTAGATGACTAACGGGACTGTATTGACTAATTGTAACTTATCGTTGAGACTATATTTGAGTATTGTTGTTCTAAATATTTGATAACTAAAAGTCACTTTGCAAGATTCTTAGTCCCAATTGAGTGCAGAAAAGTGTAACATGATTAAGTTATTGTGTGCTTTAATTTGGACTTGGTTTGTATTTAGCTAGTCTCTCTGTATCATAGCATCTTCATTGAGACCTTATTCTATTCTTGACTTTGATCTTGGTGGTTATTTTTTACTTTTATTTTCTTGTTGGCTAGAAGAAAGAGCATTGCTTGGCTCGTAACGGGGTGGTGACTGTTTTATAGTGGCTAGAAGAGGGAGCAAGGCTTGGCTGGCAACCAAGACTTGACTATCTCCTAGGTTTTATTTTTTGCAAGTTTAGAAAAAAAAGAAAAAAGAAAAAAAGAAAAAAAAAGAAGAAAAGAAAAATATATGTGGCCAGAAGTATTAGGGACCCAACCAAGTGAGAATGTGCATTAATTTTATAATGATCAAAATGAAGTCATCTTGAGACCCTAAGAGGCAAAACCAAGGTAACTTTGAACTTTGACAATTAATTGTGTGCTTGTACTTATTTTGGTAAAAATTCTTCGGGACAAGGTTTCAAGTAAGGTCTTTATGCTTTCTTAAGGACATCTTTAATTGGAATTTCCGTAGTTAATGAAGAGTCTTGGTGCAAGTCTTGGTGAAAAAGTTAGTCTCTGTGAAATGTTTAGGGTCTTTATGCAGTTTAAATTTCTCTTTTTCCTGATTTTTAAGTCATACTTGAGGGAAAGCATGGAATAAGTGTGGGGAGATTTGATGGGTTGTATTTCTGACATGTTTTCAACCTTATTTTCTTATCATTATGAGCATATTATTAGTCACTTTGGACGATATTACTTCCTTTTCTATCTTTTTAGGTTTTGATGATTATTTAGAGAAAAGATGCATTTCTGGGCAGAAAATGAGCAATTAAGGAGACTCCTGATGGATACACCGAGACTAGTCTGGTCCTAGTGACTTGGAAGCCTTTTGGAACATGAGAAGGAATGAAAAGAGGAAGTCTCACTGAAAAGTTACCAGTCACCGAGGTCATGGTGTGTTCACCGTGACTGACAAGATCCTGATGACATGGCAACATTCTAGAGCAAATGTCAAAGTCAAAGAGTCAAAGTTGATTGGAGCCTAAGATAGGAAGTGACGTGCATATTCTGTTGATTAATTCATTTATTTATCCTAAAGAAGAGTCTTTGTCACTTAAGGAAGGAGACTTCCTAAAGAGCCTAATCAAGAAGAATCCTAATCAAGAAAGAAGATTAATCAAGGAGAAATGTAATCAAGCAAGAAGTGCTCAATAAGTCACATTTGAGGAGGTGGAACAACTATAAATACCCATTGGAAGAACACATTTAAAAAATTCAATCTTATATTCATCTTTAGATTATAATTTGAAGTAGAAAAAAGTAGAGAGAACCCATTAGATTTAGATTTACTTATTTCTTTTAATCTTTCAACTTTAGTTTTATATTTTGTTCTTCATATTCTTTAATGTAATTTGGTTCTAGTATTTTCAGTTCTTTAATTCTTGTCTCTTTATTTTATGCAATTTAACTTTATGTCTCTTTACTTTTATTTGCAATTCATTCTTTACCATGAGTAGCTAGTTATAATTGTGACTTAGCCATAGAGTAAAGAGCCATAATTCTTATCGTGTGAGACTAAAATATGAATCACGACATATTCATCGATCTTAGTACATAAAGGGTTTTGAAGGAAGATCTCTTTGTCTCACTGTTGGTTTGGCCAACCAATTGGTAAGTCTTTGTGATCTATAGTTAATCCTGATCTTGCATCCGTAACTGTGTTTATTGAATGATGAAGTAACATTGGTCTCTATGGAGATCGTGAGAGCGATTGATCCAATGCCAGTTAGGAGTGCTTCACTGCCTCTCTGTTGGGACTTGGGTCTTTCTAGATTGTAATGCTATTTTTCGGCAAGCTCTTTGGCGTGACGTCAATAGTCATGGTGAGTAAGAAGGTGTTCATGGCACGAAGTCTGATGCTGTATAAAGTAAGAAAAGATTGCTGGTGTTGGACAGTGTGGAACATAAGTATAACTAAGTCTAGGTCTCGGTGTGGTTCCTCTTTGGTCCCATGATCAATTTGAAGTTTGGTTTCCCTCCTTTGGTTAAGTCACTTTGTTGTCATTAGGAGTCAGTTTAGTCTTTATGTTTTATTTTACTGTCCCTACTTTAGTTTTAGTATTTATACCTCAATTATATTCATTGAGACTTACTTAGGTCACGGTAAGGTCATTCAAAGTGATTTTATTTAGTTTCTGTTCCTCATGGGATCGACCCCCGCTTACCACTATCTTAATTTTATTTTGTAGGAATTATTTTTCGTGGTCTCGACACCCATCAGTGAGATTGGCTGAATAACTTTTCCACTTCCAATATGGGAGTAATTCTGGTTTCAGTTGCAATACTAAAAATTAATCCATTAGACCAGATGCGATGAATTGATTAGAGTAGAGATTTAGTTGCACAAACTTCTTCAGTACTTGTTGGATGACGGCCCCATTCACATGTTTGATGTATAAAGTGACTACGTGTCAATAATCCAAGGGGAAGTTAACTAAACACCCATCCAGTCTTTAATATCATTAATCACTCCCCACTTTTTGTTATCCTCCCCAACTTTGAGTTACAAAATTAGATTAATTACTGAAATGAAAATTAATTAAGGAAATAAGATGGTTTAATTCGTATAATTAAGAGATATTGTTTGTGCAATTGTGCATGAATACAATCAATTCTCGAAGAGATGTGAACGATAACAATATGGTATATAAGTTCGGACTGATAAAAAAATGGGTAATAAATTGATACACACCCCATCCAAAAAATGAAGGGCAACTAACATAATTAAAATTTATTCAATCTATATTGTAAGGGTAAAACGATTAGGGTCCATTTTTCATATTATTAAAATAAATAAATAAGTGAGTCTGAGTCATAAAAAGTCCGTCTATAACGAAATGGGACTTTAATTCACCCTGATTGGAGCAACAAAACAAAAAAAGTAAAGATATCACCTCTGCATATTCCACCCAACCCCCTCCTTACCTTAAGTAAAACTTACAAAGAAGAAAGAGTTGTGATTTGCTCTCCCACCTATGTCATGGAATATGGAATTAAGTAAATGGATTTCCGGTAGTTGGGATTGTCACACGCCCGAGTGGGTAACCGTCACTTCACGTGAGTCTCGCAAAGAATGTTAGTAAATGTTTATGGGTGGACACGACTTTTCATATTCAAAACTCCTTGATTTTCAGGACTATAGAACAATTTGGGGTAATTATATTTCACACTCTATGCACAACTTCAAAATGTTTCTCATTTTATAGTATTTTATCATAGCTAGATAAACTCCTTCAAAAGTTGAATCCACCCCCACTTGTAAATTTCGTCTTGCAAAATGATGGTGACACCCCACATTATTTAAATATTTAAACATCATTCTGTTTTTACTTAAATTGATTATTAGATTTTACATAATTATGAAAGTTCCTATAACAATAAAAACTTTGATTCATTAAAAATAAATAATTATGTACTGTTTAATCAATTACACTAATAACGTATACTCTATAAGTAATGTTTGTTACAATTATACAAAAAGTTTCAATTTGAAAAGTTAAAACTCATGGTTACTGTAATTTTTTGGTTTAATATACTAATTTAAAATGTGGGACAAAATTAATTAAGGGTGGAAATAGCTAGAAAAATTTTGGAATTAATTTTCATTACAAGTGAAATCTTGAAAACTCGTTTTGTGCCTATAAAGGGGGGATAATTCTTTACATTTTGGTACTCACCTTCCCCGCACCTCCACAACTGGTTACCAACAAAATGTTTTGAGTTCCTTTGGTTGTTCTTGGTGTTTTCATTTTTATTCCTTCATTGTTCTTCACATTTTGATATTATGTTGTTTAGCGAATAAGGGACGCTTTTTTTGTTGTTTTGTGACATGCCCCTTTTGATTCTTTTTAAGGGTCATACCTCCTGATATTCATTTTTTGAACATTCTTTGCCCTTTTGTGGGTCATACCATTCCTTACCAGTCATTAACTTCAAAGAATCCGACCACAACTCTGCACAAGGGAGGACATAATGGTCTTATGTCTGCCCAAGACGAGGAGTCATCAACTGTTGATGTAGCAACTTACCTCGTCGGCGGCACCTGATCCATTCATCCTCTTTTAATTTTAAAAATTCAAATTCTTCTTCTGGCTGAGTTGCTCCTTTTTTTTGGAAGATTCTCCTTTTTTATTCCTTTTTTTAGTAGACTCACCCTTTTTTTAAAATTTCTTTAGCTTTGAGCAATCACGTGAGTTGAATTGAAAATGAGAATCGGACCTCTAGACTGTTGTTTATGCCAACATTTTGACATAATTCCATATCAAATATGTTCCTTTTTTGAAGGAAAAAATGAGATTATTCTAGGTCTGCAAAACTGGTTACTGTTATACAATGGAGTTCTTTTGTGGTTGTGGATTCTCATGATGTAAGATTCAGCCTAAATAAAGTATAGTTTGAAGAAGTGCTAAATAAGTGTTAAGTTCTTGATGCAAGTTTGCTCCTACACCTAAAAAGTATTTGATTTAATTTAATTTATCACTTACCTCGTTATACCAAACAAACATGAATTTCAAAGCCATGCTAATGTGTAGGGACTTAATGTTTCATAAGTCGACTTATGGAAGACTTAAATAATTTGAACTTGGATACTAATTCATTCAATTTTTCACCTAGGAGGGACAGAATCATTGATTATGCATGGGAGTATAATGGAAAAGAAGTTTGTAGCGCCACTTTAACTAGGGCAAAAATGTTGCTACAGGGCTACATTTTTTTTCAATAAAAACGTTGCGTTGTTGCAACGTTTTTGCATTAAAAAAATTTGTCCGCCTAAAGTAACGGTTTGACTGGTCAAAATTGTTGCTACAAGGCATTATTTTTTACCAAGTCAAAACGTTGCTTTTTCAAGCCAAGGAGACATCTATGTGTAAAGCAACGTTTTGGCTTCCAAAAGCAATGCTTTGACTAGTAAAAAATGTTGCTACAGAGTAATGTTTTTGCCCAAGTCAAAATGTTCCCTTTGACAGTCAAGGAGAAGTCAGGCGGGAACCATTTTTTGAATGCAAAATGTTGCAACAGTACAATATTTTTATTGCAAAACAAAAATGTTGTACTGCAGCAACATTTTTTGCCATGGTTAAAGTGAAGCTACAGACTTCTTTTGCATTAAACTAACATTGCTATGGTGCTTTTTTTGTCCCATGAGCATCATTATTCTGGTCCTAAATCCAAAATTATTTACACGACAATAATATTTAATATCTCCCACATAAAAACTCACTTGATAACTATTGAACCAAGCACAAGTTTGGACCAACTCAATGGATGACTCAGTGGTGCTTAAGTTTTGATCATAACAATTAAGTTTAGTTTGAGTTAATTAAATCAATAACGATGTTAAAATAAATAATCTATGGTTATATGTGAGTTATTGAATTAAGGGTAGAATGTCAATTCTTCGCTGACCTAGTTATTTAGTTTAACTCTGAGTTGTTCTAGGTTGAATATGTACTTTAGTCGCTGACTAAATGCTATTCATTCAGTGCAAGATATTTAGATTTTGCTTTATCTGTGCTTAACAATATATTATTTTAGTGAGTTACTTTATGTCTTTCAAAGTTACTGACTTTACCATTTAAGGAAAAATGGGATCTTTGCTTTTAGTGTTGCTTTTTGTAGGACATTAATGAGACAAAGACAAAAAGAATTAATGCCTTGACAAGACTCTAGCTAATGAAGAAAATGACAAAGTGCTCCAAATTCAAGCTATAAAAAGTCATTTGCCAAATTAGGAATATCTGCAGATCAACAACACTGTATCGCGCACTCTATAACATGTCATATTACCAAAAGGTATAAGAAGAAGACAAGTGGCAAATCAGTGTGAGTTCTTTGTAATGGAAGATTGGCATCAAATGACAAAGGATTCAAAATTGAAGCTCAAATTTTAATCTATCTCTAATGGACTGATTTCTATCTCACAACGATGTGATTCTATCTCTTAACAGATTGATTTGAAGAAGCAACGGGTCGATAGATGAGCTGTTAATTTCAAAAGATGCCAAGACAAGTTCAACAACTACATTATTGATCCGCACCATAAAAGGAGCAAGAAGGAAAGCGTTAGAACTTGGTGATTACACCTAAATTTCTAAGAAGCTAAAATTTTGCCAATTTACAAGCTTTTTAGAAGTTCAAAAGAGAAAGCAACTAATCAATGAAGAATTTGCTTTGAACAAGAGAGAGTAGATTAAATCATTTGAATTGTAATATTAGATCATTTGTAATTGGATCAACATTTCTATAAGTTGATTCCAACTCTTGTTTAGAAATAGTTGAGTTGTTAGTAGAAGAGGGTATTCTACTCAGTGGGTGAGCGATTACAGTTTGGAGGGTACTTTCTGTAATTGGGGAAATTTGACCTAGGGTAAAGTAGTTGAGATTAGTGAATTAAATCCAAGACACTCTCTTGGGACTGGATGTAAGCACAGGTTGCTGAACTAGTATAAAATCTTAGTGTTCTTTTCTTTGAAGTTTTTTCCAGATTTCACTCAGCCAACTGACCTACTCAGCGGAGCTCTTATAATCACGAAAATGTTTCCTAAGTTTATTGAGCGAGTCATTCACCCCCCTCTGACTCATTGAGTTTACGAATAGGGACCAATAAGTGGTATCAGAGCAGTTCTCATTTCAAAGATTTCACAATCGTGAGATAAAGACCATGGCATACAAAGGAGGAGAATCCAGTGGAAGGGCCCAAGCTTATATTCTGCCATGAGGCATGTTAGTCATCAGACCTCCAATGTTTAATGGCGAGCATTATACTTATTGGAAGAACATGATGATGAATTTCATCCAATCTCATAGTATGAATGCTTGGATTGCGAGTAGATAAGTTCTATGATGAGTGGGATAGTCAGGACTTAGCCAGATTGAAGGAAAATGTCGTTGCTATCAACTATCTCCATTGCGCTCTTGATGCAACTGAGTTCAACTATTCAGGGTTGAGAAAGTGCTCGAGAGATATGGAAGAAGTTGAAAGTAACTTATGACAGTGCTGATAAGGTCAAGGATTCCAATATCAATATCCTCTTGAGGGATTATGAATGGTTTCATATGTAACCCAAAGAAGATATCTCTAACAAGAATACCAGATTCAGGAATATTGTTAATGAGCTGAAAAGACTTGGCAAGACCCTCATAGAAGAAGAGACTGTCAAGAAGATCTTGAAAAGTTTGACATAAGAATGGGAAGCAAAGAAGAGTACTATCGAAGAAGCTCATGATTTGAAGACTTACAAGTTTGATGAGCTGATGAGAACCTTGCTGACTCATGAAATGTCCTTAAGGTAATATGAAGATGAGTCTAAGAAGTACAAGCATAAGGAAAGAGAGAGCTCTAGTATGGATGTTGTTCTTAAAGCTGATGAAGATGAAGATTCCTCTGAGGAAGAATATTCAAAGGACAGAAAAGAAGAGATAGCACTGATGATAGACCATGGAAGGATGAGAATTTCTAGAAGTTTAGAAAGACAAACAAGTACAAGAAGGGAGCAGATGATAGACCATGAAAGGAGTTCAATAAAGAGCACAACAAAGATATAAAGTGCTTCGAATGTGGTGAGAAAGGGCATATCCAATCTGGTGAAGAACAAATTAATAAAGATAAAGGATAAGAAGGCTCTTGTTGCTACCTATAGTGATTCTGAACAAGAGTCATCATCCTCAGATGAAGAGGCATAAGATTCCGAAAATATGTGTCTCATGGCTAAGGATGATCAACCCAACTCAGAGTCAGCTGACCAACCATCTACTTCCACTGCCAATCATTTAGCTAACCATAGTAGAGATAAAGGAAAGCAAACTGAGGTAAATTCTGAACCCTCTTTGTGTTTAGATGAACTTACTGCAGTACTTAATGATGTTATTAATATGACTAAGAAGTCAACTAAATACATCCAAGTACTCCAGAGGAGGTGTGATGATCTAGAAGATGTCAACTCTTCTACCTCACTTGACATCTTATACCTTATGGAAAAAGCTGAGTACTATAATGGATATAATAGAAAAGTCACTAAGAAATTGGATAAGCTAGCTGCTAAATTAACAACTTTGAAAAATGTGTTGGTCCCTCCTTAACCTAGCAAGAATACTCAGAGTAACCACACTCACCACTTTGAGAAGGTTTCTCAAAAGATTAAAGTGAGCAGGCCCATTCCTAAGGCTGTTTGTAAGTTTTACGGAAAGTCAAGACATGCTACAATCATATGTAGACACAACAATGGTTACTATGATGAGTATGACTGGTCAAGGATGACCACCACTAATAAGGGAGGACCTAGCCAAAAAAGGCATGGGTACCTAAGAAAACTTGATTGTTTTATAGGTGAGCCTGAGATCCACTGATGACAGAAGAATGTGGTATTTGGGTAGTGGATGATTGAGGTATATGACAGGTGATGAAAAGCAGTTCATCACATTGGAGTGAAGAAGGAATGGATGTGTTAGTTTTGGAGACAACAAAAAAGGGAAAGATTGTTGGTAGTGGAATTGTGGGAGTCAACCCTTTAATTGATAATGTGTCTCTTGTAAAAGGCCAAAAGTTCAACTTACTAAGCGTTGATCAACTATGTGGCAAAGGCAAGAAAGTGATGTTTTATTCAGCAGGCTGCTCAGTCATTGATCGTAACTCTGACAAAACTATTCTTTATGCTCCTAGAATTAATAATGTTTATATGATTGATTTATCCCCGGCTCCAATGATATATGCTTAGTTTCTAAGGAGGAAAACTCATGGCTATGGCACAAAAGGTTAGGACATATCAATATGACCAATCAGTCCAAATTAGCATGAAATGAACTTGTTGAGGGTTTGCCTAATCTAGCCTTTCAAAAAGATAGACTCTGCTCTGCATGCTAGCTTGGGAAACAATTTAGGAAGACCTTTAAATCCTTAGCTGATATATCTTCTTCTCATACCCTTGATCTTCTACACATGGATTTGTTTGGGCTAGTTTTGCCAACAAGTCTAGGTGGAATGAAATACATCCTTGTGGTTGTAGATGATCTAACCAGGTTTACTTGGATTGTCTTGCTAGCAAGTAGAGATGAAACATTTGAATCATTCTCTAGGTTGGCTACCCGGATCATGAATGAAAAAGTCCTTAAAATTATTAGAATCCATAGTGACCATGGAAGAGAATTCAAAAATAGACAGTTTGAGGAATTTTGTTCTAAGCATGGTATGAGCGAGCGGAAGTTTTCGGGTCTAGTTATGCATGCAAATTGCGGTCTGTGGGGCACGATTTAGGTTCGGTGCAGTTTGAGGAAGCTGCGACATTTTGGTATGGTTTGAGAAAATCCAGTTTGCTTAACTGTGGTGGCTTTATAGGCCAAAAATACGATTATATTGAGGAATATATTAACATATTTTATTAGGAAAAGATATTTTTAAATAAAGCATTTTACTTTATTTAAAAATAAAATAGAGTCGCCACCCAGTTCAGCTCCACCGGGAATTATGGTAAACTGATCCAAAATGGGATTTTTATACCGAAAAGAGAATGAGATTCTGAGTTTGGACATGATAGTTACTCATAGTGTTCAAATTATTTGAATTACTTTTAAAATTTTGGAATTTGTGGTTATTTCTGCATTGTAATGACTTTATTTAAGAAATAATTTCAAGAAACAAAACCGGCATTATAACGGCATAATCTACCGAAATTTTGGCAGAGTAATGGCATCGTTTGGGTCTTGGCCCAGAAACTCGGATAAAGTTTCCTCACATTCTAGATGTTTATTTTCACTTGCGAGCTTATTTACACATATTATAGCTGAAGTGGCTCTAGTGGCTCACTTAACCAAAGAAATGGAATGCGATATGTGATAATAAAAGTAATAAAAATGAATTTTAAGGTTGGGCTTGGAGCCAATTACCCTCAGTTTACCTTTTCATCTGTCTAGGATGACGTGAGAGTCGGTATAGGATAGAAGTCATCAAAGAGTGTGATTATAGATTTAACGCAAGTTGTGATTATAATCTTGGATTGTTTGTAAAGGAAATATCAAGTTTAAGTCATTTTTAGACCGGAGATCATTGTGGGATCTTGATCTAAGAAGACCGAAAATTGAGCTTATACATGTTGGTGATAAAGCTTAAATCTGGAAGTGTTTTGATAGAGTTTCGGGGCTTTTGGGACTCCCAGAACTGAAAAAGGACACAAAGGTAATTTTGGGATTTTACAAAATTTGCGTCTCTGTTGAAATGAGGGGGGGGGGGGGTATAATAGGGAGGTAATTCTTGAGCGGGCTAATTACCTCTAACAAGATTTTACATCAGATCCCATAAAATCTTGCCAGATCTCGGTAAGATTCAATTTTTTTACTGTAGATAGGTAATTACCCGGTGGGACAATTACCTATGTTTGACCAAATTTTGACTTTTTGATTTTATAGTAAAAAATGCTAAATCGAAGCTTCCCCGGAATGTAGGGGATGACAATTCGGTCCTTTTTGGCTCATTTTTCTGATCACTGAACGAAATAGGCATTATTCCTCATCGGGGCCAAAACGGACATGTGCTAACAGTTTGCCCCTTCCATACATAAAATTCCTGCTAGAAATTTTGTCATATGCGAAACAAATGAAATAGTGTGTGTGGAATGCAATGAGTTAAAATATTTTTAATTGATAAATTTCAAAACAAAATATATTTTGCCCCTTCCATTAAAAATTTATTAATGAGTTGCATGGTATTAAAATTGATCGGGGGTCGAAATAAATATTTTTGGGAGCTTAATGCATGAGTGATTGTGTAAAAACAGCTTTTAGGTCCGATCGTTTTATAAACATTGCAGAAAATGCATGAAATATGCAAAATTGAAAATATTTTCAAAATAGACGTAAGTAGCCGGCGGACTTGTTACCTTTGCAACAGTAACTTTTATAGCCGTTATGCATAAACACGTGATAGTTGGATAGGTAATTAGCCGGTGGGCTAGTTACCTGTGGTCTATAAAAATAGTAGCTTGGCTCCAATTTTCACCACACCAAAAATTCTTTCTTCCTTCTCTTGGAATTCGGCCACTGCCCTACCCTTGATGGTCTTCTTAATGATGTACTCGATATTAAATTTTGACAGTAACAAGAGGCACCTGGCCAGTTTTCTAGTTAACGAGGGAGCCTGGCACAAACACTTCATTAGATCCACTTTTGCGACTGCTTGGATTATGTATGGTTGGAAGTAATGTCTGAGCTTCTTGGTGAGCCAGACTATAGCGGAACAAGTTTTCTCCATGATGGTGTATCGGGTTTCATATTCTAGCAATTTCTTGTTGAGGTAATAAACTGCGTGTTCCTTCTTATCTTTATATTCTTGAACCAATATAGCTCCCACAGATGTCTCTTCTATTGCCAAGTAGAGAATGATTGGCTTGCCGAGAATTGGTTGCTTCAACATTGGAGGGTTCATTAGGTAAGCTTTGATTCTATCAAAGGCTTCTTGACACTAGTCATTCCATTCAATTAGTTGCTGCTTCCTTAAGAGATTGAAGATGGGCTCGCATGTGGTGGTCAACCATGCTATAAAGCGACTGACGTACTGTATGGACCCCAAGAAACTTCTCACTTCTTTCTTATTTTTGGTATAGGCATTTCCCTAGTGGTGTTAGCTTTATTGAGATCCATCGCTATGTCTCTTTTGCTAACCATGTACCCCAGTAACTTGCCTAACGTAATGCTAAATATGCACTTCTTTGGGTTGAGACAGAGATTGTACTTCTCTATTCCTGTGAGGAATCGTTGTGACACTGTCGGATGCTCTTTTGGCATGGCGGACTTTACAAGCATGTCATCTATATAGACCTCGACTTCTTTGTGGATCAAGTTGTGCAGCAATGTTGTGACTGCTCGCTGGTAAGTTGTCCCTTCATTTTTGAGTCTAAAAGGCATCACCCTAAAACAGTAAGTCCCCCATTCTGAGATGAAAGCGGTTTTGAACTTGTCTATTACATTCATGAGGATCTGGTGATATCCTGAGAATCTATCCATAAAGGAATACATGGCTGCTCTTACCGTACTGTCTACCAGAATGTCAATGTGTGGTAGTGGGAAATCATTTCAAGTCCCTGAAGTCAATGCAAACTCGAACGTCACCATTCTTCTTAGGTATGGGAACTACATTGGATAACCAAGTGGGGTACTCGATAACCTTGACGAAATTAGCCTTGATCTATTTGGCTGCTTCTCCTTTGACCTTTTCGGCCCATTCCGGTCACATGCTTCTCATCTTTTACTTCACCGACCAAATTTTTAGGTCCGCGAGAATCTTGTGCTCGGCTATGTGCCAATCAAGTCCTGGCATGTCTTTATGAGACCAAGCTAAGGATAACACATGATTTTTCTATGCTTTTATCAATTCTCTCTCTTGTTCGATGGGCAATTGATCGGAAATGTATACCATTTTTAGATCATCTTCCGTATTTAAGTTAATTTCTTTTGTAATATCGTTATTGATGTTAAAGATACTAGATGAATGTTGGAATGGATGCATGGAATCATAATCAGAAACATAATCCAAATAAGAAAAGTTCTTCATCTAATTATCATCGTAAAGTACATTATTCATTTCAAACAAACTGAAAATGGAAACAAAAGACTCATCCTGACTGGTAGGGTTTGGCTCTGCAGCGTATGATTTTCCTATGGTAGCTGGCTTCAACAGGATGCCCTCGTCGCCTTCTTCTTTTGCCTTCACCTTGCCTTTCATGGTTGTGATCATGTCCATGATGGTTTGGCTCAAGTCACCTCCCTTGCTCTTCACTTCCTCCACTATTTGAGTTATGCCTGATGGTATTTGGCTAGGGTGTCGAGGATCTCCTCCTCTTTAATCAGCTTTTTGATCTTCTTCAGGTGTACCTATTCATCAAAGTTGATCTGATCTAGGATTGCCCCTGCCTCTAGCTAATGACTCGCTCCTTTCAATAAGCAGGTTATGGATCTTCCACCACTCTTGCCGTAGTTAACTACGTCTGAGAAAATCTTGAATCCTGGAACTGACTTTCCTTTGTGGGAAACAGGCTCAGGTGCCCCATTGTAGGGTTATTATAGCTTCTTCTTATGGGCGATTCTTCTAGGGCTAGTGTAACCGAGTCCCGTGGGCTTCCACTCTCCTGCCCCTATATTGAAGGTCGGCATTCCTTGTTCATGGACACCTAGTCCCTTGCCAGGAGTGTGGTGCTTTTGCATGTATCCCTGAATCCATGGGCCCTAGTACACCTTTGATTGCTTGTTTGATTCTTTTCTAATTACGGCTATGGTAAATCCGTTCATATGGATTTCTTCCATTTTTAGTGCTACCACCACTGATGGCTCATCAGCCTCTAGAGTGACAATCTTTTCGCGAAATGAGATCTTTATCTCCTAGTGAAGATTGGAAGGAACTCCTCCTAAAGCATAGAACCATGGTCGTTCGAGCAGCATAGAGAAGGTTACTAGGATATCTATGACCGTTAAAAGTACTATAGATGAGATCTCACCAATAGTAACTTCAGCTTTGAACGTGCCAATGACAGTCCTCTTGGAATTGTCATAGGCCTTGATGACCATTGTGGATCTCTTTAAGTCCCTTTTGGTTATTCCTAGGATTGGCAGGATATCCTTAGGACATACATTAAGTGTTGAACCATTGTCAACCAGTATATAGGGCATGACGCGCTCAAAGACACTAGCCTTCAAGTAGAGAGCCTTATTATGGCAAATGCCTTCATTGGGTAGATCCAAGCTTGAAAAGACAATGTCGAGGATAATAGTGCTAGTCTCATTGTTAAGTAATGCATAGACCTGTCCTAGTGATGTTAGAGGAGTTGTTTCAATTTCCATCAACTTTTAGACGATAGCAAGCCTATGATCTTCAGAACCAAGGAGTAGGTCCCAGATACTCATCTTAGTTATAGTGGCTTTCAATTGATCCACAATCGGGATTTCTATTTGTCTCAAGGGCTTAACAAAAGAAGGGGATGCTAGAGGTTCTAACCTTGGTACGGTTGGGGTTACTGACCCAGTGACTTTCCCTCATTTGGTGATAGGCCTAACAACCTGGGTTCGCAAGTTTGTTATTTCTAAGACCTCAAACCCATCGAAGTCTTCATCAAGTGGTACTTCTCCTAAGTCAGTCGGCTTGTTCATACAGGTTGGTGCTTTGGTGGTGAAGAGCCATTTCATGAAAGGAATCTTTTTAGGTTATTTTTCCAGAATGATGGGGTTTTCTTGTAGGATTTGGCATAGGACAGGATTGTATTCCTATCTGGTCATAAAGATGGACGAGGAGGCTTTGTCGATTGGTTTCCCTCCATCAAGCATATTTGGCGCATCGTTGTAGGCAATTTACTTGTCGTTATATTTACTCATGTACCACTAGTATTCCCTAGCCGATTCCATTTACGTCAGACAAATAGCATTGGTTGCTTCCCACTCCCAATATCATAAGGGATTTTTGTGTTTGTCTAACTCAGGGGTTGAGTTTTCTGGCAAATCGACCCACGTGAAGTAGTCGATGAATTGCCTAGCCAAAATATTCCAGAATGACTTCTGGTAAAATGTCCGCCCTTTATACCAAACGACTGCCTTTTCTCGGAGAGTCTAGCAGAACCTTTCAAGCCAATGGGCATAGTGAATGTACCCATCGTTCATCATTTGCACAAATTCATAGATGTGGGGGTGGGGACTTATATTTTTGTCTTAAAATATGGGATAAACTTCCCGTAAGTCCAGACTCCAGATTTGACAACTAGCTCAAGCTAACTCGTTCTTAGCATGGATTCTCTCCATGATGTACTCCCAAGAGGGTTCTTGGTCCTTGTCTCGAATCATATTAATGACATGTTTGCTACATGAGTCGAAGTTCATAAAGTCTCCAGAATTGTCACTTGCTGCAGACCATAAGGCGCCCGGGAAGTTATGCTCTAAAGATGAGGCATAGCTCTCAGCACCATCGTAATCGACCATCATACCATTGGGGAAGAAAGCCGCGCATTCAAAATCTCCCGGTAAGTTATTTAGCTTGTTGTCTGAAAAGACCTCTGATTCATACCCTAAGTTATCTACTTCACTTTCATCTTTATGATCCAATTCACTGGAGTCCATAAATTCTTCTACTTCCTCATTTAAATCCTCGAAAGGTTACTGCCCATTCCACGGTTTAAAGACCCAATTTAGTGCGTGCTGAGCTAGGATTTAATCATCAGAACTTGATTTTGGATCCTTCTCGGGGTCTTCTTCTAGATATTCCACGGGATCTTCCTCAAGTTCCTCCTCAGGATCTTCCTCTGGATCTTCCTCAGGATCTATTCTGGCCTTAACTCCTGCGATGGCTATACGAAATTCGGACACCATGGTTCGTATGCTGGCTAATGTTTCCTCCACACGGGTACCATATGTTGTAATGTCGGTATGGATTCCTCCAAATGGGTCTCGTGTACCCTCATCTAGATTCAGGCTGAGATACCTTTGTTGGTCTTTATGGCTGTTCCATGCCTACTCAAGATCATATAATTCTTGGGTTTCTGGACATGCTACTCTGGAGGAGCTCCCAAATTCAAACAAACTTGTTCCGATGTAGTTTAGACTCATGTAATCTGGAGAAGTGTACATAGGAGGTTGTGGAGGAGGGATATCCTACCAGCCGATATTATGTCAGTCTGCCTATGGTGCCAACCACCAGCAGAGTTCATCCGAGTATGGCTGAGATGCCCTAAAGTAGCGGAGGAAAGATCTTTTCATAAAGTACTAGTTTCAGCGCCCTTCTAGCGGCATCGTGTCATACTAGTCCTTGGCCGGGCCATTTAAGAAGCTGGGAAACTGAGGTGAAAAACCCATCATAGCTATTCCTTGTTTGTGCATAAATCAAAGTAATTCCTCTACATGTTTATTTAAGTCAGAGTCTCCTCGGTATATGAGGTGCGATGGCACTTGGTATTGATCCAGCCCTTCTCTCCTCATTCTCAAGACGTATTAGTCAACCATACAGATGATATCCATGTTATCAAAGATCCTATTATCCCCCATCCTGGGTCATGCCGGAAGTTGTTTATTACGTTGATACCGTATTCATCGGCTCCTACATGAATATCGATGGCGTTTACTATACCTTGAAAGTTTGGCAGGGGATTAGTTTCAGTGCTGGGTTTCTTCTCAAGCTCTTTCATTCTCCCGTCGGTTATCATTTGCTATAGATCCTTTAGTAGCTAGGCGCATTCGTTAGTGCGGTGCCCTTTGGTTATGTGATAAGCATAGAAGTTGTCTCTGTCTCCTAGAGAAGGTGGAGTGAACGGCTTGATGCTCTGGAGTTGGTCAGACTTTCTCAGTTTGGTGAATATCTGAGACAATGATTCTACCCATGGGGAGATAGATTGGTGAGTTTGCACCTGAGTGGCCGCTACAACTTTGGCTGGAGCCTTTGAGGACTTAGAACTACCTTGCTTGGAGGATCCGCCCTTTTCCCAGTATCAAGGTTCAGTATAAGCTTGCTGTTCTTGCTTCTTTACTCGATCTTCTTCTTCATACTTTTTAAGCCTTTTGGAATAGTCTACCTCATCGTTGAAGGTGTCGAATCTTTTCATTGTCATTTCATCACGGTATTTAGGGCTAGAGCCTTTAACAAGCTTTACTATTAGAGCGTCTTAGCCAGATGCCCTAGTTATAAGTACACGAACAACCATCCATCTCAGGTAAAATTCTTCAAAGGACTCATTTGTCCCTTGTTTGATTCTTTCAAGGTCTTGTAAAGTAGTTTTGACCTTCAGATTGAAGGCATAATTCTCCAGGAATGCCGAGCATAGCTTTCTCCAATTAGATTTCACGTTTGTTGGCATCCTCATGTATCACTCAAAGGCGGGTCCTCATATAGTAGCTTGGAATAGATTAACTATATGAACTTTGAGGATTTTCATGCTAGTCATGATTCAAAGATAACCCTTTATATATGCATGAGGGGGTCCAGTACCAGCATATGGCCTATGTAAGGCATCAAAAAGTTAGCCAGAAGGGCTTCTGACTCCTTTGGTAAGAACTGGTCAATATCCACATACCGTTTAACAGAAAGAGCAATAGATCTATCTTTAGCCGGAGACAGCTTCTCAATGTCTGCCATCTTTGCCTTTAGAGCCACTATTTCTGCCTCCTGCTCTTGGGTTTTCTGAGTATTAGCAGCGCTCAGTCTTCCCCAAACATCATAAAACTCTAAAGCATCAAGAATTCTCCTAAGGGATTGTCCAACTGCATCATCGTCTGCCAATACGGTTTTAGGTTCTGGATCAGAGAAATATCCGGTTAGAGATTCAATTGGTGGTGGGGGTGTGACTTTTGGACTTCTATAATACATCTTACCCTACTTCTTTCTCATTTCCAACCTGAAAATACAAGAGATCAAGTGTTAGTAAGCGCACCGGAGGTAGCTTTAAGCTTCATTTACCTCGGCCCATCGAGATGCATGAATAAGTTAGCAAATGAATGAGTGGATGTGTATAAATAATAAGGGAGTTTGGCATATGCCAATTGTTCGAGGAGCAATCGGCAAGGGAGGTCTGCGATTTTCTTGGAACATCACAAACGTGCGGTCTAAAGACCAAGGGTTTGAGTAAAATTAGACTCGATAGCCCGAGGGTGAATTGACTCACTGGTCAAAGATGGGTTGACTCATTGGTCCAAGGGTGAGCTGACTCTAGGGTCACTCAAAAGGGCTTGACACATTGCTCCAAGGGCGAGCTAACTCTAGGGTCAGTCGAAAGGTTTGACTCATTGGTCCAAGGGGTGAGCTGACTCTCTGGTCACTCGAAGGGTTTGACTCATTAGTCCAAGGGATGAGCTGACTCTTTGGTCACTTGAAAGGTTTGCCCCATTGGTCCAAGGGGTGAGCTGACTCTAGGGTCACTCGAAAGGTTTGACTCATTAGTCCAAGGGGTTAGCTGACTCTAGGGTCACTCAAAAGGTTTGACTCATTGGTCCAAGTGGTGAGCTGAGTCTAGGGTCACTCAAAAGGTTTGACTCATTGGTCCAAGGGTGAGCTAACTTTAGGGTCACTCGAAAGGTTTTGACTCATTGGACCAAGGAAGAGCTAATACTAGGGTCACTCAAAGAGTTTTGATGTTTTTCTGCTCATGGGCTGACTCTAAGTGGGCTTATTAGTCTTGATGGTTTCGGCTCATGGGCTAAGCCTAGGTGGACTCACTTGTCTCAGTTAATTTCGGCTCATGGGCTGAGCCTGGTGGACTCACTGGTCCTGGATAATTTTGGCTCATGGGATGAGCCTAGGTGTACTCACTAGTCCTAGGAGATAAAATGAGATGCCATACATAAATGTTATGGCTGCATAAAAATGTGGTCAATTTACACATAATCATGATGTTTATGATGTTCATTTTCAGTTTATTTATATTTAATCAACCTGTACATGCAGCAAATGGTTAGATCTCGCTTATCGCCCTTTTAATTCCATTGAGTTACTTCGTTTTAAAGCTAACGGGGGACTTAGCGAAGTTTGCTCGCATGCACTCAAGGTTTTAGGGTAAACCTATGGGGAAGTATCTATGGTTCATCTACATGTGGGTTTCGGTCTTAGGATTGGGTGCGATTTGGGGTACCCTGCGTCTTTGTGTACTAAGTCCCATTGGCCCTAAGCGAACCAAAGGAAACTTTTCCACATGTAATATACGCAGGTACTCATGCCCTTAAGTGAGCAAGGTCTTTGTACGTTACGCAAGGGGTATGATCAGATCCATATCCCTCAATCCCTAAGCAAAGTTGGAGATACTTCACCAAAAGACACCTAAATTTGTTTAGGGGTAAAGAATGCAAATTCCATGCAGTCCTAAAATTTGTGTAACATAGAATTTATCACAAATTCCATAATTCCAAAATTTAATTTGAACAATATTTTAATTATCATGTCAACAAAAAGAATTTTTATAAAAATCGGGTTTTTACAAAAATAAATCCCCAACAGATTCGCCACTGTGAGTGGGCAGACGTTTTCGAGTCTGGTTATACAAGCGGAGTGCGGTGCATGGGGTGCGATTCGGGTTCGGTGCAATTTGAGAAAACCACGACATTTTGGTCTGGTTTGAGAAAATCCAGTTTGCTTAAATGCGGTATCTTTGTAGGCCAAAAATGTGATAATATTGAGGAATATATTAACACATTTTACTAGGAAAAGATATTCTTAAAATAAAGCATTTTACTTTATTTAAAAATAAAATAGAGTCGCCACCTGGTTTAGCTCCACCGGGAATTGTGGTATACTGATCAAAAATGATATTTTTATACCGAAAAGAGAATGATATTCTGAGTTCGGACATGATAGTTACTCATATTGTTCAAATTGTTTGAATTAACTTTGAAATTTTAGAATTTGTGGTAATTCCTACATTATAACGGCTTTATTTAAGAAATAAATTCAAGAAATAAAATAGACATTATAACGGCATAATAAATTGATATTTTCTACCAAAATTTCGGCAGAGTAACGACAGCGTTTGGGTCTTGGCCTGGAAACTCGAATCGAGTTTCCTCACATTCTAGTTGTTTATCTTTATCTGCAAGCTTATTTACACATATTATAGTTGAAGTGGCTCTAATGGCTCACTTAACCAAAGAAATGGAATGCGATATTTGATAAAAAAAATAAGAAATGAAAATGAATTTTAAAGTTGGGCTTGGAGCCAATTACCCTCATTTAACTTTTTGTCTGTCCAGGATGACTTTAGAGCCGGTAGAGGATTGGAGCTATCAAAGAGTGTGATTTGGTTGGAAAATAGATTTAACGCAAGTTATGATTATAATCTTGGATTATTTCTAAAGGAAATATAAAGTTCAAGTTATTTTTAGACCAAAGATCCGTATGGGATCCTTATCTAAAAAGACCAAAAATTGAGCTTATACCGAATGTTGGTGATAAAGATCAAATCTGGAAGTGTTTTGACAGAGTTTCAGGCTTTTGGGACTCCCGGAAATGAAAAAGGATACATAGGTAATTTTGGGATTTTACAAAATTTGCGTCTCTATTGAAATGAGGGGGGGGGGGGGGGGGGGTGACCCCATATTTATAATAGGGAGGTAATTAGTCGACGGGCTAATTACATAGGTAACTAGTCGGTGGGCTACTTACCTATCTGACAAGATTTTACATCAGATCCCGTAAACTCTTGCCAGATCTCGGTAAGATTTGATTTTTTTAATGTGGATGGGTAATTCCCCGGTGAGAGGATTACCTATGTTTGACCAAATTTTGACTTTTTGATTTTTCAGTAGAAAGTGCTAAATCGGAGCTTCTCTGGAATGTGGATTTTTGAATTTCGGATTTTGGATGACAATTAAGTCCTTTTTGGCTCATTTGTCTGATCGCTGAATGAAATAGGCATTATTCCTCATCTGGTCGGAACAGACCTATGCTAACACATGGTATTGACCATAATTTTCTACCCCTCATATACCTCAGCAGAATGGGGTTGTTGAGAGAAGGAATCGCACTATTGCGGAGATGGGTCATTCTATGCTGAGTGATAACAATCTGCCAAAGTAATTCTAGGGAGAAGCTATTAACACAGCTTGTTACATTCCAAATAGGGTTTTAATTCGTACAGTTTTGAGTAAAACACCTTATGAACTTTGGAAGGGGCGCAAGCCCAAGGTTGGTCATCTCAAGGCCTTTGGTTGTAAATGCATCATATTAAATATAAAAGACCAACTGGCTAACTTTGACCCCAAGGCTGATGAAGGAATCTGTCTAGGTTACTCAACACACAGTAGGGCATACAGAGTGTATGTCAAGAGGACTAGCATCTTAGAGGAGTCCATGCATGTAGATTTTGGTGAAACTAACAATGTAGGAAAAGAGGCCAGTGATGATGAAAAGGAATAGGAATAAGTCAGCGGATCAGTCAGTCAGCTCATTGTTTTCCTTGATTTAGTACCAGAAAAAGAAGATTATGAAGTTGACTTGGACCAATCCATTAAATTTGGTGATGATAATGTTGCTCAACCAATGACAGTAGCTCAGCGAGCTAATCTTGATCTACCAAAAGAAGTCAAAGCAAGGAGAGATCACCTAGTTGAGAAGATTCTTGATAGTGTGCGAAATCCAGAGCTGACTAGAGGTTTGTTTAACAGAATGATGAGTCATTCAACATTTGTCTCATTTATTGAACCAAATAAGTTTGAAGATGCTAAGTTTGATGACAACTGGATGATTGCAATGCAAGAGGAGCTAGACTAATTCAGAAGGAATGAAGTTTGGGATTTGGTGGAGAAACCCAGAGGTAATTCAATCACTGGCCCCAAATGGGTTTTCAAGAACAAGCTAGATGAAGCTAGTAATGTTGACAGAAATAAGGCCAGACTAGTTGCTCAAGGATATAATCAATAAGAAGGCATTGACTATGGAGAAACCTTTGCACCTGTAGCAAGACTTGAAGCCATAAGTATTATCTGTCCTTTTGCATCTCATATGAACTTCAAGTTGTTTTAAATGGATGTTAAGAGTGCATTTCTTAATGGTTATATTCAAGAGGAGGTCTATATCAGACAGCCCCCAGGCTTTGAAGATCCAAAGTCTCCAAATCATGTCTTCAAGCTGAAGAAGGCTCTATATGTTGGATATGATGTATGCCCTTAAGGCAATTAGGGCGATATATCTTAATTATGTAATAGTATGAATAATTTATTTAATCAATAAAGGCATTTGTTCTTTTGTTTATATCAATGTGTTTTTATACATATATATTATAGCTGGTTAAAATATATTCATTGATGTATGTATACAAAAGTTCTTGACATATCATAGCATGAAGTTAGAGAAATTATAGTTGGACTATATTTGGTGGAACCTGCTTCATGTGTAATTTTGATTATGTCTAAACTATCCCTAGTCATAGTGTCATCAAGAAAGGATACTGATGAAACGGAAAGACTAGCATGTGGTCAACTTTCTTGGAAAGGGTCCAACTAGTTAATCTCCTAAAGACTGAAGGTGGTGCCTTAAGCTTGACACATGGATATATCTGGGAGATATATTGGAGACCGCAGCAAGATAAACACTTGGTATAAATATCAATGTGTTAGTGTTTATCTTCATGCAATAAGCTTTGCGAATGCCCTCATACTTGAGATGCTAGTTGCCTTGCGTGGTACTACTGCTATACTTTGGGTCATTACTATGCACTCATTAATTTAGGGTGCTACGGGTGATTACGGGTATAGTGATGACAGTACGTTGGTAGGCTGAGTAGTCGGAAAGAATCCATCGCTCCGGATATATTAAGGAGTTATACCTGGCCACTTGTTGAAGTGATGATTGCTATAAACCTCTGATCAGAGTATGTGTTTGATAGAAATGGTTTCTAGTCAAACACACTATGGTAAAAGGCAATATACTTCGGTAACAAATAAATAACTGGGATAGCTTGGAGTAACCTTGCTATTAGTGGGTTAACACTTTAACCGAACCCAATAAACCAGATGGTACTAATATTAAAGAATGGAAGGAATTTATGGCACTGGATAACTATTGCATTAACCGGGATTAAGTCATAAGCATAAATGACGTTCCGAGTAATGGGGGATGGTAGACCCTTGCTAGAGGCGTACTACAGTCGTTTAAGGTAATCGAGTTCTATTCATGGTCTAGAGCATCGAGCCAATGGTTCCATTAGAACAAGGGTTGGTTAAGCCTTAACAGCTCAATACTTTGGGATCCTATAAGGTCACACACATTGGACCTTCATCGGACTAAGTAAAGGACTAATGGATTTATTCTATTACAAAAATATAACATGAATAATAATTGGATTATTATTTGATTTATTAAAATTGATTAGATCAATTTTGGATAGACCAAGGAATTTATTTTGACCGGTAACTAATTAATTAGAGTCATAAATAAATTATAATTGATTAGATCAATTTTGGTTGGACCAAAATTATTTATTTTGACTGGTAACTAATTTATTAGAGTCAAAAATAAATATTTATTTGAAAGGATTTAAAAGGGATTTTGGATTGGCAAGTTAAAACCGAAAAGTATGAAATATTTTGTACAAAGTTCAGTTGTGTGAAATACACCGAAAGATGCTGCAGCCCTTGTTTATGGGCTGCACAAAGGCAGCCCATGAAAAGGGCGGCCATGTGTGTGTGTATATATATATATAAACGGGATGGGAGTAATTACTCCTATCCCACATCGGTGAAAGGGGGAGCATTTTTCCTCCCTCAAGCCTATATATAGGCTATTCTCTTTCCTTTCAAATTGTACCAAGCTCAAAGCATAAATCCTAAGCGAGATAATTAATCTCTCGGGTACTTGAGCAAGTTATTTTTGTGGAGCCTGAATTTATTCGGGCACCGCTAGTCTATATTTTTGGGTGAGGCTTCTAGAGTGGTCTAGCAACTACTCGAGGCTTCTTAGTTCTTCCTCCTCGGGAGGTTTTGGTCGGTGGGGTTTGTGTGGATACTGATAGAGGCTATCCTACGATTAGAGGCTTGTGCAAGAAGGTCCTGCAAAAGCACGCTTCAACTGGTAAGTTCTTTTTCTTTCTCTTTTAATTATTAAGTCCTTTTCTTTAAGTGTTTTTAGACTTAATAATTATGCTTAGGTTATTTTTGCATGCTTAGTTTAGTTTATGCTTAGGTTATAACTTAGAGTTATAACATGCTTAGTATAAAATAAATATGCTAGGATATAATTTGGAATTATGGTATGCCTAGTCCTTTAGCATGCTAACCTAGGTAGAGTATTATTTAGTTAAGGCTTTATTTAATTTATATGCAACTAATAGGAGTTCCTGGGACAGGGACAAAATTTTGAATTTCCGTCATGCCTCTTATGCGTGTTCAATTTGATTGTTAGTTCCCAACTCTATATGGACTGAAATAGGCTCCAATAGCTTGGTATGAGAGACTGACTAACTTTTTACTCAGCAAATGTTATGTCAGAGGAAAAGCAGATACAACTCTATTTATTAAGAAGAAGCATCAAGACGTGTTGCTAGTCCAAATCTATGTTGATGACATCATTTTTAGAGCAACTGATGAAAAGCTTTGCAAAGAGTTCAGCCAGAAGATGAAGAAAGAGTTTGAAATGTCAATGATAGGATAGCTTAATTTCTTTCTTGGTTTGCAAATCAAGCAAGGTGATGATGGGATCTTCATCAGCAAAGCTAAGTATGCCAAGGAAGTACTCAAGAAGTTTGACATGGATAAAGCCAAGACAATGTCAACACCCATAGCCACTGATACAATTTTGAGTAAAGATGAGGAAGGTAAACCTGTAGAGAGTAAGCTCTACAGAGGTATTAGTGATTCTGTACTTTACTTAACTGCTAGTAGGCCTGACATTCAATATGCTATATGTTATTCTACAAGATATCAAGTTGACCCCAGAGAATCTCACTTAGCTGCTGTTAAGAGAATTCTCAGATATTTGCTAGGCTCTATTTATGCAGGTTTATGGTATCCAAGTAATGTAGATTTCACTTTGAGAGGATACACAGATGCTGACTATAGAAGCGATAAATTTGAAAGGAAAAGCACCATAGAAGGATGTCATTTCCTTGGTGATTGTCTAGTAACATGGTATAGTAAGAAGCAGACTTATGTGGCTATAAGTATAGCTGAGGCTGAGTACATGGCTTCAGGAAGTTATGTAGCACATCTGCTATGGATTAAGAAGCAATTGGAGGATTATGGTATAAAGCCTAAGTATCTTGAAGTCATGTGTGATAATAAGAGAGTAATTGACCTACCCAAGAATCTGATTCAACATAGTAGGAGCATGTCAATATTAGACATCACTTCATAAAGGATCATGTGCTAAATGGAGAATTCAAGCTCACATACATTCCTACGGAAGAATAGCGAGCCAACATATTCATAAAGCCCATTGGAAAGGATCAATTCAACACTCTGAGGGAGTTAATCAGAATGTCTAATCCAATTTAAAGAAATTTATTTCCCACTAACCAATTTTGGAGCTGACCAAAGAAATTATGGCACACTGTGAGCTTCTACAAATTAGGTTAAGGTTTCTTCTTCCTGCTTGCATTTTGGACACGTCATAAAATTGTCACCGATTTCTATTTAAATTCAAAACTAATAGAAATGGTAGCAAGTCTTAAATGTTCCATATTCAGCTGCAATTATCCCGTGTATCTCGCTATCATTAATCCTATGGTAAACTCAGCTTAATCTCACCGTTAATTTATGACCATGGATTGTGAGTCATACACGTAGCTTTGCAGGTCTTAGCGAAGAGTCTTTGGCTATTTAAGGAGAATTTCAGAAAGAAGAAAGGTTACTTTACCGAATTTCCTTTCTACAAATCTTCTTCTCAAAATCCCCAAATTCTCTTTCTCTTTCAAAGAAATTTCTATGGCGAGTCCTTCAGGAAGATCGTCTAAAAGCGCTAAGGAATCCCTATTTGTGAGGGATGAAAAAGACACGTATTGGCTTACTACAAGGGATCATACAACGCAAATGGTGATTGGAATTAACAAAAGAGAAGATATGTTCATTCCAGTAGGAACCAAATATAGTCCAAGTTGATGGTGTTTTAGAGAAGGTGCTGTAGCAGAGGAGCTAACAACTGTTGATATGCTTAGTTTCTCTAGCGATGAGCGCTTCGGGAAGTGGACACGCCAACACCACCATAGAAGGTTCTTTGAGATACCTAATGGATGTTATGAGCAGGTAGTGAAGAGATTCTTCCATGGGATTCACATGGTTGAAGGTCAGAAGGACTTATTTATCACTACTATGATGGGGAGGAAGGTGTATGTAACCCCCAAGATGATTGCTGGGTTGCGAGAAAGAGGGCTGAGGATGCGAGTTGTGAAGGATGAAGAGCACATGGACATGCCTATTGATTATGAAGTTCCCGCTAACTATAAAGCTAGTGAACTCATAACGTCAATGTTGATGAAGGAAGGAAAGCAGGCACATGAGCTTGTTACGAAGGTGTTGCTGCCCAAAATAACTTCTACAGGAAGCCACTTAAAGTTTGAGAGAGTGTTTGTATACGCTCTGACTCAAGGGATGTGCATCTACTGGCAGCTGGCAATTGTGCACAGTTTTTTGAAGGTGTCTAAGCACTTGGTGTATGGGCATCTTGTGATGGAGATTTGCAGGGCATATAAGCTAGATTTGGAAGGATGGGTGCAGAAAAGCAGAATCACTTTAAAGGTGTTTGAATCCAGAATCTTGAGTAATGCGCATTTCTATGGCTTGAAGTGTGATGAAAAGCCTAATAATATCAAATACATCAAGCTAAAGAAGGGAGAAGTAAGAGTAAAGGATCCTAAAGCTATCATGCCACTAAGACCTATTAGGCCAGAAGAGGAGGATCTGACCATGGATGCCTTTATGGCTAGTGAGCTTGAGAGGATTACCATGCTCATAGCAGAAAGAGGAGAAGTTGTAGCTGAGAAGAAGGGAAGCAAGAAGGAGGTTAGGAGAGACTCCAAGAAAGATGTGAAAAAGGAGAGCTCGGTGAGCTCTAATCCTATAGTTGGCCCTGTCCCTAAAAAGACCATATCTTCTAAGAGAACTAAGGAAGAGAAGCTAAGAGAGCTAACTACTGAAGAAAAGGAAGAAGAGAGAAAGGCTGAGGAAGAGATGAGAGAGGAGGTGCCTCTAGTCAGATTAAAGAAGAGAAATGTTAAAGCTGCAGGACTTGATAAAGAAAAGGCTGAAGGACATGAAGCTATATCAGTTCTTATACCTCAAGTTGGTCATCCTAAGAAGAAGTTAATGGTAAAGAAGCCAACTGGCATAGTCTAGGATGTGGAGGAAGCTGAGAAGTTGAAGGCCGCTGAGAAAGAAAGAATTAAGAAGAGGCAGGAAGATATTGAAGAAGAGATACGGAGAAGGGTTGAATAGCAGCAACAAATACCAAGGTTGATACTGAGAAAATGATTGAATCTGTAGTAGCTAGTCTAGCTGATAGAGATGTTCCTGAAGTTATGGAAGAGATGATAGGAGACCTAGAAGGAATTGAGAACCAGGAGGAGCAGGAAAATGATAAAGTAGTTGAATTTCAAGCTGTTGAGTTTGATGTTCTTGAAGAATAGCAACATGTCAATTTGACTACAGAGGAAGCTAAGGAGGAGAAGAAGGAGAGGATAAGAGGATATTAGTCCTTGTGAGGGTCTAAATAAGGTCAGAAGGGGGGTGAATGACCCTTTTTGTGGAATTAAACATACTTTAAAAAGTCTTAGTGTAGCGTGTTTGATATGTTCTGGATATTTAGGATCCAGATGATGCAAATATGAAATGTTGTGCAAATAAATTAAAGAGATAGAATATCAAACATAGATATTTATCTTGGTTAGGCCCCACCTAATCCAATCCCCAGAGTGTGCTTACTCCGAGCTTTTTCCACTAGTGGATTCCTTTCCAATTGATAGGAATCAAGCCTTACAGTTTTTCTCTGGGTGGTAACCCGTTTCGGATGTAGGATACACCACTAGAAGCACCAACTCCTAGCTAAGTCCTCTTGTCTTTAGTAGGATATACCACTTAGATTTCTACCTAAACCTAAGCTGAGTCCTATAGGGAGATCCCACTTAAAGCACCAACTCTAAGCTATATCCCAATCTCAACACTCACCTAAGTATGAGATTTTTACAACTTGTTTTCTCGAGGTTTTATTTTTGAATTCCTCAGTTTGTAACTCACTTGAGAATTCTTACAAACTAATTTGGAATTATTTGTTTTTTGGAGGGATTGTGTTACTACTTGTAATAGCGGATTCTCTTGTGTATGCTTTCTCAAAACAACCAGCACCTTCTCAACTTGTGAAAATTGCCTTTTATAGGCTTTAATAATAAATGTGGTCATTGTGTTCATTTGAATCTTCACCATTGATCATGTAATATGTGGCGCATTCGGAGCCATTGATCAATCCGTTAGATTGAGTAATCGTCCCATTTGAATCGTTGGGATTGAGGCAGAAAAGTTGTCATTGATTGTTTTCCTTGTATTTTAGCGATTTACAAACTTTTATTCCAATAATCCAGTGTGTGAGCTCTACGCGCCTTTCCTAACGGTCTAGGTAAAAAAGGTTGTTACCTTTTCTCTTTCCTATGCCAGTCCTTCTATCCTTTTCTGAAAAGTTTGCTAGCTGTTATTTTGTTTTTCATAAGGGGAAATGATCTTTGACTCTTTAGACCAAAAAGGTGGAGGGAAAAGGTATTTTTGGAACTTTTCTCTTTGTCTTTGTTATCTGTATCTTCCGGATAACTTCAGTCTGGGTGTATCCGGATGCTATTCAATCAGTCTTCTTTTGGATGCTAATCTTGAACCGTTCAAAGTTTATTTCCTTTCCAAACTTTAACCGGATGCTTCTGTTATATTCTTAGGTACTTATAGTCTTCAATGAATGTCTAGATAGCTCAACTTGGACCATATGCTTCCATTTTGGATTAATGAGATTACATGTTTTTGTTCCTTAAGTTTTTGTTTTCTTCAATCTTGATCCGGATAGTTACTTGACTGGTTCTTCCGAATCATTATTTCCCAACAATCTCCCCCATTTGATGGAAACAAAAACTAAGCAGATATAGGGAAAGGGGTTTTTATGAGCTAAGTATGATTCTTGATACTTTGTCATTTACAAATTTACTCTGCCATAATCTAAGCATCCTAACTCCCCCAATATTTTTTATTTGTAGCTTCTAAGTTTTTTAAGTACAATTATAGATTGTACTTAGAAACGATTTTTGAGTAAAATTGTTTTCACTATATATACTTCTGTTGTTAACAATAGTTAACCCCATGATGTTCTGGATTATAGATTACAGAAATATATATAAGTGAAAAAAATGACAAAGCTAGCTATTACAAGATTTTTACAAGTAAGAAATAGCTAACTGAATTATCATCTACTCTTCCATGGCATCTTCTCCGTCTTTGCTTATGCTCTTCTCCCCCTTATTGTTTGCATCATATTGGAGATCAATTACCATGTAAGACCTGTTGTCCCAATTCCTCTACAGGCTCCGAAATAAATAGAGTAGTCTACATTACCTTCCAGTCGCTTCTCTATGATTGTATCAACTATAGCTGGAAGAAGATGGATAGGTTTGAGCTAATTCCGAAGGTACTTGTAAGATTTGATAACTTTTGGAACCATTTCCAAGGCATGGTTCTAGTCTTCTTTTTCAAAGTATGGGAAAAGGGCCTTGAGAAGCGTCAGACTGCACTTGTAGGCAAAGAATCTTATGTCCCCAATGTATTGTACAAGGTTCTGGATTATTAGGAGGAGAAGGCTTTCTTGGATGGTTCCAAAAGTAGAGGTAGAAGGAGTGATAGTGAGATTTGCCATACTAGATTCAAGTTTCTCAGTCTCCTAGATGATATCCCTCCGAAGGTTGTGGACACTTGAGTTAAGTGTGGTGAGGTCTTTGTGGAATGCCTCCTTTAAGTTGTTTATTAAAGTCTCCATTCCATCAATATGGCTTCCAAAACCAGCACTTATATCATTATGTGTTTTGCAAGGAGTTTAGGTAGCCCTTCATCAAGAAAATTGGTTAACATGTCTTGTGCAGCTTGATGTTCTGCATTTAAAAGTGTCAGTCTGGAGGTAATTCCTTTTCCTCCTTCAGTGATAGCTCCAGGAATGAAATTTTCCAAGTTTTCAAATTTTCAGTCAATACGCTCTTTCAGCTGATTTGATAGTTCTGTGGAGGAGGAGGTTATCTGACCCATTAAGGTAGCACAGCTATTATTAGCTCTAGTGAGCGCTTCATCAGCAGAGCAATTAGGTCCTGCTATATTGGAATTTAGTTGATCTAGCACCGGAGTGAGCTTTGGCAGTGAAGTTTTAGCATTTAGTTCTGCAGAGGGCAAAGCTTTAACTTTATTTTCAGTATTCTGCACACTACCCTTTATTTCCCTTAATTTAGCTCTAAGATCGGGAGTCATTGACCTATTCTTCATTAAGCTCTCTATAGATCTTAGTTGCATACAAATGTTCTAGAGTAGAGGCTTGAATTCATCATCTTTCTGTCCTTATAAGATAGCTTGTTCTACTAGAGTCAATTGCACATGGATCTTCTCATTTATTGAGACATTGTAGTTTAGGAAAGGTTTAGGAGCGCTTGATTTCTTTTTCTTACCGGAAGAGGATGATTCATCTGATTCAGAACTGCTTCTGGATGCCTCTGAAATTGAGGATTCTTCATCCTCCTTCTGATTGCTTTCCTTTTCTTCCTTATCCTCTTCCTTTGGAATGGCCTCGCCCTTTAAGTCCACTTTAAAAGTGTGCTCATTGGGTCCTAGACTAGTTACCTCCTTCGGAACATTGTGTTCCGGGATGGACTGGTTATCCATAGATGCAATTTGGATTACTACATCTAAGTTGACCTTTAAGTCGATGACATCACCAGCTGGAATATCAGCAATAATAGATATTGGTATTACCTGATTAGTCTATTGTGGCTCAATATGCTCTTCTTTTGTCTGCTCTACTGCCCCAATGTTCGAAAGACTAGAAATGTCCTCAGTCTCCCCTCTTGTTGCCTTTACAACTAGTACTTCCTCTTCAACATCCGGAATGATGGCATTGTCCTTACCATTCCCTTCAATTGCCACTTTAGATCTTTCTAACTCAATCACCTCCACTTTTGTGTTCAATAAGTTATCCGAAAGAGGCTCAGTTCTAGCCTTGAATAGGAACAGATCATCCTCCGTATATTTAGTCTCCTTGAGAAGCACCAAATCTTTTGATGCAACCAGGATTGGTGCCTTTTTAGTGATTACTACTCTAGATGAGCCTCTTGGTCCTTCCTTTGTTAGTCTATTCTCTTTGAAGTTATCCTAGACTATGTTCATCATATCCTCATACTAAAGGATCCTCCGAAAGAATGTTATCTGGAAGGACTGGTTTCCCAACAACCACAATTTCCTTTCCCTTCCCCAAGTCTACTGGTGTTGTGGGTTTATGAGTTGATTCTTGAATGGTGATCCCTGCAGTTTTCTTCTTAATGGGGAGTTTAGCTCTCTGGGCCTTCACAGCCTCCCTAAAGGTTAACCATTTTTTCTAGAGTTGCCTTTTCTTTAGAACAGGCTCTTCTCCCTCTAAAGCACTACTTGGCTCACTATCCTCCACAATGTCTCCTAAAGTTTTCCTTGCTCTTTTTCTTCCAGTCAATATAGCAGCTGCTACCTCTGGAGTCTCATCCTCAATCCTTATCTTCGGAGTTACGATGTTCTTCCCTTTCTTCGCAACAGCTTTTATGAGCCTCCCTCTGGGCTTCTTTGGTTGTTCTAGGGTAGTTTTCATCAGTTGTGTGATGGTTAGTCTATCCTCATCTATTTACTCAACAATTGGCCTGAGATTGATCTTTCTTTGAGCCTTTGGTTTAACGATTCTTGCTTTTTTAGCATTCAGAGCATTCTCAGTCAAGATTCTAGCTTTCTGGATTCTACTTTTCTCTTTCCTTTCTTCCCTCTATCTGATGGCTTTCTCCTTGTCCCATACTTCATCAAAAGTGAGCTTAAGAAAATTATTTTCCAGAATTGCCCTTCCTTTAATAGGTTCTTCTCCAGTGAAGTCTATCTGATTTTGAGTTAGAGTTTTGGTGATGAGAGCACCATGAGAATGCTGATATTGCTTGAGGTAGTGGATTAGCAGAACAAGCATATTGATTTCTATGCTTTCAAACCAGTGTTGAATAACACAGTGCTAGAAAGAAGAGGCAGTGTTAAGGGATCCCCTCCGGATTAGGATTAGTCTAGCCATCCCAAAGTGGAGGGTTCTGGGAATTTTTGGCCAGTGAGTTGCTGTCTTATCTCCAAAAAATCTTTCCAGAAGCTACATTTTTGGATCATACTTAGCTGTGACCTCATCCCCATCGTTCCTCATTATAACTCCACTGTTCTTCATCTTATAGTGAGTGAGAAAGAATTCTGGAGTAACTGTAATCTCCCTTCCTTTCACTGTGGTTCTGAGTGCATCATAGTATTTGTGGATTTTAAGATTCTTATAAAATTCTTTCACTAGGGTGGGATAAGTTGGGTTTCTCATCCGGAGAAAGATCTCTAAATGCTAGTCTTTTAAAAGGAGTTGTATGTAGGGTTAAGCAGTTAAAAGATATTCATCATCCAGATAGTCTGATGGAGGGATAAAGTCTAAATCTTTGAGGTTTAATGGAATATAATATTCCTTTTTAAGTGATTCTACTGGAGGTAGGTGTTTGGGTATGAAAGTGGCTTCATCTTTTGTTCTTGTCATTATGAGATCTTGAAGAATAGAATTTGGGGATTTAGGGTTTTGAAAATAAATTTGTAGAGTAACAATAGTTGTTGTTGCTTGCATGAAGAAGAAGAGAATTTTTTTGGGGGGTTTTATAGAATTTCCAAGAGTGAGGGTATAATGGTAATCCAGACTCAGTTAACTTTGAATGGATTGATGATGTGGAAGGTAAAAATTTAGGAGAGAGATAAATGGCATTTAATTGGAGAATATGAACAGTTTATTTAAATCCAACTGTTAGGTTTTACCGCGCGTGTAATGCCCAATAAATGTTTGAAATTCAAAACGTGTAGAGTTACCTTTTCCGCTTTTACTGCCATTTGTCACTCTTATCTGCTGAGCTGGCAATATTCCTTCCCGATCCAGTGTTAACTTTACTTCTTCTTTTCTTCTTGATTCCTTGACTTGTGAAAGTACAAATTAATCCCAGATTATCTTCCGGATTCTCCTTTAAATTGGATTAGACATTCTAATTGACTCCCTGACCTTGATGAAGTGATCTTTACTTAATGGCTTAGTAAAGATGTCTGCTCTTTGCTCATTAGTCTGAATGTAAACTAATGCAACATCCTTATCCATTACATGATCCTGGATGAAATGATGCCTGATGTTGGCATACTTCATCCTGCTATGGAGCATTGGATTCTTTGACACATCAATAGCACTTTTGTTGTTAGACATTACATCCACACATCCAGATTGGATTCCATAGTCTTCCATCTGATGCTTGATCAATAAAAGTTGAGCAACACAACTTCCAGTTGCCATATATTCTACTTCTATGGTTGATAAGGCAATTGAAGTTCTCTTCATGCTATACCTTGATACCAAGCAATCTCCCAGAAAGTGATAGCCTCCGGATGTACTCTTTCTTTCAAGAGTTTCTCTACAAAATCTACATCAGTGAAGCCTTGTAGAGTGAAGTCTCCATTACTAGGATACCATAGTCCAACTTTAGTTGTTTTGAGAAGATATCTGAGGATTCTTTTCACTGCTTTAAGATTTGAATCCTTAGGATTGGATTGATATCTTGCACGGTAGTAAACTACATAATGTATGTCAGGTCTACTAGCTGTCAAGTATGAAAGTGATCCAATCATCCCTCTATAGAGCTTCTGATCTACATCTTCTCCTTTATAATTCTTTGACAGGACTATATCTAATCCCATGGGAGTGGACATTGTCTTGTTTTTATCCATTTCAAACTTCTTCAGAACCTCCTTGGTGTAGATTGATTGATGAAAATTCCATCCGGACTCTGCTTTTGCAGATAAAGGAAGAAGTATAGTTCTCCCATCATTGACATCTCAAACTTCTTCTGCATTTGAGAGCTAAATTCTTCACACATGTTTTCATCTGTTGCTCCAAAGATGATGTCATCTACATAGATCTAGACTAGAATAACATCACCCTTTTTTCTTAACGAAAAGGGTTGTATCTGCCTTGCCCCTGATGTATCCCTTGGATATGAGGAATGTAGTGAGTCTCTCATACCAAGCTATTGGTTCTTGCTTCAATCTATTGAGGGCTTTCTTTAGCTTCAACACATGATTCAGATGCTTTGTGTCTTCAAATCCAGGTGGTTGCTTGACATAGACTTCTTCCTAGATAACTCCATTTAGAAATGCACTTTTGACATCCATTTGGAACACTATGAATCCTTTAAATGATGCAAAAGCACATAGAATTCGGATTGCTTCTAATCTTGCTATAGGAGCAAAGGTTTCTTCAAATTCAATACCTTCCTATTGATTGTAGCCTTGGGCAACCAATCTTGCCTTGTTTCTCACCATAACTCTGGATTCATCAAGCTTGTTCCGGAATACCCATTTGGTGCCAATGATTTACTTCCCCTTTGGTGGTGACACTAGATCCTAAACATCATTTCTGGTGAACTAATCTAGTTCTTTTTGCATTGCCATCATCCAGCTTTCATCTTCTTCAGCATCTCAAAACTTCTTTGGCTCAAGGAGAGAGACAAAAGTAGTATGGCTCATCATCCGGTTGAGTTGTCCTCTTATTCTGTCTGGATTTTGGACATTATCCAAAATGGCTTCAACTGGATGATCTCTGCGAGTCCGGATCTCTCTTTAAAGGTATGCCTGCTGATCTGGAGCTTGTTCCTCAACTGCCTCAATTTCTTCTTCTTGATTATCCATAAATTTTATCTCATGATGGATGAGATAACCTTGTTGAACTTCTGAGTTGAGAGTGATTCCTTCATCTTCTTTTTTGTACTCCTTGATTTGAAAGGAATTCAGAATCTGCACTTCTTCTTTTTCTCTAGTATTTTCAGCTTCCTAAGTTAAATCTTCGGGATTTGAACTTCTTTTCCCTACATGGTTAGTCTCTTTGAAATCTACATGTATTGGCTCTATCACAGTTTGGGTTCATTTGTTATTGACTCTGTAAGCTTTGCTATGTTTTGAGTAGCCAAGGAAAATTGCTTAATTGTATTTAGGATCAAATTTTCCTAATTGCTCTCAATCATTTAGGATATAGCATTTACATCCAAAGGCTTTGAAGTACCCAATTTTGGGTTTCCTTCCCTTTTAGATTTCATATGGGGTCTTTTCTAAGGTCTTTTTAATGAGAGCTCTATTCAAAATATAGAATGTTATGTTTACGGCCTCACCCCAAAAAATACTTAGGAAGATTGTTCTCACTTAGCATTATTCTAGCCATCTCAACTATTGTTCTATTTTTCCTTTCAACAACCCCATTTTGTTAAGGTTTATGAGGGGCATAAAGGTTACGCTCAATGCCCTTGGATTCGCAGAATTCAGAAAAGTGCTTATTTTTTAATTCTCCTCCATTATCACTCCGAATGCATGCAATGCTTATGCCCTATTCTACTTTTATTCATATGAATATTTTTGAGAAATGGACAAAGGCTTCATCTTTGCTACCTAGCAAAGTGACCCAGGTAGAGTGAGAATAATCATCCACAGTGACCATGGTGTATTCTCTTCTACCTAAACTCATTGGTTTGATTGGTCCAAAGACATCAATGTGTAAGAGTTTAAGAACTCTCTTTGAGGGAATGTAGGAGATGAAAGGAAGCTTTTTCTATGCTATTTACCTAATTGACATGCAGTGCGTATGTGATCCTTATCGAATGCAACCTTAGGCAAACTCACAACTAATTCCTTTTTGGCTAGTTTACACAGGAGGTTCATGCTTACATGTCCCAACCTCCGGTGCCATAGCCATGATTCTTCTTTAGACACCAAGCAAATATTCTGTTTCTCATTTTTATGTTAACATAATAGACATTATTTACTCTAGGTGCACAAAGAATGAGTTGATTTGACTAGTCTCAATGATTGAGCATCCTCCAGAATCAAAGTTGACTTTTCTCCCTTTTTTATAAAGTTAAGCAACACTTAGCAGGTTAAACTTCAGTCCATCAACTAGTGAGACATCTTTTATCTTTAATTTAGATCCAATGGTTCCATGTCTAATGATATGCCCCTTTTGGTTGTCTTCAAAGCTTACTTTTCCACCTTTCTTTCGGATTAAAGTGTTGAAGGCTTTCTAATCACCAATCATATGCCTTGAGCATCCACTATCAATGTACCATGGGTGTTTATCTACTATGGATCTAAGGCATACCTACAAAATAGATCAAGTGGGTTTTGGTTCCTATTCAGATTTGGGTCCTCTCGGGGTTATCAACCATTTTAGGCCAAGGGTAAACATCATAATAACCATTTTCAATCTACATAATTTAGTAAAATGATTGTTTTTCCCATAAAACCTACACCCTGAGATGGGTTGTTATGCTCATGCTTCTTCTGGATCTTCTTGAAATCTTCCTTTCCATAATTTCCAATGTATCCAGCTTTATGTATACTTATCTGTCCGATATGAGTCCGGAAGTTGGTTAGAGGTGCAATCTCTGCTCTATGGTTCTTTCTTTGCTCTACATATTGCTTATTATAGACTACTTTAGCCTTTCCCTTTTAAGCAACTGTGTATCTCTATGCATGAGGTTGGTTCTAAACTTTTCTCTCCTTTTGATTGGAAGATTATGGATTCTTCGTAGCAGGAGGATTTGGATTTCTTTGTACTGTTTGTCTTGGGTTTCTTCTTCTTTGTGAGGGATTTGGTTTCCTTCCGGATGCCTCCTTCATTAGAGTTAGCTCCCTATCTAACCATGTTAATTTGCACTTAAGATCTGCACTTAGCTTCTTAAGAAGTTTTCTTCAACCACATCAAATGTGTTTTGTGGCTCTTATTAGATTGACATCTTATGCCAATGCTTCAGCATCTTTAGCAAGCTCCAATACTTGTCTTCGTAGGGATTTGATAGCTTTTGTGTTCTCCCTCACATTCTTGATCACAATCCCTAAAGCTCTGGCAAGTTCAAAGTTAGAAATAGAATTAGAGTGAGAGTTTACCTCATTACTAACTAGCTTTAGTTCTGATTGTTTAATTTGCACAGTGTCTTGCTTAGATGGATTTCTTCTGGATTGCGCTACTTCCAGATCAGTCTATGCCATGAATGAATAGTTAGCATTCTCTTTTTCTTCTATTGAAGATTAACTGCTGCTTTCCTCACTATAGCTCCATGTGTCCACCATTACCTTCTTCTTATGTTTCTTGTCTCTTTTAAGCTTGGGGAATCTGGTTCTGAAATGGCCTTTCTCTCCACATTCGAAATAGGCAACATCTTTTTTCGAATCCCTCTTTTCTACCAGAGCCTTTCTAGGCTTGTCCCTTCTAGAGGTGCCTTCCTTCGTTCACCTGGATTGAAATCTCTTGGAGCTCCTCCTATTCTTCCTTCTTGGAAATCTCTCAAATTGTTTGGCTAGCATAGCCATTTGTTCTCTGTCTTTTTGAGATTCCTTTAATTGCTTTTCTATTCCGGAGGAGGTTGATCTGGATGAGTCTGCCTTTAGTGCAATAGTTTTCTTCTTTTCTTTAGACTTCTTCTCTTGTTGGCTATATCTCTCCAAGGATAGCTCTTGAGTTAGAAGATTACCAATGAGCTCATTATAACTATAGAAGTTTAAGTCATGAGCTTCCTCAATGGCAATCTTTTTGTTGTCCTATTCCTTGGTGAGAGTTTGAAGTACCTTCTTGACCATGTCTACTTCTGAGATCTCCTTCCTAAGTCTCTTCATCTCATTTACTGGGTTGGTGTATCTAATATTCATGCTGTTAATGGATTCTTTGGGCTCCATCCTAAAGGATTCTAGCTTCTATTGTTGGAGATCAATTTTGGCTTCTTTGACCTTGTTTGTTCCTTCATAGGTCACTTCCAATTTCTGCCAAATCACTTCCATAATTTTACATCTGAATATTCTGTTAAATTCAGCTACACTAGGAGCATAATGAAGCATGTTAATAGCATTTGCATTTTTATGCAATCTTTTGTAATCATTCTCATCCCATAGATTTGAGGGCTTTTGGGTAGTTATACCCTCTACTTCATGAGTAGGGTCATATGGGCCATTTTCAACGGCCATCCATGCCATCATGCTTTATGCTTGAATCAAATTCTTCATCTGGTTCTTCCAGAACGTGTAGCATTCACCGGTGAAGAGTGGAGGATGGGTAATAGACAAAACCTCAAGAAGGAGTTGTGAGTTTTTGAAACTCAGTTTGGTTCTTGAATCAAAATATGGACCTTTAGCTCGACATTTTTAGATCTCTAGTTGTGAGCACTAGCTTTGATACCACTTATTGGCCCCTGTGAGGGTCTAAGTAAGGTCAGAGGGGGGTGAATGACCCTTTTTGTAGAATGAAACAGACTTTAAAAAGTCTTAATTAGCATGTTTGATAAGTTCCGGATATTTAGGATCCGGATGGTGCAATATGAAATGCTATGCAAATAAAGTAAAGAGATAGAATATCAAACATAGAGATTTATCCTGGTTCAGCTCCGCCTACTCTAGTCCCTGTAGTGTCCTTACTCTGATCTTTTTCCACTAGTGGATTCCTTTCCAATTGGTAGGAATTGAGCCTTACAGTTTTTCTCTAGATGGTCACCCCTTCCGGATGTAGAATATACCACTAGAAGCACCAACTCCTAGCTGAGTCCTCTTGTCTTTAGCAGGACATACCACTTAGATTTCTTCCCAAACCTAAGTTGAGTCCTATAGGGAGATCCCAATTAAAAGCACCAACTCTAAGCTATATCCAAATCTCAATACTCACCCAAGTATGAGATTTTTACAACTTGTTTTCTCAAGGTTTTTGTTTTTGAATTCCTCAAGTTTATAACTCACTTGAGAATTCTTAAAACTGATTTGGAATGATTTGTTTCTTGGAGGGATTGTATTACTAATTGTAATAGTGGATTCTCTTATGTATGCTTTCTCATAACAATGAGCTCCCTCTCAACTTGTAAAGCTTCCCTTTTATAGGCTTGGATAATTAATGTAGCTGTTGTGTTGATTTGAATCTTCACCATTGATCAGGTAATATATAGCACTTCCAGAGCCGTTGATCAATCTGTTGTACTGAGTAATCATCCCATTTGAATCCTTGGGATTGAGGCTAAAAAGTTGTCGGTGATTGTTTTCCTTTTATTTTAGTGATTTACCAACTTTTATGCCAGTATTTCGATGTGTGAGCTCCGCGCTCCTTTCCTATTGGTCTAGGTAGAAAAGGTTGTTACTTTTTCTCTTTCTAGTGTTAGTCCTTCTGTCGTTTTCTGAAAAGTTTGCTAGCTATTATTATTTCTTTCAAAAGGGGAAAGGATCTTTAACTCTTTAGACTAAAAAGGTGGGGGGAAAAGGTATTTTTGAAACTTTTCCCTTTGTCTTTATTATCTATATCTTCCGGATAACTTTATTTTGGGTGTATCTAAATGCTATTCAATCAGTCTTCTTTCGGATGTTGATCTTGAACGGTTGAAAGTTTGTTTCCTTTCTAAACTTTAATCGGATGCTTCCATTATGTGCTTAGGTACTTGTAGTCTTCAATGAATGTCCAGATGGCTCAACTTGGACCTGATGCTTCCATTTTGGATTAATGAGATTTCACGTTTTTGTTCCTTAAGTATTTGTTTTCTTCAAACTTGATCTGGATAGTTACTTAACTGGTTCTTCAGGATCATTATTTCCCAATAGAGGATTATTGAAGAGGATGAAGATTATTATTGATGAAGATGAAGGAGATTTGGAAGACAAGGAGGAAGAAGTTGTAGCAGTTGAGTAGGGAGCTCAGCTGACTGAGCAATCTCAGGCTCAGGTCAGTGAGCAAACTGTTAGAGGTGCTGAAGGAGAGAAGGAAGAGGAGAACCTTGAAAAGCCATTTATTTTCCCAAACCTATCTTCTAAAACACCCCTATCACCTACACCAATAACCTCTCAACCTTTACCTAAAACCCAAATACCATCAACATCCAATTCTGACCATGCAAGTTCTTAAACTCTGACCAAACAAACATCATCCCCCTACTTTTACCCGTTGGATCTCTAGTGCGTGAACCTTTACTCTTGGAGGGACCAGTTATCAGAGGTCCTTCAATCATAGAGGGGATTCCAGAACAACAACAACCACCTCAACTACCACAATGTCCACCTCAATTCAACCATAGGCCGAGCTTTTGGGAGATATAAGGAGGATGGGAAGAGCTAGATATCCAGAACTTAGGACAAATGTAGAAATAAATGCAGAAATTACTAAATCTTTTATGTCTGAGGAGGTTCTGAGGAGACTTGCAAAGGCTGTTGAGCCAATGCAAGGGTTTTTAGAAGCTGTTGAGGAGATGAAGGCTCACTTCAAGTCTGTACCTACCCAGTATTCTCTTGTAAAGGCTATAGTATCCAATACTTTGCCTATTCTAAATTTTACAAGTAAATAGGCTGAGCTTTTGAAGTTGGATGTTGCTGAGCTAAAGAAGATTATGCAAAAGATCTATAAAAGCAACTGTAATGTTCTGAACAAAGAGACGGATTTCAGGAACTCAATGATAGACAAATTCAACCCCCTAATGGAAGTGATGCAAGCAGTGCTGAATGGGTATAGTATTCTAAGCAAGGAGAACGATGAGAACATAATGCGCTTAGATGTTGTTGTTGATGTTATTAATGCTCTGATTACTGCATTCAAGATGAGTCAAGGCAACTCCAGTGAGTTGAGGGATGTGAAGGAACAAGTGTTCAAGGGAGTTAAGGACCTGGAGGGAGAAGTCCTTACAGCTCAAAAGAGACTAAACATATCTAACGCTTTGAATAACAATATTAATATGGCAGATACTGAACAAGATCCTTCCCTTCATCAGAAACTTGGTCACATTCGTGATTAAATCTAGAATTTTCACGCGATATCATTAATTATGGTCAAGAAATTGATTAGATTCATAAAGAAGTCACTACTCATATTAGAAGCACTCCCATGCAAGAGCAGATCTTAAGGGAGAATACTCAAGCTAAGGCACTGACCAGTCTCACCCAGATATCCAAGGAAGGACTTAATGCTTAGTACCAGGTCAATCAATCTCAGTCTCACGCCCTGGTGGGTCTCTTTGCTTTTCTTAGAGAACAGGATGCAATTTCTCAAGAGATCTATGAGTTGCTAGTGCAAAATTTTTCTACCAACATCTATGGCCAGCTTAAGACATTGGAAGATTCTCTGAGCTCATTTGATCCTCAAACCCAAATCATTTTGGATGCACTGGTAATGGGGGAGAAGGATCACGAGAAGCATGAGTAAGAAGAGAGAGAGAGAGAGATTAGAGGGTAGCTGATTTTTTATATAATTTGTCTAAGGATCTGGAACGCATTCAAAAACAATATGCTGAGACTCGTAAGAGGAAAGGAAAGGAGATCACGCTGCCCAAGGAAAAGTAGTCAAGATGGGATCAACGGGCATTTGAGGAAAGAAGAGCAAAACTTGGAGGACCACCTATGCCCAAGTAGAATAGAAATTTTGTAATTTGTTGTGCTGATTATAAAACTTAGTATAGATTAACTCTTTGTTATCTGTACTCAATTTATTCATGTATAAAAGATTACTTATTCTGTTCTAAGTTAAGATCTTCTTAACTTCTTGTATTTTCTACTACATATCTTTGTGTTGATTGTCTTGTAGAAATATTAGAAGTATTGAGGAATGCTGACATTAGAAGAATAAAGGATTATGGGAGAGTTAGCATTCCCTCTGATGATGCTGAACAAAAGCATGTGTATAAGGTAACTCTGATCTAAATATCTTATGGATTTAATTCTCACTCAGTTAATTGCCATTGATCAAAATGGGGGAGATTGTTGAACCAAGCACCAGTTTGGACTGACTCAGGGCATGACTCAATGGTGCTTAAGTTTTGATCATAACAATTAAGTTTGGTTTGAGTTAATCAAATCAATAATGATGTTAGAATAAATAATCTATGGTTATATGTGAATTATTGAATTCAACGGTAGAATGTCAATTCTCCGCTAACCTAGTTGTTTAGTTTAACTCTTAGTTGTTCTGGGCTGAGTATGTACTTTAGTCACTGACTGAATACTATTCACTTAGCGCTTGATATTTAGATTTTGCTTCAGTTGTGCATACTGATAAATTATTTCGTTGAGCTACTTTATGTCTATCAAAGGTACTGACTTTACCATTTAAGAAAGAATGGGATCTTTGCTTTTAGTGTTGCTTTTTGCCTGATATAATGAGACAAAGACAAAAAGAATTAATGCCATGACAAGACTCCGGTTAATGAAGAAAATGACAAAGTCTTCTAGATTCAAACTGCAAAAAGTCATTTGCCAAATTGGGAATATCTGCAAATCAACAACACTGTATTGCGCACTCTACAACATGTCAGATTACTAGAAGGTATGGAAAGAAGACACATGGCAAGTCCGTGCGAGTTCTCTCTAACGGAAGAGTGACATCAGATGAAAAAGGATTCAAAATTAAAGCTCAAATTTCAATCTGTCTCTCATGGATTGATTTCTATCTTACAATGGTGTGATTCTATCTCTTAACGGATTGATTTGAAGAAGTAACGGGTGGATAGATGAGCTATCAATTTAAGAAGATGCAAAGACAAGTTCAACAGCAACATTCTTGAACCCCATTATAAAAGGAGCAAGTAGGTAAGCGTTAGAACTTAGTGATTACACCTGAATTTCTAAGATGCTAAATTCTGCCAACTACAAGCTTTAAAGAAGTTCAAACGAGAAAGTAACTACTTAGTGAAGAATCTGCTTTGAATAAGAGAGAATAGATTAGATCATTTGAATTGTAATATTAGATCATTTATAACTGGATCAACATTTCTATAAGTTGATTCCAGCTCTTATTTAGAAATAGTTGAGTTGCTAGTAGAAGAGGGTATTCTACTCAGCGAGTGACCGATTACAGTTTGGAGGGTACTTTCTGTAATTGGGGAAAATTGTGAAAGGCTTCTTCAACTAGGGTAAAGGAGTTGAGATTTTGAATTAAAGCCAAGACACTCTCTTGGGACTGGATGTAAGTACAGGTTATCGAACCAGTATAAAATCTATGTATTCTTTACTTTGAAGTTTTTCCAGATTTCACTTAGTCAACTGACCAACTCAGCAGAGCTCTTATCATCTAAAAAAGTTTACTAAGCTTATTGAGTGAGTCATTCACCCCCCCTCTGACTCATTCAGTGTACGCATTCATCCCTTTAACAATGCAACTTGTAATTTTATCAACACTGAAATGCAGTAATTTTTTTATGTTCCACATTGCAACAGCTTCACAGCTAGCAAATGACTTTGTCGATGTCCTTTGCTTACTTCACAATCTTATATTAAGTACATATGATATTTTCAGTTACATTTTCGTGTGTTTCTTATCAGCCATAAAGGGATGGTAAGTGTCTAAATAAAATTGAGAACAAGACTGGAAAAATTAATCAAAAACTTAGGTAAATAATATGTTCAAAACAGGATACGAAAAGCCATACAACAATCACCAAACCTAGTTCATTCGTCAACACTCCTTAATAATAAGCAAACATAAAAACACAACTACATAGAATCAGAATTACAATGCACTGTGAGACAAAGATGGAACTGATCCAAAATACTGGTTAACTTCATTTTCAATTTGACGAAAGGTTTGTACCAGATCCTCCTTTTCCAAAGATAATTACTTAAGTTCATCAGATATTAAAACCTGCATGGTAGTGATTTGACTCACCAACTCTTCCGTTGCAGCCATCATTTTAATTTAGCACATTTCAACCCTATTCTGATGAGCTTGTATAGTAACTTGCTCCCTTCAAATAGAATCTGCCTTCTTTTTCATATCTTGAAGGGCTTCTAGAACCACCTTGTAAGTTTTTTTTCCATGAGAGACCTGGCTCTGGTTAATGCCTTCTTAAACTGAAGATTGACATTATATTCATTTAAAGATTGGCCAGCCATTATTGTGCGATGTGTGATTAAATATGAATGGAGTGGATATGAGGGAAGAGGGGTGGTTTATAGTAGAAATGGAAACGGTTTATATAGAAAAGTTAGTATGGTGGTTTAAATGGGGATTTCAAGTAGAAGACGGTTTACAACTTATGTTGCCTTTTCTAATTTAGGGTTAGTCTATACAGGATGTTTAGTTAGTGCTCATCATAGCAAGTATTCCTACCAAAATAATACCGCCAAATTTGCTAGGTTTGTAGGAGAATAATCCCACCAAGTAAGACACCGTCACGGTCTTATTTTTTTTCTTGAATCGTCAGGAGTCTAATGGCAGTTTAAATGTATGATGGACTTGATGAGACATATAATACCACTTCTGGAGCAATTTATATTACTTGCAAAAGGACCATAAATCAATATATTTACAATATAAGGATTGAAAAAACCTTATTACGTAACGTGAATTTAATTTTAGGGCATGTGGGCCAGAATCAAAATGAACTGAACACCAATTGGTGTAACTTAGTGTAACTTATTGCAACTATGAGCGGAAGATGTTTTCATGCATGGGTGGACCGCGTTTGCTTTTTTTGGGTTAATTAGGGTTAACCGAGACAACTTTCCTTTTTAGGACAATCGAGACATTAATTATAGGCAACTGAGGCAACTTGGCAACTCAGCTAGGGGTTTTAATAAATAGAGTTGGTAGGAAAGAACATAAAACAATTTATGAAATGATGTCAAAAATATTCGTGGATCTAAATCCATAATTTAAAATATAGAGTCGCCACTTGGATCAACTCTTCTAGGAAATTCTGGTATAGCATTGTCCCAAGAACAAAACTATACTTTAATTTAGAGATTCGGGTCTGGACAAATTACTTATTCAATTTGTTTACCCAATTTAAATTGAAATACCAAAATTGTTTATTAAATGTCAAACATATTATCTAGATTCATTTTAAGAAATGAGATGAGAAGAGTTATTCTAATCAAAACACACCACCTCAATGTGGTCATGGCATCATTTTATGGCAGTTAGCGCATGCTTATAGCACATAATGTAAGAAAAATTGGTTTTGGACAATTATTCTGCAAATAAAAGGTCAAAATAGGAATATTTTATTTTGGCCCGGAATTAATAGCAATGCCAGTGTCAAAGATCACGGTGTCGTTCTTCTAGCATAATGGCGCCGCAGAAAATTTAGCAATTCACAAAATTAAGAAGATGATAGAATCGCAAATATGGTAGGCAATTTCAAAAATCAAGAAGAAACGAGAAGAGAGGTATAGAAAAGTGTACCAGGGGTTGCAAGCTAATCCCTCGAACAAAAAGCATCGCAAAGAGCTCTTACCCACTCAAATATAATAAATGAAATTGATAGATAATGGAAAGTAACGGAATAAAAGCAAGTGATGTATGATTAAGAAACAATAATAAAACATGGAATAAATAAGAATGAGATGTGACTCAATTATGACATAAGAAATGAAGCATAAATTAAGTACGTGATTGAAAATGGAAGTGGAATAAAATAAAAGGGGAAGTGAAAAATGACATAATTATAATTGGAAATGAAATATGGATTATACACATTTTGGAATGTCAATCAATTATATTATGGAAAAAAATGTAAACCATTTATATTATGTAAATGAAATATAAATTATTTATATTATAGAAATGGAATATAAACAAATTACAGTATGGTATATAAATGATTTATAAGATGCAATATAAATGACTCATATTATGGAAGTGAAATCTAAGTAATTTATATAATGAATTAATTGGATTATTGTTGGTGATGGGACATGAAATGAAGATGAGACAGAAATAAAGTGGATTGATTTATAGTCAAGTTCAATTGTAACAAGTTTAATTCAATTAATGTAGCATAAATTGAAGCAATAAATAAATTAAAAATATTATTTTAGTCTCACATTGTGTACCTTTTCATTAGGAATCCGTCCATGAAGGCCGTTAGGCGGAAATTCAAAATTTTAATTAACTGGCAGATTGAACATGCATAACAGGCATGGCAGAAATTCAAAATTTTGTTCATGTCTCCAGGAACTCCTATTAAATAAAGTCTTAACTAAATAATTCTCTACCTAGGTTAGCATGCAAAAGGGCTAAGCATACCATAATTCCAAATTATATCTTAGCATGTATATTTTTTGCTAAGCATATTATAACTCTAAGCTATAACCTAAGCATGTTATAACTCTAAGCTATAACCTAAGCATATTATAACTCTAAGTTATAACCTAAGCATGTTGTAATTCTAAGTTATAACCTAAGCATAACATAAACTAGGCACGCAAAACAACCTAACCATATTATTAAGTCTAAAAACACTTAAAGAAAAAGACCTAATAATAAAAGAGAAAGAAAAGGAACTTACAAGTTGAAGCGTGCTTTAATAGAACCTCCTTGCACAAGCATCCAAGCGTATGATAGCCTCTATGAGTATCCACACGAACCCCACCAACCAAAACCTCCCCAGGAGGAAGAACTAAGAGGCCTCGAGTAGTTGCTAGACCACTCCTAAAGCATCACCTGAAAATATATACTCAAGGTGCTTGAATAAATTCAAGCTCCTAAAAAAACTTGCTCAAAGACCTGAGAGAAAAATATCTCGCTTAGGATTTATGCTCTGAGCTATGGTGCACTTGAAACAAGAGAAGGGGAAGCCTATATATAGGCTATGAGAGCAAAAAATTGCTCCCCATGTGAGCTGGGCCTCGCTGCTCGCGGCGCACCCCATTAGGGGCTGCGTATGTGCAGCCCATTTTCATGGGCTGCCGCGAGCAATGCCCAGCATTACTCGCACACCTTTCAGTGTATTCCCGCGCACTTGAGCTTATAAAAATTACTTTTGTACTCTCGGACCAATTTAACTCGCCAATGCAAAATTCCCCTCTTAATCCTTTTCAAATAAATATTTATTTTCAACCCTAATAAATTAGTTACCAGTCAAAATAAATTTCTTGGTCCAACCAAAATTGATCTAATCAATTATAATTTATTTATGACTCTAATTAGTTAGTTACCGGTCAAAATAAATTCCTTGGTCTATCCAAAATTGATCTAATCAATTTTAACCAATCAAATTATAATCCAATTATTATTTATGTTATATTTTCGTAATAGAATAAATCTATTAGTTCTTTACTTAATCCGATGAAGGTCCAATGTGTGTGACCTTATAGGATCCCGAAGTATTGAGCTGTTAAGGCTTAACCAACCCTTATTCTAATGGAACCATTGCTCGATGCTCTAGACCATGAATAGAACTCGATTTCCTTAAACGACTGTAGTACGCCTCTAGCAAGGGTCTGCCATCCCCTATTACTCGGAACGTCATTTATGCATATGATTTTATCCCGGTTAATGAAATAGTTATCTAGTGCAATAAATTCCTTCTATTCTTTAATATTAGTACCATCTGGTTTATAGGGTTTGGTTAAACTGTTAACCCATTAGTAGCGAGGTTCCTCCAAGCTATCCTAATAGTTTACTTGTTACCAAAGTATATTGCCTTTTACCATAGTGTGTTTGACTAGAAACCATTTCTATCAAACACATACTCTGATCAGATGTTTATGGCAATCATCACTTTAACAAGCGGCCAGGTACAACTCCATAATATATCCGAAGTGATGGATTCTTTCTAACTACTCAGCTTACCAACATGTTGTCATTACTATACCCGTAATCACCCATAACACCCTAATTTAATGAGTGTGTGGGAATGACCCAAAGTATAGCAATAGTACCACATAAGGTAACTAGCATCTCAAGTATGAGGACATTCACAAAGCTTATTGTATGAAGCTAAACACTAACACATTGATATATATACCAAGTGTTTATCTTACTGCGGTCTCCAATATATCTCCCAGATATATCCATGTGTCAAACTTAAGGCACCACCTTTAGTCTTTAGGAGATTAATTGCTTGGACCCTTTCCAAGAAAGTTGACCACATGCTAGTCTTTCTGCTTCATCAATATCCTTTCTCGATGAAACTATGACTAGGGATAGTTTAGACATAATCATAATTGCACATGAAGCAGGTTCCACCAAATATAGTCCAACTATAATTTCTATGACTTTATGCTATGACATGTCAAGGACTTTTGTATACATACATCAATGAATATATTTAACCAGTCATAATATATATATGAACACATTGATATAAACAAAAGATCAAATGCCTTTATTGATTAAACAAATTATTCATACTATTACATAATTAAGACATATCACCCTAATTGCCTTAAGGCCATACATCATATCCAACAAACTCCCACTTGAACTAAGGCCAATTAGCCATATGTCTTAATCCATATGCTTTAACATGCTGGTCATGCTTGACTTGAGTCAATGGCTTCGTCAGACCATCCGCGAGGTTCTGATCAGTGGGTACATATTCTAATCTTATTATCTTAGCATCAACAATCTTCTTGATTATATGATACTTTTTGTATACATATCAGTTTTTCTGATGAGACCATGGTTCTTTTTCCTGAACTATGTCACCATTGTTATCACAATACAAAGTAATTGGATCAATAGCCTCAGGCACCACACTAAGATCACCAATAAATCCCTTTAACCAGACAGCTTCTTTTAGTCCTTTGCATGCAACAATGTATTCAGATTCCGTGGTTGAATCAGCAGTAGTTTCTTGCTTGGAACTCTTCCAGCATACCGCCCCTCCATTTAACACATACATAAAACCTGACTGAGACTTAAAGTCATACTTGTCAGATTGAAAACTCGCGTCAGTGTAACCTCTAATTTTGAGGTCACCTTCTCCATAAATCAATAACTCATCCGTAGTCCTTCTCAAGTACTTAAGAATGCCTTAACGGCCATCCAGTGCTTTTCACCTAGATCTGACTGATATCTGATCATAAAATAATATTTTTTCCTAATCTGGATGAAGGCCTAACAGACTTTATTAGCCTTAGCTTTTGCATGACCCGCCCTTTTTGGGTTTTTGAATCATCAGGATGCCTTAATTTTTTCCCAATCTACCCTTTTCAGGTTTTTAAATTGGCGGTCTTGTTCTTTATTTTTTCATTTATTCTTTTATTTACACGTGATAGCATTTGAGTTTGTCTTAGTTTATAGGATTTACGAATTCATTGTCATCCATATCCATGATCTTTGCTGCACCTTTACCAAGGACCTTTTTGATGACATACAAACCTTCCCAATTGGGAAGAAATTTGCCCCTAGTATCGGTGTTGACTTTTCTCAACTGTTTGAGGACCAGGTCTCCTAATTTGAGTAGTTCTTTCGACTGTCTGACTCGGTTGTTGTAAGCTCTAGCCATACGTTGTTGGTACATCTGCAAATGGCCAAAAGCTTTTAGTCGTGTCTCATATATCATATTTAGCTGTTCCAATCTAGCGCTGACCCAATCTGTTTCTTTTAATTAAGGTTCTAAGGCAATCCTGAGTGACTTGACTTTGAATTTTACTAATAGAACAGCTTTCATCCCATACATCAAAGAGAACGAAGTATAATTCATCGGAGTATACACACTCGTCCTATGTCCCCGGACTGCAAAAGGAAGTTCATCGACCCAATTGTGGTATATGATAACCATTTTGGATAGGATTTTCTTGATTGCCTTGTTTGCTGCTTCAACCGCTCCATTGACCTGTGGTCGGTAAGGAGATGATCTATGATGCTCTATTCCATATTTCTTAATCAAATCTGCCTTTTCTACTTAGAACTATCGGAAACAATATGGTGAGGAATCTCGAATTGAGCAAAAATTTTTTGCTCAATGAACTTGTCCATCTTCTTAGCGGTATTATTGGTGTAGGATTCAGCCTTAACCCACTTTGAGAAGTAATTGATCGCCACTACTATGTATCGGTGACCATTTGTAGAGAATGGTTGAATCTCTCCAATTATATCTATCCCCCACGCTAAGAATGGCTAAGGAGTAGCCTTATTTTGGACTTTAGTAGGCAGTAGGTGTAAGATTTCTCCATGAATCTGACATTGGTGAAATTTCTTTACTTCCGATATGTAGTTGGCCATCATAGTAGTCCAATAGTAACCCTACCTTTATATCTTCGTCGGTAAGGCCACCTCATTCATATGCTTCCCACAATCACCTGAATGCGTGTTCCTCATGATGTGAGTAGCTTCTTCACTAGCTAAACACTTCAAAAGTAACCCATTATCGGCTCTTTTGAATAGAACACCATTGACCATTCTGAATTGGACTGCCAATTTCTTAAATGTCATACGATCAGGCTAACGACGATCTCTCAAGAACTGGGATATGTCCTACTATCATTACTGATTGGTCAAAGAAAGGTGTCTTGGAGGATTGTATAACCAATGGTCTCATCGATCTTTCTTGAGGATTTTCCCATATGGAAGCCAATGTTGCTAATGAGTCTGCCATCTGATTTCCTTCCCTCAGCACATGTTGATACAGGCACTATCTAAACTTTGTTATTAGGTCCCAAACCGCTTCAAGATAAGGATGAAGTGACTCTTTTTTTATTTCCTAATCTCCTATGACTTGGTGAATTACTAGAGCTAAACCACCCACTACTGATACATCGATTGCCCCAACTAAGAGGAATGCTTCTAACCCAAAAAATAGGCTTTGTATTCTACTTTGTTACAGGTGATCAAGAATTCTAGGCATTTGGCCAATGGGATTATCTCGTTATGGGGAGTGACGATGAAACACCAAGCCAAGCGTCGCATTTGTTGACTGCACCATCAAAATACATGATCTATGAGGGTTTTGTTTCTTCTACCATTGCTAATTGTTCAACAAGAAATTCCAGGTTCTCCACATAATCAGAGTTAATTAGGTAACCGACTAGAAATTTTGCGACAACAAGTCCTCTAATTACCTTCTTTGTGATATATTCAATATCGAACTCTGACAATAATAGCAACCACCTTGACAATTTCCCAGCTAAAGTAGGTGATTCACACAAATACTTCATGGGGTCAATCTTTGCGATAACTTAGATCTGGTAAGACTAAAAGTAGTGTCTCAGCTTTTTGGTTAGCTACACCAAAGCAGCACATGTTTTTTCCAGTATAGTGTAGCGACTCTCGTACTATTATAACTTTTTGCTGAGGTAATAGATCACATGTTCTTTCTTATCATCATGATCTTGGACTAACATCGTGCCTACTGACATTTCCTCAATAGCCAAATATAAGGTCAAGGGTTTCCCTTGTATCAGAGGTTGAAGGACTGGTGGATTCATAAGGTAAGCCTTGACTCTATCGAAGGCCATCTAACATTGATCATTCCATATCACTGGCTGTTGCTTTCTTAACAATTTGAATATGGGTTCATAAACTATAGTAGGTTGGGATATGAACCTATTAACAAATTGTAAAGAACCTAAGTATGATCAGACTTCTTTCTCAGTTTTTGATGTAGGCATTTTATGAATAGCCTTGATTTTGTCAAGATCCATTTCGATACCTTACTGACTAATAATGTACCCCAGTAATTTCCTGGATGTAACTCCAAACACACACTTTTTAGGATCCAGCCAGAGATTGTATTTCTCAATTCTAGTGAGGAACCTGTCCAAGATAGTCGGATGCTCCTCTCGGGTTGACAATTTTACTAACATGTCATCAACTTAGACTTCGACTTCTTTGCGGATCATGTCATGTAACAAGGTAGTAGCTACTCTCTAGTATGTTACCCCTACATTTTTAACCCGAATATCATAACTTGGAAATACTAAACTCCCTATTCAGTGATGAAGGCCGTTGTGAGAACTGGATTTAAACGATCCTTCTCATGAAATGATGGTGAGAGCTATATGATGCAATGTCTTACAGGTGTTGTCTATTAGAGGTGTTCCTACTACTGCAGAGTCAAGTTTGGCCAAAGTCTGGAGACCTAGTCTGCCCTTAGGACCCGTACAGGTACTGCCTGGTGGTACGGATCCACTAGCATTGCGAAGATCAGGTCATGTTCATAAAGGTCCCGATAGATATGGTTTTATCATCACTAATGATAAGAAATTATATCTCATGAAGGATGATGAACCAAGAACATATGATGAGGCATTGAAGAGCTCAGATTCTGATAAATGGCTGAAAGCTATGAAATCAGAAATGGATTCCATGTATGAGAACCAAGTTTGGAATTTGGTTGATGCACTGCAAGAGGTTAGATCAATTGGGTGCAAGTGGGTCTTCAAGAAGAATACTGACATGTACGACAATGTAATTACCTATAAAGCAAGGTTGGTTGCAAAAGGTTATAGTCAATGTAAAGGTATCGACTATGATGAAACTTTCTCACCGGTAGCAATGCTTAAATTCATAAGGATACTGCTCGCCATTCCTGCTCATTACGATCATAAGATCTGGCTGATGGATGTTAAAACAGCATTCCTGAATGGAATTTAGACCAGGATGTGTATATGACACAACTTGAGGGTTTTCCATCTCAGAATGGCTTGAAGGTATGTAAGCTACAAAGATCCATTTATGGACTTAAGCAGGCATCCAGGAGTTGGAATATAAGGTTTGATCAGACAATCCGTGAACTAGATTTCTGTTCAAACACTAATGAGCCTTGTGTTTATAAGAAAGTTAGTGGGAGTGTAGTCATTTTCTTGGTATTATATGTCGATGACATTCTACTAATAGGAAACGATATTTCTCTTCTTCAAAACGTTAAAGTATAGTTGTCAAGAAAATTCTCCATGAAGGACCTTAGTGAAGCAGCATTTATACTGGGTATAAAGATCTATATGGATAGATCAAAGAAGCTATTAGGTCTTTCTCAAAGTACATATATAGACAAGGTACTGAATAGGTTCAACATTGAGCATTCAAGGAAGGGTTATCTCCTGATGAAAAAGGGAATTAACCTATCTAAGGCTGAGTGTCTGAAGATAACTCAGGAGAGAATGCGCATGAAGGATATACCCTATGCATCTGTGATAGGATCCATCATGTATGTTATGATATGTACTAGGCCAGATGTCTCTCAGGATTTGAGCATTACGAGCAGATATCAGTCAGATCTAGGTGAAAAGCATTGGATGGTCGTCAAAGTAATTCTTAAGTACTTGAGAAGGACTAAAGATGAGTTCTTGATTTATGGAGAAGGTGACCTCACAATCAAAGGTTACACTAACGCAAGTTTTCAATCTGACAAGGTTGACTTTAAGTCTCAATCAGGTTTTGCGTATATGTTAAATGGAGGGGTGGTATGCTGGAAGAGTTCAAAGCAAGAAACTACTGCTGATTCAACCATAGAATCTGAATACATTGCTGCATGCAAAGCAGCAAAAGAAACTATCTGGTTAAAGGAATTTATTGGTGATCTCGGTATGGTGCCTGAGACTGTTGATCCAATTACTTTGTATTGTGATAACAATGGTGCTATAGCTCAGGCAAAGGAACCACAGTCTCATCAGATAAACAAACATGAATCCAGAACGTATCATATCATCACGGAGATTGTTATTAGTAAGATAATATGACTAGAATATGTACCCACTAATCAGAACCTCGCGGATGGTCTAACGAAGCCATTGACTCAAGTCAAACATGACTAGCATGTTAAAGCATCTGGATTAAGACATATGGCTAATTGGCCTTAGTGCAAGTGGGAGTTTGTTGGATATGATGTATGCCCTTAAGGCAATTAGGCGATATATCTTAATTATATAATAGTATGAATATTTTGTTTAATTAATGAAGGCATTTAATCTTTTGTTTATATTGATGTGTTTGTATATATATATTATAGCTGGTTAAAATATATTCCTTGATGTACGTATATAGAATTCCTTGACATATCATGGCATAAAGTCAGAGAAATTAAAGTTGGACTATATTTGGTGGAACCTGCTTCATGTGCAATTATGATTTTTTCTAAATTATCCCTAGTCATAGTTTCATCAAGAAAGGATATTAATGAAGTGAAAAGACTAGCATATGGTCAACTTTCTTAGAAAGGATCTAACTAGTCAATCTCCTAAGGACTGAAGGTGGTGCCTTAAGTTTGACACATGCATATATCTGGGAGATATATTGGACACCACAGTAAGATAAACACTTGGTGTATATATATCAATGTGTTCGTGTTTATCTTCATGCAATAAGCTTTGTGAATATCCTCATAGTTGAGATACTAGTTACCTTATGTGGTACTATTGCTATACTTTGGGTCATTCCCACACACTCATTAAATTAGGGTGTTATGGGTGATTACGGGTATAGTAATGATAACATGTTGGTAAGCTGAGTAGTTAGAAAGAATCCATCACTTCGGATATATTATGGAGTTGTACCTGGCCGCTTGTTAAAGTGATGATTGCCATAAACATCTGATCAGAGTATGTGTTTGATAGAAATAAAAGGCAATATACTTCGGTAACAAGTTAATAACTAGGATAGCTTGGAGCAACCTTGCTATTAGTGGGTTAACACGTTAACCGAACCCTATAAACTAGATGGTACTAATATTAAAGAATGGAAGGAGTTCATCTCATTGGACAACTATTGCATTAACCGGGATTAAGTCATAAGTACAAATGATGTTCCGAGTAATGAAGGATGGTAGACCCTTGCTAGAGGCATACTATAGTCATTTAAGGTAATCGGGTTCTATCCACGGTCTAGAACCTCGAGCTAATGGTTCCATTAGAACAAGAGTTGGTTAAGCCTTAACAGCTCAATACTTCGGGATCATATAAGGTCACACACATTGGACCTTCATTGGACTGAGTAAAGAATTAATAGATTTATTCTATTATGAATATATAACATATTAATAATTGGATTATTATTTAATTATTTAAAAGATGATTGGATCATTTTTTAAGCCAAGGAATTTTATTTTTGACCAGAAACTAATTTATTAGGGTCATAAAATAAATATTTGATTAAATTGGAGAAAGGGCTAGAATTGCAAAAATTGAGGGTTGGACCCTTTACGAATAGGACCCGTAAGCCCGAAGGCTTTACTGACCTATGCGAGCCCACACGAGTGCTAAAGGCCGCCTGCGAGGCCCAGCCAAGAGCTTGCCTTGTGCAGCCTTTGCCACCCACGAGTTGGGCTCGCAGGAGAGCCCACGAGGCCCAACCTGTAGGCTAAGGGAGGGATGGGGTTTTCCCCATCCCTTATTAAATTTGGGGAGCCCTTGCTCCCCCTATAAACTAAGCCCCTTTGCTCCATTTGAAACCGCACCAATTCAAGTTGTGAATCCTACGAGTAAGGTAAACTTGAACAATATATTTTTGGGTGTGATTTTAGAGTGGCCTAGCAGCTACTCAAGGTTCTTTGGTTCTTCCTCATTGGGAAGTTTTGGTTGGTGGGGTTCGTGTGGATACTCATAGAGGCTATCCTATTCTTGGAGGCTTGTGTAAGGAGGTTCTACCAAAGCACGCTTCAACTGGTATGTTTTAATTTCTCTTTTAATTATTAGGTCTTTTTCTTTAAGCATTTTAAGACTTAATAATTATGCTTAGGTTGTTTTTGCATGCTTAGTTTATTTTATGCTTAGGTTATAGCTTAGAGTTATAATTGCTTAGTATAAAATATAAGTGCTAGGATATAATTTAGAATTATGGTATGTTTAGCCTATGCATGCTAACCTAGATAGAGAATTATTTAGTTAAGGCTTTATTTAATTTATATGCATATTATAGGAGTTCCTTGGGATAGGGACAAAATTTTGAATTTCCGCCATGCCTGTTATGCATGTTCAATTTGACTGTCAATTCCCAACAAAGGACTGATAGTGGAAGAGAAAAAGGTAACAACCTTTTTCAGCTAGACCAATAAGAAGGCGTGTGGACTCACACCAAAAAGCTACTAGCATAAAAGTTGATGGGTCACTAAAATAAAAGAAAAATGATCACTGACAACTTTTCATCCTCAATCCCTAGGATTCAAATGGGTCAAAATCTCTGTCTAACTGATTGATCAATGGCTCTGGAAGCGCCACATATTACCTTTTAAATGGTGAAGATTAATTCAAGCTAAACAACCCACAACGGCTACATTTATGATGGAAGCCTATAAAAGGGAAGCTTCAAAAGTTGAGAAGGTGCTAGTTGAATTGAGAAAGTAATTAACAAGAGAATTCACTAAAACAATTAGTAAACACATCCCTACAAGAATCAGTCAAACTCCAAATCTGTTTGTAAGGATTCCCAAGTGAAGTTATAAACTTGAGGAAGTCTAAAACCAAAACCTTTGAGAAAATAAAGTGTAAAGATCTCACACTTGGGTGAGTAGTGAGATTGGGATATAGCTTGAAGTTGGTGCTTTGAGTGGGATCTCCCTGTAGGACTCAGATTAGGTTTGGGTAAAAATCTAAGTCGTATATCCTTCTAAAGACAAAAGGACTCAGCTAGGAGTTGGTGCTTCTAGTGGTATATCCTACAACCGAAAGGGGTTACCATCCGGATATAAGTTGTAAGGCTTGATTCCTACCAGTTGGAAAGGAACCCACTAGTGGAAAATCTCGGAGGAGAGAAACTCCAGGGAAAGGAGTAGGAGGGGCCGAACCATGATAAAATACTTGTGTTTGAATTCCTTAATCTTTATTTATTTGCATTCTTATTTTCATATCTGTATCATCTGGATCCATCCTCCAGAACACATTCAAACACGCTACATAAAGACTTTTTAAAGTCTTATTAATTCCGCGAAAAAGGTCATTCACCCCCCTGACCTTATTTAGACCCTCGCATGGACCAACAAGTGGTATGAGAGCAAGTGCTCACAACTAGAGACTTATCAATCTCGAGCTAAAGGTCCATATTTTGATCCAATAATCAAATTGAGTTTCCAAAACTCACAACTCCTTCCGAAGGGTATGTCCATTACCCGTCCTCCACTCTTCACTGGTGAACACTACATATTCTAGAAAAACTGGATGAAGAATTTCATTCAGACATAAATCATGATTGCCTGGTTAGCCATTGAAAATGGCTTCTATGACCCTACTTACGAAGTTAAGGGTTTTACAACTCCGAAGCCATCCAATCTATGGGATGAGAATGATTATAAGAAATCGCATGAAAACGCAAATGCTATTAACATGCTTCATTGTGATCTTAGTACAATTGAATTCAATAGGACATCAGGATGTGAGACTGCATAAGAGATTTGGCAGAAATAAGAAGTGACATATGAAGGAACAAACAAGGTGAAGGAAGCCAAAATAGATCTACTTCAGCAAAAGCTTGAATCCCTAAAAATGGAGCCTAAAGAATCCATCAGTAGCATGAACACTAGATACACAAATCTAGTGAATGGGATGAAGAGGCTAGGGAAGGAGATCTCAAAATTAGATACGGTCAAGAAGGTGCTCCGGAGTCTCACCAAGGAGTGAGATAACAAAAAGACTGCCATTGATGAAGCTCATGACTTAAACTTCTACAACTATGATAAGCTCACTGGTAATCTCCTGACCTAAGAGCTATCCCTAGAAAGAAATAGCCAATAAGAAAAGAAGCCTGAAGAAAGAAAAAAAGCCATTGCACTCAAGGCAGAATCCACTAGATCCGCCTCACCCAGAGAAGGAGAGCACCTCAAGGAATCTAAAAGTAACGAGGAACAAATGGCTATGCTAGCTAGACAGTTCAATAGATTCTTACAAAAGAAAGAAAGGAGGAATTCTAGAAAGTATGAATCCAAAAGATCAAGGGAAGGCACCTCTAGTCCGAAAAAAGAAGCTGCCTATTTCAAATGTGGATAGAAAGGCCACTTCAGAACTAAATGCCCCAAGCTTAAAAGAAGTAAGAACGCAAGAAGAAGGCAATGGTGGCCACCTAGAGCAACAGTAAGGAAAGCAGTAGCTCATCTACAACTAAAGAAGAAGAACCTGCTAACTGTGCATTTATGGCACTAACTGATCTGGAAGTAGAGCAATCGGGAAGAAATGTCTCTAAGGAAGACACAGTGCAAATCAAAGAATCAGAATTAGAAAAAGTCAGTACTGAGGTAAACTCTCACTCTAATTCTATTTCTAACTTTGAACTTGCAAGAGCTCTTGTGATCAAGAATGTGAGGTAGAACACAAAGGCAATCAAATCCCTAAGAAGATAAGTGTACGAGCTCGCTGAGGATGCGGAAGCATTGGCACAAGATGTCAATCTGATAAGAGCCACAAAGCACACTAATGTGGTAGAAGAAAACTTCCTGAGAAATCAAGTAAGTGCCAACTTGATGGGGTTAGATAGGGAGCTAACTCTGATGATGGAAGCATCCAGAAGGAGACCATGTCCTTCACAACCAAGAAGGAATCCAAGGCAGAAAACACAAAGAAACAATAACTTTAGTGCTAAAAGGAACCCAGGGCCCTCAAATCAAAAAGAGAAGAAACCTTATAGGCAACCTCAAGCACAGAGATACACAGCTGCTCAAAAAGGAAAAGCTAAAGTAGTCTATAACCAGCAACCTACCAACCAAATAAGAAATTATGGAGTAGAAGTTGCACCCACAACCAGCTCCCGGATACACACCAGACCAATAACAAGCATACAAGAAGCCGGATATAATGGGAACTATAGGAAGGAGGATCTTGCAAAGATCAAAATGAAGCAAGAGCAGAACAAACCCATTTAACAATCATATTTCTAAATAATGTAGATTTAAAAATGGTTATTATGATGTTAATCCTTGGCCTAAAATGGTTGATAACCCAAGAGGACCCAAATCTGATTGGGTACCCAAACCCACTTGATCTGTTTTGCAGGTATGCCTTAGATCCATAGTAGATCAACACACTTGGTATATTGATAGTGGATGCTTAAGGAACATGATAGGTGATGAGAAGGCCTTCATCACTTTAATCCGGAAGAAAGGAGGCAAAGTAAGCTTTGAAGATAATAAAAAAGGACAAATCAATGGGGATGGAACGATTGGATCTGAATTAAAGATAGAAGATGTCTCATTAGTTGATGCACTAAAGTTCAACCTGCTAAGTGTTGCTCAACTCTGTGACAAAGGAAGAAAAGTCACCTTTGATTACGGAGGATGCTCAATCATTGATAGTAAGTCAAATCAACTCATTCTTTATACACCTAGAGTAAATAATGTTTATTCAATTAACGTTAAAAATTAGAAAAAGAATATATGATTGTTGTCTAAAGAAGAAGAATCATGGCTATGGCACCGGAGGTTGGGACATGTTAGCATAAACCTCCTGTCCAAATTAGCCAAAAAGGAATTAGTTATGGGTTTGCCTAAGGTTGCTTTTGATAAGGATCACATATGCACTACATGTCAATTACGTAAACAACATAGAAAAAGCTTCTCTTCTATCTCATACATACCTTCCAAGAGAGTTATTAAACTCTTACATATTGATCTCTTTGGTTCAATCAATCCATTGAGTTTAGGTAGAAGACAATACACCATGGTCATTATGGATGATCATTCTCTCTATACCTGGGTCGATTTGCTGGCTAGCAAAGATGAAGCCTTTGACCAATTCTCAAAAATACTCATCTGGATAGAAATAGAACATGGCATAGGCATCGCACGCATCTGGAGTGATCATGGAGGAGAATTCAAAAATAGGCACTTTGCTGAATTCAGCGAATCCAAGGGCATTGAATATAAGTTCTCTGCCCCTCATACTCCTTAACAAAATGCAGTTATTGAGAGGAAAAATAGGACAATAGTTGAGATGGCTAGAACAATGCTAAGTGAGAATTGCTTGCCAAAATATTTTTGGGGTGAGGCCATAAACACATCATTCTACATTTTGAATAGAGCTCTCATTAGAAAGACCTTAGAAAAGACCCCCTATGAAATCTGGAAGGGAAGGAAACCCAAAATTGGGTATTTCAAAGCCTTTGGATGTAAATGCTACATCCTGAATGATATAGAGCAATTAGGAAAATTTGATCCCAAATCTGATGATGCAATTTTCCTCAACTACTCAACACATAGCAAAGCTTACAGAGTCTATAACAAACAAACTCTAATGGTGATAGAGTCAATATATGTAGATTTCGATGAGACTAACCATGCAGGAAAAAGAAGTTCCACTCCGGAAGATCCAATTCCAAAAGCTAAAACTCTGAAGAAAAGAATGAAGTCCAGATTCCATATTCCTTCTAAATCAAGAAGAACAAAGAAGAAGATGAAGGAATATCTATTATTCCAAAAGTACCATAAGTTGATCTCAAACTACATGAGATAAACATCAATAATGAACAAGGTTAGGAAGTTAAGGCAGATGTGGAACAAGCCCCAATCCAGCATGAAGACCTATTAAGAGAAGCTCGGACTCGTAGGGATCATTCGGTTACAGCCATTTTGGATAGTGTCAAAAATCCAGTAAGAACTAGAGGACAACTCAATAGGATGATGAGCCATGTTGCCTTTGTCTCTCTTATTAAGCCAAAGAAATTTCAGGATGCTGAAGGGGATGAAATTTGGATGATGGCCATGAAAGAAGAACTAGATTAATTCACTAGAAATGATGTTTGGGATCTAGATTCACCACTACAAGGAAAGTCAATCATTGGCACCAAATGAGTATTCCGGAACAAGCTAGATGGAGCCGAAGTAGTGGTGAGACACAAGGCAAGATTGGTTTCCTAAGGCTACAATCAATAGGAAGGGATTGACTTTGAAGAAACATCTGCCCCTGTAGCAAGATTGGAGGCAATCCGGATTCTATTTGCTTTTACATCATTCATGGGATTCACATTGTTCCAAATGGCTGTCAAAAGTGCATTCTTAGATGGAGTTATCCAGGAAGAAGTCCATTTTAAGCAACCTCTTGGATTTGAAGACTCAAAGCATCCGGATCATGTTCACAAATTGAAGAAAGCCCTCTATGGATTGAAGTAAGCAAAAAGAGTTTGGTATGAGAGAATCACTACATTTCTTATATCCAAGGGGTATATCTGGGGTAAGGCAGATACAACTCTTTTCATCAAAAAGAAGAAGGATGATATCATACTTGTCCAAATTTATGTTGATGACATCATCTCTGGAGCAACAGATGAAATGATGTGTGAAGAATTCAACACTCAAATGCAGAAAGAATTTGAGATGTTCATGATGGGAGAACTTAATTTCTTCCTTGGGTTACAAATCAAGTAGAATCTAGATGGCATTTTCATCAACCAATCTAAGTATACCAAGGAGATTCTAAAGAAGTTTAAAATGGACAAAAGCAAACCAATAAAGTCCTATCCAAGGATTGTGAAAGAGAAGATGTTGATCAAAAGCTATATAGAGGAATGATTGAATCACTTCTATACTTGATAGCTAGTAGGCCTGACATAGACTATGCAGTTTGCTATTGTTCAAGATATCAAGCCAATCCTAAGGATTCACATCTAAAGGTAGTAAAGAGAATCCTTAGATACCTCCTAGGAACCACTAAAGTTGTGTTATGGTATCCTAGTAATGGAGAATTCTCACTCCAAGGCTTTACTGATGCAGATTATGGCAGACATACTCTTGAGAGGAAGAGTACATCCAGAGGTTGCCATTTCATTGGAGATTGCTTACTATCATGGTATAGTAAGAAGCAAACTTCAGTTGCCTTATCAACCACAGAAGTAGAATACCTGGCAGCAAGAAGTTTTGTAACTCAACTCCTTTGTATCACTCAACAACTAGAAGATTATGGAGTCCAATCCCGATGTGTTAAAGTGATGTGTGACAACAAAAGTGTCGTTGATGTATCAAAGAATCCAGTGTTCCATAGCAGCATGAAGCATGTAAACATCAGGCATCATTTCATCTGGGATCATGTAATGAAGAAGGACGTTGCATTGGTCTATATACCAACCAATGAGCAAAGGGCAGACATCTTTACTACGCCATTAAGTAAAGATCATTTCAATAAGCAAAGGGAGTCAATTGGAATGTCTAATCCAATTTTAAGAAAATCCGGAAGATAGTCTGAAGTTAATTTGGATTTTTGGCAAGAAAAGGAATCTGCAAGAAAATAAGAATTCTAGTTAACTCTGCTTAGGAGAAAATATTGCCACATCAGCAGACAAGAGTGATGCATGGCAGTAAAAGAGCGTAAAAGTAACTATATACTTTTTGAATTTCAAAAGTCTATTGGGTGTTACATGCGCGACAATTGTAACAAGTGGTTTGAAAAATAAACCGTTCGCATTCTCTAGTTAAACAACATTTACCTCTCTCCTAAAATTTAACCTACTATGTCATCAATCCAGCCAAAGTTAACAGCGTTCGAATTATGATTTTACCCAACTTTGGAAATTCTATATAAACCCCCCAAAAATCCCTTTCTTCTTCAAGCGAGCAACTCACTACTGTTACTCTGCAAAAATCAATTTCCAAACCCTAATTTCTTCAAAAACTCTCAAATGGCAGCCATAATGTTGAACAACAAAATCCAAATGCTTCCTCCAAGAAACATCTTTGTAGAAATCCGATCACAAGGATGAAGACTTCACACCCCTCAAGCTCAAAACCAATAACTTTGTAGTTCCCAGTAACTACTTAGGAGATAATTTTCTCTTTCAAATGATTTCCTTAAGATCAACTGCCCAACTTATCCGGATTTGGCACTAGAATTCTATTGAAATCTAAAAGTACACTCCTACCATGACGCTCTTAGAACCACGGTTCAAGGAAAGGAAATCACCATCACTCTGGAATTCTTTGTGAAGAACCTAACCATGAAGAATGATGGAGTTCAACTAAGAAACAATGGGGATGAAATGCTTATGAAGTATCACTCTAAGGTGTGGCTTCATCCAAAGTACTTTCGAGATAAATTCTCGACCTATTTTTCGAAAACTCCAAGATATCTCCAACACGCTCTTGCCAAGTTAATCTTAATCTGAAAGGGCTCTTTAACCACCGTATCCTCCTTCTAACACTGCATATTACAACATTGGGTGGAGAACAGAGTGGTGAACATGCCGGTATTAATTATCCACTATCTGAGGCAGCATAGAAACTCCCATGGTGCCCTCATCACTAGAATCCTCATGGCTAATGAAATCAATCTATCTAAATTTCAAGCTGTTCAAGGAAAGTAGATTCTTGAGGAGAACTTTAAGAAGCTAGTTTTTAATGAAACATGGAATGAGGGGAAAGCTAAGAAGCCGAGGGAGGAGAAGAAGGAGAAGAGCAGGCTAGGAAAGCTATGGATCTAGTTGAAGGAGCCCCTGTTCCAAAGAAGGCTAGAACCAACTAGCCTAAAGAACCAAAACAGCTGGCTCTGGTTCCAACAAATGATGTTGATGAGGATACTCAAACCCTCACTCAACTCTTGAATAAAAGTCCTGAGAAGCCCAAGAGAAGAGGGAGACTGATTAAGGCAGCCTCTAAGAAGGGGAGGAATGTAGAAACTCCAAAAGTGATGGTCGAGGATCAGGCTCTGGTTGTAGCTGAGGCTATATTAGCCAGAAGAAGAAAGGCAGCCAAGACCTTAGATGAAATAATGGCTAAGAATGATGAAGATAAGGGGACTAGGGATGAAGCTCCGGAACCAAAGAGGAGGCAGCTTACAAGAAAGGGTTTCACTTTTGATGAGGCTGTAGTAGCTTAGAAAAGTCAAGTAAAGAAGCCTGTCGAAATCATTATAGATAAGGGAGCTACAAAGAGCACTAAGGAATCTGAATTGGCTAAGGCCGGAAAAATAAAGGGCAAGCATTTGCCTGGATCTAATGAGGAAGTCACTCTGGATGACCCTCAATATGTTGTAATAAAGGAAACCATGAAGGACAATGATAGAATTAATAAGCTTACAATAGAAGGACCAGGAGGATCTTCCATTACCCAGGCTATCCTTATCGCTCCTACTGACCTAGAAACAATTATCCAAATTCCAAAAGTAGATCTATCTATTTTCCAACTCCGAACTGGACCACTTCTGGAGAATCTACTTAATCTAGAAGTTGAGATCATTACTGAAGTAAGACCTAAAAAGGAATGTGGAGAGGATGTTGAGGACACTGCCAATATGCCTGAGGAAGTGGTTAAAAGTCCTGTAAAGGCATATGAAGGGGAGACTGAGGACATTGTCAATATTCCGGGGGTTGTGGAGGTAGAAGAAGGAAGAGAAGAAGTAGACGCTCAAAATTAAACGCCAATAAATGAGGTAATCCCTGACTCAATTTCATTTGATGTCAATGCCGATGTTGCTACTACTGTTGAAACAGAAGATAAGAATCAGGACAACTTAGATACACACACCCAAAATGTATCTCAGGACAACCAGTCCAACCTAAAACAAATAATTTCGGAGGAGGGACATGGTCTGGGATGCAATGAGAACACTTCTAAAGTGGACTCTAAGGGCAAGGCCATTCCGGAGGAATGGTTAGAAGAAGGGAAAGAAGAAGAAGAAGAAGAAGAAGAAGAAGAAGAAGAAGAAGAAGAAGAAGAATAAGAGTCCACTGAAGAAGACTCATCCGGATTAGAGCAAACCAGAAGTAGCTCAGGATCTAAAACCTCCTCCTCTGATAGTCCAATCAAAAAGCCAACTGCTAGTCTAAATCAAAGTAGAGTTAAAATTATTACGGTGGCACTAAAAATGCTACAGGATGCTACACATGAAGAATGTGAGGAAAGTTATGTCAAGTAAAGTCTCAGAAATATCTGTAAGCAACTCAAATATGTGGAAAAATTATTGAATCAAAAATCATCACCTCCAGACTTGAAAGCAGAATTAAGGGAAATAAAGAGGAATGGGAAGAATATTGAGAAGAAAGTGGAGGATTTTACCACTACTGAGTTTGTGGCAGAAGTTTCCCTTCACAAGGTCACTCCTATGCTCAATGAGCTACAAACAAGTGTTGCAGCAACAAATTGCTCTGCAGATCAAGTAAATACTGGGGCTACAAATAAATGTGCAACTATACTCTATAAAATCACCTCCTCCTCCTCCTCCTCCAAATTGACCACAAAAATAAAGGAATATATGGATTCCAAGTTTGAAAACTTTTCATAATTCATTACTGAAAGAGAGAAAAGTTAGAGCTCCCTAGGCTCAATAACAAGCAACAGGCAATACTAGACAAGCTCACAAAATTTATCAATGAATAAATGCCCAAACTGTTTACCAAACAGTTGGAAGATATTGCTAGTGAGTTTGTAGGACAAATGAATGGACAAGACATAGTCCTCAATAATGTCAAGGAGGCACTTCACAATTGCCGCCGACACTTAGGACTTAAATTTGAGAAAGTGCAAACCAGTCCGTTAAACTTGTCATTTCCACATTAATTCCAAAAAAGCCACTTATTACCTATACTTCAGGATCTTGTCCAATATATTAGGGACACAAGCTTCTTTGGACATAAAGGTATTGCTATGCTCTTAAAGGCACTCTTCCCTTACTTTGATGAGAAGGATCGCAAACATGTTCTATCCATGTATCCTTACCTCACAAAGTCATATACACAACTCTGAAAGGTCTTTTGGCCCCTGCATCTAACTCTTCCATAGTTAAAACTATGATAGAGCATAGAAGAGAAGGAAATTTGGATTATTCCATATACTCCAAGGCTTGGCAGCAGATCAGGGATGGAAAGACATTCATGGTTATAGACCCCCAAGGTGATGCAAAAAAAACGGGGAAAAGCAAAGCTGAAAGGGGGAGAAGAGCAAGGGAAAAGAGAAAGAAGAAGAGCCATCTAGAAGAAGCAAATAAGGATCCTTAGATTAGCTATTTTGTTCCAATGTGAAATCTGTAATAGCTAGTTTCATCTTTATTACTTATATATTTCTGTAATTATAATTTGTGAACTTTATGAGGTTAACTATTGTTAACAACATAAGTATATAAAATACAATCTGAAATTGTACTACAAAAACCTAGAACCTAGAATTCAAAAATATTGGGGGAGCTAGGATGCTTAGATTATGGGGGAGTAAAACTTGTAAATGACTAAGTATCAAGAATCATACTTAGATCATAAAACCCCTATCCTTGCGCTTAGTTTTTGTTTCCATCAAATGGAGGAGATTGTTGGGAAACAATGATCCGGAAGATCAGTAAATTAACTATCCGGATCAAGTTTGAAGAAAACAAAAAATTATAAGTTAAATAGAAAAAAAACTTGTGAGAAATTATGATCTCCTTAATCCAAATGGAAGCATCCCGACCAGATCCAGCTATAACAACATCTATTGAAGGTCACAAGTACCTAAGCATATAATGGAAGCATCCTGTTAAATTTTAGAAAGGAAACAAACTTTAAACCATTCAAAATCAGCATCTGGAAGAACTGATTGCACTAGCATCCGAAAGAAGATAAATCTTGAGATATTAAGTCTGAAGACATCCGAAAGACTTAAATATCTAGATAGAGGAAATAATTCAAAAATTCCATTTCCTCCATTATTTTGGTCTACATGTCAAAAATCCCTTCCCCATATGCAAGACAAAAGACAGCTTGCACACTTTTCAGAAAAGGACTGAAGGACTGATAGTGGAAAGAGAAAAAGGTAACAACATTTTTCACCTAGACCAATAAGAAGGCGCATGGAGCTCACACCAAAAAGCTACTAGAATAAAAGTTGATGAGTCACTAAAATACAAGAAAAACGATCACTTATAACTTTTCAGCCTCAATCCCTAGGATTCAAATAGGTCAAAATCTCTATCTAATGGATTGATCAACGGCACCAGAAGCGCCACATATTACCTTTTCAACGGTGAAGATTAATTCAAGCACAACAACCCACAACAGCTACATTTATGATTGAAGCCTATAAAAGGGAAGCTTCAGAAGTTGAGAAGGTAATGGTTGAATTGAGAAAGCAATTGGCAAGAGAATTTGCTAAAGCAATCAGTAAACACATCCCTCCAAGAATCAATCAAACTCTAAATCTGTTTGTAAGGATTCCCAAGTGAAATTATAAACTTGAGGAAGTCTAAAACCAAAACCTTTGAGAAAACAAAGTGTAAAGATCTCACACTTGGGTGAGTGTTGAGATTGGGATATAGCTTGAAGTTGGTGCTTTGAGTTAGGGCTCAACTTAGGTTTGGGTAGAAATCTAAGTGGTGTATCCTGCTGAAGACAAAAGGACTCAGTTAGGAGTTGGTGCTTCTAGTGGTATATCCTATATCCATAAGGGGTTACCATCCGGAGACAAGTAGTAAGGGTTGATTCCTACCAGTTGGAAAGGAATCCACTAGTGGAAAAGCTCAGAGGAAGGAAACTTTAGGGACTGGAGTAGGCGGGGCCAAATCATGATAAAATACTTGCGTTTGAATTCTTTACTCTTTATTTATTTGCATTGTTATTTTCATAACTGTATCATCAGTATCCATCCTCCGGAACACATTCAAACACGCTACACAAAGGCTTTTTAAAGTCTTGTTAATTCCACAAAAAAGGTTCATTCACCCCTGTCTAACCTTATTTAGACCCTCATAAGGACCAATACTACACTCCCCAGCCAAAGAGTAGATCCAGGGGCATCACCCCATTTCCCAATAGCGGAACCAGATCCAGGGGGCATCCCCACATTTCCTAGTAGTGGAACCATATCCAGGGGCATCCCCCCCATTTCTTAATAGTGAAACCAGATCTAGGGGCATCCCCCATTTCCTAGCAACAGAACCAGCCAGCCCAGGGGCACCTCCCCCCATTTCCCAGCAGCAAAATCATTCAATCCAGGGGTATCCCCCCATTTCCAAGTAATGAAACCATTTAACCAAGGGGTATCCCCCCCCCATTTCCTAGTAGTAAAGTCAGCCAATATAGGGGTATCCCCCTATTCCCCAATAGCAGAATCAGTCAATGTAGGAGCATCCCCCTATTATCCAGCCCTCCTAGGGTCACTATTTGGGAGGCACCTTCTAAGGGGCACTTCATTCTAAAGTGATCGGGCCAAACTCGACATTCCTCGGACTTAATTTACAACTTATTCACTGCCAACCCCCATCCACACATCTTTATTCTTGATTAAAGGGGGGCAAAAAATTTTGTTCATCACAAAGTCAATCAAGAATTAAGATGTGTCTAATTAGACAATGACTAACTCAATGTTTGATTGTTGTCTTTTTACAAGTCATTCAAAATCCCTAATAGGAGAGTCATCCACCTTAAGAAAGGGATACACCGTCAAGCAGGAAAGTTGATCCGCCTTAGGAAAGGGATACATCAGTAAGGAGATTCGATCCGCCTTAAGAAAGGGATACACCACTAGCCAGGAGAGTCGATCCGCCTTAAGAAAGGGATACACACCTTCCCTAGTAGAGTCACTAGGTATACGCATTGGTAGAGGAAAGTCATCCGCCTCAGGAAAAGGATACACATTGACAAAGGAAAGTCGTTCGCCTTAAGTAGGGGGGGACCTAGGAAGGAAGTTTTCCTCAAGAAAGGAACTCACCCATATCATCACCTCAGGTATGACTTCTAAACCCTTGCTCACATCATGAGATCATACAGATCCGTATCTGCAATGATCCCACGAGGGGAAGTCTGTGAGCACTAGATTTTAACGATCCTTCTCATGAAACGATGATGAGAGTAACATCATGCAATGTCTTACAGGTGTTGTCCATCAGTGGTGTTCTTACTATTGCAAAGTTAAGTTTGGATGAAGTCCACAGATCGAGTATGCCCTTAGGATATGTACGGGTACTGTCTGGTGGTACGGATCCACTGGCAGACCCGTAGGGGTAGATTCCTTCCGTACACCTAGAGAGGACCCGTACTGGCCCCCTAGGACCCATACGGGTCTGCTTGTTGCCTAATCAGGCTCTTTCGGAAGCTATCCCTTGCCTTTTTTAGGAAAAGGCATGTCTTGAATGCGGTTTATTACATTCAGACATGATTTTTACCCTATAAATATGGAATTTTCCTCATCATTTCAACAACACACATTTCATATGAAAAATACACTATAGAGAAATTATAGTAAGGTTCTAGCAATTTCTATAGGTCTAGCAAAGGGTATAGTGGAGGTATAAAATAGGGAGAAAACCCGTTCCTTGAGGTTTTGTCCACATTTTATTCATTCCTAGCTTCATTTATTAGGATTTAGGGGAGGTTCTGTCCATACAAATACTCACCTAAATAGTCCTATTTCACCATCTACTTTAGCCAGACTCTCTCAAAAGCAAAGTGATCTCCTTAAAGTGGATTCAGGCTGTAAAGGTAATTCTCTTGAGTTTCAAAGAGACTCACATCTTAGGTATTTTGTTATTATTCTCTACCTCTGTTATTAAAACTATTCTTGTTCTTATTTTGGGTCTGGTCCTAACCCTTATGAGCCTTGTTGGCACCGCATATCCTTAAGGGTATTAAATTGGTTCGCCATTCTCATTCGGAAGGAAATCCCATTTCTATTTTAATTTTTTTCCATTAATCTGTTCATCTTAAACTAAGCTTCTGCCTGGAACCAGACAGGACCCATATGGGTCCCCCGTACTAGTCCTCCCTGGTATCCATATTGGTCCCACCCACCCACACGCGTACCGATCCCCAAACAGAACCTAGAATTCATTTTAATTTGGTTGAAAATCAATCCAACTCACCATATGCCATGCAACCATTTTCACTAATAATCCGGTAAATCAACCCACATAAGTTAAAATGCGTTTTCACACCAAAATATGTTGAAAACCCATAACTTCATTTCGATCCTAGAAGCCGCCCGGGTATTATCGATTGTAAAATCGCTATGCTAACATAATCAGATTTCTAAAATAAAATGCTAACTTATGACATGCTATAAACTGTGCTGACATCTGTGGATGCATGGGAATTTATTTTTATTTTGTTTTATAACTTAGAACAAATGTATAGGTTCTCTTGCAATTCCCCCATTTTCCCCCGATTGTAATTTTTATTCCCCCATCTATTACTTGTGCTTTATTGTAATATGTAAATGCATATAACGAGTGTGAAAGAGTGTAGAAATAGGATTTCTATAATAATTCCCTAAATGATGCATTTAGGTGTGGCTTTATTGAGATCATGATAATCGACACAAACTCAGGCTCTTCCATCTTTAGTTCCTACCAGAACCACATTTGCTATCCAAGTTGGATATTCAACCACTTCTAAGAACTTGGCTTCAATCTATTTGGATATGTTGGCTTTAACCTTTTCAGCCCATTCAGGTCTCAAGCGATAGAGTTTCTACTTAACTGGTTTTGATTCACGATCGGTTAGAATCCTGTGTTCGCCTATTTTATGATCAACGCTTGGCATGTCTTCATATAACCAAGCAAATGCCGCTATGTGCTTTTTTTAAGACTTTTGTTATTCCATTTTTCTCTATAGGAGACATATCATTCGCTATATATACTAATTTAGGATTCTCATTTGTACCCAAGTTAAATTCATTCATGTATGCTAAACACATTGTATGAATGTTCAGATAAATGCACAGTGCCGTTAGGCGAGACATCAAATAAGTAAGCAAAATGAGTATTTTTCATTGATAAATTAGCTTCGTAGGCTTTATTATTCACATTAAAAACATAAAAACAAGAAAATCATCCTCTAACTAGATGATCGACTCTCCTTCTTCTCATGCCTCAATCCCTTCAGGTTCAACAAAGACAAACTCCGGTAGATTTTCATGTTCTTCCGAAATCCCAAAGCGAGCTATCATGAATGAATAAATCGATTCACCCTCATTAATCTCCTAATTATTAGCATCATAACTTGCATTGTCAAGGACAAGACCTTCAACCGGCTCATCCATAATCATAGGCAAGTTTTGAGATGGAGGATCTTCTTCCCATGGGGCATCATTCTGTGGTTCTTCTGGTGGTGGAGGAGCAAAAAATTAGGATAGGAACGATTCCCTCAGATTTTCCCAAAAGAGGCTTTGAGACTGGGGAACGTTTGCATGCCATTCTAATGCCCTTCCCCCAAGTGTCATAGTGAATTGGCCAGGCCAACGAGTAACATGTAAGTTAAAGATCTTTATGAAACTTGTGTACTCTTCAAGATGTGCCTCTAGGGAAGAAGCCCGATCAAAATAAAAACCCTTAGGGATATGAATGATTTTGGAAGGAGGGCTGATCAATTCATATTTCTGAGCTTCTTCATTTGCTAACCGAAGACATTCCCACATCTCGTCTTCAGGCAGTTTTGGCAACTGTTGACATTCTAGATCTAATTTTTTGTTATAAGCTATAGAGGCTTGAAGGATTCGGTTTCCTTTAGAAGAAGGGCATGTGATTTTCCCTTCCCTTATGAGCCCTTTTATAACAACTAGAAGTGTCTTACAATTTTTGGTACGGTGCACTATCGCAATGTGATAAGCACAAAAATTGCCAGCTTTATTAGCTCTTAAAGCAACATGAGGTGAAGACCCATTTAAGATCCCAACCTTTCTCAGCTTCCAGGGAAGGATAGAAAGATCATCCTTCAATTGGAAAATGCCATGGTCATCGCATTATTTTATACCGTACTTTTTGAAGGTCAGCGCTTCTTTATAGACCTCACTGAATCCATTGAAGCTTCCAGCTAAAAGTTCTTTCCTAATTTTAGGCAAGGTTCCATTGATCAAGATGTCAATCAGGATCTTCTTAGAGTGTATTGGATTTAGTAGGACCCTCAAATCCATCCACCTCTTCTAGTATCTACGGAATTCTTGATTCTCCCTTTGCTTGCAAGAGACTAGATCACCGATGATAATTTGAGGTTTAAGGTTGTGCAAAAAATGGTCCCAAAAAGCTCTTATGAGTTGTTACCAATTATCTCTTATTTCTTTAAGCAAAACCTGGAACCATTTAGCAGCTAGCCTTTCTAAGGTGCATGGAAACATAATCGCCAGCTATTTGTCAGTCAAACCTTTTAGCCTAATGATATTCTCACAGCATATCAAGTGGAAATCCATAGATCCCCTCCCAAAGAATAGCAACAGAATGGACATGACAAAGCCTGATGGGAGAGGTTTGAAATTACCTTCAGCATTTTCTTGTTCACTAGAAACCTTAATGCTAACAACAACTTCTTTCACCATCTTTTGCACCATATCTTCAAAAGTACCCTTGAAGTGATTAGACTATAGAAACTCAACAAAGGCTGAGCTGATATCTTCCACAAGAGCATTGGTTTTGGTAGGGGAAGCCATTTGAGTTATAGCTAGCGTTGATTCTAAGGTAATTCGGACCAAGCAATCTTCAATCCTCTTCTAAACTAAGAGATAAATAAGGTCGGATTAGACGTGCATGGGTCTGTGCATGGATAAATAAATAGAATGAAGAACCTATTTAAAGTGAATGTATACAAATATAGTTTTCAAAAGATAGTTAATGCTATGTAATGCAACTAGGATGAGACTCGTGTGTGCGGTGTGCTTACAAAATAAAAACTCGTTAGTCTCATAAGGAAATAAGGCGTCCCTTAAGACTTTTATGAAGGATAAATATGACTCAACCCTGGATTCTAGGACGGACATGGTTTTGATGAAATAATGTTATATGACTATGGTTCAGACAGATGCGGTGGATGCAACATCGATACAACATCGTAATGCAAGTAAAGGTTTGCTAGGGTCCGAGGACCCAAGCTCGACATAAGGTTGACTACGGTAATGCATGATGTAACACATTTCAAGGACATATGGATGAAAGATGGGACATTAGCGGGATATCTCTATGCATGGACAGGATGAGTTTTAGCGAGACATCAATAGGACATCTCCGGAGACAAATAATATAACAACGTGGGTAAATGCATGATGACACTAGGGTTTAGGCAAGATGTTAACTCAAAATCTCTAGGGGCGATAATGATTTAAGCGAGGCCTCGACATGGTGCCTCTAAAATGATGATTGGGAGACGCATGTAACTTATTCATGGATAAGGATCGAACGAGATATCAATGGAATATCTCTAGAAAAAGGTTATGATATGCAAAGGTAAAAAAAGACAATCAAGATATCATGATGATAGCTCTAAAATAAATAGCATAACAACGTATCATGGATATAGGGCTGAAAGGCGATATCAGTGGGATACCATCTTAAAAAGGAGTTTGCATAAATCTAGCAACTGCTATATGAGACACCTCATGAAAAGACCTGGGGGAAATGAATAAATCACATGATATAGACTTGACATTGATCACAAGAGAAAACATAGTGAATGACATGGCAGCATTTATCATGGCAACATTTAGCATGGCAACATTTATAGCACATCAACGAGGGTCAGATAACACATAGGTGGCAATCATTCCTCCAACCTTGTACCTCCCCTCTCCTTATTACTCCATGCAAAGGGTAAAGCTTCTAAATAGATTTTTGGCTCTAAAAACTTTGAAATCCATATGAGACGACAAAGTGCATCCTAAACTATCAAATGTGATAGGGTAGTCCTAACGGGAAATTGCTAGGCTACTACATGCAAGCTTATGGTCAAGTTATTGATGAAGAAGGCTCCCATTACATTACGGCATCACAATTCCTATGAAGAATATTAGTGATACTTTCATGAGTGGTTACCCGCTAGGCGAGCCTAAGTCCCGTCAAGAATCATAACCAAAGCTTCGTTAAAGTAACACGGTCAATAATAAGGGTGATTCTGCCGTAAAATGCAAAAGAATCTAACTACTATAATGAACATGATGCATAAAATAAACAATATTGGGTTAATTTGGCCAAAAAAAAATTTTGGTATTCGTCAAATCTTTTAAACGAATTTTTAAAGAAAAGATCTCTAGTGAAGTCACCACTGTGAGCGGACAACATTTTCGGGTGCGGGCAGACCGTGTTTGCTTTTTCTAGTCAATTAGGGTCAACCGAGGCAACTTTCCTTTTCGAGACAATCTAGGCATTTATTATAGATGTTGAACCAAGCACGAGTTTGGACTGACTCAGTGGATGACTCAGTAGTTCTTAAGTTTTTTTATCATAATAATTAAATTAAGAATGGGTTAATTAAATCAATAATGATGTTAAGATAAATAGTCTATGGTTGTAAGGGAGTTAGAAAGGGTAGAATTTTGTATCTCTGCTTGCCTAGCTATTCAGTTTAACTCTGAGTTATTTTGGGCTGAGTATCTACTTTAGTCGTAGACTAAGTAATATTCACTCAGCGGTTGATATTTAGATTCTATTTCAGCTGTGCTTTACAAAACATTATTTTGCTGAGTTACTTTAAGTTTGTCAAAGGTACTGACTTTAACATTTAAGGTAAAATGGGATCTTTGCTTTTAGTGTTGCTTTTTGCAGGACATTATTGAGGAAGAGACAAAAAGAATTAATGCCTTGACAAGACCCAGTTTAATGAAGTAAATGACAAAGTCCTCCATATTCAAGCTGCAAAAAGTCATTTGCCAAATTGGGCAATTCTATAGATCAACAACCTTGTATCGCATGCTCAGCCAAATGTTAGAATACCAGAAGGAATGGGAAGATGACATGTAGCAAGTCAGCGCGAGTTCTCTCTAACAAAAGACTGGCATCAAATGACAAAGGATTCAAATTGAAGCTCGAATCTAAATCTAACAAATTGATTTTCTATCTCACAACGGTGTGATTCTATCTCCAAACGAATTAATTCAAAGAAGCAACAGTTGAATAGATGAGTTGTCAATTTTAGAAGATGCCAAAGTAAGTTCAACAGCTACTTTCTCAATCCAACTATAAAAGGAGAAAAAAGGCAAGCGTTAGAACTTGGTGATTACACCTGAATTTCTCAGAAAACTCTACCAATTTATAAGCTTTAAAGAAGTTCAACCAAGAAAGCAACTACTCAGCAAGAATATGCTTTAGAACAAGAGAGAATATAATAGATCATTGACTTTTAATATCTGATTATTGTAACTGGAACAACATTTTTATATGTTGAATTCGGGTCTTATTTAGACTCTTATTGAGTTGCTAGTAGAAGAGGGTATTCTACTCAGCGGGTGAGTGATTACAATTCGGAGGGTACTTACTGTAATTAGGGAATTTGTAAAAGGCTTCTCCGCCTAGGGTAAAGTAGTTAAGATTAGTGGATTAAAGCCGAGACACTCTCTCAGGACTGGATGTAAGCACAGGTTGCTGAACCAGTATAAAAAAATCTCTGTGTCCTTTACTTTGAAGCATTTCCAAAATTTCACTCAGCCAGCTGACCTACTCAGTGGAGCTCTTAATTATCGTGAAAAAAGTTTACTAAGTTTTTGAGTAAGTCATTCACCCCCCATAACTCATTGAGTGTACGCATAGGGACCAATAAGTGGTATCAGAGTAGTCCTCATTTTGAAGATTTCACAATCTTGAGATAAAGACCATGGCGTACAAAGTAGGAGAATCCAGTTCAAGAGCCCAAGCTTACATTCGGCCAGAAGGCATATCAGTCACCAGGCCTCCTATGTTCAATGGAGAGCATTATACTTATTGGAAGAATAGGATGAAGAATTTCATCCAGTCTCAAAGTATGCATGCTTGGATGGCTATTGTTGAAGGGCTATATGTTCTCACCATTATGAAAAATGGAGTAAAGGTTGAAAAGTATTCTGATGAGTGGGACAACCAAGACTTGGTCAGACTGAAGGAAAATGCAGCTACTATTAACTATCTTCAATATGCTCTTGATGCAACTGAGTTTAATTGCATTTTAGGATGTGAAACTGCAAAAGAGATATGGAAGAAGTTGGAAGTAACTTATGAAGGCACTGACAAAGTCAAGGAGTCCAAGATTAATATCCTAATGAGAGATTATGAATGGTTCCACATAAAACATAGGGAGGATATTTCTAACATGAACACTAGATTCATGAATATAGTCAATAAGCTGAAAAGGCTTGGCAAGCCAAGAAGAGTGCTATTGAAGAAGCTCATGATTTGAAGACTTATAAGTTTGATGAGCTGATTGGAACTCTGCTGACTCATGAGATGTCCTTAAATTCATATGAAGATGAGTCTAACAAGCTCAGACACAAGGAAAGAGAGAGCTCTAGCATAGCTATTGTCCTTAGAGATGATGATGAAGAAGATTCCTTTGAGAAAGAATATCTAGAGGACAGAAAGGAAGAAATAGCACTAATGACCAAGAATTTCAGAAGGTTCTTAGGGAAAGATAAGAACTTCTAGAAGTTTAGAAACACATGCAAGTACAAGAAAGGAGCGGATGAAAGACCATAAAAGGATTTCAACAAAGAGCATAACATGGATATCAAATACTTTGAATGTGGTGAGAAGGGGCATATCTAGTCTAGCTATCCTAAAGCTAAGAAGAACAGTTTCAAGAAGAAGGATAAGAAGGCCCTTGCTACTACCTGTAGTGACTATGAACAAGAGTCATCATCCTTAAATGAAGAGGCACAAGATTCTGACAATTTGTGCTTATGGCTAAGGATGATTTACCCAACTCAGAGTCAGCTGACCAACCATCTACTTCCGCTGCCAATCAATCAGCTGACCAGAGTAGAGATAAAGGAAAGAACACTGAGGTAAATTCTAAACCCCCTTTGTCTTCACATGAGCTTGCCATAGTACTTAATGATGTTATTAATGTGACTACAAAGTCAACCAAATACATCAAAGTACTCCAGAGGAGGTGTGATGATCTAGAAGATGTCAATTCTTCTACCTCACTTGACATCTTATACCTGATGGAAAAAACTGAGTACCAAAATGGATATAAGACCAACTCACTAAGAAATTCGATCAGCTAGCTGTTGAATTAACAGCTTTAAAAAAGGTGCGGGTCCCTCCTCAACCTAGTAGAAATACTCAAAGTAACCACACTCACCACTCTGAGAAGGTTTCTTAAAAGAGTAAAGTGAGCAAGCCTAATCCTAAGGCCACTTGTAGTTTTTATGGAAAGCTACGACATGCAATAGTCATGTGTAGGCATAAAAATGGTTACTATGATGAGTATAACTGATCAAGGATGACCACCACTAATAAGGGAGGACCCAGTCAGAAAAAGGCATGGGTACCTAAGAAAACTTAATTGTTTTACAGGTGAACCTGAGATTCATTAATGATAGTAGAATGTGGTATTTGGATAGTGGATGCTCAAGGCATATGATAGGTGATGAAAAGTAATTATATCATTGGGCTGAAGAAGGAATGGAAGTGTCAATTTTGGAGACAACAAAAAGGGAAAGATTGTTGGCAATGGCACATGGGAGTCAAGCCTTTGATTGTTAATGTGTCTCTTGTAGAAGTCCTGAAGTTCAACATGCTATGCGTTGCTCAGCTGTGTGATAAAGGTAAGAAAGTGATTTTTGACTCGACGGGCTACTTTGTCATTGATGGTAACTCTGACCAAACTATTCTTTATGATCCTAGAATCAATAATGTTTATATGTTTGATTTATCCCATGGCTCCAATGATATATGCTTAGTTTCTAAGGAGGAAAACTCATGGCTATGGCACAGAAGGTTAGGATATATCAATATAACCAATCTATCCAAATTAGCTGGAAAAGAACTTGTTGAGGGATTACCCATTCTAGCCTTTGAAAAAGATAGACTCTGCTTAACATGCCAACTTGGGAGATAATTTAGGAAGACCTTTAAATCTATAGGTGATATATCTTCTTCTCGTCCCCTTGATCTTCTACACATGGATTTGTTTGGGCCTGTTGTGCTAGCAAGTTTAGGTGGAATGAAATACACCCTTGTGGTTGTAGATGATCTGAGTAGGTTCACTTGGATTGTCTTGCTAGCAAGCAAAGATGAAACATTTGAATCATTCTCTAGGTTGGCTACCCGGATCATGAATAAAAAAGACCTTAAAATTAATAGAATCCGCAGTGACCATGGAAGAGAGTTTAAAAATAGGTAGTTTTAGGAATTCTATTCTAAGCATGGTATTGACTATAATTTTTCGGCCCCTCATACACCTCAGCGGAATGGGGTTGTTGAGAGAAAGAATCGCACTATTACAGAGATGGGTCGTTCTATGCTAAGTGATAACAATCTGCCAAAGTATTTCTGGGGAGAGGTTGGTAACACAACTTGTTACATTCTAAACAGGGTTTTTATTTGCCCAGTTTTGAATAAAACTCCTTATGAACTTCTGAAGGGGTGCAAGCTGAAGGTTGGTCATCTCAAGGCCTTTGGTTGTAAATGCTTCATATTAAACACTAAAGACCAATTGGCTAAATTTGACCTCCAAAGCTAATGAAGGAATCTTTCTGGGTTACTCAACATACAGTAGGGCAAATAGAGTGTATATCAAGAGGACTGGCACCTTAGAGGAGTCTATGGTAGAGAAGCCAGAGATGATGAAAGGGAAAAGGATCAAGTCATTGGATCAGTAAGTTAGCCCATTATTATCCCTGATCTAGTTCTAGAAAAAGAAGACTATGAAGTTGACTTGGAATAATACATCAACTTTGGTGATGATGTAGATGCTCAACCAATGACTGTGCCTCAGCGAGTTGATCCTGATCTACCAAAGGAAGTCAAAGCAAGGAGAGATCACCCAATTGAGAAGATTCTTGATACTGTGAAAAATCCAGTGCTGACTAGAGGTCAGCTGAATAAAATGTAAAAGGAAAAGCATATACAACTCTATTTATCAAGAAAAAGCATCAAGACGTGCTGCTAGTCCAAATCTACATTGATAACATCATTTTTGGAGCAACTGATGAAAAGCTATGCAAAGAGTTCAGCCAACAGATGAAGAAAGAATTTGAAATGTCAATGATGGGAGAGCTTAATTCCTTTCTTGGTTTGCAAATCAAGCAAGGTGATGATGGGATCTTCATCAACCAAACTAAGTATACTAAGGAAGTACTCAAGAAGATTGACATGGGTAAAGCCAAGCCAATGTCAACACCCATGGCCACTAATACGATTCTGAGTAAAGATAGGGAAGGTAAACCTGTAGAGAGTAAGCTCTATAGAGGTATTATCAATTCTCTACTTTACTTAACTACTAGTAGACCTGACATTCAATATGTTGTATGTTATTGTGCAAGATATCAAGCTGACCCCAGAGAATCTGTCTTAGTTATTGTTAAGAGAATTCTCAGGTATTTGCTAGGCACTATTGATAAAGGTTTATGGTATCCAAGTAATGTAGACTTCACTCTGAGAGGATACACAGATGCTGACAATGGAAGAGACAAACTTGAAAGGAAAAGCACCATTGGAGGATGTCATTTCCTTGGTGATTATCTAGTAATATGGTATAGCAAGAAGCAGACTTCTGTGGGTCTAAGTATAGCTAAGGCTGAGTACATGGCTGCAGGAAGTTATGTAGCACAACCACTATGGATCAAGCAGCAATTTGAGGATTATGGTATAAAGTCAAAGTGTCTCGAAGTCATGTGTGACAATAAGAATGCAATTAACCAATCCAAGAATCCAGTTCAACATGGCAGGATGAAGCATGTCAATATCAGACATCACTTCATAATGGATCACATGCTGAAAGGAGAAGTCAAGCTCACCTACATTCCTACTGAAGAATAGCGAGCTGACATATTCACAAAGCCTATTGGAAAGGACCAATTCAACACACTGAGAGAGCTTATCAGAATGTCCAATCCAATTTGAAGAAATACATCTCACTCTGACCTATTATGAAGGTAACCAAATTAGGGCATACTCTGAGCTTCTGTGAATTAGGTTAAGTATTTCTTTTTGGCGCTTGAATTTTGGATACGTCATTGATTGTCACCGGATATCTTTTAAATTCAAACTTGATAGAAATGGTAGCAAGTTATGAAATGATCTGTATTCATTTGCAGTTATCCCGTGTTTTTGGCTTTCATTAATCCTATGGTATACTCTATGTAATCTCACCGTTAAATCTTTTGACCATGGATTGTGAGTCGTACGTGTAGCTTTGCAGGTTTAGCTAAAAAAATTTTGGCTATTTAAGGAGAATTTCAGAAAGAAGAAAGGTTACTTTACCAAAATTCTTTTCTGGGAATTTCTTCCCAAAATCCCCAAAATTCTCTAACTTTCTTCAGAGTAATCTCAAATGGTGAGTTCATCAAGTAGATTAGCAGAACCCTGTATTGAGAATCCTTTGTTCATGAGAAATAAAAAGGATACATGCGACCATATTGCGAAAGTGGCGATTGGAATCAACAAAAGAGAAAACCTATCCATTCATGTTGGAACCAAGTATATCCCTAACAATTGGTGTTTTATCGAAGGAACGGAAGTAAAGCCACCAACAATAGTAGATATGCTAAGTCTCTCAAGTGATGAGAGATTTGGGAAGTTGACATGCCAGCATCGCTTAAGAGGATTTTTTGAAATGCCCAGCAGTTGCTACGAGGAAGTAGTGCTGAGATTCTTTCATGGAATTCTCCTAGATGAAGGACAGAAAGATCTCTTTATCATTATTATGATACGGAGAAAAGTATATGTTACTCCCAAATTGATTGCTGGGTAGCTAATAATGCGAGAGAGAGGGCTCAGATTGTGCGTGGTAAAGGATGAGGAGCATGTGGACATCCCTATTGACTATGAGGTTGCTAAATATAATAAATCAGGTGAACTCATAGCTTCAATGTTCTCCAAAGAAGGAAAGCAAGCGCATGAGCTTGTGACGAAGGTGTTACGGCCCAAGATAGCCTCAATAGGAAGCTATTCTAAGTTTGAGAGAGTTTTTGTGTATGCTCTAACTCATGGAAATAGCATTAATTGGATGCTGGAAATTCTTCACATATTCTTAAAAGTATCTAAGCACATGGTGTATGGACAGCTTGTAATGGAGATTTGCAAGGATCCAAAGGCTATAATGGGAATGAAGCCTATCAAGCCAGAAGAGGAGGACTTGACTTTAGATGCCTTTATAGCTAGTGACTTTGAGAGAATTACCAAGCTCAGAGCAGAAAGAGGAGAGGATATGACTGAGAAGAAGGCTATAAAGAAGGAGATTAGAGAGACTTCAAGAAGGAAACAAAGAAAGGGAGCTCATCGAGCTTAATTCCTGTAGTTGCCCCCGTTCCTAAAAAGACAAGATCATCCAAGGGTAGTAAGGAAGAAAAGCCTTGTGAATTGACTCCTAAGGAGATTGAGGAGGAAAAGAAGGCAGAGGAGGAATTGAGAGAAGAAATGCCCTTGAAGAGGGAGAAGAAGCAAAAGGTTGATAAAGCTCAGTTGGATGTGGTGACTCTAAAGGATAGGAACCTATATCAGTTCAAGTGCCCCAAGTAGGTCAGCCTAAGAAGAAGCTAATGGTAAAGAAGGGAACTGGAATAGTCCATGATCTTGAGGAAGCTGAGAGAATAAAGGCCGCTAAGGAAGAAAAAATTAGAAAGAGTCAGGAGGAGATTAAAGCTGAGATAGAAGGAAGGCTGAGGAAATAGCAGCAAGAACTAAGGCTGATACTGAGAAAATTCTTTAATCTGTAATAACCAGTCTTATTGAGAATGAAGTTTCTAAAGTTGTGAAGGAAATGATAGAAGCCCTGGATGGAATTGAGAACCAGGAGGAGAAGGAGGAAGATAAAGTAGTGGAGGTTAAAGCTGTGGAATTTGATGTGCTTAACTCTTACCAACAGGTCAGTTTGACTGTTGAGGAAGCCAAGGAAGCAAGGAAGGAGAGGAAGAGAGGATTGTTGAAGAGGATGAAGTTAGTGATTGATGAAGATGAAAATGATTTGGAGGATAAAGAGGAAGATGTTGTAGTTGAGCAGGGAGCTTAGCTGACTGAGGAATCTCAAACTCAGGTCAGCGAGTCCATTGTTGAAGGTGCTGCTGAAGAGAAAGAGGAGGAGAACCAAGAACATTCTTTTTCCCAAACCTATCTACTTAAACACCACTCTCACCTACACCCATTTTTGCCTTACCTATACTTGAAACCCAAACACCATCCACATCCACCGCTTACCAAACAAATAACCCAGACTCTGACCAAATAGCTATCATTCCATACCTTTCCCCAGTTGGATCTCCAGTGCATGAACCTTTGCTATTGGAAGGACCCATTATCAGAGGGCCTCTAATCATTGAAGAGATACCAGAACAACCGTAACAACAAAACCCACCTCAACAACCACAACCTCAACCCCAATTCAACCCCCAAGCTGAGCTGTTGGGAGATATAAGGAGAATAGGGAGAGCTAGATTTCCAAGACTAAGGATAAATGCTAAAGTAGATGCAGAAATTGCTAAATCTTTGATGTCTGAGGAAGTTCTGAGGAGACTTGTAAAGGTTATTGACCTAGTGCAACCGTAACAACAAAACCCACCTCAACAACCACAACCTCAACCCCAATTCAACCCCCAAGCTGAGCTGTTGGGAGATATAAGGAGAATAGGGAGAGCTAGATTTCCAAGACTAAGGATAAATGCTAAAGTAGATGCAGAAATTGCTAAATCTTTGATGTCTGAGGAACTTCTGAGGAGACTTGTAAAGGTTATTGACCTAGTGCAAGGGTTTGTAAAAGCAGTTGAAGAGATGAAGGCCCATTTTAGATTAGTCCCTACTCAGTTGTCATTGGTCAAAGCAATTGTATCCCATATATTGCCTTTGTTAAATATTACAGGTAGGAAGTCTGACTATCTGAAAATGGAAGTTGTAGAGCTCAAGAAGAAGATGGAGAAGATCTATGAGAGCAACTGCAAGGTTCTAAATGATGAGAGGGATTTCAGAAACTCTATGATAGAAAAATTCAATCCCGTACTGGAAGCTATGCAGGCAATTCTTGATGACTATAGCATATTGAGCAAGGAGAATGGTGATAACATAACTTGCCTAGAGTTGTAGATGGACTCAATGCGCTGATCACAGTGGTAACCAAACATTATGGTTTACACACTGAGCTGAGAAATTTGAAGGAGGAAATGTTAAAGAGAGTCAAGGGCTCAGAGGGAGAAGTGCTTAAAGCCTTGAAGAGGCTAAATATTTTTTATACTTTGAATAGTGACATTGCAATGGCAGATGCTGAGCAGGAACCTTTGCTACATCAGAAACTTGGTCACATTAGTGATCAAATCAAAACTGTTCACTCAGACATCAGTTATGATAGTCAAGCAATTGATCAGATCCATGAAGAAGTCACTACTCACATAAGGAGCACTCCCCTGCTAGAGCGGATCTTAAGCAAAAATTCTCAGGCTAAGGCTCTAGCTAGTCTCACCCAGATATCCAAGGAAGGACTTATTTCTTAGTTTCAGGTCACTTTATCTCAATCCCGCACTTTAGTAGGCTTATTTGCCTTCCTCAGAGAACAAGAAGCAATATCGCAAGAAATCTATGAGCTGTTAGTGCAAAACTTTTCAACCAACATTTATGGTTAGCTCGAGACTTTTAAAGATTCTTTGAGCTTGTCTGATCATCAAGCCCAAGCCATTTTGGATGCAATGGCAATGGGGAAGAAAGATAACGAGAAGCGTAAGCAAGAGGAAAGAGAAAGAGATCAGAGGATAGTTGAATTCTCATATAATTTGTCCAAGGATCCAGAGCGCATTTAGAGAGAATATCATGAGACAAGGAAGAGGAAAGGCAAGGAAATTGCGCTGCCCAAAGAGAAGAATTCAAGATAGGATTAGCAGGTCTATAAAGAAAGAAGAGCTAATCTTAAAGGACCATGTTTGCCTAAATAGAATAGAATTTGTTGTAGTCTTTAGTGCTTATTGTAAAACTTAGTATAGATTAACCCTTTGTTATCTGTACTCAAGTTATTCATCTATAAAGAGATTACTTATTCTGTTATAAGTTAAGATCTTCTTAACTTCTTATGTTTTCTGCTGCATATATATGCGTTGATTTTTTTGCAAAAATACATGAGAAGTGTTGAGGAATGTTGAACTCAGAAGATTCAAGAATTATGGGGGAGTTCGCATTCACTCTGAGTTAATTGAAGATGTTGAACAAAGGCATATCAAGCATGAATATAAGGTAACTCTGATCTAAATAACTTATTTATTTAATTCTCGCTTAGTTAATTGTCATTGATCAAAATGGGTGAGATTGTTGAACCAAGCACGAGTTTTGACTAACTCAGTGGATGACTCAGTAGTGCTTCAGTTTTTTATCATAACAATTAAGTTAAGAATGGCTTAGTTAAAAAAATAATGATGTTAAAATAAATAGTCTATGGTTGTAAGGGAGTTAGTAAATTCAAGGGTAGAATTTCGTATCGCCGTTGACCTAGCTATTTAGATTAACTCTAAGTTATTCTGGGTTGAGTATCTACTCTAGTCACTGACTAAGTAATATTCACTTAGTGCTTGATATTTAGATTTTGTTTCAGCTGTGCTTTATGATACATTATTTCGCTGAGTTACTTTAAGTTTGTCAAAGGTACTGACTTTACCATTTAAGTTAAAATGGGATCTTTGTTTTCAGTGTTGCTTTTTACAGGACATTATTGAGACAGAGAAAAAAAGAATTAATGCCTTGACAAGACCTAGTTTAATGAAGAAAATGACAATGTCTTCCATATTCAAGCTGTAAAAAGTCATTTGTCAAATTGGACAATTCTACAGATCAACAACCTTGTAATGCGCACTCTGCCAAATGTCAAAATACCAGAAGGAATGGGAAGATGACACGTAGAAAGTCAGCGTGAGTTCTCTCTAACGAAATATTGGCATCAAATGATAAAGGATTTAAATTGAAGCTCGAATCTCAATCTAACGGATTGATTTTCTAACTCATAACGGTGGGATTCTATCTCCCATCGGATTGATTTAAAGAAGCAACGGGTGAATAGATGAGGTGTCAATTTCAGAAGATGCCAAAGTAAGTTCAATGGTTACTTTCTCAATCCAACTATAAAAGGAGCAAGAAGGCAAGCGTTAGAACTTGTGATTACACCTGAATTTCTTATAAGCTAAAACTCTGCCAATTTACAAACTTTAAGGAAGGTCAATCAAGAAAGCAACTACTCAGCGAGAATCTTCTTTAGAACAAGAGAGAATAGGATAGATCATTGACTTGTAATATCTAATTATTTTAACTGGATCAACATTTTTATAAGTTGAATCCAGCTCTTGTATAGACTCTTATTAAGTTGATAGTAAAAGAGGGTATTCTACTCAGCGGGTGAGCGATTGCAGTTTGGAGGGTACTTACTGTATTTGGGGAATTTGTGAAAGGCTTCTCCACCTAGGGTAAAGGAGTTAATATTATTGGATTAAAGTCGATACACTCTCTCGGGACTGGATGTAAACATAGGTTATCAAACCAGTATAAAAATCTCTGTGTCCTTTACTTTTAAGCATTTCCATAATTTCACTTATCCAGCTGAGCTCACTCAGCGGAGCTCTTAATTATCACGAAAAAAGTTTACTAAGTTTTTGAGCGAGTCATTCACCCTCCCCCCTCTGACTCATTGAGTGTACGCATAGGGACCAACAATAGGCGACCGAGGCAACTTGGTAACTTAGCTAGGGGTTTTAATAAATAGAGTTGGTAGGAAAGAATATAAAACAATTTATGAAATGATGTCAAAAAGATTCATGGATCTAAATCCATAATTCAAAATATAGAGACGCCACCTGAATCAACTCTTCCAGGGAATTCTGGTATAGCACTGTCCCAAGAACAAAATTATACCTTAATTTAGATATTCGGGTCCGAACGAATTACTTATTCGATTTGTTTAGCCAATTTAAATTGAAATACCAAAATTGTTTATTAAATGTCAAACATATTACGTAGATTCATTTTAAGAAATGAGATGAGAAGAAGAGCTATTCTAATCAAAACACACCTCTTCAATGTGGTCATGGCATCATTTTACGGCAATTACTGCATGCTTACGCTTACAACACATAATACAAGATAAATTAGCTCTGGGCAATTATTCTACAAAAAAAGGTTAAAACAGGAATATTGTATTTTGGCCAAGAATTAATAGCAACGTCAGTGTCAAAGATCACGGTGTCATTCTTCCAGCATAATAGTGTCGCGACAAATTTAGCAATTCACAAAATTAAGAAGATGATAGAATCGTAAATATGGCAGGCGATTTTACAAATCAACAAGAAATGGGAAGAGAGGTATAGAAAAGTGTTAGGGGTTGCAAACTAATCCCTCGAACAAAAATCACCATGAAGAGCTCTTACCCGCTCAAATATAATAAATGAAATTGACAGATAATGGAAAGTAGCGGAAAAAAAGAAAGTGATGTACGATTAAGAAACAATAATAAAACATGAGATAAATGAGAATGAGATGTGAATAAATTATGACATAAAAAATAAAACATAAATTAATTACATAATTGAAAATGGAAATGGAATAAAATGAAAATGAAAATGAAAAAAGAATAAAATGAAATGGGAAATGAAAAATGACATAATTATAATTGGAAATGAAATATGGATTATTTACATTTTGGGATGTGAATCAATTATATCATGGAAAAGAAATAAAAACCATTTATATTATGGAAATGAAATATAAATTATTTATATTATATAAATGGAATATAAACAATTCATATTACAAAATATAAATGATTTATAAGATGGAATATAAACAACTCATATTATGGAAGTGAAATATAAGTAATTTATATTATGGATAAATTGGATTACTGTTGGTGTTGAGACGTGAAATGAAGATGAGACAGAAATAAAGTGGATTGATTTATAGTCAAGTTGAATTGTAACAAGTTTAATTCAATTAATGTAGCATAAATTGAAGCAAGAAATATATTAAAAAGATTATTTTAGTCTCAGATTGTGTACCTTTTCGTTGTGAATCCGTTGTTTGATTTGAAATGAAATGGGAACGGCCTCGTGAAGAGCGATTGGATTTGGTAAAGACGAGTTAAAGTCGGTAAAGAATAACTAGGCGAAAATAATTCCCCTCTTTATTCTAAACTTGCTAAAAACTTGGAAAGCATTAGGATAGAACTTCAGTAAGAACTTTCCTAGAGCTAATTTTGCAGAATAGATTTGATAGATGTGAATTGTCTATGAAAAACTGATTTTAGGCCTCTATTTATAATGAAAAATGAGAGTTAAAATCGGGTAGAATAATTAATTCTCCAACTGAATGGGTAAATTGAATTAATTCAGATTTATATTCTGCCAAAAAAGTCGATACCAGTACCGTTTTTATGGATGTCGGTACCGGTGTTGGTTAATTTCAAACAGGAACTTTTGAATTGAGTCGGTCAAAACTAACCAGGAGATAATAGAGAGCGTTACCATTACAAAGCATAACGGTATCGTTGTCTACTAAAGATGGTACTGGTGTCAAATGACAGAGTACACCTTATGACTATTTTTCGGGTTTTTGATAAGGGTGTGAGGGACTGAATGTATTTTCTCAAGGCCAATTCCCATAAATCAATTTCAAACTTAACATATTAGGATACGATAAAGTATAGAGCCAATCTTTCATCATCAACTAGGGGCATGAGGAAATTTCGTGCTCACAACAACTTATTAAGTAAATTAGATAAACTGAAAATGGACCCTGAAGTCATTTTATTTTGACATTAGGGAGTGAAACATGATTAATTATGCTAAATTTAGTATGTTTGACTCATGGGAACGAATCTAGGTGAATTTTTCATCTATTCTAATATAGAGGGACTTGGCATCACTTAATCACACTACACTTTAACTTAAAACCATTTCAAAATTCAAGATTTTTTTCCTATAATATGGCACGTTCCGTTTGAGAAAACACGTGAAATTGATATCAAAAGTCAATAGTTGGTTACAAGATGATATAATCATTAAAAGAACAAACATTTCCTCCATATCAAAATTCAACATTTGGTTCACTGCAAGTGGTATAACCAACTGAAGCTCAAACATATGTTTCATATCAAAATTCAATAAATGAAGTATTGATTGGTACAATCTATTTGAGCACAAACACATACTTGATATCAAAGGTTAAGAGTGGGTTCCTACATGATGGTACAATCAATCAGAATAAGAATAAATATTAAATGGAATCATATATCTATCATCGTTGAACCGTATGCATTCTAGACCAAATTATACATAAGAATGGCTAAATTGTAAATAACATGATAAATGTTAAAATAGTAACTTATATATTAACGTACTACTGATAAAAAGAAGAATACATAATACTAGTAACATATTAAATGGTCCAGAGTCTAATTACCAAAAATATAAATTATTCCATACTGTAACATACTATTTATTATTATAGGTAGAACGAGCCGTAAAATGTTTACTCTGGCCTTCTGGATGAGGATGGGAAGGATTGGCAAAACTGGTTAACAATCCCTTGCAATCCATCCACTATCCAAATAAGATGTTCTAGTTCCCCTGTCATTTTTCGCAAATCTTTGTCCATTCGTTCCCTTAAAAGAACAATCTTTCCGAGCACCTCACTAGTTTGCCTTTGTAGATCAGCATGTTGTCTCTGGATCGTGTGAATGGTCTCATGCAGCTCTATAATGGCATTTAGCTCCACAGTGTAAGCTCTGGATGACATGAGAGCAGTCACAGATTGAAGAGCCTCTCCAAACTGGTATGTGGAATTTCGAAGGACATTGGCATTTGCGTCTATGAAACTCTGGGCAATATCATTTGGATAGAGGTTTGAAGTTCCAAATTGTGTTTGTTATTCATCATTCCTAGATAAGACACAGGGGGATTCTTTGTTGTAGTTACTTATCACTCGAATTTAGAGTCAAAGGGTTGTAAGGGTGTGGGAAAAAATTGTTTGAGAGAACAATTTGAAGGGGATGAGGGTTATCCAATAGAGGTAGCGTGTATAGACTTAGGTTTGGGAAGTACAGTCATTTCGATTTCTGTAATGGAGTGTCCTATTAGTCGCAACGGTCTATTTTCCCACCACATACAAGGGTATTCATGGCTTATTACCGCCTATTGTCAAGTTATTCTTCTAGCCCATAGGCATATTATTATTGCACAATTGCCCGTTGTTACATGAACACATTTCGAATAATAGGATCGAAAAGGCTATTCTAATATTTTTATGCAAATTATAAATGGTTATATTTTTTTGGAAATTTAGCCCGTTCATGTTTTTATTGATCAGTTTTCCCTCCCAGTTGGAAATTCCAACAAAGAATCTATTTTTCTTCGCACCTTTATTTTTTTTCATTTATGATGTGGTTGTTTTTCTTTTTATTTCTCTAGCATTAAAAGTCAGTGGATGATTGAGATTTTCTAAAATGATCACTATAGCAAATTTTTGTTATAGGTGGTATTACATATGTCTGCACTCAATATGTGAAATTCAAGTTACCATGGAAAAATGTAGTAACCAAATACAATAGGATTTGATTTGACAACCAACCACAAAGATAGTATTTAATTGGAAATCCAACCTACCGGGTATGCATAAGTATATTGCAATAATACATTAACTTTTATCACTTTACTGAGTTATTTTCATCTCCACATCTCCAACACTACACCTCCTTTTTTCACTTCGAATTCAACGTCACTCCATAATTTGAAGTTGCTACAGTGTCACATTATCCAGTCCCCTTTAAATTTCAATCTTCAATTTAGCTCAAACTATAAAATTATAATTATATAAAATCATTATAATTAAATCCTAAATTTTTTTATTTAAAGGAGTAGTATTTCAATAAAAAAAAAACATTTGAGGTGATGACTGATGCCACTTCAAATGCAAAGTGACATTATTCACCACCTCAAAATTTGAATTAGAGTCTGAAGCTGGGTTGGAGGGAATTTCCACCCAAAACCCACAATTCGAAATGGGGTTGGAGATAGGTCACTTATTCTAGTGGGATTGTGGGAACTTCCCTCATACAAGCTATTTTTCTTGACACTTTCTTTGGTTTTTCGTTTATGATGTACATAGTTGTTTTTCATTTCTTTACCATTAAAAGTCAACGGGTGGATGAGATTGTCTAGACTAAGTACTACTAATAAATTAGGTTAGTCATATATTTATATTAGGAGACAATAAGTCTGTCTCCGCTCAATATGTGATTTTCAAATAATCATAGTCATGTATAAGGAGCACATAGTGGGTCCCTTGAAAAAATGTACTCCCTATATCCCTATATCTAATGTTAACGGACATCTTAGCTTAATGAGTAAATTAATAATTAACTGTCATTTTATGTTCTCTATGTATAACATGAGTTGTCTTCCCAACAGTACCCCTATTAATTATAAGCATATTTTTATGTAGTTACATGAAAAAATTCAATTAAGCCAAATATTTGAATTTGAAATTGGAACAGTGATCAGGGGGAAAATAGTACTGAATCATAGTAACTAATGTTTTCTTCACTCTTGTGGTGTAGTCTAAACCGTCCATCACTGTTGTACTGGTGGGAGTACGAAATACTTAGTGATTTGGACTCGAGCCAACCACCAAGAGTATCAAATAAGTGAAGCATCAACTATAGTGCTAGAACTGGAGTAATATTTAAGTGGAAATCCAACCTACAGCTTATGCATTTAATCATTTTCATTTAATCGGTTTTAATTACGGACATTACCTGAAACTTTGATGTTAGATTTCACTCAACCACCAAGATATCATACAATAGATACAGATATATACCCCTACTAATGGAGCGGAAATCCAAACTACCAAATATGCATTTAAATTCCCATATTCCAAGACATAGGTTTTTTAAGGATTTGGATTCTCTAAAGTTAGGATTCTCTAACTTCAGAGAATCCAAATCCGTTTTGTAAATCGAAAATTCTACAACACTTGACATTGTACCACAATGTATTGTAGATTTGTTGTATAAGTCAGTTTTATCCTTGTCTAAAGTGATAACAACAAATTCACAAACATGTTATTGATTTCTTTTAACTAAAAATGTCCTAATAGAATATCCAATGAATCAATGATCATATTCCGATTAATTAGCTTCATAAAATAATTAAAGAATAATATTTAGGATTCGAAAAAAAGTCTTTCAATATGTTGAAACTGAAAGTGATAAATCAAAAAGAAAAAAATAGATTTGTTGTTGAAATTCTTTTGCAGATCTATGACTAAGGGAAGAAACATATATGAGTTTGGAATTTTTTTGAATTTTCTCAGTTCCTCTCTTCAAAATTGAAAATCTCTGTTGATTTTTTTAACAATTTATGTTCATATGAAGATGGAGAACTAACAAGAGATAAATTTTGAATTTGGCAAATGATAGAAGGATGGTCCGCCATTAACATGCTGAAGTTTTCCTCCCTCTTTTTTTAGGGAAAACAGACTTATAGATTTCCATTCTTCAAGTTTTCAAACTTCTAATATGAATAGCACTAAAAGGCAAAGCAAAATGAGAGAAGATATATACATATTTACTGGGAAACACGTCGTTATGAGGAATTCAAGGGAATTTGCAGAGAAATTGAAAATTGAAGTGAACAATAGTTGGCCGGTTTCCCACGCCGTTAGGAAAGCAATGCACAAGGGTAAAAGTAATAAGAAACTTATAGTATATTTAAGCAGAATGAGTAATACACTTATATCTTTAAAAAGGTTACAAAAAGATAAATTCCAATGCCAAACCCCATTCATAAACATTAATTACAAACAAACACATAAAAGCACATAGGAACATTAAATCAGACTTCCAGAGCGCTGGTTAACCTAATTTCAAATTCGGTGGACTGTTTCTAACATGTCCTCCATATCCAAAGACATGGAGGCTAGTTCAACAGTCATGGACACCTGCATGTCAGTAATTTGGTCCACCACCTCATCCGTGTCAACCATCATTTTAGTTTGGCGAGCTTCGATCTCCTTATGCTGCTTCTGTAAGGCTGCTTGCTCTTCCTAAACAGCCTCCACCTTCAATCTCAGTTCTTCTAGCTAGTTTGGAAAAACATTATAACTCTCACCGTAAATCATAGATTTTGCTTTGGACAATGCCTGTTCTAGTGCAACACAGACATTGTGTTCATCTATTAGTTGTTGTTATGATGATTGGCAAGCCATTTTACCAAATGAGTTTAAAAACAAGAATACAGAATATATAAGGTACAAGGAGTGGTTCTAATTAAAATGGTGATGGTTTATGCAGAAACATTATGGTGGTTTAAATAGGGATTTTCAAGTAGAAGACGGTTTCCCACTTGTGATGCCTTTTCCAATTCAGCCATAATTAGTGGGCATTATTTACCACATAATCCCGCCAAATTTTGCCTGTTAGTGTTGTTGCTGTCATATTTTAGTAGATTGTGGGTCATTGAGCAAATCCAACCATTCAAATTGATTACTTGGTAGAATATACAAGATTTTTTTTACTTTAAAAGGTTATTATACCCGTTTTAACCCTTTAATATTCTACTGTTCTACATTTGTTAAAATAGAAAAAATAATTAAATAATTTGGTTATAGTGTTTATAATCATTTTTCAATTAAAAAAATTTCCACTTTCAATTATGTTGTGAAAAATTACGAGTATCACTGATCTGAGTTGGATTTTCATTAACCAATCCATAAAATACGGGATTAAAATTAACAAGATTATCCATTACCGTGACATAATTTAATATTGAGAATCATCTGTTGATCAATTTTTTAAAATCACATACCCATTTTGAAGAAAAAATTTTTCCTCATACCGTATTTTTACAAATTAGTTAAATCACTGAGTACTTTTAGAAGGTTGTTAATAAAGGATCCATACCCTTTAAAAAAACTGACCCTTTCAAAGGAGTGATATTTGACCATGCTATATCTAAATCTTGTTGTTTTTTTCTCCTATCAAATGCCAAGTGACTTGGTATCGCTTAAGCAAGGTCTTGAGTTTGAGTTCTAGTGAATGCAGAAAATCCTTATTGGGAGTCCTAATTCGAGTTCTAGTGCACGATTCGGGTCAGATCTGGATATAGTCGGAACAAAGCTCTAGTGAACCAGATGGGCAATAAAAAAAAATATTTGACCATGCTATCTCTAAATCTTGTAGTTTTTTTACTGGGATCAGAGTGAACTTAACACCCATGATTTTATAGACTTTTTGCGACTTAAATCCACTTATTGGTTTACTTATAGTATTATTTTAATATGGACCCTGATTTCTATGTAACAATAATTAGTGACAAATTTTATATTTTAGCATGCTATCTGTAATTTCTTTTCGGCTAGAATCAAAGTGAAATTAATACATATTTGAATTTAGACGGATCTATTGGGACTTAAAGCAACATTGTGGGTTTCATTATATAAAGATACAGAATAGAATGTTATTCGTATCATTTATAAGTTAGTTGTGTGATCAATTTATAGTTTTTCATGCCCTTTTAAATTTTTTTACGGGTACTTTTACTAAATCAACGTGAATTTAACACCCATTTTATATTGAATAACATGATACAAAAACTTTGAATTGCATGATTTCACAAGAAAATAGTAATAATTGTGCAACTACATAAAATATTTTATTGTTCCCCCTTACTATTCTTAGCAAGCAAACTACTATCTTGATTACCTACTTGGGAACATGTAATTCCATCAATAGAATACAACACTATAAAAATAAAGAACATGAATGTATTGTATGTATTGTATTGTATTGTATTACAAACAGTAAGAGACCATATTTACACAATACAAATCTATGACATATGCGCAACGGTTGACGGCCATCGAGGGCTATCAAAAATCAAGGAGTTTTTAATGCGAACAGTCGCATCCAATCACAAACATTTACTAACACTACTTTTCGAGACTTACGCGATGTGACGGTTACCCACTCGCGCGTGTGACAATCCCAACTACCAGATATGCATTTACTCAATTCCATATTCCAAGACATGGACGGGAGCGCAAATCATAGCTCATTTTTTTCTTTTTATAGTAATTTTTAATTAATGTAGGGGGTTGGGTGGAATATGAAGAGGTTATATCTTTACTTTTTTTATTTGGTTGTTCCAATCAGTGTGAACTAAAGACTCATTTCGTTGTAGACTGAATTTTTATGACTTAGACCTACTTGTTTATTTATCTTAATAATATGAAAAAATGGACCCTAATCATTTTACTATTATATTACGGATTGAAGAAGTTTTAATTATGTTAGTTACCCTTCTTTTTTTAGCTTGGGGTGTATTAATTTAATACCCATAAAGGAAATTACAAATTTAATATAATCCTAAATGTGAAAAAAATTACAACATAGTGACAAACTAGCATTACCACCTAATGAAAATACATAAAAGTACAACAATTTATTACCAGGAGATAAGTAAAAAATAAACGTACACATGTAACACGTAATTAAAATACAACGATTTAATACTAATACCTTATTATAAAACATAAACATGAATTAAAATAATGGGTGTCGAGACCACCAAAAATAAATCCCTGCATAAAATAAACTGGTAGTTAGCAGTGAGCGGGGGTTAATCCACAAGGACCGGTGTTTGATAATGTTATTCTTAGAAGACAACACACAGCATGACCTAGAAGTGCTCTTGATGGGAATTTATGGATTAAAACTAAATAAAGCAAGTAATGAAAGAATAAGAAATAAAGGCTCAACCAAAATAGGACAAGACTGAATGTCATGGTAATCATAGGATAAGAAATTAATCGCAACGAGACCTAGATTTAGTTATACTAATACTCACCACTGTACAGTACTAGCAACTTTTCCTTACTGTGTATAGAGACTGGACTTCGTGCGTCGACCTCACTCTTACTCACTATGTCTCTCGACTTCACGCCAAGAGCTCGCTAGTGAATAGCAATATAAATAGAAAAGCCTAAATCCTTACCTACAGGTAGTGAAGCACTCCCAACAGGCTTAAGATTACCTTTCTCCAGTCTTAGTGGAGACTGTTGTTATTTCATCCCTCTTCAGGCACAATTACGGATGCAAGAACAAAGATTAATAGTAATCACAAAGACTTACCAAATGGGTGATCGGTCCAAACAATGAGACCAAGTGATATTCTTACCATAAAAACCTTTAAGTACTGAGATTGGTAAATAGGTTGCCTTGCTAATTTCTGTATTCAATTGTGGTCCTCACACCATTTAAACTCAGTCTTGACCATTAATTGGTCAAGCCATGAGGATTCTAACTAAACATGGTTGAATTTAAATGTGAAAAAATATAAAGAGACTAGAAATAAATCATGTTGAGAATATAAAGATTTAAATTAAAATTGAGAAATAAAACTAAAAGTGAAATTGTAATTAAACTTAAAAATGTTCAAAACCAAAGCTGTAAATCAAAATGCTTGAAACTAAAGAACATAAAGACTAAAACTAGACTAAAAGAACTGAATAGTAGATTGGATCGGAATTATATATCCCCTTCGAAATGGCCGACCTTGGTATTTATAGCTGAGTGCTCCCCCTTATGCTTCTTCTTTAGTGATAAAATAGGACTCTTTGCACTATTTTCGCTGGATTCATTTCCTTTTAGTCTTGGTGCTCGAATGGTAGTAAAATCCTTTCCTTTAGGAAATCAGGAAAGAGATCAAACTTCCTTCCAAAATTGGGCTCTACCTGAATAGGATTTGCCCGAATTGGGTAACTTCCAGATTTGGACATGGTGTGCTCCGGTATTGATATCATCTCCAGTCTGCGCGATGGTGCGCTCTAAGAGCAACTTTTCTAAGGCTGTATCACTTAATACAAGGGGTATGCGTGATGGTGAGCTCTAGAAGTGGCTTTTCTAAGGCTGTATCACTTAATACGAGGGGTTTGCGCGATGGTGCGCTCTAAGAGCCGCTTTTCTAAGGCTGTATCTCTTAATACAAGGGGTATATCGATGGTGTGCTCTAGTAGCAGCTTTTCTAAGGCTGTATCACTTAATACCAGGGGTATGCACGATGGTTAGCTCTAGGAGCGGCTTTTCTAAGGCTGTATCGCTTAATACTAGGGGTATGCGTGATGGTGCGCTCTAGGAGCAGCTTTTCTAAGGTTGTATTGCTTAATACCTGGGATATATGCGATGGTGCGCTCTAGTAGCGGCTTTTCTGAGGTCGTATCGCTTAATACCAGGGGTATGTGCGATGGTCCCTTCGTATGATATGG